>CM036619.1:41888634-43317384 GCA_020746105.1 Trogon surrucura
GGAGGCAGCCTCTCTCATGTTGTGTATTTAGCATCACACACTTACAGGGTAAAATGCATAAAGAAATATGGGCAGAAGAGGGGCAAAGACCTCATGCCTCAGGTGAGAACTCTGTTAGCTTAGATCAGGCATTCACTCCTTTTCTCAGGGAATCTGTAGCCTTTTTTCTCTGAGTGAGAGCAGGTCGCTCACAGCCCACCAGAAAGAGGCATTTTGGCTGAGGAGATGAAATCTAGGCACTGAAAATGTTTTACAGTTTTCAGGCTTTACCTCGTGTGGCGACATGATGACCTTACTAGTGAAACAAGACACCTTATCAGAAAACAATGCAGTTTTACGTTGCTGAAACCATGCTGGCCACAGCTGTTGCTCACCATCTGGGATTCATCCACAGAGAAACCACTCCAGATAAACTTATGCTGGATGTTAAGGGTCATGTAAAACTACCCCAGACAGAGTCATCTGTCTCCAGTAAGCTAAACCAGCTCCCTTCCAGCAACATGAGCACGGAGGAGCCATGCTCAGAGGCAGCAGTGGCAGACTTGTGAGTAGGAGGATGCAGCACGGAGGGTCCTCTTGGTGGTTGGGATGTGGCCGTGTGAGCTGCAGCATACTGGTGATTTTCTCAAGGTTAAGGTTCAGCCTGGAACTGCTTGACAGGATGAAGCTAAAGGCATCCCAGCCAAGGAAGAAGCTGCCTTTGCATTGTGTGGGGACTCGATCTCTGAGGTTTGTTTTGAGGAGCTCCCCAATAGCAGAGGGAGAGGGACCTCCTGGTCTACAGATCCTGATGGGATGAGGGGCAAAGCTGTATGCAAAGTGCTGCTCTTAGTCAAAACTACAGAACTTCTGGGCTCAAATGGAAGCAGAACTGCAGGCACTTAGTAACAGGGCTGCCACTAAGTTCAGGAAGCCTTCAACTTGTCGACAGTGGGTTTGCTGACTCTGGTTTTGAACAAAGATTTTCAGGTCCTACCTAAAGCTCTTAAATTGTTTAGAGATTTTACTGTAGAAATACCAGGATAAACTAGTGTTTCTAAGAAGACCTTTCAGGCAAGTTTCTGAAGAAAAAAAAAGAGAAAGCAAAAAGACAAAAAGTCATGGGATATTTTTTCCTGAAAGCATGAAATAAATTTTAGTGGCAATTATTGCTTAGTTGTCAATAGGATGCTGTGGCAGTGTAAACAGGTATTCGCCATTTATGAATTTCACAGAGTGCTACAGTCACATGTGAGCAGCCTGAATACAGGGCCAAGATCTGCTCTTATTTACACCACGGTAAGGTCAACACGATTAGACATCACACAGAGTCAGCTTGATCATAACCATGCCTGCAGTCTGTCCCTCATTAGCTAGCTACATGCAGGAGGTTTGGTGGTAAAGGCAGTCATTGCCTCATAATAACCTTAGAATTGAATAATAAAAAGGTTACATACTATTAAATGGACCGCTATCAGTGTAAATACCCAGCTTGCTAACTCTTGTTGACTTTAATTTGTTTTCTGCCAAGACAGACAACTCTGTGGAACATGCTTCAAATCAAATGATCTTCAATGTGTTATCAAAAAAGAGAGAGGTCATTTCAGAGCAACTCACTAAAGAGACATAGGTTTTTAAAATTAATAGTCATTAATTAATACATAATCCATTAATAAATAAGATCCCACAGACTCTACTTATCTCGTCAAAGATAATAATTTCTGAAATTCACTTCATCAGATAGCAGGATCCCATAGAGATTTTGAAAGATTAAAACGCCTTTACTGGCTGACTCACTCGTTTTGGGAACTCTTCAGTATTTTTTTCTCGGTGATATTTGTGTAATAGTTGATTGAAAGGGGATTAGACGTCTCACAGTCTCCAGTAACTGCAGACTTGAGACATACAAACATTCACAAGAACATCACTAAAGACCACAGGCTGAGAAAGGTCAGGCTAGAGATCCACTTCACCCCAGGTATGGCAAGACGTTCACTTTGCCCAGGAGTACAGCAAGCACTAGCGGAGCTTCCTCAGGATCTGTATAAGGCTTCTAAGTAACAGACTTGCTCTCGGAGGTGCTCAACGTGAAAGTGCTCAGCACTTTCCAAGAAAACAATTGGTTTTCTCTCCAGTTCTGGAGGGCTTTGGGAGGCCTCCGGCCTTGTGATAGCTGCTGGCAAACACCCTGCACAAAGTGGTGGCTGGCCGGAGTCCCTGCCACTCCTGTGACCTGCCTGTGCCAGCTGCCCTTGTGGCCAGGCTCACTTTTCACTTAGTTTACAGAGGTATCAGTGCCAGCTCCCTTCTCCCTTCTCAGCCCATGCTCTGTATGGACATCTGGTCTGTATTTCATGGAGCACCTCAAAAGGTAAATCAGAGCCTGCGAGACAATTGGGAGCGGATACAAAAATTTGGTGCCTGCGAAAGCTCTGTAACTGACCACCATAAGCTTGTGTGGCCGTTTTGAAGCACGGGGTGAGAAGCATTGCCCAAAGGGTTGCATCAACGGGTTAGTTCTGGGCCTTGCTGACCTACTATGACCTCAGCTCTGCTCCCATCTTTAATGCCCATTGCTCCTTACGCTGAGGGAAAGACTTGGTCTCTGCTTTATGCAACATTTCAGCTTGACTGCTCTGTTCACGTAAGCAAAGCCTCAGGAAAGGCAAACAGTCAAGGGGGGGGCTTTCTAAAAATACATCCTCCACTTTGAACTGACTCATTTCATGGCTATTTTGTTTCCTGGACGTAAGAACTTGGAACAAGAAATAATATCCTTATGAGGATTAAAAGATGATGTTGAAAATGACAGGGGAAACCATTAATAATGCAAGCAACAGTCAATTACATGAGTTCTGCTAACTGTGCCTCATAGTCTTGGTATATTAGCTTCTTACAGGTTATTATTTAGACACAGAAAACCTGTGTAAACAGGATGAAACAACTGTCGTCCATTGAAGCTGCATGTCTGGAGTTAGAAGAGATTCTCCTATGTCTGTAAAGATACTGTAGTCAAAGGACTTTTCCTGAAATCTAGTCATATGATAAAGCTTTAGGAATTCTGCAGGATCTGCAGAAGCCACAGCCAACCACTACAGGTGCTGGATACAGGTATATAAAGATATGCTACACTGCAGAGCTGTCTGTGGATGCCTGACATCAGGTTCCTAGCAGCGGCATTGCAATGCCAGCAGGTAGATGTCTGGTTGCAATTCTTAAGACCTAAGCTAACTGCTGAGGCTCCTAGTGCAGGCAGAGCAGAGGCGAGGGCCAGCCCCATCTTGCCCAATGAGTGGTTTCTAAAGCTAAATGATGACACAAGTTACATGCTTATTCCTTGGCTTCCCTGCTAAGATTGTTTTTACTATTGTTATTTATTACAGATGTTCTTTCCACACTGTTATAAGAATTACAAAAACACAGAACAAAACCACCATGCTCCCCCTAAGGATGTCACAATCTGAGGAAAAGATAAGCTACCTGTCTAGAGAAAGTTGAGGAAACAATGAGGCAGTGTTGCCAGCATGCCAGGTAGTGGTTTGAAGAAACCAACAGGTTGGTTAATGTGAAGTTTATCATTGGCACTAAAGCATTTTGATGTGGTCAGATCTAAAATATGAGAACTAGAGACTCAGTGTCAGATGGCAGATAGGTAAGGATTAAGCTATGAAGCTCCTTGAAAGTAAAAAGAGCAGTTTATCTTTGGTGCTATAAAGGATGCTGGAGAAGAAGGCAAGGGTGGAGGGCTCACAATATAGATAAACAACCTTTGCAGCAAAAATACGAATGGATGTAATAGTAGAGAAGCACACTGGAAAATTGCTACAGTGCAAGAAGAGAGCACTTGGATGAATGTTTTTTAGAAGAATGGCTAGGAAAGGCTATATCATAACAATGGTTATGCAGAAGCTAAGACATAATATTTTAAGAAGGAGAGTATCGCTGACTGTGAGAGAGATTGCTGGTGGGTGACAAAGTACAAGGATGAGGTACTGCTTTTGAGATTTCACCTGACCAAAGACATTGGGAAGCAGTTAGTGAATTCAGTGAAACAGGTATGAATTCAGTTGCTGAGAAGCCAGGACAGTACTTAAAAGCAGTACTCCAGAGCGTGATTTTTAAATTGTGCGTTCAGTGAGCTGTGAAGCAACAAAGGGATATGGCATGAGCACCATTAAGTAAGCTTTCATTAGGTAACAAAAGAGTGAGGAAGAGCAAAATGTTAAGAAAAGGAGGACTGACAGGCCGACTCTCAGAGGATATGACAGGATGGAGTCAGAAGAAGAGGAGGAGAACCCAGTAAGAGTGATGGTTTAATGGAAACCACGAACCTCAATTTGCAGAGTAGACCTCAGACAGGCCCTATTCCAAACAGCTATTGCTGTAAATAAAATACAGCAGGCTGAATCCACATGCATGCACTTATGCAAATATTTGCTACCACTCTGATCAAATTTATTAGGTGATAATGTTCAGCCTTGGAAACTGGCCTTGAACAGCATTTATTAAGGTGTTTCACTACTACTGCTATTGCTAAAGATCAGTACACCAAACTGCACTGTCAATTGGCCTTGAACCTTTGGGCAGAGGACTACCAGTAAAAACACACAGAAAATAATGTATCTGGAGCCTGCCAAATAAAACACATGCACAACTATCAACAGCACAATAGAACCATTATTATAACTCATGTATTGTCAAAAACGTGCCGGGCAACAAGAGGTAACTACGGAAATACAGAATTTTCATTGTTTGTTATGCTTATCTGGGGGATAACTGTAATATTTTAAGGCAGGGTTTTTTTGTAAGTTAACAGCCTCTACTTCATATTCCCAGCTCCAGTAATCTTCGTAATTAATATATGATGAGCATACAAGAAAGAAAGCAAAAAACTGGGTGCCACATATATAGATGAAAATAATTAATGTTATAGTTTGAAAAATGAAATATTAAATTGTGCCACCAAAGACCACAGAAAAATAAAATTTTAAAAAGTTTAAAGTCCTGTTTTGAGAGTGACAGAGAGCCAGAGTGGGAGTCAGCTCCCAGATTAAGAAACCTATCTGTAGGTGTCCGTGCATGAACTTGGTTTCAAATCTCCTCATACAGCCAGAGGAGATCTGTTCAGCATGTGCAGGCAGCTGAACATGAGCAGCTGCCAAAGCATGTGTCACTAGTTTAGGGTAAACCAAATAAATTTCTAAATTGGGATGATGGCACTAACAAAGGGTTTGACCCTGTTGTCCCCAAACAGGTATCTAGAGCTATTTGGAATGCCCCGTGGTATCCCATGTAATCTCTAGACCCCCTTCATACAGGCATGTGGATCTCATCAGTCAAGTGTCAAATATGTCGACTTCATTGGTGTCTTCAGAGACCAAAAACCTGGGAGCTGACTGTGAGAGAGCAGCCTGATCAAGCACTGAACTTTCACTGACTAGAATGGGAGCTGAGCACCTTGCTCATATGTAAATGCATACAGGTAGATACCTACATTTAAATGTCCTAATCTTTGAACTGAATCCCATTCTTGGAGTTTCGAGGACTGACAAAGAAATGCAGTCTCTGAACAACAGTTTTGGCCATCGGCTTTTAAAACAAAATAATAAACTTGCTGTGGAGACTTTTGCTCTTAACTATCCTCTGAAAGGAGATCCTGGGGAGACAGTATTCTTGGTTTAGGCATCGTATCATGTAATTTATGCACAAACCAAGTCAAGATTGCACAGATCTAGCAAACACTTCGGCCAACAACTTTTGTGGGGGGAAAAAAAATGCAAATTGCGGTCTATCAAAACACTTATATAGGGTTTGTATTTTCTGAATCGCTTGGATTGGAAATAAGCAAATTAATTCCTTCCTTTCATTGTATTCAAAATGACACATTTCTGGTTTTCTTCCCATTTCGAAAGCTCCTTCATTTCAAAAATACTTCAGGTTAAAGGATTAGAAGATGGAAAGCATAGCACTTTGTTTCATTTGATTTATATTGGCTGTCTTAATGTTTTAGTTTCCTCAAGATTCTGATATATTTTACTTAGGTCAGATCTGCTAAATGGCTATTATCCAACTCCTTCTGGAATTAATTATTTTCATAGCTTCCCAAGTAGCTAAAACTGCTTTTTCCATTTTAACCATAGAACTGTTAGCTTTTTCCTACCATGCCTTCATATATTGAAATCTATGTAGACTCATATAATATTTTCTTTTGAAAACATTTACGAGCCACTTCTTTGGAGTTCTTAGGCAGTAAAAGTTCCCCAAGACACTTGGCATTGGTTTGCTTCCAGTCTTGTCAATATCTGTAGGAATTTAACCTAAAACTTCCACCACCAGAAATCAATCTGTATTCCTCTCGAAAGTCTCCTCCATAACTTTTACTATAACAGCAGAAAGTGACTTTGTATATTTCTATTAACTTGAAATCACAGAAGAGAAACACTGGGGCAGATTCCAAGAATGATTTTCTGTCTACTGCCGTATGCACAAATACGGATCCATCAAACTACAGAGATGTGTCTGTCTGCTGACATTAAATTTTGGTATGGAGCATCTCATGACTATGACAGCCAGTACTGTTCAAATCAGTTGGTGAGCTGCACGTTGCACAAACCCTCTATGGTAAAAATTCAGGTGCAAAGATACAACTCTTCTATTTACTTTAAAATATAACAGAGAAGACATATCTAAATTCCTAATCGCAACTCAAAGTAACTATCATTTTATAATACTTTTTTCTTTTGTTCCTGTTTATTCTTATCAGCTTCTACATATTTATGTTTGATGCTGCAGATGTTTCTTCTAAACAAGAGAATTTTATTAATTTGCTTGGAGAGCAATAGAGAACAATCTCTACCTACAGAAGGAAAAAACAACCTGTCTTGCTAGGCTCATTGGTGCAAGTGCAATCTACCTCCATCATTACTTCTCCCCTCCATAACCTTCTATGATCCTGTGAACCTCAGAAAGTAATTAGATTAATCACATCATTCAAAGGAAGAATTTTAAATAAATCTGAAGATACCTGTTAAACTGTTCTGGCTAAGATTTACATTCTACCCTAAGTGACAATCTCACTAATATAAAATTGAAAACTGAATCGTATTCCGAAAACTATTATAAAGCCATGATTCTATGGACAAAGATTATGTTTAGTCTTTGAGGTCTTTCCCTTTCTCAACATCTATTCCCATCATTTGTGAAATAAGGTGTATCAAGCCCTTGTTCTAAGAGTTCTCACTGGTGGCAACGGTGCCAAGAGTTACACAAACCTCCATCTTTTCATTTGACATGTGCATCACTGCTGTCTGGGTTTTGTCAGCCAGGGAATTCATGGAATCCTAGAATAGTTTGGGTTGGAAGGGACCTTTAAAGCTCATCCAGCACCCCTGCAATGAGCAGGGGTATCTTCAAATAGATCAGGTTGCTCAGAGCCCTGTCCAACCTGACCTTGAATACTTCCAGGGACGGGGCTTCCACCACCTCTCTGAGCAACCTGTTCCAGTGTGTCACTACACACCAACACACACACAAAATATTTCTTCCTTATTTCTAGTTTGATGTAAGATATAAGTCCAATGAAGATATTAAACAGGTGTTAAACAGCACTGGTCCCAGTACAGACCTCTGAGGGACACCACTTGTTACTGATCTCCATGTGGACATTGAGCTGCTCACCACTGTTCTCTGGATGCAACCACTCAGCCAATTCCGTATCTACCAAACAGTGCACCCATCAAACCCAGATTTCTATAATTTAGACAGAAGGATGCTGGGAAGAATAGTGTCAAAGTCCTTACAGAATTCCAGATGCATGACATCTGTAGCTCTTCCCTTGTCTACTATGTAGCCACTCCACCATAGAAGGCCCCTAGGATGGTCAGGCAGGACTTGCCCTTGGCAAAGCCTAATTCCTTACATCATACTCCATGTCTCTCACTTGCAACCCCACAGATTTCCTGTGCTATCATGGGTATAAGTGCAACCTAATCTGTTTACTAAGTTTGGATAAACAAGAGGTAGCTTTCAACCTAAGTTATTCCATGATTCTTCTCTTTTATCTCAGTCTTGGTACTGCAGGAGGAAAGGGAAAGCTTCAAGGGACTAATGCAGCACTTGTAGAAAGAGGTTGATAAGCAGAGTCGGCGTTTGTTTGTTTTCCTTTTAATTTCCTCATCTAGAAAACCCCACCATGAGAACAAACTGCTTCAGACTTCTGAGACAATCCAATTTGACTGTTATGCTTCAGCAAACAGAGAAATAAGACCAAAAAAAGAGAGAAAAAAATAGAAGAAACAACAGAAAGGGGAAGTTCTTCGACAGCTAGGTTGTAGTATCTGCGGTCTTGGCATGTTACAAAGATCAGCTGCAATGACAGTTAAAACTCCATTACTGGGATGAAACTATGAGAGTTGGCAAAGCTGTCAAAGTGCTCCGAGCTTAGGCTGTAGCCGATAATTGTCCACTTAGTTAAAATGGTGAGGAAAGAGAAGCATGTTCTACCAGGCAAGACAAAAAAGAAATGGTGAAGAAAGTGCATAATGATCAAACGCCGAGGACTATAGACCAGAGGCATTTACCACGTTACTCTGTTTGAATTGGTGTGACTGTCAATTGGTATTTTCCAGCTGCAACTGAAAGTGTTCAATAACTCCTACGTGTTATATAGTCTTGTGGCTTGTTCCACCATTCCTGAAGGTATTGAAAAGACATGTAGATGTGGCATTTAGTGACATAGCTTAGTGGTGGACTTGGCAGTCCTAGGTTTATGGTTGGACTTGATGATCTCAAAAGTCTTTTCCAACATAAATGATTCTACAATTCTATAATAATGTATTGTCATGAGAACTAGCCACAACCACCCCATGCTAACCAAGGTTCTTTGTTGCTATCATTCACTTCTTGTGTCCACTATGGTATTTCAGTAGAAAGACCCTCTGTGTTCACAGTATTTTAGTTCCCTGTGTAAGGCAATAGGCTCATGCCTCCAGTGCAAATCTCGCTTTTTACCTCTATCTACAGATTAAAAGACTTCATTCCGACCAGAGCAGGGCTGAGAAACATCCAGATACCAATGTTTTCAGAGTAGTGGGAAGAGAGAAGCAATACAAAAGAGATTCAAGGTCTTTAATATGAAAAAAATAGCTTAGCTATGGAAAAAAAGGAAGTGCAGACTGTAGGAAGCAGAATCTGTTAGTGATATCAAATGTGACAATCTTCCACTACTGAGTTGAGGAATAATTGTTTTTCTTTCTTCCACTTCAATACACGTCTTCCAAATAATTTCTTAAATATACACAAAAATCTGGCTCTCAGAAAGAAGGTAGATCCTTGGGATACAAACTATTACGACCTATTCTCAAGAAAGTAATTTTTCAGCAGAAAAAAACCTGCTACCTGATCAGCCTAATTAGTGACTCAAGCAACTCATTATTGAAGCAGAAGCATTAGCTACAGAAGTCCAAATAAAGTGGATGAGGTGCAGCATAATAGATGAGATCCTAAGAGTACAGAATGAAAATACATTGTCAGAAGTCTCCCTCAGCTTCAGTGACAGATGTTCAGGAAGGAAGTATAAAAAAAAAGCCTGACATTTAGGAAGGGCGGGCAGCCACCAGCATGGTAAGTGGAGACTGCAAGCTCTGTGGGTGCTACGATAGCTGGAGTAAGAAGGCAGCATCTTTTATTGTCACATCTGTTGAAGCTTTTCTAGCAGAAACACCCAATACAGATTGCAATTTGTTTCTCCCTCAAAATGACAAGATATAGAAAGGAGAAAAAATCTCCCCCTAATCATTTCTATGACCTATTTGCATCATCTTTGTAATCAGCTGTTCTATGTAAGGGCAAACAAGAAAGGAAATCTGGGCTCTACTGATACTAGCATCTGCTTCTCAATTGCTTCACTAACATTCAGATCTGGTCTTCAAATCTCCAACATACTCAGGCTTCTTTTTAAAGCCTAACACTTTTGCTATAATGTACAAGTTACTGGCAGAATCTACGTCCATATTTCACTGAGGGAATTTAGACAAAATATTTACCGTATACTGAACAAACCATAATATAATTCATTCTTGAAGATTAGTCTGATTCCATCAGACCAGCAGCTTTGGTAACCCCTGCTTGGTTTCATCTATTATTTTTTTTCCTTACCTGATAGTATATTTGCAGATTTTTTTCTTATCCTGTCCTGCAAGAATTAAAATATCCTTAGAAATGTAGGCAAGTTCTCTGTAACAACGCTACTGCTACTACACAAAATTGCAAGTTCTTCTGAATATATTACAAAAATCCATATTATTGGCTATCACGTTGTTACTTAATGGAAAAGAGAGCGATTTGTTCATCTGAGAGTAGACTTAAACAAGTCTATTATCATAATGTAGTTTTCTCCATAGTAAAGATACTTAACTATCGTAGCAGGGGTTGGACTAGATGATCTTTGAGGTCCCTTCCAACCTCTAACATTCTGTGATTCTGTGAGTTACCGTGCTTGTATAGAGACAGCAGCACTATTTGAGCTTGCATATACTACTGTTCTAAGAAAATTCATACAATTAAATGTGTGTTTGTTGGTGGCCTTGACCATGAGTAAAGGCTATTTGGAAATCGCTAACTCCAGGTCACCTCTACCTTCTCTGCTTGCGCAGTCGATTGGGTAATAAAGCCTATACAGACAACTAAGGCAAACAGACCTTGCCAGGTTGACATGTTCTGACTTTTTCATGGGTTCAGCCAAACTGCACTTCAAAATAGAAAGTATCAGAGAAAAAATATTTTTTTCTTCCACACATTTTCTCTGCACCAAAGCTACGGATTATATCCATCAATGTATCAACTTGGAGATCCGTGGGACTGATACTGCAATATCAGTCAAGGCACTAGGAGCTAGAATTTGTTCAGGTACTGGGAGCCAGGATTGGAGAAACCAATAACGTAGTCATTAAACTGATTTTTTTTAATCATTTCAAAGTTTTACGGCAATAGGGCCTGAAGTCTGCAACTAGAACTAGGCAGCCACTGTTTTTAGGAATCACTGATATACTGAGACACATAGAACCAGCCACAAAAAGCTTAGGATTTGAGAATTAAACCTGAAGTTAATTATTCTAATGTGTCTACAGGCAGTCCAATGCATTACTAAGAGTCCCTTGGATGTGTGTCAAAGAATTGTCAGCTTTAAATGTGAAATATCCAAACACTGGAGAACTCTGTGCAGCCTGGAATGCACAATGACTAATTGAATTTTATTTGCTAATAAACCAAGCAAACCCAATAACAATAATAATAAAAACCAGTAAGTCTTGCCATAGTGAAATGTGGACCTGAGGAAGGAGAGCTGCCCCCTCCACAGGGCTGGAATACTTGGGCAGAAATTATCTGCCAGTACCATAAGTTTACCAGAACGGATACAGGGAAGACACCAAAGTTTCCATTGTACAGTTTGTTTTGGGCACATGTGTTAAAGCCAATTAAGTAGAAATAGGGCAAGTGCAATATCTATAAATGATACAGTGAAAAAATAAGACAATCCGAACTTGCTTAATGTACCCAGATTAAATGTTATTTGGTGTTTCTCAGGGTCTTATGATGAAGAAACTAAATGAAGAAACGTATTGAGGGAAGGAGAAAGACTTCATGTCTGCCTTTCATAACAGACCCTTGAAAATCACTACCATCTTCTGCAAGAACTGACATACTGCAGGTACTACTGAACAGGAACGACCAGCAGAGACAATTAGTAGACAGGAATATGAAGGAAAACAGATGTCAGAAGCTCACCAGCCTGGAGCACCAGTTTTGATCCCAGTTTCTCACAGACCAGTGACTGTTTGCAGCTGGGGTGTGTCACAGGTCCCCACAAAACAAGATGCCTCTCCTGCCTACATTTGCAGAGTGTGATTGTTCTGCCTCCTAGGCCCGAATTGCCTCCAGGTTTGCCAGACTGACACATCCATCTGTCCCCTCTCCTGTATTTATTTAGAGCCATTCCTCTAAGAAATTGTATTAGAGAAGAGGACGTATAGATCATGGAGACTCAGATGAAACCTGGAAGCTGAACTGCACTACATTAAAAAAAAAACAGCCAAAGACCTTTGAAATTAAACCCTTTAGTGAGCTAAAATGACTCCTCTTACAGCAGCAGCTCCTTAAGTTATCGCATACGCTATGGGAAGTAGCACTGCATTAATAAAAATATGCAGGAATATAATTTTGTAGTTAACGGGTACACATGACATTCAAACTGTGAATCAATATTAAAAGTGATAAATAAAAAAGTGGAAACAAGTATTCACATGTATCAAGGTACTCATTCACGGACAAAAAGCGGTAGCACTATTCTGCACTCAGAGCCAAAGTCTCCTCCAGCAAAAACTTCTCAATTTCTTTTAAAAAAAAGCTTCCCAAGAGAAGAATTCAAATGTAAGTAGAAATAAATACCATATCAAACTTCTCCATTTACTACAAATTTTTTATAAAATCTATCACATTTTCACGTTCAGGCAGAGATTTTTATTTGTAAAATCTAAGTTAAAACGGATTACCTAAATTGGCACAAAAGACTGTAAGGGTATTTACACTGTGAACATCGGAATAATGATGATTTAATTTAACTTGAATGGTTGCAAGATAACCAGAAACAAATTCTGTTCACTGAAACAGAACATTTGTCTGTGGTTTGCACAATGCAGGCGCTGAAGTTATGAGTCTTCCACTGGTCCAAAACACTTTAGACGGCTATCACCATGAAAAAGTGAATCAAAATTTAACTTGAAAATCAGAAAATTGATTTTGTCCTCAAAGTGCAACTACTTGGTAATTTTTAGGATAGAACTAGTGAACACTATGAATTTTATTTTAATTTTATTTTTGCTAGCATAAACAATCAAAATTTTTGTATAAGCACCTAGTAAGACACAAAGAATTCAATGAAATAAATACCAGGTTCACAGCTCTGTATCCCCTTCTATTCACACTTCAGTTAAAAACATCAAATAGGACAAATGACTCTTGAGTATTCCCATTTGGGAGTACTTGCTCATTCCTATTTAAATGATCTTACCAAATTAATTTGGACTGAGGTAGATTTATAAATGTAAACTAGTAGCTCTTCCAGAATAATTACATAAAGGTGTTTTTTTCTTTTTTCATTTCACTGTTAATATTATCTTGCTCTGCTAACCCTAATGCAGTCTGGAATAGCACGTGTATCCTCTCATATCCCAGAAAGAGAGCCCAAACATGTAACTTACAGCTCATATTTAACTCAAGAGCAGACAGCTCCCAGAAAAGAGAAAAAAAAAACCCTAGATATCGCTCCTCACTTCTGTTTCAAAATAAAAAAATCCTTAAACTTTTTAACATTCAGATGTGCTGCCAGAGACCTCTTCAATTATGGACAGGATAAGACTAAAGGAGGAGAGTTGCAAGTAAGAAGTGTAAGGAGGTGACTTCTCCTGTGTAATCTGAGTTCTGCTAATTATCTCTTTGGAGTTCAGACTTTTCCTGGAGAGTCTGTAATGAAAATATTGAAGGTGTAGAGTGAGGTAGATAATGTTTCTAGCCTTTAAATATGAAGCATACAGCAGAATTTATCAATTTTAAGTATAACTGGACACAGGCAAAGTAAATTGCTTTCCAAAAAGCAAAATGTTTGCTAATGTCACAGTGTGCTGCTGAAGAAACCAAAAAAAACCCCAAAACTACCAAGCCTGACTGTGTTTATCCAGAATTAACAAAGATGATAGTACTGTGTCTGAAAAAATCCAACCACATATTCAGGTCCATAGAGGTTTTTAAGAGAAAATACTCAGTTTTGGATTATTTAGCTCTTGTGTGATAAAAGATTTCCAGGAAAGCGAAGCCTGAGCCTTTCCTAAGATGCCTGTTAGAGGAAGCGACAGGATTATTACCTGTATCTTCATGGAACCCCCAAGAAGGTCAGCAGCCTTGCTGTGAGGGAAAACATCATCAACCTCTGCCAAGTTCCTACTCCCTTGTTTCAATCTCCCTTACCCACTGCGCATCCACACAGGCCTGTACCCAAAGAACTGTTTTGTCCCCAAAATGCCAAGATTTTAGCTGCATGAGTGAGAATTTAATGCTAATAAAAGTTATGACATAAAATTGTGAGACGGAAGATTCTGTAGGTTTTAAAGTACTGAGAAACGGTGGAATATTTAAAGATGAACACTGATGTATTTTCTTAGTGCTTGACAGAACGATGTCAACTACGGGGACCCTTAGTGACTCTCAATTGCTACTGAACACTAAAATTCACCAGCTATTTGAAACAAGGAGATGATGATAATATGCAACCGTCAATTTTTTGTCACAATAAGAAGGGGAAAAAATACAGTTTAGTTAATCACTATCCTTCATACATCACTGTTTAATTAATAAAGGTCTTCAGAAGCAATAAGCAATGTAACTTTACCTATAGCCTGAACTTAAATATGCCCAAACCACTGCCCAAGATCAATATCACAACACTGACTTTGGCCTTGCACTTACATAGAGAAGTGCTAGTATATAACATATATGCACAGTAAGTGTCCATTCATTTCTGTTTAGGCTTAAATATTTGGCACACAGCACAATCCCTACTTTATCACACCATAAATTGGGAAAAAAACAAGAAGTGCTGCCTCTGTTCTTTTTAGCTTAAAACTTTAATCACTTAGCATGTGAAATGAATTATGATTAAAAACATGCAGATGTTCAGATTACAAAACAAAATACTTCAAATACAATTGCACGTTTAAAATATACTCAGTCGAATATCTACTTTGAGGTAAAAATGTAAGATTAATCAAATATACTGAGCAATTATAAGCTTAGCATAAATAAATATCAATATTTTCAGAATAAAATAAATGAAAACAGCATTTTTAAACACAAATATCAGTACAAGAGATACAGCCCACTCACCCTCCTTCAGAACATCATCCACTCATCTGACATAAAGCCACAAATGCTACAGAACCACATACTACTAATACACCTCAGCCAGTTTGCCCACAAGATTTCTACCTGCATACTGCAGTGTGGGGCCAAGTTATTTGAAAAAATAGATGATTGCAAAGACTAAGGGATTTAGCTATACAGCTTCCGAACCAGTTGAGCGAAAGCTGCAGAACCAAATCCCCATTGGATATTACAAAATGCCTTTGGCCAAAATTTCAAATATAAAGATCTGAAATTCAGGTCAAAAATACACGACCAATTAACGTGTCTACTTTTGTGCATGTAAGTCACGGCATAAATAAGCTCTGTATTTGTGCACCTTGGTGGTTTTTTGTTTGGTGCTATCTAAGCAACTGTTCATGTGAAGAACCCTGTGGCCACCCAGAGTTCAACTGCATATTCAGGTGCAAAGTGACCACAGGTCTACTCTCATGAAATCTAAAATTACAGCATTTTTCCAGATGACAGCAGTCATTCCCATTCTTCTAACTTAAGAAGGAAAAAAAAAAAGTAAAGTCGTAAGTATTTTCACCACAAGTAGAACAACTAGAATACAAATGAGAACACTCTATTATAGTCTGCCATAGCCAAGGTTTGCATCCCCTGAACTGATTCACTCATCTGAGCAACAATACAAGAAAAATGACATAAACCCAAGAATATAAATATTATACTGCACCATGAAATACTATGAACAGAATATACAAAAATTGTATTAGAGCATTATTTATCTGTCAATCCGTTAAACAGAACACCTTAATATTAATACAGCTTGGAAGGTAAACATAACCTACAGGTTAAGTTTTAAAATGGCTGTTTGTCAATGCAGCATAAAACATTTCCATAGTGCAAATCTTACCAACTGTATGAAAGATACTGTCCCCTTCAGAAAAACGCCTCTCCCACCCGCCCCTCAAAAATAATGAAGGGTCATAAAGTCATACCTCATTTCACATTTAGTACAAAATGTCGTTTGAAACATATTAATAAAGGGAAGCTTAATTTTAACACTAAAAAAAGGCTGAACAACATTGAGAAAATTAAAAAAGTTAGATATGCTATAGTTGGAAGACATGAAACCCAAAAATCTGATCCATGGAAGTGGGGGAATAAAGACACTTATCTTTTTTCATCCGTTGGAAACATATTGTATGACAATACAGCACGCTCCCTATATTATATCAACTACTGTAAAATTACTTTAGTTGCTGAAGAATCACAGTGTTAAGTATATCTGCTTCTTGCAGTGTCAGGTTTTCATCTGTTAGCTCCTTATTTGGAAAGGTAGTCACAAGAACAAAATCAGTTGTTGCAAATGCTGGACGGGACTGGATAATGAAATCTCGAATATCTTTAATCCTGTAGAAAGAAAATGGACATGAAACCTGTGTATGATTCCATTTCGACATAAAAATCTGAATATTAAGATGATCAGAGAATACAAAACCTTCTAAAGACTAATCCTTTTAATATGTCCTATTGATTTTACATTTCCATTTGATCCAGATGACTAATGGTTGTAGACTAAATTATTTTGCTTTCTGCATAATCCACCTGAAAAATTCATGTTGCTTGTCTTCTCAAATAACAGAAATAAAACTTGTAACACAGAAGTACACTGCAAACTCACACTTAACGGTATCAGTTAAAGTCAAAAATTTCACTAATTCACTATTAACAAGTACATTAGAGTTGGCTGATGTTGTGGCTGAGTCACTCTCCATAATTTTAAAAAAATCACGGGGAAGGGGAGAGGGCAAGGAGGACCCTGGCAACTATAGGCTAGTCAGCCTCACATCCCTTCCTGGAAAGACTGTGCAGCATCTCATTCCGAAGGCCATTTCTAATCAATTGGAAGAAAAGAAGGTTATCAGGAGTAGCCAGCATGGATTTACCAAGGGGAAATCTTGCCTGACTAATCTGATATCCTTCTACAAAGGCATAACCAAATGGGTTGATGAAGGGAGAGCAGTGGGTGCCATACACCTTGACTTCAGAAAGGCTTTCGATACTGTCTCCCATAAAATCCTCATAGGAAAACTCAAGAAATGTGAGACAGATGACTGGACGGTGAGGTGGATTGCAAACTGGCTCAGCAACAGAGTTCAGAGGCTTGTGATCAGTGGCAAGTTGGAGGCCTGTGGCCAGTGGTGTTCCCCAGAGATCAGCACTGGGTCCAGTTTTGTTCAATATCTTCATCAATGGCCTGGATGAGGGGATAGAGTGCACCCTCAGCAAGTTCGCTGATGATACGAAACTGGGAGGGGTGGCTGACACACCAGAAGGCTGTGCTGCCATCCAACGAGATCTGGACAGGCTGGAGAGCTGGGCAAAGGGGAACCTCATGAAGTTCAGTAAAGACCAGTGTAGAGTCCTGCATCTGGGGAGGAATAACACCAGGCACCAGTTCAGATTAGGGGTCACACTGCTGGAAAGCAGCCCCATGGAGAAAGACCTTGGAGTCCCAGTGGACACTAAGTTGTCCATGGGACAGCAACGTGCCCTTGTGGCCAAGAGGGCCAATGGGATCCTGGGGTGCATTAAGAAAAGTGTGTCCAGCAAATCTAGGGAGGTTTTCCTCCCCCTCTACTCTGCCCGGGTGAGACCACACCACACCTGTCCAGCTTTGGGCTCCCCAATTCAGAAGAGACAGGGACCTGCTGGAGAGAGTCCAGCAGAGAGCTACAAGGATGATTCAGGGACTTGAACATCTCTCCTGTGAAGAGAGATTGAGAGAACTGGAGCTATTTAGCCTTCAAAGGAGACAGCTGAGAAGGGATCTTATTAACGTATATAAATATCTGAGTGGTGGGTGTCAAGAGGAAGGGGACAATCTCTTCTCAGTGGTGTCCAGCAATAGAACAAGAAATAATGGGTTTAAGTTAGAACATAGGAAGTTCCACCTCAACATGAAGAGAAACTTCTTTACTGTGAGGGTGACAGAGCACTGGAACAGGCTGCCCAGAGAGGTTGTGGAGTCTTCTTCTCTGGAGACTTTCAAAACCCACCTGGACGCGTTCCTCTGTGGCCTGTCCTAGGTGATCTCGCTCTAGCAGGGGTTTGGACCAGATGACCCCTAGAGGTCCCTTCCAACCTCTGACATTCTAACATTCAAAACAAGGCTACACTATTAATGAAAGGGGAATCTTAAAATATAAGGTAACAAGGATGAGGGGGATTACTAATGCACTTTGAACTGCAAGAGATCTCCCCTACTTTCACTTGGCATTGAACTTCTGTTCATAAAACAACCACATCAACAATATAACAAGAATAATTCAGTTTTTTTAAGATGTGGAAGAAAAATAAGTAAGATTCTAGAGCTTAAAAAAATGGAATTTTAGGTTTTTCTCCTAAGCTAAGAATAGGTCTTCGAAGATCTATTGTAATTAATACGGAGGCAAATTTTCTGTAGCCAAAATAAGTTGGGACTTCAAGTTCCTATCAGTCCTCCAGGCTTGCGATACAAGCAATGCACTTTAGTAGCTGATTTTGGTCATACATGACATGGATAACTAAAAAGAGTCACATCCAAGAGAAAATTAATAATGATTGAAAGAAGCTGCTGTCAACACATCCTTGGTTATAGATATTACTGGGAAGTTTACCGCTTCTACTATTTCATGTAAGTAAAAGAAAACACATCATGGCTACAGAGGCATCCGATGAGCCCTGCTGTCTATCTAAGGCACTTCTCCAGCAGGTGCTGTGAAGAAAGGATCTGTGCCTGGACTATCGGGTCTGCTAAAATATGAAAAAAATATTGCTGTATTTTCCTCCCTACTTGCATCTCAGCTAACACTGCCTCATTGTGGCCTGTGTATACTGTCAAGTGAAGAAAGCTGCACACTGGTTCTGCCTTTATTCCGAGCCAGAAGGAAAAAAGGAAACAGATGAACTCTCTCTCTAACAATATTAATTTGGAACTGGGTCTGTACGACCACCTTCAAGGCAGGATCCAAGTTCAGTTTCAGCTGTGTTCTAACACCATGGTACAGATTTCGGGCCAGGGCTGAACACTGCTTGTTGTGCCCAAATCTCTGCCCTCTGCCCAAAGTTCTCTTAGCCACATAGTGCAAAGCAGAGCTTTGCAGAACCTTGCACTAACACAACCTCTTAGGCAAATAAATGGGGTTGGTCAACACCAATTTGTGGCAATGCCCCAACAATGTCAATAAATCTGATGGCAAGCTCTAATCAGCAAACTACTAACAGATCTAAAAAAATCCACCAAGTTCACACGCTGCCAGTTCCTAGGAGATGACCACCCACAACACAAGAGGGGTTGGTTCTCAGCAGTATGTCCAGCTGACATGCCCGAACTGCAAAGGACTACGTTACGTCCATTTGCCCTTTTGCATATGGGCCGCAGTCTACACTTACAACTCGTTCATGTTTAGTCATAGTCGCAAGTACAAGAAGCTGGAGCTTTTGATTATGAGCCCAAGTCTTTCTCTACCGGTAGCGTGGACTACATTCCAACTCAAGACTATGTGCCCAAAACACACTGAAGTGCCTTCACAGGGTCATCTAAATCAGCCACACGCTGCTCTGAAGACAGGCCCAAGGCTGGGATGACTACACAGAAAGGTTGTCCAGACTTCAGTCACCCTGAGAACAGTTATGGCTGGTACTGTGTCCTTACAAACCACAGGACATAACTGGTCATGAAAGTTTGTGACTCTGCATTTGCGAAATATCTTGCATTTCCCATTACAGAATTTGCTTTTATCAGTACATCTATGTTAGAGAAATGGCACAGAGCTATAGCATTTCAGTGGAAATATATTTTTTCCCTTTTTTTGCTGTCTTATTGATACTCATTTAATGACTCAACACAAACTTATTGAAACCGTTATGGTTACCTGCATCGATGCAGAATCAATTTACCTGTGCGTTTGGTTAAATCTTTGTATTAATCGGCTTCCATCAGCTAATCTAATTTGAATTTTAGTCGATGGCAAGGAATCATCAATCAGAACGGGTGCATTAAGAATGGATTTCTCCTCCTCCTCTGGGGAAGAAGGTGTGCTGACTATTTCAGGGGTAAGGCTAGAGGATTGAAAAAAAAACCACCACATGTTATTAATGGAGTCAAACCAGAACTGAATAATGTTGCAGATGTCTTTTTCACTGAATGACTACCATGTGTAGCTAGTACAAATAAGCAATGAAAACCCTTTCCTAATTACCTGAACTAAGTAAAAACAAAGCTTTTCTAAGAAAGACACAAATAGTGTTTCTATTTTTGTAGTTTCTTGTAAATAATTTGAATATTTCATATTTAACTGTACATATCATTACATTTGCACGATTTTAAATAGGCAATCAAGTACAAGCGAAACTATTTTTGTTTACGCTTACAGAGTGCTGAATAACAGTCTTTATAATAAGATTTATATACTGTACCTCCCGGAATATATTAATAAAACCAATCATACATCATTACAGCAGTGCACTAAACTGACCCAAACTGCTTTAGTAATACCTTTCAGGAGCACTACTTTACAATTTTGGGCATCCTCATCCTTTTAGAGAACAAATTATATTAACAGGTAATTGATATCACCACATAGTAAGCATGGAATTTTCTACATTTAGTATAAAAAAAAAAATAAATCTGATCGGAGATAACCATTTGGCTGCTGCTTTTGTTGCTTACAAACCTAACACTTCGTAAGCTACCAAAACAAACAAAAATGCCACAAAACATTTTCTTTTATACAGAGCCTCCTCTCTTCCCCACCTACTATCTTTAATAAACTGAGTGAGTGCTCAGGTGAAGAAGTTATTGTATGCAATTGTTCCCTATGTCACCTCTACCAGAGTTTATGACCTTCTCAGTTTTACTGAGCACATGTCCTCATTTTTAAAATGATTAAATACAGATTAGAAACAGTTAAGAATCATTTGCTGAATTAAATTACCTGCAGAAGTACACCCGTAATACGGTTTTTTTTGGTAACCAAACATATTACATGAATAATCGCAATCCAGGATAGAAACCTAAAAGTATTTGCAATTCAACAGCTGATATCAAGTCAGCCGGAAAATATGCTATAAAGCGCATAACTGTTACGTAAAAAAGTTGATGATTGGTAGAGCTGAGATCACATTACTATTTACTTATACCAACCAATGTAAGTTGAACAGAGATGCACTTTTGAACAAAGTAGTCTGAGATGTTCAGTCACAGGAATGAATTTTGTCACGTATATCAGTTCACTTGAATTATACATGTCAAGAGTTAAGAAAGCATCCGCCTGCTCTTGCAGCAGGACAGCAAATGAAACAGAACCAGGTGTAAGCTCTTTTAAATCATTACTTTTTTTTTTTTTTCCACTACGTATATGCATACTGTAGTTGGAGATGACACTAAAATTGAAGGAAGTGGGGGCTCCAATCAGAGGTTATAAATTGAGCCCTCTCCTCTCCCACAATCCAGGCTTTGCAGTATTATTTCATCTAGAGGAGCAGGTACAATTTCCCTGGTTGTTTGCTTTTAAAAAAACAGCTCCTACTATAAATTCTTGCAGCATAATTTAAAGTTTGAATCAAATCCTAGTAAAAGACTGTCGATTTTGACACAATTAGTGTTTTTTACCTTCCAAGTTTTTGTCCTTCGCCACTGAAAGCTTTGAATCGCAGTCTAGGCTTCACATATTCCTGTTCTTGGTGGTCTTCCATATCCAAATTAACTTGGCCACTATGAACAAGTCGCTGCAGTTCCACAGGAATTTCCCTTAAGTACAAAAAATAAGAAGTTCCCCAATTACATTCTGAACTGCAATACAAAATTACACAAAAACCTTACACAGTATTATGTGAGTTGATGCTATTAGTATGTTTATTTTAAAAGTCATAGACATCCAATTGTTTTATGAATTGATTTCATCCTAAAGGAAGGAAGAAAATCAGTGAGATGAGAGATTCTTAGAGAATGTTCTAAGAAAGCATGTGAAATTAAAAGCTGTCTGTAAAAAGCAACACTCAGAGTTAAACCACTAGAAATAACCAGTGTTCCAAATTTTTAAACATCCTGTGCATCGAATGACAAATGCAGAATATATTTTATGGGTGCAGGCAGAAAAGAAGCCTGGAGCTTTTAATAATTATAAACATGCATTTTTCCTCACTTCACTTGAAAGGCATACCTCAAAAAATTTACCATTGTAACTTACCCTCTTTTAACAGACTCAAGAAACTGAGCATTTGTTGGGTCTGTATAGGATCTCAACTCGCCGTCATCTAAACTGAAGCCATTTCTCCATAATTTCAGCAAAATTTGAACCTACAAGGCAAAAACAGTGAAGTAAAAAAAAAAGTGAAGACAGACAAAAAGATATTTAATTTCATACAGATGAATTATACAATTTTTTATCTATACTGAGATTTAGGCCTTAGTCATTCATTGGGTTTGTTTCTAGATGAGCTTAACATTTCTTCTAGCCAGTAACCGGAAAGGCAAAGTGTAGAAAACTTTGGTGTTCCCCATCCTCTCCCTCACTTCATGCTTTTCAAGTGAGAGGAAAGAAAGGCCAGACAACTTTCAAAAGGCCTCTAATCTGCTGCTTCACCATTCCTAGAATACACGCATGCCCTCCAGTATGAGACTGGCCACTTTGCAAGCCCATGACAAGAAACAATTCCTAACCTAAGAGGATTAAAATGTTAGCATAGCTAAGAGAATGCAGAACAGCTGGAGGAAAGTAACTGAAAGGAATGTCTGCTAAGAATTTCAAAGTAATTTACATGAGAAGATTCCATAATGGAGGCCTTAGGGGTATCCAATGAACATCTGTCTTCTGTGGACACTTGTAACAATTTCTAGTTAACATGAATCTAATATTTAGATAATTTTTTTTTTTCCTCATAGACATAGTTACAGTATTACTGACATTTCAAACTGTAAACATGGTTAAGCAGACATCTGCTGGAGATTCTGTTTCCTGCTATTCAGAATTTTACTTACATCTTGATTTTCTCCATATATGTATTCAGAGTGCTTTTGCGATGAGTCACCCAACCTATATCCACCACCAGAAAACGACTGGAAAAAAATACATTGAAAAGCTTACTAAAATAAATATCTGTTTATTAAAATTCTTACCTAGGTGAAAATAAAAACACCAGCAAGCTTGCTTCTGTGATAAAAAAAGTAAATACACAACTCTGAACTTTTCTATTTTCCAAAGAGCAAAATTATACCTGGTAACCATACCCAGGCTAAGCAGGCTTTATGGGATGCATTTCAAACGTTAGAATCATAGAACAGTTTGTGTTGGAAGGAACCTTTAAAGGTCATCTAGTCCAACCCCTCTGCAGTGAGCAGGGACATCTTCAACTAGATCAGGTTGCTCAGAGCCTCATCAAGCCTGACCTTGAATGTTTCTAGGGATGAGGCTTCTACCACTTCTCTGGGCAACGTTTCAGTGTTTCAGCACCCTCATTGTAAAAAAATGTCTTCCTTATATCTAGTACAAATCTACCCTCTTTTAGTTTAAAGCTGTCACCCCTTGTTCTATCATACTGGGCCTACTAAAAAGTTTGTCCCCATCTTTCACATGGAGCATGTGTCGTAAGAGGAAAGGCTGAGGGATCTGGGGCTGTTTAGCGCGGAGGAGAGAAGACTGAGGCGAGACCTTATCGCTGGCTACAACTACCTGAAAGGAGGTTGTAGTGAGGTGGGGGTTGGTCTGTTCTCCCTAGTGGCCAGTGATAGAACGAGGAGAAATAGCCTTAAGTTGTGCCAGGGGAGGTTCAGGATGGGTATCAGGAATAATTTCTTTACTGAAAGGGTTGTCAGCCATTGGAACAGGCTGCCCAGGGAGGTGGCTGAGTCACCATCCCTGGAGCTGTTTAGGAGGCAGGTAGATGTTGTGCTGAGGGTCATGGTTTAGTGGTGTTGATAGGGCTAGGACAAAGGTTGGACTCGATGATCCTGAAAGTCTCTTCCAACCAAAACTGTTCTACAATTCTGTGATTCTTATAGGCCTCCTTTAAGCATTGACAGGCAGCTATAAGGTCTCCTCAGAGCCTTTTCTACTCCATGCTGAACAACTTCAACTCTTTCAGAGGCGTTCCAGTCCTCTGATCATTTTTGTGGCCCTCCTCTGGACCCACTACTAGAGGTCTGTCTCTCTCCTGTGCTGAGGACTCCAGAGTTGAACACGGGTACTGCAGGTGGGGTCTCATCAGAGTGGAGTAGAGGGGCAGGATCATCTCTCTCAACCTGCTGGCCACACTTCTTGTGACACAGCCCAGGATACAGTTGGCTTTCTGGGCTGAGTGCACACTGCCAGCTCATGTTCAGCTTTTCATTCCACCAGCCCCCAAACCGTTCTCCACAGGGCTGCTCTCAATTCTTTCATCCCCCAGTCTCTATTGATACCTGGGGTTGCCCCAATTCAGGTGCAGGGCCTTAGACTTGGCCTTCTGGAACCTCATGAGGTTCACATGGGCCCACTTCCTGAGCCTGTCCAGGTCCCTCTTGGTGGCATCCCATCCACCAGGTGTGTCAACTGCACCACTCAGCTTGGGGTCATTTGCAAATTTGCTGAGGACACACCTGATCCCACTGTCTATCTCATTGATGAAGATATTAAACAGCAGTGGTCCCAGTACGGACCCCTGAGGGATGTCACTTCTCACCGATCTCCATCTGGACACTGAACGATTGACTATTACCCTCCAGTACTAGTTCAACAGATAGGAGTTTTGATCTGAGATGCAACTGCAGCTTGTTTTTTTTTTTTTCAAAAAACTTTAATTAAAAATAAAGCAAATAATTCCAGTTCAGGTTGTTTCTAATGATTCTCCCTGAAATTGTGTGGTTCCTCTCCACTTTGTTTTCTCAAGCTAGTTATTAAAGCACAGATAATACAAAATTGTGTTGATCAAATGCTCTGCTACTCACGCACCACTAAAAAGTGTATTTGCTCTCTTGCAGTTAGATCAGTTTCAGAGAGGCTAGTGTCAACAGAAATCAAAATATCTTTTAACTTTTACCTTAGCTTTACTGAAATCACCAGATGCTCTTGAGGCTTCATCTAACGGGACAGCCCCATGTTCTCTTGCTTCCTTGAAGAGTTCAGCAACAATTTTACTTGGATTATTAGAAGCCCCAGATATCTGTAATCCTCTGTATTCCGAGTCACCTGAATAAAATCTTTAGAATAGTAATGTTCATAAGCAATAATACTTTAAATGGCAAACACATTTTTTTCACTTCCCATCAAAAGAAAAAAAAATAGCAGAAATTTGGCACAAAAGCTTTTGTTCCGATCACAGAAATGTTCCACTTGGTTCTGACTTTCCAAAGACATTTTACTAACAAAATTACCAAGGTGTCTTCTGGAACAGAACCCAGAGGTTAGGGGCCAAGGTCAGACGTTTAAGCGAACACAGTCCTGATGCAGCCATGGCTTTATAAATATCATCTTATGTGGATCCCACCTACTCCTAGAAAGACCCATTTCCTCAGGGGTGTCCTGTGCATGGGACCATGTCGGGTGGGCTGATCAGAATACAGATCAAAACTAACACCCCTTGGCAGAACAAGTATAAAATTGTTGTTGGAAAACCTCAACAGTGCCACAATTTGATCTTTTAATTTACAGATCTAGTATATTTCCATTCCTGTCAATATTAGAAATGGAAAAGTTAATAAACTTTTCAAGGCATTTTAAAATCTGCAGAAGCTGCTGTGGAAGCTGATTTGTGTTCTTTTCCTCAACACAGCCACGTTTCTAGCTCTTGAAGATGAAAGGTTAAGCTACAAGTAATTCTTTTCAAAACTGTATCTGTTTGATTCTGAAGATCAAGATAGTCCTTGAGGATTATCTTGAGGAAGGCACTACAAAACTCTAAATATGCATGAAATAGGTGCTGTAAAAAATTCTGTGTATAAATACAAAATCTGGCAAATTGAGCATTTTGTCTTTGATTAAAAGAGTCATAACTAACAAAATAAGTGCTTTCTACCTTCCTTAACTTTTTCACTTAATCAGTTGGGACAAGGCAAATCAATTAATGGATGTGAAACTGTCTCTCATGCCTTCAGAATGGTGTTGATTCCACCGTATTTCACAATTACCCCAAATCAGTAGTGGGCATGAAGGTGCTGTACAATCACACTGCTTTTATGATATCACATCCATTAGCATCATCTCTCCTTTGTACACAGATCTGTATTTATTAGCCTAATTGTCATTGAAAAGGAAACTCTTTGATTATTAGGTTTAAAAGAATGATAGCAGTAAGGAGATGAAACAAGAATTCCCATCAGAATTTGTATTCAAGAAAGAAAATAAGTACTCTAATATTTGAGTAATGGATACATAGAACAATTCAGGATATTTGAGAAGAGGCAAAAAAGTTTTTGAGTCTATGTGTAAGTTACAACTTTGGTATCCATACACTTACATATTAAGGTATCTACAGCCAGATTCTGCTAAACAGTGTACAGCTAACACTCTAGTAAAGTCACATAGTTATCAGCTCTTTCCAGGATAGACTTAGCTCAGATGCATTTTGAAAAACAGGGGAGAGTAAGTGTGAAGGTCACAAAAAAAAGACAATCACTTCCATGACCGTTAAATGATTTTTTTGGTTTTGTTTTAAAAATACCTTTGGTTTTCTTTGTCATCACTCATGCTTCTCTCTGGTTTTCTCAACCTTCTAAGAGAGTCAATTTTAAGACTGCCAAGAGAATAAAAGAAAATGTTTGAAGATGACCGGTACATACACCTCACTAAGTGCTTCATACCTAATTTCTGAAACTACATGTTTTTCAAAAGCGAAGGATATCAAGTTGGGTTTTTTTTTGTTCTCAACATACTTTTTTTTTGCCAGAACACTTGTCAGTGAATAAGCATGAAAGGACACATGTATGGCAGAGTCAATCTGCAGTAACAGTTGGACTAAATCATCACTCTAAGTCCCTTCTATCTGAACTTTTCTATTCTAGCACAGGCTATGCAGAATTCTGCTTTACACCACCATGGGTAACACAGGTAATACACAAGCTCCACAGCTGTTTCAGAATCCAGCTTACCAGAATTAATTACACTACAAATTCTTTCCACATTTTAGCTGTTTTTGTCAAGAAGTAAGTTGCCTAGTGAAGTCAACATTGGCTTCCCTTGATGTCCCGGAGTCCCAGTCTATAAGGATCCTAAAAACTAAAAAAGTAGTAGTTCTGACTTCTATTTTACACAATTTTTAAAATACATTTAATGGCAACATTGCAAAGGCTTTCAAAAGGTGACTAAAGCACAGAATCAGATTCTGGTTTATGATAGGACAGATCGATAAGCTACCACAGGACAAGCTAGGGTTCTTAGCTTGCAAAATGCCAGGAAAAGCTGTACAGATATATGCTCTTATCCCATAGTTCCTGATGATAAAATCCATTAATGCAACATGTAGATGGGATATCTACTATATAAGTAATGGCAGATCACTAGTTCAGATTTATGCAATTTGTCTGATTGCTATACCTTTGAAATCAAAGGGTAGCAGAGTAGGATGTTGGTTTTTTTATCTATCAAGTGTTGATAAAACAATGTAATTCTGTATCCCACTGAAGGCTGTTTCTTATTACTTCCTCAGAAAAAAAAAAATTGTATTTTTAAGGACTTAGGTCAAGGGCACTAGAAATGCTTTAATCTCTTCCATTTTCTCCCTTTGTTGCATTGCAGGGTTCTGTGGGGCTTGTATTTTTGTGCCAATAGTCTTAAGTTTCATAAAGCAGCTTACACAGTGCGACACCATGTGTAACACGGTGTTTGTTCCAGGAGGGCCCAGAGACATTTTTCTATACCTGCAACTGAGGAAGGCCAGCCGAGTAGATGACTTCAAGAGCAGCATTATGTTTCCTTGCAATTAAGACACTGCTCACCTGAGAGCAAACTAAAGCCTAAAAGAAAAATCTCATTTTGGATACCATGCAAACAGCAGCCATCTCTTCTTTCTCAGACAGATTCCAGCACGATTGCCAGCAAAGAGAAAGTGCTGCCAACAGTTCTCACCCTGAAGTATTTGTGATACTGTATTGCAGCTTTTCCTTCAGCTAGAGCAGGAAGTTGTAACTTCATGATGTGTATCACTAAATGGAGCTGTTTGCTTTATTTGTTCATAAACTGTGTTCTATGTAGTGGATTAGTCAACTTAGGTGCTTTCACCAAAACAAACAAAAAAAGCTATTATTTTCCAAGTGTCACACACTGTGCTAAAATCCCTCTTCCTGAAGATCTACATTTGCAGATGCACTTGAAGCATGGCTCTAGCGACCAAGATCTTTTCTGCTGCTTTGCCTCCTTTAAAACAGAGATCCATATTGGCAGCAGCGACTGAAAGACCAGCCAAAAAAAAAGACTTGTTATGGCATAACTGACAGCAATGATGTAAAGACTTCTTTAAAATGATTTAAATAAAAATTAATTAAAAACCAGCAAGACTTCTTTATAAAAAATTTAAAACCACATTGAATCTTCAAACGCTATGTGAACTGTAAACACTGCAGGCCAGCAAAAGCTGCATTTATATATACATACACGTCTTTCCTTCTACCTGCCAAACCTAGATAAATTCATTAAGAAGCTCTTATCTCTCTCACCCCATAGGAATCTACTACAATAATTTTCCAAATTAGTATTTGTCTCATCAGGTACTCACGTAAGTACAGCACTCAAAGGACCTCACCTTCAAACTACTCGTTTGCTGATTTTTGAAGAAGCAAAGAACTACAGTATTTTTCTGATACAGCACATTCCCAAATTCCATGCGCATCAGGAAAGAGTAACACTGCATTGCACTTACAGCACCTTAATCTTATGTGAAGTGGGTTTAAATTGTTTTGAAATACCATAGAGCACAAAGGTTCCTAAATAAATACCATTTAAAAAGCATTCTGAGAAGACACAGCTTATGCATCTTTACAGAGATTCACAACTCCGGATTAGTAACTGCTGGAGATTGTTTTTTCCAAAAGCATGAGATCAAGTATGCCTGACAAAGTTTTGTGAGCTAATACAGTCCCCATCCAACACATTTCTGAAGCACAAAGCACGTCTTACCTCTGTGATACTTTTGTGTTACTGATCTTTGTAGTTGTTGGTTTGTCATGACACAATGACTGCCTTTTAGCTTCATCTTCGTATAACTCTGCCAAGGCCAACTGTAGGAAACAGAACTCTTTTAGAAGTCTGTAACTCTAGAACTACACTTATGAAAAAAATCCCACAATGTTTATGTCATTGTGGCTTGGAACTTGTACTCTGCTCTCATGTGTTTCACACTGCTTCAGCAGTTACACTCAGTGTGCATTAGATTCAGAATCTCAAGAGTACCCGCATACATATTAAGCATCATCTCATTAATGTCATACAAATTGGAATAAAGTTGCTAGGTGACCCTCTGATAAGACTGGGACGCAAATAATAAATTTACAAATGTTTTACATAAAAATGGAAAAATGTAACTTGTACTGGAATTAAGAACCAATTCAGCCATGCTGGCTTGAATCCAAGACTTTATTGCAAATATTTTTTAAAAAGAAGTTTGTCCTGAAGTTTACCCAAATGCTGCTGTATCACTGGCAAGTTTATTTTTAGGAATTTGTGTGAGGCACATCTAACAGGTTATTTTTAGCAATCTTAGTTTTGTCCTGAATAATACCCTTTTGTCAAATCATCCTTAATTTTGTCCCCAAACCATTTTGTTCACACTATGCAAGTGCTATTCACATTTTATCGTACGCACCAGCAGAGGTACTAGGCTGCAATTTCTTTACAGTTTTATGCTGAAGGAACACACATTAAAATAAAATGAAACACACTGCTATGAACACAGGAAATTAACCCCCTATTAACATGAAGCATTTTCTGCAGGGGACAAATACAAGCTGAGAAATTCTATCTGTTCAGAAAATTAAACTAAATAAGGCAGCTCAAGAAAATCACTGAAGACCTCCATTCTGTCTGAGGATACAAGCAAATATCTTTTAAATATGTAAACCTGATGAGGTAAGTCAAGGACAACAAGTCCATAAGCAGACATTCAAAGGAAAAGAAAGGTAAAGATCTACTGTCTACCATCCCTAATTCAAACAATGCAGGATGCCGAAGGAGCGCAAAAGGGCATGGTCAGCCTTCTGGGCTTCCCTCATAATGCATCTCTTGCGGTGCCAGAATAAACCAAGTACTGAGCTGGATGGATGGTCGGCTACCCTGTCCAGGAGGGTACTTCTTTGGGTTTTAACATTTTATCAGTAAACACCTACTCAAAGTGCCTGTCTGCTTCACCTGACTAACTAAAGACCTTATGAACCAAAATTATTAACACAGACCTTGCTATTGTTACATATTGTAGCAACGTTGATCTCAGCCAGAGCCTATGAAAATTCAAAATAGTAAACAAGGAAAAAAAAGAAAACTATACCCATCTTTCTCTGTTAATTATGTACATTTAAATAAAACAGGAGTTTCAGTCATTAAGTTTCACCTGCTTTCCAATCAATTTCTTGCTAAATTATTTTGAACCTTCACGAGGTTAAAAGTGTATGCAATTAAGCATTTAAGTACCTAAAGGGGCTGTACAAGAAACCCAGAGAGGGACTCTTTATAAGGGCACACAGTAATAGAACAAGGGGTAATGGTTTTAAACTGAAAGAGGGTAGATTTAATTAGATATAAAGAAGAAATTCTTCACTCTGAGGGTGGTGAGACACTGGAACAGGTTGCCCAGGGAAGCTGTGGATGCCCCATCCTCAGAAGTGTTCAAGGCCAGGCTGGGGGCTTTGAGCAACCTGGGCTACTGGGAGGTGCCCCTGCCCACGGCAGGGGGGTTGGAACGAGAAGATCTTTAAGATCCCACCCAAACCGTGCCATGATTCTATAATTTATGTCCATGCTGCGCATGAAACTTTCCTCATAGAAACCTGGGAAAAGATCTTGCCCTTAGTCTCACACCACACTTGTGGAGACTGACGTTTTTCATGACGGAAAGCGCACTCCTACCCAACAATCGGGAAACACAACGGTACCAAAATAACTTCAGGTGCGGCTACAGCCCAGCTCCTGGCGTGTCGGGAGAGGCCTTGGGAGCCCGGGAGGGCTGCGCCCCTGCTCGCTGACCACCCACCACCTCCTAAAGCGCCCAGAGGCGTCCGTCCCCTCACAGCCTCAAAAGGGGGACCAAGAAATAAAAGACGGCGACAGGCTCTGCTCGGAGGCCCAGCCCCGACGGCCAGAGAGAGGGGCGGGGGAAGCGCGCACCACCCGCTGCCCGCAGGGGCGGCCGAAGGGAAGGCCGGAGAGGCCCCGCCCCGCCCCGCGCAGGGAGCGGGAAGCCCATCCCCACCCGCTCACCTGCAAATCCCGGGCGCTCGGGGGGCGGCCGCTGCTCCGGGGCTGCCGATCCCTCCGGCCGCCACCAGCCGCCGCCGCCGCGGCCACTTCCCCGTCCTGCTGCGCGGGAGCTGCCCCGCCGTCCGCCATCTTCCGCGGGGCGGGGCGGGGCGGGGCCAGCGCCGCCAGGCACTTCCGCCGCCAGCGGCGGCTGCCCTGGCAACAGGAGGGGCCGGGCCGGCGTAGCCCCGCCCCCCGGGCTGTTCGCGTGCGGACGGCGTCTGCGTGTCTGTCTGTCTGTCTGTCCGTCCCCTCAGCCTCCCTAGCCCAGTCTCCTCGGTCAGCGGGGGCCCAGCGAGCACAAACGGGAGGGTGAGTTTGCCCGTGGCCTTCTGGACATGAGCCAGCAACGGCCACTCGCAGCCCAGAGGGCCGATCGCGTCCCAGGCTGCAGCAGCAGCAGCAGCGTGGCCGGCACGTCGGGGGAGGTGACTCCGCCCCTCTGCTCTGCTCTGCTCTGCTCTGGTGAGACCCCACCCGGAGTGATGCGTCCAGCTCTGGAGCCCCCAACACAAGAAGGACATGGACCTGTTGGAGCGGGTCCAGAGGAGGGACACAAAAATGGTCAAAGAGCTGGAGCACCTCTCCAGGGCAAGCTGAGAGTTGGGGCTGCTCAACCTGGAGAAGAGAAGGCTCCAGGAGACCTTATAGTGGCCTTCCAGTACCTGAAGGGGGCTACAGGAAAGCTGGGAAGGGACTGCTTACAAGGACGTGTAGCGACGGGATGACGGGCAACAGTTTTAAACTAGAGCAGGGTAGATTTAGATTAGACATTAGGAAGAAGTTCTTTACTATGAGGGTGATGAAACACTGGGACAGGTTGTCCAGAGAAGTGGTGGGGGCCCCATCCCTGGAGGCATTCAAGGTCAGGCTTGATGGGGTTCTGAGCAACATGATGCAGTTAAAGATGTCCCTACTCACTGCAGGGGTGGTGGACTATATGACCTTTAAAGGTCCCTTCCAGCCAAACACATTCTGTGATTCTTTGATTCTATGATCTCTCAGCACCTGTCCACTGACACGCCTGGCCCTTCGTGGAGACTGGCAGACCTCACTCTGTGCTGTCAGCCCAATGGCCAGAGTGGGCATTTGTCAGTCTACTTTTATCTGCAAGGCTCTCTGCAGAGCTATAAGTGATGGCTAAAACCAAACAGGGTTGTTCACTTAAATGCTTAAGCAAATTTGGAGAAGAAAGGGATATCAGCCCAGCAGATGGTGACTGAGCACTTGAAATGCTGGCTTTTGAGCCCAAAATACCAGACATGTTTAAAAAGCGTGAAGTTTGGGTTTCATTATGACTCTTAAATATTGAGGGTTAAAAACTTACTTCTAAGTGTGAAAGTTGAGTTTGTCACTTTGATATTATGGGATGAGATATTCTAAAACTTTGAAAAAATGCTAGCAATTTTGTAATAATTTTGCACTCAGGTATCGAACTTGACAATGTTGTCTGTCAGACACTAAAACTAGAAACTTAGAAGTCCCTGCAACCTGTGGGTTCACCATGGCCACAAACAGTGCACCCATCCAGTTGCTCGTTCATTCCCTTCTTGTGGAATGGCAGAGAGAATCAGAAGAGCAAAAGTCAAAAACTCCTCGTTCAAGCCAAAGTCAATTTAATAGGTGATACAGCTGAATAGGTGAAGCAAGCCTGCACACAAAAAAAAAAAGCAAAATAAGGAGTTTCTTCACCACTTCCCATGGGCCCAGCAGGTGTTTATCTCCTTCCTGTCAAACAGAGCTTCATCACAAGTACCAGTTACTTGGGGATACAAACACCATAACAACAAGTATCACACCTTCCTCCTTACCCTGAGCTTTATTCCTGAGTATCGTGTTGATGGTATGGAATATCCCTTGGTCAGCTGGGGTCAGCTCTCCCAGCTGTGTGCCCTCCCAGCTTCTTGCTTACCCCCAGCCTACTCCCTGTGAGGGCAGAGTGGCAAAATGAGAATCTGGCTGCTCTGCAAGTATTGCTCAGTGATAGCCAAAGCACTGTTCTGTTGCCAACACTGGTTTAGGCACAAATCCAAAACACAGCATTTATGAACTGCTATGAAGACAATTAACTCCATGCTGGCCAGAACCAGTATAATGAACTACTGAAAATTTGGTTGAACACTTTATGTGGTAATCTTCAGTGAAATAAAAAAGGAGTGCTATGGGTTAGATTTGGAATGGCCCTAAATATAACTAATGAAGGGCTAGTAATGTTTAAAAGTATATGTTTTCTGTTTCCCAACAATAAACATAAGACTAAGAAAGAAGGCAGTGAAATAAATCCTTAAAATAAATTCTCACCAGGCATTAGTATTTGCCATTTGGATTATAGGGCAAGACATCCCAACAACCATGCTGACTGCAAATGTTACGTTCTTTCATATAAAACAAGGACTTTTATATAAAATGGAAAATAAGTATTGATAATGCTACAAAGAGGAATCAATACATTGGTTTCCAATTTGATATTTCATCAAGTCATGGGCCCTTAGAATCTGCACAGAAATGAATCGCTGCCTTAAGTAAGGCCCATTGAGCTGACTGGCACTTGAAAAGTTTTGTGATCTGAACTAGTAAATATGCGAGTGATTACAGCGATCAATTATCTGGTTGAGTTTTCATCTGGAATTGTGGACCAACAGCTAAAATCACTAATCATTTGATGTTCACACATAATGCTCAATTACCTGCAACTGAGCCATGCAGGGGGACTCTGGTGACTGTGACCTGAGTGATGAACTGAAATAATGCGAAGCTGTAGCTGCAAGAGCCAGCCAACCATCCTTTCCAGAGCTGTTCAGCTCAAACACCCACCACCCCCTCGAATCAATCTACCTAGACCATGCTGATGCTAGCTTATATTTCAGAAATGCTAGAAATGATGGTTAATAGAGCTGGGTCACTCAGGACCTTTTAAGACAGACTATTAAACTGTGCATTTTGCAGTCAGCAAACCCTCAGCAAACAGAACGATTTGTTCCAGCCCACAAACAACAGGGGAAAAAAATGTGATCTTGTTCCAGACCCATCTCAAGGGTCAATGCTACCTGCTTTACACTAGTGGTAATATTGTTCTTCCAGAAAAATTAGATACAAGTGATTTTTTCTTTAGAGTATGTTTGGGTGTTTGACAAACAAGAACATCACCACTGAGGATATTTATTATATGTGTATATATATATATATAAAATATTGCATATATAATACATTTCATGTAGCTCCCAATTCTGAACTTTATATGCTGATCACATAAGCTTGCAAAGAACTCTTACTCATTCCTTTATTTAGGAAAAAAATCCCAATTTGAACAGAAATAAGATCCCTCGTCAGTTGGCTTCTGTGCCTGAAGCCTTTGTATGATGACTGTGTCAAGAATAAGAATGTAGATACATGTTGTTTCATTCAGTCTTTCTTGGATTGATACATAGTACACTGCTGTTGTCTGAGCGAAAATGTCCTGTGGCGATACAGACTGAATTAGCAGAGATGATATCTAAACTGTATTTGCTTTTAAAAGCCAAGTAACTTAATTATGAAATCGGCTTTTTATAATTAGTTGTCCCATATTTTGACAGGCGTATCTTCCCTAGACACTGGCATTATTCCTGTCTATTTTTATGATTGCCTCCTCTTTGGTTAAGGCTGCCAACAATGTTTCAAGAGATCACCTGAATACAGATTAGCACATAATTTTTTTTCTCTATGTATATAGTCACAGACATCTTGCGACTTACATCTGTCTAGGTCTTTGAACTTCAGGGACTGGTGATGCCAAATTAATTTCATGATCTAAACAAAAACAGCATAAAAAAAAATTAAGGCACAAAACAATTGCAGATTTCCACATCGGGGTCACCCTGATCTTCAGGAATATATGGAAAACCTTTTTACCTACTAAGCAGCTTATAAATTTGAGAGGTAGTTTTCTGTAACTTACAAAACTGGAACACAAGTATCTTTAAAAAATAGATAAGAGGTATATATGTAAAGCAACGAAAGTCTTGGGTTTGAGAGAGAGAGAGAGAGCAGATGGTTTAGTCAGTTTACTTAGTTACAGTACATTCCTTACCGTGGTTTAACTGGGGGCATGTAATCTCCACGCAGTCTGTGGGATCTTCTGTCCAATCTGCTGCCTTTTCCTTGGAGGAGATAGAGAGCAACTGTTCAGATTGTGCTTACTTGTCAAACACCTCTTTTTGTTCTTCAAAGGAAAGCCTCCTGTCTTCAGTACTCCGAATACAGAGTATTCAAAAATACCTGTCAACAATGTTCCTTAGAGAAAATAGGTTCAAAGGAAGACATTTTGTGGCAGAACCAGGACAGCCGTTGATACTTTGATGTGGTTTGTATGGGAGTTCCCGAAACTTGAACTTGGCTGCTGTATTTTGCTGAGTGGTCATTCCAGTGAGGCTAAGCTTTCCATAGAAAATACCATTTTCTTTCGATTCAGCTTTAGCTCAGCTATGGCCTACCAAAAAAATGAATGCTCCTGTCTGTGCTGGGCCTGGACTGGATTCCCAGCAGTTCTGGGCTAGGAAGGCTAGCAGTGGGAAGGAAAGCTAGAGGTAGGTATTGTAGTAATATGCACTTTGTCATCACTCTAAAAATGCACAATATCATTGCTGAAACTGAGAAGTGTCCGTTGTAGAGATCTGCTAATCGGAGCAGCCAGAAGGGATGTTTCAGAGTTCAAGAGAGCTTTAGGAATTTTGCTGGAATCTCAGGAGATCAGTGGCTCTGGAGAACATTCCACCTTTTGATAACAAATTCTTGCTACAACTGCTTTGGATATTTGCTGTACCTCTCCAGACTTTAGACTTTGAATGCCTCATTTATAATTAACTTAGCTTTACATAGCATTTCTGTGGTAAATTTCCAGACTGAAAATATAGTGGGTTTTGGTGTTTTGTTTTTTTTTCTAACTAACAAAACAAGACCCACACTAGGTATGTAGGATAAAAACTTTTTAAAGGTACTTCTTTAGTCACAGTGAAGTATAATAACTTCTTCACTAGAAAATGTGTATCTTTCTTATTCAAACACCAAAGGACTGAGTGCTGGGCTTTATTTATTTAACGTTTATATTTAAAGCAGTTTGCTGGTTTTCTGCCAAAAACACATAGTCCTGTAAGACTGCCTTTTTAAAGTAGTGTCCAGAAGGTGCTTCCCTGCTTATATTGCTTTTCCAGGAGGTGCAGTTCCATAGAGCTTGTGCTGAAAAGGGAGGAGTGCAAGAGGGAGGAGGACCTCTGTGGTTGTGGAGTGAACTGTGTTAGAGGGAACTTTCCCATAGAAAATAATGTAGGAACAAGAAAAGGGTTGGGGTGAACACAATGGGTTATCATGGCCTCTGGTACAATGTACCAACTGTTCTGTGACTGATAACATTGTACGATAAATCAAAGGAAACTTCCTAGGGTCTGGGAGATCCACATTTGTATTAAAAAAAAAAAATTCACCACCAAAGCAAAAAAACATAGTCCATGAAAAATGTATCAGTGTTACTAGTGTCTAAGGGTCTACACTTCCCAAACTCATTATGTTAAAATACTGTAATAGACTTGTTGTTGATGTCTAATACTCTGCCATTTCATCACCACTTCAGCCTAGAATTTCTTTGTCTTAACTCTGCAGTTTGCATTGAATTTTGTTACAGACATTATATTGCAATAGTTGCTAAACAACAACAGTGTCTTATTTTTCCACTGCTTTTTGGTTGTCACCAAATGTTTCATTAACTTTTTTTTTTTGTAGGTTATATTTACCTAAGACATTGCAAAGATTTAATAATCCATCCTTCAGTTAAAGCATCTACAAGTGACAGGTATTTGGCTTTTATTTGAGAAGAATTTTACATGTGCAAAGTTTTCCAAGAAAACAAAAGCAGGAGATTAAAATGAAAAATTAAGAGAAAACCAAGAAAAAAAAAACTCCAAAGCCTATGGCTCTGGTTGCAGCTGAACAAGAACTGAACTGCCAAGAGCAGAACTGACCTGGAGACAAACGAGGGTAGAAACAGCAATGCCGTTGGAAGGAAGATACAAGCCTTTTGGATCTCCGACAACCTTAGCTTCGCAGTTGGTGCTATGTGACCAAAGGGTTCAAGAACACACAGGAGGGAACAGGAGGATTTAAGGATTTCAGGCAAATCTTCCACAAACAATACATAGAAAATAAAAACCAAAATAGACATTTTCTTATATTTTTAAGGGTGTTTAAAAATTAAGTCTTTCTATTCTTTCTTTAGATGCCCTGGAAATCAGGATAATTGGATTAATCCTTCCAGTATGCAGTATGCCACATGCTAATGTATGTTTATTTTATTTTGATGCTCTAGTAGCCATCTTCTTGCCTCCCTTGGGGCAGGTGATGGTTACAGAGACAAAGTACAGAGAGAGATGAAGGTTTCAGAGGTTTGATAGTTGGTCCGCAGCACACCAGATGCTGCAAAATGTTTTTAAGAGATTGCAGTAGGAAAGTGTCGTGATGAGGAAAAGCAGTGAGAGCATTTTACATGGATGTGTGAGCAAGGCAGCTCTCTACAGGCAGCAAGTCTGCAACAAAGATCCCACTGTTTCTGCCAAAGGGGAAGCTGCAATAAGAAAAATATTAGACAAAATGTTCCACAGAACTAAGGAAGCTGAATTCCCACAAATCTATATCCTGCATTCCCAATTTCTATTTCTCCTTTTCCTACCTGCTCTTTTTATATCTCTCTCCAGTTCCTCAGCGATACTCAAATGAAAATTTCAAGTTCTTCCCTTCTCCCACCCTCCCTAAACCCTTTCACTAGCTCCAGCTCCTTCTGTAAGTACTGTTAGCTTTTTTTTTGTGGGCCCAGCACCCTTGCACTGCAATGTCTCATCTCCCCTGTTGTGTCTCTTACCTACCTGTTTTGACCCATGATTTGGACCAGGGACATCATCTGCTGTAGCTTGTCCAGAGCTGCATATATCCTGTATGGCTGGCTGACTGCCTCTATAAGAGTGGAGAGACTTCCTTATCTCTACATTTCCTTCTTCTGATGCGTAAGTTCTCTCTGCTTCATTTGGACATCTAGCAAAAAAGAAAGTAGAATTCAACTTCAATTTAATAAAAAAAATGATATTGTGTATCAGCTAATAACTGAAGTACACTGGATTTGATGACCTTAGAAAAGTCTCCCAATCTTGAGTTTTTGTATTCTAGACCTCAGAAGGGTTGATATCTCCTTCAGCATGGGATGGATGCACCCTGTTGATACCTACCCATTTCATTTTGGGGGACCTGAGGTGCCTCCACCTTAGCATGAAACACACTGTACTGTTGCCTCAACAGTAAGGGAGAATTTCTGGGACAAGTTATGCAGCCACATCTGGTCAGACCCACTGAGCTGATCAGGAACGTACTCCTGGATGTGATTTTGTTAGGTGAGAGGAATTCTTGCTTTGTAAGGCTGGGACTGTTCAGTCACAAGAAGTGAAATGAATTGTGCGTACAAATATTTTCAGAATCATTCACCGAGCTGATGAATCCAGATTTGTATCAGTCGAAAAAAATATGATGAACCAGATTACGACTGAAAAAATTATGCAAACGAGAAGTCAACTCTCCAGATCCTCTCTCCTGCTTTCAGAGCAAGGTTTGCCTAACTCAGGGTTTCAGAGATTTGTATAAGCCTCTCACCTATTTTCCATATGACAAGTAACATCAGCACAAGTTGTTTTGCATAGTCTCAAAAGAGTTTAGGAAATACCAAACTTCCTGATACCCATCAAGTATTTTTAGAGCTCAAATGAAATGTAAAGGGGAAGCTTCCTGACAACATTACAAAGACAAGGGGTGTGAGGTACCAGTAGATGGTGCTGAGACCACAGTGCCTTTAAAGCCAACACTTCAAAATTTCTCCTGCCGCTGATACCATTACTACATCACTTTCTAATTTTAAGTATTATTGTCTTACTTCTATGGGGCCTAAGAGCTGTAGCTATGCACCAAGGTGACACAGTACTAAGTTCTATATAGAGAACAAAAAGACAATGCATGTGATTCTGTTTCTTCACCGGTTCATGCCAACAGGTTAACAATGTCATGCAGCAGTTATTGAAATTCCCACAAGTTTTGACAAAATGCTACCAATGAGCTAAAGGCCAATTTGAGGCGGTTTCTTTACCTTCAATATAGTTTGCACTTCTGGGAATATCTCTATATCACTGCAAACATGAGGAGACAGGCTTGAAATTTACCATTTCATGTGTGGCAGACAATTGAAAAAGAATTTGTAGAGAAATAGTCTCTGCATAAAACAACATCCCCACTGCTTTGAATTGTTATCTGAAATTGAGTAATTTACTCTGTAAATATATTTCCCACAAAGTGCTCTTAATATAAGTTTTTCATGGTTACCTAGTTATGGAAAGCATCAGTTATCCTTGAATCTTTGTCTTCCCTCCTGTCTGTCAGGGCACAGCTCTGCCATAAGTTAAGGTGAAATGTTTTTAGGTAACATCAGTTGAAGTACAGGCAACACGTCATAAGGAATTTAATCCCAGGAACTATTAATTTATTCTTTAATTTGCTAGTGGTAATTGCAATGACTGGATTTGTTAAAATTCTGTCTCTTGTAAGTAGAATTATACACAGTTCTCCTGTACACTTTCATATTATTTTGTTAGAAAAATTTATTAAGTCCCCAGTTCTTTAGGAAACACCTACAATTTTGTCTTCTTTAAAAGAACAAGAAATTTTAGTTGTTGAGTAATTCTTGGAAAGACACATCTGCAAAATAATAACATATTTCAGCTGTGTTCTGGACCTCGAGGTGTGCTTATTTCTTTTGGTCTTTGTTTCTTTTATAATCTTATTACTTATTCTGTCTTGGAACATAGTTTGACCTGATCTTTCCTGATTTTTTCTTTTTCTTCTTTGAGAGTGAAATTAAAATGTACCAGGGAACATGAGCAATACTTCATTCCCATCCACTTAAACTTCTGACCTTCCACTCAGCACGAGCTCTAAAAAACCACCTACAGGCATCCTGTCCATGCATCCTTTCCTTTCATTTCTGCATTTTGCATTTCTCATCTTTGGCAGTTCTTTAATCATCCTTTATTCCTGAAACAGCAAATGGAAGAAATGAGAAGGAAAAGAAGGATTAAAGGAGGTGAATAACAAGAGGCAGCTGTTTGCTGCTACTCAGCAGCCACAGTGGTGTCTTCTAGGCACTTACAGACAAGTGGTAGAAATCTGGATTTACACATCTCCCTCCCATTAATCTGCACTATCAGGGACAGCCCATGGTTCAGTCCTAGAACCTGCCACACCCTGCAAGCTGAGAGATGACAAACACCACCTGCACTATTTCAGTATATGTGAACTTTGGAAAAAGCCATCGCCTGAAAAATGTCTATAAAGAAAAAATCCTGGAACCAGAAACCTGTCCAGTGAGTCTTTGAAGTGTTCTGTACAAAGCAAAAGTTCAGGAATACCAGGAAAGGTTACTCGGCATAGCATACGTTGGTAGATTGATGCTTGCATATTTCCACAAACTAGAGCAGCTAGGAGTATTTTGAAAGCAAAATATTTCTCTTCCACTTGTTTCCTTTTTTTAATATCAGTTTTGGCCCTTGCTCAGACCAAGATGAAAAATTAAAATATTGACAAATATTAATGAGCAAAATTAAATAGGTCATTTATTTTTAATGACTGGTTGGTTGGTTAGTTTAGGTAGCTTGAAGTAGCTTGAATTTCAAAATAAGCAGCTTAGGAGAGTTGGAATCTCACAATTAATAATAATGCTGGTAGATATTTTGACAGGATCAAAATGTGTTGTTTTTTCCCAAAAATATTTTCAGGAACAAATATTTGTTGAAAGCAAAGACCTTTCCTAACACATCAGTTCTGACAATGTGGCATTTTGCAGTCAAAAAATCACTTAATTGAGAAATTTCTGCCCAACTGTATTTTTAATGTGAGGATTAGGCACTTCTGCAGTCCTGCCTCATTACTCTTCCTCCTCACAGATTACTGTGAAAATACTCTTGAGGTTCTCCAAATTTACCTAGTAATCTAGTAACTCACCTCTGAGTGGAGGTGCTATCTTGTTACCTGCCTTACTGTGGCACTGTATTTCCAATCGTCTGGTGTGAAATTATATCCTTGTCAAATATAATAACAAATTGTGGTCTAGCTAGTGAGAGTGTGGTAAAAACAGTCACAGGATGAGCAGTGAGGGAGGTTTGTATCACACAGAATCACAGAGTGTTAGAGGTTGGAAGGGACCTCAAAGATCATCTAGTCCAGCCCCCCCCTGCCAGAGCAGGATCACCTACAGCAGAGCACACAGGAATGCATCCAGGTGGGTTTTGAAAGTCTCCAGAGGAGACTCCACATCCTCCCTGGGCAGCCTGTTCCAGTGCTCTGTCACCCTCACTGTGAAAAATTTTTTTCTCATATTTTTATGGAACCTCCTATGTTCCAGCTTGCACCCATTGCCCCTTGTCCTGCCAATGGAAGCTGCTGAAAAGAGCCTGGCTCCGTCCTCCTGACATTCCCCCTTGACATATTTATAAACACTAATGAGGTCACCCCTCAGCTTCCTCTTCTCCAAGCTAAAGAGACCCAGCTCCTTCAGCCTTTCCTCATCAGGGAGATGTTCCACTCCATCATCTTCGTGGCTCTGTGCATGTGGCTCTGGCTCTGCATATCTACCCCAGTGATGCATGAAGCTGGATATTCTCTCACTCACTGCTAATCAGTGAAGAGCTGCTGGTTGCTACAGGACTGACAAGCAACATTAGCTGGACTTAAATTATCAAAAGAATCGCTGAAGAGTCAACTCATGCTTTTGTGCTGGTTTACAATTTAGGAGCTACAAGCAACTCATGGGTCATTCTGCCTTCAAAACCAGGTTGTTAGGAATTTAGTCTGTTTACATAAACTTTGATTTCTCTCCCTGACTTGTTTTGGATTTAGGTGAGAATCTCTTTAAAAACGAGGTCTTGAACACGCATCATTTTCCAGTTACCTGTGTAATGCCACATAATGAGACGCTAGTATCAGCAAAACCTTCTGAAGACAGATATTCAGAGGCAGTGCAGTTATGATGGAGCCAAACTCCCTGAAGGGCTCTTGCTCCTGGAATATTTTGCATAGTCCAAAACTCACGTGTGTCTGCAAAAGTCATCAGTGGCTAAAGAATATTTTTGTCCTGTTTTTTTGGAGTTACTTGGTATTACATGGTTTCAGCTTCTTATTCTGTTGGATTTTTAGTCCATTTGCTGTCAAAATTTTATGTGTTTGGGCACTATTTGTAACTGCTGGTTGGTTAAGGAAAGTTTTTATGTACCTCTAACCTTGCGATTGTAGAATTATATTCAATATTGCCAGCTTCACCAAGTAGCTCTCATTGCCCCAGGAACGATGTTAGCAAGCTGTAGCACTTTCAGAGACATTTAGGAAGAATTTCTTTACTGAAAGGGTTGTCAGACATGGGAACAGCCTGCCCAGGCAGGTGGTTGAGCCCCCATCCCTAGCAGTGTTTAAGAGAAGGGTAGATGTTGCGTTGGAGGACCTGGTTTGGTGCTGTTCACAGGGCTAGGAAAAGGTTGGACTCAATGATCTTGAAGGTTTCTTCCAGCTGAAACTGTTCGATGATTCTACATTGATATTGGTGAAGAAGTACCAGATCAAATACTGTGGGTGAGCCCTATCAGCATACCTCTTTCAGAAGAGAAACAATAACAAGATAGAAATCTTTGATCAACAGAGAGATTTCTTTTGTAGTGACACCACTGGCACATGTCTAGAGGAAATTAGATGCTACATTTGTGTCAGGAAACAAATGAACTGATTTTGCTTGTGAAAGAAAAGGTTGAAACATGATGAATCCCCCAACAGAATATTGCTTCATTAGGCAATTCAAAACAAGCATATTCTTGCCCATGGAGGAACCTTTCTGTATTTCTGTTATTAGCAACGGCGTGAAGCTCAGGTCTAAGTACCTCATGAATTTTCAAAACTCCTCCACTTTTGCCCATGAGTGGAATACTGGATTGCACAGCTGAAATTCTAGACCATTTCACTCATTAGAATCTGCTTTCAGTGCTAAACAAGGAGGTCACTGCATGGAATCTGTATTGAAGTCTAGAAACTTGATTGTGCAAAAAGTGTACGTTGCTTTACTATGATGTACAGATTACAGGATTCAGGATTGTGATCTGTGACTTGATGGGTTGGTACTCATCAACTACATGATAACTCTTCACGTGTGTCCTTAGCACATGACAAAAATAAAGTGTCATGACTTAGATTTGCCCATCTTGAAGTGCATATTGTAACCTTACAAAAAGTTTAAGAAAGTTGGTGACTTTGATTTAGGTTGTAATACCTCTGAAAGAGATAAAAACAAGAGTGTTGAAAGACACATAATGTAATAGTAGGAGTTCAGTCATCAGAAAAATTAGGCTGGTAGCAGAGTCCAAAACTTTTTCACTGGGAGACAGACTTTGAGAGCCTTCAGGCTGTAATGTGATCTGCACAGATTAGTTATTCTGTCATAGTTTATTACTGTGTCTTTTGTTATGACTGAAGGAGAAATTTGCTAGAAATCAACAATCAAGGATTCTACAAAGCAAAATTCAAAATCTGAATCCATGAATGTCGGAAAAAAGATTTACAAGCAAATTTTCTTAGTTTTTTAATTTATCGAAGTTATAATTTTCTCCAGTATATAATGTACTTCTACCACATCTCTGAGCCAAGTCAGCATGTCTATCTTTCCTGCAATAGAATTGAACTTTTTGACAGAGGCTGATTTTTTTCAAAGTTACTTAAGTTACTACTGGAACAGAAAAAATGTCTAATGGGATTTGGTGTCTAAATACTTTGAAAAATCCAGTCATAAATGACTTGCTTAGGATTACAGTGCAAACCTGTGATGGAAACCTAAACTGAGGCTTTAGGTAAGGTCTTTCTGAAAAAGTTCAGATCCAGAAGTATACACTAATATTTGTCAATTTTAACAATTAATTTATTTCCATCAAGTTCTGACATAGTACAGACTCTCTTTTGTTTTGCTTTTAACTTTGCTAAAATTGAAGACGAAAGAGCTTCCTTCCTGTTACAACAAACTACATCATTGCATCCTGGAAACTTCTTTTAATATAGTGTTTCTAACTTTGTTCATTTTCTGAGTATACATTTAACTCATTTGTTCTTTGACTTTGAGAGACCGTGGCATAAGGTCAATACTAAGAAGTGGCCAGAATTTTAAATATAGTCTAGAGACAGAGTCCCTGTTGACATTTGAAAAATCTGAACTCTTCCATTAACTGTATGCAGTACAGGTCAGTTAAAAATTAAGGCAGGATGGAAGTAAATTGCTTCCTTCTTCATGGTTTAAGAAAAGGAAAATGAATCTGAAATTGAAGGAGTTTTTAACAAACCAGTCTAATAGGGCTGAATAAATTAAACTGTCAGACTTGAGCCATTACACATCTTCCTGTGTGAAGCATGGAAATTGGAAGCACAGACTGTGCATATTATGTTAATACTATTTACTCTACTTGGTATCCATGACGTATCCTGGTGAGTCTAAGCTACAACAGAACTACGCCTTACAGAAAAGAAAGAGAAATAAGGTTAATGAAACAGCATCTTGGCACTATAGCTAAGTAAAACACATCTCTGACTAGAGTGCTGAACAGTGTTTGGGGTATTCATGAGCTATTCTGCAGATGCTATGGCTCACATTAGCATGTATAAGACCAAATCATCCTGTCAAAGAACCCCTTTTCAGTTCAACAGCACAACAAGGCATTGATTGTGATTGTTGGGTTATAGAGTCTGTCCACTGAGATTCATGCAAGATGTCAAAATGACACAAAGGGCCATATTCTTTACTGGAATATGCACTATGAAGTGCAACTTTCATAAAGTATGTTGTCCCCAAAATATAAGAAAAAACTACACATTTAGAACTGACTTTGTTTCCTTATGCTTTAGTATTCTGGATTGTCTTACATAGTGTTTCAATTTCACAATAAACAAACTTTTCAGTTCCACCTAAGAGATATTTATCTTAAATTAATTTACAGAAAACCTATGTTTTTCTCCAGGGTAGAGTCTCATGTTTTCATACTGAGCAACATCCTGAAACCTCTGTGATTATTTGAGAGCAAGCAACTTATTTCCACGTGAAGATGAAACAAAGTTAATGAGTATTTTCGTTGCATTGACTGCAATAGAATAAACATCAAAGCACTATTGGATATTGAATCATTCTTTTATGGTTATCATATAGATCTGACATAATATGGAGCTGTTACTGCTAGAATTAGTGACTCTCTCTAGGGCTACGGCCAGCCTCCCATGCCCCATCATGCTGTTATCAACTAGTTTTACTTTGGAAAAATCTCAACATTTACTACAGTCACTAGAAGACTGATCTAGAATTAGTTCACTAATACAACATACATGCAAGCTGTGGCATAGATATGCAGGTGACATTCATGCTCTGGTCTTACTAATATAGTGTCACGTGCAGTTACGTGGTGATTCTGCAGCTTAAGCACCAATGACCTCACTACATGTGCTTCAGGGTTAACTCCAAGGGTCACAAAATTGCAAAGACAGGTGATGCCATGGCACTAGGAGCCACCAGTTGCGCAATGTGGCTGTCAAGTCCAGTTGCAGCTTTATGGGAGGAGGACATGCTGAGAGGGCTTTTGCATCTAGTATCACTAACTGATATGCCATGCTTGCATGTCTCTTCACAGTGAGTAGATCAGCAGCATTCAGCTTTGCCACCAGAACAAGGGACACATCCAAGTGGATGAGAGGCCACATCCTCAAGCCACCTGCTACAACTTGTTCCCTTCTTCCTAGACCAGTACCCAGGGCTTCCAGACCAAGGCTGTGGCAGAGATACTCTGCAGCACAACTGGAAAGGGGCAGAAATGCCTTTTCCTGGCCACAAGAAGCCTGTTCTAACTCTGGAAATACTAAAACTCTGTCAAAGTTCAGGGCTGGGCTGGCCACTAAACTCTGACAGATACTCACTGTGATCTGCCCCCACCCTCCATAGGGAGGATAACAGGCGGACTAAGGCAAGAGACTTTGAGTTTGGAAAAAAAACCCCTGAAACCAGTTTAACAAAAAAAGAAATCTTATTGCTAACAATAACAACAAAGATGTTGAAATATATATACGATTATGCCCCCTCCCTGGAGGTGTTCAAGGCCAAGTTGGACAGAGCCTTGAGTAGCCTGATCTAGTTGAGAGGCGTCCCTGCCCATAACAGGGAGGTTGGATTAACTGATCTCTAAGGTCCCTTCCAGCCTAGGCTATTCTATGATTCTATGCTATGGAGTCCATGCCTTTCAGATGACAACTAGGCCCTGAGCAGAAAAGCCCCAGACAGAACTCAGCAGCAGAATCCCAATAACAGTCAAAAAAAGAAAAAGTAAGCCAAAAAAAAACCAAACCCAGAAAGAGCAGCTACGCTACTCCCACCTGGTGAGGCAAGAGAAGGTTACCTGTACCCCACGAACAGTGCTCCTCCACAGCATGAAAACAGGAGATGGGAACAGCAGCAGCACAGGGAGAGACAACAAACAGCCAGTAACAACCCTTTTCCAACAGCAAGAACTAAAAGCCCCAGGGTTCTTCCTAGGGGCCCTTATATGCTGAGCGCCATGGGAAGAAATACTGTGAGTGGTCCATTTGGGTCACCTGACCCACCCTCTCTTCCCCATAGGCACAGCTGTTTCTCCCATGTGATTGCCACATGTGCCAGGCAGCCCCAGAGGACTTTCATCCTGGTTTTCTTAAACCAGGACACACTTAGTTTGTTTTCTGACCCCAGACAATCATAGAATGGCCTAGGCTGGAAGGGACCTTAGAGATCATCTAATCCAGCCTCCCTGTCATGGGCAGGGATGCCTCTCAACTAGATCAGGCTGCTCAAGGTTCTGTCCAACTTGGCCTTGAACATCTCCAGGGAGGGGGCAGCCACAACATCTCTGGGCAATTTATTCCAAAGTCTTGCCACCCTCGTACTGAAGAATTTCTTCCTAAGATAGAAGTGTTCTGGCAAGAGTGAAATTATGAGAAATTGTCATTTCAGGCCTGTTGTCATTTTATTTCCAAAATAAGACATAACAACTCTTTTTCCCTACGTGGGTCTCCTGATGCATTGGGCAGATAAGGCTGTTACCTGTTGAACAGGAGCTGATCTAGCTGATTGTGAGAGTTCTAGATAGGTCAACAGGCTGGTGCAGAGAAGTGTGAAAATTCAGAGAAGGGTAAAATAGTATATGTACATATTTAGTAAATATGGTGAATTGGGAGAGGAAGAAAGGTGGGGAGATATTATTGTGACTTTAAACGGGCCGATATGTCCCTAAGAGAGGCTAAAAACTCAAGAATTTATTCTGAGAGCGGTCATGCACATTTCTGCAACTGCTGTATTTGATACCAAAGTTTCTGAAAGAAGTTATGAAGCCAAGCATATTAACAAACAATTTTCTTGCCCTTGGTGTGAAACTTGAAGATTGTATTATGACACAATTTGGAGGCAGGTATTTCTGCTGAAAGAAAGTAGAATTTTTTAAACCATTGGTGACAGACACAAAATGAACTAAAATGAAACTGGAATGATGACTCTGTTGCAATGTAATATATAATAAATCAATTTAAAAGGGATGTAGAACACTATTTTGAGAAAATTCTAAAATATATTTGTTTTAATTAGACCAAAACTATCCAGACTAGCACTGTGAAATGCAGTGAACTAATTTATACATGACACATTAATATTTCTGTTTAAACCAGCATAGCCTATTTTTTAATTTGTTTTTCTGGCCAAAATATACAGCTGAAATAAATTTGTGGATGAGAGGAAATCATCAAGTTCCAGAAGGCTGTTTCACAGCATGTTTTACCAAGGGAGAATTTGGGCAGAGCTTCCAGAGAATCTAAAATACAATTCTCTTTATTAATGATAAACCGAAGTGTGTTATTTCATTGACTTTAGATTCAGCAACAAGTAAGAGAAAATTATGGCTGGATAAATGTAACATATGGAGAGAAGAAAAAACTAAAAATAGTATGGACCCTAAGTTATTGCATTTGTTAAAGGACATGGAAGAATAAAGGCATTTAGGTGACTACTGCATTGAAAACCAGGGTGAGAGAGAGACCTTTAGGGTTACCTCATGTATTTATGATGGATATGCTTAATATACACTTTGCTGATTTTGCTATTTCATTTTATAACTCCATTTGAATGTGTAGCAGGGAGTCCCAAAATTAACTTGATAAGAAATATATAGCTGCATAAGAGAAATATCTGAGAAAGAAATAAGATTATGCAATATATGCGTCATTTAGGAGGCCATACTCTAATTAAAAGAATTAATCCTAGGCAAGATTACATAAGAAAGGAAGAAATCGTGGAAACCCAGTGTGTTTTTGTGCAACGCTTATTTTATTGGTCTTTATGCTTTTGTCCAGACAACATATGTGGGCTGTAGAATACAAAATAAGGCTGGAAAAGTGCTGTGCATCTGCTTCGCTTTGTTCTGAGAAAATGACAAATATGTTTTCCATCAGACTTCAAAAGACCAGTCTAAGTAGTTTAAAGATATTAAACCCTGGAACTGTATAAATGCACATGAAGTGCTAAAATAAAATGTTTAAATCTAAATAACAGGACCTTTCTATAATCTACAAGTACTCCACTACACAAACAGACCCACTTACAGGGGCAGAGAACATAAAGGGAAGTCTCCCTTGAAGGCAGGCTTTTGCAGAAAGCTGGCATTTGTGTTAAAATTGCTCCTTAATTCAGCCTGCACCAATCTGACAAGCCTCACACCACTGCCTGAGACACAGCAACTGCTTATCGAGCAGGGAAAATGTCAAAAAGCAACATGATTTATTTGCCAGGAATATGGGAAAGGCACTCAACACTACAACAGACTTGACCTAAGGCCCTTTAAATTTAACAAGAGAATTTTATAAGTCCTGAGCAACTACACCTTCAGGAAATCATGGGGAAGAACAAGTCACGTCACTAATCTCTCCTGACCATGCTGGTGCATTGGTGGTGGTCTGCTTATTGTTTTCTCTCTAACCTCCATCTGGTGCTGGTTGTAGCCAAATGCTGATATTCTCATTTGCTTTTCTGACTGTAAAAATGAGTTGTTTTACAGCCCCATATCCTCCTCTTACAACAGTACTGGCAGCAGTGTTAAGGTTTCTCTGTAAGTGCTAGGCAAAACCCTGCCTGCACATACAACTGGGTGTGCAGAAATAGGCCATCTTTGGGCAAAAGGGCCTTGGGAAGGGAACGACTTGTGGGGCTTCCTCTGCATGAGGGAGTTTTTTTAAAACAAGGAGAAGGCTCAGGACATTGCATAGAGACAGTGGGCTCTTCCTTTAAAAAGTACCCATGCATCAAAATGGAATATAGGAGCATTTTTTTTTTCTCCTAGTTTAAACACCAGGCACTGGACCACATCCCTGGGGCAGTGGGAACTAGTGGAGCTGAAGAAAATAGGCAGGTGACAGAGGGAAAACCCAAAGAAATGCCAAATCTGGGGGTCTGGTCATGGTGTTGTCTGGGCTATATTCAAGAAAAAGATTTATCTCAATGAGGTACAGTGAATGGTATTTTCTAAGCATCAAGGGATTTTGGATCTAATATCTTGCAAACCCTCAGCAGCAGGCCTGATTCCCTCAGCTGCCCTTGAAAATCCCAGCCACTGGAGATGTATGTTATTTCTGGAGAAGGATGGAGATATCCTACCTACACTGCAAATATTGTAGCTTTGAAAATAATACAGTGAAAGTTTTCAGGTGGTCCAGCCTTGTCAGCTATAGGGGTTGGGCTGAGGTGGGGGGCCTACCATTTGAGGCCCCCCACAGTGTTTTGTGTTGATGTAACAGTAAGTGTTGGGACATGCAGATGCATATGGAGAAGAAACGCCTGCAGTCTCGATTTTCCCTAGGTATGTACAGTGCATAAATATTTCATCTCTAAGAGCTTCATCTAGCAGTATTCCCTGTGTTTCCTTTGCGAAATGTGGTAGGCCAGAGAGATTTGTCTCATGAAGCACAAATGAGCCCTGTTGCTCTAAGCAATCTTTTGGATATGTATTATTGGATTTGTTTTTTAAGTAGTATTATTTATTCTATGAGGCAATTTTGTCTTGCTGGTCTGAGGCTAGAGTCAAGGTAGGATTGAACCTTGACATTTTAGCAACATTTTCTTTTGTTTTATAAACTAAGGCCAAGTTTTGTGATTTTTATTATGTTAAAAAAATATGATGGAGAGAATGGGTGACTTTTTTGCCTCTTCTTCCCATAGATATTTATACTGAGATTGGCGAAAGGCAGCAAAACCTTAAAAGCCTGTACAACAGCCTATTCTACTCTGTTCCAAGAATATGTCATGTGGTTACATACTAAACAGGGCTGTGTGCAACAGAGCAGGCTTAGCTGAGATGACTGGAGAAAACGTTATCACTAGCTCTGTAGGCAAACAACATTAGGAGACAGAAAACACTTGTGGAAGCCAATATGATTAAATCACTACTTGCTAGTCACGGTCATGTTGCATGTTGTGTCCAAAAACATCAATGCAGTTATTGAAGGTAGGACTAGCAATGAGTCCAAGTCCCACATCTTTGAGGGGCAGAAAGTATCAGACCTATCTCCTCGTTCTTTTTTTTTTTTTTCCTCCCAGGCTATGAAATAAAATGTTGTGATTAAAGGACATGATATCATGCGACTTTTTTAACCAACATTCAACATACAGAATAGAAAGTTCAGCAGTAGAAATGAATCAAAACGTCAAGTACATATTGTTAGGAAGTCTAGCTTTTCCAAAAGGTTCTTCATGATTTCCATACTAATTAACCAACAGAAGACAACCCTCTTTCTCTGATAAATTACAGTACTTTAACAACAGTCGCTGTAGGCTACAAGGAACCAGGCAATAACTTGTAATGTGTTGCCTTAGGTCTAGCATCAGCCTCATTCTCCAGTCGTCTCTGCCACCCAACACATCTGGCTGCTAGCTGGTAAAACCCAGGTAGTGCTGGGCAGCAGCGCCTGAGCTGATCCACACAGACACTCGTGTTCCCATGACCCTGAGTATCTATGCAAGAACCTCCATTTTGTGATGTAGATATGATTTTTATGTAAACCAGCATATTAAAGAGTCCAAGTGGCACTAACTTGCATCTGTCCACAGAGCTTAGCGTTTGTCTTCTATGGAGAAGATTTCTTCTGGAGAGACACCATTGAAACGGTCCAAACCAAAAAATGCTAGCAATTAAATAACATGGGCACCCAAGGCTCTGGTGTCTAAATTCCCTTCTACGCTCTCTTTTTTTTTAACATTGTAGTCCTGACCATATAGTACAAAGCAATTCAGTCACATTATTCCAGTCTGCTACCTTTATCCCACTGTAGTGCCCTACCTGGCATGTTACACACTGATGTGTGTGTTATTGCTGCTTGAAAGCAATTTAAAAAAGGAATTCATTCCTCACTGCACTGCATGTATTATTTAAAATATTTGTATGTATTCCCAGTTACTGAATATTATATAAAAGGTGAGTCAAAGACATCAGCCTATGAACAAGGGCAGCTGTCAAAAAAAAAAAACAGGTTATGTGGTGAAATTCAGAGAACTGAATCAGCTACCAGGCAATGCTTTTAAATTTTTCCAATACTAGTGATCAGACTTTAAATTTCTACCACCATGCAATGAAATGAACTGTACTGGAGCAAATGTAATAGAGACTAGAGATTTAATAGGTATTGTTGCCTGTTGCAAAAGGAGATGGTTTCCTTAGCAATACGAATGATACCAGAATATCACCCTTTCTCTTCCCTTGCTTTCTTTGCAGTAAATGCTCATGTTTACTGACTTGCATGAAGAATCAAATATCTACTATCTAGCTTCATCTGATGCAAACAGATGAGAAGTGAATTTCAGACACCAGTAAAATTTATGAGTTCAGGCTGTGTTTAAACTTAGAAATATTAATGATTTTAATGTTAGTGTGCATTTCCTGATGGATGCTATGGGAAAACGTGCATTATGTAACTGGCACGATATTTGAGATGGTGAGCATTGGCATATCATTTACAGTGATTTTGCTTCTCATAGTATAAGATCACACGAATGCATTTAATGCTTAAATTAAATTATCAGATTTCATACTTGGGGGAAGTGTCTTGCTATCCTAATAGCTATTAAGAAATCAACACCTTTCAGGTACTAATTAATTTCTGTATTCTTACATTGGAAGCTTTTTATGAAAAATCATGCAGGATTTCTAAACACCTGATTCTCATAGGATCTAATTCTCCTTTACACTAATACACGAACACTGTTCTGGCAACATGAAAGAACTTTAAACTATATCCTTGAGATATAAGAAAAACTAATTTGCTATTCTTGAACACAAATGAAGTATGTTCTTTGTAGAGATAGTGCGTAAATCTATAATGCAGATGATTTTTTTTTTAAAAGAAATATGATTCTATGGTAAAACAATTACATGCAAGTTTAAACATTCAGTATTGCTTTTTGTGAAAGAAGTAAACAAGAACATTTCTTTCTCTGCATGTCCCTTAGCTATAACTTGTTTGATTTAGTTATGAACCTTAGAGAGTTATGTTGCAGGACGTGCAGTGCTGGGTTTTTTAATAATGATCATAAAGCATTCCAAGCAAAGCTGAGGTGTGTGCAGCATACATCTCTACTGTATTGAAAATATATTCAAGATTTTATAGATAACATGTTCAGATAGAATCTGTGTTTTGTGGGGTAAATGGGGAAGGGGCTAAAGAAAGTATAAGTAACAGTGGACACTGCACAAAGCAGAAGGAAAGTCACACTGAATTGTAATGCAGTGTTGATAGTCAGGAAGAGTATTTTGCTTCCACTCTGTACAAAAGCAATGGCAGTCTGATGCCTTACAAGCACAGTGTGTTACTTAAGTGTGACTTAAGAATATATGCAATGCTGCCCAGTGTTTTAATACCTCCAGTAAACATGCAATTCGCTATGATCCAGAAGTCCCCATAACTCAATGAACATGAGAAACCCTGATTTCAGGATTTCCAAAATGCTTACTATGGCCGAAAATATATCCAATATTTAAGAGCTTTACGTTTTCATGTTCTCATTCCTGCCATAACTTGTCTGTGTGTGGCTGAAAGATGCCTTTTAATGCCTTTTGGGCAATGGATTGGTTGGCAAACATGTAAAGTGCATTGGCCATTGAGCCTTTGAGCCACTTAGGAAACAGTCCTGCTTTTGTAGTATGAAGTATAGATGAGTTTAATTTGAAAAGAAAGCTTTCTCATGAAAATCTGAGTTGTAAAAATCCTAAGGGAAACTATCAGATGAATATTATCTCCAGCAATTTCCTCTTTTCCCATGTGCTCCGTCTTCCAAACCAGCTTGGAGCAGACTCCAAAATTTGATAAATTCACATGAAGTCATCTGTCTCAGAGCCTCTCAGAAGAGTTTGATACAGGACACCAGGCTGTTGATATTACTGTGTTGCTTTTTATAGGGTGAAGCTGACAACAGCCCAGGTGTGTGTCAGGGATTGTGAACATCTTACACTCTGTGGAGGTCATGGAAGTGAAGTATTTCCCACACAGTCTTCTGCCAGCAGTCTCTAGCTGGTAGTTTCTTTTTCTTGAAGATGGACTTCAGCTTAAACTTGTGTGGTACGACTTTTAAAAGTCATGCCTTGACTCTTCCAAAGTTAGTTCTGTTTTGGGGTTTTTTTTTTGCAGGCTCTTATTCCATGTGTTGAAGGCAGCTCTCATTGCTTTTGAGTCACTTCATCAGTCAGAGAGATTTCCCAGGTCATGTCCACATGTGGGTGTGGTTTCATTTCAGTCGTTTCATTAGACAGGAGACCCCAGTGTTTTCCAAACCTTTGCTCTCCATAGGACTTCATTTTCTTTTTAGCTATCTAAAATTACACTGCAACTCTTTATTTGGTCTCTGATGGAGAGTGTCCTTCATACAAGGCATAGCGCAAACTGTATAGATGCTTTTTGGGATGCTTTTCCTCTATTCATTTATGGTGTCTTTTTACTTCCTAGTACTCCCATGTGTCAGTTGTATTGTTGATAGTTGTCAATACTGTGATATGTATATTTCTATTAGTCCATTAAATATTAATCAAAGGAATTTTTTTTTCTGAAGAACACAGACAGCTAGAGATATTTTATGTTGTAAGTCATCTAACACCAGCTTTCAGTGCTTTTTCTTTTTCCTGCACCTCTTTATTTTACTTCACTGACTGCACTGGGGTTGGCCAAGGATTGCAATTTCATTGATATATCTGCCAAATATCATGTGAGAATTGAATCACAAGAATCATTTCAGACCCTAGAAAGGAAGTCCCAGTATTACGTCACCTGTTCTTCTCCCACATATCCCATTGTGAATTGTGGGATATACTCTGTGTCCAGAGGGTGTCCTAAAAGTGCCTTGGAAAGACCTGTTACACTGAGTGAAGAACGAGGTGAGCCATTTTTGCCAGGCAGTGTTACAGGAGCAAGGGGGCTATGCCTGGCCTATCACCCCCTAGCAGAACCACACCCATATGGCCAGTGCTAACCCAGCTCGTTCCATAGGAAAGCTCCACACGCACCTTCACAGACCTTCACGTCTCCTCCTTCTCCAGACTGACAGTCACCTGCTCTGCCTGCTTCATAGGTATTTCTGAAATGTAAATACCTCTTTTAATCATCTCTCTATTGTAGGCATCAGTGACTTAACAATTATTCTCCTACCTCCAGCTCCAAAGTTGAATGTCCTGTCACAGATGGTGAGAAAGGAGGCAACCAGCCCCACCATGGAGGATAGTGGCTTGGTGGAAGTGCTATGGCTCTACCAATCTGACGAGGATGCAGCAGCTGGTGGGATGACTACACACAAAACACGGGGCCTTGGCATGCCTTCAGAAGCCTAGTGGCTTTCAAAGACTATGGGTAGACTAGTCCCCTTCCATAAAGGTCCTTTTCAAGGTCTTTGACGAGGAAAGAGGTTGAGGACAGAGGAAACTGTTGAGGCTGCTCTGGTGGCTGACAAAGCATAGCATTGGTGAAATGTCACAGCCCACCTGTGGTGATGCATGAAATTCCCTTTCCACCTTCTCAGGCAGTTCACAGCATCATGGAAGAGTGCTCGAAGGGAGAGTTAGGCATTACTTGCAGTGGTGATAGTGCTTAGACTGGGTAGTGGCATTTACAGGTTTTCAGATGAAACTTTGAATATCACAGCTGGCAGCATTTCCAGCATCAGTTGCTAAAACTACTGTGATAAACTGAGTTTTTCCTTCTCTTTTATTCACTGGATAAGTTGAAATTTCCTTCAGCTTGCTACATGCTGAATATTCAAGACCAGACTTCAAAAGCTATATTTCTGTCTGAGCAGCAGAGACATTAAAAATATCCTGACTAATATATGAAGTAGCTTCACCTTTCTGTCCTTGGCCACAGGTTCCTTGCCTCCAAACACTGTAGCTCTGCAATAGCACATATGAGCTACCTGTAATTTTTCACCCTTGAAGTAGCTAAATGTCAGTGCTAGAGGTTGAGTATCATTAAAACACACTTTGGCATTCATTGGTGTGGGAGGACCTATGGATATACATTATTCAAAAAAGAAAAAGCTCTTCCAAGAGCTAGCTAGCCCTTCTGAAAAGCAAAGAGAACTTGCACCATAACCATGACTCAAAGCAAGGATTCAGGGTGATGTTGTCCTATGCATTGCATTTAGCAGACCAAACTAATGTAAATCTCCGAGCAGCACAAAGTCACAGAGCATTCCTGTCACACTGCTTCTGCAGTTTCTCTGATGCCAATGTCTGCAATAGTTTTTTTCCATTATGTCAATATTTGTTTTTTTATAAACCACTTTCCTCACTTTAGCTATATTTAAATCCACTGAAAGTGGATACTGCTGCGGTGAAGGCGATGAGAACACATTCTGAGATCATGTGAGGAAGTTCAGTTTCAGGCCACTCCAGTCCTTTGCCGAGTGTGATCTGTAATATTGCCTGCGGAGTTATTCCTGCCTGGCAGAAGGACTCCATTAGGATGTGATGCTGTTACAAGCTCCTTTTTACCTTCACTGTGATCTCAGAGGGACAGTCTTTTATATTCTTTCAGACTTCCTTAGGAACTAATTTATCTTTGCAGAGCTTGTCCCGCTCTTTTGAAGGTAAAAGCTCTTATAATTAAAAATCTGGCTAGAAGTTGTTCTAGGGAAAGATATATCCTTCCAGAATGAGATTTTTTTTTAAAAGACTAAAAATGTATTTTGACTCCCTCTGTTTTTAAAAGCACTTATCCTGGAGATTAATTAATACCATCTGGGAGCACATGGCAACTTTTATCTGAAATCTCCTATTCCAGGTTAAGTGTTTTAATGAAGCAAGCAGGAACAAACCACCAAGAAGCTTAATTTGGGAGAGATAAAGATGTGCAGGTCAAAGAAGATGCCACATGGGGTAGAAGCAGTTTGGGTGCAGGAAGCAGTCACAGGAAACAATGAAGAAACTCCCTTATGAGTGACTTGCACAAGTGAGAAAAATTTGCAAGCAAATTGCTGAGTGGGATTAGAGCAGTCCTCAGGTCCAGGACCTAAAAGTTCAGAACTCTATGTCACTGTAGGCACAAGCATTTATCTATCAGCACAGCACAGCTATCTGTACGTGAGCCGGGTACTTCGTGTACAGCCAGGCATCCTGGAAATGCCTGTGATTATTTCTTTCCACATGCAGGAACATCATTTTGACAATGGAATGTAGAAATTGAACCGTAAAATGTATGTGTTGAAATGCAGAAATGAGCTTTTCCCAAATTATATAAATTGCAAATGGGCATGAAGGGGAGCTGATTTTCTACATGACTGAATATCCAGTTTCAGGAAACTAAAGAGGATGAAGCTTTTGCTGGGTAGCAGGATCCTGACAGAAGTCGCTAGTTCACAAACACTACAGCGAACCTTATGGTTCATACGGCCTTATTGTCTATGAATCCACATGCTACAATATTCTAGGCCTTTTTTTTAAAAAAAAAACAACTCATGGCAACAGTGATGCATCAAGTTAGCTCTTGTATCTAACACATTTTCCTAATCAAAAGAGTGAAAAACTTCTCTACCAGGGCTTTGCACAGAGAGGAAACATGCCAACAAAGCAGATAAGTAGATGCTTTGACTGAAGTCCCAAGGCTACAGAAGGATTATCTCTCTCTACCTAAGTCAAACACACTGCAGTGAAATAGTGATTCTTTGTATAAATACTGAAGTATAAACTAAAGGCTGCTCTCATCCCCAAAGCAGCCTAAGTGCAAAGCTAACTTAGTTCCATTCCCAGCAGACAGGTGTTCCTTAAGAGCTTAGTGCATTACTAAATTAAAGTTGCTTGGATCCATTTCGTGGCAGTGGTGACAACTGGAACCAAATATCCAACATTATACTCTATTACCTGCTAAAGCAGGTGAGCTGCCTGTTGGGAATGGCCCTTGACTTATGACTTATACTATCTCGCAGCTGTGTCTGGGAACCGTGAGAGAAATTGCAAAACAGACAATGCCAAAAATATGCCAGAGACCCTGCTGATGTTTAAGAATATAGATGATTTCAGTTCCTGTGCCTGGGAACACTCCTCAGTGTCTTTTCACTTACTAGAAAGAGGTCTATGTAAGAGTATTTTCTATGACCTATAAATGTATGTTTTTAAGAGAGGCTGGGGTTACACACAATGTCTACAGTGAAATTTGGAACAGCTTTTTCATTCCTGGGTGACTATTTAAATGGTTTACTATGGTCTCCAATGCCTAGCTCTTAAGCTAAAACTGTCTGGAAGTGCAAACAGATATAGGGGCTTTTATCAGAGAAGAAACTATCACGTCTTACTAACACCATGCCATGTTTGAAGGTAACTTTATAATGCTCATTATTAGACGGATGGACACATATTGGGATAGCTTTTTCTTTTGCCTGACAAAGCTAACCCATGGAGTACTTTCAGATGATTGTGTTGTGGGTTTCTTTTCCACACTGTGTTGGCTTCCATTACTTGTAAAATAGCTTGGATGAAGGTCTGCTTTAGAAAAGAAGCAAGATTAAGTATAACCAAGAACTAACCCAACTTCTCCAGTAACAAGCATAGGGAAACAGGTGAACCTTGAGAAAAGCTAACAGTGAGCTGTTGTGAATCCTCAAACAAAATGGACACTTTATCCATTAGATTCACAGCTTTCCTACAAGAGTGTACATATGTTAAAGTAGACTCAGGAGGCCTGTGATATTATTCCTTGCTAGCAGTAACACCATGCTGTGAATTACAAGTAAAAACATAATTAAAACGGAATATGAATCTACATGGTTCACATAGAGCTGTCTTAACTATAAGATCAAGCTTTCACTGGACACACCTAGAAAATGCCACAGACATAGATTTATATCTAGAAGTTGTGTGTATAAATATATTTGTGTGTATAAATATATTTATATTGTGCTTTTCTGCACAGAGATTTAAGAGAGTTATGCACACTTGCATATCCTTCGCACAACCTGTGTGAAGCCGTGATTTATTCATTCTGCGTCAGCTTTCATGCTGTAAACCAGGAAAAGCAGTGTTTGTCTTTAAGTCACTACTGGAGACATTAAACTATGTCCGTACATTGAAGTTATCTTTGTTATTCTTCAGGATGTGACATGGAGATGAAAAAAGTTTCTATATGCAGCATATGTTGATGTTTATATTCTGACCTCACTCAAATTCATGGCAAAATTCCCATTAATTTCACAAAAGCTGGTGCACCAACCAGGGGAACATTTGGGAACAGTTACAAGCACACAACTGAAATGACTAAATCTGGTTTGATTCACCTAAGGTGATATCCACCACCATATCTTATGGTTGAGCTTGATAGAGAAGATCAAAACTGTCTATTTTAATCAAAATAAACAGATCCCTGTAGCTAAAGGAATTGTATAATCCATCATTCTCAATTACTACCACTTCTGCTAGACTAGGTTTGTAACTGCAGTGATCAGGAGCCCAAATAACATCAGGTGATCATCCCTTTAACAAACTTGGTTTGGGGAGCCTGTACTGAAATCACACCAGTATGGATGAATTCAAATAGGTCCAAATGCTCCAAGTACAACATACAAGGTCAGGTTCCGGTTAGATAAAAAATTAATGACTTCAGCATGGTGCACACATGTACCCCACTTGTTTTACTCTGAGATCAGACAAAAGAGTGGGCCACAAACCCCTGAGGCAAACTTTTAAAGCATCCATGGAAGGACTGTAAGCAAAGAAAGTCTTCTGTTAGATGACTGAAATTCATCAAGTGACAGTCTGCTGGTTGGAAAACCTCTGAGCTAGCATTTCTGAGCAGTAGGTGGGAACTCGCTGTTCCCTCCACATTTCCTTGGGTCCAGCAAGGGGCAACTATTGCAGTAGTAGAGGTTTTGATAGCCATGCATAGAGGTACGTGTAATATAATGATGGCTTTAGCCATCGAGAGTTAAAAGGCGAGGTCCAAATGTTTGAGTAAATCTCGTTGGTAAATTCTGAGCATGTGTGTAATTGTGGGCAGGTCTGAAGCCAAAGTTAGGAGCGAGGCATGATTTCAGTGATCTCACTGTGGCTGCATATAGTGTAATGGCAAAATCAATTTAGACCACGGAAGTTAAGGTGTTTTATTGACTAGATAGATCATTCTGTACTCTTCCCACGTGGTCCTGTAAGTTCACTGCCAGCCAGCAACTCAGCTAGCAGCAAGTGTAACCCAGACTGGATTTAATGAGATATATTTAAACTACATTCAGAACCAGGTTCAACACACATGGATTTTTTTTGTTTTCCCCAGGCTTCTGACAAAGCCTGTGACCAGCTGTGAAAGTTAATTGTATGTTATGTTGTAATTGGCTGAGGCTGGCAGAGAACCTTTAGCCTATGGTATATTTTTGTCCCTTGGCAGCAACACAGAAGGAGGGAAGGCTGAATTTCATTTTTCCCTGGTTTGATATATCACTAGTATGGCAATGTGTTGGGACATGTTTTTATGTTACAGCGAGTTGCAGATGCGCTTTTCAACATTTAGTCTTTACTTCCAAAAAGCAGAATACAGATTCTCGAGGGTTCTTTTTCATGCACATTTAGCCCAGGTAAATCCTGCAGTAGTGCTTGTCTAGTTTACCACTGTGGTAAACACTGGAGGAAATTTTCTGTACCCTTGTTCCTCTCATCCAAGAAATCACTTGCCTTTTTTTCTGCTTTGGTTATCTCACTTTTAATTCCAGGTAATTTCCCTTTGCACATTTTATAATCTCTTTTTTATTACCACTGTTATAGACATCTATTCCAGGTAAGTGGCTGGTGGTTTTTGCATTTTAAACCATCCTATTTGGGTTTTATTGGTTGAGCTATTTGAAATCATAGCGGACATTTTGAGTGGTCTGCTCCAACAGCAATTGTTACAATAAAATTATTTATTACAGTCAGATGACTTAAAGTCTCCTTTTCTCTGGCCTTGCATGTAGTCCCTGCTGCAGCTTCCAGTAGACTGTTCAATCACACCAAAAGCAGAAGAGCAGTTTATTTTTCTTTTATGGAGCTTATGTTAGAGTATGCTTAGGCGTTCCTTATCTCAAAGTGGGTTGTGGGTTTGTTTCTTCATTCCTGCAAGCTCATGGATTGGCATGTCTTGATAGAATGGGTGGGAATGAACGGATCAGGTGGAATGGGCACATCGCAGGTATTAATTTCCTTGTGTTTCAGAGGCTTATCTTCTTTCTTTCATCACATTAACATTTTTGTCATCAAACAGCAGAAAGTCAGTCTTCTTAGCTTCCCAATACCCATAATAGATCAGTTTTCTGTGAACGCAAGTTAAATGTTTACAAAATAGTAATTACAATAGTGTGATAAGAAACTTACAAGCTAACTGAATTCCCTTAAGGGAAGAATTTTACAATAGTTCACTGCAAGAATATAAATTTTAAATCAATTTTAACCTGTTCCCTGTAGATTAGTAAGGCATCAGCTGAGGGCCTTTACAAATAGTATGCTCAAAATTATCAAGGACAGAATGAAATCAGCCCTCCAAAACACAGTCACCAGATTTAAGCCTTTAAAAAACCCAGTAGCCTTTCTGGTTGTATTTTAAGCCTAAGCTGTATAGTCTTCAGTTTGATCTAAAGTGGATCCTATTAGACTGACTTGGGGTTTTGTCTGCCTGACTTTGGCTCTGTCTGTCTGCTTGGCGTCTGCAAACCTATTTAAGCATCTCTCTCATGGGGCTTGACTGAATTGCTCTGAGCAGTACTGGGGCTGAGCTCAGGGGTTCCATGTAGAGGATGTCACTCCTCGGTCTAATTTTGGTTCCAAAACATATAATTTAATTAAGCTGGTGTAGCTTTAGGAATAAAAAAAACCCAAGAAGGCTGAGAGCAGCAGGAGCTCTGCCTGAAGGTGACAGAACATTGTAAGATGTGAGGACTTCAGGTCAGATTGACTCCTTCAGACAGAAATAGGTGTCTTGGGCTGAGATGACCAGCAGCATGGGCACCTTGGGACCCCCCTCTGTGGTCCGAGTCCTGCAGGCAGCCCTACCCAAATACCAGGTTTAAACCATCTGTGACTGGCCAGAGGATGATGTGTTTTGGGGATTTCAAAGGAAGTAATTGTGGGGATACAGAATGTATGGGCATCAAAGCCAGGGGAGGCTCCTGCAGGGCTCACAGGAGCTGTGTTCTGAGCATGCAAGCACAGCGCAGCTGGATGGGAAATAGCTGTGTTCACATGAAGGTGTAGAGCAGAGGTTTGCACACCAGCACCAGTGGGGATCTTCACAGGGGCATTTACAATTGTGTCTTTGGGACAGATCTGAAGCTCCTCAGGCATAGCCTACAGATAAGTGCACAAACCTAGTGGACTGGCTGGAAGCCCTTTTTGCACAGCCTGACATGTCCTAAGAGTGCCTACAGCCTTTCAGCAGGTGGCACTGGCACTGCATCTGTCCCAGACTGAGGTATGGGTCCTTCTTGCCACGAGAGCTGCTTGTTATGCGAATGGCCTGCTGCTGATAAGGAGATGCTCCCTTACTGCCGGCCCCTAGGTTGGGAAAGTAATTCATCTTCAGCCACAGATGAGGTTAATAAAAATCAGGCCTTCTAAGGATGATAAATTACTCATTAAAAAGTTACACTGATAGTCTGGTCCTAATAAACTTTAGCAGTTCTCATCCACTGTGATGCTGCTACTTTCCTGTAGGAGTCTGACAAAATGATAACACTGTTCCTGGGGAAATTACCCTTTCACAGTAATTCAAATGCAACTCTTCACCACAGATACCTTTTAGTTTTTTCGTTGAGATATATTATTGGATTGTGTATTTCCTGTGGATTTCACTTTTGCCCATTGGCAGACCCTCATTAATCTCCGAGCACATCCTCAGCTGCATCCTGACTTAGATGATGCTAGAGCTATCTTCCCTTTGTCTGATTTTTTTTTTTTCCTGTTCTAAAAATTTGCAGTTGACAATTTCCTAGATTCCCACCCTCTTTGTGCCTCAGCCCTCTTCACCATCACCTCCTGCTGTTCATTCATGGCCATATTCTGCCTCCTTCACTCCTGCTTGGTGGAAGGTGTGAATTCTTTAGCATCAGTGAAGATACATTCAAAGGGGCATTATCTCCACTGGAGAGGGATCGAGTACTCTCCAGAGCTGCCTATCCTTGATGTCTACCTTTGAACAATATAGGATACACTTAAACTCTTGTAGATAAAGCAAGCTTTTGCAAAATCATGTATTCACTGGCTGTGGACATAACCTTGACCTGGTTTAACCTACACATTTGATTTCCTCAGCTTCTTAGTTCTAAAGTAGAAATCCAACACTTGTCGGGTAGGTCAGGGTAAATTTGTTTAAAATTATGAGATGGGATTAAATGTTAAGTAATTTATATGGTCTTGAAGAACTTAATCTCTAAGGTAGGGTTTCAAACAGAACCCTATATAACCTTTACACAGTAGGTACCTAACCTGCAAAAAGTATTTGTACATCCAATGCCCACAATACTGTATAAATATTATATATGGCCAAACGATTTAATATATGCCATAAAAAATTGCATTTCCTTCCATATATTTCCTATTCCCAGATCCTTCCACAAAATTTCAAGCTCCAGAATGAAAAGCCAAATAATATAAAATGTATCATTTAATATTCCAAAATATCTCTCTCTTGAGTTACAGCTTCAGAGTGGGTTTCTTATAAATTCCATAAATGGAATGATTTTCATTTTAGTGCTCTGCTTCCTGTATTAAATGAGGGAAGGAGTCACCATAACAACTGTTCTACCACCAAGAAAAGCAGCATTTTCTTAAAGCGATACATCTATCAAGCATGATAAATACATATTTGGGGCTTGTTGTCAAAGATTGACAGCAATTACATCAGTGTTGCCACAATAAAAGCAAATTCAGAAACAGGCCAACATCCTATGTCTCTGCACTCCCAGGGCCACAATCCTTCCTTTTTATTTTCCTCACCTTATATGTATTTAACCAAGTATATTCAGCAATATTTCTACATTGTACTTAACCAGGTATATTCAGCAATATTTCTACATAGCACCACATAGCTCTATTTTCTAGTTTCGATTTTTCACTAGTGCAATACCTAACAAAATATTAGATGGCGCTGATGAAGTTTAGCAGTGAGCAAGACCAGCTTCTTTTGTTTCAGGTGGACCTGAATTTCTTGGGCTATCTGCCTACTTGGAAGAGCTGTCCTACTGACCCAGGTATTTCAGGCAGGTGAGTAGTCTTAGAGGATGTCAAGGCCCGGAGCTTTGGTATAATGTTAATGTTTAATATCACTGCTGAGCTTTCTGCGTTAAGATCCACAGACATCTCATTATCAGCACCAATTCCTTCTTCCCATTATAAGGAAAGCAAAATTTGTTATAAATAAGAAAGCAATCATATCACAGCTGGAGTATTCTCTAGCTTATTCCAAAGTTTAGGTGTAGCTGGATAGAATAATTACAACACAGCAGTGTTGGTAAACAAAACTAATTTACATATAATGTCTCACTCCTTACATCCTGAGAGCTGTCTTAATCCCTTGTGGTATTTTCAGTCACAAGATTATGCATGTAATAACAATAGACCTTTTTATCCCTCAAGTCTCCCATTTAGCCTCCCGAGGCAGATAATATCTCGTAGCTTGTCGGCATGACAAGGAAAATGCTCTAATCAAACACTCCTGTGGGCCATTATCGTACATAATAACAGGGGGTTTTGATGGCTTTATCAGCTGTGCATCAGGAGGTTCCCTTTCAAAAGAGGAACAAATTATTTCAGTTTAATGCAAAGCTTTGGGATATACATATGTTAAGAAGGTGAGAAACTGGGAGGCAAAATGGAGGGACAAAGCTATTATGTCTCCAGTGACACATAATATTGCGGTTTATATTATATGCTGTTTAAATTGAAATGCTCTCATCGCTGATTACCAGGGTTTTCGTCGGGTTTTCGTCAGGTTTTCCAGGGCTTGAGCTGGGAGCTGACAGTGTACAAGCATCTGCAAATTGTATTATATCCCTCAAAGTTTAAAAGCTGCCCAAAGCTGCCCAAATTCAGGGTGTGATTTTGTCAGGACTTGCAAGAACAAAACAAAGACTGGGTGGAGGAAGGCTGTGTGCCAGCTCCTCGAAGGAAAGTCTGAGAGACCACACAGAGCAGTGTGGGCTGCTCCGGAGCCATCCTGTGGAAGAAGTAGTTGTGTAGGGTGTTAGATTGTCCAACTGAGTTGTCTGTAGTTGGAGAGATGGTCTGGTGAGCAAGCATATGTTCAAGCGTATGCTCATCATTCACATGCATGCATTTTTACTTACTGTAATTTTGCTTACAGATGAAAAAACCTGAAAGCAGAGTATGTTGTGCACACCGCAGGTATATGATAATGAAGACTGGACTGCTAAGCCTGTGGAAGAGCTTGTACTTAATATTTTAAAAGATTTCTTAAAATGTGGGCATCTTCTCATTCCTTCTACTGTTCTTCAGACAGCTGTTCCTATGTCTAACACACCCGAGTGCTGAATTATATTTTTTTGAATTCCACACATAAAAATATTACAGGGAACTATTGCTTCCAATTCAACAGTACATGGTTGGTTTATGAAGAATCAGAGACAAGCACTTACCAGAGACATTGAGTAGTGTTCTCATTACAGTCCGGACCAGTAGAAAGTTTGCTCGTTAAATTCCCAGAAAACAACCGCTAAGCGAGCATGTCGATGAAGAAGTTAAGAAGCAATACTGGGAAATTCTGGCGTGAGAGTTCAGCTTCAAAATACATCACAGGAGACCAAGCTGATGCTGCAGAAGGGATGCACCTATGTTGAAATCATACAGGCAAGGTGCAAACGGCACTTCATTTGTATGTTGGAAGGTTAACATGCAGATGGCTTTAATAAATCCCTTAAAGGCAGCATAGATAACTTTTATGAAATTCATTTAATGGAAGATCTCATAAATAATTTCCACATATTGTACAGTATCTATATTCTGTATGCGATCTGAGCAGATATCAAAATTATGGGACTGAGCTAACCAGCTGGTGCAGCTGTGGAGGCAATGACAAGGTTGGTGTCACAGCAAAGATGCCAGCCACTACATTTAGTTAGCACTCCCATCAGGTGGATTAATTCACAGTTAAGCAACCATTTTTTAATAATTTACCTTTTCCTCTGAGCTGAGGTGCAGCCATGATAACACAGGAAAGAAGAGTGATGGCTTCAGCTAGTACAAATGCAATCTTAAACAGTTAAATTAAATGGGGAAGGTGTTATTCATTCCAGTCACATGAGGCAATATTCACAATATAACGAAAACAGTAATAATAAGCCATTGTGTTCAATGGTATAAGCTAGTCAAGAAAATACTCTCTCTATATCACGTTTTGACACTTTTGGAAACATAAATTGGTTATGATTAACTCTAGAAACGTTGCCTTGTCTTTTGCAAAACAGATGAGTTGATCTAGGAATTCATCCAGCAGAAAGGCAGCCAAGGGCTTTGCTACTGCCAACAAATACTCCACAAGTTCCTCTGCATTGCTCTTACACTTGACCTCACCTCTGACCTGCAATGAGCTCTCGTGCTCCCTCTCCTCTGTTTTTTTGCTTTTTGGTGTTTTTGTTTTGTTTTTCACTTGCTAGATACTCTCCAAGTTTATTAGAATTTGTTTGCTTGTTTCTGAAATACTAATAAGCGATGTCCAGGGATGACATTAAAACCAGCAGATTGATGAAGGTTGTGGTGTGAAGCAGAGGTGTGCCTCTTACTGTGGTAAGACTTGCACTATGCGCTGCCTCAGCCTGCAGCTCAGTGCTGTTGTTGGGATAAAACCCACTAGCTGGGACTCCTGAAACCAAGTGACGCTTCCAAGAAACCAAAAAGCACAAGGGAACTGACTAACTAGCTTTTTATTTCATCTTTTTTATGATTAAGTGTGAGTGGTTAATTATACAACTGAACCAGAGAAACACAATACTCTGACTCCTTTAATCATGATTCTGGCAGAACATGAAGAAAACAACCTCAGTTTGGCTCACTGTCACATATTCTGTCTTAAAATCAAGCATCATTTCTAAATCCCATGCCAGCTTTGAGCACATCCAGTGCTGCTTTGGAAGGATCCTTTCTCCGAATAGATAGCATCTTCAAAACTTGTTGCTTAGGTCTTTTGCCACCTGTGATGCCCTTCATTTCCCCTGTTCCTTTATTTATTACTAACACAACTTATAAGCTTCGGCTTGGTTTTGTGTCCTGAATTATTCTAACATAAAATATCAATTCCAAAGCCTAGTGTTTCCTATCCCATATACGGCACAAGAAATGCAATACATTCATTTCTGATAATGTCACTTATGCTAGGGGGATAAAAGCTCCAAAGATTTGTGATTGCTGCTTCCTCATTTTTCCTCCAAAGGTGATTTTACTGCTTCAACTCTGTCAATAAAATTTTATTCTCCAAGGTATTGCCTTTGATACACAGTCTGAACTTGTGATTCGTCATCTTTCTACTCATGAAAACATGGTCTCCAGGGCATTTTCACTATGAAATTCTAATGTCTTCCCAAGATGGGTGCTATTCTTAAAATAACAAAATAATTCTTTTTAAAATTGCTCAGATGGAGGAAAACCTGAAATAATTTATTTGATAGACGCGAAATTGTATTAGGCTGAAAAAGAGAATATTAGCAATGTTTGTCAGCGTTTGTGTTTCCCAGGGAAACACTACTGGTTTAAGTGCAGGAATTCATAATTTTCTGAAATCTGTGTGATAAATATGACAACTGACATTTAAAGAATATCTATTACCCAACCCAGAGGAGCTATTTTTGTCCTGAAATAGACCATGCAACCAGTAAAGCTTTATGGCTTCTAGTCATGAATTTATTTTTCACCTTCTCCTTGAGGGACAACAAATACAGCCTTATTACCAAGAGGAGCAGCCTTTCCTTGGTGTGACAGATAAAGAATTTAATAATTTGCCTTGAGGCTTTGTCAGACATTCCCTATTGTTGTGTTGACAATGAAATGTCAAATAAGTCCTCAGAGCACTAATTTAATTTTATTTATTTGTTTAGATTGGTAAGGAATGACAATAGAAATAGCTAGTTTTAAAATATAAACATCAACCTAATCAAATTAATTACCCTTATATCATTGTGAGAGAAACTATTTCCAGAAAGCCTGCATGTCAGCACTGGTGAGAAGAGGGACTGATTCGAAGGTAAGAAGACACACAAACCTTCTTGTAGGAAAGGTTCCATTCAAGTGTTTCTGCTCCATAATTTGTTCACTATGGAGAAAAACTCCTCAAAGCTGAAACAGGCACCCAGCTGCTTCCATTGGAGCACATACACAATATACACAGGGACTACAGTTTGTAGGGCTGGATCTTGCCTCAGCTCTGACTCCCAATCTTTGCTATCCATTAGCCACCCCATTTGTATGCCACTTCATCAAGAAGCATAGGATAAAAGTTTCTTAAACCACTTCTTGATTGATGACATACAAGCCGTGCGTTTTGGTTCCCAGGAGACGTGCATGAGCTGCCCCCACTGACTTGCTGAGGTTTTCACTGTGGCAGCTTCCCAGAGCCTGTGAGCAGGCATGCTCCTCCCAGCCTTTTCCTCCTTCCTCTCTCCTCCTCTGGTGCTTGGAGTTAAGGTGGAGTTTGCCAGCTTTGTGGATGTTTGAGTGTTTTACACCTGCGCATTTAAAACTTTTGCAAAAAAAAACCCAGCTGAAGTTCACAAATATTGAGCCCAGTGTTCAGTCTGAATTGAGTTTCCTGTTAGAAGGAGCTGTTCCATATGGCTATTTCTGAGGTCATTTGGGATGAATGACTTCATTGGGAGGGAGAGCTGCTTCAAAAGGCACAAAGTTACCCCTTTGGGAATACTGCTATCTGAGATAGTTTCAAAAGAGAACAACAGATTCTATTCAAGTGGGCTCTGGGCTCAGGTTCAGACACAAACCATAGCTTTACCCCAAACCAGAGTGCTGGGTTGGAACATAGCCAAGTTCAGAAAAAAAAAACCTGGCTACAAATCTAGACCTGATCATCACAGCTCAGAGCCTATTTGAACACATACTTCAGTCTTTATGATTCGGTTCATTCTGAGCCAGCAGGATATAGGCAAGTGGCTGCAGACTGCTGCTGAGCACACTGGGTCACATACTGGCAGAGGGACGGTGGCAGCAGTGTATGTTGCCACCTACCAAAAGTCCTTTGTGCACAGGGCCCTGTTAATTCACACACACATGTAAATGCAAGGATACCACTTTTGGGTCAAGAAACCCTTGAGCCAGAGATTGCTGGAGGCAGTGCTGAGGGAGTTCTGCGTTTGCCTGTTCCTATACCCTCCCAGGTCAGCTGCTACTGGTCACTTCTGGAAATAGAACAGTGGACCAAGCAAAGCTTTTGTCTCCCTTGGTATGGCCAGTTTTGAGTGCTGAAATGTAAAGACATCTTTTACTCTATAAATGGTCTGCAAAAAGTCATCACTGGTATGATGAAGGAGATATACCAAGGCCAGCTGCGCAGGCTCTGCAATACTTTTTGCGCTACTTCAGTGGGGATTCGGAGGATTCTGAGCCTCAGAAGTTGTCCCTCTGCCAGCCCTTCTTGGTGGCCTCCTTCCCACGAGGAGGGAGAGTGAACCGCACTCCAGTTATCATTAACTGCACCAGGGCCTGGTGGGAGCCCTGGCCAAACAGTATAAGTCAGAAAAGGCTTGGCAAGCTTGGCTCGGTACTGGCTCCTGCCCTCAGAATGATCTCATGTGGAGAGCTGAGAAACACTGCTCCTAAAAAAAAAAAAAAACGGGTTGCATTTTCACACAATCTGATTTTCCCAAGGAACTACAAACACAGTCTACTTGGCAGGGTGAATTATTGCTGTAAGAGGTCTTGTGCAGGTGGACAAACACTTCTGTCATTTAAAGTGCACTTGAAATTCTGCAAAAGACAGTAATTGCTCTTTCTTTTTCATTTTAGAAGGACAAGATACTGTTTAATAGCTGGTAGGACTTGGAACAGCAAACTAGATGGTGTATTCTTTACCACATCACTTCAGACCCTTTGTAAGAGAAGAAACAGCTCTTCTATGGTCTGGGTGACTTCTCACCCATACCCCAATGCTACATATGCCATAAACAAAAAGGTCTTGACCTACAAGAGTCACCAAAATCATAGATGTGATGACTGTGTCCATGCAGTCATTTGTAAGTAACCTTTGTAAGCAGAAAGATATTTTACAGAAAAAAAAAACCCACGGTATTGCTGAACAGTCATTATGTGGTACTATCTGCACTGTAACTGTGATATTGTCCTGCTTTGAGTTAAACAGAACCAGTTCTATTTAGTGTTTTTTTACTTTCCAGTTTAGTCTCTTCTGAAAGGCTGCACTTTCTGAAGTCAGCAGCATGTTTTTGCAGACAGTGTGTGCTACTGGCAGTGATAAGACGTAATGTTTGCAGTTACTGCCTGGGCTCTTGTTGATACTTATTCCTGTAGTGCCCAAGGCCACTGCTGGCTCTTGTGTGCCACGCTGGGGGTGCCAGGAAGCAAGAGGGGTCACAAGGAAGTAAAAGGTTGCACCTCTGGGGAGTAACAGACAGGACAGGTGACCAGCGAGAGTATTCCATTCCATATATATCATATTAGTACAAATTGAGTGATCACAAAAGTTTAGGCCTCTTTCCTCAATGGCTGGTGTCCAGGGAGGACTCTGTCCAATCTGCTTTTGATCTGGATCCCAAGTTCCCAAATCCAGCTCCTGTACCCAGCTCCCACTGCTGCTGAGCCTGGGGCTTCCCCAGTGCCGCCTGCTCTGCAGCATCAGTGGGGATTGCTATCGGGGTGGAGTCGGGTTCAATATCAGGCTTATACATAGTTCTTTATTTTTATAATTTCACTATTATTTCCATTACTGTTTTATTAAAGCTGTTCTAGTTTTCCTTTTCTGGCCCGTAAGTCTCTCTGCCTCATTTCCTTTTCCTTCTCAGCTTACGAGGGGAAGAGGCAGTTGGAGAGGGTCTGTCTGTGTCAGTGGCTGGCCCAGATCTAACCCATGACAGATATAAATGATAAGCCAAATGCTGAATGCTGTTATTTTCCTAGACAATTTTTACCCCCCCTTTTTCTTAAAATATGCACTTAGAAAATGAGGTAAATTTCTGCATGGTGACAGAGATCTTTATTTTCAGTGAAATTGGAAATGGAAAGAGCAGACTAGCAGCCTCAAAGTTGCCCTCTTTGTTTTTCCTACTTTGTCAGTTTGATCCAAATCAATGTTAATTTTTTCTGCTAAAAAACCCTGAGTTTTACTTCAGTGAGACTGTGTCAGGTGCTTGCTGACAACATCAGTGTCTTTCAGCTAAGCTAGTACACGTTTAGGTAAGCTAGTACGTATTTACAGCTGGAGGAAGATTTTAACTAAGGTGGAAACTTCAGTGTTAACCTCAACAACTAATTTGTTAAACAGGAATAGTGATGACTTCTTCCATATATAGATTTAGATCTACAGCTGAATAGTCTTATGAAAGAGGATGGTGTCACACACTCACTACGATAATTGCTACATACTCACAGATATCACTACCATTACGTGGAATTCCAGGGAACTGCCTCTGGGAATGGAGAATGAGCCATCGCTTGTAGCACAGAAAAACTGAAAAACAAGGTTCCAGGGGAGTCATCCCTAGCAAACCCTTTTCTGAGATTACAACTGAAATAACAGCAACAATTAGTAAACAGGCATTAATCGAGCTAGCAGATTTCTCTTAGTGAGAGTAATTAGCTACTCTGCCAGCTTCCAGTCAGCTCTTCAGTGGTGATTGGCTGGTAGGAAATTTTCATGGCAGGCATATGAATGTGCACGCCCGTACACAGATCCTGACCAGATTATAAATGAGCTTTGCTGTGGAAACTTCAATGTGTAAAGGCCACTTTTAGAAAGAGAAGTGCTCCGTACAAAGCCACTTAGTGTGTTGCCTTAGTTCCGTGGATGGCAATGGGACACTTTCTATTTATTATTATGAAGTTCAGGTTTTGCCTTGAGTTTTACTCACATGTATTCTATCTCCAAAAGGCTAATCTTCAGAGGGTTTTGAACATCTGTCAGATTCAAGTGGCAGAAGGAGACGGGCTGATTTTTGCACAAAGAACATAGTTTTAATGGATTCTGCTAAAGCCTGAATTAACCTGACAACAGATGTGCTTGGATGTCCACAACTGAAACAAGGACTAGCTCTAATTTTTTGACGCCATTTGCAGCCCACGCGTAATGTGGGAGAAAACTCAGGAGATTACACTTCCTCTACACATGAAGTTACTCGTAAATACCTTGACTGGACTAATCCCTCGGTTTATTCCATCCTAAAGCATACGCCTGTGCTAAACTGCAACAGAAGAATTCATTACATGCAGTGGATTGGAAGCTTGGGACTAAATAACTACCAAAGCTTTAGGAAGGGAAACTATATAAGGAGAGAAGTAAACTATAGAAGCTATAGGAACATGTCCTGGTTTGAGCAAAACAGAACCAGTTCTGTTCAGTGATTTTAATATTCAGGTCAGTCTTTTCTAAGAGGCTGCACTTTCTGAAGTCAGCAGCATGTTTTTGCAGACTGCTTGCTACTAGAAATGATAAAGACTGATGTTTACAGTTACCACCAGGGATTGGTATGCAGAAAGGCTCTTGCTTGTACTTGCTCCTGCAGTGAGGTCACTGCTGGACTTTGTGTAACACATTGGGGGTATCAGGAAGCAAAAGAGATTGTACGGAAGTAGAAGGTTGCACCTCTGGGGAGAAATGGACAGGGCAGATGACCAGCAGAAGTATTCCATTCCATTCCATTCCATTCCATTCCATTCCATTCCATTCCATTCCATTCCATATACTTCATATTCAATATAAAACTGAGGGTTAAGCCCTCTTGTTCAGTGGCTGGTGTCCAAAGAGGACTCCATCTGATCTTTTGCCTTTGATCCCAATCCTGAGTTCCCAAAACCCAGCTCCTGTGTCCGGTTCCCCTGTACTGCTGAGCCTGGTACTTCTGCCTTGCCTGCCTGATCTGCAGCATCAGTGATGATTGCTATCAGGGGACGAGTCAGGTTCGATATTGGATTTGTGTGTATTTCATTATTTTCATTATTTCCTTGTTAGTACTATTATTGTTTTATTAAAGCTGTTTTATTTTTCTTTTCCAATCCCTAAGTTTCTCTGCCTCATTCTTTCTCCCTTCCTGTTTGAGAGGGGAGAGGGGCTAGAGAGTATCTGCCAGCTTTTAGTGGCCAGCCCAGCCCTAACCCTCAACAGAAGGGAAAAGAGAATAAAAAGACAAATATTTACCTTCTTTGGGGCAGATTCACAAAGACTAATACTCCTCAATAGCAGGTAGTAATTCTGAGTGCCCAGTTTAAGGTTGGTGAAAGGGATCAAATTTCTAGAGGCCTGATGCTGAGCACCATCAGACTCCACGGGAATTCTGCCGTTGTGTTCTGAAAAGCAAGGAATTCAAGATCACCAATCACCCAACAGAACGATGGCTGATATTCGTTAATTTGGTCTCATTCCTAATTTTCAAACCTCCAGATGGGTTTATTTTTAAAACTGTCCCATTTCAGTTCAAGTGTTGCTTTCCTACTTCCTTGATCTCCTGCTCTCTTGGCTTCTTTCACTAAAGGAGAAGATAAATAGCAAAGATGAGGGAGCTCATTTCACATGCAAGAAAACACAGGCTGTTGACAGCGTCTTTGGTGATTTCTGCATGTTTATCTCTTCCTTTTGCTCCTGTTGTTGTTCAAGTGCTAGTGTGAGCAACCCACGTAGCTGGAGGAGGAGGTGCCTAAAATGCGATCCACATCTCCAATGGTTGTGTAAGACTATAAAGATGGCACATAACAGTACAGAGGTAACACCTGTAGTGGAGTACCAGTAAAGTGCAAAATGAGATTCCCGAACTGTACTTCCAGTGTATCAAAGAGTTTATAATTAAATTACTGGAATCTAAGTCTGTACAGATATTCTACCTCTCTCGCAGTTAGCTGCTTACATGTATATGTGAATCGGACAGTAGAATTAAAGTCAAAGGTCTTGCAAGACAAAGCTGTTCAAGAATATAAAATTTTTGCCAGTCTCAAGCCCAATGGAAAACCCAGTGGACAATAGAGTCTGTATTAACCAGTAATTCTGCTGGAAAGATTTGCAACTCCTGAAAGTAGAGGAAATCATCTGTGTTAGTTTTATACAAGCTATTTTGTGTGTCTGAGTGTTCAGTTAAGTAGACTAGAGGACAAGTCAATTCAAGTCCCTATTTCATTAGATTCTTTCATTTTTTGTTTACCTTAAGGGTATATAGAATTTGTAATTTTTATTTACAATACAAAATAATAAAACAATCTTTATCTACTTCCTTGTGAAAAGCAAATAATGCGTAGCAAGTCCTGCCTTCAATATTTGTAAAGCTTGGTAAGGCAGGGATTCATGTGTATGCACCTAACACTGCAGATGTAATAAGCTGTGGTTTTTCTGAGACAACATATATCTGTGCTATGAGAGCTTGAACAGAAGAGTGGAATTCCAGGGTATGCGAGAATCACTGGCAGGACCAATTGCTCCAGAATTTGACACAAGTGTTTGTGGCACAATGTTGTGCTGTGAGACATGCCCGATCTAGCCCCGCATGAGCCTAGCCTGGCCATGCCTAGCTGTCTTAAAGGGCATTGTACCAAAGGCAGAGAGGCAGCACCAGCTTCTGCTGAGTTCATCTGGTTACTTTACTTCCCCAGGCTGAACATAATGGGGCATTTTTTCATTTTAGAACTTTGTGCCTTCTTGAATATTGTTCCCTTTCTGTAGAGTGGCACAACTTAAACAGAAGGACAGTGAGTGTCTTAGTTTTTTCTCTCTCTGACATCTACAGCATCAAGACTGGGACATTTACTGGGAATTGGTCAATGTGTGTATCAACTGTCTCAGCCTAGGAAGAACCCCAAATTTTGGTTTCCTACTTCCATTAGCCATTAGGCTATTACTTGGAAGTACCAACTCCTGTTAACGTCCTATCTGACATACTTGCAAAAGAGTTACTTAGCCATAGAACATTTGTAAGTGTAATTTTTGGAGATGCAGGGCAATTTAAGATGTGTGATTTAGTATTACTGAGGCAACATTTATTTGGAGAGCCATTATCTTTTGTTAGATTGGCTGATGGAGTTGGAAAAAAAAATGCTGTACTTGAAAATAAAACTTAAGAGTCTTGACTTCAGTAAGGCTTTTGATACTGTCTCCCATAACATCCTCACAGGAAAACTCAAGAAATGTGGTATAGATGATTGGACGGTGAGGTGGATTGCTAACTGGCTCAGCAATAGAGTTCAGAGGGTTGTGATCAGCAGCACAAAGTCGAGTTGAAGGCCTGTGGCCAGTGGTGTTCCCCAGAGATCAGCACTGGGTCCAGTTTTGTTCAATATCTTCATCAATGGCTTGGATGAGGGGATAGAGTGCACCCTCAGCAAGTTCGCTGATGATATGAAACTGGGAGGGATGGCTGACACACCAGAAGGCTGTGCTGCCATCCAGCGAGATCTGGACAGGCTGGAGAGCTGGGCAAATGGAACCTCATGAAGTTCAGTAAGGACAAGTGTAGAGTCCTGCATCTGGGGAGGAGTAACACCAGGCACCAGTTCAGATTAGGGGTCACACTGCTGGAAAGCAGCCCTATGGAAAAAGACCTTGGAGTCCTAGTGGACAGTGAGTTGTCCATGGGACAGCAATGTGCCCTTGTGGCCAAGAGGGCCAATGGGATCCTGGGGTGCATTAAGAAAAGTGTGTCCAGCAGATCTAGGGAGGTTTTCCTCCCCCTCTACTCTGCCCTGGTGAGACCACACCTGGAATACTGTGTCCAGTTTTAGGCTCCCCAATTCAAGAGAGACAGGGATCTACTGGAGAGAGTCCAACAGAGAGCTACGAGGATGATTAAGGGAATTGAACATCTCTCCTATGAAGAGAAACTGAGAGAACTGGGGCTGTTTAGCCTTGAAAGGAGACAGCTGAGAAGGGATCTTATATAAATACCTGAGTGGTGGTTGTCAAGAGGAAGGGGACAATCTCTTCTCAATAGAACATGAAATAAGGGGTTTAAGTTAGAACATAGGAAGTTCCACCTCAACCTGAGGAGAAACTTCTTTACTGTGAGGGTGACAGAGCACTGGCACAGGCTGCCTAGAGAGGTTGTGGAGTCTCCTTCTCTGGAGACTTTCAAAACCCGCCTGGACGTGTTCCTTTGTGACCTACTGTAGGTGATCCTTCTCTGGCAGGGGGGTTGGACTAGATGATCTTTCGAGGTCCCTCTCAACCCCTAACATTCTATGATTCTATTATTCTTTCTGCTCTTCCTTTGCAGAATTTGTGTCCCTCTGCGGCAAATAGTCTGTATGGTAACTGTAGGCTTTGGGTTTCTTTCTGGCTCCATAAGAGCTTAACTTGTTTGTGCAGTAACTTGTTCACAATCTAAAAATCAGAGAGGGAAAAATCATGGGAACAGTGAATACACTACCCTTTAAATTTATCATGAGAAAAAAAAAAATAACACTTTATTTTATATTACTTTATTAGGAAGTAATAAAGGAAAGTTAAAACTCTAGGGATTTGCTAGTAATACTGCTAGCTATCACACTACTGATAAGAAGCCATATCTGCTGATCATGTCATTTTACGTGCTCCTTCCTTTCACCTCTTGCTCCTTTTCACACTCCCATATTGGCATCTGTATTTAGCCACAGCCTTCAGCAATAACCACCATCTCCCAAGCCTACCTCCTTCCCAGGGCTTTCAGTAGCAGTAGCCACTTACGGGCTTCAGATCAAGTAATGAAGGAAATCTGTCCTGTCCACTGTCCTGGTTTCACTGCAGGCCATCAGCAGCTGCAAACAAGGCAGAAGCTTGAGCTGGGAGGGACAAAACCCAGGGCAGCTGACCTGAGCTGGCTCACAGGTGAATCCCATCCTGTAAATGTCACTCTCATTATAAAGGGGGAAAATTTTGCTGAGGACTGAGGTTTTAGGGGTTCCTTTTTCTTTCCATCTCTGAAGATTTTACTGTTCTGCTCCTGAGGATTGCTTTCCTGTTTGTTGTGACTGTTGTGCATTCACTGGGCTGAGTATAACTTTGTATACCTTACATTGGCATTAGTATTAATATTAGTTTTTCTGCTTCATTAGATCCATTTTTACTTTAACCCATGCATCTCACCTCCTTTTCCTGATCCACCTTCTTGGCTGGGAAGGGGTCATCAAGTAGTAGAAAAACTGCTATGGTTTAGCCCTGGGTATGGGCTAAACGTAGGTGCTATATAATAAGATAATTACTAGCCACAGAGAAGAGAAGAAAGAGATCAGAGAAAATTAAAAGGCAAATACTCAGCAATGAAGGAATAGCCTGGGTCTAGCATCTCCATGAGAAGGGCTCGGAGCACATTAGGAGGTTGTTGGGTCAATGATATCTGCTTGGCACCAACATGCTTCACACACAATAAACCTCAGCCTGTGCTTAATCCCTCATCTATCATTGCATAAGAAGTGCTGCTAATTTCTAAGGAGTGAATAATAATAACAACTCGTACATGTGCACACACCCCCATGCAGGCAGGAGCATCCCTTCCCCATAACTACCCCGGAGGTGTTTCTTTTTAAAGAACCGCAGCACGGGATGTGTGGCAGTCCTCGCTGCTGCTGCGCATGGCCAGTGCCTTCACAGGATACAGCTCTTAAAGGATGCAGCTCGTGGCCACACATAGACCTGCTATTAATCCATAGAGAGAAGAGGAAAGGAAAGGAAGCGATAAAGCACAAAAAAAGCAATCTAAATGCATATGTGGAGCTACAGGTTCTTGATGCACTATGATACCTTCATGTAAATCCTGCCTGGCCCAAGCTTTGGGAAGTCAGATAGAGGCTGAGGGAGCTGCTCTGCTTCCACAAATCATCCCCTGCCAAATGCATGGGGAAGGACCTTTGGCAGTGAGTGCTTTATCAGCTGCTTGTGCTTGCAGCTGAGCTCCATCCTGGCACAGCTCGCCTGGGGATGGGAGACAGCACAGCAGGGCAGGGGCAAAGGGAGGCAGAGCCACTGCGGGAGCCTCCCAGCTTTTGGCAGAGACACTTGGCATGACTTGCTGGCATGTGGGATATCTGTGGCATCAGGGGACCTTCCCACCCTGAAGGGAAGTTAAGCTCACCTGGCTTTTGAGAGTGCACCAGTCTTCAGTGCTGCCAGAATTAGAAATGCATGGGGTTTAGTGCAATAGGCTTGCCTGCTGCTAAGCACTGATGGGAAATCACACGAACTTCCAGTATTTAATGATGAGCAGTCATCATATTCCCATTTTAATCAGACAATGGTCCCTTGAGAATTGTGGCTGATAGGCAGAGGCCTCAATAGAAGCGCTGGGCTCTGTTACAGCAGCAGATGACGGCGAGTGCAATCGGAAACACACTCTGCCTCACTTGTGCAGCAAAATCAGTCAGGTTGGGATGCAATCCTAAGACTGACTTCATTGTTTTGATCCAACATCCAAATCACTGCCATGCAAAGGAAAGTGATGACAGTTACAGGAAAGCGGGACCATGTTTCCTTTGAGGACTCACTCTTCCCCTATGAGGTATGTCAATTTGATGTTACTATTAAGTCCTGTGACTGGTACATGTCAAAATGTTAGTGCTCACTGTTATCATCTTTGTATTTCTCAGCAGAGGCTGCTTATAGAAGTGACAGTGATTCCAACTTCTTGTATGTGAGACAAACATTTCTGTCTTACTAGAGAGGTTTGCATTTTTCAATCTGGAAAACAAATAAATTGAAGGAGACTGTGTATTAGAAGGGCATCAGCAGAGCTTTCCCACTCAATACTGACAGAAAAGCCCTGAGAATACAAAGAACAACACAAGACAAACATCTGTTCAAATAAAGGCAGTTAGAGAACTGCCTTTTGTTACATTGGAGTAATCTTCCACCCATAAAAATTAACCACTGTGTTTCTCCCCACACTTTAAATTCTTAGGTATTATGTTTATTGGAAAGTTTTGCTTGTGTCTTTTTTTTTTTCATAGCAAGCTAATTTGTGGTTCCATGTAGTTTAATCACATTTTCTTCAGCATTCGATTGACAATATTAGCCTGAGACAAATAAAAAGCCATCATTCAAAGGAATAACATACCTTCTTAACACAAGCTGACATAGGAAGCAGGCTGGGGCCCAGACAATTCCAAGTCTGCTCCATTAAGAGATGACATTTTTAACAATAGATCTGTCGGACCCCACTGGAAATAATGGGCCCTCATCATGGCTGGAATTAGCGTGTGCGACAGGTGATTATGTTCTGGAAATGTTCCAGTGCCAGCTGTGTTGCTGCACGCTATTTGTAACCTCTGTAATTGAAGCTTTTCAAAACGATTTTTATTTGGAAAGCCAGCCCAGGACAAAAACACCCTACCACCATTTGTTCAGGGAAGAAAAAAATCAGCATATCAAAGCCTGAACAGTAGTGCCCTGTTTTCTGAATTGCTGGCTTAGACTCCCTTATCCTAACAAAATCCCAAATCCTAATGTAATCATTGTTGCATGTTTCCTCCTTTCCTCATAGTCCAGTTACAGTTCCTGCTTACAAATGAATGGACCAGCAAGCATATGCTTTAAAGCCTGCAAAGGCTATCCCTTCTGAAATATCAAAACGGTTGACAAGCTGAGTCTGTCCGTAAGGGTCACTTGAGCAGTAGCTAGGCAGTTTTCTGTGCATCTGGGGGTTGAACCAAGCAGGAGACAGAGAAACGAGCCGTATAAAGTTGCTCCTAAATGAGCTTCATGTGTATTTTCAATTGCACATGCTTTTAAATACACAGACGCCATCAGACTGTGCCTAGAAGGATCCTGAGTAATTGCATGAGCCCACTGCCACCAGCTCTGGTCCCTGCTGCTCCTCTGGTTAGGTCACTACTTTTGTCACACCTAGCCAGTGTTTGATCAAAGCCACCCATGGAGAGAGGACATTAATTTCCTTTGCTCTGTGTGGAGCAGAGAAAACTTTCAGTTGTTGCATGAATAATAATAGTTTCACACTGCTCATGTTGCTTGCCTTGACACTTCGGGAAAATTCTAGTCCTTGAATTTCTTTCCTTAGATTACATCTGAATATAGATTCAGAAATTGGTGGGAGAGGGTTACTCTGCCCCTCAAAATTACAAAAATTGCCTGCCCATTATGCAAGTGATGGATTACTAAGGCAGTAATGTGGGTAGTTATATTCCTGGTGGAATATATAATCTAGGCATGAATCACCTTTTCTCCATTGCTGTATATTCAGAGCAAGTTCTTTTATATCTGACATCTGTGATTTCTAAAACCACCAGAGGAAAAAAAGTATATAAAAAGAAGTCACGTGAGAAAGGAAGGAAGTTTTAAGAGCTTCTCTAGGATTTTTAGTTGCCAGGGTAACCATTTTACTCAGTAATCAATATGTTTGGCATGTTTCTATTGCTTTGTGGCTGCTCCCACAGACAACATTGAAAGGTGTTTGGGGAAAACACTGGAAGTGAAGACAACTGAAAACTTTGAGAAAAACTGCTTCTGATATGAGAAAAGGAAATAACTTATCCCCCAAATAGTCTAAGATTGTATTAGATTTTCTTGAAAAGTAGTGGAGTAATTTTCTTTAATAGGTTTGCAGGATTTGAGACGATCCTTTGGAGTATATGAGCTTCAGCACAATGTCTGCCAAGCTGAACAAAAACTACAATTTAGCTCTTTCCGGTGTATAAATGTACTGCATTGTACAACTATTTTGTGGCAAACAGTGAACCACTACCTTTAAGTGAGCAACTCCTAATTTTAAATGAACACACAGAAAGCTACTTAGGAAAATATTTGTGCAATGTTACCTATTTACTTTTAACAGGACATTGCAAATATTAGGCACTGATCAGATGTACATTGTGAAGAAATTCAGAACGCAATACTTATATAGTGTTTTCTATCTGAGCCTTTCTGAGTGTTTTTGTAAATACAGGTGAGTATTATCCTTATTCTAAAGGCAGACATAAATTGGTGGTAAAACTATTTCCTCAAAGATTTCACAGTAAAGCAGGACATGACTTGTTGCTACAATTATGACATTTCCATTGTTTGTATGTCTGCAGTTACACGGAGCGGAAGCTTATGACCCAATCCCTCTTACTCATCTCCTCCTGCCCCGTTTCTGTCCTTTCTTGGGCTGCTGCATCACAAGCACTGCATCAGACGTCTGTGATGAAGGTGACCTAAGTTAGGGAGGTTGCATGACCTAAAGTCCTGCATTTCAGAAGCAAAACAGCAAGGGAGCTTAATACACTTGTCATTTTTCAGACCTTCATCCTACCCCCACATTCTGAACAGCTCTTACACCCATGAGACATCAAAATGTTAGCAGAACTATTTATTCAGTTCAGCCTATTTTTTCTTGCAGCCTTTTTCAAACAGAGAATCTTCAAAAACTTCACAGCTCAAGATAAAATTAGAAACCGCTTTAAAGAGCTCGCTGCAGAGATGGCGAGATTGCAAGAGAGGAGACATAAGGAGATATGTCAGAACAGAAAAGGAAGAAATTTTTATTTAAATAAATGTCTGTACAGATGGGCATTTCCCATAGCTACAAGGCAAAGAGAAAGGGGAAAAATGCAAAAATAATGGCTGTTAGCAAATGGAGAGGGTTATTAATTTTATCCGTTGGCATTTCTTTAGTTCATCAAACATCCTTTCATTTGTTTCTGGACGGTCTTGTACAGGTTTTGTAGTGTCTGTAGATACCTGATGTGAAAATTTCTCTGTACAATCAGTTTTTACTTAACTGATCCAAATTTTCTTTTGCTGAAAAATAATCTGAGTCCTTGGTGGTGAATGTAGTGCTCCTGAAAGGTGACAGAGGCCTCTGCCATTGAGCATACCAGTGGTGTGGTAAAGGTTGTTCCCCTCCTGGGAAGTGCTGCAAGGTTACTCTGAGATACCCATGACAGCTGTCTGGTTCATCCATGGCACTTGTCTTCCTGCATCCTACACTATCTGTAAATAATAACTACTATCGGTTTTTGTTTTCTGTTATAACTGAGTCCTTTTGTGGCCACACCGGTGGGAGCAAGAGCTCAGGTACCGTTGCCTGAGGAAAAATAAACCTGTGGAGCTCAAGGCTGTCATTCCAGTATCTGTTGTTTCTGATAAAGAAAAGGGAAACATTATGTTTGCAAACCAAACTGTAAAGGCTTCCCATCTCTGCTCAGGAAAAAGCCGTGAAGCCACAGGTGATGCTTTTGGTCAGCTCCCACCAGGCAGGTCCACACTGCAGCTCCAGCAGCCGCCATGCAGCCAGTGTGCATCCAGCTACACGAAGCAGTAGCTAACAGCAGGGCTTTTGCATGGTGTACTGCAAAATAACCCACTCAGGACTGCACTGAGCCATTTGGCAGTTCATCTGTGCTGACCCCTTTGATGTGACAGCTGGAAAGAGCACCAGCAGCACAGAGCTAGTTTCAGAGCTGGGTTAGATACATTCATGGTGCTTACGGACACCAACAGTGTTAGCCTTCAAGCCCTTACCAAAGTATTTCTTTTTTGTTCCTTAGATTCTTAATGACATAAGATTTGTGAGAAGTTGATCTCCCATAAAGAAAAGATGGCAAATGCACTTCCTTATCTTCACACTTCCAAACACAAAAAGCCACCAGCCCTTTCCCCCACAGTAGTTTTTTATCAACCACACAATCAAACTCCTGACGGGGAAGCCTCATCTCAGATTTTTTTACTTCTTCAGGTTGACAATGCTGTGTTAATGTCTCTTCTACCAGAGGGAAGGAGCTGACAACTTGGTGGTATCATTTTTTTCAGGTCTGACCCCTCTTGGCCACTCTTACAGGGAGGATGGGAATGTGGACAGGGTACATCTTTGCCTCAGAGACTCTCCTGATGTCTAATTTCTCTGTTGCACCACACACTTGTCTATACTACATATTAATTATTTAAAAATACATATTAAACTAGCGTAAGGATTGAGAACATATACCAGTATGTTAAGGTAACAAAATCTTAGGGGGATATTATAATTATCCCATAAAGAAACATGAAAATCCCAGTGACTTGAGATGAAGCATAAAAGAAATGAAATTAGCTGAGATATAGGGAAAATGTCTCCATATAACCTTTACAAGGCTCTCTAGTGAGTTCTCGAGAATTAAAAAAGGGGAAAAAAACCAGTTCAAACTAAAATATCTTCTTCATAAGCAAGAGATCATTGCTTTATGTTCTTATATTGTTGAAGCACAGGATACCTAAACCAGGTTAGCTGGCAGTGGGCTAAACTTAATTAGTATTGTTGCTTGCAAAGGTTGGGTCAGCTCTGTCTTAGCTTACAGTGCTACTCAGAGCCAGATTGCAACACACTGGAAGCTCCAGTGAAGGCATAAACACAGCTTTTGTTTGGATGAAGCTTTCCCAGACTTGTTGAGAGTGTGCTCTGCTTGCTCCCTTCTCGTAGAAGAAATTTCATTGTTCACAGTTGACAGCATTCTGTTGTCTGCAGATGTTTCTTAATTGGTTTCAGTTTCAATGACACCCATATGAGACCTAGAAAATAAAAAATAAAATGGAATTTGATTAAATGTTATGGAGAAAAAAAGCTAAGCATGAAACAGAAAGATTTCATGAGTAATGCAAGGAAAAAATAAATAAGTCACAGTGGGATGCAAGATGGCTAGATTATTGTGGTGCACTTTCATTTCCATACAGCACTTAAATTCAGCGATATTGTGATACACTGACTGTACAGCCAAGATAATAACAATATCAAACTCAATCAGACTTCATGGATTTCAACCTTTCCAAAGGCAGCTTGCAACTGTGAGATAATCTAGCTACCCACATAACTGCAAAGCAACCTGGATGCATGCAAAAGGTGCATAAATGTCACCAAACACCTGTGGTGATTGCCATTAGTTGGAATTACAGGCCAGGTGAGATGCTAGTTTCATGCACCAGAACCATATGCAGGAAAGTGAAAGGAGGTAAATAAATCAAAACAAGTTTCCTCTGTGCGTGTATTTATGTACACATGCATGTGTGCCTGAATAATGAACAGCGTGTTTGTGTGGAGGAGGAAGAATGGGCCGATGCCAAAATGAGACATTGTGCTGAGGTACTGGGGTAGCTATCAGCTCAGGTTTAGCTAAGCTCAGAAACCAGCTCAGTTGTAGCCAAAGTTCAGTATCCCGACTGTTTTTGTGTGAGTCTCCCTCTTGTGTATTGATTGCCATCTGTTCTCACTTCTATTTTTCATATTTATATCCACCCTTCATTATTCCACATTGCATTGCTCTCATTTATTAGTAATGTCAAGATTAGTGTCTTCACAAGACCAGTACTACACCTCCATTACCACTCTCTGGCAGTTCTATTTCTCTGGTTCTGCCCCATTGCCCCCAGTGTGTTGGAGTTTAATTGTAATCATTCTTCAATTATTTTTGCTCTTAGAAAAAAAGCATCCAGTGGACTCCCTGGTTTATATGATACATTACATTACATATATTGTTCTTTATTACATTGTGCCATATGATGCAGTACCTTGCAGTAGAAAGAAACTCATCTTGATTATACTTCTGATAATGAGTTTCTGTGTTGGTTTAACTTCCTAGATCAATAGAAATGTGGCAAGGAGGTGATGGGTTTTACTTATGTGTTCACCATTTATGCTATACGTACTATATATTTTGCTACGAGATGACCCTGGGCTGTTGCACTTGAGACAGGCAAAGTCCTGTCAGGGAGGTGGAGAAGGCAGCAGGAGAGGGTGTTTGTGGAGCCCATGCTGGGCTGCTCAGGGACAGGTGTTGTGACAGGGAGCTTGCCATGGCAGTGGGGCTGGAGGATGCTGAGCAGGGCAGGGAGGGCAGAGATGCAGCCAGACCTCAAAGATGATGGAAAGCAAGAGGTTCTCCAAGGGAGAGACACTGCGTAAAGTTTGTTGCAATTAGGAAGCCAGTAAAAGTCGCTGGCCTGTGAGCAAGACTGAAGGAAGGGACCTACCCTGAAGAACAGGGTGTTGGGGACACGGAGGAAAAGATTTGTTTACAAGATTTTTGCTTTAATCTTTTTCAGATGCAGCTGATTCGGGTTTCCTTGGCTGCAGCAGTGACTTTCCTCTAGCTCGTCTTTTAATGAAAAGGACCTGCAGAGGCTGAAACAGTTTTCATGTGCTCACCAGAAGGAAAAGGTGTAAGCAGACCTACCTCAAAGCTCTGCTACATGTTGGGTCATGTCACATTAGTTTGAGTAGAAGTTCTTTTTCCCCTTTTCATTTCTAATTCAAAGCCCCCTCTATTATGCTTTGCTTCAACAAAAGCAGATGAAATCCAGCCAGGCTTTCAGCACAAAAGCAGCCCACGGCTCCAGAAACCAACATCAGTCCTGGCATGGATTTTCTTATTTCTTGGTGGCTTGTGCACACATCTAAGTACTTAAACCACCCTCAGCTCCCTGCTGAGGTCTCTCAAATAGAGAGAAAGTGACTGCAAGAAATCAGTCTCACTTTGAATGTATTATTATCATATCCAGACTATCTAGTGCAATTAGGTGCTACATAGTGCTAAGGATGTCATCCATGCAGTTTCCTTCAGTCTTAGGCCAGAATATTTACTGATCAATAAGCTTCATTTTCCTTAGCCCAGAGATAGCTGCCAGCTCATACACTAGAGCTAACTGCTGATTCTTCTTCTTTCTCTTCATATCAAAGATCTGAACTTCTTTCTTTTCTGTAACTCATATTCTTCAATTTTTTCTTTCTTGCTTCTTCCCCCTGCCTGAGATCAGCTTCAGTTTCTGAGCAAAATCCGTAACGATCCTTCATGGTTTTCAGTCACCAGTGCTATTACTGTGCAGTCTGTTCTCTTGGACATTTTAATAATCATCATCTGTAGTAGTAGTTGCATTTTTTTTATAGTACCTCTCCCACCTTCTTGTCACATGCAAATGTCAGTGCTGCTTCAGAAGTTTATCTGTCTTTTTCCTGCTCTTTCCTCGATTTGATTTTTTGATCTGTCTAAGCATAGCCCAGACTCTTTCTATGCTTACAGCCATTGCTTCAGTCAGCTGTGGGCTGGTCCTCAGAGATCTGATGAAAACTGAGCATTAGGTCATGACTGTTCCTTGTAAGCCTTCAAATGTGAGGTTATTAGAGCCATCGATCAAAACACACGGTAAACAAAAAGTATGACTCTCCCTGGTGCTAGGTGTAGTATTGTTTGCCACCACTTACTCTGCCCTCGGCCAATTCCACGTACCTTTTCATCTCTGTCCTGCAAGCTTTATTCTGTTCAGGTGGCATGTCACGTCGATGTGCTAATGAGCTTGCGGTTCAAACAATGCCACATATGTCGCTAATATAAATGCGAAGCACACGCTTTTGCATGCAAAGTACGTTCTGAGAAATGGGCTGATTATCATGAAGAGAATCAGGAACGTGCAGATGGCAGCTCCGTCCTCATCTCAGTCTTGGTGAGGTGACCCCTGCTCTGTTGTGCCACGAGAGCCCATTATCCCACTAACAATGCTGCTACAGCCAGAGTCCTTTCATTGCATATGTAGCATCAGAGATTTTGTTCCTCTGAATGCATCTATAGCCCCGGCTCCTTGATTTCAGAGGTCACCATGGCTCGGATAACAGCATTTTTATTTACAGAATATGAATGAAATTTGGCAAATGCTTACACAGCATTATAATCTCATCCGGTTTAATGTATTTTCTGTGTGTTGCTTTAGAGATTGCCAAGATACTGGGCTTGGTATGAAGCCCCTGCACATTCATAGGACTCGGCACACTTGAGATTACAGTCTTTTCTCATTAATGCCACTACACATTTCCATGACACGCCAGCATATAATTGCTTCCCCAATATAGCTGAAAAGCAGAAGGGCTTGGAGCATTTAATCAAATTCTCACATAAGAAATGTGGGCTTTTTTTGATTTCCCACCTTTCCATCTCATTCTTTTGCAGTTATTTTATCTGCAGCATCCTTGCCTTTCTGGCTCACATGCTACCCTCCTGCTACAGGTGGGTAATATCACTGAAGTACAAGTTCCCTCTCTTTCAGCTCTTCCAACTTAAGTATTGTGACCACCTATCACCAATGACGTTTCTTGTTTTCTCAAGCTTTTATATTATTTAAGCCTCACTTTCCAGCTTTTCCACAGAATTCTCACCTCTTGTGCCTGTGAGGATGCTAAGTCTGCTTTCTCTCACTTGCTACATATCATCTTGCTTGAGACAGTATCTTGACTTCCTCTGCCAAAATCCATTTTTCTTCTCATCTCGGCAAATTTACACCCTCAGGCTCTGAGCTCCCATTTTCTTTAAGTCCAGCAGTTCCAGTCAGAGCTGAAATAAGAGAGATGCACCTTCTGCCTCTGGTGTTGACACGTTTTCTCCAACCAGTAGTAAGACCCAGAAAAATACCTCTGTTGTACGTAAGCTTCCCAGAGCTGCCCCACCCTCTTCTAGCCATCTGGTATCGTCTTCTCATCTTGTAAAATTTGTTATTTGCACTCTATACCCCCTCGCATTACAACTATTACCTCTCCCTCTGTCCTCAACGTGAATAGATAATCTTCTGCACTTTCTTCACTTTTTAGTACGCGAGCACCTATCCCCACATATTCCCATTGCATAATCTCATGGCAAAGACCTGTCTAGATCTGGCCATAGCTTGGGAGAAGCCTTGACACCAGGACAGCTCCTCCTGTCACATGCAGTGGGGAAGATACTGCTCAAGAGGAGATTAATTAATACTTCATAACCTATGGTGGTGAAGGCTCACATGCATGTCAGATATAACTTTCTCCGCACTGCCTATGCTTGTGGGCACAGAGAAAGAAGCCGGAGAGCGTGTCCAGTTTAATTTAAATTTTGTGTATATTCCCTATAATAATGAGACTGCAGGTACAGGCATTCTAACCATTATGTTATATGAAAATTATATTTCCTATTTTCCCAAATGAAACATCATTCAGATTCCATCCTTTTTTTTTCCCCCGGAAAGGTCTGTAGGAGAATCATTTTTATAATCTACTTTCAATTACTACAATTGCACAACCATAAAACCCCCACTAAGGTAAAAAAACTCTGGAAACTGTTATAGAGCCTCAGAAATGAACTCTTAAATTGCTGTGTTACATTCATTACCTAGCTCAGTAGGCTCTCAATGGTTTATTATGATTTTAAACTCAATAAAGAGTGCATCCCTCAAAGGGCAGAAAAATCTTCATGCCATTATTTTATTGTTTATCAAGTTAATGTAAAATCAGTTCATAATGAATACACTTTCAGTTCTCAGGATTTTTCTATTTTTCAAGCAATTTTCTGGGAAAATAAATGATGGTGAAACTGAAAATATCTACTCTTCAACAGTTTAGTTTTACGCTATTGCTTGGTTGTTTTCTTCGCTAAAGAGATACTGACCTATAGAAATACTAGTCACAACCACATTTAATTTAGCTGTTCCTAGCTACATTTCTGTACACTTTGTTTTTAAGTGATTATTAGAAAGCTGATATTTGGTTTGCTGAATTTTTTATTCACTAAAACCCAGACCCTCCACAATTAAATATTTTTATTTTAATAGAATAACCCATCAGATCTGAAATAAAAATTTATGTCACTGAGGAATAAGGAGCTCATTTTGGTTTTATTTAAATTGATTTTTCCCAACCTAAGTTCAGTTCAGTTCAGTTCTGTACAGATGAATCAACCTTTTACAGTTTTACTTAAAAGTGACACTCCAGTATTATTAGAGAAAACTTGTGAAGGCACACTGTTCACATTCTCACATCAATAGCACAGATGCAATTTGGGGAGCCTAATGTTCAAAGTCCATTTTCATGGCACATATATAAACAAAATACCAAACAAAATCAAAATAGCAAGACACCTCAGTGACAATCCCACTGATTAGAGCACAGAACAGTTTAGAACCTGGCAACAGCACTGCAAAATTTTCTACCAAGTTGCTGAATCACATTCATTTGATACCAACTGAAATCACTTTTGTGAGAAGTACTGCTCTGTGGAAAATGGATTGGTCTGGTTTTCAGTGGAGGACACACACACAGAGAGATGGAGAGGTTTCGTGTTTTGGGCAGGTTCAGCAGGGGAGTTCTGGACTGGCTGTACAGACAAAAGCCATCTCCTCTTCCACCAGTAAGGATCTCCAGCTTTCCACCATGATCCAACCCCGACTTGGGAGGATGGGCATGACGAGTAGCGAATCTTTCCACCAAAAGAATAGATTCACTGCAGGAAAAAAAGCCCAATAGATAGTATTCTATGAATATATCAAAAATTTGTGTGGGTTGATAGCTAAAAATCTCCTTTGAAAAAAGAACTAGCAATGACAAATGTCGCAATGACAAATGTCCAAATGACATACTTGCTCTGCTTTTGTCTACAACCAGTGCCGTGAGACTGGCAATCCCTCTCTTCAGGGAAATCTCCGCTTTTCATTCAGAAGCTTTTAAGCCTTAGACATTCACCACGGTGCAAATGACTGTAGTCTGGTCTTCACTAGGAAAGCTATTGATAACTATCCTCTCAGAGCAAAAAGTGTGTTCTGCAAGCCTGTGTGCTTTTGTGTATATGGTTTTGTGGACACCTATGTGATGCTGGCAGTCTGGAGATGGGGATGAGTGAGTTCACAGAAGCCTTGCTCCCGCATGCAGGGTTGCTGATGAGCACAGAATTTGCACCTGCAAAATAATTGTGGTTGTTTCACCATTACCCTGTGCTTTGTGCCTTTTTTTTTACCCACTTGTAGCTCTCAAGACTGCAGCCAGTCTTGGTACCGTATGTCAAGAGTGACTGTCAGTGTGGGTCTAGAGCCTCGTTGCAGTCCTGTGGTGCTTCTGCAGTAGTAACAAATGGCATTGAGCCTCTAAGGGGTGTCCGCTGCGCATTTGGAGGTGTACAGTATAGAAACTCAAAGGGAAAGTGCAGAACCCTCCTGGAGATGTTCTCCAGAGGGAAATGCACAATAATAGAGAAGAAAATTTGTTCAGACAATCAGTACGAATGTGCATTGGCAAAAATTCACAGTACTTGCTACCTGTGAGTAGCTTTAAAAGCCTACAGGACCATCAGATGCCTTGCCTACACATTGAGAGGTTTGCCATTAGAGAAACCAAAACAACAAACCTCCTTTGTACTGGAAATTTGGGGGGTTTTGTCTGTAAAAAAGGAGACTGAGAGTATGTAGGGGGCAGGGTAAGAAGGAGTTGGAAGTGCTTTTAAAGCAAATATGAAGAAATAGCTAGGAAAATTGCAGAGAAGAATAAAAGCTGCACTCTTCCCTCTGCAGGATAGTAGAGTGTAGGGATGATTACCCGAGAACAGCTGACTTTGCAAAGCGAACTGCTAAGGACTCACTACCCTGTCATGTTAATGCTCTGAACATCAGCCATTACAATTTCATATTTAGCATATTTAATGATACTGTGTTTTAATCCCCAAGTAGGACAAATCACTAGGTTAATATCACATCCCAGGCATCCTCTTTTGGCCCAGGAAGAGGACACTAAAGTGAAATCTTGAATCATACCTTCACTGCTTTTTTTCATCTACTAAGAGGTTTTCCCCACCCTGTGCCCACCCTGTGCTGCCAGAGGTAAGCCACCACCCTGATGCAGCAATGAGTCAGGCAGCAGAAGAAGTGAAATCCTCCAACTTGTGCGACGAAGTGGCTCCCTTAGTTGTGGGAAGCAAGCTGAAAATATTAAAGGTTTCCTGCTTTGGAAAGAATTTCAGGTCTTGGGCCATGAAACTGGAGGTGACATGCTTGGTTTTCACTTTATGCTAGGGGGACACTGGAAGTGCGAGGTAGGAGATATTCTTGGGTGCATCTGCATTTTACTATGAGGAAGGGTTTTTATTTGTTTTTTTTGTAGAGAAAGGGCTTAAACAGAAGAGTATGTGATGAGTAACTGCAGGTGTGTTGTGGTTTTATGTGTTTGCTATGTTAGCTGCACCAAACAAACATGATAAACTTTTTCCTTAAAGGAAGATTCATATATAGGGTGGAATGCCTACACTCTTCCTATCTTGCTGCATACATCTGGGACTTAGACCAGCTCTTTGATTTCTCCTTGTAATGCGACTATCAGAGAGGAAATAAAATTATCAGTGATCAGTAGTAGGGAAACTCTTTCATATCCAGACACCTGAGGAGGTTTGGGGATGTTTCTGCTTTACTTTATCCCTCATTATTCCATCAGGCTATTCTTTGCCATTTACAGCTTCACTCCGAACAGCTGAGAAGTGTTGTATCTTGCAGACCACAGATTCAATATCACCGAACGGTAGGGAAGCTGAATGGTTTTAAGATGTCTACATGTCATATAAGGGAAATATCACCATTTTCAATAAAAAATGTCAAATGCAACAGGTCAGTTCAACCCTAGCAAAACCAATACTATTATAGCCTGCATATGCATATAGGATCTACTGCACATATTCCTCAGATTTTAGCAGCTAAACTGAGAAAGGAAAAGTGAAAAAAGATCGAGCAGCAGCTCCTGGGGTGCTGTGATACCATTCCAGTGGCCTCTTGGAAGCCGTCTTGATGTTTCATCTCACCCTAGGGACAGCTGTAACTGGTTATACCTCTTCAGACTGGGTATGTCTAGTTTTCCTGCAAAGATGCAATTTATTTCTTTAATGCTAAAAGTTTTCAAGGGGGAAGTCACAACTGCTGCTGCAGCAATCCTAGACGCTAAAATGTCAGAGAGCTCAAATGCTCTGTGGAATGCAATCAAGTTTCCACAGGCCAGGTGCATTACTGAATAAAGAAGATATTGTAATAATTAGAAGAACCTTGTGATTATAATCACAAGATGCCAGCAGATAAGAGATGAGTGTGTGCTGGGATGTGATGTCAAATGAAGAACATCTGCTTATTGGCTGTGAAAATTCTTGTACTCCTGAATAGAGCTTCTGCCTCTCCACAAATTGAAGTTAAAAAAAAAAAAGAAGAGGGAAAAAGTGAGATGAGTAGGTACTTTGATGCTAGACAGAAAAGAGAGAAACTGTGTATAGAAAGAGAGACTTTGCCATTTTCACATAAATTTGCCTCTGGAAGGAAAAAATGTGTCGTGGACGGCTAATGTTACGATTTACCCTGGTGAAAAATTCAGTGGGTCTTCCAAATGTTAGAGTCAGTAAGAGAATAAATCACGGTGATATGCAAAGAGTTTTGCAGCATAGTCAAAGTAGGAGTGGCACGTTTGCCCAATATTTACAGCAAGTGTCTTAGAAGAGACTTGTAGGATGGAGACTGTATGCAACTGTGTACATGTACACGTGTGTGGATAACAAGACTGGTAGAGGCTGTTATCTTTCGTCTCAACCAGGCCATGCTGCAGGCTGAGAGCTGTCTCTACAGAGACAGTGAGATTAGCATGGCCTCCCATACTCACATGGCATTTGGCACCTCCTTAGAGGATAACAGAAGCACAGTCTCCCAGAAACAGCAGTCTTTGCAGGGTGACTTGCAAGGGGAGAGGGCATTCAGCTACCCTGTGGTAGTCCTGCCCTCAGACTGCTAAGTGTCACAGTTTAGGAACAGCTCCTCCTTCACCTCTGTGCAGCATCTGTGTATTTACGAAGACTGCGCGTTCAGAATAGAGATGCAACATGGAGTGCGATAAACAGTTTTCCAAGGCTCAGTGATAAAGCTAAAAGCTGATCTTTTTCCCCTTTGGTGGTATGGCTGATTCCACCTCCTTCCTATATTTTGCCACCCCTCACTTTCCCTCACCATGGAGGTTGCAAATTAAACTGAAAGGCTTTTTTCAAGCGTTGGTGAGGTGAGTGGCTTTTCCCACCATGACCACTTGCTGTGTATTTCTGTGCAAGACCCTTGAACAGCTTCAGCACTTTTCCTAAGCTGCACAGCGGTATTGATTTCTCCAGCTTCTGCCGTGAGGGGCTTGTGGTAAAGAGCAGTGACTCAGCCGGTGTGCTCGGTGGAGCTGTTCTGCATGCTCAGGCTGTGCTGCTGCTGCTGAGTGGTTAAAAAAAAATAAAAAAAAAATCAAAGACAAGCCTTTTAACTTGTTTGAAATGCAGGCAGCAGCAAGGTTTTCTGGCAACTTTGCTGAGATTATTGCAAATACACTTAATGGCAGGCCTAATTTCAGGGCATAACCTTATGTGCTTCTGCAGCAAGGAAAGGGGGAACAGAGATCAGAGCTCCAACTTTCCTTTTGGGCAGAATACGGTACACTGAAGGTAAAAACAATCCCACCCCATGAGCTGGTGCATTTGGAAGGGGAGATGCCTGGAAATGCTGGCCCTCTGCTGAAACAGTGCAACAAGTAGTGAGGCAGGGCATTGCTGCTGATCTCAGCTTGTTCCCTGCATCTCCTTATGGCCTGCTTGCCCATGAGAGTGATATACTCAGGCTGACCACTGTTCTTAGTGCCATCCCACAGGAAACTTGCAGATGTGAAATGCTTGCCATTACAAGCCAGGAGAAAGCTCAGACCTCTCTGAAGTTCTTGTAGAGAGGAAATTCAGTAAGTGTGCAACTTGAGGAAGGGTAGAGAAAAAAAAAATGGCTGTCCTGGGAGAAGAAGTGGGGATTTTGTATCCTTTTCTGAAAGATAAATAAGCTGTTCCTGCCTGTGACTGTGCTTACATGTAGAAGAAGCCTCCTAGAAGCTTTCAGATCACCACAGATTCATAGAATTGTAGGTCAGAAGCCCCATTTGTAGGACTTTAGTTCAATCTCCTGCTAAAAGCACATTTATCACCAACACTGTGTGAAGTCATTCATGGCTTTGTGCGATATTTTAAAATATTAAAAGCCTCTAAGAATTCTACTGCCTTGCTGGACAATGCGCTTTGGTGCTGCACTGTCATCTTGGTAATGGTGTCTTTTCTAATGTCAGTCCTGAACCTCCCAAGTCAGTGTTTGTGGCCTTTTCCCTTGTCATATGGTCTGTCACTACCAAGAATCTTTGCAACCATCTTCAGGGTGGTTGTAGGCTGCTTCTAGATTCCCCCTGACTCCTCTTCTAAACAAGCCCAACCTTTGCTTACAAGATGCATGCTCTAAGCCTCTGACCCTCCTGATAACCTTCCATTGGGTTGCCTCCAGTTTCTCCATGAACAAAAAACTTGGAAAGCCTCCCACCAGTAGAGCAAGACCAGGACTTCTGAGTGTCTCTGGATATGGAGCTGAAGCACTCAGGGTACTCTGCCTCCACACTATTACGTTACAAGACTGTGCTCTGGGACCATAGCTCTCATCTCCAAACGTCTCTCTGGGATTCAGGCGTCTGCAGCAGGTGGCCAAATGTACCTACAGGCACTTAAGCAGTTGCACTCAGGAGGCAACCTGGGTACATGGAAATAAAACTATTTTTTTTCACCAGGCTTTTATGTTTTGACACCTTGATATTTTTGTATCCCAGTCAAACTTCTGAAATCATGTGGGTTACTTCAGGGGAAGGGTGCTGGCTAGGAAGAGAACTACTTTTGAAGTGCTTAACCCATGCATGTGCTCTGAATTGCTCAATAGCACTGCCTTGCAAAGTAGAAATGGAAAAAAACAGAGAACAGACTGACCTGAATTCAAAAAGTCTGACAACAAGCCCAGTTGTTGAAAGACTGCAACGCAGTGGGATCTCTGAAGCAAGGAGACCTGGGATCTTGGGAAAGAAGCACGGACATAGTGATTCATTGTCCTCAGAAAACTCTTAGGTATTGCTAGGTCCATTATATGTTGGTGAGACCTCAAACTTCCCAATATATGAAAAACATTTTCAGTTGTATTTAGCAGTTTCGTAATGGTAACAAAACTCTCTCACTCTTCTGAGTCCTAAGAAAGCTGCTGTGGTGAAACAGCAGAGCTGCTTCCTGTCAAGATCTGTACGCTCCCTGGAGCTATGTATTCAGTGACCTTGGCAGAGGTACAGAAGAAACCCTTTACCATAGCAATGCATTGTTTTTCATTTCTTTCAAGATGAGGCACAAACAAACTTTTCCTCATCAGATACACAGATTTCGAAATTCCACTTTTTTTCCTCCCTCTTCAGTAAAAGGATTTTCAAATGCAGAGAAAAACCACATACTCCAGCTGTTTGGTTTCTGCTGCCCTCCTACAGCCTCCCAAGGTAGTAGATAAAAAGCTGTTGTCTTGAATCCTCTTTTCTGAGTCCAGTATTAAAATTGCAGTTGAAGTTACTATCTGCACTGGCAATTTTAACTCTCTGGTGATTTAAATCAATTCTTCTTAGCTAGACATGTAAAGATGTGTTATGTTTTCCCTCAGTGGAGAATATGCAGGAATGGTATTGAGAGACAGATGATGGGAATTTGGAGGATTCCCAACTTAAACAGAGGATTTGCTACACTGGATCAAACTGATTTCCTATCCAACCCTTCTGCTCCTCCCCAATAGGACTGCTGCATTTGGTAATGAATGTGATTCATGTGTCTGAGGAAATGACAAAACCTACCCATAACTGATGTTCTATGCCAACAGCGCAATACTGTAGGTGGAGAGAAGGTGATTTCCTCTGACCTTAGAAAAGAACAGCTTAAGCAATGAAGTCGCTGTTATGCAGGCCAACAGGTACTGTAGTCAATTTTAAAAATCCATCCCTTCTTATGGAAAAAAAAGAAGTTAATAGTGCATATGAACGCTATAGTACTGTCAAGAAACAACAAGACAGTATTATTGATAATCGATCAGATTTTGTTTAATTAAATATCTGGACTTTTACATCTAGCAGAAGCTTGTGTTATAAAAAAAGGATCCTTTTCAAAATTGTTTGACCATCATTCTAACCCAATGCCTCCACACACTTTGACTACAATTATTAGTTCTTGCTGGAAAGCTGCCTGCAGGATGTACCCATGTGAGCCTAACGACAGCCATCTCTGGGTACAACGAGTCCTTTCCCTAGTAACTTCCACGCTGGGGTTGCTCTGAAAATCCTTGCAAGATTAGCCTGCAGTTATCCAGAAAGAGAGAGAACTGCACACGTTTTCAAAGGAACAGTTGTGTAGCTTGCTCTTATCATGATATTAGTGAAAGCAAGCAGATTACAAAATCTCTCTTAATCTTACACAGGCTATTATGGTGAATAGCTATATAAATGTATTCTAGATAACTGTGTTCATTCAATCTCTTAGCCCTACCACTTTTCTTTTTAGTCAACCAGTACAGTTACAATGTTAGTGATGGAAATACCTGATGAAGCCTTTAGATTAGGAGTTAGGTGGGTTTGCCAAATTGTCTGGGCTGTATTCATTGTTCTGAAAATTAGTTAATTCCTTTTAGATAATCCTAAAAGTATAATTACTGCACTGTATTGTATAAGCAAGTTCATGAGCTATAAACTAAAATATTTACATTATCCATTTTATCAACATCAGTTTTTATTCCTCTCCTGCATGCACGGCTCTTTATAGACAGAGGCATCAGCAGCCACAGTAAGAAGATTTGTTCACAGAAACGTATGACTGATGCCAAATATTTGCCCACTTCCAAAAGATTTCCTTATTTACCTTTTTGTCAAACTGTTAATACGATTTCCATTAGCCCCTCTTGAAGGGCTAATCAGCACCATTTACCTGTGCACATGTCACACTGAGAGACTTATCAGTAGATTATTGACATAAAAGAGGTACCAGAGCTACCATTAAAACAACATATATATACAGGGAAGATGTGGTATAATGCATAAACAAGTCAAAGCCTTTCAAATTATTGTATAGCTCTTCTGGTTCACTTACTCCCTGGTTTTGCTTCAGAAGTCATTGCTCTTCCTTGCAAGTGGCATAGCAGCATGCAGGCAGAATGAAAGCAGCCGTGGTTCCTGTCCGGAGACATCAATGATCAACTGTTCACTGGTGCTGTAACTCACATGAGTGCAGCCCACTGGTTTTTGCCTGGCTCCTCGTTTTGTTGTGCCCTGGCTATTGCCATGCCTGGGAGAAGGAAAGCAGGTTGTGGTGCCAACGGCTTCCCCCACCAGCTTGTCCCTGGATGTGCTCCTGAGGCTTCACATACACCACCACACTATCTGAGCTGCCTGGTGTCCAGTCATGGCTGATCCTCTCCCTTTGGTTATGTTTGGCATCCTCTCACAAATGTTTCTGGAAGGCAGTGACCACCAAGAATCAACATTTGTCACAGAGACGGTCTGCAGAGAGCAGCCTGGCGATCTGTGTCTACCCGTGTGACCCAGCTGCTGACAAGAAAAGCAGGCATTTGGGGCAGGATGGCTTTAGCCATTCTCTCTCTTTTGTGTCTGGTACTCTGTTTTCCTTCCTAAAACGCTGTCCCTTCTCCCACATGGTGGGGGAGAAAGCTATGGCAGTCAGTGCCGTGCAAGGATGTGGGCAGAGGCGGCACGGCTGGGAAGAGAGATCCCTGCTCACTCGGGCACGCGGCTCCCCGAGGCTGTCAGCAGAGCAGAGGGCTGCAGGCAGTGAGTCTTGGAGCTGTCTGTAGAACGAGAGAAGACCGTCCGTTATAAAGATTGCTAGCCTTAATGGAAGTAGTGGGACTCTTGGCTTCCACTGACTTTCCCTGGGAAAGTCATTCACAGACACTTGTGTATTTATTGTTTCCTCTCTTGATTGGGCCATAAAATAGAATAAACACCAGATAGACAGGCAGATATAGAAACATGTAGATATTTTGTCTGGCAGGCTTTCATTTTACCAGCCATATATGGGGCTAAGGAAGCCGCTATTAAATTTCCACTCAAAATTCAATTGTAGCCCTATGATAAGAATTGACGTTTTTAAATCTGATCTCCTGCAGAGGCATTTTTTGCAGAGTTATCCAGTAGTGCCTTTAAGCCATCCGGTTTGCAGTTATCCAGCAGTGCCTTTAAGCCATCCAGAGGTAGGCAACAAGAAAGCAAGAGGAAGAGTTTCCTCCTGAGCTGACTGAAGACTCTACTTAAACCTCACAGTGTAAAATCTTCTTCTGAAGATGTTCTTCTGAACTTGCAGAGACACACCATGGCCCACCTCCCTTTAAAGCCCCAACGCAATGTCTTCCCAATGAAAATCTCTTAGATTTTATACAGATATGGATATGGATGTGACTCTGCTAAATCTTCTAAGCATCAATGCAGTTCTGTCATCCTCTGAACATCTCAGCAAAATAATACTATCCTAGACTCTTACAAGTGAAATGTGGTTCTCCCCATTTCGGATGTAAAGCACAGAGACAATAAGTGGTTTTACATGCATAGACTAATGCCTGCCACACACCTAGACTTTGAACTCGAATTTGATGCTGTCCCAGATGAAAGCCTCTCCCCAGGCCAAGACACTGGCTGAGTGACAGAGCACCCAAGAGATGCATCCTGCACCCACTGCTGGGTGCTGTGCCATTAAGCACAAAACATCAGTGAGGGCTCCTCACAGGGCTGGCAAGGGTTGCTGCAGCAAGTGAAAATAATCCTCTCCTGGAGCTCAGAACGTCTGGAGCAATATCTATTATTCGCTACACTAGAGTTATTCAAGAGTAAAGGACCCAGAGGCCAAACTCATTAAACACTTGGAAAAAGGACAACAAAGACCAGGGAAAGCATCATTTGCATTCATAATGGATATCATCATGGAAGTCTTGAATTCTTGGGGTTAATACATGCTGAAGAAACTTTGCCGATCCTGCTCCACCCTTCCCCTTAGCAGAAGCACAAATAAAAAAAATGTGACTGAGAGATGTCCTGGTTTGAGCTAAACAGACCAAATTCTGTTTAATTTTCAACTTTCTCTTCTAAGAGGCTGCTGAGTTTCTGAAGTTAGAAGTGTGTTTTTGCAGACAGTGCCACTAGAAGTGATAATGCCTGATGTTCAGTTACTACGAAGAGGTAGTAAGCAGAAAGGCTCTTGCTTATACTTGCTCCTATAGTGACCAAGGTCACAATTAAATCTTCATATTTCATTATTTTATTTCCTTGTTAATACTATTATTGTTTTAATAAAGCTGTTCAGTTTTCTTTTCCAATCTGTAAGTTTCTCTGCCTTATTCCTTTTCTCTTTCCTTTTGGGGAGGAAGAGGGGTTAGAGAGCATGTATCCGCATTTAGTGGCTGGCCCAGCCCTAACCCTTGAGAAGAGATTAAAAAGACCTCTCCCTGCATTTCTTTTGTGATGCTCACTAATTTAGTCTCTCTCTTAACAAGTATCCTGTTTCCTCCATGTGACCAGAGGCTTTCTGTGAACACCTTTGACTGGAAGAGCAACGCTATTTCTCAAGAACTGAAACTTTTCACAGCAGGGTGCTGCGTTCTGTGCGAAGTCTTTCAAGCAGATTCACAGCTCTGCCGTGGCACTTCTGCTCTGAGAGGTTTATGCCAGATAGCCCAGCCTCGTTTTACAGTAACCCAGTAGGTTTGGTACCCATGCTCAAGGATGATCTTTCCAAGTTTGAGATGGAACATGTGCTGGCTTCAGCTGGCATTGATGGGAGGTCCATAGCCTCTTGGATAGTGTTTTTCTGATGCATTTCAGCTGCTGTCTTGTGTGAGCTGCAGTGACCTGAATGGACCTAATTCCTGGGGTCAGCCAGCATCTTTTCTCAGTGTGTTTCTTCTAGCTCTTTTCCTTCCCAAGACAGCTTAGAAGTTCAGTTAGGGACAGGTAAGGAGTGAGAAGAGGGTAAGGGAATTGGAGGACAGGGCTGTGTTGGCTTTGCCTTGTGGCAAGGGAGCAAGGCAGAGCACTACGGTCTCTCAGTCCATCTTCTACCCTACTGTCTTCACACCAGGTTTGGGAAATTTTCTTGGAGGAAGTCAGAAAGTTTCTGCAGGAGAAAAAAATGAAAATATATAGAAATTTTGCTTCAGTCAGATGTACTTTCTTTTGCTCTTCCTCTCTTTTCTTAATGGAATCTGTTGCCTAAACATTTCTGTCCTTTTGTCTCCAGTTCTATTCTGCTCTTACTTGAAGGCAGCAATTTCACTCAAGAGATTTATAGCAATGGAAAATAAAAGACAAAAGTCTCATTGATGATTTCAGACAACAAAGGAAAAACTGAACAAGAAGGTAATTAAAGTAAAATTCTGAAAGCTCTTCATTCTACAAGGTAAAAACATGTCTCTAAATCCCAGTTTAATTTTTCTTGTCATGTTGACTATCCAGCTCCAATGAATAGACAAAATGTTCTGGTGTATCTCTCTTTGTGTACACATACTTTTAATTCTTTTTCCTGCACTTACATTACAAAAGCTTGAGAAGCTGGAAGCAGTTTTGTGCACAAAGGAAGGGTATTTTTTCTGCAGTCTCATGCCTATTAGGTTTTAAACCTGTTTGAAATAATGAATTGCAATCCATTGTAATTAAATATAAAACATTATTTAACTATTATCAACAAGTAAACCAAGAACAGTTTGTAAAGTTTATACTTCCTTTTACAGAAAGTTCTTTGCATATGAGAACACTGTCTTCTAACCCTTAAAAACTCCATGCCAATCACAGAACGCATTTTTCAGATGTAAGAATTCTTAATTCCTTTATACAATGTAATATTTTATTATTTGAAATGTAGAATTATTGTACAAAGAGCTTATGGAAGAATTCTACCAGTAAAAAATCATATTTCTCTCATTGTAGATATTTTTCTACACACCAGTTCCAGCAGAAAGACACATATGAACAGGATAATTGAATTACTGGAATAAACAGAATATACATCACTTGATATTCTGGGTCTGAAAAGCTACACTGTAGACTGTCATCTGGAGCACTCCGGTGCTAAGAAGGTTCTTTCTTAAAGGAAAATTTCCAGCCAGGAGGGAGCAGTTGAATTTTATTAAATGTTGTTCAGATTTTACTCCATTTGATTCTATCCCACGTGGCACTCCAAAGGGCGGCTGACGGAAATTACTTTGAGGCGGAAGGTATTTGTCTTTGGGAGACTTTAATGAATGTAAAGGCTTCTCCAGTTTGGAGAAGCACAGCATTGCCCAGGCTAGTTATGGCAGCAGATGATTAACGAGGCAAAACAATGTCTTTGGTTGCGTCTGGTTGTGCACCGACTACTCCCTTGTTTCCTACCTCCTGTTGCATGGAACCTGCTCCCTATAACGTATGAGGAACAGTGTGGCCAGCAGGAGCAGGGATGTAATTCTGCCCCTGTGCTCAGCACTGGTGAGGCCTCACCTTGAGCCCTGTGTGCAGGTCTGGGCCCCTCACTGCAAGGAAGACATTGAGGGGCTGGAGCAGGTCCAGAGGAGAGCAACGAGGCTGGGGAAGGGACCAGAGGGAAAGTCCTGTGAGGAGAGGCTGAGGGAGCTGGGGGTGTTTAGCCTGGAGAAGGGGAGACTCAGGGGGGACTTTACCACTCTCTACAACTGCCTGAAGGGAGGTTGCAGTCAGGTGGGGATTGGGCTCTTCTCCCGGGCAACTGGTGACAGGATGAGAGGGCACGGCCTGAAACTGCATCAGGGGAGGTTTAGGTTGGATCTCCGGAAGCACTTCCTCACGGAGGGGGTGATCAGGCACTGGGATGCACTGCCCAGGGAAGGGGTGGTGTCACCGTCCCTGGGGGTGTTTAAGGAGAGGCTGGATGTGGCACTTAGTGCTGTCGTCTGGCCGATGTGATGGTGTTGGGTCATAGGCTGGAGCTGATGATCTCAGAGGTCTTTTCCAGCCTCACCAGTTCTATGATTCTGTGATCACTGAGCTACAGGACGTGCCTGCACCCAAGGGTACAAACCCAGGTACAATCGTTCTTGCCTCCTGCACTCACACTGAAGGCAGCAGCCAGTTTCCCATTGCCCCAAAGCGAACACAGTAATCCCTTAAAACTCAGTGACTGTTGGGCTTCTGAAAGGAAAAATTTCTGAAGGAAAAGTGTTTTCTCCTAGGCTCTGAGGCGAGGGAGAATGAATAATGGCTACACCGTACAATGAGGATTTGCCTTGCAGCAGCATCCAAACACCAGTATTTCACCAGCAATGCAAATATTTTCTGCACATCGTGTCAAGACAGAGACTAATTGTTAAAGTAGATATTTGCATAAGGACACATGAGAACATACCCTGCAAAAATATTCAGACACTTTAGCCTCCATCTTACTCAGAGAGCAGCATCAGGAATACTCTACTAAGCTGAAAGCAGAATTATGTCATTTACTCCCACATAAGGAGGATTTTTACAGGCTTTCCTCCCTATGTTAGTGCTAATTCTGTGACATGGGTCAGGAATAAAGCTGAAGCTGTGCAGTCCCTTTAACCTACTGGGTCCCAACTTCCCAAGACCCACTGTCAGTAAGAAATAGATAGGTTCATGTTTATGACTCTAGTTTCCTCTCCTCCTACGTGGAGGAGAGTGTTTGCATGGGTTTTCTGTAGCTATCTTTAACCAAACCCCAGTGTTCAACTTGGTTAACTCTCATAACCAGCACACAAAATCCAAACAGCCATCTTTCCCAATATTTTACTGTCTTCTTTTCTCTTTCCGTAACCCCCGTGAGGTTTTAAGGCTGCCTCTAGTTCCCTCAGGGAGGTGGCAAAATCACAGCAAATCAGGCTCTTTGCGCTATAATTTCCCAAAGATCAAAGTTTAGTTATCATTAGAATGTAAATGTCACAATATTATGAAACTGGTGCATCAGGACAGAACTTATCTTCCTGTTTGAAAGTGTTTCCATGTGATGTGACATTTTGGTAACATTTGAAGGCGGACTTATTTTTTTCTCTTTAATGATCTTTCTCAGATTTTTTTTCGCCAGGATAAGTATGCTGCTTCCGCCTGCTAAAATAACATTTAAAATAAATTATTTTACAAAGTAATTTTTCGTATTCAAACTGGGCATCCAACATCCACCTTGCTATTTTATTTAATCTCAAGGCAAGGAAAAAGGGTTTAAGTTCATTAATATTAAGAAAGCATGTCTTCTAATCTGTTTATAAATATTCTCCGATTACCAATATACCACAGCAAGAGCTGGGTTGCTGGAGTGTATGGGAATAGGTGATCCACTTGAGAAAAAACAGGAGGATAAAAGACAATAAAATAGTTACTCCTTTGATAAATAAAATGATGTATCTTAAACTTGCCCCTGTGAATCCATTACAGCTACAGAAATGACAGTCCATAACGTACCTGAGCTTATCCAAGGACACAAACAGCTGGCAATCCTGAATCAGTACAATTTCTTGGGCTTTGCTTCTGAACTCAGTCCTAGCTTTCTTTAAGCGATCTCTGAAGACAACATTGGGAGTTACAGATACAACAGTTCCCGTGAATGTACTACTGGGACGGCCCCCAAAACTATGAAAAGGACTTATAAAATAACTTACTGAAAGAGAAACTTGTAAAAGGTTGTTAGTAGTAGATCATGAATCTACATAACAGCAATTTCTTAAAAACGTCAAACAACTATTTAGTTTTTTTAACAGACAAACAAATTAACAAACTCTGAAGATGGAGCAAAATTATTTTGGTTCCTCCAGAGCAAGCAAAGAGCCCGACTAATTCTGCAGACTCTCACACAGCAAAGTGTGTGGGCAGAATGACGTTTGGTGAGGTTAATGGGCAACTAATCCAAGGCCATGAGTAACGTGGCCTTGAGTGAGGCCATGAATAACATGCAGTTGGACGCTAAGCCAAGTGTAAATATTCAGGAAGAAGTAGTTCCTGCTAAGGGCTTGTCAATGGAAACATACTCAGCACACAGCCTTGGACAAAGAGAAGTTTTGACTGAGCTTGAACACCTTGTCTTGGCTGCAGGTGACCCAGCGTAGCTGCTCATGTCACCACTCTCCAACCCTGTTCTGTCACTATGATCTAGGTTGGCCTTAACGCTCCGAACAATGTGTTGCTGTTTTTTTGTTCTTTTGTGGGTTGTTGGTTTTTTAATGTGGATCACTGTCACTGAAGTGGGTTAAGGAGAGATGGCATGTGGTGCTGTGCTGACAGATCTGGTGACACTCTGCCTCAGGAATGGCAGGAAAGGGTGAGAAGACATGGTAAGGCTGCCAGGGGTGACTTGCTTTAGACATGTCCTGCAAAGCTCAACCATTGGTCCAGCATGTGTAGATACTGCACAGAAAAGAATATATCATTAGGGCTACGGCATGGCCTGTTGCAATAGGAAAAGGGGTAATGGTTTTAAACTAAAATAGAGTAGATTTAAACTAGATATAAGAAAGAAGTTCTTTACTATGAGGGTGTTGAAACACTGGAACAGGTTGCCCAGAGGGGTGATGGATGCCCCATCCCTGGAAACATTCAAGGTCAGGTTGGACAGGGCTCTGAGCAACCTGATCTAGTTAAAGATATCCCTGCTTTCTGCAGGGGAATTGGACTAGATGACCTTTAAAGGTCCCTTCCAACCCAACGCATTCTACGATTCTGTGATACATGAACCTTCTCATCTTTGGGATGCCAGTCAGATTCTGCTAGGACTCTCTGGAGCAGGTAGGATGAAATGTTTTTCATCTGAGGGCTGTTTAGTTTGCCAAAGAAAAAGTTAAGGGTAGATGCAATCATGGTTTCTGCATCTACACACTGTGCAAAACTGCAGTAGTGGGCTCTTCAACATAGCAAACAAATTTGCAGCAGAACCTCAGAGCTACTGTTTGAGGCTGCACAAGTTCAAACTGGAAAGGAGATCACAATTTATCTAAGCAGGGGGTTATTAACCACTGAAATGATTTAGCAAATGGTGTTGTGGGTTCTCCATCACTGCCTTTGTTCAAATCAAAATAAGATTTCTCAGCTGAAATACTGTCTGTAATTGGAAGGGGAATTAATTCATGCCTGGTTGTAATTGCTGTTATGGAGAAAGTCAGACAAAACAATTGCAGTGATCTCATCTGGCCTAAAAATCGATGAGTCTCTTTAAAAGGAAAAAAAAAAGCCCAACATAACAAAACTCACTCAGGAGGAATTAATTTCTGGGGACTGCAAATCATAAAGTTATATGACTTTCCATTAATGCAAATTCATACCTGGGGTTATAGTGTTGCATTTCTCAAAAACACTTTTAAAGGAGGAAAAGTTCCTTCCTCTTTGAAGGAAGCAGTTCTTGCAATTCTTGGGTGAAATCAAAGCCTTCGTGGCAAAAATGACAGGACTTTCACTTCTACAGGAGGTCAGAACTTTATCTGCTTTTGTCTCCTTTCATAGCTGTAAGCATGTCTCATTCTGCAGGATTTTACAGAAGGATACAGGGGATTTTCTGCTCTGCAAGTTGTGGTATTTCTTTTGGAAATTAAAAAAAAAACCAACAAAAACCCAGCATACGTTGTCTGAGTGGTTGGCTTTGATCTAATGATTTCTTGAAGTCAGAGATTAGATGAACAGAGAATTGTCACTGATATTTTTCAGCTAGAGGGTTGCAGTTACATCAACGTGGCATCCTCAGCAATAATGATTTGGTGGTTTTTATAGCCTATCACCAAGAAGGACTCAAAATCAGAGTGAAAGTGCAGAGTACGTGTAAAGAATCACTGCAAACAGGCCAGAAGTTTACTGATGGAATGGAGTATGAGTTTTTAATACAACGAAAGAAAATCGATTACATGAAAGAGACAACAAATAGTTTCCAAATCAAAGGAAAGACAACAATCATTGCAAAGTTACACTGTGCTTACTGTGCAGAAGTGATCAGAAAAATACTGGGACCTCAGGAACACAAAGCCTGATGCATTTGGTATATTGATACGACATCTCGGTGCACACACTGAATTGCCATTTTACTCGGTATACAAGTACCCCACAGAAGTCTCCCGTTCCAATTCTGACCAGGGCTGAGTGTCAAGATGAAATGCAGCATTTTGTCACTCACATTCACGTTTCAAGGCGGCACTTTGTTTGAGAAGGCCGTCAGTCCAACCCACCCCTCAGTGGCTGCCAGCATGCAGTGAGCTGTTCTGCAATCCCAAACCTAATCTGGAAAAAGAAAAATCAGCAGCCTCCCTTTATTTTTCAGTTGTTTACATGTAACAAACATGTATATATTTTACAATAGTTGGTATGAGCATGGATGCATTTTTTGTGGTGTGAGCGCTCCTGGAGAGCCCAAGAAAAGGAGAAGGCAAATAGTTACCTTTCCTAATAATTTTCCAGTCTCTATTACTACATTTTTCTACAGAGAACACATCTCTAGGTTTTGCAGATTTTTCTTGGAAAGAATGCTAAAAAGGAGGGGTGCAACTGCCTTTACAGTTCCTGCTTGAGGTTATGGACTAGCCTGAAACAACAGCTGGCAGCTGTGCTGACAAAAGTGACCCTATCTCAGGAAAGAGTCCTCTCCAGAAAAGATTAACATCTCAAAATTCAGTTTCCAGAGAATTTTGAAAGCTGCCACAGACTAGAAAGAACCGGCATTTGTGGTGCTGAAGAGCAGGGCCCTGGAGCACAGGATATTCCAGTGACGCCACCTAACCATGGGACAGTTTGATTTTGTCAACCATGAATTCCCCAGGCTCCAAAGGCCTGCCCATTTTAGGCACGAGCCACTTCCTTCACGGCTGATGTGAACTGGTACATCAGGGTCTACCAGCTGCCTCACCCTCTACCACTGACTGCGATATTTTGTGATACGCCACCTTCATGCTTTGGAAAGTCTATACTCTGACAGGCCACGTAAGCAATTTGTCGTGGCACGTGGGTTGCCAAGACAGGGTGAGATATGTACTCCTAAAGGTGACAGGACATAACTGCATGCTGTGGCATCAGGAGAGACAACCATGCAAGAGTTGCTGACTGACTTTTTCTGAAGGAGAGTTGTCTTTGGGAAACAGGGCAAAAACTTGGTAGAGCAGCAGCCTTCTTAAAGCAGTAACTTGGACAAGAGGCCTACCTACTTACTTTAAAGATGGAGCTAACTCTGCTTGTGAGCAGCAGTGCCTGAGGTGGGCAGGGAACCCCAGGAGGTAGGCTGCAGGCTGTGGCAGGGCCGTTCTACGCTGGGGTCCTTAGAAACCACGAATCCCTGGGAGCAAGAGATTTTCTGCTCTTTCATCAATTAAACCTTTTGCTAGAAATAATGCAAAAGTGTTTCAACTGACTTACTTGGTTTGAGGTTCCTCTAACTTGAAGGTGGCTTTTTAAATCTCCCTTGCTGCACAGAAATTTTTCTCAAAGTCAGTTCTATTATGCACTCTTGGAAAATAAACAGAGTTCTTTCTTATAGGAAAATGGTCTGTTGGGAACACATTACAGATTCCATTTACTAATCAGAAGCTTCTGATAATTTTTACTGTGCATTGCAAATGCAGGCAGCCTGCATTACATCTGCAGTGCTCAGATAGACTGGAACAGCTCCAAACTGCTTCTCAAAAATTTGTTTCTAAAATTTCCCATACATTTACTGTTCCTTCATCCTGGTCACTAATGCATATGCATTCAATGGACTAGCTACATGCATATCAATAGTTTAGTAGAGTTTCATGTACCATAATGTTAACAAATAATAGACTGTCTTTCAAAGTACATAGAAATTGTTGCCTAAAGAAATAAATGCTTCAACATGAGGAAACTCAAAGACTAAAAATATCAAGGAGGACAGATAAAGCTTACAGTAAAAAAAGGCAATGAGAAAACTCAGATTTTAGTGATATGCTTCATGAAACAGTTTTGTATGACTGGTCATAAATATAGTGGAGACACGGGCTGGTGTTAGAAAAATTTCAAGGATGAGCCAAAATGCCAAACAGCTGCAGTTCTGATTTCTGGCTTCACCAGTCAACATCAGAATGATGAGGTCCAGGAGAAAGACCTTAGGCTCCTGAGTAGCTGAGAGGAAAACATGGATCTGGGAAAAAGAAACCAGCAGGGGTGAAGCGTAGGGGAAATAAGGAGGCAAGAATCTGAGCAGAAGCGTTCCTTCCTGCAGCATGGTGGGAAGGGACACGTGAGGACACAGCTCAGCTGAGGTGCTCCTGAATGTGCCATTTCCTCCCACACCCTACTAAATTGCTGCAGAAATGCTGCTTATTTGCAGCAGCAGTAACATTTGAGGTGCCATGCAGGGCAGGACTGAAAAAAATGGCAATTTGTTTTCAGCAGAAGCTCTGAGGGACACTGGGATTAGCATCTTGTTCAAAGAGGCCGGTGATTTCTTTCCAAAAAGCATTTAAAGGATGCAGCTCCTGCCTCCGCTATTGTACATCAGTGCCTCCCCCAAGGGGGCATTTTCTGAAGGGAACTGACTGAGGGTAATTTCCTGGACTCCTGGACTTTTCGTATCACTCTCATCTCTGCTGTGTTTTGCTGCTGAGAGTACAAAGACCTCCAGTATTCTTATCTTGGCATTCTGCATTTAGGGGAATGAGGGAAGCATTACAAATGAGTCTGTAGGGATGTATCGTGAGAGCAGCAATAAAAACTAAAAAGCCATCACTGGGAGCCACAGCCAGTCAGACCTTTTGGGAGCACTGAGCAGTGAAACTGATCCACATCCCTGCTCTAAAAACCTTGTTCATTTAAACACAGTGACAAGCTCTGCTCCTTTCTGAGGAAGACCTCATAGTCAAACTGTCACAGCTGATGTTATTTTCGGATCACATTTCTGCTTCCCATTCCTGCAGACCCTGGGCTAAAGCAGCAGTCTCTCTCTTCACTGTCCCCCTGCACCAGATGGGACATGAGCAGATTATGTAACATCAGGGTCGCTCTAAAAATTCATGCTCTCTCTCCTGCCTCCTTGTTTAATGGTTTCAAAGACACCAAGTCTATCACTTATTTTTGGAGCCTAACATCTTACTTGTAGCTGTAGGGAAAGACGCATGTACAATAGTCAGTATCAGTCTGTGTGGTTTGGGTTTTTATAATTATTTTTTTTCTGAAGAGGTTCATCATCATAACCCAGCTAACAACCCCATATTATTATCTACATGACCTGCTATCATCTGACACAGTGAAAAAAAGTGCGGTGTCAACAGCTCCCAGGTGTTCATACTAAACTACTTCTCTAACTTTAATATTTAAAAACTGAAATAAACCACCACCACACACAAACACATTAAGACACTGAATTAGATATCCTGTGTTTTAACAGGAGGCTATAAATGATTCTTATAAAATGCTGAACTGAAAATATAATTAATTGCCTAAGCCTGACTGGTGGTATGGCTTTGTAGAGTTAATCCCTCCTTCCAGTGCACCCAGTCTTTCCCAAGCCTGGCATGTTGGGCTGTATCCCAGAAGGGGCTGATGCAGCTGCAGGACTTCACTGCTCCTCAAGTCACTCAGGCTCTCTTCTTCAGTCAGTCAGCTGGACTCCTGACTTCTGCCCAGTATCTACTGCACCCAAGTGCTCCACCGTGATTTCAACCATGTAAAACAGCATTTTTTATTCAGCAAAATACATGGTTGTGAAAGCCCTTTCCATACGTTTTCAACACATTCCACAACTTCATGGCGTTACACATCTGTTCACTCAGCAGCCCCCTGAGAACCCAGCGTGTCCCTGAACATCACCTCTGTGTCGTACTTGCGTGAGAACGAGCCGATCAGAAAAATCTAATTCCACACCACAGCTCATTTGGATAGGAAGCCATTCACATCCCTGAGGCCCAACAGAGCAGGAGTGTCCTGCCCATGGTGGGAGATTTGCCAGAACAGGGCCCCAAAGTGCTTCCCTTGCTCCCTCCTCTGCAGCAGAGCTGGAAGTAGGACAACCACAGGAGAATCGTACACCTCTCAACAATGGCCTCTAAGGAGCAGGGTCCACCTTGAATATTTCAGAAATGATCTCTCATAATAACCTCTTACAAAGATTTTTGATATCGCAGCTGACTACTTTACAGTTTATTACTTAAATGTGGTTTGGGGTAGGGTAAATTTGTTTTAAAATAGCACCAGTTGTACACTGCTCCTGAAACTCCTCACTGGTGTGAGATGAGTGAAAGGGGCACCCCTGAGGCTTGATATAAATATTCATTACGGCTCATTAGCTCCCAGGTTTTCCATAAGCTGGTCATTAGCAGTACAGTAAAAATTCACAAAGCAAATTATAACATATGCTACCTATATGGTGAGATACACTCCGTGCTAGGCAGGTAGGTCCTGATCCTCTCCTTTTGTGCTTCACCAAACCTCTTCTTAACTTCATCTCACAGATCTACATCTTGTAGGTCATCATCAAGATGGTTCAGTGCAGATCATTATACAATTCTTCTGGGGGTAAATACGGCAAAAGTAATTGAAAAATTAGTGATAGCCTAGGTGCTAACACATGCAGCTATATGTGTGGGAAGCATCTTCTATGAGACTGGTGACCCAGATGGTCCTCACCAGGGGCCTGAATGGTGCCACTGCAGACAAATTTCTTGGCCCAGTGAGCAGAAGAAGCTGTAGATGGGGAAGGTCCACACACTTAGCTAGACCCAGGATGGTTTCTTCTTCCACACCAAAGGATGAGATGGTGACATTGCAGCCCCTTCCTTGTGTTTAGACTAGGGCTGTGTCCTCTGGCAGCCACATTGGCTAAGTCTCAAGGGTCTGAAACAGCCTCTTTGGGCTACTAAATTTACTAGACACCATTCTGGTAAGATCCATGCACTTCTAAAAATGCTAGGCTACCATGAGACACACCTGCAATCTGGGAAGAAAGGTCAGCGAAAACTCTGGCTATTTATCCTCTGAACAAAGCCTGGCGATGGCCCAGGCAAATCCCGCTGCAAGCAGTGCTGCTGTGGGTCTGTCTGAGAGCAGAGAGGGATCCCTGCACGCCTGTGGGAGGCTTCACTTCTCCCAGGGCTCCTGCCTGCAGTGCCTGGAGGGACTTCCCCCTTGTGCTGCTCGGGGAGACAGAAAAACAGGTGAGGAAGAGGTAGAAAACTAATGCATGAGATTTACAATGCAGAAAAAACCACCCCCACCGACAAAGAGGGCAAAATATTAAGCTCTGACAGTAAGTGAAAACCTGCCCAGCCCACTTAAAATCAGTGGTAAAATTCTCTTTGTCTTCAGTGGGGCCAGAATATGGGTACCTGTTTTTTCATGGTGTTCCCAGATGAAGCAACCAGACATGTTTTAAAGTTTTCTTGTGCCACTGTGGGGAAAATCTGCACGGTTTTATTAGCTTCTCTGGCTCAGTTTCACTGTATGGCATTTGGGAAGAAAAAAAACTAAAACAATTCTACAATTTCATTAGGAAGCAACAGCAAAAAAAAAAAAAATCATTTTACAATACAACTTCTTGCTTGCTCTCTGCCTCCTGAATTCAATACTGGAGCGTGTACTGACACAAAGCTCCTATTTTCACTTGGTCTGTAGGAGAGGGTTTAAAATGCCTTGTTGATTGAACATGCTAGAAACAAAACCATGGGAAATTGAAAGTATTATGACAGCTCTTTGTTCAGAGTCCTTCAACACAAAAGAAAATTAAGCAGATGGATTCAAACCCATAAGCTCACAGAAAATATTTTCAGATGGGACGAGTTAGCTTTGTGCCAGATACTTGTAAGCTGATATGCTCCAAGATACGCAAAGCACGGATAAAGAAAATCAAACCTTTGCCAAAATCTAATACTATAATTTTCATACAGACATATTAACTCAACCTGTGCTTCCCAGTCTTCATATATAAGACTATGCTAATTTTCTGTTGCCCCCCACAATCTATTCATAGCAAAGAACAAAACCACCATCATCCAAAACTTTATTAAAATAAAATTCCCATTCAGCTAAGCACCCTTTTATCCTACTACTTAAGCCATTTGAATTCACTGCCAGTACACTTTAAAATGCTCTGTACTGAGTAGGAAAGCTCTTGCAGTTCAGAATGGCAAGACTGACTTCATAAAAGATTGATGTGCTTGAAAAGCAGGTAATTTATCAAAAGATCTTTTAAAATGTTGATTTCTTAAAAAGCAAAACTATCTACCCACCTCTGCATCTTGTCTGACAGCATCTGCATACACAGCTGTTCTCCACATTTCAACCCTGTTCTTTTTTTCCCCTTCATCATTTTTTTAAAGATACGAATAGCAGGTGTTTCAATAAACAGTCGCAATACTTCACCATGTGTCTCCTGCTTCCATACACTGATTTATCCTGTCTCCCATATGAACACACAGATACCCTTTTCTTTTCCCATATGCACCCATTGCGATGTTCGACCCTCAGCCCCAGGGCTGCATGAGACAGTAGCCTGGGGATTTTAGCTTTTAAACCTGAAACCTGTTCTTCTCTTGCTAGAGCTGAAGTCTCCCAAACCAGCCAGGTGAGGATGGACTTTGTTTCTCCTGGATCTTCCACTGTCCTCCTGTTTTATGAGTCTTTTCAGGCAGATGGGAACTGAGCAAGCAGTGCAAGTGGCTTGGATGTCACAGGTGAAAGACACACAGGTACCATGTTACCAAACAGTAGAAGGCAAAGCAGTAACTGTTGCTTGGATAGTGGGCCTGTATCATGTGGTGACAGGACAAGGCAATGGTTTCAAACTAGAGCAGGGTAGATTTAGATTAGACATTAGGAAGAAGTTCTTTACTACGAGGGTGGTGAAGCACTGGAACAGGTTGCCAAGGAAGTTGTAGATGCCCCATCCCTGGAAGTGTTCAAGGTCAGGCTTGATGGGGCTTTGATCAACCTGGTCTAGTGGGAGGTGTCCCTGCCCATGGTAGGGGGGTTGGAAATAGGTATTTTTAAGGTCCCTTCCAACCCTTTCTACAATTCTTTTCACTGGAAGTTGTCCCAACTTTGCACACTGCAGTCCTCAAACCAGTGTTTTATATGGAGCCAAAGAAACAGCAAGAGCCCGCATTGAGCAAGATCTAGCAGAGAAATCAATACAGGCAATTTTGGACCAGTAGGCTGGTATTTCAAGATATGTTTGGCATCCTGCTCTTCATGAGTGTTTCCAATCTCTACTTCTTCCTGAAGAAACACTATTTGATTTTGCTATTTCACTTTGCCTGCAAATAGCATGGCATACTGGAAAATGAAAAAAAAAAATAAATCCATGAAATAGATGACTATTTGTTCAGGACATGGCAGCTCAGCTGCAGCCACTGAGTTACTCTCTTGGAAACAGGCTGCCATGAATATGGGGGTTGTGAAACACAAGGCAAGTTGTGGGAAAGTTGCTTTGGAATTCAGAGGAATGAACATAACTAAGGGATGAGGCTGCTTAAGAAAGGAGTCTAATCGAGGAGAACATGATGAACTTAGTCATATGTTTTCCAGAAGATGAAAAAGCCAGACAAGACAAGGAATATACAGAAAGGAAGAATGGAAGCTGGGAAAACTCAGAAAAGGCAAGACTCTGAGAAGGTGGAGAGGACTTGCAGTGCCAAAAGCAGTAAACAATAATAGCACAGATATTATCACTTACTCTTGTCATAAAACCATCATGAAAATTACTTTAAATTTAGAAGAATGACATTTAAGAGACTCCAGTTTGTGTTACATAAATGATTGTTTTCCATGAAAACCAAAAAAAAAAAAAGTTACCACTTCTCATTACTGAGTTTTGATGGGTAAGCCACAACCAAAATTCTAAGTGAGCAAATATAAAAAATCTGCCTGAAAGTTGTTCATACCTACCAGGGCAAAACAGATGGTGTGGTGTAGATGTCTCCACTTCGGATTGCGCTGCACCCCAAATGGCCAACATCTGAGTATTTTAGCAGCAACGCACTAACTGTAACAAATGCTAGGACACAGCTATTGATCACCACTTGGGCTTCCAGGAAGAAAATACAAGGCATTTATGGGTTAATACTTCTGACTGAAATTTGCTTATTTAGAGGTTCACTTAACAGATGCCATCACCAGGAGACAAAAGTCCTTACACTGAACAGACAATTTTAATGGCCTTTCCCATTAACTTATGGGTGATGTATTTCAAAGGGCAGATACTGGAGTCTTTCTGCTGACAGCAAGGAATGCCAGATGAATTCAGAGTATCAGTGAACATGCAAGCCTTGGTAACAACGATTTTAATATAGAGTTATATCACAATTAGGACAAAACACCTTGACCAATTTATTCTCTTGTACAGCACAAAGGGACCTTACACTAAATCTGCATTTATATTCATTGCCAAAATAGGCAATGGACCCTTAGTGTTCATGGGAACAAAGCTCCAGATGCTCTTATATTCTAAGCCTAATGTGCTCAGCTACTGGTGTGGCAGCACTAATCACATAAAACACGAGTTTTATAGTCTTGAAAAACCAGCACCTCCCAGATTTATTGGTTTGACCACTCCGCTTAATAAAAAGTTTCTGATGAACAAGTCAGCTCTGAATATAATGTACTAAACATTATCATCCCATAATCAATAGCTATTGGGAAGACTGTTTTTAAGGTTTAGCTCCTTTCCTGTTCTCCCACAGACTGAAATTATTCAGCTCTGTACTGCAGAGCTCCATTAAGCACTTTGTTTTTCATTGAATGACTGGAATCAAATGCGTATGGCCTCCACGGATGGATAAACTGCTGTAAAAAGAGATAAGTCAGCAATACTGATTGGCTCTGTTGTCTGAGCATGCCTTTTGATTTTTGAGTTTCTGCCAAAAGCATCATCATTCTGTGTTTATCCTTCAAAAGCCCTCGGTCACTCAGATGGTGCATACGCTCGCAGCACAGCGCTCTCCCTTGCAGAAACAGTATTCTCAAAAAAGAAAATTTCGGTCCTTGTAGTTGTTGAATGTGAATTTATGACACAGACTTTGTATCCCTCATCTTTTCATGACATTGCTACTGTGTAATATGAAGTAATTAAATGACCAGTTTTACTTTGCTGCCTATCTCTTTCACGCAAAGAAACGGCGTGGGAAGCCGTACGTAGCTTTCAAAGTGTACTTTGTCACATCATTTTCCTCTTCCTTTCCCTCCCCCTCAAATCAAAACAACAGAACCACCATAAACCTCTGTGGTGGTTTCTTGTGTGTGTGTGAATGTGACTTCATTCTAATTACTGAAAACATACTGTGTTGTGCTTCACTTCAGGGGCCAGGACTGTCAGCGCTGGGCTCAGTCCTGGCTTTCACAGGATGCCACAGACTTGCATCTCCCTCCAGAGCTGCTGCTGCAGCAAGAGTCGTTGTTTAACCACAGATGCTTGCTGTGTGCTTTGCTCTCGAGTAAATGGCTGCTGGAGGCAGCAGGAACATGACCAGAACAGGTCCCTGATGAGGCGTTTCAGTTGGTTACAGCTCCCTGCAAACTCGGCATTTGGCACTCGGGAATCTCCTAAGGCAGAGACAAACAACGGACCCTCTCGACGTGACGGGATGAATGGTCATTCCCGTTTGAAAACAAAACCACATCAGACAGCAACGATTTGTTTTTTATACAAATATATGGGTAATGGCAAGACTACAAATAAATAAATCCTATTGGCCTAAACTGTAATAACATGACGAATTAAGGCAATGGTTACCTGCTTGTTGAAGCCCTTGCGGAGATTTTGCAGTCTTGTGATTTCTATGACTGCAACCTCACCAGAGCTGTAAGTTCAGTTGACTGTGAAGGTCTGGGTCTTGTAAAGTCTTATTCACATGTGTATTGTTAAGAAGCAAGGACAGTGAAGTCGGAGTCTGTGCTGTGTCAAAGGTGCTGCTTAAGATCTTGGGTGAGGAAATGCTCTCTTACAGATTGCTCACAAGCCCAAAGCCTTTGTGGCATTAAAAGGAAATGAATTTGATTTCTCAGGAGCCTCCGGCTTCCTAAGAAACCTTGGGAAACAAGTTCAGAATACTAGCATATGCTCTGATGCATTTTCTAGTTATAAAGGCTTCTTTATTACTGGTTTTTGGCTAACAACAGTTGAGATAGCATGTTTATCATCATTTTTAAAACACTTGAGAGAGAACAATGTGAGTGCATTTTTATTTCAGTTTTAACTTCTTTATTTCATTGCTGTACAGCTGCATTACACTTGGCTTTAATCCCTTAAGCATTATTTTCCTTGGCAAAATAGTCACTGAACTGAGTAGAACTTACTATTGGAAAAATATGCTTGAAAAACCAGTGTGATGTCAATGCCAACTGAAACCCGTGGAGCTTAAAATGTCACAAATGTGCCTGTAGCTGAAATACATAGCTCCTCATTTTTTTGACTGAACTAGGAATGTTGTAAGTCTTAGGTTGTGAAGCCAACTGTAAAAACCAGAGAGTAGCCTCCTGAAACTGAATGTGTGCTTTTCTTTCCCCCCCATGAACAATCATTCGGAAAACAATTATATAAAACCTGACGTAGGAAAATTTCATAGGCAACGAATGACTGCGTGGCTCTGCTTCCAGTCTTGCCTGCATTAACTGTGGCTATCGGTAAGAAGTTGGGCTACAGGTTTCTTAGAGAAAAGACAGAACCTGACTTTGTAAAACGTGTTTGATATCCAAATATATAAATAAGCACTACTGAAGAATAATTCAGAAGACTGTGGTGATGCATTATGAACAGACGCTATAAATGGGAACAGTAACATTGCTAGGTAAGGAAGAAGCAAGCTATTTTAGGAGTCTTGAAAATCTCTTCTAGTTCTCCAGACAGATCATGCTGCTATAGTTACTTTATAAAAAAAAAATAAATATATATATTCTGAAAAGCACTTTAGTAAAAGAAACCTTTTACTGGAACTATTATTTAACCAAGACCTTCTACAGCACTAAAACACACTGCAACTGAGTTCCCGATACAGTTTTAAGAATGCGTGGGGTAAAAAAAAGAACAAAAAACCTACCATACCTGCACCAGGAGCTATTTATTAGCATAACACTCTTCCTTTTAAAGATTTCGTAACAACTGAAGTATATACAAAGTCTTACAGCATTTACACAATAAAAAAGTTTCCTATTAGCTGATGAAGTATAAGGTAGTGCTGCAATTTACTTCAAAGCATGTATACAATAATAATGAAGCAGACCACTGTACTTTCAACTTCTTTGCTACCACACCACCACTGTCAGTTGAAATGACAGTTAATTAAACCACTGGGAAGACACAGATTGTCAAAAGATTTGTAACAGGTTGACCTGCAGCACTAACCATCATAAAGAGGAAAGAAAAAAAAATTAAAGAAAAGCTACATACTGTCATGTTTCTACACTTTCCTAGAGCTGTAACAAATTTTCACAGCCTTAGATATAACATATGCAAGACAACATAATCACAATTTTTCAGATATAGTTCAGCTACTGAATGTATTTACTTCTGAATAGGAGGCATTATATTGATATGGCTGTGTGTTTCCATTTTTGTTCATTAACTGTTCAAATAGGTCTACAAAAAAATTAAAAGACAGCATGGAGTTTGTAGTCATGATGTGTTTGACTAATAAAGGCATTCAGTATCAGCTATAGGATCTAATTATTCCTGTCAAAAGTTTAAGACCAGGAATCTTTGAGTAAAAACCACACCCGCAAAATCCCGTACCTACACAGTTTTCATTGGTTGACTCCAACCTTCATTAAGCTTTTCCAACAGGGATCATACAAAATCATTAAAATGCTTACACCAACCCAAATGCAAGTCTCCTTTAGTTTATGAGAGGTCAAGCAGATTCACTAGACTACTTTGGCTGTAAAGCCGAGGGAGCTTATCTAGAAAAAAGAAAACTTTACTGAACAGTCCCTTACTGCAAGTAGGGATATATAATTTAACAACGATTACATAATTTAAGAACGTAGCATTCTTTGCCTTTTAGAAACAGTTTTGCATGTGCCACTAATGCACTTCCTGCAGGAGATAAGGCTGCTTCGCCTACCATTGAACGTCTAAACTTCTTGTTTTGGCCAATTTTGCTTTTCTATCCCTGCAAAGGGATTCAGCTGAGAAACTGGTAATGTCAGTTGACAATATCTGTATTAAGACAAAAAGTGACATATATAAAACGCACAAGGAACCACATAAATACCAAGGAAGCCATAAAACCTTTCCATGTAAACACTCTGATTATACTGAAGCCCTAATTAGATTCTAGTCTTAAACTTTTGGCAGATAATGTGTATGCTCAGCCAGGCTTTGTAGTTAGTTATTGTTCAAGTGGAAGCCAGGTCAGCTCACATGTTGACAGGCATGCAACTTGGAAACACTGCACAACAAGCAACACAAAGAGATTTGAGAAGTGTACAAGACTTCAAGTAGACTTCACAACCCTTCACAACTGAATATTCACAGACAAAGATACAGTCCTTGCTTTTTCTACGGTGGATTTCTCTCTCTCACACATGGGATACTTTCTGTGACTCTCTAGCTTGCTTGATGCTATATAACCACTTGATGATTCTGGCATTCCTTTCAATGGCAGAAATGCCGTATGGCACACGGTCATTGGCACTGTCATCATTTCTAAGGTCACTGTTGCTGTCCTGAGACTGTTCACAGTCTGAGCTAATCATGCTTGCACTGCGAAAGTTGAGGGATATAATATCAGAGTTAGCCCTTGCAAAGTTTTCCATCCCGAGGTTTTCAAGCTCTTCAGGATCCAGTCCGCAGTAGTTAAAGAATCGTTCAACATCTGCGTCGACACGAAAGTATCTGTCGCTTAAGTCTGATTTTGATCGCTGCAGGGAGGGTCTTCTACTAACTCCGCATCCAGACTCGACTGCCTCAATCTCTGGGGATTTTAGGGTGGCAATGGCAGCGATTTTGGGCTTTGGAGGCAGAGGTGGGGCTGAACTACTGCAGGGTATTGCTTTTAAGGGCTTTGCACTAGTTACTTTCCTAATGTCTGAGGAGCTGTGGGAGACATGCAAGAAAGTCTCTGCCGACTGATCTAGGAGCCTTCTGCTGACGTTGGAGCTGCTCTCCTGCGGGCTGCTGCGGCCCTGCGTGGGGTAAACCTTCAAAGATTCGGCGAACGAATGTCGGTTCAGCTCTGTCGAATCAGCTCTGTGGGGCGGCCAGTTTCGGGGTCCGTGCTTATGCCCCGAACCCGAGCTGGAGCCTTCGGAGCTGTTGATGATGTTCTTCAAAATCTCGAGTTTCAGATTTTCCCTCTGGACACCGCTCTCGGTCTTCGCATTGTTGCTGAAGACCTTCAAGGTGGGGCTCCCCAGCGCTCGCTTGGCCGCGGGACAGACCGGCGGCTTCGCCAGTACTGCCGGCTTCACGGGCTCCTGCTTGGCGTTGATGACCTCCTGGCTCTTGACATATTTTGCCTTGTCGGCTTCTAGCCTCTCCACCGCGCTCAGTCTTTTAGGATTAGGCTCCGCCTGCCTGCGAAAATAGTCGGGTCCTTTGTTCAGGATGCGGAGAGGAACGGCGGACGTGAAAGTCACAGCAGGGCTGACTGGCTTCACCATGCTACCTGTCGGTAGTGTTTCTGTAGGCATGTTTGGTGGTCTTTCCCCCGCAGCCGTTTTGGATTCTTCTCTGGGATCTCCTAAATGCACGGTGCAGAAACATGTACATTAAGCACAATGAATTGCCGAAGAATCCTGGGATCTGAGCGTTAGCAGCAGCGCCTCATCTCACAGCTCATTAAATAACACTGCGTTTCTCTTTTAAAGGCAGCCTTTGTAGGGCAAGGCCACCCGACACAAGTCCCTGTTAGTCCGCTCCGCCGACTCCTTTCTTCTCGCTGAAAGATGCGGGAGTCTCGCCGATCCCTTTGTGCTCCGCAGCGATCTGAAACGCAGAATAACCAACCACACGTTAGCGAGAGCTCCTGACATCAGAGCGATAGAAACAGCCGCCTCCCGGCCCTCCTCTCCCTCCTCTCCTCTCGCCGGCCGGCCGGGACGCAGCCGCCGCTGCTGGGGAGGCGGCACTTGGGGTGCCCATGCCCCCCTCTCGCCCTGCATCCCTCTGCATCTGACAAGGAAGGTGCCTGCTCGTTGCTCACAGCCTGAGCTTGGATTTAACAAAATTACACTGGAGAAGAAAAACCGTAATAATACTAATAATACTAATACTACTAGCACTACTACTACTACTGCTAAAAAATTAAAACGCTGCTACTATACAGTTGTGCATTTCTGGAGGGAGAAAGGGAAGCAAAACGGGTCAATTCAGAGACTGAGACCCACCTGTCTCCTGAAGATCAATGAAAAGAGCACTTTGGAATTAATCTCTTTGGCTTTGATTAGTTGATTTGTGTACATATCTTATCTCCAAACCCCAAGCATTTTTCTACTTACAGGCAACGTGCTCTGTAAGTCTAAGCAATTAAGTGTATTTACCTTTTTTATTAATTGCTCCAGAAAACTATCTCATCTAAAAAAGCAGAGAGCAAACAGAGACCTGTAGCATTTTAAATGCAATGCACACCTTTCCTCGCTGATCTAATGTAAAATCAACAACTAAAACCCCACCAATTAGTTTAAAGTCTGTTTGAACATTGGTCCCCAAAGCACTGGTGCTCCAGCAGTTAAAAGGGCTTTCCAAGTTCTCGTGATCACCTTTCAGGCTTAAGAGAACAACAAAAAAAGGCTTTGTTTTTGGATGAAAGATTTTGGGAGCATGCAAAAACATTCTGACTAGGTTTGAGTGGAAAGAACTTGTCTTCACATTTAGATATAATCATTCAAGTTTTCTACCAAACACTAAGTGCAAACGAAGTTTACCCTCGCCTAAATTATTTTAAGATCCCATCACTTAGGATTGTCACAACAGTCTAAAATCCAGCATCATGGATGATACTACCAGTGCTGCAACAATTTTTCTCACATGAGGCACTGAAGGGCACTTATCACAGAATCTACTTTTGAAGCAGTGATTTCGTTAATGGGTATCATTTGTTTTACTACTGCCCCATTAATCTATGCTGTCCTTTTTAATATCCTATTTCTGTTATCACTGTGTTCCTCAGGGAGAGGAAGAAAAGCAGCCGCTACTTCTTCACTCATCCTAAGGAACGCAGAGCAGCATCCTTCCCGGGGATGAACTGCTTTTGTGTGTGCTGCCATCCTGTGTGTATTCACCTGTCAATACTCAACTTACTAATATAGGGTGTGCCATCGGTATACTGTTTAGACAAAAAAAAAAAAAATTAAATTCCAGCTAACGATACATTAACAGCAAAAAGAAAACAACCTCAAATAGTGATTCCAAGAAATACACGATATATACATTGAATATTCTCTCTAAATCATCCAAGGTCAAAGCATGCAAATAAAATATATAAATGCTATAATGAGATTATAGGAAAAAGCTGAGCTTTCTCCTGAAGGCTCACTGTCACAAGCATTCTTCAAATACAAACTAACATATTTAGGTGGGTGATAAACCAAACACGGATTCAGTGCAATTGAAAGGGTAGTGAAATGTTAATTAAGCTTCCCTTTCAATGTTGTTTTATAAATCCTAGTGCTAACCCCTCAGCAGTTTGACTTCCTGAATTTTAACTAAGTCTTTCTGAAAGAGAAAAAGCTCGCTTTCCTCATGTGAATCAACATATTTATTGGTACTATTTTGAAATTAACTATAAATTTCTAAATGCGCTGAAGGCAATTCCACCACACATCTGCACACACACAATTCTCTTCCGTACACACAAATCAAATCTTGCCATTTTGCCAGCTCAGAGCTTGGTGGCTTGTAAAGATACCCCATTGATGTGTATATATGATACTTGCATGCAGAAAGCAAATCTTTTGGAGGAAGGGGTCTTGCCAGGAGGAAGAAAAAAACCCCAAACAACCACAACCCCAATTCTCTGTACTAAACACCATCACCCAACTGAGTTAATCTCACCAGAATGAGTGAGACCACAACCCTCCATGTCCTCCTTGGCCACTGTCATTAAAGGCCACCGTGGTCCTGCCACAGAGGAGACCTGCCAATGCCATTCTCCTCCCAGCAAGCATCTCCACACACTTCTGCAGATTGGAGCTGTGGCATCAAGACTCCGGGTTGCTTTTGGAAGTCCTTCCCCAGCACCTTATAGCCTCCTCACTTGGGACAGCCCTGGTCAATGCCAGTAAGCATTGCTTAGAATCACAGAATGCGTTGGGCTGGAAGGGACCTTTAAAGGTCATCTAGTTCAACGCCCTACAGTGAGCCGGGACATCTTTAACTAGATCAGGTTGCTCAGAGCCCCATCAAGCATGACCTTGAATGTCTCCAGGGATGGAGCCTCCACAGGACCAACCTGTTCCAGTATTTCACTACCCTCATAGTAAAGAACTTCTTCCTAATATCTAATCTAAATCTATCCTGCTCTAGTTTAAAACCACTGCCCCTCATCCTGTTGCTACACTCCCTTGTGAACAGTCCCTCTCCAGCTTTCCTGTAGCCCCCTTCAGGTACTGGAAGGCTGCTATAAGGTCTCCCCAGAGCCTTCTCTTCTTCAGGATGAACAGCCCCAACTCTTTCAGCCTGTCCTCATAGCAGAAGTGCTCCAGCTCCCCAATCATTTTTGTGTCCCTCCTCTGGAGCTGCTGCAACAGGTCCATGTCCGTCTTGTGTTGAGGGCTCCAGAGCTGGACGCAGCACTCCAGGGGAGGTCTCACCAGAGCAGAGCAGAGGGGCGGAATCACCTCTATCAATCTGCTGAAGGCCAAGCATCCATGTTGGCTTGAGCACCATGCTTAAAAAATTATTACTAACCCAGCTTTCTAAAACCCAGTGACTATGGTAGACCTGCTGAGTAAAACACAAAGAGGTAAAGAGGTCTGGGGCTTTTAAAGCTGTATTTTTAGCCAAACACTTTGAGATTCAGGATGCTTTTGTGACAGAGGCACAGATGCAAATCACTTATTCTAGACATTGTGCTCTAACCACCCTTAGGTCTGTAATATATTTGTCAGATATTCACATTTAAATAACAGACGCACTATCTGCATGATTTAGGGGAACACAATACAGCCTAGAGCAGCAATAGCTAATACAACTAACACTAACTACAAATAAATCCTCTATAAAATATTCTTTCCTTGATTTAAAGCCAAGACATTAGGATAGGATAAACTATGCAGAAACTTTGGAATTACAGTTCCATATATTCTAAATATGCAGTTTTTTGAAATTAGAAAAATAATAAAATATTTATGAACTAGTCCCATTCTGGCAAGTGTTTATTTCTAGCGCTATTATTAATACAGTCTTGTTGTACAATATTCGAGTTTATTTTTCTCTTGTACCTAAAGCTGCAGTATAAACACAGACTGAATGATGCTAACTGACAGCAAACAATGCGCTTCCCTCCCTGGTTCTGTGTTGCCCTGTAGCTCCCTACACCTTGGCCAAGTTTCAGATAGCCTTTGCCTGAAAGTATCCACAGAAAAGCACTACATGTTTTAACAGCATTCAAGCTACAACAAAGCAGCAAAAACCAACGGTGAAAATGTGGCTCAAAAGAAACAGTGGAATTTCTGCTCTTGACTTTGGTGAGGACACAGCTTCACCCCACAAAGCTACAATGAAGCTCATGCTCTTAATTCATCCCTCTGGGACACCAGATGAAGGGATTGTACAGGAGATAGGATGAAGCACAGTGGATAAATATAATGAACGTTGACAGCCTCTGCTCTGCTCTCCTTGATATTTAAAGGCCCTTGTCAATTTTATTTCCCAGATGATAAAACATAACTACCACTACCTCAAGACGCGCCATAAACATCACATAAATTCCAGCAAAAGTAATCAACGAGTGATCTCAACAGGACTCAAAGAGATCACAAAACAAAATCTACATAGGAACACGAGGCACGGATGGAAAAATGTCAGGCTCTGCTAATGACGAGGTCCCATTACGAAGATGCTGCTATGCTAACCGTCCCTGCAAAGCCTATAAATGAGAATGCTAGGTCTAGGCACTACGCTACACGAATGTATGCATCTAAAACTGATATGAGTCCTTCTGCAGATAACCTCGCATATTTATATTACTAAGTTTTAAAATACAGGCTAAGCCTAAATAAACTGGGCTTAAATTGACACAAGACTGTCCACATCCAGAATGGCAGCTGTATTCTGTTTTTGAAACCAATTTTAGATAAACATGTGTATGGGTGTAGACTTGGTCTCACACAATATTAACTGTCAAGATAAAGCATGAGGAGATGGTATAATCCCTCAGATCTACCAAGGCTCAAAATACTAATGAAAGTGCTGATTTCCAACCCTGCTCCCCCACAAAATGTGAAACAGTGAACAGTAACTGAAGAGCAGTATCCGTTCAAGTATACATTTAAGTCTTCAAAAGGTCATAAAAACGTGAACTACAGTGACACAAAACCAAGAGCGGCAGGACTACCTGGGAAATCTCCACCAAGTGAGAGGGTAACAACTTCAGCAAAGGTGGCCACTTTTCAGTGCTGATGTATCCCTTCCAGTCAAAACTCCTGAACTACAACTAGCATTAACTTTGTTGTAACTCACATAGATGAATGTATATTTACATTAATTCTGCTTTTCTCTTACATCAAAGACTTTGAAGATAAAACTCTCCATAAACCAAACACTGCCACCACTTAGCACTCCACTTCGTTGTGCAGTTAAAACGATGAAGTTGACAGCAGGATGCTGCCATAACCAGAAATGTTAACACTATTACGGGGAAATAACTTCTGGAAAATCCACAGAGGTACAAATGCCTGGAAAGCTGGAAAGCAACTTAGCAGCTATACTCACATACTGCCCCTGTAATGTAGGCTTACTGCTCACTAGGAGCTGGATAGAGATGCCTCTCTGAAAGAAAAATCTTCAGAAAGTATTTTGCTTCTTTTTAGTCCTGAAATCCAGCAATGCTACATTGCCTACCCCGTAGCAACAATCCACTCTCAGTGATACTTGCTTTTGGGTAAATACTGCCCTATAGATGGCTCCCAAACATGAAAACTCTGATTTCTTTCAAAAGGCACCGACAGCTGCACAAATGTACAAGAAAGCTTAGAAATTAATTTTCCCTTTCTTCCAACTATACAGTAGGAAAAAAAAGTCTTATTATTTAGAGTGATATTACATGCTGTGTTTGTAAAAGCTGTAATGGAAATCAATTCTGTTTCTTTGGACTTCTGTGTTGTTTACACCATACTGCACCCTTTGGAATAATTTCAGCCTCTCATTTAAACAAAAAAAAACAGGAAAGGGCCTAAAAAAGTATAATAAGGAATGTAACTTACTACTTTTGTAGCTCTAGCATTATGCTAATACTTCTATTTCAGCACGCATTTTATGAGAAAGAGTCTCTAAACACTTTGCAAAACTTTAGGAAACAGCTTTACTGATCAGTCGTCAGCCAGTGTCAACAGTCTCAAGTCCAAATCACTTTTATTCTTTTAATTTTGCATCTCTCCATAACCATCACATTTAAACTTATAGCCTCAGCCTTATAACACAAGATCACAATTCCCAATTTACCCTGTGGTTTCCTGGGCCTACATAATTTTCCCCCAGGATCCTCTCCGCACTTTCAGAAATCAACACAACCCCCTTCTTCAATACGGGATACTTGGTGCTGATCACATTTCAAGGGTTCATCGGACCCAGAGGTAGGTCTCTGCTGCACCAGGTCCCAGCTGGTCCCTCTTCTCTGGGAAAAGGGGATTCTTATTTCTCTGCTCCTTCACCACCTCCTCTTCAGACTGTTTCCCCATTGCACCACTCTGTTTTTGCAAGATGGAGTAACTCCTGCTCTCCTCTGGTTGAAGGAGCAGAGCAGAGTTCTTTCTTCTCCTCTACTCATAGGAAAAGCTAGCACCTCATCTCCTTGCTCCTGGGCAGCTGTCCTTCACAGCCATGCTTGGATTCAGCATCCTGGAAACCCATTTTTGTTCCTAGCAGTAACATTTTCAATACGTAAAAATAATTATTAATTGGGCAGCTTTGTGCGTCATCGCTACACATTGGGAGAAAACAGAGGGAGATTGAACAATAAAATGGTTTTAATTAAGAAGCTCAGCAAAAATCTTTGAAATGGAACACTATAGTTAACATCTCAAATCCATGGTAATTTTAACAAGCTCATTTTAAGAGTAAGCTGCACTTTAAGCTATGGAAATCTTTGTAGCAATAGGTTCAGTAGAAATCATATGCGTTAATGAAGAAGGCAATAAAAATTTTCTATCTGCAAAAATGCAAAGATACACCTGCAAAGAACCCTCCTTCTCGTACTACCACATGGATACACCACCTAACTAGCAGGATTTGCAGACCACGTGTCAGTCACCCATGTGGCCTCCAACCACACACGAAAGTCCAATCATCTGCCTTGCAGAGAACAAGAGAAGTGCAGCGTAATCAGTCAGCATTTCTTTTCAAAGGTTTCCACTTCTTTAAAAAAACATTTGCAAGCTTTCTGTAAATTAGGGAAAGAATAGAAAAGCTCACATAAGGTACCTGGTGAGGAGATGGGTTTACTAACCCTGCTCTAGCACAATTAAGCAATTTCTATCAAGTAAGACATTTCAGCTGGAATAGGAAGACCCACCCAACATTCTGCCGACTCCGTTCTTCCTCATGAGGCAGAAAACCTGCCCCAAATTGGGGACTGGGGATTTGATCCTGTCTTCCATTTCTGCAGTACTCTCTGATTTTATGGACATAAATGGATACTTGCTGCTAATGCCAACTTGTTTTTTGTGGGAAAGAAAAAAAAAAAATACCAGATTCTGTCATGAGGCCAAAAGCCCTGAAATTTCAAGTTGCCATGTTTAGACTCTTATTTATTGAGAAGTTTTCTAGAGCTGTTTACAATGAGAAATATATTAAAGGAACATAGTATCATAGCTATAAACAGATTTTACTTGAGAAATAACAATAAACCCACAATGAAAACAGCTGCAGTTAGACATTCTCTTGCAGTTAATAACCTTGCAGAAGTCCAGAAATGTTCAAATACACAAAGACACAAAGCAAACAAATAGAGCCCAGAAAAGAGAAACAAATCGAGCCCAGAAAAGAGAAACAAATCCAACAGTTTTTGCTGTGAGAAAAGAAACCATACAGAGCTACTATAAATAGAAAACATATATCATACTTAAAATTTCCTTTCCTTTAATCAGAAATTTAACTAGCAAGAGAAACTTCTTAAATGTTTTTTTCAAAGTTACCAAATAAAGCTTACTAGCATCTTTCTGAAATTTCTTACCTGTTGTGAAAATACATTTGAAAGAAAGTACACAAATATGTGGAACATAGCTTACAAAATTTAACAAATTTTACAAGCAAGAAATCAGAAAGTCACATAGATTATATATACATATTTAACAGCTTACTCTTATCTTGTTATACGTTTTTTAATAAACTCTTAGAAATAAATATTAAAGTTTAGCCAATGAATATCTTTGACATATATTAAGACCACCTTTAATAGGCACTATGGTAGGCACGATGAAAAGCCAAGTATGCTAAAACCGATACCATTAGAAAAATTACAATGTTCAGGCAGTGGAGTACAATGGAGTGGCCTAATTCTGACAACAGAGGACTTTGAGCAACTCCTCTGATTAGCTGTGGGCTCTTGTTTGCCAAAGCTCTTTGTATTAAACAGTCTTTTCCGTAACATGAGATATTACTGCAGTAAGGTCAGCATGGCTATTTAAAAATAGCTTCTACACAATAATTACCCTGAGTTAACCATTTCTAAGCACTGAAACTTTACATACATGAAATATTGCCCACTTAATTACTCTTTAATAAGACAGTATAAAAGCTTTTGACTATGTAAAAACAAATCAGGACTTAAAATAATAACAATAAAATCATTAAAATCAACAAAAACAAGCCACACGTGGTTTACAGTAGTGTTCCAGGGCACAGGAACCTTTAGAGAAACTCCATGAATGTTATCTTTTCTTTTCGACTGGTATGGCTGTGTTTTTATCTAGATGTGAGTACATTTTGTCATATGACAGGATAGTTCATTCCCCTTTTCTCCAGCCTCAAGTCTAAAGATGCACGATTTTAGAAGTCAAGAAATAAAGTGAAAGGAGTGCATAACACTATATCTTGAAGACATGGCTGTATATTTCAGACTTCTTCAAGTAGAGGGTTAAAAATACCAATTTTGGCACTGGGACACAACATAATTTAAGTCTGTTATTTAGGTCTATCTGTTATTATTGCTGCAATTAATGATAAAGCTGTATAACCCAACACACGTGTATGTGCATGGCATGATCACACATTTGCATGTGTAACTCCTTAGACCACACCAGATGTATTTACTAGAGTTGCTGAGGTGTTAGCTGTTAGAATACACTGAGAGTAGTTTCTTCTTAATTGCTGTATTGGAAATACGTCTGCAGAGTCCACGTTAAAACTACAGATCTTCACAAACTGTTCAGAATCTATTTAACTGAAGATGAGTATCTAGTTAGCTGCTAGTTAATGAGCACCTAAACTCCTGTTTAATATACAAGTTTGATGCTCAAAGTGTGTTTTTGTACTACTGTCAGTTAATGTAATGACTCTTCACAAACACAATATGCTTAGAAAGCCGCTTTCAAGAAGCCAGACTGTCCAGAATCTGTGTACTGAATGGTTTTTGATATCTGAGGCTCTGGTGAAATTATGATGATGATGAAAGTTCTTCCTGGCCACAACTTTTAAGAAACCGTAATACCCTCATTGCCTTAAAGAAACAGAAGCTGTAGCAAGTCATGACCAGCATGTTTAATCAAGTGGGGAGGAAGGCAATGCAGGGAAGGTTGAGGCATCCCAGCCTTCCAAAACAACCCAAACAAACAATAACATTCTACGATTCTATGAATCTATGATTCTATAACCCAAAATCTGGAATTGCGAGTGTGGGGACTGACACAGGAAGAGTAAGAAATGGCAAGACACAAAGAAGTAGAGGAAAAATGCAATTACTTGGAAAAGAACAAAGAGGAAAAGGTGTTGGGAATAGAGAAGAGAGCATCATACAGCAGATTGGGAAGCAGAAAAAATTACAAAGAGAGGGATTCAACAAAAAAAAGGAAGAGACACTTCAAGTGTTCCTCCTCATTACCTCTCTCACAACTCCTATGCCCTGCAACAGGAACAGAACTGGTGTTAAGGGTGCAGCGGAGAAGCGTAATCCAGTAAATCCAGTTCTTTCTTTCAGCAGCACTTCAGCTTCCTTTCATGTGCTGTCTGCATACCTGAGACATGCAATAGGCTTGTCTCCAAGGAGTCCTGAACTAGGCATGCTCTCAGCCCTAGTCCTCATAACTGCTTTAAACTATTGTTTAGAACTGCTTGATTTATGGGGGCCGGTTAGCTCACTCGGTTAGAGCATGGTGATAACAACATAAGGTTGCGGATTTGATCCCTGTTTGGTCCCCATGTGTTGCCTGATCTAGCTGAGCGGCGTCCCTGCCCATGACAGGGAGGTTGGATTAAATGATCTCTAAGGTCCCTTCCAGCCTAGGCCATTCTATGATTCTATGAATTATTTCTCTATTCCTATCCCCCCTTACAGTATCAGACTACCTCACCATTGCTACATATCTGTTCTCCTCTGAGACTTGTGATACAGAGCCACATTAAGAGGTCTCCCTTCCACTGTAAACAAAAGAATACGTGAATACAGGGTTTTACCTATAGAATTGAGTATGATTGCCCAAAGTAAGAAAGGAAATTTCTTCCAAACCCTGAAACTGGATACAAATATCTCAAGCTTGTAGCTACTGCTTTACACCAACAGACTGTTACTTCTTCAGAGATTAGTATCATCAAACTTTTCCTTTGTTCAGACCCTCCAATTAAAAAGTTTGACGATACTAACTAGCTAAACTTGAACATCAGAGGGCCAATCTGCCCATATCAGACAAAAAACAGGATGCAGCAACTACGGTGCTGAGCCTCAAGTGAGGACACGTGGTGTCCGTTTTCTCATCTGCCCACGCCTGCTGCGTAAAGAGAACCTCTCCTGTCCAGCTGCCCTGCCAGTACGCGGCCCTCATCACCGCTGGGGAACCGAGTCCCTCGGTGAAGGAGATGTCCCTCACTTACTAGTACCAGCTCACTGATCTGGACTGGCTTCCAGACATTCTCTAGAAGCGAATAACGACGGAGGGCTGGCTGTGTCACCGTGGCCAGGACCAAAAGCTGCTTTCATCATCAATAACATTTTTCTGCTTGCAAAACGAGCAATGTATCTCCAACAGAACTACAAATTGCCCCGAGTACCTGTATGAACAACAAACACGGAATCCCTTTTCTGATACAGCAGAATAGATCCCATACGGCATGACATCAGGAAGGTAAAAATATGAAATGTGACTCTGAAATTAGTGTAGGTTAAAACCTGTGACCACACAAAATAACACAGATCACTTACAAGGCTTTGAACGTTCCTGTGTCGGTCCTTGGCACAACGGAGACAGTTTTGCTGCCTTTAATCTCATACTGCAATGCATCTAGAATTTCAAGCCCCCAATTTCCTCAGCTGACAGAAAAGGCTTCCGAAATGATTTCTACATTCTGGGAACAGAGTTTTCACCCTTAAATTAGCCATGCATACTCTTAGACTTAACATTTTTGTCTTGAAATAAAACAGCAGTGTTAATTGTTAATTTAAGACCCCACAAGATGCAAATTTATGTTCTGGAGCCAAGTATGGTGATTGGAAACAGATGAACATAAAACGCTTTCTACTGAGAGGAATTAAAGCTAAATATTAGTGAAGTGTGTTGCTGATTTGATACATGATGCATCTGACATTCATTACTGTGGGTTTTTTTTTTGCTACAGTGAAATACCAGAAGTAGCTTACCAGTCTTTCAAAAGAATTCTACAACCATTGGCACAAAGTGCCACATGTACAGCTCCTGTTCCCTCTTGCTCTCTCAGCCTTCAGCTGGTTTCCTTGTCCTCACCAAGGATGAAGCTACTCAGTATACAACATTCCTTCCACTATTCTTCACACTGTATGTTCTCCCTTTTGTTTAGGAGTTTTAACAATGAATAAAAGATTTTAGTTTTTAAGGCTCATCTCCTGCTCAGACCTTGAAACTAGGCTTAGAGTATTGCGGGTAGAATCAGAGATGCTTTAACTTTCTTCTGGTTTTGAGTGCATTAGTAACATCAGATAAATAACAGAAAACTCTCAAGAACTAAGGCTAGAAGCACTTGCTTACGATGAAGGTCTCTACTATAAAAACTTAATGTAACCTACTGAAAGACTGTAACCAAAGCAGAGGTTTGGAATAAAGGATGGGAGAAAGCCTGGAACTACGGGACTATTTCCAAAAAGGATTCTGTCACATTGACACATATATTGCTGCATGACTGAGCTCAGCAAAAGCAAGCCTCAATCTTTCTTAAATGGTACTGAAGTATATATTTGCAATCAATCAGTGAAGGTCAAGGAAGAGAAATTTATTACGAGAACATACCTCCCAGGACAGCAGAAGAGGACATGGTAAAGTCCTTCTGGAATTGCCCTCCTTTTATCAAACCCCGGGAGAAAATGGGCATTTTAATTCAAAAAGGTACCTGTAAAAGTGCAATGCCTAGATCTTGTCCACACTCTGAACAGGGGAATGCAATGCTTCAGGGGATTCTGAAAAAATTAAGAAAACTAAGTGTGAAAAAAGGCATGAAAAAAACCAACAGAGCATTAATACAGCAAGCACGTACACTTCAGTGCTGCTGGGATGGAGGTTGTGGAAACTGGACACCAAGGCTGGTCCACGCCAGGAGAAGGGAGGGAAAAAAACCTCACAAGGCAGGCATAAGAGCAACCAGGACTATTTCACATGAGAGAGAGATAAGCAATGATATCAAAATGGCCATGCACTGGAAAAGCTATGAGCTGGCGTAGTAATAACAACTAATTAAAAAGTCATTTTGGAAGCCTCAGAACACAAGTTCACATATGCTGCAGCAGCCGAGGTGTGAGACAAAATGCAGGCATGCTGTGGATCAATGTATAAAGGCAAGCAGGGCCAAATTTCAAAATGAAATTTTTAATTTACTGATGAAGGGCAAGACAAAATTGTGCATTTTACATTCTTGTTATAGACAAACAATCCCTTTTGTTTGTTTTTTGGCTATTTCCAGATGAAAAACAGAGAAAATACTGAAAAAAACCAAAACAGAAACCCCAAACCAACCCCCCTCCCCCCCCTTTATTTCCATGATAGAGCTGTAGCGGGGCTCCTTTGCTCTTTTGCAAAGAACTGAGGAAAAATGTCAAGATGTAAATGTCAGTGTTACTTCAGGACAGCTATTCCCTGATTTTCACACAGAAGTATGGAACCTACAGTGATGATCTGTTTTTAAGTGTCCTCCCATAGTCAAAGTTAAGGTCAAAGAGCAAATAGTTTGTGTGCTTGCTTAATTTAAAACCCCTCCCAACACACTTCCCTGATGAGAATTAGAGAGAGCTGACAGGATATTTTCCAAACTAACAACAGCTGTGACAAAAAATAACTACTAAATTCTTACATGTCTCTTAGGAATTATTTATCTACTTTTAAACACCTATTTGGAGTGGTTACTCATGGAAGAACTACAATGCTCAACTGGTGGCACAAAATTACTAAACAAGTATGAATTTTGTTGGTTTTTTTTATTAGCCTCTTCCCCTTTTCTAAAGCACTTATTTTAGACAACGCTTTCTTAAAGTATGGCAGTAGCATATTTACGAAACATTACTTCTGTCTAGCCAATCGATACATATTTCACATGTAAAACCTTCTCATTTTTCTCTCCAAAATTATTAGGTATTTTTTTTAAGATATCTGTTATTAAAATCCATGCAGGAAAAAAAAAATCCAAACCTTTGTGGTCTCTATTGTTGCTAAAAATATCTGTAAATATCTTCACAATACAATAAAATGGCAAAAAAAAGCACATAAAAATGTTGGGCTTATATTCCTGTAATTAAGTATTCATATACACAATAGTTAAGGGAAAAATAAATTACTGTATTCATTTGGGAGGAGAACTGCTCTGCTGCAGGATGCAGTCTTTCTCTGCACATCTCTATGTGCAGGAAGGCACTGATGCAGTAAGAGAAGAAGCAGTTTGCCTACCCCTGCTATGAGGCTGGTGACACCCAGCTGAAGGGTAGAAATGACAAGCTGAGGAAGACTTTCCAGCTCCATAAAACACCTTGAAAGGGCACACACTAAAAAGTTCTTCCCATATCAACATGTATACATTTTTAAAAAAAATTGATATAAGTATATAGACATAAACACTCACTTATATGTGGTTTACTCCAAGAGCAGTACTTGACATGAGCTAGTAGCTACACACCAAAATATAAAGCCCTTATAGTCCTGCCAAAATTTTGAAAAGTTTCTATCATTTCCTCAAAATATACAATAACGCTTATTTTACATCGTTATGTCATACAGCAACAAGGTTCAACACATTTATGATGTGACTGTCTGCATGACCCATGCAGTGGAATGTGGTCTTGTTTAGTGAACAGTAGTACATACAACTTAAAAAATGCCTAGCCTATTGCATCTTCCAAGTGGAAAGGACATATGTCCTTAGGAAAAGGACATAGTAATAAAAAGTGCAAGTATTAATACTGTAGTAGCTCTCCTACCGCATAATCTCTTGGTTCCACAATACACATACAGCTCAGGGTCTCAAGGGTTTCTCATGAGGGTATGCATTAAACTGTGAAATCACTTGGAAGGGACACACCACACAGGCTTCACTGAGCTTGCCTCTGCACCCAGGACAGCAACGACCAAAGATATACAGACAAAACCCAAACAGCTTCACGTTCCGTGAAGCTTTTAAGCGCATCACTGGTTTCAGTGCTCCTGCTGTGGAACAAAATACCAACAATCCCATTTAGCATTTGCAAAAGGAGTGTGCAGTGACAAAACTGTCAATGGGTAAGGCTGATATGAATAACACAGAGTCAGACCAAGTACTATGTAAGTTCTGTGACAAGACAGCACAATATTCTCCAGTCTACAGATCTCATACATAGATGGGATCAACCATGTGAGGGAAGGCTCAAGTGCCTCCACCAGCAGGAGGGCAAATCCTCAGGCAGGTGGCACTGCAGGTGCAGGATGAACATCCCAAGGCAGAACCATGCCCTCACTGCACTGGTTTAAGCAGATGAACTGTTCTGGTAACAAATCTCCAGTAGCATCAATCCATCATAGTACCCTTTAGTGACGCATTTCAGACAAACTTCTTAATCAATGTAACACCCTCAGCACAGTTAAGAGGGACCAGGTACACTACAGGGAATGTTTTTAAACATACACATGCAACTACAAGAAAAAGTAGAGAAAATGGAAAATACAGCATATATTTCAGCAGAAAACATGAGCGAGGACTCATCGGGACACCTAAAGGCACCAAATCCTCTTTTCTCAATTAATTATACTCTTTTAGTATAAGAAGTGTCATATGAACACTTCTCAAGTTCTAATTACTTGCACAGGTATAGTTCTACTGTCTTCTGAAAGCCTCATCCCTTCTGCCTGCCAGACCACTGTCACAAACTTTTGGCTCCCCCACCTATATATCTGTGGCCCAGCTGCAATGAAGAGCAACCCAGAAAGGCCACCGTCAAGTAATGTGTGCTTGTCATCACACTGAAGTAGAAGGAAAACAACAAAGAAGCAGGCTCTGCCTTCTGGGGAATTTGTAGTACGATACGTGGCCAGCCTTGGCTTAGAAGAGCCCAACTGCTTCTGACTAAACCTCAAGAAGGCAACAGAACTGACAACTAATGGAAGTGATTCTCCAGTGCTTTTTAATTCTTTCCTGGATTTGTATCACCTCAACAGGAAAGACTGGTCTCCACAATACTTTCTTTTAGGAACAATGAGTAGTCCTACAGTACTTCTCTTAAAAATAGATATGCTGACACAGTACCAAGACACAGTAGCCGAGATCTGTGCAAAGAAGTGATTGATGACTGGCTCTTACTAGACATGTGCATGAGTTGTAGTTGAATTCTAGCCAAATCGTGAATCATTAAAACAACTGTCCTTATCTTTCCATTCCTCTTTAAAGAAAAAACAGAGAGAGAAAGAAATAAAAAATACTTTAAAACATCTCAGATTGAAAACTGCACAAGAAAAGCTGATGTCAGACTTCTCACAATCACAAAAATTCATGAAACTGAACCAAGTAAACAAGCTCATTTACTTCCTGAGCTTCAGCTGGAAGATTTAACCTCCTTTGTAAGGGCAGAAAATGTCTAACACCTAGACAGGAAGCACCCAAATCAAGATAAGAAACTCTGCATTAGACTCAGACTGTAAAAAAATATTAATTTCTTCAATATTTTTCAAAATAATCAATTACACGGGTGTGAACTATCACAAACTCCTCTGAACAGACACGTCTATATGTTTTTTTCTCTACAAAATTCTACAGCCTCATTCAAATTTCTCTCCAAAAAGTCCTTCTGGAATGCTTAAAAAAACCACTCCACAATGACTGGGCAGCTGGCATACCACAATTGCTCGTTATCCTAATTTCAACAGTCTCTCTCATCTGCTGGTGAAATCAAGGTCAAGTGAAAAACTTGAAAGATGCATATGAGGAGATCTGGGGTTCTTAAATTTGTAGTTCAATAAATTCTAAACATTTTTAAGGTATGTATTTTTTTGATTGTTTGGTGAGCAAAAAGGATATGCAAACTGTTGAGGAAGGAGTGACGCTCCTTTTCAAGACTGGCTGACTTGAAGACACCCACACGCAGGCTGGGTGCTGGCAGGACCAAAGCTCTCCTTCCACCTGTAGTTCCAGGACATTCTAGTAACACACCACGTTTAGAAGACTCATGAAGTAGTACCTATCTTGACAATGGGGTTGAAATGTTAATCTGAATCTTAATGAAGAATAATTAAACAAAGACTGTTTCCACTTGGTGATGAAAACCGAAACAGAAGAAAACACAGGAATGAAATTATTACAAAACAAGTTTCAAGTAGGCAACATCATGCCAACTAAAAGCATCTTGCAGTATGCCCTCCTTATGAAAACATAAAATATTTATACCCAAATATACTTTCCATAGCTCTTCTGCTACTTCCCTTCATTCAGGTTCAAGTGAAGTCTTGACCCTGAACATTAAAACCATAGAAATACCACAACACGGAAAGTGAAAACCACACAAACAACTTGATTTGAACTATCTGGATGACAACAAATCTTCATCAAGTCAGCACACACTAACACAGGCTGATGCCCAGGGAGCAATGCTGTGTGCCCGAGCTGGCCAACTCGTAAACAAATGGAGAGGGAGCTCAAAGCCTCAGCCCGTGCTCTTCTGAGGAGCACACGATGCAAGGAGTACAGCAGGTGGGCAGAAACATCAGGTGCACGATACATAACAGCTTGCTTACAACAAGCTTCCCGTGATCGAAAACAGAAATTGGAGATTGCGTTAAAACACCTCCCAATCAGTTTTCTTCATGAAAATAAGCATCTCATTGCTTTTTTCCAAAAAATTGCCATAATATAGGGAAACAAAAAAATCCCCAAGCATCTAAGACAGTTACAGAGCCATAAAAGCTAAATAGAAACTTTTAAGAGAGTGAAATTCAAGTCATGGCTGACCTGCATGAATCATGGGTAAACCTTGCTAGCTTTGGTACTGCCAGCAAAAGGTGACTTAAAAAGTTTGATAATTTATTCAAAATACTCTCACCTGGATGTGTCACTTACTTATCTTACTCAAAAAATGTACCCGGTGTTTTCAACAATGGAATCCTCCATTTCTCCAGCTGTATAGCTATGGTGTTTGGTTATTTTTTTTGAAAAAAAAAGGAAGTCTTGCAATAATTATGATTACCAAAAGATTGCAGGTAGCCTCTCATTCTGAGAGTTACTGTTGAACAGGTGTTTCAGCATATCTAACTGTACTCAGTTTTGCCTAATTTAGCACAAAAGAAAACCAATTTTTGAAATGAATAACTGCAGTTAGAGCAGTATAATTGAAGTACATCTGAAGCACGTTACCTTTCTCAACAGTTACTGTATAAAATATAGATATTAAAAAATGGTTAACTAAGCCTAAGGCTTTATGCATCCTTTCAAGAGGTGCTTACTATCTGCAAGTCATAATGTGATCATGAAGAAGTACTTCGCATCTCTTGAAAACCAAATGTAGCAATTCAAACTGCAATGTCCATAGTTAAAGGCTACCTTTTCAAAAAATGGATCTCTAGAACCTCTGCTGCATGAAGAAGGCACCACACAAGATGTGTAAGGAATTTAGTCAATGCCTCCAAATACTCCTTGTCATTCACCCTTGGCAGCAGATCATACACGTTTTGGTGAAGAGGTGGATACGAAAATCGGGCTCAGCTACATACATGCACCAAAATGGGATTTTTGCTTCCTCTCTGCAAAAACCCCACAGCCCTTTGATTTTTATGCAGTTACCTAATTAAATTTCACCATGCATATCAAGTTTTCTGATGTCCAGTCCAAAATCAAAAAGCCACACATTCATAAATGCCCCTTTCATTAATAAAAACCAAACCAAATATTAAGACAAGGTTTGCTGTATGCAATGATATCCCCCGCTCTGCTTCAGTTCTTTCTTCAGTTCAACCAAAGAGAAGAGATCATGCACATGATTCTTAACTAGGTCACAAACTCTACCTTTCTGATATTTTATTCATGCAACTTGTAAAAAGATGTCCATTATGTCAAGTTCCAAAAGGAGCATCATGCTATGAACAACAGCTCTTTGAGAATGGATCAATATTGTGTTGCTATCACCTTACTTCAGGGAGGGAGAGACAGAACCAATTTCTTCAGTCAGCGAGAAATAACATAAAATCAAGTTGTCAATCACTTGACATACTATTTTCTCTAACTTATAGCCAAGAGTTCCTTGATGAATCTGTGGATTATTCTCAAAAATACCTCTAAAAAGAAAATGTACTGCCCAAAGTCTAAGTTAGCCACAGAGAATTCATACACACATTAGAAAACATTTAATGGCCAGTACCTCAAAAAAGCTGAAACCTACTGTTTTATACTATGTACTTGGAAAATCATAATCTTTTTTGAAATACATACACAGAATAATTGCATGTCAGCTTTCAGCTGGGAGACAACAGATATCTTAAAAATTTGTGTGAGGATTCATCAGGTGCTGTAGCTATCAACTCATTAACCTCGACGCTCACGATATGCCCGACCACGTTTCTTAGGATACTTACAAACTGGTGCCTTCTTTCAGGGCAGTCCCTGTATCATATGACTAAAAAAGATTCAGAAATTCCATCTTGATTTTTCGGGTTTTTTTTTGCCCCTAGCTAGAAAATTTTGGATATTTGCACCACATTTGGCACCACTGAGAAAGAAAAGGGCTTTTGCAGAAGTTCAAAGCAGACTCTGGGCACAGAGCCAGTCTCCAACTGTGCTTTGCCCTGCTACAAGAGTATACAGTATCTGTACAAAGACTCTTGAAATACCAGGGGCAGTCTAATTAAACAAAAACATGGAAGCAGCAGAAGACACTGTTTAAGTACAATTTTTCCACTTCAGTCAGTAACAGAATATGATTTACACCCAGATGCTAGATTTGAAGTTGGATATTTGCATTTGACTGCAAAATATTTAATTTTATACTAGATGACATGTTTTAAGTTCTTCAAGGAAAAATGTCAGGATCAAGACTTCCTGGGTGAGAATAGTCTTAAGAATGGACACCAACAGAGAAAGAAACACCGAGCTAAAAAATAAAAATTGTGTTTTTTTCTTTCCTATTAACATATATTGAATTTATCCTCATGATAGCATACGCAACTGTCTGAAAACATTACTTTTCTGGAGATGCTACACAAAAAGATGGAAGAAAGTGAGAGCTCGAGACCAGTTGAGATGAAATGGGAACAAGTCTTTGGAATACCTCTAGGATGCAACGCAGAAAAAAAACAGAGCTCGTTTTGTAGACCTGCTGCCTGGATGAACACTGGCTGCCCAGTGTCAAAGCCATGTCGACCCACCAGTGCGAGCTGGGGGTGCTGGAGCACACGGCATAGCAGGAGAGGCTGAGAGCACTGCGTTTGCTCAGCCTTGAAAAAAAGATGGCTACGGGGGACCTACCTGCCATCTCCAAAAGATTCTCCTCAAAGGTGCACAGAGAGGGAGGGGAGGCATCAGCCAGAGCTGCAACACGGGAAATTCCACCTCTATACAGCTAAAAAGTCCTCCTGTTGTGAGGGAGGTCGAACACTGGAACAGGAGCCTGCAGGGTCTGCGGGACCTCCGTTCTGTCCTGCACACAGCCCTGAGCAACCTGATCCAGTGGGATCTGATTTGGGCAGCAGTACAGACTAGGTGACCCCAGAGGCCCCCTCCTACCTCAGGATTCTCTGATCTCATCTTGTTACCTCTGTTTCAGTGGTAACAAAAAAATCGGCGTCTCTTGCCTCACACCATCCTCAACAGCAAGTGATTCAGACATGGGAGACACAGTAATGAACACTACAACGTACATGTTAAAATCATCAACATATATATCAATTTCTTTCTATCACTTCTTTTTTCAATTTTTCAAAAGACTGAGATATTTGCTTCTCAGTATGTACCGGGCATTTCCTCCACTCTTCTGCTTTTTGCATTTCTCAGCGCCTCTGTTGTCAGCAGCACACAAAACAGGACAACTTGAGGAAATCAAGGAAACATGAGGAGGCAGAACAAGGACTACCTGGGGGGGGCGGAAAGCATGATCATTTCTTTTTAGCAGCAGGCACCTGTAACATATTCAGCAAGACAGTTAGGTAACAGGCAGTGCTGCTGTGCAGGATTTCTTTGTGTACAGCATTTATGAATCGGTTCAGGAAAGGGCTGAGAAGGACAAAAAGGTGCTGATGACGGCATTTAACTCTGAGTAGAGGCTAAACAGGGGGCTGATGGGCTGTGCCATTCTGTGCAAAGCCCAGCTGGCACGCTGCAATATTGAATGTGCTGCAGAAGCTCCAAATGCACTCTACTGGTGATATAGATACGTAGGAACACACAGGGACACACGAGGATATGTTGGGACAGAACTAAGTGGTGAGTAAAACAAACACAGGTATTTAGAAACCACCTAATCAAAGAGATTAGAGTACAAGGCAGGGAAATCACCCAGGGTCCCCCATGAAGTTCTCTGTTACGTATCTCATCGACTGAACCTACCCATTTGCTAATAATGACATGACCCGCTCTGTGCAGCTCATGGAAGATAGCATTTAGGCAGAACCGTGCCACGATTTTTCCAAAAGAAAACAGAAGATATGCAAACAATCTTCATTTAAGCTCTTTGGCTCTTCTTGATGTTTCTGCCCACAGCACAGGAAGGAACATACAAATATTTGTAGTGATAAAACTCTGAGGCAGTACTCTGAGCAGACATCTAGCATCAGAGATCACCAAACTCATTTTTAGTGTGTAGAGGAAATAAATAACATTATTAGAAACTGACAGAGAACAAACAAACTATAGCAACTCTGCAAACCCACACAGACACTGGCTAATTAAACAAACTCCCATTTTTCACAGCAAGGATGTTTGGAATCTCAAGACTGTAAAGCATGCAACTCCCCCCATGTAACTTTCCTTAAATCAGCTCTTTTTCTTCAGTATCCCAATCAAACACAAACTACGTTTTAAAAACATCCATCTTCAAGAAGAGCACAACTTAATAATGAAGCTACTGAAATCAAAGCACAGCCCTTTGGTACTTTGCCATGTGGCTCCTAGGAAACGCTGAGGGGAGAAAGAAGTCATTAACGAAGCAAGTCCTGCTCAGAGCCTGCGCGTCTTGAAAGATGTTCAGTGTGAGATCTCAGGGTCTGGATTCTCAGTTATCTTATCTGCTCATTACTAACACACATGAAGCAAACTTTGCAAGGGCAGTATCAATGTGCTCACCAAGGAACTTCCAAATGGCTTTACGCTCCAGGTGGTGTCCATGCTGTATGTAAACCATGGTTCTACAAATGTGGTTTAAGGTCGGCGAGGTTTAAGGTTGCGAGGTGTCTCCGCACTGCCAACAATCTCTCCTTCAGTTCATTTTCTCATCATGTTGTGTATGCTGTCATCATCCAATGTGATTATTACATTATACCACAAAGCTACCAAAAAGGAGTACTTATGAAGGTGGAACTGTGCCACTTCTAATATTTCCCATGAAAGAATAAATGTACACAGCTCCCATCGCTGCATCTTTGTTTTCAGGTTCCAAGCATTATTACCAACTCCTTTGATAAGGAAGTTGTTGTTGTTATTATGTTTACACAATAAAAGGCAATGCTAAGTTTTAATAACATATATGAAATGTTTATTTACTTTCTACTGACAAGTTACGTGCATTTATAAGCTATACCTCAGTTACAAACATAGCACAGCTGCCCTCCACTAGTCACCACAGCCAGGTTGCTTTCATCTTACAACCCCTCCACCAAACCTCACGGTAAAGAAAAGCACAACTAATGTAAAATGCTTCACTTCCAAACTGCTGTTTCCTAAGTTAGAGGAACACTCTAGCACCCACAACATATTAACCGCGAAGCCCTAAACCCACATACTGAGCTCTCCTTCAACACACTGCCTACCTGGTGGGACCAAGCCCCGGAGCAACAACAGGTAAGGGGCTGCCTGAAGCGGTGTGTGCCCTCCCAGGCGTTTGGGCTGTCCAGGACGCCAGCAGACAGCTTGCCTGTTGGATGAAATCAGCTTAGGGTAGGCTCGTCCTGGGAAGGGGCTGCGTTTTGACAGCCCTCAGCACAGCTGAACACTGGAGTGTGTGCTCTGCGAAGACACTGCTGTGGACAAACCCTGGTGCAGCTCCCGGAAAGCGGGAGTGGAGAGAGGCAGGGTAGCCCAGCCCAGCTGAAACGGAGGGTGCTGCTTGCGTTGCAGGTCAGCTCCTGTTCTCCTGCCTGACAACGGCACCTGTCTTAGTCACTTCACAGTTCTGGGAACGGAATAGCATCTTGTGAAATTACTGTGCCGTTTTAATGCTACCCTTATTAGCACTGTCTTCAGACAATAAAATGTTCTGTCGCAGTTGCTGTGGGATGACAGTGGTGAACACACACTGAGTCACCTCACGTTAATTTAAATAGCACAACTGTGTAAACACATGTTCTTTAGTTAAATCCACATATACGCTCAAAAGTAAAAATAAGCAAGTCTCCAAGGAAGAACTCCCTTTCTACACAATGCAAAAGCAACCCTCGCTACTGGGCTTCTAAAACCTCAACAAATATGTGGCAAACACTACTCCTATTTTCTGATCTGGTAGTAGACAATTACACAAGGCCACCCCTCAAGGGTTATGTCATTAAAAATGTATGTGCTTAAACATGGCTTTATTTAGTGACCTCCACAACACAAGTGGACACGGTACCCGCAAGTGGGCACTTGGCATCACGATGCTGACACAGAGAAGTTTCAGGTACCCCTCCTCCCCCTTCAAATCTGAACAGCACCTCTCAAAAAGAAAAATCACTCAGATGTTTTCTCACTATACGTAATAACATACCCTCCAGTTACGTTCAATCCCATTAAGAGAAGAAGATAACCAGAAGATTTCAAGTTGCGAATGTGGGGAGGATCTACTGCCCAGACATTCATTCTTATCACAGGACTTGCTGTGCTGCCAATTTGCCCCACACTGCTGATACCAACGCACATCAAAACCAAAGCAAATAACTGCTCTGTGTTCAAACTTGTCTGTGTTTCTGCCCCTTAACTAAACCATCACTAGGAATCGAAACTGTGTAAAGTACAGCTTCTGTACTTTGGAATGAAACTACTGAAGGCATAGGGTTAAAATGAGCAAGCATTTTTTTGTACTATGCCTGTGAAACTATCTTCCACAGTCTTCCTCACACTAAAGCTGCACAGCTGCCCCGAGGCACATTATTTCACACATGGTAAAACAAAACCTCCTATGTCTAATGTTTCTAACATGCAACCAGAAATATTCCAGCCAGGTATCATCACTTATGAAGGATTTTTCTGTCATGCACACTCCCACCACTGGGCAAGAGAACAACTGCCCTGCCTTGTAGAGCATGACTTCAGTACAACATGGATGCAAAGCACAGAAATGGAGGCTAATAGAGCATTCATGCCACCAAACTTAAGATATCTTCACTCCTTTCCTCTAGGAGTAGCACTGGTACGGCCTTCTGGAGCTCCTACTGCCTTGCTTCTTAGAGCGACTTCTCCTCCTCTCCAGTAATTTCTCATGGTCAAGAGCAACAGAGACAAGCCCCTGTCTGTCTGGCAGTTTGAAGCTCCAGTTAGATGTGAGTAAACAACACAGCATGCAAGTGTTCAAGTGAAAATCTGGCTATAGTAAAAATAATATACTAAAAAAGCCTTGTTTTTTTTCCCCCGCAGAGTACATCTGTGTGTGTATGTATATCTGAGTACACATGGTAGTGAACAGAGTTAAATCCAGCAGGCAGTCGATTGCAAGTGGTGTTCCCCAGGGCCCAGTGCTGGGGCCACTCCTCTTTAATATCTTTATCAATGATCTCAATGAGGAGATTGAAAGTACTTTCACTAAGTTTGCAGATAACACCAAGTTAGGTGTGAGCGTTGATCTGCTTGAGAGTAGGAAGACTCTTCAAAGCAACCTGGACAGGCTTGATCAATGGGCTGAGGCCAATTGTATGAGGTTCAAATGAGGTTCAGTGAGGCGAAGGGCCAGGTCCTGCACTTGGGTCACAATAATCCCAGCAGTGCTACAGGCTTGGGGCGGAGTGACTGGAAAGCTGCCCAGCAGAAAGAGACCTGTGGGTGTTGGTTGACAGCAGCTGAACATGAGCCAGCAGTGTGCCCAGGTGGCCGAGAAGGCCAAGAGCACCCTGGCCTGTATCAGGAGTAGCATGGCTAGCAGGACCAGGACAGAGATTTTTCCCCCTGTACTCGGCACTGGTGAAGCCGCACCTTCAGTAGTGTGTTTGGTTTTGTGTGCTGCAGTTTAAGAAAGACATTGAGGTGCTGGAGAAGGTCCAGAGAAGGCCAATAAAACTGGTGAATGGTCTTGAAAATAAGTCTTACGAGGAGCAGCTGAGGGACTTGGGGTTGTTTAGTTTGAAGAAAAGGAGGCTGGGGGGAGACCTCACTCTCTAATAACTACCTAAATGGACATTGTAGAGAGGTGGGTGTAGATCTCTTCTCCCACATTACAACCCACAGGAGAAGAGGAAATGGCGCCAAGTGACACCAGGGGAGGTTAGGTTAGTCATTAGGAAAAACTTCTACACTGAAAGGCTCATCAAAGACTGGAACAGGCTGCCCAGGGAAGTAGTTGAATCACCATCCTTGGATGTTTATAAAAGTTGTCTAGATATGGTGCTCAGGGACATGGTTTAGAACTGGGTCTGGTAGAGTTAGATAACGGTTGATCTTCATGATCCTGACTATCTTTTCCAACCATAACAATTCTATGATCTGAAGACGACTAAGTTTCACAGGCAAATTGCCCCCCCTTGAAACAACAGTGTCTAACAGAAAGAAAAGCAATTTTCTTAGCTGTGAGGAAAGCTGTGGACCATAGCTTCTTAAATGTCCAAAAATTAGGCAATACCTAAGAATCTGAAAAAACTCACTTCTTCACCCCTTGTTTGAATCCTTACACAAGTTTCTGCAATTGCCTATGCAGAACATTAGACAAACAGTCAGTGCATCTTAAAGCACACTTAAGGCTGCATAGGAGCTGGACAGGAGAAGCTGGCAGTTGGCCACCTCACCAGGGACCAAGGTGGCAGGACACACCACCCTTAAGAGTTGCTTTTATCCTATGCTAATTTCCTTTTCTTCTCCTGGCAGGTCTCCTGCGCATTTGTGCAAGGCAAAGCCCGGTTATCTCTGCTGGCTGAACCAAGCACAGCTCAGCATTACTCCCAGCAGCTGAGGTACATAAAAACTAAGACAAGCATACCATTGTCCAACAGGTACATTGTATACCACTGTGACTGCTTTTTGTGACTTCTTTTGTGACTGCTGGGGCTCCCTCGTGTCCGCACAGTGTGGTTTATATGGCAGGCAGAGACAACAGCTTCCCCAGTTCTTTCCTCTTCACCCAACAGCAAGCCAATGCTGCGCACAGTGTGTGCATGGAAACAGCTGGGAGCAGCAATGCCAGTGATGCTCAAAAAACCACAACCTGGTACAGAAGGACGGTACGCTCCTATCACCATAGCCTGGCCCTCTATACATTGCTAAGGAAACTAATGCAACTTTTAAGCTCACAGAAACAGGGGAAGGAGCATGGTGGGTCCTTTCTACTCCTATGTTTGTCCTCTGGCAGAAGAGGTCATCGAAAGCCCTGCTGGCAGGCTGTGGGTGGGCTGGCTCTTACCTTTGCATGTGGCATCCCACTCAACCAAGCCAGAAACGACTACTCCAGCAGTGAACACAAGAAGCGTAAATTACAAAGGGAAGCAGCACAGAGATCGAGAGTAATTTTAATATAGCATTCCTGAGCCGAGCTGGTTTTGCATCACCGTAACAAAGAGAAGGGAGTAAAGTTTCTGAGAAGGTTGTTCCAGCAGCCCGGCACAGCCTTGCAGCAAAATCACTTAGACAGCAAAGCGCAGCACGCTGACTAAGGGCTAACTTGCCGTATTACTCACTCCTGCGTATGCATAATCAAGATGTATACTTATAATCACATTTCCTAACTGTTCACATTTTCATTTTATGTTGCCAAGCAGCTGAATCCTCCAAACAATACTATGCAAAAAATACTCAGAACTTCGGAATTTCAGGTCAGACCATTTCCTCCTCTGCGTAACCCCAGATCTTTCAAGCAAGGAGAGATGTGCAGTGCTGAGGGGCAGTCTTCCAGAAAAGCTAACCTTCTGAGACTTGCAGCTTATTCTTGGTAGCTCATGAGGAGGCTTGTGCTCTAACCATGTGAAAACGCTATCAGTTATTATTACACTATGCTTCATACTAAGTACTTATGCCCTTTTCTCCAGTGCCAAAAGCTCATGTTGGTATTTTAAACTTTACTGTACAGGCACAAGAATTTTTATTTCTGGGTTGTCTTCCAACTTCTCCATTTTCTTCCCCCTTCTTCCCCTCAGACATGAAGGTAAGATTTATTCTGAAATTCAACAGATTTTAACAAAAAAAAAACCCATCTAAAATAATATATTTTAATGCTCAAGGCATTTTGTTAAAACCACCACTTTTTATTTCACACTATCCCAGAGTGATTTTTAGTAGCCTGCAGAACAATAAAGCCTTGTAAAGTCAGATTTACAACAGAACTTGAAACAGCCTCATCTATAGCCTATGAAGTGCTGTGATAATACAAACTTTAAAAGTGTCAGACTTCAGTGAATTATGTAACTGTGCACTTCCCCCCTTTTTTAGCTCTAATCTTCTATGGAAAGTGGTTATCAGAAAAACTGCCTGTCCTTGAGCTCTAAAGATTTTATTATTTTATTTATCTTATAGCTGTTACAAAATTAAAAGTGACAACCCATGCACCAAATCACTGATTTTGTGAATCTTTTTTTGAGGCTGGAATGGCATTATAAGTTCTAGATTAAAATACATAGATGAACGCAAATGTGGTAAGATAAAACAGGAATTAGTAGGTACATCCAAAAAATCCACATTTGTAAGTTTCATAATTTAAAATATATGGGAGGAGAAAGATAACAAGAAAAATCTGCCAAAGTCACAAATTTGGGCAGCAATTATATGAAACTTAAAATGAGTACCTATGTACGTATTTTTACTCCTTCTTCCCTGTTTCTCTTAGATTTCTCTATCTGCCACAGGACTTCACCAAAAACAGAGTATTCTGGTTTTGTGGGCATAGCTTTTGGGTAAATCTGTTCATTTTCTTCTCAGCAGATCAAAATAAAACTTAACAAGTACGAATTTATACCTATTTTTCACAGTGCACAAAGACGAGTAAGTACTGGTATTTCAGAAGAAATTCATGTCAGTAAATGTACATTTTTCTTGAAGTATATACAAGCACAATAACTTGTGGGGGAAAAAAAAAACCCAAACTGCTAAATAAATCTATACGTGCTACATTTTCACTGCAAAGCACCAAATTACATCAATTTAGCAGACTCCACCTTTTTCACGTGATACCATACATGCACGGGAGGATAAATATATACCAGGTTGTTAGTGAAAACATCTGTAAAAGTTCACAATCTTGGTTTTATGGTATCTTACTAATACTTACACAAGAGCTTTTTCAGTCTTTTCACTCGTATTAATTTATCTTCTTTCATTCATCATCAGTAACTATAATAGAAAACGAATAACTGAAATGCCAAATACTGCCATTAATTTCAGTACTGCATGAGGAAGCTTAAAATTTGAGAAGAGATCATTAGAAATACAAACTTTTGGTTTTCATTACACGGATGTTCATGTGTGTTTACAGTATTTATTTTTATAATTTATCCTGAACTTCAGAAAAATCACTGCTTTCCTCCCCAGCATACTTTCCAATTCCTGCAAAGGAAGACGAAGATCCTAAGTAAAGTGTCATTGTTTATAATCACAGAATCACAGAATGTTAAAGGTTGGAAGGGACCTTAAAGATCATCTAGTCCAACCCCCCTGCCAGAGCAGGATCACCTACAGTAGAGCACACAGGAACGCGTCCAGGCGGGTTTTGAATGTCTCCAGAGAAGGAGATTCCACAACCTCCCTGGGCAGCCTGTGCCAGTGCTCGGTCACCCTCACAGTAAAAAAGTTTTTCCTCATATTTTTATGGAACCTCCTGTGTTCCAGCTTCCACCCATTGCCCCTTGTCCTGTCAGTGGACGCCGCTGAAAAGAGCCTGGCTCCATCCTCCTGACACTCCCCCTTGACATATTTATAAACATTAATGAGGTCACCCCTCAGCCTCCTCTTCTCCAAGCTAAAGAGACCCAGCTCCTTCAGCCTTTCCTCATAAGGGAGATGCTCCCCTCCCTTCACCATCTTTGTGGCTCTACGCTGGACTCTCTCAAGCAGCTCCCTGCCTCTCGTGAGCTGAGAGGCCCAGAACTGGACACAATATTCCAGATGTGGCCTCACCAGGGCAGAGTAGAGGGGCAGGAGGACCTCTCTTGACCTACTTGCTACTCCCCTTCTAATACACCCCAGGATGCCATTTGCCTTCTTGGCCACGAGGGCACATTGCTGGCTCATGGTCATCCTGCTGTCCACTAGAACCCCCAGGTCCCTTTCCCCTGCACTGCTCTCCAGCAAATAATAATAATAAATAAATAATGCAAATGCAAATAAATAATGCAAAATATTTTAAAAAAAGTAAACACAATTTACCTCATGGCAGGACAAGATAAGAGTAAGTGACAAACATCAGAAATACTGTCAGATATAGGAGTGAACTCATTTGTTAAGGAAGATATTTAGTTCCTAGATTAAGATACCAAGGAATAAAAATAACAGAAGATCTGCATCCCCACAGACTACCGGGATTTGGAGAGATCAGAACAAAAAACTTCTAGACTGACTAAATGTAGCCAATCAAATTCTATGAGACTTTTCAATTCTTCCTCTGTGATGCAAATCAAATCTCCTTTCCCCATTTCTCTTTCAAGACACTTTCTGGATCAGGTCCAGGAAAAGGGAGAAGCGCAGACGAGCTAAAACAAGTAACCGAACTTATTAAACCCACTGCAAGATTGGATGCAGACAGAAATCAAATTTCCTATTCCCAAGCAGATAGACTAGATATGTCAGTGTATTTTTTTCCATCTCTGATATAAAAATAGATGTCAGTAAAAAGCAGTATAAATTCTTGCAAGTCCCTGCAGGAACACTGCTGTTTTCCTCTGGACTGTTCAACCAGCACAACCACCCAGGAACTTCTCATAGTCAAGGAAAAGAAGAGGAGGGGGAACACATCCCAAACCCTCACTTCTCTTGTGTTCAAAATCCCTACCAAAATCAACCACACCTATTTTTCTTATTGGTTAGATGGACCCTAGAAAAAACATTCCTGGGTCATCACAGCTGACCCCAGGTTTGTCTCTCATCCAAGAGGGAACGGCACCATCCCTTCCCTGGAGTACTGGTGCCATCACTGGGGGTCAGGAGCATTTTGTGGCCCAGGAGTAAAGCAAAACGCATCTGCTTTCAGCAGCAAAAGCAAACCAAGGTGTGCTTCTACAAGCTGCATCTTACTATTCTTCAGGAAAACTTCCCTGGCTTTTTATGTTCTGCATTTTCCTGTGAGCAGGCATCACGACTGGCATGTGTGGGGGCTGTTGTTAAATGCTCCTAAAACCTGCACTCCTACACCTTCGGACGCGCACGCCTGCGCTCACGCACGCATAAAATAGAGCGGAAAACTGTGGCAGCCATGACCTGGAGGAAGCACCGAGCCCAGTTGGTCATCCACTGAATCCATTTATGCAGACTGCAAAGATGCTCTCCAGCATCAACAGGAGCAACAGCAAAAACCAAAAATAGTCTTTTTTTTAAAAAATAATTGCAAATAAATTAGAAATATTTTGCCTTCAGGTAGTGCTTAGTTTCTCCTCTCACCCCAAAAAGTTAATTCCTTGCTTTTACAACCTATTATAATTGTCTGCATACACAAATATAACAATTTCATGCCCATTCTAGACCAAACTGAACCATTGAAACACACCCCAGCATACGACCAAAATGCAAGTTCTAGTGCTTTGACCAATCTCCTCAAATACAACTTCTCTTTTTCTACATTTCCTTCTTTTCTTTCTCTATTTTTCTCCAGATTTCCAAACTCCAAATTTTAGTAGATTGAAGTGGCAGAGATCTTGCTCCTCAATAAAAGCACTTCTTGGTCTGCAGCTGCAGCAGACAGACAGGCTGCAGCCTGAGGACGTCGGATCAGCCACGGAGCACAGAGCACTTCAAATTTAGGTCACCCACGCCGCTTCGATCCCAGGGAACGTCGACGGCGTGTTTTTCCACGCTGACCCGCGTCTCGAATGAGAAGACAGCCCCAACGCAGTTTAGAGAACAAAGGCAGCACAGAAAATATTTAATGCTAAATACGGCAGGAAAGGGCCAAAGCAATCGGGAAGAAGAATTAAAGTTTGCGGCTGGAAGCTGCAGGCACAAACGCTAAAACCGCACGAATCCTTAGGCCGCGTAGGCCGTCGGGACACGAAGAGGGAACCGATGGCAGGCAGAAATTGCCACCATGTGAGGAAAAGCAGAGCTGAGCCAGCCGCACACACGATAAAGAGTTATCTCCGCTGGAGGCTGCTCGCTGCCGTGCCGGCACCTCGGCTCAGAGCTGACAAACGCCAGGGGGGAGCCAGCGACGAGGCCAGAGCTCGCTGATAATAAATACGGTACCTGGGGCGCTGAGGCTGTCAAACTGGCGGCCTACCCACCTCCCTGCAAATGAGCCAACTCGGCCATATTTGAGAGAACAAAACTCCTTGAGGAAGCAAGTTGCCACAGGGAGGTGAGAAATGTAGCCAGGTCCCACACCAGTGGAAGGTGAAAGGGGGAAAGCCCCAACTCTCTTCCCTTGGAGCTCTGCTACTCCCCGGAGGGAGAGCTCCCCAGCACCCAGCCTCCCACGGTGGCTGAAGCTGTCCCAGGGCAAGCTCAATGTGGCAGGGTAAGCTCCCACGGCTCCTCTGCACCCAAGGCGCTCTCTAGTTGTTGGACTCATCAAATCACAGAATTCATAGAATGGCCTAGGCTGGAAGGGACCTCAGAGATCGTTTAATCCAACCTCCCTGTCATGGACAGGGACTCCTCTCAACTAGATCAGGCAACACATGGGGACCTAACGCGGAAACTCCACATGTAGTTTTATATCTCCTGTAGTTATTTTTAAAAATAAATAAATAAATAAATAAATAGGATTACACACTTAGTGCAACAAAGCACCTAGCATATTTTTACAGAAGAATAGCTCCTACATGACCATGACTGCAGTGTTTAACTACACTGAATCCAGAGGGGGAAAGCTGAATGGATAGTGATACACAGTGTTTCAGCTCACCTCCTAATTCTTGTCTTACAGGTTCTTATCCTACTGTATCACTCTCCTCTGGGCATCCCTGAGCACAGACAGCGTGGACAATCCAAGAGAAGACAATTTGCAAGCATTTTCGCCCATTGCCTATAGGCTTAGCAAAAGATTAACAGAGATCACTGCAGAAGCTACACCTACTGAATATTCACTGGCAAGAAAAGCAGCCAAGCTTGTCATCTGGCATTGCTAATTACTTACAAAGGAGGAAACCAATTTGAATGGGTCACAGCAGGAAAATGAACTTTAAGTAGTTTTATATAAATGCACAGATTAGTAGATGTTTCGTCCAGAGGATGATCAGAAATAGTGTGTCCAATAGGACTAGGAAGGTGACTACCTCCCTATACTCAGCACTGGTGAGGCCACACCATGTTCATTCAGTATTGGACTCCTCAGTACAAGAATGACATTAGGGTGCCAGAATGTATCCAGAGAAGAGAAATGAAGCTCCTGAAGGGTCTATAGAACAAGTCCTGTCAGAAGCAGCTGAGGGACCTGGGCTTGTTTAGTTCGGAGAAAAGGACGTTGAGGGGAGATGTCATTGCTCTCTACAACTGCCTGAAAGGAGGTTGCAGTGAGGTGGGGGTCGGTCTTGCCTTCCAAGTGCAAAGTGATAGGACAAGACGAAATGGCCTCACGTTGCGACAGGGGAGGTTTGGATTGGACATTAGGAAAATGTTCTTCACATCAAACATTGGAACAGTCTGCCCTGGGAAGTGGTGGAGTCACCATCCCTGGAGGTATTAAAATGATGTGTGGATACTGAGCTTAGGGATGTGGTTTAGTGGTGGACTTGGCAGTGTCCAGTTAACGGCTGGACTCAATGACCTTAAAGATCCTTTCCAACCTAAATGATGATATGATTTTCAATTTTAGAGGAGAGAGATATATTAAAACAGATTCAACTTGTAGGGGGAAATAAAAAAAAAGCATCAACATTTTATGTAAGTGGAAACAGGTTACATGAAAGAATCGAATTATAAATGGAAGAAAACCCAGTATCGTCTCTGTATCATAACAGAAACTATTTCTGTCACAATAAGTAGAGGTCATATTGTTTAATTTAGTTAATGGGTTTTTAGACAAACAGCAAAGCTCATTCATGGGATTTTTTTTTCTCTGAGAGATCCACAGGAGAATTAGAGACAGGCAGTCTTTTTATAACTTTCACACATATAAAAGGCAATTAGGAATTACAGACTTTAGGAAAAAGAGCTGATCCCTTCTCCAGTCCGTTATCCTGCCAACTGAATTTTATTCTCTACCACCTCTTAGTTAATGGCTTGTTAGATCTAGTTCTAGAGATCTCAAGTGCAAGAGCCTTTTCCCCGTTTCTGTAGCAGACAAATACATCTACAAAGTATTATAGAAATGTTGTTCATATTTTCCTCTGTTCATCTCTGATTCTTGTTACATGATATACACTTAAAATTTCTCTTGTACTTGAATTGTATTTTGCCTTCTGCTTTATTTCCTGCATTTGTGCTCTTCCTGCCTGAAATCTTTCCCCTTGGTAAAACCATGTTGGCTGGGGAAATCTTGCTTGACTAAACTGATATCCTTCTATGGAAGGTGTGACCAAACGGGTGGATGAAGGGAGAGCAGTGGTGGCCGCACACCTTGACTTCATATCTGTGATCTCCTCTAAAGAACAAGGCATCTGCAACTGATTGCCTATTCAAGGTGTCCACACAAGAGCTTGTTGCAATGCCAACTAACATCTGTACCAACTTCATCGGGGTCAGGATCAGATCTTCAGAACAGCTACTCTCCCCCGCAGTACATTCACTTGGACATCTTTATACAGCCAATACCTGTAAAGCTCTCTCCCCATCATATTTCAGACTCTTTCTGGTATTATTCCCAAGTTTTTTTACGGCATTATCCTTTTTGAAGTCTCTCCATAACAAGCAATAGTTTTATTTGAGATTAACTTTTGTAAAGTTAATTAGTTTCACATTTTGTTTTATGTTCCTGATCTCTTTAGATTCTTTTTAACTGTTTGTCCAGACTTCTATTTTCAGTTCTTCCTAATTTGAGTGTGGTTCATACAACATCTGAATCCCCTTAATATCATCAGTTTAGTTTAGAAAGGAGAAAACTAAAGTCTTTTGGAAAGATGAAATAGGACGAAGGTTTTTAAGACAGATGCAATAGTTAAATTCTGTTTTATCATGTTACCTATTAGACTTCTTTTGCTGAAGCAATTTTGACTTATCCTAAAATACTGGCAAGAATGAAATATAACCTATTCTGAAAAAAACCCACAACCCAACAGACCAAAACCAATCCAACAACCCATAATTAAAGTTATACAAGCCTAGAATGACTTCTCTATTAAAATGATGGGAAGCAGCAAGCTGAGGAGAAAACACCAGCAACAGACCACTGTATCAGCAATTATATTGCTGTATTAGAGAAAAATAGACCCTTCAAGAGATGCCAAGCTACTGGGAATACTAAACAACATTGTTAGTTAAGAAGGAAGCAGTAGAAAATAATTCTTTACAGAATTACAGTTAGGTTATCTTTAGCACCCGAGGAGGTTTTTTTTAATTATTTGCTAGTCTAAGAACAGCAGTGCCTCTGCAAGCAATATGCAGGAACATGGGGAAGAAAAAGAAACAATTTGCACTGAAGACTTGAGTTTGGAAATAAAAGACAGTTTCCAGTATTTTCTTCTGCAGTAGACAATGACACAAGATAAAGGTGATGTAGATGCCATATGGTATGTTAACTCTGTTCATGACAACAACTCTGTTCTCCTGGTCTGTTGCTTCACTAGACTGTGAGAAAACATGCAACTTGTGTCACTGACACCAACAGCAAAACTCAGTCTCATCAGGCATGACAAAAATTAATGCGTAGGTAAATAAAAGCTTGGGACAACAAGAGCAGAAATTGTCAATGAGCAGCCCTGCAAGCCGTCTCTTTCCCGTCGATGAGCATTGCTGGGTGGATAAAGTACACTGACGCTGGAGGTGTTCAGCGAAGCCAGGATAAACCAGACACAAACACACCCTGGAGAGGACACACGCTGCCTTTGCAGAAAAACATATAGCAACAAAAAATTATCCCAACAATGTGCTTGGAAAAAGAGCCTGGGTCATTATTCTATAAATCCAATCAGTCCGTGTTGCACCAGCACATAAAACTAAACCCTAAATGCTCAAGAGGACACTGGCACAGGGTCTGTGGGTAAGAGAACCCCACCTCTGCGGACACACCCAACACTCCAGTGGTGATGGGTGCACCCAAATCTTCCTTTGAGGTTGAAGGGATGGGGAGAGGACAGGACCCAGCTGCCATTACTGGCAGCTCACAAACTGGCCCACAAATAACCTGTGTAAGGAGGCTGTGAGGTGTGGAAATGAAGAAACCAGTCTCCACTTTCATATTCCACGCCAGCATGACGTGGAATGTTGCTTCTGTTGCAGGCAGACCTCAGCTTTGTCTTTATGCATTAGTCTCTTCAACTGGCAGGCAGACAAATACTACACATAAAGAAAATAAATAAATAAACAATAGGAAAAAAATAGAAAAAAGGACAACCCGCCTGTCCAAACCTTTGAAATCAATTAGACAATGCATACTCGATTCCAGAATTGCTTTAATGCTATTTCAGTATGGAATACTGGTCCTCTAGAAACCACAGATGGGAAAAGTCGCTCAGACATCCAAAAAATACATTTAGTAGTATAGAGAGGTGCAACTGGAAAAACTAAACAGGGTGGTGAGGCAGAACACAAGTTCTTCAGCTAGATCACTGTTGTCAGAACATATTTTAGGCTGGTAAATCCAGATAGACTTACAATTTCTTTTTTACCTTTAGATAATTCCCAAACGCCGCTGTTGCTGTTATTGAGTTACAAGGAGCGGAGCGCATGGAAATACAAAATCGTTCTTGCCAGGTAATGTAATTCGAACTCTAAATATTCATTTACTTTGGGAGGAGGAGGGGAGCAGTGGGCAGCTGGAGCACAGCTGGGCTGGCTCGGCAGCACGTGTCGCCACGCTTTGCCCCACGCCGTGGCACCCGGCCGGGACGGCAGCTGCAGGGGAAAGGGGAGCGTGGCCAAGCTGGAGAACACCCCACAGCTGCGGTCGCGGCGGCCAAGGCTCACTCTTGCCTCCAAGCACAGAAACTCGGCCATTAAGATGTGGCCTGTGTTTCACCCATACTGAAGAAGCTGATGAGACATCGCCATCCCCACCGACGCTCCTCCCTCTGTGCTACCTCCAGCATCAAAGTGCCCCTGGGAGGGACCCGGGAGTGTGTGCCCCAACCTCATCCTGAGATCTGGTCTGAGCTCATCTCAGTCTAAGACCAGCTTCCTTAGGTACTGTTCCACCACTGATCTCTTACCTTCCTGACCTAAAATGAGGCCATTCTGGACTAGCAGTACATCACCACGATGCTGTAGATCAAGCAGCTGGGCACTTGTATACGGCTGCCGGGAGCTCTACTCCAGTAGGAACATGGCTTGCCTGCCTCTCGCATGGCAGCGAGACCATCCTCTCTCCTCCAAAACATCCTTTGGGTTACAGTGGTGCAACTGCTTATAGAAGTGCAGCAAAATCAGGATAGAGAATTGATTCAGGGTTAAAATACGTCCTCCCCAAAAAAGAAGAGGGAGGACAAGGAAAGGAAGCGCCATTGACAGACTGGCTCACTTTTGGGTGCATTTAATGGATGTCTTCCTGTAGGTTTGTTTAGTTTTTCTTTTAAAATCTTAATTATTTAATCTAAGTGCCTGCATCCAACACGTCCTGCTCATAGCACTGGCTACTCCTTATAAATCCATACCTGCACAGCATTAATGGTTATGGGAAATCTTGAAATCCTGGCACGAACACATCGTTGTGTTCTTTCAGTCTGCGTTTTTTTTCTGCTTGGCCTGCAGAGGGGCACTGCACACAGGCACATCCACTGTGTGCTCAGATGAGAAGACACAGCAGCCTTCAGAGGGGCTGCCATCATTCTGCTTCAGAGTCAACGCTCTCTAAGGCTGGTATGGTAGAGGAAACGTCTCAGAGCTCTGGGGAGTACAGAGACATGCGAGGATGTGACTGCTTCAGCTGTATTCTGCTCACAGGTTTAACAGCAATCATCATGACCACAAGAGCTAGAAATTACTTTTTTTTTTTGAGGGGGGGGGGGGGAAGAAGGCAGCTCAGAGCTTAGAACAACCTAGACTTTTGGCAAGTTGCCATTGCAATCTAATCCTAGCTGTTGATTTCCAGATCTGTCCATTTAGTACCACTTACAAAATGAGATTAAAAGCTACTTCTGCCTCCAAAAAAAGGATTTAAGAAATTATCAGGAAACAAGAAACACACCAAGTAACTACAAAGCAGATTTGGTTAAATATACTTTTGCAAAGGAGGTTACTGTTCAGTCAACTCTATTTTAACTGGATTTCTTGATATTCCAATCTTCTTGTCACTTCTTTTCCGGAAAGAGACTTCTTTAGTTAGACTGCAGAATCAATTCAGCTGAGATCTAATAAATACTGCTTATTTCCCATGCTAAGATTGGCTTTGCTTAACAACTGAGTTACGCAAAAAAGCGACAAAGCCAGTTGAGTGCACTTATTTTGATATGCAACAGAAAAGCATGTGATATGTACTACCGTGTGTGAATAATCGTTGCCAAGAATCCCCCTTGATGAGATCTGGTGAAGAGGCCATAACTTCACAGCATGCCAGGCATGCACACGCCTTACTAGTCCCACAAACCCACTGCTCTCATCAACCTACACATGAAGTTAAGGGCTTGCAGCAGCCTTAGAGGGTGTTATGAGAGTAGATTTAAGGAGTTGAGCCTCCACCGTACAAGATTTAAGGAGCTGAGCCTACAGACTACTCCACCGTACAAGAAGCCACCCATGACAGGGAGTATTACAGGTGATTTAGTTTATTTTTTTTACAGTAAGATAATGGAAATGACAGATGTAGCAAGAAACTGATATTGTCACACCCCATGGAAACGGGCATTTGGCTTCCCAGTGAATATTTCATGCTCCCTACTGCTGGCAATTTTAGTATTTTTTTTCCTTCATTAATTGGGAATAAGTATAATGCCCTTTATGCAGCATTTCAATAGGGACATTTGAACCACTAGCTTTTTGCCTTTTTTGTACATATATGCAGAAATAAATTGTAGTAAAACTCCCAATAAGCTGTAAGTGCAGTTTATATACACCAATACCACTGAAAAAAAACCCCTGTGATCACACACAAATTAAGATAATGCAGAACCTGTTAATATCTAGGACTCAGAGTGTGAGCCCACGTATCAGGAGCAGGAAGCATGTAGCTGCGGGTGCTGAGCAGCTGCATCTACTGTGGCTTTCACAACTGGGCCATAAAGGTCCAATCTCAAGAACAAAATCATAGAGATGATTAGGTTGGAAAAGACCTTTAAGATCGTTGAGTCCAACCATTAACCTAACGATGACAGGCCAACCCTAAACCATGTCCCCAAGCACCACATCTACACGTCTTCTAAATACCTTCAGGGATGGTGACTCTGCTATTTCCCTGGGCAGCCTGATTCAACGCTTGACAACCCTTTCAGTCAAGAAATTTTTCCTCATGTCCAACCTGAACCTCCCCTGGTGCAACTTAAGGCCATTTCCCCTCATCCTAACGCTTATTACATGGGAGAAGAGACTGACCTCCACCTTGCTACAACCTCTTTCAGGTAGCTGTAGAGAGTGAGATGGTCTCCCCTCAGCCTCATTTTCTCCAGGCTGAACCATCCCAGCTCCCTCAGCTGTTCCTCATAAGGCTTGTGCTTTAGACGCTAAAGAAAACAAATTAATACAGAAAAGAGTGCAACAATTAAAATAAATTATTTTTTTTCCTGTCCACATATCTTTTTTATAATATTAACAAGGTGAATCCTAATAGAAATTGGGGGGCAAAAGTCCACATGTATCTATAGGGCTCATCCTGAACATTTAGTAGTTAGTTTGACAATAAGTCTTTTCATGTTTTGGTATCCTAGTGCAACGTTAGTGTGCTCAAAACCAGCCTGAAGGGTTTCTAAATTAGTAAGTCAATGTTACCATGGTAACATAATGTACTACCAAAATGGACCACTTTTTCTACATCCACTACAATCAAGTTAGTGACCAAGCAAGTTATGAAAAAATCTTGCTTTTTCAGTTTTTTTTTTTTTGGGGGGGGGGGTGGTGTTGTGGTTTTTTGTTTGTTTGTAATCTTTCTTTTTCCATTTGTTTAGGCATTCTTTGTTTATTTGGGTTTTTTTTACTACAGCTTTTTAAAAATTAAGATACATACTGAGTTTGTTTTTTTTAATCACACAGGAATAGATCCTGTGTAAGCAGAAAAAGAATCACGACCTCCAGCCACAAAGAAGAAAAAAAAAAAAAAGGCAAAAAAACAAAAACCAAACTCCACAGCTCTTAGGACTTGCTAAGTGTCTCTGTAGTTTAAGCTCCCAGGCACACAAAGTTTATAACACCCCATCCCTGGTTTTACTCTTGTAGACTGCTCGCAAGCAGAAGTCACTCTTTCCTTGTCTCAGCGCTATTTAAAACACAGTGACACCTCACTCTCAAACCTTCTTACGCTCCAGGATCCTTCTCATCCTGCTGTCTCAGATACCCTGCGGCACGTTAAATGGCACTAGATGCCCTAAAAGTCAACCTGCCATCCTTGATCAGACAATCTTCAAACTGAGAATATTCAAGCTAAAAACATTCTCTCATAAAGTTCAATGTTCAAAAGACATCATCTTCACGGTCATCACATCCAGACAGACCAGAGTTATCTGTCCTACATTCCCACAGACTTCAGAAATACGAGTTTCTTTATATCTCAAAAATCCAAACCAAAACAAACACACAAAAAACAAAACCATCACCCTGAGAACAAATGCTCTCAGTACTGTGAGCTCTCATCAACCCGGCACAACACGGCGCTTTCGTACAAGGGTTACCACAGGATCCCATGAAGCCAAGGAGCCCCATCCTCCCTGCAAATTTTTACACAATGGTCTTTCTTCAAATGGCATCAAGTATTAAAATCTTGAAGACTTCTACTTGAGTATTCTACTAAAATAAAGTATCTTATTATATAGAAATATTTTTTCTTTAACAACCTCCTTGAGGTCTGTGGTCTTACTTTTGTGGACTTACTATCCATAAAACTCTTTGGAAACATATTACAATTATATGAACTTTCTCTGACTCTTGCTGTGTTGAAACAGAAGAGAAGAAAGTCATTGGTTTATTAACGCTGCCTCGATAAGAGCTAGAAGTACTAGTTTATAGTGTCGCTCGCCAATAGCACTAAAGTTCTAAGTTGATCATAGAGTTCAACTATTTGTGAAATTAGAGTATTTTTTTTAATTATGAAAATTAATAAGATTTTTTAGTAATTTATTAGTGGGAGAACATGTCAAATATTCAACTTCTCTACTTTTGACCTGGCTGGCTAGCTTTTGTTCTTTTAGATGACCCTGTCATTTACAGCTGATAGCTAAGCCCAAAGCTTTTTGACTAATTTACTGAAACAACTGGCTAATAATCTCTATTCCTTTCAGAAAACTGGAGAGAAAGGAGGAAACAGTATCCGAAGACACTACACAAGTCCCTCCAGAAAGACCTATACGAGGACAGGACTGCTCCCTGCCTGCCTTTGCCACACAAAACGGCAGTGAGAGAGCCAGGAACCCAGGATCCTTGTAGCCCTCCATCCCACCCAGCTTTCCCAAAATCACATCCAGAAGATATGAGAAGCTGCTCTCCTGTTCAAAGGATCTTCCACCTGGGAAAATACATCAGTCAAATACACCAGTCAAAATATGTGCGTGTGTGTGTGTAATGGCATACTGTGTGCATGCACATATACATACACATATGTCCAATATATATTGTGCCATATATATATACATGGCACTACAGTTAAACTTGTATAATTTCCAATGTGGATGAACTTATTTATGAATGAGTGACTTTCTGCTGTATGGGTGGAGTTTGGGGCAAGAGTACACGATATTCTTTTCAAAAAAAAAACCAAAAAACCCACACATGCTTGAGCGGGCCATCAAAGTGAAATTATACACAAAGCTCAAATTGAATACAAACACTGACCATCTTCAGCGTGCTTGTCTTCCTAGCTTTAAATGGCTGGTTTAGCACAGTTGTACAGTCTGCAACACACTGCAGCAATTTATCCGAAACACCAAAGGTCACCTGTTCGATTCCCGTTCGGTCCCCATGTGTTGCCTGATCTAGTTGAGAGGCGTCCCTGCCCATGACAGGGAGGTTTGATTAAATGATCTCTAAGGTCCCTTCCAGCCTAGGTCATTCTATGGTTCTATGATTCTGTGATTTACATGAGAAAAGAAACACCAGGTCTAATGTGGATTGTCAAAAAAATCACACCTCAGGGTACTTCTCTCTAAACTTTGAGTCTTTACAACCTCCTCTTCTCCTGGCTGTTTTGAAGGACAGATCCTTACTTTAAGATTAACCCATTATTTCACCATGAAGCAAAATAATCCCATCACACTCCAGAAGTGCGAACAGCTGCATCTTAATTGGAAAACAAACAAACACCAACCACAAAACTGATAAGTGCAAGAACCAACAGTTGCTACTGCAAACTAATGGCTCTGGATTCTAAGCAGTTGCCTTTCTGCCAAACAATACATCAGTTGTAAAACTAAGGTGCTTGAAAATAAATCAAACACCCAAACTAAACTGCTGCCAACAAGGACATTGTATTTTAACGATAAAAGCGCGTGAAGCACCAGCCAATTTCAAGCTGCACTAATTTTTGAACATAATCCTTACATGTAAATCATAATTTATGGGAAATAATAACTTGAAATAACGACTCTAGATTTTCTAACTTAACAGCTGCCATGACAACCGCTAAAATGGTTCATACACCTTGCTGTTTCTATACTATGTGAACCACTGAGGTGGTGAAAAAAATGAAAGTTATTTTCATTGATGCCCATACTGAGAGAGCACCCATCCTCCAAGGGTGAAGGGCACCAGTGGGTCAGAGGCAGCAGAGCTCTCATTTTACGCCCATTTGCTGCACGTCTGCTTGACTCTCTTAAAATATCAAAGTTTTACTGGAGAATTTCACTCCTTGTCAGAGTAATGTTTAAAATACAGTGCCTTGTCTTGTTGAGGGTAATATTTATATCCATGAAAAAAAATAAAAAATGAAATTGCTGTGACAGTGTGGAAGATTTGCAAATTTGCAAGGGGAGTACGGTACGAGTCTGGGCACTTCTCCATCACCTTGGCGGTGAGGCACGGAAGGAAGGAGAGTGGCTGCTGGGCAGCCATCCCCCATCCCACTCCAGCCCGTTCTTCAATCCCTCTCTCCTCTCCCTGCTGCAAGGACAGTCCCAGGGAAAGAAAGAAAAATACCGTTTTGAAGTGTTTCGCAGTTGCTTAGCAACTGCTACAAAACCCCCAGAGATTTCAGTCAATGAACTGGCACATACACCTCTAAACATGCTGATGGTGACATAAGGAGTGCCACCACGCCGTCAGACATCTCAGCCCCATGATGCCCCAACACCAGCATGTCCCTCATCTTTCAAACCCGCTCCCAGCCTTTACTTCCTCACCCATCCCAAAACTTCCAGAACCACAGAGAGACCCAGCAAAGAGCCTGTGCGCTGGTAATGAGACTATTTTTAACTGTGAAGAGGCCGGCTACACCCTCCCCTCAGTTACCACACACCTACAAACCACAACTGCTTTAAAAAGCAACCGAGATTGAAAAGCCCTCCTGCGGTAGAGACCAGGCTTCTTCCCAAGCCGTGCAATGCACAGGCAAAGACCATCACGGGCAATTCCCACGCCTGTTATCAGTTTCAGTGAGAAGTGATGGCTAAACTGCATGAACCTTCTGGCCTCTGTGATCACGTATCATTGTCATGCCAAGTGTTTTCAGATTTTTAAACCTGATATACATGTGTATGCACAGATTTTGATGGGGAACTAAGATTCTTCCACCACTTTCCCATAAACTGCCGCTAGGTCCATATAATTTATATAAACCTGAAGAGATGATACATGAAAACTATGTTTGAAAAAAACCTTTCCTATTTAACAGATGCTTCACTCCACAGAAGAGGACACATGAAGAAGGAAAAAAACACAAGCCCACAGCATGCTGCAGTGTTAAGTTAACAGCATAGAATGTTATGCTACGTAAAAATTTATGCTGGAAATTAAACCATTTCTAACCAAACATCTCACTTGGTACCTCCAAGGGACCCATTACATTCTTTATCCTCGTAATTCCTGGTATACTGAAAAATATAATGCAAACTCTTATGAAAGCTGCTGTTTACAGATCTCTTCTAAATACCTAGTAGCAGTTAATGTTCAGAAGTTCCCTGATGTCTTTCAACACTGTCTCAGTGATTTTAATAGCCACACAGTCCCAAGTTGGTTGTTTTTTTTTTACGTGAACACCAGAAACATAGGTAAAGGCCTCAACAACAGGTTTGGTGGGGTTTTGTGGTGGTTCTTTTATTGTTTTGTGGGTTTTTTTTTAAATGAAGGGACCACGCAGCAGCACTGCCAATTGCCTTCCCTGGGAGCTAGCAATGGCACAGTTTTGAATAATGTAGCAAACAAAAACAAATTTAATACTTTTAGGCACCTGCTACCACCAAACCGGAAAGGACAACACCACCACCCCCTTGGTTTTCCAGAATTATATAAGACAGTTACTTAATGAATGTGTCCAATCACCATGTGAGTTGGACCAGTGTCACGCTCCTGTTTCGTACAGGAAGAAAAGCACTTGGTCAGTGCAAGAGAAGGGCAATAAATACTGCAATTCCTGGCTCCTAAAGTCACTTCACCTCTGGCAGGGCACAATGCACACTTCAACTCTTGCAAAATAACAGACCTACCTTTGCTCCCACGGCCAGAAATTATTTTGTGAAGCTCCAGAAAGTACATACTAAGTTTAAGGCATTCATATAGCACCATAACAAGTTGCACTCCATTTCATTACTCTTTAAGCTGCCCTTTATCTTGTATTAACATTATTCTTTATCATCCTTCCCAGGACAGTTTGCTTCTCTAACTGATGATAATTCTCATCACATACAAATCCATTCATCCAGAAATGCCACTGGAATAGACTTGTCCTCTGTAATCAGTGAAGACACCTCAGCAAGTTTCTGTTGCATTACAAGCTTTTGCTTACCATCTGCACAGAAAAGTCTTCCCAGCAGATACGATTCTCCAGATGCGCTGTTACGAGCACAAAAGCAGGTCTTTCTAAAATGTCCTCATCTAGATCTTAATTGAAAAGCTACTAATACTCAATTTGCAAGATTGCTTGGTGATACAAGGTAAATTAAAAAAAGACCGTAACACAGTGGAACATACTGAATTGATTTAACAGTATTAGCTCTTTTGAGGTGGAAAGGACATAAAACAAAGCACAAAGATAACTGAAAGTGTAATGACAAGGTGATTTAGCGCAGCGTTATGGGGACAGGAAACCAACATTTTGATAATAAATGAGAGATGATAGATAATGCTAGGATATCTTACCAAGAGTTCCAGTAGTGGGTACAAAAGAGAAGAAGGAACCAATAAAAAGATGTAAAGAGGGATAATATGATCAAAGCCAGTCTTGGGAGTTGCTCTTTCAAGCAATATTTAGAATTGATTTAAGTGGGACAAGGCTGCTTTCATCCAGGCTAGAAAAGTGATGGCACAGTGCTTCAGTAGTAGGATGAGAGACACAGATGGAAGATTTCACAGTACAGGCAGGTAAGGAAGCCTGCATCTTAAGACACTCCACATCCAGTAAATATTCAAGATACAGGCCTTCCCCTACTTGCAACGGCCTTGGGGAAAAATAAAGTGGGGGTAGAAAGGACTGGTCAGTTTTTATTCCACTGATAGTGTATTTGATGACTGCTTCTTTTTTCATACGTCCATTTTTCATTATTATTTTGAAAGATTAAGAGGTTTAAGGCAGGAAGATAAAGATATTTTCTTATTCAAGTGGATTGTAGAAATTTCACCTTAGGGAGAAATTATGAAACTGGTGTAAGTGCTTCTTGTCTGGAAAGATCATCATAAAGGCTCCTTAAGACACAAGGCTAACTTAATTGCAATTGCACTAGCTACACAAGAAACTGACTTTTATTGATAAGAAATATCGGAACATTTCAAGGGTTTAAAAGACCCTGAAAGCAAAATCAGTTTTTCAGCTGAGCAGAAGACAACTTAGGGAGACTAATGTTAATCCTGTTTTTATGTACTCAAGAATTATACAGACAGAAGTCACATCTATAGAGAAATAAAGGTTGCAATCTTACCATATCTGAGGTAACACAAGCATTCAAAACTTACACAGACTATTTAAGGATGCAGTTTCAAGGAAGAGTACATTTAAAGACACACAAATCACCTCAGGTGACAGCTCATGTGAAATTGGGACGTTAAGGAAATCCCTCTGGTCTCCAAAATTATGCTAAAATCATGCTAGATACAACGGGGACTGAAATAAAATTACACCTAGTACGGTTTTGCTCTTGAAGAGGGAAAAATGCAATTATTTTTTTGAGGCTGTATCAGTTCTGCATTCATAACTGGGCCATCTGACTTCTCCCAAAAGTGAAAAAAAAACCTTAAGTGAACCAGCAGTAAAAATTAATCTCATCAGTCTGTTCCTCAGTATTAGCAATTTATTTTCTAAATGCAGTAACTCCATCTTGAAGACAAAATGCAAGCAGGGTTCCTATAAGCATCACTGTAGCTGGGCTTCTGTCTTCTTTATAAAAACACACAGGGCTTCCATATTTTTCTACAGCAGAGCAAACACACTGTTGCATCAGCACGTTACAGGACTGTGCTTTGGTCAGTACTTCTGACTAAAAGAAACCAAACGCTGCAAGGATCTCAAGAATTCACACGTCTGCCCCAGTGTTCTGCACAAAAACGTCCAATACAGATGTGCCTTTGTGCACTTCGCAATTGTTCCGGCACCACCGGGCTTGGTGTTACAGGATGCTCCAGCTGGAAGGTATCGGGACGAAAGCATCCTACAAAAGGAGCTCAACCAACACCTTCAGGCTTAATGAAAACTCTTTTCCAGTTGCGAGGAAAAATGCGAAACTCACACCTCGGTACACAGTGCTTCCAGAAGCTGCATATCGCTGAAGATATTTTGAAGATCTCGCATCAAGTACCTGAAACTAGTAAACTCTTCCTTGAAGAATGCCATGTAAATACCTCAAAGTAGCTGAACGGGAGCTCCTTCTGACAATTCCATCAATTCTTCCCTGTGGAGGTTGGAAGGGCAGAACTATGCAAGAAAGCATAGACTGGATATTAGGGAAAATTTCTTTACTGAAAGAGTGGTGAGGCATTGGACCAGGTTGCCCAGGGAAGTGGTGGAGTCACAATCTCTGAAGGAGTTAAAAAAAACTGTGTAGACGTGGCACTTTGAGACACAGTTTAGTAGTCATGGTAGCATTAGTTTGACAGCTGGACTTGATGATCTTAGAGGTCTTTTCCAACCTTAATGATTCTATGATTCTAAAGCAATGGTCACACTGGTGACAGCCCACTGCTTGCTCACTGCTGGCAGTGCTGAGCCAGTCTCTAACTTGTGGTGCAATCTGATTTACAGCCAGGTCCCATTTTTATCAAAAAGTTTCACATCAAATGTTTGCAACATTTCCAGATATATCATGAAAAGTAAGAGAAAAGCAAATTTTATACTTTAAAATATGGAACAGGACTTCTTCTTGCTTCAGATGGTTGCACAGCCCTTGAAATTGAAATTCACAGCACATGTGAGCATTATAGACTTGGGAAGAAAAGGGGCTGGAGGACATAGGAAGGGAGAGCTTAAAAACACAGATGCAGGAAAGGAAAGAAGAGCAGGGTAGGCAGACTCAAGCTGTTTGTACAAACTCATTACTTCTTCATGTATATTTGTGACGCCAGACAAGACTTCTCTGCTATTACAGGCTACCTCTGAAGGATTTTCAAAAGACAACTGTACGGGTCAAAGAAAGCAATATATTCCAGTGTAAAAGGCCTAACTGCTAAACTGAAATGAAACAACCAGGAGTTGGAAATGGTACAGTTCATAAGGATTAAAGGTTTCATCTGATTAATTTTTAAGAATTCAACAACAACAACAACAACAAAAGGTTCAAAACTTCCTAGTGGCTGTGACTGAAGCTGATGTATTAATAAGCACGTAACCAAGCAATCTCTCATAAATAGAGATTGGTTTACTTCATCTTCAAAACAGATATTATCACTAATATTACTGTTGGGAGGTTGGATTAAACGATCTCTTAAGGTCCGTTCCAGCCTGGGCCATTCTATGATGCTATTTTTGCAAGTGCTTCACTGACTTAGATGTGTCTAAGTAGCATTTTGAAGATGCTATCTCAAAACCTGTGAACAAGTAGGAAAAAGCAAATCCCATACCATATTTGAACACAGAGCATCAGAAGAGAAAACATGTCATTGCCACATATTTGAACAGCAAAAATCCAAATGCTCATGGGGACAAAGAAAATATGTAACACTAATGATGGTGATCATTTGAACAAGGGGAAAAGGAGGAAGAAACCACGTCAATACTATAAGGTAAACTCATGGCTTTGAAGGGACATGAAGAGCTGTGCCAGTGTCCCTTTGTCCCCACAGAGTTATTTGGTTCATGCTACAAAGGATGCTCCCATACAACTTTCTCCAACACTGGCTCCAAGAGCCACCTTGTGCTTCATTTGTATACGCCAAGTGACCAAATGTAATTTTAGCAGTGAGTCTTGCCCAGATTCTTATTTTTCAGCAACACTGTCAGACCTGCACAGCTACTGTGGGCTGCAGGAACAGGACTGAATACCAGCAGAGCAGTAATTATGCACACGTAGGACTCTAAAAAGTATTTGCATAAATACAAACTGCTTGTAGAGAGTTCCTCACTCAGGACAGGTTTTTTCCATGTTTACTTGGAGCTATGTTTTCGAGAAAGGGAAGACTAGCTCAGGGTACTCCTCCCTCCTCTGACCCAGAGCCTTTTGGTCTCCTCTTTCACTCATGCCGATCTCCTTCTGGGCAATTTGTGCCCACTTGAAATGCAATGGGGACCGCAACAAAGAAGTAATTATGTGTAAGTAGTGCCCAACAGAAATCATGCACGGCAAATAAAGCTTTCTTTAAAGCAATTTTAGCTAGCTTTTTTTTTTTTTTTAAACAGATGAAGCATATTATTGTGGAAAGGAAAAACATCTCAGTGGATGTATAAAGCGTAGAACAGTGGGGCCTGTATGAAAGGGTATTTGTATATTTAAGAAAAACATTAAAACATTCTCCTCCTCCCTTTTCCATTTTTCAAATTCTTCAGCTTGTTCAGGTATATCCAGCAGCAGTTACGGATATACCTATCTACACATGTGCACACTCATACCTAAGGAAAGGCCTTAGACAGAATGGCCTCCTCTTTGGAGCCTTCTAGTTACAGAATCTCACAACAGCTGAGGCTAGAAGGCACCTCTGGAGGTTGTCTAGTCCAACCCCATAGCTCAAGCCAGGCCACCTAGAGCAGGTTGCCCAGGACCATGTCCCACTTAGTGTTTGGATATCTCCAATGACAAGACTCCACAACCTCTCTGGACAAGCTGTGTGCATATTTGGCCACCCTGAGAGTACAAAAAGTGTTTTCTTACATTTAAATGGAATTTCCTGTATTTCAGTTTGTGCCTATTGCCTCTTGTCTGCCATGAGAGACCACTGAGAAGAGCCTGGCTCCATCTTCTTACTCCACCCTGCCAGGTATTTATATACACTGATAATTCCACCCGTAATTTTAGTAAGAAGCATAAAAAAACCCTACTATGCATAGGATCCAGTACTATGTTCTGCAAAAGCCAGAGGTAATATTATTTTATAAACGGCAGATATACATATTTCTTGCAGATTAGAGAAGCATCAATCCAGTTTCAGCAAGCTTGCAAAAAACAATCAATGGTAATTCAACACCAGATGGATTTAGTATTTGTAGATGTCTTCTAAGAATGGATGCATCTTAAGAGTTAGTTGCAGACGTGCTTTTGATGCAAATTTAGGCTTCGGATTTATGCTGAAGTAAAATAAGAAAGTCTAAGTTCCTTTGTAGCATAAAGAAAGAGAAAATACTTGCAAAACCTCTAGCTAATCTAAAAATTCATCGATAGTAAAGAAGCATCCCAGTTTTTCTACACATACCATAAAACTCCTCGTCAAGCCTCACTACAGATAAAGAATCCAGATCTCATATACTTTTAGCATGGGATAGGGGCACAATCTGCCGGGTTGCTGCTCTGTGAGAAGTGGAACAGCCCCCTTTTGAGGAAAGGCTGAAGGAGCTGGGTCTCTTCAGCTTGGGGAAGAGGAGGTAGAGAGGTGACCTCATTAATGTAAAGGGTGAGCGTCAGGAAGACGGTGTCAGGCTCTTCAGTGATGTCCAGTGACAGGACAAGGGGCAATGGGTGCAAGCTGGAACATAGGAGGTTCCACAAAAATATTAGGAAAAACTTTTTCACTGTGAGGGTGGCAGAGCACTGGAACAGGCTGCCCAGGGAGGCTGTGGAGTCTCCTTCTTTGGAGGGATTCAAAACCCACCTGGACGTGTTCCTGTGTGACCTACTGTAGGTGATCCTGCTCTGGCAGGAGGGTTGGACTAGACGATCTGTCCAGGTCCCTTCCAACCCCTAACATTCTGTGATTTAATGAAGACACTCTGTAAAATCTCCTCCCAGTAGAGAGCCTCTAGAGGGATCCTTTAGGTACCCAGTGTAGCAAACGTGTCAATAGCCAGCAAATAAAAAAACCAAAAAAACAAAAGCCCCAGAACAATATAAATGCTCCTTTAGGACAGTAAGCACCCACACACTTCAGAGCCCTGCAGGTAGCAGCAAAGCTGTAAAGATTCAGGTCAATAATGTGCCACCACTGCCTGAGACATCTATGAAGAGCAGGAGGGGTAGAAACAGCTCCTCAGGCCAAGCTCTTAGAGAAGCAGGGCTGGTGTGGGGTACCTGCTGCATAGAGGCATGATGGAAAGGAGAGCCCTGTTTGCAGAAAGTGGTAGGCAAAGCTCATTAATCACTTTGGAAAGGCCTGATCTAGAGATGACAGGAAGATGAAAAGAGATGTGAGACGCTTGCCTCCAGTAAAGAGGTAACAGGCTTAAAGGAAAAAAAAGAAAAAAAGATATATCAGACTTGGAAAGGTCAGAGGTAAGATTTGTATTTGTCATTGTGAGCTTTCTGAGTAGAAGCCAAGGACATCTTGCTCCAACAAACAACTGAAAAATTATCAAGCATCTTTGGTTAGAGAATCATAGAATCATAGAATGTTAGGGATTGGATGGGACCTCGAAAGATCATCAAGTCCAATCCCCCTGCCAGAGCAGGAATGCCTAGATTATGCTACACAGGAACGTGTCCAGGCAGGTCTTGAATGTCTCCAGAGAAGGAGACTCCACAACCTCTCTGGGCAGCCTGTTCCAGTGTTCCGTCACCCTCACTGAGAAGAAGTTTCTTCTCGAGTTTAAGCGGAACCTCTTATGTTCCAGTTTCAGCCCATTACCCCTTGTCCTATCAGTGGTTGTCACCGAGAAGAGCCTGGCTCCATCCTCGTGACACTCACCCTTGATATATTTGTAAACATTAATGAGGTCACCCCTCAGCCTCCTCTTCTCCAAACTAAAGAGCCCCAGCTCCTTCAGTCTTTTCTCATAAGGGAGATGCTCCACTCCCTTAATCATCCTAGTTGCCCTGTGCTGGACTCTCTCCAGCAGTTCCCTGTCTTTCTTGAACTGAGGGGCACAGAACTGGACACAATATTCCAGATGGGGTCTCACCAGGGTAGAGTAGAGGGGAAGGAGAACCTCTCTTGACCTACTAACCACCCCCCTTCTAATACACCCCAGGATGCGATTGGCCTTCCTGACCACAAGGGCACAGTGCTGGCTCATGGTCATCCTGCTGTCCACCAAGACTCCCAGGTCCCTTTCCCCTACACTACTCTCTAATAAGTCATTCCCCAACTTATACTGGAACCCGAGGTTGTTCCTACCCAGATGCAAGACCCTACATTTACCCTTGTTATATTTCATTAAATTTTTCCCCGCCCAACGCTCCAGCCTGTCCAGGTCTCGCTGGATGGCAGCACAGCCTTCTGGCGTGTCAGCCACTCCTCCCAGCTTGGTGTCAGCAGCAAACTTGCTGATAGTACTCTCTAGTCCCTCATCCAAGTCATCGATGAATATATTGAATAATACTGGTCCCAGTACCGACCCTTGAGGCACTCCACTGGATACAGGTCTCCAACCAGACTCCGCCCCATTGACCACGACTCTTTGGCTTCTTCCCCTTAGCCAGTTCACAGTCCACCTCACTACCCGAGAGTCTAGACCACACTTCCTCAGTTTAGCAGCCAGGATGCTGTGGGAGACTGTGTCAAATGCTTTACTGAAGTCAAGGTAGACCACATCCACCACTCTGCCATCATCTATCCACCTTGTTATATCCTTGTAAAAGGCTATGAGGTTAGTCAAGCACGACTTCCCCTTGGTGAAGCCATGTTGACTGTCTCTAATGACCCTCTTATCCCTGATATGCCTTGAGATGGCACCAAGGATAAGTCATTCCATCACTTTCCCAGGGATGGAGGTGAGGCTGACCGAGACCTTAAATTCTTCACCCGCATGCTGTCCTTGGGCACCTCTGCCTACAAGGTATGGTTGGATATCCACCCCCCTGAAAGGGAGTAGTGGCTGTGAAGATGTCAAAGAGCACACGGTTGAATGGCAGACAGAAGCTGAAGGGCAGAGAGACACAGACTGGAAGAAGTACGGGAAAAAAAAAGAGTAGATTTGAACAGGAAAATGGGGCAGACAAATTTAGAAGGGAGGTGACAGCAAGGCAGGAGGAAGAGAAGTGTGATGAGGAGAAACAAGAGGCACCAAAACACTGAAGGACAATGACACTGGCTATTTTGAGGTCCTGTTCTGTTGCACCTATCAGTGTCTGCCTTCCACATAAAATTAACAGCAATCGTCCTGCTGCTGCCGGGCTTCACCCAGTCCCTGGGGAGGCAGGGACACACTCTGCACTCCACAACATGCTAAAGAGAAACGAGTGGGGGGAGGAAGAAGGCACAGATGGGACAGGACCACAGATTACAGTAGGGCTGATGTACACTAACAGAAGATGATGTAATTTATCATCAAGTCCCTCATTCATCTTCTCACTAGACTGCCTGTGTAACGTCAGAGTAGAAATACAAAGCTGCACACTCATTTCCAGATGACTGCAATACCCAAAATACCCAATGCCAATTATGATACTGAGACAGAAGAAAATCATCCTTACCCGAGGAAGTTTGTACTGTAAGTGCTTACATAGACAGGAATAGTTATACTGATCTTATAATTTTTCTCACTCTTTTTAAAGACATTTGCAGTCATAGCTTAAAATCCTAAAGCACAGACTGTTCAGCCTACCTTGCAAGCCCACAGTTTGTGGTCACGTAAAAGATGCTTCATCTTTTGTCTCTGTTGCTCTCTCCCTCTCCAGTCTTTTTCTGCCCAGATCATGTGGGCAAAAAGCACTTGAACACAGACTGTACCGTATTATACATTTGCATCCTAGGCCAAGACACCATATTGGATTAACAGCTCTCCTTCAGTATCATTCCCTATAAAACCAGTACTCAGACCTTAAAAGAACCAATTATAACCATGGACCCCAAAGAGATGAAAGAGCCAAATATTCCCAAAGTTGTGAAAATGCACGTACTACTGCAAATCTGGATATTTTACATTTTTCTCCAGTTAAAAGCACTAATAACCTATACTTTGCTACAGAATGTATTTCTGCAGACATCCTAATCAGGGAACAGAACAGCCTAATCTTTGGACTAGTCCACCAACTTTCAAAATGCTAAGCTCCCTTAAGAAATAGGCAAGAAGTTAATATCCTTCATCATTAATTGGGATTTTGCAGTACATGCATTCATATTAGAAAGGTATGAATGGAGGCAGTAAAATCATTCTGTAAGACCCAAGAGATACGCAGCCAAAAAAAAAATAGATGGTCACATAGTCATCAGCAGTATAAACGACAATATACTGTTCAATTAATAAACTAATATACCACAGGACTGCGAGACAACTGTATGATAGGGCATAAAGTCCAATTATGTCTGTTATGGACTGGGCAATTCATGTTTAAAAATGACATATTTACAACGAGAGGACCTGGGTTGGAAGCTTCAGACGCTTCATGGAAAGGAGGTAGCAAGTAGTTGTGTCCACAGGTGGCTGAAGCACAGCCATGAAAGACAACATGAAACTGAGACAGGAATCTCGTTACCAGGATTATGCAGACAATAGCATCCAGGATTACTATTTGCCAGTTGTATTCTACATTAAATCTATCAAGCCACACTTAATACCACAGGTAATACACTTAAGAACAATTAAAATTAATCACAACAGGAGATTAAATGTAAAAAAAAAATATTAATAACATCCATTTTGTTTCCAATTTACCATATCACTGCAGCTGTGAGAACTGAAAGAAAAAGACATCGCTGCTTCCATCCCCTGCTCTGTAAAACACGACCTTCCTCTAAACGTTGCATTTGATACGCAGATGCCTAGAGCTAAGCAAATTTCATCTGCTGTTTGGGTTTCCGACTCCACAGAGTTAGTGCCCAGAATAACTTGTGTCAGGCGAGCGAGAGTCCTACGGGAGGGGAGGGGCAGAGAGGGCAGACCTTCCCCACCACAGTCCCTGGCTCTGAACTGGGGCAGCAGCTGCGTGTCTACAGACAACGCGGTCACGTTTCCGGCCCCATTAACTAATGCTGCTGCATCAGGGTTTTAAGAGCATCATGACACACACACAAAAAAAGGGCCTTCCCAACTTAACGTACACCTTGCCAAGCCCACAGAGGGAATCTCTACCAGGAGGGCTCATTTTGTACCTCTATCCCCACCACCCAGCCCACAAGTTCTCAGAATTAGAAGAATGAAAAGACTTTCACCCAACAAAATACAGAGAACAGACTACTGATTTCCCAGGAAGTCTCAAAGTGTTATAATAAGCATTTATAGACAGGCTATTGAATGTCTCAACCATGTAAACAGACAGATGTTTCATCAGCAAAGTAATAACTGGAGCTGGTTACAAAAGTAAAGGAAAAGGAAAAAGGAGCTTTAGGGCACAATGTCACTTCTCTCATTCTAACGTAAACTTTTGCACACACATCACTTATTGCTACTCGACTTAAAAACTGTAAGGCATATAAGTACAAATCCCACAAAATAAACACTGTGTTAATACTTTAAATCCCTATGACTGCTTTTCAGGAGTATCTTTCATTGCTAACAGACCGAAAAAAAAACCCAGAACATCAACCTCAAGAATCATCTCTCTCCTTTAGACTTGGCATGTTTTTAAGTAATGCAAATTTCACTTGCATATGTAGCAGTAAAGAAAAAAACATAGTATCTCAATAAACCAGAGCTAGTGTAGTGCTTTTTATTACCAGCAGTCAGTTTATTGTATGTATCCATTTGCAGCTAGCAGCCTAAATTAATGTTTCTGAAAACACTAGTCTTAAAAGAGTATCTATGTTTCTACTGGATAATAATGAGAGTACTGGTATGGTGCTGGAGGTATTAACAACACTAATATATATATTTGTGTAGAAATTAATGTGTTTCATTTCTATTATTAATTCTATTTCTATTTTCTAATGTGTTTAATTAATGTGTTAGATGGTATAAGGGATTCTTCCCCATACGTACATATATAAAAAACACTTGAGAACCTGAATTTTTTAACGTATTTTTGTGCCCTTACCATACGTACACATACATACCATGCATACACAAATATATACTTCATTCCTAGCCAGAAATAAATGTTTTCCTTCACTTAACAAAGGACTTGGGAGATTAATCTACAGGACAACATACCAGAATTAAGAACGGCTCACAGAGACACACAGCACACATGCTATGCATGCATCTCCTAACAAAGAACAATTAAGAACTTTTACATCAAGAATTTCATTGGTAGAACTTGAATACAGAATTTCACTGAGAATAATCTGAAGTGTGCTACACTTCCTGTAGCAATGCACTGGTTACAGTTAAAATATGTTTATAGCACCAAGGATGACAACTTTTTAAGAAAGTAATCCACACAAACTGTCGCTTCAATTTGTTTTCTTTGTTTACCCAGAAGAAAAATGAGATCGTAGCAAAAAGAGCAGCAATAACAAAGTAGCTTATTCCTTGTTGTTCAGGCACTCCAAGTTTAAATTACACTGTCACCAGTTCCAGTTTCACAGCTGTCATTTTTTCTGGTAACGCTTGCATAGATCACCACAGCTCTCTCTGGAGGCAGAGATGCCCATACCTCAACAGCTGTTCCAGTGGGTGGTGGTATTACCTGTAGCCACCACCAAAAATGTGCTAACTTGTACAGTATTTTTCCAGCTGTGTTTTTGTTACTCACAAATAATGAGAGTTCACTACATGAAACAGAAAATATCAGCCTCTCATCTCTTGAAAATAAACTGCTTGGATCTGGTAAATATGTAATTCAGTCGAGGATATTATTTTCTACATTTCTTTATTACCAACATCACTGTTATTTATTCCTTCATGGGATGCTGTTGCAAAGGTCATAAAGATGTAGATAAACTACTTCGGGTAAGCCTCTGTTCGAAGAGGCAAAAGACACAGATGAACTTAAAACCTCTTTAAGACACTTTTGACTGGTAATTTGGAGCAATGAGGGAATATGAAAGAGCCTGAGAACAACATGCCTTCACATGAGTCCTCCCTCTGTCCAGGCTTAACTGTTACCACGCAAAAATAGCATTTTCCCAATCTGCGTTGAAGAAAACAACTTTGGAAATACAGCTCAGGTGAATATAGACACCAAGGTAACTATTTTAGTCAACAGAAAAAATTCAAAGAAACTGGTACCAACAGTGGTTAGACCTCCCAAATACTTCCTTTTGAATACGTTATCACAAACAATCCAGCATGCTATCTGTTGTACCCAGAACAACGCAGAGTTAGCAAGTGAATAAATGCCCACTTTCAAGGGTGACTACTCAGGAGGTAACACAGTTTTGTACCATACAGTTTAAGAGAGAACAATTTAAATTTGGCTTTGGTTTACACAATAGGAAAAACATCTTCACGGATAGGTGCGGAGGGAAGAGAGAAGCCTAATCCCAAAATAGCTCTCGTTCCTAACACCTTTCTGATCCTGGCTGAGACAATCTATTCGTACCTCAGACGCATGGTGGCAGCCAGCCAGCCAGATGACTGGTGACTTAATATACAAGTTCATGTGGGCTCTGGAGTCTGACACAGACAAGGGCATTAACTTCGAAGTCTCAACAGTCAGCTTCAATATTCAAAAGTCATCAAATGATGCATGACTACATTAAGAGACTTTTTTTTTTTTAAAATACTTCATGCTTGCTTCCTTCTGTTTCGAACAGCTTTTGCTGTAAAACGTGCTCATAAAATACACACGCTTTTTATAGGAAAAGTTGTGATCAATTGATGCGTAGGTCAAGTATGAGAAGAACTTAAATGATTATGATGCTATGATAAATACAGAAATCGCCTCAGAATCACAGATGAAAAGATTGGCATATACATCTTGTTTCATTCTATTGCTGAAGGCAGTACTGATAATAAACAAGGCTTTGGGCCAAAATTTAGCTTTTGAGAACAATACATTCTTTTTATATAGAGAGAGATATATAGAGAGATATATATACACACAAAATACATCTGTGTGCAAGCGAAGGATATACTGTAACCTACCAAGCAGGGTAGCTTTGGTTTCATTTCAAAAGCCACTTAAAATAACACCTAATGCATGAAACAAAGAATCCACCCAAACATGAAGGCTCCAGCATCTTTGTTAAAAGAACAATAGCATATTACTCCCCATCCCTCTATCTTGTTGCAAGAGAACCATCAAGATAGCTATTGCTGTGATAAAATTAAAGAACACTTCACAGAATTGTTCTTTGAACTAATCACTATTTATAGAGATTTATCTTCATAGGCCAATAGTTATAAATGCTCTAATTCAATTGCTCTGCAGAAAACATCCCAGTGAAAGAAATATTCCATTAGCATAACAAAAGGCAACCAGTAAAATCACTCACATGCACGGGCTCAAAATTTCAAATGAAAGCAATATTCCCATATAAATACACTCTATTTTTTAACTAAATCCACTCTAATAGCATGTTTTGTAATCTGATGGCTCTACCAGCGGAGTACACGTGATATTAATGAAAGCCAGATCAAATTAAACAGATGACATGATTAACAGTATTCATTTCATGCATGACTGTTACACGGGAGAGATAAAGACCTGAAAGTAATTACCACCAAGTCCAACTCCTTCACTGACCTCTCCGTTCCCAGCTAGCAGTCCGTAAGTACTGATGTTTTGCAACAAAGCCCGGCTCCTTTCATCTGTGGGCTTCCTCTTACGCTACGAGCCGAGCACCTCTCCCGTTGCCTGCACGCAGTACCTCTGTATCTATGTCTGTAATGCAGCATAAAGATTACTGGGGAAACCTATCAAACCGGCAGGCAGCAACCTCGCCCGCCAATAGGCGCCGGGCACATGCAGAATCCAGCACATGCTCGCTGGGGCTCGCAGGCTGTCACCGCTGCTTAGCAGGCTGCTAATCTAATTATAGCCCCGCTCGCCGTAGCGCAGGGCTGCCGAGGCGCCGCACGCGCGAGGAAATCGAGAGCTGAGCAGATGACACCTCTCAGCCGAAAGCAGGAGCACTCGGGATCGGTATTTGTCTGGGCACGTAAAGATAAAAATTCCTGTTTGGGGTTTTCTTTCGTTGCTGTTTTTCCGAGCGGTTCGCCTCTGAGGGGGCTTGTCTCAGTCTCTGAGAGACAGGATGCATTTCAGAGTGCTCTTTCAGGAGGTGACCACTTGTAGTTTGCGAGGTCTGTTTGGGAGACAATAAAACGCAGCAGTTCATTCCACTGGTAGGAGTTCTTGTTTGGAATGTGCACGTTACCAGTGCCATACGCACAGTAGATCTCAGATCAGCTTATGTACAGTATTTCACAATCTACAACGTAGACCTCAGACCAGCGAGGCACCGCGCGCACGCCTTCAGCGCACAGTAGCCCTACAGAAGTCAACAGGACCCCCTCTGTCCTTTACATTTACACGTGGGCAGATACTCAGATGACCTGAAACCTTCTGTGTGCATTGGCACATAAAGTTCTCACTAAGCTTTCATGCAGCTATGGTGGAAATGCCAAGGAAATTTTTTGCCATTATGCAAAACTACTGAATTCATTTGGAAAATAACTTAATGTGAGCAAATACTCCTTAGAAGCATGGGCAACTAACTCAAGCGAGCCTTACATTCATCTTATCAAAATGTATGTCCATAAAACTAAGGAATGTTATTATCTAAAGAGACCGTTGTGTATTTGAAAGATTCTGACAGCTTTCACAGTATTGGGTAAATAATAACGAAAAAAAAAGATACAGGCATCTGTACTTTAGTCTTCCTTGATAGTACATTGCAATTAATTTTCTCTCTGAATAGCACAAATTGGAAAACTATCTTCTGAAGTTTCCCGTTCCCACACGGTTCATATAATCACTTCAACAACACACTGACCAAAAGGTTTTCAAATGTCAGTGGCAAGATGGAAGTACAGTCTGTTTTGTTTCTCAGAAGTGCCAGCTGCCTCTTACGAGGCGTACAGTACATTTTCCATTATTGATACTGCCACAGTACCATAATGCCAGAGCATTCTGCATATACAAAATTACAACACATTTTTAGGATATTCTACTAAGTTACACATAAAACACATCCATAAACATTACACTTATAAGATCTCAAACCCCACTGCAATAATGAGTTCCTATGAGCCCACACCAGCATTTTTCCTAATTCTTTACTCTTATCACCAGCACCACACAGTATCAGGCACAGTCCAAGTGCATATTAAAGGCTGTTTATAAACATTTTTATCTATCGTACTTACTTCAGTTGGAAAATATTTGCTACTACATAAAATGCTCCTACTGGAACAAGGCTTCCATGTGATAACAGTGCAAGACCGTATTTATTGACAATACGTAAATAGCTGTGTCACAGCTTTCTTAATCTGCCAGTGAAAATTGCTTATAAAGAGTTGCTCTGTGCTAGAAGCAGACTTTATCTCTGTAAGAAATATACTCCCAAAGCTATATACAGCTAGAAATAAAAATGAAATGCAGGAATAGTGACATTTTGCTCCTTGATTCAACGTTTAGTCAACATTAAGTTTTGTTGTTGCAATAAACAAAGGGAGCTGTTTTATTAAGTCTTCCTTTTCAGATCACATCATCCAAGGAGCTCAACAGTTTTTATAAACAGGCTCCTTTAAAAAAAAAGTAGAATAGTGCAAAGTTCTGAACATTACTACTGCCTGAAGCCAGAAAACTATGTATTTCATGAATAAAGGCAGGTAGGGCAGTTATACAACACTTGAACACTTAATTTAAAAAAAGAGTTCAAGAGGCATACAAGTAAGAGGTGTGCAATTACTTGAAAGTCAGATCCCAAGAATTCTTCTAACAACATTTTGCCAATGGTAGTCCTGACCCCAGTCCTGTTATCCAGCTACTGGGAATGCTCATATGTGCTGTCTAAAGGAAAAGACATAAATTAAAGAAAATAAGAGACTTAAATCATTCTGTTAATGTAACCCACATTCACAGACCACCAAGGCACATCTGACATGTGACAAAATGATCTTGAAACTAAACAGGTTTTAGCTCCTAAGAGACTCAAGTTTTGGCTTCCTCTCACCCAACCTGTCAAGCCTACGCTTTGTGATTCTGTGATCCCCCACCTCTGCCCAGCAGCCCCCCGCAAGCCCTCGCTGCTCCCTCCTGTGTGGGTCCAGCCCCGTTCCCTGGTAGCCTCCTCCCCATATCACTGCTGGCTCCCAGGGCAAGTACAGCCCATGTCCCCAGCAAGGGTTGCTCCAACAGCGTGTCCTCAACATACCACCGCAGCACAGAATTTATTCTAGGACTGCTTTCTTTTTTAAATATGTTGCAGTGGCAGCTGTAGTTGGGGGACCCACTGGCAGCTGCGAAGCTGAATTTCAAGAGACACGTACTTGTCTCTGCAACACGCTCCGAGTTCACTAAGCCTCCAGGCTTAGCTTAGCAGACCCATCAGAAGAGTCCCAACGCCTGTCTCAATTTCAACAAGTTGCTTCCAACCATCACGACGACACGTTGGGCAAAGAAGGCACGGAGAACAGCACCGCAGGTCTGATGACGTTTAGAGCTAGCGGTGGCTTGAGAGGGCCCACATTCGGTAAAGGTAAGTGGCTGAAACTCCAATGGAGAACACAGAGCTCCACCAGCCAGCCCTGCCGCCCACAGTGACCGCACACGAGTGCCCGGACCACACGCCAGACCTGTGACAGGATACAGTCATGTATAGGCATGCCAGCAAGAGAGGCCAAGAGAGGTTTTGTGAGGACACGGTGACAAGAGGTTCCTGAGCTGAGCTCCAGCAAGTCTCTGCTGGAAGCGAACGAATTATGAAAGGTACATGAGTTGGCCGATATTCGGCAGACTTTCATCGAAAGCAAAAGCCTGTCCCTGGCACAAATTATCTGCACGTGCTAAGCTTCAAGTTCCTGCTCCTCCGCGTGGAAACAGAAGGTCTCTAACGGTGCTCTTAGAAATTAAAAGCAAGTTAGGTTTTCTCTAGCCCTGTTTCTTCATGGAACAGTTCGGACCAAAATCTTCCAAAACCATATGGTCTGAGGCAGATGCCCATCACAGAGGGGAGGGGAGAAGAAAACCTATGGGGGTATGACGAATTCATCATATGATGCTGAAACAAGCGTCTCACAGTAAAAACTGCCTAGCTAGCACTTTAATGAATTTTACAGATCATTTAGGCATATCTAAGTGAATTAACAGAGAAATTACTATTTTGGGAACAAATAACTTTTTCTTGTGCTATGATCATTTGTATATACAACAATTCCAATATAAAACTATTTAAAAAAAATATTCTGATGTGTCTTGCAACTAAACAGGTTTCACTCTGGATACCACTTAACCTTTGACTAAAAATATACTAAATATTGCTTGGAAACTGCTACCTCAGTCAGTTAATTAGATTTTGCAAAGTCTAGTAAACATACGGAATGAAAATGAGTTGTACAAAAAGACTGGTGAATCAATATGCTGCATTTCTAAAGGCAATAGCGTGTGTATTTCCAAGCTGTAGCCTTGAGAGGTTGAACTGAACCAATTACTTTAATGAATATTTTACTCGGCTTGATGCATTCATTAGACTTTTAGAAGTAAGCATAAGCCATTCCATGTATATATACATAACAATAAAATTTTATGATTTCTATATCAATTTACAAAGATTAAAACATGAGGGAACAATTTTCTCTTTCACTCTTTTTTTTTTTTTTTTTTTTCTTTCTCAAAGGAATTTATCCACTGCTATTTTCTTTTTCTTTTGAAAAACACCTTCAACTTCACAATAGTTATTTATTTTGGGCTCCTTCATTTCCTAGGAAGTAACTGGTAGAGTGTGGGAAGTCTGTAAATTGGTGGCAAACTCATCACAAGACCCATCATTATTTGTGGAAGAAAATAAAACATGGGCCTAGTGTCTACCATATAAACTTGTCTCTGGAAGTCACAAATGCTTGGTTTCAAGGTTGGCACTTAGCTTGGAAAAACCTAGGCTCATTTTACAGAATGAAGGGACATTTCTTGGACTGAACCTGATTTCAGTTGGTAAGACAGCAGTTACTTGTACACGTGTGCACATGTCAATGCTATCAATCATATTTTGAAGTTGGTCAGCTAACTTGCATCTTCAGGGCTTTCTTTTCAAATACACTAATTACCCCTAAATGCTCCAGACAGCATTCCTCTGGATGCTTAATAACAGGCAGAGATGTCTCAATATTAAAGTTAGAGCTTCTCTGCAGGATGGCACTAAGATTGCTACAAAAAAATACTCTAGGAATCACTCATGTTCACATTTTTCTCAGAATCATTAAAAACAAATTGAAAAAAAAAATCCCACACACCCACATTCCAAAGGGCATTACCATCTCTCAGCTCCTCAGACCTTCATACTGGCAATTTCTTCACTGCAGACGTAACCTACTGAAACGAAGACTGAGTCCATCACTGCCACCTTGGAGAACCAAGGGAAGAGCAGTTAATTTTTCAGTGAGGTGTACTCCATTCCACCACTGATGGATACAGTAAAGAAGGATCTGAAGCGAAGCCTGCAGGAGGTTTACTCCACTGAGCACTTGCACTTCAGCCACATGAAAGAACATAGTATTATTCAGCTGGTATCTTAACACAGAAAACCTGAATTCAAAGAGTATGTCATTTTAAAGACCTCACATCACCCTGAAATATGTTTCCTGTCACAAAACATTCCAACACATCTCCATCCCAATGTCCACCTATTTCTCCTCAGCTCTCCTCAGAGGTGCAGTACGAACTGTCCATTTCACAAGACAATACATCTGTCATCAGAACTGAGACCTTCGCAAGATCAATACCCATGTGCCTCCTAACCACTATTTCGTGACCTCTGGCTGACCAGCTAGGTGGCCACAAAGGTGGTGAACCACAGAACTGGACCACACTGCTTATCACTACCCAAGTAAGTGTAAGAAACAGCCTTAAATAGCACATCCATAAATGCACTCTCATAAAATGACCCTAGCGAGCTAAGTATTGTAAAATATATTATATGAAAATCAGCCTCCACTTCCAAACAGACAAGTGAGGAAAACACATTAGCAGACTGCAGCAAACAGGTTTAAAAAGAAAGAACGATATAAAATCTAAAACATGACTGATGTAAGATGCTGAAGTCCTAACACAAGGTATAATGGCAGCAAAAAGCCAACTGTTCACAAGGTCACTAGAGGTTAAAACTATGTTGGAACAAGCCACAGATGGACTTAATAATTGGAGATACGGCTCTTTTGTACTTGATGTGGTGAAAAAGAGATCCTGAGAACGTCACTTAAGTCAGAAAGCTGATGGACAAGTACAGATTTCCCTCTGTGGAAGAGCAGAAAAGAGAGCTTGCAATATAATAAGTATACTTACAGTACCTCCACATTATTCATCTTCCATCACCACTGTTGGCACTTTCCTCCCTTTCTGTATTTAGCATCTTGAGTATGACCACCTTACTGAAAATGACAATCTCATGCTGAGTATATCTAACTAAGATATCTAGACTGGCCCATGAAAACTTCAAATGCAAGTCTTCCGTCAGAGGATAGGCGTAATTTTTCAAAACTGCTATGCTGCAAAGAAAGCAAGGGCTGCAGGATGGAAGTGTAGCATTCCTCCCTTTGAAGGAAAAACTCCATCAGACTTGCTTACTTCTGTAATTAAGAAAGTTATTTCCAATTCTGAGTAGAAAGCACAGCTCCGAGGCTTTCTTTGATCTTGTGTGATGACAATGAAAACCCATCAAGCTCTCTAAAGTTCATTGTTGGGGTTTTTTTAGTCTTCAAAGACTATTTTTCCCCACTCTCTTGCATCTCTCTATGCATGAAGGCGTTTATGTTGAGCTGCAAGATGCAACTAGAAAGCAAGTCAAGGCGGGACTATTGGAACATGAAGGAGTTCCTCACAGATGCTAATGTTTACAGGCACTTGGTCAAACCTGCCCCACTGCCAGCCAGGTTGCTGGGAGCTCAGAGACTACAAATCTTCAAGACTTCAAGTCTCCAAGCCCCACCCAGAATTCAGACTTTCATAGCAACTCTCAGACCTCATTACTTTACATCGGAGTTGGAGGTATTTAGCACAATGAATCCCAGAAGAAAACTAGCTTTGCATGCAATGGCTCTGGTGATCATTTCAAGGCTAACAAGTTTGAAGAGAGCCTACTAAGCCTCAAGCCTTTCTAGCCAAATAGATTCTAATCTTAGAAAGATTGTTAATTACTAGAAATTGTGTCCATTTGAAACCAGCAACCGTGACTGGTCATACTAGAACTCAGTCTCATGGTCTTCTTACAAGAAACCAGAAGCATTTTGCTGGCACATATGAAAAGCTTCTCCAGGAAGAAAGGCTTAATTATTTAGTAGTGCAAGCTGCTATTTTATGAAAAAGTCTTCAGGACTCTCATTCCATATAATTTTCCTCCAGAAGAGCACAACTGCATCTCAGGCAGCTCACAGACCTAGCAGTTCAAGTGTACAGAGCTGGTAAGACCCCAGACCCATCTTTCAGAACAGCTTGTGGCTTTTATCCAATCCTCCAATGCGAATGAGTATACAAGTCACATAATTAGGGCTGTGAAAAATTAATATAAATGGGGACAGATGAGCACCCACTCCTCGAGCATATAAACTCCCACTCCTTGATTTCCACCCTTTTCTGACCACCTGAGCAGACACTCCTCTCCCTGCATAGTGCTCCAACTAAGGTGAGGGGGAGAGCAATGATCCTACCAAAACTAGCACAGGAGACAAGGGAGAGCTCTGAAGAAGATGGGACACATGCACCAGGGGAACTCGGTCACATCCTGGGGACAAACCACTTACTGGTCTGCCTTTTCAAACCTTTCTTGGGCAAAACAGCAAGTATTTTCTTCACCTTTCCTTCCTAGGCCTGGGGTAAAAAATCTTTCACAGCTTCTCTGCAGCACATGTATGCATGGCACAGTGGCCTCGCACAAGGCACCAATTATAATACTACTTCCATCAATAAACAGAATTTCTTCAGGTTGCCATCCTCATGAAGTGCTGCTCAGAGGATCAATCCCAAATCAGATGGAGCCTTTTATCCCTTTGTCCCAGCTGTAAATTCCCAGGACTTCCCGAACATCTTTCTAAAAAGCACAGGTATCAGGATCTTCAATTTCACATTAAACAAAATGCAATTACATAAGAACCTTCATCTCATTGGCATTGTATTTTTAACACTGCTGACACACATTATTTTATTGAGCTTTTATTATTTCGGCAAGAATTCTTATTAACATATGATTAGGAATAAAGCAGGCTAATGGGTAGGTCTGAATCTAGTCTTCACTAAGAAATCAAATACACTTCATGAGCACAAATATGCAGCAAGTATGCTTCACCTCTTCCAATACTGTACCCTGTGAAGACCAGCACATTTTTGAGACTGTTGGTTTCCCACTATTTCAAAGTGTCTCGTGTCTCAGTGCTCTTAAAGTCTCAAACATGTCAGAGGCAGAAAGGGAAATCAGTAATCCCATAACAATATAAAACCTTAATAGCATAACAATAATCCTTTTTTGTCCCTATAGAAATTAAGTAGAAATATAGGAAAATAAGGTCAAGAGGTCAGCATTCAAAATTAAGTGAAGTCAGAACTGGAGTTTTCAGTCCATCTCACACACTTACCTCCTGCATTACATAGTGTAGCTCTGAACAAGAAAGTTTCTCCTTGCTCCTCAAACTTCTGCCTTAATGAGGATCTAAAGAAGCTGCTCCAAAGCTAATTAGCAAATAAAACAGACTGATTTTCAAAGCAAATTCCAGCAGTTCGTAGGCAAAATATAAGCAGCATAACCACAGTAAAAGGGCTGCCAGAGAAGGGAAACAGGAGTTTCAAAGTTGCAGAAGTGTTCAGCACTGACTTCACTGTACATATTATTAGTCTTTTATAACAGAAACTGCATAACCATGAAAAAACATTGCATAATTTAAAAAACATCATAATTTCTATACTCAGCTGGACTGCCATGTGCAATTCGACCATATTCCACCCACTACCATAAATATTCTTATTTGGAAGGATCAGGGGAAGCAACGTGGATAATCCACACAGCACTGAGTTTTCACACTCATCAGTTCAGCACGCAGGCTACAGCATGTGCTCAGCCAAACCTGCAAAATCACTGACCGCTTATCTCACTACAAAGTATTCAAGCTATTCTGAGTATTTACAGCTGCCCCATTTATATAATTCTGTATCTGTTTCATTAAAAACAAATTTAAATAGCTTTTAAACATTGACGTTAAGAAAAATTTAGAAGGCTTGTTTTCTGTTTGGTTGTTAGGAATATCAGCATCTCTCATGGTAAAGTAGCACACTATATCAGGAAACTGGAGTTTCTACTATTCTCCTGCATCTCATCAATAAAACGAGACCAAACCCAATCAAATAAGATATATGGGTTTTGGTAGTTTTGTTTTGTTGTTTGGTTTTTTTAAAATTCTACTTTACAAGTTAAAGAAATAACTATGTTAAGACTACGAGGATGACTGAGGGACTGGAACACCTGCCTTATGAGGAAAGGCTGAGAGACCTGGGGCTTTTTAGCCTGGAGAGGAGAAGACTGAGAGGGGATCTAATTAATGTGTATAAATCTATAAGGGTTGGGCATCAAGAAGGGACTGACAATCTCTTTTCACTTTGTGCCCTGTGATAGGACAAGGGGCAAGCTAGAGCACAGGAAGTTCCACCTCAGCATAAGGAAGAACTTCTTTACCGTGGGGGGGACGGGGCGCTGGAACAGGCTGCCCAGAGAGGTTGTGGAGTCTCCTTCTCTGGAGACTTTCAAGACCCATCTGGATGCATTTCTGTGTGACCTGTCCTAGACTCTGCAGTCCTGCTCTGGCAGGGGATTGGACTCAATGATTTCCAGAGGTCCCTTCCAACTCCTAACATTCTGTGATTCTGTGATGTTCAGAAGTCTGTAATCATTCAGAACTTGGGATTTCAGTTGACTTAGACTATCTCATTTCTCCCAATCCTTGGCACCCCTCCAGCCTTCCTGCAGCTGAAAAGTCTGAGTTAGTGTTTGGCAAAACTTACAGGTAACTTTATCAAGTAAATAAAAATAAAAACATAAGAGGAAAAAAGTACCAAACCAAACTAACTGGGGATATGTGGGACGTTTTGGAGATTAAAAAACATAAGGTCTAAGGTTTGTAGAGGCTGCCAGTGTGAAAGATGCATGCCTGCATTTGAGAAGTTCACTATATCAAAATAAAATAAAGCTCAAAAAGAACAAACCCAAAAGAAAATGGAAAAAAAAGCACACGTTCAAAAGAAAGGGGCAACAAAATCTACACTTAACAGGTGTATTAATAGGCAAAGAACTCCAGAAAACAAAGGATGCCTTCCACGTGACAGTAAATCTTCACTCACCTCATCAGCTTTTAAAGCTGGCTGGAGGCAGATCTACATAGAGTCATAGAATAGTTTCAGCTGGAAGAGACCTTGAAGATCGAGTCCAGCTTTTGTCCCAGCCCTATCAACCTACTAAACTATGTCCCCCAATGCAACATCCACCCGTCTCTTAAACACCTCCAGGGACGGTGACTCAACCACCTCCCCGGGCAGCCTGTTCCAATGGCTGACAACCCTTTCAGTAAAGAAATTCTTCCTAATATCTAACCTGAACCTCCCCTGGCGCAATTTAAATTCATTTCCCCTCATCCCATCACTCTCCACTAGAAAGAACAGACCAACTCCCGCCTCTCTACAACCTCCCTCCAGGTAGTTGTAGAGAGCGATGAGGTCTCCCCTCAGTCTCCTCTTCTCCAGGCTAAACAGCCCCAGATCCCTCAGCCTTTCCTCATAAGACTTATGTTCTAAGCCCTTTACCAGCTTGTTAGCCTGCCTCCATACCCTCTCTAGCACCTCGATGTCCCTCCTGTAGTGAGGGGCCCAGAACATAATTTTATTTTTTTTCCTCACAGGTTGTCATTGTTGTATACATTGTTCACATGCCACTACTACAAATCTTGGAGGAACTTACTCAGAACTAAAACCAAAACTATCCAGGCAAGATCTTTCCCAGCAGCAACACACACAGCAGCTCATACTTGTCAATTGTATTTCTTGCGGTGTGGATGTAACTTTTTTTAAAGATAAATAGATTTAATTTACATAGCTCTCAAGGCAGCCAGATTAAAAAAAAAAAAAAAAAGATTGATTTGTTGTTTGACCCCCTGCAACTCAGCATTTTAATCTGGTGAGTTAAAAAGGCAGATACCTCGACCAGTTGTTAAATATTGCAGTTTGTGGCACACAGCATTTCCTCGATGGAGGAGGAAAGCACCAAAATGAAGGCACCCACCAGTGCAGACACCACAGCAAGAGGCATCAACCTCCAGCTGAAAATTGTAGTCTGTTGGCAGGTGTATTCTGTGTTTGAAGGTACTGCAAAACAAGATGAAGGACTGACCCTCCACATGCCCTGACCATCCGAAGAAAGAGCCTGTGAAAAGCCTGCAGAGGCTGTACTCGTGAGAACGCTTCCCACATTGTTTTGGGCTTTTGTTTTTCTAAACATTAATGAATCTCACTGTAGCTTTCAACTGAGAAAACTGAAGATAGAAACAAGGATAAGAAGGCAGAACAAAGCTAAATATAGTTATAGTTACCTGATGCTTTAGATAACCGGTGAGTCATTTGAGTACTTGCACCAGAATTAATGCATTTGAAAATTAAAAGCTGCTGGTGTGCAGTCTATGAAAGAATGGAAGATTACATTGCGTGCATATCCAGGCTACATCTCACAGATCCTTTTTTTCCCCCTGCTCCCCAAGATTATCTGTATTTTATGTTACAAGATGAATCTATTTTGTTCTTTATACAAAGTTCTTTAACATAAGGATTACCACTGATATGAAGAGACTCAAAATATTAAGCTAAGAAGATATGAAAGTATCATAATTCAGTACTGTATAGCAACACCTTTTGCTTCCCTTAACACTGAAATTTAAAACATTGACTAAATTAGGTGAGTACAATGATTTGCATAATCATAAGCAATAGTTCCAGAAAATGTGATCTAATACTTGTAATTTAAGATTATTCTGCAATCTGACTTACAGAATAAACAAAGATATTCAGGTGAGTCAACATTTCCATTACAGGCTTACAATGAAAACTCAAGTGAATGAGCACTGCAAAATAACATGTTCTTGTAGAAATAAGTTATCAAGATGAAATGTGAAACTGGCACAAAGCAAGCACGGTGTGTACAGGTTTATTCATTTCTTTGAACCTGTTCTTATTAGTAGAACAGAGGAAGAGAAGGCAGAAGACAAACAGAAAGCTCTCCAGAAGACAAAACCCTACTGGAATAATCCAGAGGTAACAGAAGACTTCATTTAAAAGTGATGCAAACATATCAAGTTTGGGTATCAAAATGATTACATTTTAATGCCAACCACTTTCAGATATAGATGTGTTAAATCACACTGAAATGACACATAATTTTTGGCTGAGGTCATGCATCTTAGTTTTGCTTTGTTTAAGCACTTCTGATCAAAGTGTTTACATGAGACATAAGAAAATACTTTACTCTTCTGAAAGTTTATAGCACCTAACCTAACACTAAACACTAATTGTGGTTGCAACAGACAACAGCAATAAAAGGCAAAGCTAATATTTTTTCTATTTTTTTTTAAACTATATTGAACAGATCTACACATAAATACATCTCTTTCTGGAAAATTCCTTATAGATCAGAAAACTATTTTGAAGATTTTGGCACCTCCAAATTAGGGAAGGCTGATTTAGGTTTCAGACTGTACATTTATCTAGCATAAGTATTTATATTTACTAAGTCTATTAAGAATCCTATTATTAAGAAGCTTATTGGGGTAATGAGCTCTTCTCATGCCATAATGTCACAGTAGGAGGACTCGAGGACAATGTAAAAAACCAAAATCAGCTACAAACGAGTTCATTGAAAAATGACTTTCTATTCTTTGTACTCTTCAGACTTCAACAAATCAAAGAGCCTAGTACTAGTTCCTTTTAAAAAAAAAAAAAATAGGGATTCTTTTCACTCAGCACACACTCTAAGAAACTCTAAGAAATAGGCCCAAGTGGAAATAGTTTTATTGCACAGAAGGTAATTTCAGATCACCTACCACGATAACTGCTGTGCCATTAGCTACCCTTATGGAAGGGTAAGGGCTAGATTGAAAAGCTACACTTGGCGGAATGATGCAACTTCTGATAAGTTGGGAGACGGCCCCAGAACTGGCAACCACAGTGCTGCAATTCCACTGGAAGTCCACCTCGCTGCACGTAAGACTGCTGGTTCCCTTCACGAAGAGCTCTTTCCAGTGCAGAAAACACCCAGCCTCTTGCTGCTGAGCAGCTCAGCGCCCTGTATCGCTGTGGGTCAGCACTAACCAGGGTTAAGTGAAAAATGCACAATAGGCATTTAATGCTCGAGATTAGCAGCAAGTTGGTTAATGTGACCTCCTGGCCCCACTTTGTATACCAAGTCCCTCATGCAACCATATCTGGTAAATGCAACAGGAGGGTTATTCCAACTACTGCCTTAATTATGCAACTTTTCCACTCACACAGGGCCACAAAAAACTCAGTGTTAAACAGGAATTAAACTCTTTTACAATAGAGAAAAGATTCACTGTGATCAGAACAGAGAAAACAATCTCTGTCCTATACTGCATGTTTTTGGAATATTCTTCACAAATTTAAGTTAGTCTTCCTTTTAAAAACTTCACAAATTCCAGAATTTGATTGTTGGGGGTTTTATGGCTCTTTCAGGGCAATAATAAAATCACATGCTAATATTTTGCATATACCTGTGGCAGTTAATGTAGCTGAAAAACTCATCGTCTCTGCAAGTGTATGCACTGAAAAAAACAGCAGGAACACTTAGTTCGTTTTATTATTAGTGGGTGAGGGTGGAGACCTGTGCATCTCTTAGGAGAATAAACTTCACAATTGTCACAGCTGAAGGAAAAGCTTCCAACAGAATAAAGCTTGCAACTCATCCTGAGTCTTTTCTGTATATCAACATTGACTAGTAGCTGGGAGCTTATCAAACTGTTGGGTTTTGGTTCAGTGTTTAGTTGTTGTTGTTTTGCGGTGTGTTTTGTTTGGTGTTTTGTTTTTTTTTTTAAAGAAAAGCTTAACTATAAAAAACAAGCAGGAGAAAAAGTAAAAGCCAGACACCTCTGCCCCTCAAGTCATCCTCTCTACAGAAACTGACTGCAGAAATTCAGGTCAACATAAGAAAATGCAAAAGCCACAAAACTCCTTTGTATATCTGTGTGGCTTCCAGCAGTGACTACCCACTGCCAGCTGGGAGACAAGGGACAGCTCCAGACAGGGACCATAAGGTCACAATAACGAGTACTTCACCGGACACTATACCCTGGTGTGAATGCAGGTCTCTTTTCCAGCTGGCAGCCATACAAAATAGTGACTCTGATCCCTGGACATTCACATATACGCTCAAAGGTTTTCCTTCCCATCACCATTTTCCTCACCACCTTGGTATGGAGAGGACCAGTGAAGGGTGGGACCCGACTGCTTTTTTATCTCAGTGCTCATCTCCCTCCTTTTACAGGGTCAGAGCTTCAATGTTACATGATGGAAAAGGCTAAGATCAGAAAGGGATCCTCCTAGCAGCACAGCAACTTCAGTCTCATCACCAGCCGCCTTCTACCATCACGTGGCCTCTTCTGGGGCAGTATCTTTCCAGGTGTTGCCTCCTATCCAGGTGTTGCCTCCCTCACCATGCACAACTGCTCTGCTACCGCTTGAGAGTCGAGGAATGTTTGGTATATTAACACATGCCTAAAGGAAATAAGCCACTTACTCTTACTTAAGGTAGAAGGTTTTAGAACAACTTTGAAGACAAGAATAATGGGCACACCAAAAACCAGAAAGTAGGGTGAACTGCAACAGAAGTTTGCCAAAAGTATATTGGTCTAGACTAGTCCCTTTCCTAGCACTGATTTTTCTAGATAATAGCACTGTGGATATTTAGACTCTGATAATTCTAAGAATTAGAGTAGCAGAAATTGAAGGAATAGTAGCAGCACAAAGCACAAGTTTAGTAATCAAAATCTCTGCTGAAAATGGCAGTCATAAGCTGGAAACAAGAAAAGAATGAAGACCACGCACATGTCAGTCTCAACTATGAGCTGCTGTTACGAAGCCATCTGTGATGATGGTCCTGAAAGGCTGCCCAAGGAAGAGAAAAATATATTAGGAATTACGAATTTTCAGTAAGCTGGAGATGCACAATCTTTAACTCCAAGAAACACGAGGCAAGAGACATTTAAACAAGCTGAAGAAAGAAAGCCACTAAAAATTTTAAGCCATTTTCAACTACTCCAAAACCTGCAGCAGAGAAACTTTAGCAACCAAGACAAAAGCCTTTCCTCCCAGGTGCACACTCAGTGAAAATTATATTGTCCAAAAAAAAAAAAATAAATTTACCAACATTTCTCCTTTGTCTCAACAGGGACTGTTCAAAGTATGGATTGGAGGAAACGACTGCTCCTTTCGAGGAACAAGAATTCTACAGCTCACAGAAAACAGCCATCAGGCCTATCACATGTAACACAGCATGTGTTACCTGCAGCATCATCAGCAAGATTATTATATACCGATGAATTCATGCATCAGTAGTCCTTTCTATAGGAGTACAGTCATATTTTTATATCGCATAGCAGTTGCAGCACAGTGTAAGAAAAGTTGGTGCCAGTAGAGGGAGGCAGCTGCTCTCCTGGACACTCATCTTCCCATTCCCCAATGCACAGTAGGAAGCCAAGGAGTTTGTTTTTGTGGAAGTGAACTCACCCCTCAGCCATTGTGTAAATGTGGCTTTAAATCAAGTTGTAATTAGATTTTGTTGTATTTAACAAAACCTCTCTTGTTGCTCCTCTTTTCCAGCTCTAGACAGGAAATAAATGTATTCTTGAAAGAAAAAAGGGAAAAAGTTTATGCCTCTTCCCAGAGCAAGCCCTGGCACGCATGCAAAAGTAAGTACAAAACACAAAACAATAAGCTCATGGGACACTCAATCTTCACATTACATAGGAACACAAAGGTCTCTCAGCTGGTCCACTGTAAAACGTCACCTCACTTGTATGAATACCCTGCTTCACCACATTAACCTTAGTAAAAGGTATTAGCAGTGCAACACTTGGAGTCTAGCTTTTCTTCATAAATTTAATTTACTTGGCACAAAACACAAGTGGAAACCATCTGCTAAAGACTCAGGCAAACTAAGACTGCCACGTATTCATTTTAGGACAGATCTTTTCTTTCCCTCTTATTTTAACTGTTATGGTCGTAGCATTCTCATTTTTAGCCAAACTGCTTTATCTGCCTCACAGCCTTTGTATAGCCTGGTAGCCCCAAAATAAAAGCACGTTTTCTTCAAATACACTTTACCATAATACATGTTGCACAGTGCGCCTTTCCTCTGTTGAAGTTCTTTATGGATTAAAATGCATGTTTCCACTGCATTTTACATTGCCTTATGAGGAACAGCACAGCAAATAAAGTTGAGTCCACTCAGAATAATGAAAAATTTGATGGGATTTTGACTCCAAACCTTACAAAGAACTTTATCTGGTGGTGGTGACAACAATGGATACAATAGCACACTGGTGCAACAAACTGGTGTAACAAAGTGAAGAAGACATGCCCAGGGCCAGGCAGCAAATTAGCTGCTGATCTCAGAACAAAAAGTTTCTGTTCTTAATCTAGACATTCTTCCCAGTGAGTCAAAACCCATTGATAACTATCTGGTCTCATAAAAGTTTCACATTCTTTAGAAGAAAGGAGAAGAAACCAAACACTAATTACTTATTTACATGCACACAAGCATTGTTTAGGATTAAGCTATTTACAGAAGTTACTAAGTTTTAGGAAAAGCCTGACAAGCCTGCCTTTTCAAAACACAACTACTTCAAGAACATACACTCTAACGCCTTAATTCCCTACAAATCTTCTATTATGCCACAAGTTTTAAGAAGTCTAAGGCTGGTTTAGGCACTCAAAAGTTAACCTCGCTCTGAAGTTGGTTTGCAGTTTAATCTCCAGATGGAAGAGATCAAGGCAGTAGAGAATCCTCCTATACCTGCAGAGGAAGAGAATCCTCCTATACCTGCAGAGGAATTCTTACATCTGGGTTTTTCTGAAATAGCCAATACAAGCTCTTCCCAAAGGCAGGATAATGAAGTTTGTTTCAGAATTGATCCAAAATGATAATACAGAACTTACTATGTGCAGAGAGGTTATGCTTCTGAAACTGTAAATCACCTGAATAAAAAGCTCACAGGTATTCAGTATCCTATTTCTTACTTTATTTCTGCTGATAGTTTATTATTTTTTTTAATGTAAGTTAAACATTCTTCATAAAAGCAAGCTAAATTTGCCATAACCAAAGCGACTATAGGCACATTTATTTTTGCTCGCTTTCTTTGACCCATATTAAAAAAGGGCACTTTTTTCCCCCTCCCCCTGGATGTCTGGAAATTAGCACAGAATAGTGCCATGATCCACAACTGTGTGAAACACTTTGAGCATTAACTGGGGGAGAAATTCCACAAAGCACGTAGCCAAAGGTATGGTGCCATAACTAGGAAAGGGAAGTTTCTACACTAGCTCCTAAAGTGGAAATACACAATAGGATTAGCCTTATCTTATTTAACAGCAAGACTGCATCCTCTTGACAGCATTCTGTTTCCAGCAGGCCTCAAACTCCAAGTAAGAGTGTGTCTTAAAATAAAGTGGCAAAGGCTATATTTGGCAGAGCTGGAACCATGAGGACAAGACAAACAGCCAAAATGGTTTATTCAGGTTTGACTCAAGTGGGAAAACTAAATTTCAGGCTAGACAAAAATAAGATGCAACATAATCAAGGGAGCTTCCAGACTACCATTTTTAAGTGATGCCCTGTACTTTTTCCTGCTTTTCAATCCATACGTGGGAAGGTCAGATCACAAAGTGGCTTCCACTGCGGCATTTCAGTTCAGATTATTCTCTACATAATAATTAGTGCCTTTCTTCTCACCACTTACGTACTGTTTTGCTAGTCTGAGAATGTTATTTGTATTTATTTATTTCTGAGAAGCTTTTTTTAATCCCTTCAAAGTACCAGCATCCTAAACATAGCTATCTCATGCTCTGTGAACTTCAGTGCAAATGCTATAAGCATTTCTTTTCTTCCAAACAACTTCATTACCATATTTACATGGGACTACAGCGCTAGTACTGTGACCATGCAAAGTAAATACGCTGTAGTAAATGTAAGCATTATTTGAAGTCGAGATTTAAGTCTTTACTGGCATACTCCAGACTGGGTTGCCAGTGCTAGTGTATGGAAAAGGGCAAAATGAAAATTAAATGACAGACCTTTCATGCTAACAAGAATTTTGAAACAGGCTGAAAAACCTAAACATAAGAAGAATGAAAAAGCTAAACATATTGCCAAAATGTGCCAACCTGTTTGATGAAGTCAACTGAATTTCAGTTCCACATAGTCCGAGCAGAAAAAAATCTTTTTCCTTTATAAAAAAGGAGGAGGTATGGGAAATATGCCTCTTTCTTCTAAAGATCTGTGTGTTGTTCCTTATAAGACCCTTCCTTTGAAAGGGTGTTGGGGGACAGTACCTCCAGTAATTTGATATTCTGCAACAGGAGACAAAATTTGCAAAATAGCAGCCAGGGAAAAATTTACAACTGTATAAACGTCACTGTGATTAAGTGATGCTAATGCAGAGGCATTTTTTCTGTCTTCAGGAAGCATTTCAGAAAATAAATTTACACTGTTCAAAATTTCTTGGCAATATCCAACATCCAAAATCTGTCTTATGTCTAAGCAGCTACTGGATATAAGCTGTCCTTATGTTTATAAGAAACATAATAAGCACACTGTCACTGTATGCTCTCCCATACTACTACCAAAAAACATTTTGTAGCAGAACATACATTCAACACATCTTACAAATTCAGTATTTATACTATGAGTGAAACTGTTCAGTAGTCTGGAAATTCACAAAATTGTTTTAAATAATGCTTGAAACTCTACTGAAATTCAGGCCTGTAAATCTGATGTTTTCACTGTTTTCCTCCAGGTAAACAAAAGCATTAAAATTTTTGATTTGGATTCACATTCTTCTCCATTCAGCCTCACATGGTAGTCATTTCAAAGAAAATAACACATCTATCAGTACCACTGGTCTCCACCTTAACTGTACTCATTATCACTTTCTACATCCTCTCAAGAAAAAAAAAAGTCCAAAAAACATCCAACCCCATACTCTAGTACAACTCAAATCTCCATCATCCTCTTTGCTAACTCACCGCATTCCAAGCTACCCCTACAGTAAGAACCTCAATTCCTCCGCATCATCTTCTCAAGATATTTAGTCATCGTGAGGTTAAGTATATGGAAGGGGAAAATGGGTGGAGGATAAAGAAACCTAGATCAAAGGTACTTAGAAATAGAAGTAGAAATTACCTTTTTTAAAAAAAAACAACAAAAAAACCCACAAAACAAACCCCCACAATATGTACTTCTGGCGAATATCAAGTTATCATTTTTCTTCTGGTAGAAGTTAGCACCATTAGCACACAGACAACCAGCAAGAAACTTCTCAAGAAAATATAGCACTTGTAAAAAAGCAACAGCAGTGATCCCATCCTAAGGGCTATTTTAGAAAATAATTTCTGCCAGAAGTGCTCAAGTAGGACTGAAATCCCATTAAGGAAGAAAACAAGGGGAGAAACACCAACAGCCTCTTATAGTACAGAGTTTAAACAAAGTCAAAGGTATTAGGTGGGGCAGAAGGGAATAGGAAAAGAAATAAGGCCATAAAAGTTGGTGTACTATGAAAAGCTGCCCTGTTGGTTTCACTTAAAAAAACAAAAACCACTCATATTTTAAGAACTTTTTTTGGACTGAGCTAAAACAACACAGTTGCATTTTACCTCCTCTAGCAAGAAAAAAAAAAATCTAAGAGCATTTATCATTCAGAGTTCCTTCTGTAGAGAGTGGAAAATTGTTATGCTAGCCCTTAACGCTTCCACTGAGTGAAAGCCTGTTTGGGGGTTTTGCCCCTTTTTTTGGTTTGTTTTTGAGGGGGGGGGGGAAACCAAAAAGACTACTACTGAAAGGCCCCATATGGCATGTACATAGAGCTGCTTTTGCTGTTATCACTACCACAGAGTTAAGTACTTGAATTCAGGAAACACAGAAACTGAAAAATTGGAGAACAAAAAAAGTGGACTGAACTTGCTATTTTGAAGTTCCAAGCTAACATTAATGGCAATAAAGCAGAGAAAAGCCATGAATAAAATCCAACACAATAGTATCTGAGACATACAGCGATGCCTGGATAAATGAAAATCATCAGTTTTGGTTTCTGGTACCAAAGTTTACAGTCGAACGCAGCTGGATCGCAGTCAGCCAGCCAGCTCCCACAGCAGCACCTCCAAGCCGTATTGATTTCTACGGGAGAAAAGTCACTGCAAATCCACCCGAGCAGCATTGCGTCATTCTTTTGGTTGGCTCGAAGAAGCAAATTAAATGTTTTCCATTAGCATGGTAAAGAAGCTATACAATTTTGTTTTTATTTCAAATGCAGTCTCAAGTTACGGAACGCTTTAGCTAACTCTGCGGCGAGGACGACATGTTTCGTGTTCGTAAAGCCAGCAATTCATGCTTATGTGAAACCAGATGTGTACGCCGCACAGTTCCCAGGGCTGGGGAGGTTTTTTCAAATGTGTTGCTGTCGGTTAAAGGAGACCCTGCTTTTCAGTTAAATCATGGGATATGCTAAAGCAGAAACGCACACTCTTGTGAGGAAGGGGGAAGAAGGGGAGAGCAAAGTGGGTGGAAGCAGAGGAAAACTTCAGGGGAATGAAAACCACACACACACAGAGCAGTGTATGAGCAATGCTGAAGTACAACAAAGAGCAGCACAGTTCTGAGAAGCAATAAGCATAACATTACTTGAGGTAACAAGAACTCCTTGATCAATTATTCATCTAATTTATAACAACAGTTACAGCTGCATCTATGACAAAAAACAAATCTAGGGCAAATTTAAAACTTCACAGCTACGAAGTGCCCTCGATTTTCACCAGAACATTTGGCTGTCTTGTATCATGTGTTTCTGGTTAGTAACACACCCGTCCAACAAAGGGAAACAAGAGACAGAAAGGAACAGAACAAACTGATTTGCTGGAAGCAGCGACAGCCTTCAAGGCTGCATTTCTATCTTGAGCACTGTGCATCGCCAAAAACTGACAGTATCCTACACCGCTGTAGGTGAATCTCGACCACCGCCACCCCACTTAAGCACATCCATGCACCCCACTGACTATGCAGATACTTTCTATAAATGTCTTTACTCTGTCGATGTGTAAAATTGCACTTTTTAAGTATCTTTTTAGTTCATGGTTATCTCAACTTGTATTGCTTCAGGTACTCCTAAGGAAAATGTAACAAAGGGAAACATTAAGGAGAGAAATATTTCTGGATTTTTTTTCCTCTAGTTTGCAATCACTCTGTAATCATTGCTTTTTGCTTTGCCAAGGTTTTGATACAGTATCCTCAGTTGCTCAGGATGACCTTGCTGGTGGACTGGAAAACCACAGCTGAAAATGAATTCAAAGAACTGAGAAGCAGCGGGAAAGGGAATGGTGTAAGAAAGGGATGAGTGAGCCTAACCACGCTTGGTGGTCTTACTCCCAGACATGTAGAGCAGATCAGGAAGGAAGGCTACAGAGTGAAACACTGACTGTGCTAATAGGTAAACTCATGCTGATTTTGCTCTATGGATGGTAGGACAATATACTTTGGTCTAGTTTAGAGCTCTAATTCCAGTCTAAATTAGAAAGATCTATCAAGAATTAACAAGAAAAACTTGAAGTTCTTCTTGGATAAGTCAAGGAATATTTATTTAAGGACCCCTCCAACAATAAAGTTAACACCTTGCAACAGCTATTTCAAAAAAAACTGCAGAAGTTGGCAGACCTTTGGAAAGACCTACAATTAATCTAGAGGAAATCTGTACAAAGTATTTCCTCTACTATTCACTTTTTTCAGCCAACTCTCTACACAAAGTTCAATTAATCTTGTCAGCATGAAGAAAAGATTCTGTATATATCATCACGACATTCAAAATCCTGGCTATCTAACAAAACTATAGTACAGCCAAATCTCCCAAAGTGCCCGGGTCTGTAGTGCCGATAGGTTCAGCAAAGTTCTTTCGGTCACATTTCTTTTTCATCCATCAGCATTTGTCCTTTACAAGCAAGAACAAGTTCTGGATGATCATGCTAAGAAATAATTACAGTGCTGGTAAACAAAAACTCATCACATGCAAACCTCATTCTCCTCCCGTTGCTGAAGACATCCAAGAGCCTTTCCATATTCTTGTGGCCACTCAAAGCAAGCTCCAAATGCAGCAATTAAAGTGGGACACATTTCTAAAAAACAGATCACGCTCTAGAGCTCCAAAGCAGCCTGTTCCCTCATCAACAAAGAACTGCAGATATCTTTCTACTAATATTACAAGGAACTACTGGCTCTAACCTACAACACACGATGTTGGTTTCCTCCCCCTCCTCCAGAATTTGCTATGACAACATTTGTACCAGTTAGCAAGTAGCAGTGCACACAAAAGGAGAAAGCTCAGAGATGCATTTGTCTGTTTATTTAGTAAGAAAAGAAATTCCGATTTTGAAAGTAATAGCCACTTCAATTTGCTTGAAAAATTCATCTCTTTACCTTGATGTAAGATTCCTGGACTATTGCCAGGGCTGCCTTGCCTGCGAGGTGGTCTTCACCTTTAGCGGAAGTCTCCAGAGTCTCTTCACCCTGGAAATCCCAGAGGGTCCTTGCAACAGTGCCTGGAGACGCAGCAACAGGAAAGGCATTTAGATTCATCATCATGCATCAAAGCCACAGTTCTAGAACAAGCATCCTTTTACATTGAATCTTCTGGCTTAAACAACGCAAGTTTCAGAAATCAGAAACCTATGTCTTCTTTTGGAGATTGGAAGGCTGCAAAGAGGTAGCAAGTGACACCAGACAAACAGCTGTAGATACTCTCTAGCATTTACATTGCTGGTCCTAACAGTAGAATCTCCAAACGCAAACATTTAACAGGCGACCTACAGGTATCAATTCTGAGTTTCTCTCGCGTCGTTTTCCCCATACTGAAGCTGCTCTGAGACATGCTTTGGGAATGCTTCAGAAAAGAGCACAAGTGGCGAGACATCATCTCGGGGCAGACAGAGTGCTGTGCCACCGCAGGCGAGAAACCCAGCCTGCAAACCAGCTCACTCCCCTGAGCATGACCTCCCATCCAGCTGACAAAGCAGCCCTCGTTAAATACGCACTCCAGAACAGTGTCTTTTACTCGGAAAAACTCAAAATAAAAATCCTTAAACTCTTCCATCAGAAGGGCCAGATAATAACCAGACTGCCTTCCTGAAATTAATGCGATTCACCACTGCTGCTTACATGCATACTGAATTTAGTAGGTTACAAGATGTGACCTAAATCCCTGTTTAGGTTTATGTTCTTTTTCTCAACGTGCCACCTGAGGTAAGACGAGCACTAATCATAATATTCTAAAAATAAAAGTACTCGGGTACCTGAGATTTCTGGGGTTTGGTTTTATTTGACAGTATGTGCTCAAGCAGCCTTACTGGCACAAGCAGATGGCACAGCAGCTTCTTTTAAGCAAATATTTCTGAAGAGTTTCAAATTATTTTCATTTTCTAACCAGTTATTCACACTAAGAACAAGACTCTAATCAGGTTACAGACCATGTGATGAAAGTGGGGTTTCTTTAAAAAAATGGCAGAAACAGTTTAAGGACAAACTCAAGAAAAGGGCTCTCTCATGCAGTTAACATACCAAACAGGCAGCAATATTTATCATATATCAATTATTTTGGGTTTCCTCACTGCCAGTCTTTGAGGAACCTGCCTGAGTTTGGGTCTTGATATTAGTACACCTAAGATGAGGGCTCATTTCTGTCGGGTGGGTGGATAGAGCTTCACCTTGGAAACTGGCTGCCTTTGAAACTGCAGAACAACAGAAAAGAGCAACAATGGAGGGGTTTCAGAGACAGCTGGGTATCTTCATGGAAGTGCTCGTAAATTAGAAAAAATAACAAGAGAAGGACGAAGGCATAAGCATATTGAATGCGACACAGCAGTACAGCTACTTATGAGACCGCTGTAGGTTTGTTATTCTGGTATTTGGTAAAATAATAAAAAAAAATAGTTTAAAAACATGAGTGGAAAAAAAAAGATGTTTTCCAAGCTTGCCTTGTTTAGTACAACGACAATCAAAAATCACTTGTATTATTACAAATTATTCTGGTATTCCAAATTACTGTATTTTAAGCAATAATTCTGAAGTGGCACTCATTCTCAAAACTACAGCTACTTTTAAGTTCACATTTGACAAGTTAGAGGGGAAAAAAGGGGAACATGGCCATTAATTGCAGCTAGTAAATCTGTTCCAGCCATGTTTCTTGGCCAACAGCTTGAGCAAGTTCAAGTGCTAGCAGCACTTGTATTTCCAAGATTAGTAACAACTTATACAGCTATCAACTGGTCAGGACAGAAGACATCCACAATATCCCTACCAGGCTGCTAGATTTACTGCTTAAAAAAAAAGCCAAAACACAACAAACACAAAAAAAGCCCAACTTGTGACAAAATACTGTAAACAAACTTTGTGCCTGTCTGTGCAGGAAAATATTCAGAGTCACAAATTCCTCTCCTTCTGCCCACTTGAAATTGGAATTCCTTGCTTTCTGCTTCTCCACTGAGTTGCTGGTTTGTAGTCTGCAAAGAACACAGACTGTAGCTCCCAAATTTACATCTGGCACTGGTAATGTTACCAGTCTCCCACAGGAAATACATTACCACTGAGTTGAACATACTTATGTTAAAAAAAAAAATAATTGGCACGAAGGTATGCATGTGTAGAAATATATATATGTGTGTATATGTATATATATACACATATATAAAAAAAAAAGTAGCTGCACAGTTATCAGTCAGGTTTTCCGCAACACTTGGAACTGCTCTTTAAAAATACTTTTAAGAAACTGTTTTGTATTTATAGACTACATCCTGAGTTTCAGTCTTTATCCAACAAGCTGGAGCCTTTTATGGCACATGTTGTTTCCTGTTTTGCTGTCCAGTATCAACAAGTCTTTGGGCTTCTTTCTAAAAAGAGTTTTCATCCTCACTTACTGTGTTCTTCCTCTCTTTCATTCTCTTGCTAAGTATGAAATCAAAGTTTTAGTAGTTACAAAAATACACATCTCAAGGAAGGGAAGCCAAACCTAATTCGGAAGGATCTGTGAATGAATGAATGAATGGTCTTCTTATTCTAACAATCCCAAAGGCACTGATTTAAACCTTCAAACCTCACTTGAGTCTACCCTGAGGTTTCCATAATCCAAACTAAAGTCTTTAAAAATGTAGGATTTCTTGACAAAGAAATAAGCTGGTAGAGAAACTCAGCAGCAGACGATTAAGCATTTGATAACTTGATGCTTCGATAAGGCGTTACCTTAATCGCTGTCACTAGGGAGAAACTGAAGTCAGGAAACTGAAACTAGGCAGCTGGAAGAATCCAGCTACTCAAATAAATAAGAAACACTTTCTGTGCCAAAAGAGATATGAACACTTTCTGCACCCAAACAGAGCACAGATCCTGACACAGAACCAAGTTATTTAACAAAACAGATGAAGTACTGGAGAACTCGGCCATACATACAACTTGAAACAAGGAAATACCTACTATTGGATACTGGGGATGGGGGGGGGAAAATCGGTCTGTTTAATGCAGACCCTAAATTTTCACAGGCAGGAGGTGCCGAGTCACTACTCTCACATCTCTGTGAGCTTTCAGGTAAAAAGCTCACATCAAACACAGATTGGAAGGTGTAGTCAATTTAGAGAAGATGATTTTCAGAAACACTGATTAGTGGAGTTTTGTCAGGAAGGGGTCATATCCACTAACCCTGGCAGTTTCTACTCCTGTAGGCAGACATGTTTTCATTAAAAACAACAACAAAACTACGCTGTAATCTGCCTGGTTATTCAGCATTAAACCACTGAAAAGATGGAGGACTCAAATGAAAGAAATCCAGAAAGCTCAGAAGTCAGGCTTCTCACAACTAATGTTAACACGTCCATATTTCACACAGCATTACAGTAAGTATTACCCTATATTACCTTAGCTAGCAAACAAATGCCTAAGTATCTTCAGTATTGGAGGTTTTACTTCTAAGCTGGAAATCTTAACTTTCACATCTTCTAACTTTATACACAGCTGTTAACAAAATTCACTCCAATTTAGACCAAGAATAACAGATTTCATCACAAAATAAGACACCTATATGAAACCAAGAAGAATGTTAATGACCACAAAGTTTGATGAAAATGCCACTAATTTTCCTAAGCAAGAGTTACATCGACAGGACAAATTGTACATCGCAATGTCTTTAAAAAGTCTCATGGATTCGCTATCACTATTGCAGCTCTGAGCATCTCGCTAGAAGACTCTGGATCAGCACACCTATTCAGCCACTATATACTGTCAGGGAAAGATACGGCAGCAGAATGTATATCCGTCTCCTAAATGTTAAGGATATTGACAGAAAGCTTCAGTTAGAAGCTGTTTACCAAGTCCGGCACACTGATTTTTTTTGTTTGCTGGTCTGTGCACAGGCAGATTTGAAAAATATGCCTAAGAGAAAAGACAAGAGAGTTAATTTTAGCCTCATTTGTTTTCTGCCCACATTCTCAGATCCTCTCTTTTCTAGTCTCCAGTACTGAGGGTTTCATTTAAGGATTGTATCAGTTATGGATTAAGTGCTCTGTATCCATGGAAATACACGCATCAGGTGCAGACACATTGTCATTTTATGATCCACAGGTGCTGCTGCACCATTTATCAGGAAAACAGAAGAGTCCTTAATGCAATCATATGATTACTTACAAAATCACAGCTTCTGTATTTTCACCCTTCTTCACTGGACTTCTTATAATTTTATAAAGGTAAATGCATTTATTCTAGGAACTTTTTAAATGGAAGTCTAGCACTTTCCTGGAATGAATCATACACAGTCATGAAAGTATAGTAGAAAATAGAAAAGAAAAAAAAACACACAGAAAAAAAGTTTTTCTGGCCAGCATGCTACCTGGTTCTGCAGGATAGGTTTTCTTTTTCTAGAGTTAAAAAAATGAATGAAAATAAGTGACAGTCAAAGACATGACAGTGGAAATAATTCGGGTTCTTAAACATCACTGGGCATCCCAGTAAAATAGGACTCCAAAGATGAGTAACAAAAAAAAAAAAAAAAAAAGTGTGTCTCTTGAGGAAGACATTGGTCTTCGAGAGCAATAGAAGGCAGGGAGATTATGGTACTTGAAATAAGCAGAGCAGTACAGATGGACCTGCTGGGTTTCCATCCTGCCATTCTCACTGTGCACCAGTCAGATGTCAAGTAAATTAATGACAGCAAAAAAGCAGTCATTTAGATCTGCTAAGACAACCAACTAAGATAGGTAGTTATTGCAAGAGGATAGACAGACACAGCTCTCATGGGGAACCACTCCTTCAGGAAACTCCACTGAAAAGCAGCTGAAAGCACAAGCACAGTTCAAGAGGCACCAACTACAAACTGCAACTGGGAATTTATGAACCGAGTTTATATGCTAATGTATAATCTCGTACTACCTTCAGTCTCTGTGCGTACACACCTTTTGCCAAGGGACTTGAAAGAAGAAAGCCTGTATGCTTGTGAATATCCCTGGGTTTGGTGATGATGGCTGAGAGCACAGGATGAAAAGCAAGCATAATTATTCAACTGACAAGAGAAGACAGGCTTAAGAAGGGGCCTGGCATAATGATTGAATTTCTTTGTCATGTTTACTTCAAATAAATATGAAAAATCAAATTTAAGTTTTCCCTGTGAAAGGGAACAGAAAAATACCATGATGCCTTATTACTATAAATATTACAGAGAATCATAAAACAGGGAATAGAAGTTGAAATTAAAGCAAAAAAAAAAAGACCCTATGTAAGCTTCTGGTAACTTCTTCAGCAGTTACAAAAAAAAAAAGTCAATTAAGCTCCTAAGAAAGGCATCATTGAAGTAATTAAGAATCACTCATTCAGGGATAACAATATATATATATATATGCGCCAATGAGATTCACAGTTTCAAGGTCTTGAAAATGGTTTAAGACTTGGACATAGCCCAGGAGATATTAATTTACAAACAAGTGTGCTCTCCGAGTCTTTACTGATGATCAAGGGAACACATCAGCATACACTAGCTTAAAGAGTTATATCCAAAATACAAAGGTTTCTGAATAACAGCCGGGGTATAACACCTGAAATAAACCAAATTCTGAATTGTCCTTTGCCTGAGTTTGCAATTTAGCTTTATTCATTTTTCATAGTCCCCGTGACAGCATAGTTCATGAGATGCAAGCTAAGTAATCAGTTTGACTTTAGAACAGACATTGGAAGCAACCATATGCTACCACCATCTTCGTCTGCTATTGGGGAGAAGTCTTAAGACAAGACATTCATGAAAGCATACAGGAGTGTAATTATATGCAGCTGAACAGGGAATCACATATATTACACTACCATGTCTGCATTCTCTCAAGAAATTTTCCAAAAAATTAATGGGTAGAGCTGGAACTCTACTAAGCATAAGAAAACCATGGAACTAAAAGCATCAACTATGCATGAGAGAGATTTTAGACCCGACAAGGGTGACACCTCTCTGGCTTTTAATAGTGACACCATTATCATTTTAACAAAGATACTCTGGAATGCATAAACACTTTCAAAAGTCTTTGCAACATCAAAGTTAGACAAATGTTACTTAATGCATTCAGATTTGGACTTACGATTGGTTTTGTTGCAAATCCAGCCACAGTTGGCGAAGTAGGATTTTTACGCAAATTATAGAACTCGTTTGCTATAGCCTCTAATCTTCCCTTCATCTTGCCATATCTGCGTAAGACAAGCTGCGCAAGAGAGGTGGAACTGCTACACCTCCTATATTGGTACTGAACCACCACAAGATGTGTTCATTCTCCCTTGGGTATGACCAAGGGACAGGGGAAGTGATACCCAACACCATGAAATGATCTGATCAAGACAGCTCTCAGGTTTTCAGGACACGGTTAAGACGCTGAGGTAAAGCTCGCCCAAGCAATTTTGCCAGGGAACGATGCCAGAGAATTGCAAGAGTGGTTCTCCAAAGTACCTGAATGATAAACAGTATGGCAATTTCATCGGATCAATGAGAAGAGCAGGAAGTATGGAAGTGCCAGATGGTTACTGAATACCAAGCTATGCACATGTTTTGGAGGAGTTTCAGGTCACTTTCATTTGCTCACTGGCCAACACAAGAACTCAAACTACAATATAAGCTTCAGAGCTGGAATAAGTGCAAATTATTAATAATGAGACACTTGCAATCACAGAGGACAAACCCAACCCACCTCCTGCCCTCCTGTGCCCCCCCCCCCCCCCCCCCCCCCCCAAAGAAAAACCCTGAAACCAAACACAACAACAAAACACAAACACTTATGCACTTCAGGAGAAATAAGGAACAACTGGCAGGAGGAATTAGCCGAGGGAAACAGTCATTGATTTATCATGTCATCAGGCATGACTGAAATACAGACGGATGTTACAGCCTGTAAAGGCAAATTTTCCTCTGGCCTGGAAGACTTTCCGGCCTGTACTGCTACATGCAAACTTCCAGGTAAAGAATTCACATCAGCAAGTTATTAAAACCCCAAAGCAGCACAGATTTAGTTTAATCTTTATTCACTTGAGGACAGCCACTTGCTTATGCTGCATGGCATCCAGACTGTCAATTCTCTCTTCACAACTCACTGTAACTAAGACGACTAACTTTGTTTCTGGTTATACCAACTGTAATTGTTTTGCTTTGGATGTTTTATAGCTGGAGGAGGAAAGGATATAGACAGGTGAACTCAGTTTTAGACTTTTAATCAGTCAACAGATGAAATGTTAGTAATAAGAAACACGAAACAGATCCATTGTCCATGATAGGAAATACTAATTCTAGAGCTAGGCTTCAAAACAAACAAAAAAAACCCCACTTTGGTTCATTTTGCTGGGATAGCAAAGATATGCAAAGGTTTGACTTAGGAGTCGGGCCACCGGGTCAAACACACAAAGCGGACATAAATCAGAGATTATTTCTAAAACTTAATTTCCAAAGCGTAAGAGGGTGAGTGTCAAAGTATTTATAAAACATAACACTGAAAAAAAGCCAGGTACGAGGGCAATATACAGTAGTGTCCAGACCTCAGCCAAGGAAAGACATGCTGCCTGCTGCAGCAGTCAGTTCTACTGCCCGTCACATAGACAAGCTTGTGAATCCGACTCAGCTCTTTTGGCTCTCACACCCAGGTTTTATCTACATCAGACCAAAGGCAGAGGAGGGAGCTCCCTGGGACAACACGTAACTAGGGAGTACCTCAACCTCCTGCACTACTGACCAAGGGAGAGATTCAGGGACGCTCAGGCCAACACACCTCAGAATACACACACTACACATTTTTCCTAGAAACTACATTAAGGTGTGGCTGTTGTTTACTATGTTTAACGTTGGACTACAAAAGGCTACAAGCAGTTTAATGCCTCCCTTTGTGACTTGTTCCGAAACTTCACGGTTGTTATTGATACCAGCAGTAAAAAGGTGTCACACCTGCAGGGGTAGGGGGGAAGTGCTGAGTATAGAATATCAGTGATTCAACTTTAATGAGTCCTGGCATCACACCCAGCAATGTATGGAAATGGGATGTCTTACCAAAAGCCTTCCTCCCCAGACCACAAGAAGTGGAGACCATCCCTAGGTCACGGACTCAGTGCTCAGAACAAGTCAGTAGATGTTTACAAAAGCAGGAATTAAGAACAACATGCCAGCTCTGCAAAGTACAGCTTCAGAGGTATTTAACAACAACAATCTCCTGCTGCACACCACAATTTTGGGAAGCAGAGAAGAAAACAGTTTTATATACTACCTTACATTCTTTTATATTCTAGCTTAGAAGTGGACCATTTGAGGCAATTCTGTACAGAAGTAAAAAATACATAAGATCTCATGACTGTTTACTTTTCTTTGTGTAAAGCTACTTACTGGTTAAAAGATTTTAGTGAAAACAAATTATCACTACCCAGAATTTTAGTGCAGGGCTACAGTATTTCCATACCTCAGAGGACGTGAATCCAGGCAACTGCTCCACTCCAAGTACCAGAAAACTGGCAAACACAGGCAAGGGGCAAGCAGCCAAACCAACTAACACTAAGAGCAGTATAAATCAACAGTTTGAATCAGAAGGTTTTACACCTCCTTTCTAAGGACTTAGCCACTCACTGCTTCTTTTATAAGCACTTATCAACCTTGCATCAGGTCACTATGGTAAAGCATGAAAGTGGCAACACTTGCAGAATACCTCCAGCAGTTTGACCTTGATATGGGACACTTTTTTTGTCACAGGTCAAACCAGCAGTGAACCTTAAGAGGCTATATTCTCACTTTGTTCTGGAAACTCAGACAAACTCCTGACACATTTCTTACACCTTATAAATAAAAATATCAAGGAGAACATCAAGCAGTCACATCTATCACTAGATGCAGGATGAAAAGCCACAGACAGCTGACAGGGCTTTTCCATGAGTTGCCACATGCATAGTCTTCTTTTGATAACTCTTATCTTCATTTAATAGCACTAGGGTCAGGAAGGAAGGAAAAAGCATACAATATTTTTTTTAAGAGCTTTCAAAATAGGAACAGAATTCATAAAGTAGATAGCTATTCCATAACGGAAGTCAGAAAGGAACAGAAAGGACACGTGGGAGGTTGCAACTTGGCAGTTGCATGTCATCAGTTGAAAAAGCCTCTCTTCTACCATAAAGCCAAAGGACAACTGAGATCATCCTACTCTGTCACTCACTCTAAAACTACCTAGTAATTCTTTTTTTAAATAACAGAGACTGACAACTAATGTTTGCACTGGTTAATGTTCAGAATTCCAAATGACACCACAGCTAATAATGCTGGTCACTTTTGTTAGAAAAAGTTATACAAAAATGTTGCCTATATTTTTGGATATCAAAATACGTATTTTTCACTGAAGGCACTCACATATCCCTAATGATGTGCATTTTGATGATTCTACCAGAACAATAAAATGTCAATACGGCATTCTCCCCTGAAAAAGTTGGTAACATTTGGTGTATCAGATATGCTGATGTCCATGTAGAAAAAATTCTGTGCGAATTATCTACAAAGATAGGCACCCAAACTAGTATTAAACCCCAAACATTGAATTTTAACATTATGAATTGTAAGCTCAAATATATGAGGCATCTAAGAAGGTGCTTGTGTAACATACAAAATTAAGTATCAACTTAACTGCAATCAAGCACTAAAGACAAAAGAAACAAACTTTAAAATGAAGCCCAACATCTAAAGATACTTCTACCGTCACCCTTATGACAGTATTCTAATTTCTACTGCTACATTTTCATGCGGTCCAAACAATGCATTTAAGTTTCTAGCTCCTATGTTTGTGTGCCATGAGGGGAAAAATTTTCAGAAGCTTGCCTCCTCAGACCTTTCTGCAGGTTTTCATATGACACAAGCAGAGTATGTTTCAATTTGCTTGCCACAAAATAGGCAATGATTATTCTATCACACTTAAAAGAGAAAGACCATTTGATAGCTACCTATAAAAGTTACAATAAAATGTGGGATGTGAACTGAATTTGTTAGGTATGCTTAAAATACATTTGACATTTTTCTCTCATGTGTTTTATGGGTTTGATGATCTTCATAATCTTTGCTCATTTTGCATGCAAAGAACCTAACCACGCAAGTTAATCCAGCAAATTTCAAGTGATTTTCAACATACAGAGAATTGTTGGGAACAAACTTTCTTTGTATTGACAACACTTTAGCACTTACATTGCATAGCAATTTATTCAAGATGTTATAATTTAGTCCTCTGTGGGCGTCAACTGACTTGCTTCAAAGTCTCCTTCACATCTACAGTAGTTATTCAGGAAGACGATGCAATTATAGTAGTCACACGGGCTAGCTACAATGTCTAAGGCTTCTGCACATCTCACTTTGGGTAGTTAGGACCTGCAGCTCCGCACACCAGAAGACTTCCCCTGAAAGCAATAAATATAATGTTTCCTGTCTTTTGTCAGAACAAAACCAAGTTTTGCAGGGCAGACAGGTACCACTGGCAGGTGCTGCGGTAGCAGGCAAGCAGGCTTTCCAACCTTTCCCCCATCCACAAGGTCTTGGGCAGGAACAGGAGCCCCAAACAATTATTTTTTTTTAACTTAAAATTACCTTTTCTCCCTCAAGTTTGCACTCCCTGATATAGTGTTAGACACAGAAATACAGACTAATTCTCTAAATCTTCACGTTTGAAGGAACTACTCCAGAAACAACCTCAAGATGCCAACACAGATGGCATCTAACTTAGTTAACCTAATTTTTTTTGTCAAGTACAGCAGCCATAGCTTACAAACAGCATATTTTAGAGAAGCCTCTTATCTTGATTTACAGAACTTGCAATTTGATGGGAAATTCATTGCATCCCCTATGTAAGTCGTTTCATGATTAATTACCCTAATTTAACTACACTTGCTTTCAGTTCTAAGGTGACACAAAAACTTAAGAGAAAATTAAAGGCTTCATGACAATTTTCCCCAAGTTTGTTTAAACCTCTAATACAATAGATTACTGTAGCCAAAAGAGCCAAGACTTTCCCTATTCTTCCCATTTACATATTTAACAGCACTTTTCCCAATTTCTCCCATTTACATATTTAACACCAGACAGGGGCACTGATGCTGCAGACCTGAATACGGTGACTGCTGAAGAGGAGGAGCAGGAAAGTTAGACAAGGCCAAAGCAGAGATTTCATGTTTCAGTATCTCCCAGTGAATTAAAGCAAAAATTGGCAGGCTTACACATATATTTATTTTGCTCACAGGGATGTTTTCATGAAAAGAATGAAGGAAAGAAAAAAAAATTAAGTCCAGAGCGTGTTATAGCAACACAACAAGGCGCTGGAAGGCAGAGGCCGTGGCTTGGGGCCTAGGCCAGACAGGAGGCACACATGGTGGGGGAAACGCTGAGGGTCCCCAGCCCCAAGCATGGCCCCACACTGAGAAACACACAAAAAGCACGTCCCTATCAGATTTTATGGTGGTGATCAAAAACACATAGGGAAAGGTGTGCATTTTAATGCCCTGATGGGAAGGAAAATGCTCTCATCAAATGGTTGAGGGTAGCGGGTTCCTTCCCCAGCAGCAAGCTTTCTAGCCACGGAGGGTAATTTTTGTTGGATAAAGCCTTAAGTTATTAATAAGAATGAAATCTCTTGACCTAGATTTTCTCCAGCTTAAAAAAAAAAAAAAAAATCCATATACACACACAACACAGCCTTTCTCTACAAACACTAACATATTACATTCATCATACACCAGAGCACTTCAAAACAGGTATTTCACAATGAAAAAAAAAAAAAAAAGGCTTTTTGTGCCCCTCCCTTACTCAGCTTTGTGCAAGAACATGAATACAGATGATGTTTGATTAAAACAGAAACCTGAACCCCACATTGAATGTATTTACTTTTCAAAAGCATTTTACAATTTGATTTTCTTCTTGCCTGCTGTGATAATTGATGAAAACTACACAGGGATTAAAATGAGCACAGGTGCGTGTCTACACAGTTCAAAGAGATTTGATCCCAAATGAACATAAAAAAACCAACCAAGCCCACAACCAAAAAAAGCTTGAGTATTTTTAGGAATGGATTTAACACAGTCTAACCTAATAAGCCTAGATTAAAAGCAAGATTTTACAGTCCAGACTTCATGTTATTGAAATTTAAAACTCGTATTTCACAACATATCAGAAACTTTTGCAAGCAATACCTGATTTGAGCTGGTATTTAACAGCCCTCCATATTGTAAGTGTCTGAACGGATTCGGATAAAAAATAAAGGCACAAAGAGCAGTAAAGAGCATTAAAACACAAATAGGGAAGTGTAACAACAGACACTTGGCACTAAACCAGCATTATTTTTAAATTTGTGAGAGGTAAAAAGAAAGCCTAGGAGCTGAGACTATTTTACTGCCAATATACAAATCTGCACAAAACCCATGCTTATCTTCTTTGCCAAATTTATACAGCTACAGCTGGATCACAACTTCCTTGCACTCGTGAGGTCAGGAACCATTTGAAAAGAAATACATGATACAGCTAATCTTTGTGCCAGCTAATCATACCAAATGCAAAAAACATGAATTTCCCCATTTTTCTGTCCCAGTCTCCTTCAGCAAAACTAACTAGCATGTGGGTAATCCCAAATTTGTTGCACTATTTTGTTAAACAGATTTAGAAGACAAATACACACAAATCACACAGGATAAAGAATGTGTTCTGTGCTCAAGGCTTACTGCTGAGCTTCTATGAGAAAAATAAAAAAACCCCACAGCACTCAACTGTATGGAAAACAAATTAATTTGTTTCGGAGACATACCAACAGCAGACCCTACACCTATGTATGAACATTTATACGAGAGCTATTTTCTTTCCTAAAATACATAAAGCATTGTTTGTACAGTAACATACATTCAATCTTCTTTTTGAAGCACAATCCAGTATATTTTTAGGTCTCTCAATAACTACAGTAGGAGATTACAAATAAATATATGGATCAGAGATGGAAGAACTTCGCTCCCTCCTTCCCCCACCACACAGGCAGAAGCTTGTGGGTCCCTCAGCGTGGGGCACAAGAGCTAATTAGAAGTACCTCCAAACAGGCTTAATTTTCATTTAAGCATCTTGTAGAGTAGTGAGAATGAGAGAATGCTGACAATCATTTTGCAGAAACATAGCAGTGAAATTGTCATCATCCAGATTTTTCCCAGCAGACCTGCAAACTACACTTACCTCCCCACATTTTCCTGTACATCTTACTACTGATTTATATTCTCGCAGTATCCTCTACAGTGGGTATTATTACAAATCTGAATTAACTCTATCTCCATCTCAAAAATCTTATTGACTTAGAGGTTTTGAAACTTCTGAAGTTTTGTATTCAGATTTTGTAGATTTTCACACCAACCCTCAGAGGTCTCACCAGGACACCAAGCCCAGTCTTTCAAGACTGGTAAGAAACTGAAATTAAGACATGAAAACCTGCCAAAAAAATAACACTCCACAAATATATGCTTTTAGTATTTTTTTTTCTTTAAGCAAAACCCCATTATTTGCCATTGCTATACAACTGAAAAACACTTCAGATTTCTTAGAATACCAAAAATTAATTTTACTATTGCTTAAACCAGCTTGTGTGCTAGTTATTGTTTTAATTAATGATGACAGATTTAAATAACTCCCTAAATAGAAAAACTTTGAGGATAAATAAAAGAAACTGTGTAAGGAGAAAGCAGTCTTTTACCAAGTCCTTGATCAGTTAAATAAATTTAGTTGCAGGGTTTTGTCCAGGCCAATACTAATTTTTAGACAAAGTTCAATTTGTGTAAGCCACATTTATAACTCCAGAGGTCATAAAAAGTACAAAAAGCAAGACCAATCAAAAAAGTGATCAAATAATTTTTCACATTTCACAAAATTCTGAAGGTCAGCTGAAGCCCTGAGAAAGACAAAAAACAGGATTTTTTTTTTACTATAGGGTATTATTCATATATACGTCAGATACTTCAGATCCTAAATAACTGAGATACTTTGAAACAACCTAAATCTAAAATTGCTATCATTTAGTTTTAATTAAGAGATAATCAATTCTGTTTACTGCACAAATTTGCACAGCACACGGCTAATCACTCCCCTGCAAAAAGTCTGGGGAAAAAGGAAAAAAAAGCCATAAATCTTAACATAGTTCATTAATACAATTAAAAAAACCCCCACCACTTTTAGTGCCTTTGTTGGGTTTTTGTTTTTTGAGAGCAAGTATAAATAAAAACATGCTCTTTAACACAAATGCAACTAAACAGGAATAAGACTGTAAAGTGAACCTGCACAGGAAACCCAGGATTAGAGCTGAAATTCTATTCTAATCCTTCTGTCCACAGAGGTAGCAGTCACCAGGCAGCATGTGGCCTAAGCATGCACCTGCAAGAAACAGGCAGGATTTAAAATACTCACAAAAAAAGATCAAGCTTTGTCTGAGAAAAGTTTCTTTTTGGTTTAGGAAGTCTGTCTTCCTCAAAAACAAACGATAACCACACACAGCAGGCTTGTCAGTGATTTTGCTAGAATGATACCTGGATGCGACATATGTACACTCAATCCATCACTCCTGGGAATGGACTTGACAGTGAGAAAAAAGCTCAATACAGCAAGTTAAAAAAAAACCTCGTTATGAACATACTAAACAATTCAAGTTGGCATAGTCACACCACATGACTGCTCTGTGAACTTTGCACTACCTTTTGGGAAATTCCTGGATTAACTGATGAAATCTAAGCGCTTGGTAAAGGTCTTTACAAACTGAGGAGGGGAAGAGGAATCCTTCAAACACCATGAAATTTCCCCAACAATGCAATAATCTTTAAAGACAGAATAATTTATTTAGTGCTGTAAAATGACTAGTAAAGAGCAAGGTTCACCTTTAAGTATCATCTCTTTGCCTCACACAGACTTTTCCGATTCTTTTATGCTGCATCATGAAGCGAAGTCACGTTAGGTGCTATGGCAGGAAACTTCCAGCTGAGCTTGGGACCTCAGGATTTCCTGCTCTCTCTAACTAGGAGCTCTTCTGGTGCACCCGGGAGCTAAACAAATATGAGCCATTGATTGCAAAGTCCACAGATTCATTTTGTTTCATGGGAAGATTAAGCCACCATTAAAAAGTGCATGGGGAGGGGTTTCTAAATCCTGATTATAGCTTTGGCATAGAGCACAATAAAAAAGGAGAACCACAGAGAACGATATACTTGCTAGTACGGCAGCTTTGAGAAGTCTCCATTTTTCACTGACACTCAAAATTACTGATTTCAGTCCTAAGCCATTGTGCCATAAAAGTTTAAATATCAAAGCAGCAAGAGACATTCTGCTTACATTTGGTGCTGCTTCTCTTAAAAGTGGAGTAGAATTTAATTTGGCAAGATTTATCCATAAACTGGGTTCAACGTCTACCCCATTTGTAGCCAACACCGACAACAATAAAACTGCAATTTAACACTGAGGAATGGAAAAATCTCCTGGCTATTTTCTAAGCCTTCTCACCTCAGAGACACATCCCAAGACAACTGCCATCAGGACTGCTTTAACACTACTTCATATTCTACCATTAAGCACCATTCTTGCAGGAAGAGTCAGCTGCAGTCCACCAATGGGTATCCCAAAGCAAGGAAGAACCTACTGGTTTCCATACACTTTACACATGCTTGTCTGCTTGAAATGAAGCTACAGGATCAAGTTTGTACATCTACAAAGAATTTTATGGTGCTCACTATTTTAGGACTGTCGGACATAAGCTGCCATATTTGAGCTATGAAGAAACTGTCATAAGCAAGGTAACAAGCTCTTAGAAACTAGCACTGACTGAGCTGGGACTAAAACATACTTGGAGAAATAAAATAGCACTTTAGCATTCAAACTGAAGACTTCTACATAATTAAGATATGGAAATAGAGATAAATAGAAAAACATATCCCATCTTTAAAAGATCTGACTATATCTGTAATCATTTTCCTACTTAGAAAGCCCTGTCCTTGCTTTTCAGTTTAGTAAGAGAAAAGGCTAAGATAGCTATTTTATATCTGCTCATTTCTGAATATTATTACAGTGTACTATTACTGACATTCGAGTACTAATACTAATGGTTATTTAAAAGTTCATGGCAATTATATAACTTATACTTTTAAACAGCTTACTGTATTAAATGCTAAACAGCTTTATCCTGCATAAAATCAAGCCAAAAATGCAACCGAGCGTCTTCACTGCAATTCTCAGTTCTTCCTTTGAAAAGCAAACTCATTATGTCCTATAAAGAGAATTAAGTCCCTAAAAGAAGACTAAATTCCCTCTTTCTCAAAAGCAAGCTCTGAAGAGATTGCATTTAAAAAATTATTCTTGGCTCAAATAAGAACATTTGGGAATCACTACTTTTGAGCAAGGACTCACCCACTTAAAGGCAGAATTTATTTTGAAAAGCAGTGTGAAATTTCAGGGGGAAAAAAAAACCCACATGAATTTTGCACTTCCCAGCTTTTGGTAGCTCTCCAGATAAGACAAAATTCTCAAAATAACCTCTTCTCCATATAACTGTTTTCCCATAGACGTTGCCAAGTTATCTTTTACCACCAGTAAGGACTTCTACAAGAAGTAACTACTTTCAGACAAAGCAACTCACAGGACACACAGTAAGTGAAAAATAAAAGTGTTCAAGTATTTTTGGAAATATACCTGAGAGAGGGACCTGGGGAACACATTTCATTACACATTCACCTCACACTGCCTTGCCACCAGTCTGTTTGGCAAACTTATGGAGATGCGGGGCAGCAATGTGTTAGTTCAGAACTCGTGGACAAACCCTCCAAAGCCCAAGGCAGGACGTGAGTTTAATCCCAGCCCCACTGCTAAGGACTACATTCCTATCATAGCTAACGGTCCTCTGAAGAGCAACTCTTCTCCTTTGGATGCAGAACACGTACTATAACTGCTTCCCAGATTTCGTCCCAACCAGCTGCAGAAAGGGAAAGCTCATCTAGAAGATTAGATCATGTCCCTACAGAAACATTTAGGACTTTTAAACAATGACTATCATTTGTGCATGTACACATGTGGACACCATCATGTTATGGAAGAAGTACCAAGGGACAGGGAGGAGGATTCAGTCTTTTGTCTCCAACATGACTCAAGATTACCTACAGACTTCCAGATAATGTTTCTTGACTATTGAGGAATGCTATAGGTCCCACAGTAGTGGTGCAAATTAAAAACCAGAGCTCCCTTGTCAAACTGCTTTTCCCTGTCCCATGCATGTACATTTTCCTAAGAACATTGTTTAGTGTATTCACACTGTTTTATGTAAAGGAATTGCTACTTTCTCTCTATGACACAAAATCTTGACTATGACTGGCGAGTGATCCACACAGTTGAGCCTCTGAGATAGGAGCCCTTTAAGTCAGCTGTGGCTCTCCTGTTTGAGCATTCCTCACAGAACCAGAGGTAGGCAACACCAAAGGATCCAGGAGGGACAGCTAGGTAGACCCTCCGGTCCAACCCAGAGGCCAGGACCCGATCCCATCTGAAGAGGCAGGTCAGGCTACGTTTCCTTGGCCACTGCAAGAAGTCCAGGTTTGGGGCACAGCAGGGAGCCACAGTATGGGCTGCCTCTTCCCAAGAGCATCGGGGAGCATGGCCATGAGATGTACCCCACTGCAAGGACAAACCCAACACATGCATCCTGCCATCAAGACTGAAGAGAGGACTGCCAAGACTCTACCCCAAGCAGGCATTTGGTCTCTGTCTCGATGCAGATGTGACTCCACGAGCTGCCTTTACAGCAGGAACAAGAAAAATGGTATCAGATGGTGGCTATTTTGACAACTGCACTCCTTGCATAAGCATCAGTCTCCAGCTACTATTGCTGCACCAGTCACCAGCCCATCTTTTTCTCCCCCCCCCCCCCCCCCCCACCTTATTTAAATACCCACACCCTGGAATGTACATAGGAGTAAATTAAGGTACTTATACAATATAGGTCAAGTCCTGACCTGTTCATCTGCATATATTAGCATGAAGGTGAAAGTACTACAGACATCAAAAATGAAGCATTAAAGGTTAGCTTGAACATGCGTCCTAGAGATTGTTAGAAGGAAAGAAGTCTAAGGTTTTTTTTTTTCAGCTAGACAACAACAGAAAAGTTAAAACGCAGAGAGAGTAAGGCAGTACTTAACTTATATCTTTTCCCCAACAAGATTTTCCTCTGTGACTAGTTAGCTGTATTTTATGATCAGACAACATAATAAACCAAACCTCTTAATTTTGCATCACTTTACATTTCATACGTACTCAGGCTGAAGACCAACTATGTAATTCAAGATAATTCAGATTGGTTTTGAAATTTGCTTTCAAATCATCTGAAAAAGCTGTACACAGATTTCCATAGAGAATACATCCCTTTGCATGATAAATGTATCACTTTTCTTCCCAAGTCAGAAAAGAATGGGTTAAAAAGAAAGAAAAAAAAGCCTATCATGTAATTGAGAACAATTAAGCAGGTACATTCTCAGCAGGGAAAAAAGTTCTACTCTTTAAGCTGCCAAAGGTTGTGAAGCTGTGATCAAAGGCATGATAATATTAAAAAAAAGAGACACTGGACAGTAACCCAATGGCACACTCTCTTCTGTCTCAGAAGCCTTCAGAGGTACAATGCAGAGCACCCAGAACTTATCCAGCCATACTCCGGCACAGTGATTCCCCCCTCCATATCATCACCAACCTTTGCCTCAACCTTGCGCTTGAAGGGTACTCATTAGAGGTGCCAGTGAAGTTTGTAAGGCAGTCACCACAGGGCTTCTCACATTCTCATTTACACTTTTATTGTCATGCCAACCAGCCAGTTGGTCACAGATAATAACTGTAAGAACCGTGTGACTTGATGAACAAGATAACCAGAAACGAAGCGAGGTATCTCTTGTTGTCAGATACTGCAATCTTTGCGAGCATGAAAAAGTGAGTTCTGACATTGACTTTGGAAAAATCTCAGCCTAGGAAGATCTGCACAGCTCTGTAAAATAGCTTCAGATAAAGAAAAAAGTTGGATCCACGTGACTGTTCTACAGGAGAACAAGACAATATTTTCCCTACTCCAACCTATCAGTTATTCTAATATCACTCAAAGTGGATTTTAAAAGTTCGGTGTTCTATGTATTGCGTAACAAGATAAGAAAGGTATTAAGGAAAGAATGGTTAATCCAATTTTGCGACTCCAGAATTGTAATGTAAAAAAGACTAAGCGTAGAATTATTTTTTTGTTTCTGTCAGCTTCGTATATTCTGGTATCAAATTATACTTCATTAAAGGACTTGACAGGGATCAGTAGCACTCTTCAGTATGGTTCAACATCAAGAACAGCTCACTTCATTTTCAAATACTACCTGGCTTTCATAATTTGCACTCAGTTGAAAGAAGTATGCCATGAAAGCAAGTCACACTGATTAAGGAACAGGTTTTGTTTCTCGTTAGAGATTCAACTTTAAATTAGTGTAACTTCTAGGCATGGGAAAGACTCAGCAGAAAGACTGGAACCTCACAGCAGCCCACTTTGCATTAGACAGTGTCTGTATCATAACTGCCATAATACAAACTGCCTCCTCACCTTCCTGCCTGACTTGCACCCACAATTTCTTCATGCTTAAATCGCAGCAACAGGTGACATGCCGCTGACCAGCAGCACCACAATACTAACCACATCCACTCCTAAGCTGCAGCACCATTATTAGGTGCAAATACTGCAAGGGTTTTTCCTGATATCAGCCTTTGTCCCTCCAGTCTCCACCTTGCCCCACCTCAGCTGCAACACCTAAGGGGAAACAGTTTTCAGGGAAAACCTTTTGGCCCCACAGGAAAATGCAAATGAAGAGTACCGGGAGAGTGAGCACAAGTCTATAAGGCGGGCAGCTCTTCTATTCTACGGCTTCATCAATCCCCTCCAAACAAATTGTACAATATCATTCTGTTATTTAGCAGTAAAGGAAGCCTATTGTCATTAGTAGCATTTGATTACTATTGACCATAATGATAGTACAGGAGGTATATAACCCTCTACTCTGGCTGAGCAGTGCAGCCCACACAATGCAGCAAAATATATGCAAGAGGTGGAGTGCAAGGATTTGATTTCATACTGGGGCAGGGCACCTTATAAAAAGTGTTCTCAGTAACAGTCATCCAGAATTAATATGGAAATTAAATTAGTTGATTGCAACAATCTAACCAGCATCATTTGATACCTTCACAGCAGTTTTGGGGTAATGAGAGTTTAGAGGGAAAGAAATCCTATCTTTTATTAAACCCAACACAGCTGGCAGACAGAACCTCTCCCTGCAGCTTTTCTCTATTCTATTTTAGGCCAAGTAATGAAAACATTTTACTTAGCCAGCAAAGCATGAGTTAATTCAGCTTCCATCTCCCCACAGCCTATAATTCTCTGGTCTAGTCTTCATGAAGAGTACTCAAAAATGTTTCAAATATAAGGTGAGTGTTCACATAATCATCTCTGCACATGCCTCTACAAGCGGAAAGGATGCTACTCCAGAAGGCACTGCAGAGTGTGCTGATGCCCTCCCAGGGAAAGGAAGGGCAAGCAGGTGTACCTACAAGATCAGGGTATAAAAACACATCCAGAAAGCAACATGCAGGTTCACCATCACAACAGGGACAAGCCAGTCATGAGGACACAGCTGCTTCACCGCTGCACAGTTTGCAAACGTATCACAGCCCAGCTCGGGCTTTGGGGACAGAAAGGAGACAGTGGCAACACAGGGCACGAACAGAGCGAAATCAAGCATTCCAAGGGCTGCCCAAGACACGAGGAGATGCTAGGTGAGGTGACACTGGATCCCAGGCAGGCCACCATACTCCAAATTCTCCTTATAATACTTACAAAGGTGCCCTCTAGGGCAGTCCTATATCACTGTTTTTGTCCAGCATCTGATTTCCTGCTCCACAGAAAATAAGCCCTAACCTCCTGGTGTTAAGGAACACTCCTAATTTTTTCATTCATAGTCAGCATTTACTTGGAAAATTTTCCTTCACCCTTGATCTCTCCAGCCTACAACACAGGTGATTGAGAATAGGAGGTCAATGACTCAATTTTGTACTTTTATTACATTTGGAAGAAAGTCTGCCACAACAACCTTGTTCTATCTCATCAGCACTCCTATTCTTCAGTATATTTTCTAGATAAAACCCATGCAGACAAATCAGCAGGGTGGTATTTCATGTAGTCTTTGGTCTTTATGGTTCATTCTCTCACTTAACTCACATTTGCTGTCAGTTGCCAAGTTTCTAGACCAGGACAGTGTAATTCACACACCTGGCTAGTGTACCAGGACTGATAGCTTCACAACTGGAGTCACCGCATCAGAACACCCAAAGAAATAAAACCGACAGATTTTAATGACTTATTTTTTAAACCATTTATTCCAGGCCAGCAAAGAACAGTTCGTTGTCTCATGTCTCGGAGCTTTGAAATATCCCATTTAACATCTGACTCCAGTGACAGTCCGAAGAAGTTACAAGCAAGGTATGCAGCAAATTTTTGCCCTAAATGCTAGCAATTTCACATTTGTTGAATGAAAACCACACGTCTATTTATACGCATTTCTGCAATTGCACTTTTCATTCATTAAGATGAGAAAATTGCTTCTTTTAAGCAATCTGCAATTATTCAGATAGCAAAATAGCAAAACATTGTCATGTCTGGTAGCAGGCTTGCTGCTGTTTTTGGCTTTAAAAGGGTTTTCTTTTTTCTCCTCTTCCTGTGAGAGGAAAGATTTTCCCAAAGGATTTAAGCAATTTCATAAAACAAATGTAAAAACAAAGACACTTTTGTTTAAGGACTGAAGGTTTTGTTTTGTTTTAAGGGAGATGGAAAGGGAAGGAAGAGAGAAGTGACACTGATCATCTTTGAATTGAACAGGGAAAAAATAAAAGGCGATATTCCTAAAATAGAAACTGTGTGACAGCAAAAACTTGCTATAACAAACAGGCCACCAGAAAAAAAAAAAATCAAGTTAAGATGTTTTTCCTCAATAAACAAACTTATTACAATCACAACAGAACACCTCGAACCATTATAGCAAAGATCAGAGGAAAAAACATTTTCTCTCCAAATTTAAGTGTTTACATTGTGCATTTCTACATAATGTGCTTCAGAGTCAGTTTCACCTTTTCCTCATAGTCTACCAAACCAAAAAAAAAACAAAACCTAAAACATGAAATTTGTGTCTTTTAAATACAGAAAAATTTGATGGATTCACTTCAGCTTGAGCTTCTGAAGCTCAGTCTAATATGCAACATTTAGTTTATTGAAATAAGACTCAATATTACCATGGGAGTAACTTGCACAGCAAACATTGCAATATGGGGACAACACAGTAATGACAGATAAGGAAAAACTAATCAAAATGCCTTAAATCCTTCAGTAAAGCACCTTTGGAGGTCTTGCAAGAAATCTGAGTGAGGAGACCTTCATATTTGAAAACAATCCTCAAGCACTTATACAAACTCACTGCAGAAATATCACACATTGCAGAACTATGATTCTAGTTTCCTATTAGCAGGTATTAATTAATGGAATATAACTGATTTATGAACCTATATATTGCATCAAGTTCTATACGTAGAGCTAAGTCTAACAGGCACAACTGATCTTCATTGAGAAAAAAACATTCATCCCAATGGAGCAAAAGCAAACCATGGAGTCCCATTCACACTGCCTACCATTTACAATTTATTCAGGATTGCCACTCACTGCAATTATCATTCAACATCCAGAACTAACAGACTGGGAGAACTAAACAGTAATATACTTCAGTAATATCACAGCTCAGAAAGGAAAAACAACACAGATAACAATCCTGCAATTAAATACAACACACAAGTGAAATCTATCACATTTTAACTACTTGTACTTACATGACTAATTTACAAATGTTAGAATTAAACTCGATTTTTCCTAAGCATAATCCTGAAGTACGTGCATGCATTTTAAATGACAAAATGTTCTTAATTAAGATACCAAAAAAATGGTCTAAAACAATTGAAGGTGGATGAGAGGAAGAATAACAGTCTGTTAAATAGATTACTATATGTACAAATAAAACATATATTATCATCGTAATCTCAACAGTGCTCTAACCAACCATTACTTAAATGATTCTCTTTCATCCCAGTTTAAGCAGCATATATCTATATATCATACATACACCCGAGAAACAGTTTTGTTTCTAGTGGCCCCCTGACCTCCCTAATGGTAACGTGCACAGATTAACTTGTCAAATAGAGAAAGGCAACATACAAAGGTCATTACAAATCCAAAGGTCTGGGTCCACTCACGAATTTGGGTAGTTATTTAGAATAGACTTGTCTAATGCCATGTAGAAGTACTAGACAAAAAGGAAGACTCTGCTACCAATGGTCCTCCCACAATAGAAGGACACTCCTTCAGCTCCTATTTGCACAAAAAAAAAAACCCACTCAAAAAACCCAAACAACCCTACAGAACTCCAAAAGTTAAACCACTCGAAGGCTGCAGAACCTTTCTTTTCCTGTTCTTCTGTCCACAATTCTTCTATTTTCCTTTGCTATGTTTTTGAACTAATGCAAGACACCACATAACTTACACATACATCTAGAAGGTCCTCTTGCAGTTTATTCCAAAGTTCTGCTTTGTTCCTTCCCTGCTGTAACTTCTCTTCATTCAAAATGTACTTTTCTAAACCGTACAACCCCAAACAGCTAACAGATATCCCACAGTTGCATCACAGCAATGAATAAAACATGAGCCTTCCAATTTAATTTGGACACCAGTTAATGTGCATACTGAGTTCATAAACATTTCTCCTCCGCTTCCCTGTTCACCACTTTGTTCATTCACAGTCTTGCCATAATTCCCGTTTTCTCAATCACATTCTCTCTTTTCACATATGCATGTTCCAGGTTTTACCTTCATCTCTCACAGCCACTTGCTCCTTGCTGCAGTCCATTTCTCTGCTTCCCAGTCTGAGCACAATTCCTCAAATCTACTAACAAGGAGGATATTCCTTTCCACTTGCTTGAGCTGCAGACAATAATGGATGCTGCTGTTATCCTCCCTCTCCAAAAAAAGTCTTAAAACATTTCCTCCCATTTCTTAATGTAGACTTTTTCCAAGACCCTGAATTGTAACAGGAAATTATTTGAGTGATTTTGTTTTTAAAGAACACAACAAAGCCTCATGAGACAAGTGCTTTGCCTTCTGATTTGCTAGAGACTGCTCAAATTCAGGTGATATCATGCCTTTGTAAATCTGAAATAACTTCTCCACCTCTTTCATTAATATCTGGAACTTGAAGGCTGTCAAGTGAAAGATGCTATACAAATGCAAAGCATAGGCCTAGTCTCATCTTTTTTAATGATACACACAACACTCATATAAAAGAGCAATAGGAACAAATGAAAAAAAATCTCAATAAGAGAACAGTCTAATAATGCATGCTAAAAGCTACTAAGGCAATAAATTCAATTTTCCCTGGGATTGTTAAATTATTCTTTTGATGGCTCAACACAATCTCTTCACATTTATTTCCTATGGGGGATGCTGATACATTGAGCTCATTACACAGCTCCTCTTTAAAGAAAAAATACACATGCTTTTAAAGCAAATACCTAAAATTTAATACTTCAGATTTTTAATAAACTATGTTGGAAAGGAGTCTGCAACTGGATTAAATTCAAGACAAATAGACATGAAGAAATAAGACTGACTGATCTTGCTTTGATGTGCAAATACACTCAAAGGACCTTATTTTATCAATGATTCTTCTCAAGATACCTCCACACAGATGGCATACATTCTTCTGCCTTTTTGAAAAGTCATCTTGAAACTTCCGGAAGTTTGACTAGGCATACAAAGCCCGGTTACAGGAGAGCTTATAAATGGACAGGTCTTGATGCTACAGCAAAGATCAAATTAAATCAACATGGTGTAGACTTCAAATCACATACACTCTCATCACACAACCTATGAGGCTTGAGCCTCTTTGGTAATGCAGACAAGTCTTCAACAGTTACTGGAGAAAGCATCTGAACTGGAAGTCAGTGCCACAGAGAACTACGGAGACCAGAGAGCACAGAACTAGGCAAAGGATAGATATGGGCACACACTCAAAAGAAAAGCATAATCCTTTTATTTATTTATGGGTTCAAGCCAGCCACTCTGACCCCGTCTGCATGTCTACTTATGCTTTTTCTGTCCCACACATATTAATTTGTGGTTATCTTTAATATTTTATGAGTTATACTTGATTCCATTCCATTATACACTAAAAAGAGAAGAAAATGCAGCAGCTACTAATGCCAGAGATGGGTGGGTTACTTGTTAAACACTCCATTCACCATCAAGTGACTGGACAACATATACTACCCAAAAATAACTATTTCTGCTCATCATAGATCCTTCACTGAGTGTTTTCTATTTCTGTTGATTAGTAGTGAAGACTGAAGCATAAAAATGATGGTGGCTTGAGTTATGTGAACTGCCCATTTCCTTAACAGGCACATGCCAACTTAAACATAAACTGGGACTTAAAGAGACATACAGCTGAGATCACAACCGGAATCTGACAGTTCAAAAACATTTTTAATTCCTCATGTACAATATTCTAACATTCATTTAACAAGCCATCAAATCATCCTCCTACGTGTCAAGTTTTTAATCCAAAATTATAGACAAGCCTTCAGCTTGTGACCCTTCCTCTTCTGCAAGAATTTGCCCAAGGGAATTCATAAGCAGCTGCTCTCTCCCCTCTCTGCCCTTACTAAGCTACAAAAGCCAGCCTAGTTTAAATTTTGGTCTCGCATCTAACTCCTGACTGTTCACACCCCATCATCTTTGCAGCCTGGATGTCCCTGCACATGTTCCACTACATTTTCCATACTCAAGTGGCCAGAACAATGTACAGTATTTGACATGAAGTCTTCCTAATGCCTAGCATAATCACTTGCCTTCTTCCACCAAAGAGCTCTCACTGAGGATCACATTTGCCTTTGTTTCATGCCCACCGTCAAACAGAGTCATCCCTGTTCAACTACAGCATTCAGGCCTCTTCCTTCAGGCCTGTTTTAAGGGATGACCTGCCTGATAGCAGAGTGTTGTTAAAAATCACTCAGTAGATAACTTTGCTTTTAGAGCTATTTAACTTCCTCTCATTCCTATTGCTTCAGTCATCACAGATATTCGGCTCTTCCTGTGCAATAATCCAACTCCACTCAGTGCTGACTGTTTCCTAACTTTGCCTCATCAGCAACTGGCCTTGATATAGTTATTGCAGCCAGTACAGTGAAGTGAAAAGACCAGCCTCTTCACCAGTATTGATTCAGAGCAATAGTTTCTCTATTCATGCAGACAGATTCACAATTTCTCCTTCAGGAGACACCTCATCACTCTTCAGTCAATCTCTGTATTTCCAATTTAGTCTTTTTTGGTGGTGTGCCCACCACGGTGTTTATACACAAACTGAAGCCTTCTGCTCCTTTTGTCTAAGATACTCAGTATTTAACCAGTAATAATATGACTTCAGTCTTCAATGACCTAATTGTGGCAAATCCATGATGCATTTTATCCTGTTTTCCACTTATCTTTGTGTATTTAATTACTTTTTCCATTCCAAATGTGTTCTAAATCCTTGATTACTATTGAGATCAGAGTAAAACATGTGAAGACTTCATTCTCTTTTAAAATACATACAAGTATATTACTACTGCTATATTGCTATCACAACTGCTACATTCAGCTTGACAGATAACAACCAATCCTTTTTATTTTTTTTTAACCTGGTTCCAGTGTCCTGTGCCAACTCTTTCAGACTCCTAAAGTGGACATCCTTTACTTCCTTAGTTTGACTGCATCAAATGCAGAGGCAGGCATAAAACGTTTATTCTAGTAATTACTGTTTGGCACCATGTTCAAATTCTCATCTCTATCTAAAACTGGTTACAACTTCTAGTTCTGGAGGCATTAGATATACTTTTCAACTACAGCTTGGTCGTTATAGCATCGTAACCAAGTCCTCTTCTCCTTTTTATTTTTTCTTCCCCTCTCCTCATCTTAAATTTCTTCATGCTCTAGCTTTTGGCAATGTATGTGCTACCCTTTATCCTCTGCTTTCTGATGCTCAATTCCCTTCTTCACTTCATTCTTTACAGGTTTTCCAGTAACTTGTAGTATCTTATTCTTGCAGCAAGGTCTGCAGTCTCACTTGGCAAGCTTTTCCTCTTCCTTAAAATGCTGTTTCCAAGCAGCTGTTGTACCTTTGTCTTAAGATAGTCCAAGCCACTTTTTTCTTTTTTTTTCCTTAAACCTCTACCTCCTACAGGTCTTCAGTCCTATAGACTTCACAAACTAGTTCCTTCAACTTCTTAGTACTTGCCCTGCTACAATAAATCTTCCTTGATATAAAAACACTTCGCAGCAGACACATACTTCAGCTTATATTTAACGTTATTAACTTATGGCTAATCAACACGTGCTTAAGGCCTTGTGGAACAGAGCCATAATCTCACAGCTGAAAACAAGACCCAAAGTGAGCCATGGAGAGACCGGAGACATTCCTTACCTAGAATTCAAAGATGGGTCCACTAGTTCTAGGCAGGCTGTAAACATGAGCCTTCATTTACTCTACATTCCACTACAATTAACAGCCCAAATCTACCCTATGACATTTCAGGGTACTGATTTCCAATCTAGGTCACCACTGGAAAATATACTTAAAGCATATTTGAGAAACACCTTCCTTTCATATTCCAGCACAGTATCTCGAATGCACTCTGTAGCTCTGAGAAACGAGTACACGTGCAAGTTGACTTTCTATGATTTGACTCAGTTTTGCCTTACTAAATCAATGTTAGCCCTCCAGATTCTTAAGCATAACATGAACCTTTAACAGAAAAACCATCTCCAGTCCACTGGAAGACTGCACCCCTATGAAGTGCCTCCAGCAACAATTTGCGATCTGATCCCTCCAGCACACCACAAACCTAGGAGGAGCAGGGAAGGTCAATTGCTACAGCGGGGCACGTAAAGAACCGTTCTGGCAAAGCGACAGCAAATGATCTCCATATGATTCTGGAAAACACCATTTCCCTCTTAACTTTAGCTATTTATACTTTTTTTTTTTAAAAAAAAAAAAGGAAGCACTAGCATGAGTGCAGTCTAGGCCTTGTGTGGGACAGAGGGAACTTGCAGGAGGAGGCTATCAGTTCCATCGAGGCAGTAAATCACACTAAGCACCACATTCCTGGTATACCTGCATCCATACTGCCTGCACACAGGCACCTGCCTGCTACCTCCTGCCCACAAAGGCTGAAACCCACGGAGGGGAAACTCAGCACTGCAGCATGAAATGTCAACTGACATCACAAGGTACTAACTCGCATAAAATGGAGGCCCTGGCAGGGCACAAAGCTCCGTCAGCTCCAAAAGCTCCACATCGCAGCAAGGGCTGCCCGCTGTCCCTATGGGACCGTTGGTGGTCTCTGCGTTCACCTCCCTCGGCCACCATCACCAAGTACATCTCCTCAGGGAGCACATTCACACTGCTGGTACCTTCTGCTCTCGCAACCAGTCTCGCTGGCATGAGCCAAGCCTTGGCAGAAGTGAGGCGGTCAGCCACCCTCTGAACTGAGGAGCACAGCACTGGACACTTGGGGGGGGGGGGAAAGGGGGCAATTAACTGCATTTGTCCCACACAAGGAAATAATGTGCCACCTTTTACTTCAGAAGTGCTTAAAAGTGTTTTATCTCATTAATTCTAGGTCAATTGAGCACACATGTGGTATGGATTACACTGACCCTTTCAGAGCTCTCAACATTTTTAAATAAGTAGGACACAACATTAGACACAAGCCAAGCCGTGCACCTCTTGCACACCATGTGCCAAGATCAACCAGCCGGCTTTCCAGGCAGAACCGAGGATGAGTTGCTTTATAAAGCACGGCTCTTATAGCACATAAGCATGAACATGAAGTAAATTATAAATGCCAAATCTGACCTAGTATCATATTAAATCAATACAGGCGTTTTACAAAAGAAGGCAATTGAATTGAAGCAACCTCCACAAAGCCACCCAACAAATCAGCAGCAGATTTACAAACAGAGCAAGTACTTGCAGCTAAGTGATAAAAAGGTCTACATTAAAGATAAAAGTTGCCTCGCTGCTTACACAACATAATAGCATTGTCATCTTGAGCACAAAGGAGATGTTTCATCCTTAAATATCAGAACTGCAGCCTTTATAAACAAAGATCAAGTTCAAAAAAGTTAACGCTGTGATTCACTGGAGATGTTAATTTTGCAGCCTTTGAAAGTTCTAACCTCCTCCTCTGCCCTCTGAGCTGCCACATACCCAGCAATTCCATTGCTTTCCCTTCTTTACACAGATGCCTCATCCGAGTAAGGGAACAGGGAGGAAAAAAAAATCGCATTTAAGTAAATTACCTTTTGGATAAGCCTCCTCCCAGCTAAAGTTTTCTTTAGGTCAGATTAGCACTCTGAAACGAAAGCAGGCGCCGGCGGGCCCAGCTTGAGGCGAGGTGCTGTGACAGATGCGGAGCGGACCCCGGGCAGGGCGAGCTCCGGCCCGCGGCCACGTGCTCAGCCCCGCGCCCCCCGGCGCGGCAGCCCGGGCAGGGAGCTCACACTTCGCACCGACCCGGCGACATCACTCGGAGGAGCTCAACGCCCATCGCTTCCAGCGCCTTTCTCTCGGGCCATATGTTCTCCCCTGACATTAGCGAAGCAATTTCAGAGGAGCCAAACCGCCCGAACCGCCGCCCCCAGAGACGGGGGACGAAGCCCGCTCGGCCCCGCTTCACCGGAGGGGCACCCACCCGCGGTACCGACCCCGTAGGGGCTGCTCTCTGTCACCGGAGGGAGCCGCCCGTCCGCCTCGTCGACCCCCGGCACAACAGAACCGGGCAGGGCAGGGCTGGGCGGCTCCTGCCGCAGCGCCCGGAGGGTACGAGCCCCCCTCCCGTCCCCGGGGCAGCGCGGCGCCGCCAGCCCCGCACCCTCGCCCGCGCCGCCGGTCCCCTCACCAGACGCCAGCCGGGGCTGGTCGCGGGGAGTCTTGCCCGCCGCCACTCCCCGGGGTCGCTCCCAGCAAGCGGGGGAACCGCTGCGGGACGGTGCCGCGCTCAGCCCTCGGCCCCGCCGCGCCCGGAACAGCGGCCCGGCCCGGCTCCGCGCCCCGCTGCCGCCCTTACCGTCCTCGCCAGCGCGGCGCGGGAGCCCCCCCCGGAGAGAAGCGAGGCGAAGCCGCCAGGAACAGCCAGGAGCCGGGGCCGAGAAAGCCGCCGCCGCGAAGAGAAGGAGGAGGAGGAGGGGGCGGAGGATCGGGGGCGGAGGGGAGGAGACGGGGGGGCGGGGGAGCGGAGCGGCTGGCAGCCGCCCGCCCGCCGCGCAGCCGGCGCTTCCTCCCGACACGCTGCCGAGCCGAGGCGGGCCGAGCCGGGCGCGGGGGCCGGAGCGTGGGTCCCGCCCAGAGCCGGCGGGCCCGGCCGGCGGGGCGGGGAGCTCCGGGCGGGATCGCCCCTTCCCCTGCCCGCGCTGCACAAAGGACGCCCCGGCGCTGCCGCCTTTGTTCGGCCGAGCGGCGCCCGGGAAGGGAGGGGAGGGCGGCAGGCTGGCGAGCTAGGCGCTTCTCCCACCCGAAGATTGTTCCTCCGGCCCTGGCAGGCGCGGGGCAATTTCATTGAAGTTAATTTGGTTCTGTGATGAAAACCCCCTCCACCTGTGCCAAACGCCGTTCGGCATCCAGCATTGAAGTCAGCCTACACGCGGTGTTTCAGCTGCCTGTTTACGCCGCAGGAGCTGACTGGTAACTCTTGTTAAATTAAGGGTGGTTGGTTGTTGGTTTGGTTTTTTTATTGTAGAGGGTAGATGGGAACACAAAGACTGGTTTCTTAGCATTCTGCACTTGGCAGCCGCCAAGAACTGTTAGAAGGTAGATTTCAGATATACTTTTATCCCCTTGCTTGTGGTAGTTCACAGATTTTCTTTTAAATCTTACCTCTCGCCTCTGTATCTACACATCCAGTAGCTCACTGATCACTGACATACCTTCTGAAAGCAGATTTTTTTGCTGTAGTAGCCCACTGGTCATCCTACAAACTTCAACCTTCCTGATTTCAGTCCTTGCTTTAGCTCAGGTGCTCAAGCCAACATGTGCAGTCCTGTTACACTGGTTAAAACTGTAAAACAGGGACAGCTTCTCCTTATTCATACCTTACTTAGAAAAGACTTGACAACCTTACAAGCACTCTTGTAAGAGGCCTCCTCTGAAAGGGTAGTTAGTCTTTAGTCATTTGTATAGATGTGGAACAAGCAAAATAACTGGGCCTACAGGCCCTCCTGTCTACAAGTGACCTTTTAAAAAAGCAGTAACAAAACCCTATCCTACGGTTGTTAAGACCAGGCATAAAATTGAAAACCAAGTTGATCAAGCAGCCTCCCTTAAGAGCTCTTTCCTCCAAATATTCATTAAGCCTCAGCAGTTAAAAGATCCCACCTGGGAATCCTCATTCTTTGCCCCAAGCTCTGTTTCCCAAGTTGCAAGGGGCAGGATAGTACAAGGCTTTTGGTGCTAAGCCAGTTCCTTAAGGCTTAATACTAGACCAAGTTCCTTTAGCTTGTTCTTAAGAAGCAGGTGCTTTATCATTTCCTCTAGCTATTGCCTAGAAATTATCTGTGAGGCCTGTGAGATGCCTGTTGCAAGGCATAGGTGTATGAGGAAGGAGGGGAACATGCAGCATTTGGGCTCTTCCACATCATTAACAAGGGGCGTCTGCTTCCTGCATATTTTAGCATGGCAGCACTAGAGAATGGGGGAAAAAAAAAAAGTGTGTGATTTGAACCTTGACTCCTGTAGCCATGTGGGGGGCGAATAAGTTTTTGGATTTATTTTAAAATTAAAGGAAGTGAAATTTATATCCTTCTGAGTGTTGGCAGAGGGAAGCCTGAAAATATGAAGCAAGGTGGTAAATGTGAAGAAGCCTGCCTAAGCTACCAGGCACACTTAAGTATAGCCAACGTGCCAGAGGCATAAGCTACATCATATATTGTAGCCACTGCCAAGACCTGGTTACTGCATTATTCACTGGGGATAGAAGCCAACCATGAGCCTGTAGCCTGTGCTGAAGGGAGCCCCTGCCACTCAACAGGGTGCTTATTTTTCGTGTGTTCAATACATAGGCAACCTTTTTTGTGTGACCACCTTTTACAGGAGGGGCATCCTGCCCTTCATTTTTGAGACTGGATGTCTGTAGGAGGGAGAGGAGCAGGCAAGTGCAGCTCAACTCCTTTTACGTGAAAAATTAGATTACCTGTTCTGGCCAAATGTTTTCCTCATTCTTGGTTAGAACAGTGGCTTTCCAATATTTTAATTCCAATATTTAATTTGTTAAATTCTAAACCTGTATGTAGCACTTCTGTTGTGGTGTTACTGATGAAACAAGAGCCATGGATTTGTTTCTTACATTAGTAAATGGTAAGTTTTTCACACCCTGGTGTCACATGATGGAGAGCTTTATTAAATTATGCCACACTGTGCAGCTGCTGGGAAGAAGTATGGAACAATACAACCAGTGTCTCACCTTTTAATTTTAATATAGCTACTAAAATATGGTCTTCATTCTCACCAGTGACAGCCTAGCCTCCACTTCAGATCGATGACCAACCTGGTGAAACAGTGGCTAGAGATCCCCCAGCCGCAAGGAAAGTCACAGACCTGAGCTGATCATGAACACCCATGGATTTCATGCTGTTCCAAATCCCTTTAATGAAACTACCACTGCAGCCCTGGGATGATGTTTAAGGTTACCTTAAATGATGATCCTTGTACACAGATCTTTGCCTTTTGAGACACCATAACCTTTGATTTATAAATAGTATCTAAGGCAAGAACTTATTTTTATAAATATACATATACCAAATTACGCTCATTTAATTCCATAAGACTACTCAATAAGGGTAATATAAAATTTGTATAAGAAGTTGTGTCTGGAACTAAGCTAAGAACCTCAGGAAATGAACGTAAAATTACCCCATTCCTGATTTATTTCTTCTTTACACTTTCCTAAGAACAGATTATTATGAAAGGCATTGATCTTGTCAGTCCATTAAATTATTTCACAACTTTGAAAAGGTTTTGAGATACAAAAATTTAAAACTCCACCTATTGATCATAACTGCCTTCCTAAATCTATATTCTTACAAGGCCAAGAATAAAACATTTGTGGCTCTGATCAATCAGAACCAGCTGACACTACTTAAAATTGTGTTAATTAGCAGGGGTTCTCAAGGTCATGTTCTAATGCAGCACAACACAACAGTGAAGACAAGCTCTGTCCACCTTAAACAACATGTCATTATTGTTCACGCCATTGACAGCAAGTCTCCATCCCATAGTTGCTTCTAAACCTGCCTGCTTGCATTCAAGGAGAATTTCAGTTGAATTTTGGCATTGCACGTGCTAGTCACACAGTCACCTGTAACTGGGAGTAAGAACGACTGAGAACAAAGCATCTCATCTCCCTCTGTTTAGCTCTAGAGGCCTGGCTGCGGAACATTTGGGGTTTGGATCTGTCCTGTTTGTGTAAACTTATGTGTAATGATCAAAATACATTTCAAAATGCAGAATGCTGCCTGAATTAACAGGGCACTCAGGCTGAATTAGCCACAGCAGTTCAAATACTAAACAGTGTAGTTTTCTTCCTTCCTACATCTGTAGGATGTATTTAGAATCATAGAATCATTGAGTTGTCAGGGCTGGAAGGGACCTTAAAGATCACCTTTTTCCAACCCCCCTGCCATGGGCAGGGACATCCCTCACTAGATCAGGCTGCTCAGAGCCCCATCCAGCCTGGTCTTAAAAACTTCCAGGGATGGCGCTTCCTCCACCTCTCTGGGCAACCTGTTCCAGTGTCTCACCACCCTCATGGTGAAGAACTTCTTCCTAACGTCCAATCTGAACCGATCCATCTCTAGCTTCAGTCCATTCCCTCTAGTCCTATCATTACCTGACATCCTAAAAAGCCCCTCACCAGCTTTCTTGTAGGCCCCCTTGAGATACTGGAAGGCCACAATAAAGTCTCCTCGGAGCCTTCTTTTCTGCAGACTGAACAACCCCAACTCTCTCAGTCTGTCTTCATAAGAGAGGTGCTCCAGCCCTCTAATCATCCTCGTGGCCCTTCTCTGGACACACTCCAACACATCCATATCTTTCTTTTACTGTGGGCTCCAGAACTGGATGCGGTACTGCAGGTGGGGTCTCAGGAGAGTGGAATAGAGGGGGGGAATCGCCACCCTCAACCTGCTGGCCACGCACCTCTTGATGCAGCCCAGGACAGGATTGGCTTTCTGGGCTGCAAGTGCACACCGATGGCTCATGTTGAGCTTCTCGTCCAACAGTACCACTAAGTCCTTTTCTTCAGGGCTGCTCTCAAGCCAATCACTGCCCAGCCTATATCAGTGCTAGGGATTGCCCTGACCCGGATGGAGGACCTTGCACTTGGTCTTGTTGAACTTCATGAAGTTGGCCTGGACCCACCTCTCCAGCCTGTCAAGGTCCCTCTGGATGGCATGCCTACCCTCCAGCGTATCGGCCACCCCACACAGCTTGGTGTCGTCAGCAAACTTGCTGAGGGTGCACTCGATGCCACTGTCCATGTTGCTGACGAAGATGTTAAACAAGACTGGTCCCAATACTGATCCTTGAGGAACTCCACTTGTCACTGGCTTCCACTTGGACATGGACCCATTTACTCTCGCATTCCTCCAGCATACAGACCAGGAGGTAGGAACTGAGGTCAGCAACAACCTGTGTTAACGGGTCAAGCTGTAACCTGCAGCAGCTACACCAACACCAAGTGTTTTAGTGTACTTGTCCTTGGTTAAATCCATGAGTGAGACATCTGCATAATTTCTGAAGGTCGGCCTGGTCCGCCTGCGCTGCAGCCGTTGCCTCAGCTACACCTGCCAAGGTGGGAGCGAGGTGGCTGGAGAAAAGCACTACTTTAGCCATCACAACGGGATCAGCTCATGCCTGCACATCACTGAGCTGCCTGTGCACACTCGAAAAAAAGCTCACTTAGCAGTATTTCATGAAAAAAAGGCTGAACTCTGCCTTCGCACCCCTCATGTGCATCCAGCTGCTCCCACAAACAGCATGGTGCAGGACACAGTCCTGTATTTGTGTACTTAGCAGTTTTGTTTTTTTTTTTCACTTTAATCATAGGCTTTGTAAAAAATGTGTGAGCAACATGTTAATGGGGGTTGTAAATGATGCAGGTATTTAGGAGTGCTGGGAAAAGTGTTTTCTCAGTATTGGAGCAGGGGGCTGATGACAAAGCAGAGGTGTGAGTCGTGCTGACCAGTTCGTCTGGTGCTCAAATGCCATGAAAAATAAGCCAGAAACCCCCTTCTCAGCTCCCTGTAGGTCCCAGCACTGCATATGAGGACTTGCTGTTGTCTTCTCTCACTGACTGCATTCTCCCCACCAGCCTGAATTTGGCTATATTTAGGATCCAGCATAAGGCCTTAGTTTTTTTCCTATTTACTATCATCTATCATCTGGGCTTTACTTAGGAGGTTGTTATGGTTTTGTTTACTTTCTGGTTTTAGAAGGTATCTGGAGGTAACCCCAGAGAAAACAGAGGAGCTGACAGGTGTGAGGCCACTACTACATCATTTGACATCCTACCTCAACCTATGCAAGCAGAGAAATAAAGAAGCGTCTGCTCCTTTTACCCAGATACACCTACTTAGAGAACATAGACCCATTAAAGCTGAGCCAGACAGATATCAGTTCTTTAATTAGGCTTGTCTTTTTAAGTGCCCCAGGAAAATTATTATAAGGAATACCATATGATTGCCCAAGAACAAGCGAGATATACTTTTAAATACCCTTTATTACTGACATTGCATAAGCATTTCAACAATCAAACCTAACAGTTTGTTATCATAGTTGCAATCCCTTTGGCTTAGTAGCAGCAAGATGAATAGCATGTGATATCTGTTCTCGGCAAATAGCTGCCTGCCTTTGTAAACAAAACTGTCAAGACCGATTCTCCTTACACATTTGCAAATTATATCCATTGGTTATGTGTCTTGTGGCATATTTAGTATGCTGCCAGGGGAACGTTACCCTCACATCAGTTTTATATGTTACCAAGATCATAATATTGTCAAGGAACAGGTACCTTGGGAACTGTGGCTTGAATTCACTAATCTCTCTTAACAGAGCCCTGATGAAAAACATGGTTACTATCCTGATTACTCCAATAGATGAGAATCGCACAACCTTATAGTCAGTGATTATGCACTTATTTTATTCCTAAACCTGTTCTAGGTAGTAAGAAACTTAGTTTCGTATCTGATCATTATGGAATGAATCATAGAATCATAGAATGGCCTAGGCTGGAAGGGACCTTAGGGATCATCTAATCCAACCTCCCTGTCATGGGCAGGGACGCCTCTCTACTAGATCAGGCTGCTCAAGGCTCTGTCCAACTTGGCCTTGAACGCCTCCAGGGAGGGGGCAGCCACAACATCTCTGGGCATTAATTCCAAAGTCTTGCCACCCTCGTACTGAAGAATTTCTTCCTAAGATCTAATCTAAATCTATTCTCCTTCAACTTAAACCCATTTCCCCTTTTCCTGTCTGTGGACGCTCTTGTAAAAAGTCCCTCCCCAGCCTTCCTGTAGGTTCCCTTCAGGTATTGGAAGGCAGCTATTAGGTCCCCCCGAAGTCTTCTCTTTCAAGACTGAACAATCCCAGCTCCCACAGCCTGTCCTCGTAGCAGAGGTGCTCCAGCCCCTCGATCATCTTTGTGGCCCTCCTCTGAACACGCTCCAACAGATCTATGTCTGTCTTATGGTGGGAGCACCAGAACTGGACGCAGTATTCGAGGTGGGGTCTCACAAGAGCAGAGTAAAGGGGGAGAATCACCTCTCTTGACCTGCTGGCTACGCTTCTCTTGATACATCCCAGGATGCAGTTGGCCATCCTGTTTGCTTTCTATGTACATACCTGTCATTGCAAAATACCTTTCCACTAACAACAGGTAGTTTTCTGTCCTTGTCCTCAGTTAAATCCAAGTGAGAATTATATGCGGTACCCTGATATGCAGACTGCTCCAAAGTGCAGAGCCCTGTGTCCTCGTCCCAGCACCAACATTTTACTTATGGGCTGGCCAAGGGGAATTCACTTCCATTCCTTGTCTCAGTTTAACTGCATGTAATGTAATAATAATATTATTTGCTTCACAAAGGAGGAGAGTAAATTAGTTTATGTGCACCCTGTCTTCTAAGAATATAGAATAAGCTTAATACTATATTTTCAGCCCCACCCCTTTGTCATTTCATGTTTTTTGAATTTTATTTAATCTGCATAGGACAAAATTGATAGCCACTTACATTTTTAAAACAGATAATTCCCTTTTTTAATATTTTTAATATGGCAAAACCTCTGACTCTACCTCTCTGACAATACAGAATATTTTACAATACTGATAGTGCGGCAAGTTTGCTGATTTCACTTTAAAAAGTAGGCCCATTTTTCATGTAAAAATATCTATTATGCTAATTTTGACATTTTATATTAATGATATATAATAAAGTAATGTCGTTTCAACAGAGTTCTAATTAGTTGCCACTACCACAATATAGTCTTGTATAATTATGAATTTTGTGTGAGGAGAACTGCCTTGTTCTCATTACAGGGACTAAAACCACAAGAGTGTCACGTTTCTCATTATTGTACCAGAGGAATGTGGGAACGTGCTCATGACCGTGTTAGGGAATGTAACATAATAACAGAATCAGTAACAAATAGAAAATGTGATGACGCTAAACTGTGAAGCAAAATTTATCCGTGGAAAAAGCCCCCACCCTACTTCTGTGTTCACATCACCCTGCAGTGCTCTGACTGATACAGAGCTCTCCAACACCAGGGCAGGCGTTTCTTTTCTTCAGCTAATCAAGTCAGCATGGAGAGTGATGCTATCAGGGAAGGTTGGATCAGAAAGGGAGATTAGAAAGATCTGGCAGTTCCTATAACATACAGTAAATGCTACAGGAGAGTCACTACAGGAGTTTTTTATTGCCTGTTGCACGGCTTTCTCCTTTAATTAGCCAGGATCTGGAAAATTCAAGATCAAGGGAGATGGGTCAGTATTGCCAAGTGTGACTGAGTACTGTTCAAGCCAGCTGAGTCGTGACGTGGGTGTGAGAATGTGAATAAAACCAGAAGCTGTGAGTTCTGATTTCAGGGTTTCACCATTATTAAAGTGGATTTATTTTTGAATCTTGTGTGAGGTGCAAAATTAGCTCAGAAATGCTGGAAAAAGGAATGGAACAACACACCTAGTTCTCAAGAACTAAAAATTGTTTGGATTGGTAAAGCATTAACCCAGACAGCAGTATATTTTTTTCTGAAAGAAAACTTGCTATAGCCCTTTCTAAAGATGCTTTTACTTATTTTTTTTTTTTCTCAGAAAAGAGGGTCAGCTTTACAAGGATCTTGGGAACAGCTGAGGAAAAGGAAGGGATTTAAAAGATGAACATGATGTTAGTTATATGTAGAAATGACTAATTTGTTATTTAAATAACTATGATATATCAAAATTAAGATAAACTAATAATGTTAATTTCATCATATCTGTTTGTACAAGTTTCCGAATATACAGACAGGCTGGTTATGCTGAAATATTTTGCAGTCAAAGTAACACACTAATGTGATGGGCAAGAATCTTAATCAAAGTCTGAGGTACAAGGTTAACTAACACATGAAATGTTGTATTGCCTATATAACTATGTGCATTTTTTTCCTTCCCCTTCATCAAAGCACTCTGCTAGAAGGAACAGGTGCCACTTTCTCAAGAACTTCATCTGTGAGAATTGCTGCCCTGAACCAACTCTTTCCTTTTTTTTTTTTTCCTTTTTTTTTTCCCCCCCAGTCTACGTAAAGAGAGGTCCAGAAGGCTCATGGGTTTAAGTTGCATGAGAGGTTTCGCTTCCCCTTTGGCCTAGAGCTGGCAGCAACACTCTCATACCCTCTCTGTGCCACAGCTGGTGCAGGATCCTACCAGGGTGCAGGGTGAGTTGCATTAATGTCCCTCTGTGGTGAGGCTATTGGAGAGAGGTTATTTAAAACAGTTTTTCAGAATACGAAACTACCCCACCTTCCATAGCTCCATTTTCTCCCTCGGTATCTCTGCCGGGACCAGAGCAGCACAGCGTCGGCTTGTTCAGTGTCTAATGCCAAATGTGCAGTGCCCCCCTGGTACTCACCCGCCGTGTTCCTCCACCTGAGCTACAGCTGCATTCCAGGCACTGTGTCCCACCAATTCCTACTTTGAAGAGTGCAGCAAACAACCTGGCAAGGGAAGATTTTAAAAAAAAAAAAAAATCACCCCATGTTACTGCATTGGAGCTGCTCGGAAGGGGCTTGCCACCGCCCAGAGCTATCAGCTTTTGCTTCTAGTAGTTGTGTGGCTCATACTTATATGGTGTGTGTGGGTAGTGACTATGTCCCTTTCTCTGCTGGCTAATCCGAGAGCTTCTTTTGACAGCTCATACATGAAAAGATTTTGTTATTTTTTGAAATGTAGTGGTAGAGGTTTTATACTTTGGGCCAAAGTGTCAGAGGAGGCTCTTTGGGGACGCATGCATTGGAAGTGACAAGCAGTGAATAACTGACATGAGGCATAAGTAATATTTGTAGTCTGACTTTGGTATGTTATTCTTAAAAAAACATCCAGTCTGTAAATACAGTCTACATTTGTGTAGCTTGAAAGGAAGGACAGGGAATGAGGGCAAGTATCGAAGAGAGAGATGAATAACCAAAAAGAAGGATAAAAAGCAAGCAGAAATAAGCAAATGAAGAGAAAAGGGAGTGGGAGTATTAAAAGAGAGAATATAGGCATACAAATGTGTCAAAACTAATATAAAATTGCAAAAAAAGCAGGATAAAAGTTGAAGATGAGAGGAATCACAGTGTAACAGATCAGGAAAAAACCTATGAAGAAAGTGTTTGTGAACTTAGTCTGAATTACTACGTACAGTTGGTAATGACCCTACCACCTTATGAAATAAGGGTACTTTTGTAAAAAAGTATGTATTGTGGTCCCACTGATTTTGAGACACTCTAGCTTGTAAATTAAAAGGGATTCTGTGAAGGTACTTAAAATATACAGCAAGAGTGGGTGGTGGGCATGTGTAGTGTAGAAGCAATTTGGATAGTGATGAAATCTCACTGTAAAACAAATATTATGTTTAGCCCCCATAGGAACAATACGGTTATTTCAGCAAGAGATGAATTATGCAAGGAAAGACATTTGAATGAGCTTGTGGGGCTCTTTCAGTGACTTCAGTGAAGCTGATGACTATATTTTCATTCAGACTTTTTGCTTTTCTTTGTTAATTAGCTGCAGACTAGAAATGGTGATGAGAGCATTAAGCTATAAGGTGGCATGTACTTTTGCTGTATTCTTTTTTGAAGTCTGCCCATTATTTTCTCTGAAAGCAGGAGCACATATAATCTACCAGGGAGTAAATCTATAAAGCCATTGATGTATTTTCCAAAAGGAAATATTTTACATCAGAAAACCAGAAGAAAGAGAGATGAGAGGCTTCCAGGATAGGTCAATGTCTGAAACAGAGTATCAGCTCCCACGTGGTGGTCTCATTATCAACCTCAAACAGCACTTTTAGAAGAGCTGTCAGATAAAACTTCACATCAGTCAGCACACTTTTTTGACACACTGAACATAATAACAGGGAAAGTGTGCAAGTCAGCATATTTAAGTATCATAAATCACGCAAGAGACACATTGTCTGTCCACAAGAAAAAAAATAATACAGGATTTTAATATTGTATCACAGAAATAGAGCGTCAACTGCCTCCTTTCTGTACTTGGCTTTTCCCAGGACTTAGTTGCAGCAGAAAAGCCATACATTAAGTTTTTAGGACAGGAGGGAACCAAGACTGGTTACTACGTGGTGGAGACCGTACTCAACTCCACTTCTAGTGCAGCCACAAGTGCTAAACACCATCCAAATACACATCCAAATTTCACAGCTGTGAGTGGAGACACTACCTTTGAAAACATGCTTTCTCTGCTCCTGTTCCTGGAATTGGGTGAATATTTGTTATTTCCTCATTTCACACAGCCTCTGCAAAATGACAGGCTAAAGCGTAGAAATAGCAGCCTCAAAGCCACAACACACAGGTAGGCATATAGTACCTTTATATAATAGATTACCTAAAGGAGCAGTATATTGGTTAGTTGATTGCTATGTAAAGCAATGCAAATATTTATTTTACATCAAACAGTTTTGTTGTAGAAGTTTTGTGGAGATGGCAATGTCTTACAGAATTGTCTTTAAAAGGGTGTGCAAAAATAAAGATTTTCTGTTGGGAGAGGAGCACTTTGCAAAGGTATGATTTAGCATTATAGTAATATTACAGAAACTAAAAATGCAACAAAAACTTGGCCTTAAACATTTATTTATTCTTTAAATCAATTTATTTAATTCTTTAATTTTTATTTACTCTTCCAGAATTCCTGGAATTACTCCTAAAGTAATTCCCAGCTGTTCAAGTGGGATATGTTTTACTGAGGTTACCGTATACTGGGATATATTCTAATCTACTCATCAATTGTTTTTCACTAGCAACAAGGAGATTTTATGTGAATGAAATGATAGGAGCAGTTGGTGCCTGTGAAGAAGTAGTGGTTTTTTTGGATTTTACACCCTGTTACAAAAGCCTAAATAAAATTCACAGCTACACCAAAACTATTATGCAATATTTAATGACATTGTCACAGACTATACACGGACTATGGAACTTTACTTACAATCATAATTCCCAAATTTGTGGTGTTTATTAACACAACCTAGGTGCAGAATATCATCACTTTTCAGGGATGCCTCTAACTTAATTTATCCTTATTTCATGCATCCAGTAACAGACTTCTAACTACCCCCCAAGCATTTCTTCTAATTTCGACTAAGTATATATAATATTCATAATCTATTAAAAAATACAGACGGAACACTGTAATTCCCCTTTTGGGAATTATTTGTTTGTTATTAAAGCTGCAGATTTAAATTTAAGCATGTATTCAAGAGGTACATTCAACTTTAAATAGGTTCAGTGCTCCACTAAGGACGGTTTCGTCAGAGATATGTAAAATCATTAAGAAGGCTGCATAGAGCTCATTTCAAGGAGATAAACAAATATTCTTGCCTATTAAAGGTTCTCGCTTCTATTTATTATATGTCTTAGTATATTAAGCTCTACCTTACTTAGTTTTCCACAGCTGTCATTAATATGTTTTATTCATAAAAGGAAGTGACAAAAGTATGTTGCTAATCCTCCTGACTCCATAATAAATCATTACTTGTTTGCTGTACTGTAATACGTATTTTCAATAATGCAGAAGCAAACTTGCATCCTTAGGTAATAAAAGTCTCCATGTAAAACAACTGTTCTTTGACAAAAAGGGATCTCAAATCTTCCTAAAATCCCTATAAATTTGTAAACTTTTTGGGATTTCGCATGTGAGTTTTGTCGGTGCTAAGCTTTTCCCATTGCACCGAGTTGCTGTGCAGGTGTATTGGGTTTGCCTGGCTAGATTTTGGTGGGGCGGGGCTGTAGGGGTGGCTTCTGCTGGAAGCTTCCCCTGAGTCTGATAGAGCCAATGCCAGCCAGCTCCAAAGAGGGACCCACTGCTGGCCAAGGCTGAGCCTATCAGTAAAGTGATAGGAGAGGAACGCCTCTGTGAAAAACATATTTAATAAATGGGGAAAAAAGAACTGTGCCACACAACAACTGGCAGAGATACAGAGCAGTTAGACCATGTGAAGAAACCAAGGTCAGTGAAGAAGTAGGGGGAGGATGTGCTCCAGGTGCCAGAGCAGAGAGTCCCCCCGGGCCACAGTGAAGACCACGGTGAGGCAGGCTGTCCCCCTGCAGCCCATGGGTGTGACAGGGTGTAGATGTCCACGTGCAGCCCATGGAGGACCCCATGCCGGAGCGAGTGGACACCTGAAAGGGGCTGTGACCCCATGGGAAGCCTGCGCTGGAGCAAGTTGATGCCAGAGCCTGGAGCTGGTGGAGAGAGAAAAGCCCACGCTGGAGCAGGTTGGCTGGCAGGACTTTTGTGATGCCGCAGGGGACTCGTGCTGGAGCAGTTTCCCCCTGAAGGACTGTATTCCATGGAGAGACTCGCATTGGAGTGGATTGCCCCTCATGAAAGGACTCACGTTGGACAGTTTGTGACGAGCTGCCCCTCCTGAGAGAACTCATGTTGGAGAAAGGTGTGCAAAGATGATTGGACTCGATGATCCCAAGGGTCTTTTCCAACTTGAATTGTTCTATGATTCTGTGCCTCTAAGATTGTCTGCTGTGAGAGGGACCCCACAATGGCCCAAGGGAAGAGTGAAGAGTCCTCCCCTGGAGGAAGAAGCAGCAGTGGAACCGACATTGAACGAACTGACCGTAAACCCCATTCCCTGTCACCCTGTGCCGCTCGGAGGGAGAACGTGGATAAACTGGGATTGATCTTTTGCCCAGGAGGAATGGAGGTATGGCGGGAAGGTGTTATTTTTTTTTTTAAAGATCTGAGTTGTATCTCTCACTACAGTGCTCTGATCTTTAATAAATTTAACTGATTTCCCCAAAATCTAGTGTGTTCTGCCCAGGACGATAGATGCGGGTTATCTCCCTGTCCTTGTCTCAAACCATGGGCCCTTTTCTATATTTTCTCCCCCTGTGTAGCAGGGAAGGGGGGGTGACAGAACGTCTGTGTGGGCACCTGGCCGCCGGCTGGGGTCAAACCACTACAACAGGGTCCTCATAGCAACAAATGTTGCTTGGGTTTGTACTCACAAAATGAAGGATGTGAGGAACAACATGTTATGTCTTTTTCCTTGTCATTAAATTTGAGGTTGATTTATAGCAACATCTACTTTGTTTTGATGAAAGGAATTTAAATATACCAGGTAGGAAACACTGGTACAATTGTTGAGTGTATTGTGTTTAGTCCCTAGTGTAGTTTTGAGAAGTATGAGGCGTATAATATTAGATTGGATAATAAGCAGGCCCCAAACATTTGCTGGCGCTTTAATAATTCCTTTTCTTGAGCAAAAAGGAATTAACAGTCTGGTATTAGAGTGTTTTGTTCCTTCATGTGACTGCCTTGACACCATATTAAAACAAAACAAACCAAAACTGTTCTGTCAGGATATGGGTCTGAGTAACAAAGCACAGGTCCAGACCTTATTGTGAACCAGGTGCAGCTCTTGCTTGTAATCACAGGTCTCTTCCTGGTCAGAAAACAGAGAACAAACCAGAAGTCATAATTATTTTTGGAAAAAAAAAGATTTTTGTCCCAAAACTTTTTATTTCTCTAGTGTTACTATAAGGCTAAGTGGATTTCTTTTGAAAAAACAGCAAAGATCTCCTTTTTCAATATTTTATATTATCAATTTTTTTTATTTGTATGTATTTATAATTTTTTTATTTTTTTTTTATTTTTTATTATTTTTTTTTTTTATATTTGTATGTATTTATCTCTTATAAGTAACATCAGCCATATACTTCCAGCATTTCACTGTGCTCAGGAATTCCGGAGCGATGTGCTGGACGCAGAACTGCATTTCCCAGTTTGCATCTCCCAGACTTCAGCAGAGGACAGTTCACACAAGTGTTAAAGAATCAGAAAACTCCTACTGTATTTATCCTTTGTTCTGGAGACACTGGATTTCTGTTACTTTAGTTAAACCAGAGGCAGACATCCCAAGACCAAAAATGATTTAGAAGCATCAGACGTGTTTCTGCTTTGGTGCTATGGGGGAGTCCAGTCCTCCAGGGATTTCTCTCCCCCCCCACCATGACTGTGCTGTGGGTGCTGTGCAGGGGAGACTGCTCAGCAGGGACGGGGGACAGGATGTCATCAGGCCGGTAGCTGTGGCACCAGTTAAGAAGTGTAAAAATACTGAAATTTGCCATTGACTTCAGCTGACACCTTCCCTTCTGTTCCATGACACCTTTTAGGCTGTCCCATTTTTTTTAAGACTTTCACTAGAAAAAAAACAGTCTTAATATAGATTATTTCTTTTTTTTAAGAAGCTAAGAATTTTTATTTTATTTTATTTTATTCTTGTTACTCTGTTGTAAATATGGAGTATATTAAATGCTTTTGCTGATGATATCAAATGTTCAAAATGCAGTTAGTCCAAAGTTAGAACCACTTGTCCCTGAATCACTGTCCCACATTATGCTACAAATTGTTCCTCTTTGGAAGAAATCTTGTGTTATACACAACTGTCCTTCTAGGCCTTATGTGACTTATATGAAAGCATCTATTCCCTCTCTCAACATTCTTGCCAGATGGTAATCTTGACATTTTGAGGAAACTTCAAAGTATTTTGCACTGTTAGCTGTATAAGGTTTGCTGTCTTTAAATAATCTGTATTTCTAATATTAAATCTTTGCCATTACATGTACTACTGGTAGGAAGAGTAATGGAAATCGTCTCTACCTAAATTAAGTTCAATTATAAAGAGGTGCTAAGTGCGAAACTGCTTCTAATACAATATTGCCAATAAAAATGAAATCCCATTTATTTTTTGGACAGGTTAGCACTACTTTTGTGTTATTTTTTTCTTGGCCGGTCTCACTTGACCAAAATGAGCTACAGAGTACATTTTCCCACACAATGAATCCAGGGCTACCTTGGGGCACCACCTGAGTTTTTCTCGATTGAAAGAATAGAACAATCTCTAAGAACACAGTTAATCAGATATAAACCAGCTCTGCCTTCAAGGGAGTCGCAAGCTGTAATTACTAGCAAGATTTCTGATGCTAAAAAGACTTTGCAGGCCAAACTGCTGGCGTTCTGCATTTTGCCCAAAGCTGCACCTGAGTGTTGCAGTATGGGTATAACTGCTCCTACCTCTTTAGTCCTGTCCTCTAGAAGCACTGTAGATTGAGTTGCTCTTCTTTGTTTCCTCTCTCTTGAGGTCTTCCCCTGTTAAGAAAACCTGCAAGGAGCTTCCCACGTTCCTCCAGGAGCAGAGCATGTCCATGCTGGTAAATGTGTGTCCTCTGGCATCAGCTTGCACCAGTCCCTTGCAATTAGTGCTGTGGCTGAGCAAAGTGATACTCTGGAGCTGATTGCCAACCCCACAGGAGACCTGATCACTCTGGCAGCCCACCACGAAGCAAAATAGTGAAAAGGAAAAGGTTTTTTCAGCCTCCACTCTCCTGAGGAGCAATTGAGAAGGTTATACCTATAGTTAAGGCATGAGAAAGTACCAGAACAACCCCTGAAAAATTGCAGTTCAGGAAATTGTAAGTAATGATTTGTATAGCAGCAGTAAATATACTCATCTCCTCTTGGCTTTCAGTGCTCGAAGATATATTTTTTCAGGAACTGCCATGTGCAGCCACGACTCAGTGACTTGTTGACATTTAAGCTACTTTTGAAAATGGGTTTGCATAATACATTTTTTACTTGAGGATTAAAAACATGGTCATTTGGAGGTATGAGTCTAACAACATCTGAAAATTTTCCTTGAAACAAAAAATATGTATTTATAAGATTACTTTACTTCTCATAACATGCCATAATTCTCCTGGGAAATTATAAGAAAGCTGAATTCCATAATGTTGTAAACAAGAGAAACTGCAATTATTATAAAACTGAATATATTCTTCATAGATATGTTTACTTCCAACATAATACTTAGTATAGCTGATTTGTAAGTAAACAGAAGTGATGCATGTATGGATGTTGAGTCATTATCTACAGCTAGATTAAAAGATAATACATGAAATATGCTAATAACGCAGAAAAATATTTGCTAACAGGAGTTTTTTAATCTCATTTATGGAATGAATGTATCGTATATTGATCATCATTAACCATTCACTGTCAAGTAATGTAAAGAACCAAGAAAAATCATCATATCAAAATGAAGCCATACTTGCATGTTTTATTGGAAGTCCTTGTCTCAGTACACCAGCTCTGGGAGTTAATGAATATACTTTTCTCTTATCTGAAACATTAATCTGATACTTGTTTTAGAAGTATTTGGGGGCAAATAGCTCCATAATAATAAAGCTGTTGCTTGGAGGCCTGAAGAAACCTAAACCGATTTGGCTTGGAGAAAGAGATAATCAGTATCTCAGTGCTTTCTTTCTAATGTGCTCCTTGTGCTTTTCCCAAGAGCAGGAAATCAGGGAGTGGAGAATAAATCTCCATTCTGATTGTTTACAGAACATAATGAAGGCCTCAAGCAAAGAAATGCATCCCTTGTTTTATACCTGTGGCTGAACTGCAGTGCATCCCATTAAATACCCGCTGAATACCATGGGAGATGGGTAACAAAAAAGGCTGTCATTTTAGATGAACACACCCTCATCCTGCAGAGAGTGTAATTTGTTGGAGGAAAGTTTAAAACAGGCCATCCTGGACAGCGTCTCTGGTCTTTTCAGGTTTTATAACAGTGACCTCACGTTTCAGTTCTCTCGTTTTCTTCGTCATACGTCTGTGTCACCTCTGTGTTCTGAGTAACATCTGATCCGGATGTAATTTGCTGTCTTTATTCTCTCGGCTCTTCTTTTTCCCAAAACTTGCTTCTTCTCCTGTTTCTCCACTCCTGCCTTCACTCTGGAGAGGGAGAACTGGGGTTTTGACAGCATTCCCTTCACTCTCCACCCCATCAAAAACACATTTCCTTTACTTTCAGCTGTGATCACTCAATAACTGAATTTTCCAAGAAGAAGCCTCTCTGGGGACTTCAGGGGCACCCTGGGCATCTCCAGATTCCCACTGTCTATTGCTCACCACTCCTTGCCTGTGGCTTGGCTTATTGTCATTCTCTTTCTCACCCTGGTGCTTTTGACCCTCAGATCCAAAATCTCATTTATCTCTCTAAGCATGTTGTCTCTATATCTGTTTCTACAGTTTCTCTCTACTCCCCAATCTCTCTCTAGAAATTGCTGAGATTTCCCTTCATGCCTCTTTTTCCTAGTAATCTTCTTCCTTCTCCAAGCAAGTTTATTTTTACTATTTTTCCTTCCTTTTTTGTTGGCTTTTTCTTTTCACCTCAATCCTCTAAAAATACAAAAAAAAAACCCCACTTTATATTGTAATCGGCTATTAAGAAAAAACCCAAAACTCGAATGCAGTCAGATGTGTGCCTTTGACTGCTGTCGGATATTTACAGCTCAAAGTTACTCATTTCAAAAGGAGAAGAAAACACGTCGTTTGTCTGTTGTTGTGTATGGTACCACAAAGGATTTCTGTGAGGAATATTGCCCATGCTAAATTCACTACTGTTGTACTCCACCAGTGAGACTTTAATTTCTCTTCTGCAACCGTAGCAAGTCTTGATCCGGCAAAGTACTTAAACACATGCTTTTGCTCAGACTTGTGAGTGACCTCACAGTAGATACCGGAATTGCACACCTCATATACTTGCAATTAAGCACATAAATAATTATTCTACTGAATTTGTGCTTTAAGCTAGCTTAGTGGTTTATTACATTCATTTTGCATTCAGGACATAAAAGAAATTATTTAAAGAAACGTGGATTTTGCAAGATGCTGAACTTAAGCAGATTTTTCAGGTTTTAAAATAATTTTAGCTGAGACATTAACTTTCGTGTTCCTATTGGGACTTTAGTCTGCTAACTTTTATGGAAACTCTCAGATAAAATAAAACGTATGTTAAAAACACGTGAAATCTCCTCGTACTAATGCCTGAAGTGAAAATGATTGTAACTTCTTCTCCTACCTCACATAAAGAATGCTTTACTATAATGACATGTTTTAAAATGTACTCTTGTTAATGAATACTGACTTCCTCAGAAATAAAGATAAGGATAAATGGATATGGAAAGGAAAAAACATATGCCATAAAGTATTTATTGCCAAGAAAAAATCTCGTTGTCTTTCCCAGGTGCTACTCCAAGTTATTAGCATTAGTAATGTTGCAAATACTGCAAAGTCTAATTGCTTTATGTCTGGAGCCAAACTGAAAAGGCTAAATGCATACAGAAAAGGAGAGAAAAAGAGGCCTAATACTTATCTGGTATTAAAAAACAGATAAATCTGTGAAATACCAAGCAACATAGGAGGAGTACTTGAAATATTGAGTAGAATTTATATACACATAATAAATTTTAAGCTTGCAAAGAAGAGAAACTTTTCTTTATAGATAAAAGTAACTCTTTTTCACTCTTTCAAACATTTATAAATCAGGATTTGCAATATTAATGAGTAAAGCTTCACAATGTGGCTGTGATGAGAAATACTTACAGCTTCCTCAGGGAAGGGAAGTTTCGTGATTTGATCATACAGTAACTCTTCAACAAACTCACGGAGGAACCATGAATGCAGCTTAAACAGCTTGGCTCAGACTCTTGGATTTTAACCACTTTTTTTCCCCCAGAAATTCACCCCTTTTGAATATCTGCCTTGGGAAAATGCCAGCTTTTCATATCTTTGCTACTCCTTCCAGATATCCTTTTCCAGAAAGTACTGAATTAAAACATCAGAAGCTCCCACTGCTTCAAAATATATGACACCGAGACTCAGAGTCTCTTCCCAGAATCTATTGATCGACATTAAAACCAGGTTCCCATAAGATGTCTGGCTGGGTGCATGCCTGTTAGACTATTGCTAGCAGGTCCTGAGGGTTTAATCTGTGTTATGGAAGAACACATGTATAAATGTAGATCTTTTTTCCTCCAGGTAACCCATTGCTGCATTTAAATATTACATAATGTGCGGGCAAACCAGGGGATTTTCTCACGCGGTGCACTGTCGAAGAGCAGCACAAAAAGCTGAGCTCTGCAATGCCCTGAGCGTGCTGGCCAGGAGTCAGCGCAGCTCTGTGCAGCTGAGATAGTCCCTTTGATCTGTGGGATCAGAGGTTCAGCCTCTTCGCCGATCAGACAGACCACTGTTAGGCTTTTAGCAGGGAACTTTGGATTTAAATGCTTTTTTTTAACCGTCCTGATCAGTGCTTGATGCCAGATCGGGAGTAGCTTTGGACACTGACGGGGTCTGGCATTAAGGAAGGGTGTTGACTTCTGACACGTGAGGAGAGCTGCTGGTGTGTGTCTTCTGCCCTGCAGAGGAGGAGGTGTTACAGGATGGTTCTCCGAGATCAGCCTCCTGAGAGCAGGCTCCATGGCTGATTCCCACCCACCTAGAGATGCTTTTCTCTCAAATCAGTTACGAAACCATTTTCCATCTTGCTGTGGTGATGGACAAGGTGCTGCTTGGAATATCTGAAGTTTGTTTTTGAGTAGACACTTCTGTGGTGCCACTGTATTCAGGCTTTGAGGAGGCTGCCACTTCTGAAGAGGAGCCATATAAGATTCAAAAGATCTTCTCTGTTCCTGTCACACAGGGGACAAAAATGCAGTGCAGTTCACTTTCCAGGGCAAGACTTAAAAGTTGCTGACCCCATTTTCTGAGCTGGAACCCCAGTTCCGTCATCCTATGTGAGTGGAAGTGACACTCTTGCCTGCACATCTGACTTAATTAAGGACTGAGTCATTCCCTCCTACATTCAAACCCATGTTCCAAACAGCCACTACACAGTGCCTTCTGTAGCTTTTGGGGGTTTTGATGGAATTTGCTTGTGTATGCTATTGATTTCTTGTTAATTCATAGTCACAGTCCTCCAAAATCCTGACATTTCTAGTTTCATGGCAGGGCATCAATAGGTCTCCTCTCCGTTGTCAGTTCTGCTGCTGCTGTTTTTATAAAGATGTTTCTGGGAGTTTTGAGAGGTTTGATTCCTTTAGACAAAGGCACCAGCATCAGCCTTGTTCCCATGGCTACCAACTCCTCAATCTCCCCTCAATACAGAGTTTTCATCTGCTCTCATTCAAAAAAAAAAAAAAAAAAAAAAAAAAAAAAATCCTTTCCTTATCCTTGGACGCTGCAAGTTGAATTTCAGCAACCTCCTGTTATTCCCTCGGTCAGTAAGAAACGCTAAAGAGAAACCTTAAAGAAACACAAGAGTGCAAAGACCCACTTTGACTGTTCCATGCAGAGCTACTGCTGTCACGAGCATGTTATACAATCCCGTGAGTAAATCTGTTAAGCTCTGTCATAAAACAACTCTTAAGCTTTTTATTTCATTTTTTTCCAGTTAGGGGATTGTATGGATAATTCATCTTTCTGGTCTCCTTGACTAAGTGTGGTTAAATGCTTGGCACTCTCAAATGAAATAAGTAAAAGAACATTTTGAATGAAAATGAGAGCATTTTTTCCCCTATTTTCACAATGAAGAACAAGGCATGCCAAAATTATAACAGTTCATTTTCAATCAGGGCATCTTTAACAAATTCTGTTACTGTAGAAAATATGGAAGTAGCTCTGAAACCATTCATAGAACAAAGAGGGAAATTGATTTCTGTTCTCTCTTCTTCAGGCAAGCCAGAGCCCACTTCCCTGACTGAATAAGGATTTTTGCCTTATTTCAACAAACCTTTAAGGACTTTGCACAAAACCTAACTTAGCTTTAATAGTTTTCTTCCTGCACCACATTATATTCTCTAGTGGGGCAGATAAAGCAGTCTCCTGAAGTGCTTTTATACCAGGAGAAAACATTGGATCTCCAGGCTTTTAAGCTCCAGAAATAGTGTCCCAACCCATTAGCTGGTCAGAGAGGATGCCTTTACCTCTTATTTCTAAATCTGGTCCTACACATGGGCAAAATTCACTTAAGCATATGGCTGGCTTTAGGATGGGCAAGCTTGCATTGCTTTAATTCAATAAACTGGTTTTAAAGCTGTAGACTTTTGGTGGTAGAATTTCAGAGATCCGATTAATATCTTACAGTCACACGTTAGCATGTCATACAACACCTGATGGCCCAAAATATCTGATGTGGGTATAATTTAAACAGGACCAAGTCTAGAGTTTTGGGGAGCCTCACACTGGTTTTCTGCTATACATCACCCAAACTGCACAAAACTGTAGAAACTAGAAAATTTTCTGCTGGCGTAATGTCAGTGGCAGCCGATTGAAAGATGGGGAGAAACCGACACTTTGCAAAAACATAGTCAATTCTTTTGAACTATGAATCTAAAATAGTAGAGCTGTATATAGCACTTCTATTTTCTTTCTTGGAATTGATGCAAAATATTACATGAGCTGAGGAAAAGGAAGACAGATTTAGATGCTAAAAATTGATTAGCTGACAGAAAAAGTATTTAAATTCAATGACAATGGCAGATTTTTCTGAAGAAATGATTCTTTCAGGACAAGTATGAGGTGAAATTTCAATCTCTTGTAAGATTCCTGTATGCGTTTCCAGCTTCTTTGTTAGGAGCCTGGATTCAGTCAACGCTCAGAGTATTTTTCCTGCAATGACACAGCCGTCTGCAGCTCTGCTACACGAAGTGTCTGCCGTCATGGTAGTTTAGCTCACTGATCCCTTTGAGGGATTGCTCTCCTAATGATGGTAATGGTACGGCTATCTAGTATCTGGGTTTTCCCCCATATGTCCTGGTGGCTCCCTGGAAGAACTGTGTGGTGGCATGTGAAGAATGTGTACATTTGCCTGGGATTTACGGATAACAAAGAACCAAGCTGGAACATTTTCTTCATCACAGGTTTCTTGCTATGTGAGGATCAACTTTTCATCATGTGTTGCGATGAGGCTGATGTTTCTGGTAGGCTTCAAATCTCCTGCATGTGTGTTGTACAAGTGGTCTCTCTGCACACAGTAAGTACACAATCGGGGTTACTGTGGACCATCTGTGCAGCACACATGGGGAATCTGACCCTTTCTGTCATCACTCAAGTTAATGTTTGTGCACTATTCTGCACAGGCTCAAACAATGGCCAGAGAAACTGAAACAAATATAATCAATCCACACTCCTTCTACACTGGACTCCTCTTCACAAATATCTTCTTCCCAAAGCTGAGAGTAAAGGTGGGTTTCATCTGACTGTTTGACAAATTAATCTGACCAGAAATATCCACTTCTAGACAATTCATCCCTGCCTCAGCAATACATTGAAATAAGTCAGCTGGACAGGGGCCCAAGGCTGCCTCTCTCATTTTTACGGAACCCAAAATGAAAACCTCAGCAGTGAACATCTACCTGATAAAGGTCATTATAGCTGGGTGAGAAACATCATGCTAACTGTGTTTCAAAAAGATTTTAGCTACATCTAGGTCTTTCTAAAATGCATCATGCCTTCCCAGGGCTGCCTGGCATTGCATCCATCCTGCCTTCAGTTCGCTTGCCACCTTCAGGTGAGCCAGAGGCCAACAGCAGGACCTGGCTCCTCTTCCACAGCTTTCCTACAGGTCGACCGTCTGTCTCTTGCACTTCTGTGGATCTTGCATACCTCCTCAAAGTCTCCTCAACAAGCCTTCACTCCTCAGACCTAATTGCTTAATTAACAATTCTCTTCCAACCCCTCCTACCAACATTGTGAAATGACTGACCAGGGACTTGTGTCAGTGGGCAGGGCTAAAAAGGAACAAAAGTGTGAAGAAGCTCAGAGAAACGATGAGGCTTGTTTGGGCTCTTGAAACAGAGGAACTGAAGACTGTACCTTCTAATGGTCAAATAAAACCTACATAATTTTTTTTTAATTATGGGTAGGACCTAACTGTTGGTGGTGCTACTGTGTTGCCCAGATTAAAAGAAATTCATCTTATTGGCGGCTATTTTGGCTACTGCCAAACCTATGGATCTGGACATTGGTTTGAATGTGAAAATTCTGCCAGGTGCTCTTACACCAGCATTTAGACTGTGTGAACTGGAAGCAAAATTTCTTTCATAAGCCAAGCATGCATTAATATGCAACTAAAAACCTAATTGCTGACTTGAAATGAACATTTACACTTTTCAAATCGTTAACATCCCCTTGGATAGCAATTGCGGTAAACACTTAAATATGAGAGTTTTTCTCAGAATTTTCATTACTACGAAATGAAACTCAAAGTGAAACTGCCAATAATTTCAGGCAGATTACTGTACTCCACCTTACGCTAAGCTATTCAAGAAAGTACTCACTGAGAACGCTCATAAAAAAAAATCTTTAATTCTCCAGAATTAGTCTTATCAAAATTTTCTGGGTGGTGCCGGTTTTGCTACTGCTGAAGGACAAACCTGCTCCCTGTTACATCTGTGAAACTCTACCATAGCTTTTCATGATGCAAGTGTGTAACTGAAGTTTCAGTTAGGACTATTATGTGCAGTCTAAACTCCGTGCAACTCAACAGGAAATTTTCAAAGATGTCCATGGTGGAAGAAGTGTTAAGTAATGAGCAGAAGAACTGCTCATTACATTTTTAAGGCATGTTTTGCTATCAAAGGTATGTTAAACGTAGTCTATTAACAGCTTACCTCTTGTTTAATGGTCCCCTCAAGAGTCATTGTTCTCTCATATGATCTCCTAATAAAAATAATATACCAATAAAGTAATTAATACATGTAATATAATGTTTATTTACAAGATGTTCTCTCTTCCATAAGCCCCTGACATAATCCCCTATGAAGATCTCATGAATTAGTAATTAATGAGGCCTTATTTTTAAAATACCTTCTGCACTGATGATTTCCGCACATCTCATGAACTTAACTGCATTGAAAATGTGCCCTATACTTAAACAGGCAGAACTAAGCCCAAGAAGTTGTCAATTCCGAGGGGAGAAATCTCTCCTTTCAATACTTCTGGGATCACTGACAAGCGGAGTGTCAAGACTGTTCACTACCATGGCCAGCAAAGTTGTACATGTGTGCATGAAGGGTGAAGAGCGCAGTCCAAGAGGACTCTTCATTAGCTCTGAATGCTCTTAGGTGGTGTTTTGTGTCTTCCAGCAGCTCATCTCTTCCCTGGGGATGAACAGTCCTTCGTGAAATCCTATTCAGCCCCTGAATGTAATGTTGCTTTGCCTGAGGTGAACACTTTCATTCTGTGAAGGCCTTGCATGGAAGTGGCATGGACAATAAAGGCTTGGTTGGTACGCCAATAGTATTCTAGTCCTGATCTATTCCTCTATATAACATTGAGACTACTCATGAATATTCAGAAACTGTTTATCTGGTCCAAAACTTCAGTCTTCTGCAACCAAATGAGTTGCATCGTTTTGTTTACTATGTGGGGAACCCACTTTCTTCCCCCAAAGTTTTTCTTTATAAAACTGACATATATCAGACTCATCTATACTACCCTACTGCTCCATGGTATTTTGTACATTTATTGTATCGTATGTTAATTCGAGACCAACATTCTACCTCAGTGTTTTGCCTTGGAGGATGACTGGCACAAAGGCACTGAGCTTCCCCAGTACCTGGGTTGCAAATGCCAGGGTTTATGGGGCCCTCCTCACTCTTCCCCCACTGGATGGTATGTGCACATTTATGCTGTGACTAAGCTACTAACCCTTGATGTGAGGTCAAAATAACTGGAATTTTTCAAGAGATTTGTAAATGGCATGTAATACTTTCAGAATTGAGCTTACACTGCTCACTACCACAACTATACTACCACAGCATTGCTCTATAGGCATCCACTTTTTTTTTTTTTTCCCTTTTGTCTGTGTCCCATGCCTCCATTAGGGTCTCTTGGGTTATTTATCACATAAAACCATGATGTATGTCAAAATTGAAAATTTCTGTAAAAACAACTCTTGTTTTGATCAAACTTTTCCTGACTCAAAAATACAAGAGATGGACTTTGTTAATGTGGTGGTGGGAAAGGGTTTTACATTTCTCACATTTTGAAGATTTGGATGATTTGCTACTTTTAATTAGAATGCAAGTATTATAAAATTGTTTGCTGAATAATCTGTTTTGGCTTCTTCCTTACGGCTCTGATGGTGTCTTCCACTATGTAGAGCTGCATTATATCCACAGAAAGACGTAAATGGAGCATAAACTAATATAGCAATGACTAAACAGGCAGGTTGTGGTTGCCTGAGAGATCCCATCACATATGCCCTTCTTGATTCACTGACACGGTTACAGGCAAGAGAGATGCTGATGTTTGACCTCCATTTCATAGAACAGCGTGAACTGCTGACAGATGTTGACCTTACAGGCTCATGAGTCTGCAGTGCTTCCCTGTCCTTTCCCCAGAAGCTTTGATTAGCTCATTTTCAGATTGTGCTTCAGTGCCCATTTGTGTTGTCTGCTTCTTGATAAAACAAGAGAAAAATGTATTCACTTTTCTGTTAAGTAGTTGGCAAATAATTGGGGTTTGCACAATCTTTATGTAGTGCATCAGAATATGAAAACTGAGCATGTCGCTTCTTATCAAAATATATTATGCTTCTCCCATTAAACAATGTTATTATATATGTATTCTGCATTTTTAATAGTATTTGAAACTGAGGCTCCCTCTTTTATTCTATGATTGCAATAATCTGGATTTATTTTGTTCCCAGTAATGAATTAAAATGGTGTGTAAATTCTATTCACAGACTAGCCAGATTAACAACTGTAAAACCCTTCAACCCTCTAGTTGGCAAATGATTTATTGACATGACATTCAAATGTGTTTTGCTTCAGCATTAATGACAGGAGTTCCAGAACTTCTGTCACTGAGGTGATAAATGGATCCTTATACACAGAGCCTTGAAATACTGGGAACGATGCCATTTTCCCCTTCACTTTCTTAAAAATCACCTCTCTTCACATTTACAGGAAGTAGCAACTTCGTTTTCTTTCTGTGGTTATAATACATCACCATTTTGTTTATGAGCGGCTAATCACTTTATTTGACCTAGTGTGGAGGGTTACTGAGAGGGTATACGTTAGCATACAGAAAATGTACACTGAAAACAGCTGTTGCAGACTGATTTTTTTGACCTTGAAGAACATGATTGGAACAAGCGAAGCAGCCCAATCAAATGTGATAAAAGTAAAACTGCAACGGCTGTGAAACACATTGGTGACACATTTCCTACTGTCTGGTTTAAACATATTTATACAAGCTTATTAAAAGCAGGAAAAGAGATTCCCAAGGTTGAGGTCTTCCTATCCTGAGACAAAAACATTGACGAAGTCTATTGTAGTTGCTAAAATATTTACGCAAATAAAAAAAAAGATTTAATGTAAAAAAGTTGGAATTTTCTGATATTTGCAAAAGAAAGATGTGAGAAACAGCGACTTCCGCTCAAGGAACAAGGAGGAATTGGATTTATTTTTTATCATAATCTTTTACCATGAAAACTCAAGTGTATTTGTAAAAAAGGGCTGATTTTAATGAATTACTTATTTGAGATTTGGTTTTGTGAAAGTGTTCTTAATTCATCAAACTGAATTCTATTTTCAAACAAAAAAAATCAGAGCATTCATACTGTGATGGCTGATATTTAGGGAAATTGATTTAACTTTTAGGAAAGAAAAAAAGAATTATATAGTGTTCGAACAAAAATGAAACACTTTGTAGTAAAACATTTCAATAATTTCTATTCTTTCTTGTTATTAATGGTGACCAAGTTGAGAAAATTTTCTGTATTGACTGCTTGACCTGCTTTGAGAGTGAAAATCAATTTTAAAAAACTCAGCAGTTTCCCAGAACGGGAAGACCTTTCTCATTCTTTTGTCTTAACAAAATCTTGTGATGAGCTCAGTCTATCAGTATAGGTATTTGGGGAAGATTTTGTGTTTAGATGTCCCTGACAGGTTCATACCCTTTGCTAGTATTGCCAACCAGTGTTAGGCCACTTCAGTATCTCACAGCTCAGTCCCTGCACAGCTATCGCCACGTACTGAAAGGACCCAGGTGTCAGACCGCGAAGGCAGGGGAAGGCAGCAGTGACAATCAGTGTTGGCTGCCCCAAATTCACTCCTTAGAGCAGGGGCCATGCCACCCTCCTTGGGTCATTGTTTCAAGGTGCCTAAGGTGAAGTGTTATTGCTCAGATAAAAATTAAGGCTGCCCTGCTAAAGAAAGCAGGAATAAGATCAGTGTGAGTCCATCACTTGCTCTGATCTGTACAAAACACTACCTGGACTAGCAACAGCTTCTGCATCTCCAGCACAGACCATCCGTTATGAACCCAAACAGTCCAGCAGCTGGAATGAATACAGTGACAATATTTTTTAAATGTGTCTGGAATTTATCACAACTCTAATGTGAAAAATTGCATTGAAACTGCTGGGAGAGCCAACTTCCTTTCCTCCAGTGGATCTTCAGCTCTTGCATGTAGCAAATCTCCTATATTCATGCATCTGGAAAGTCATAGGATGAAAGCAGAAAATGCCTCTGTATTTAAAAATCTTACAGGGAATTAGTTGAACTTTCATGTACCTTGAAAATGCTTAATGAGTGTTTGTCTGTTGAGTGAAATCTGAAAGGGCATTATTTTGTTGTTAAACTTTTTTCCCTGTCCTTCATACCAGTAGCCCAGCAATAGCTTTATCAGTGACTTTTCTGCAAAGATATATATTTAGCTTGGACAAACTTGGTTAAATTCATAGCTGGTATATTTCTGAATGCCTGTTTGTTCTGGAAAATGAGGGCTGCTCCTCAGGCAATTAGGTTTCCATGTAAAACTATCTGCTATGATTCCCATGAGCTTTATTCCATGTGAAAGGTTGAAGGTAGATTTACCAAGTTCCTGTGGGTTTCCCAAGTCTTATAGGAAACACTCCCACTGTTCAATAGTGCAAGATGCAGTTTAAGGTCAGCATTAGGTAAGAGCGAAATATGAGCTGGTTTATACACGAACAAAACCCACAGGCCTTACAAAATACCAGTAAAGTTTCAGTGCTGTGAGAAAAATGATGAAGCATTTTTTATCGTTATGAAATACCTGATAAAGACTGAACTACAGTCATAGCAGAGATTTGAATAAAGTTTCTATTGCACTGCTTCCTGGCATTTTATCAAATCAGATGGATGTGGATAACATATAATAATATCAACCTCAAACCCACACTCAAACCTTCCAAAGCTTCTGAAGGGATCTGTAAGAGTGCATGGATTTGTTTTGCTAATTTGTCGATACCTATGGTGTAAACTGGAGATATAACGATGCTGTGAAGCAATGTGTTATGATGGTAGGCAGCACCTTTCCTTAGCTTGGAGCCTGTGTTGGCTGCCTTGCTTTGAGGTGTCTGTGAGGTTCTGGTGACTCGGCACGGTCCCCAGCAAAGCTGGCTGTAGTCTTCTGTAGTCTCCTGTCACCTGTTTTCAAGACGAAGAGCAGGTGGAGAAGCGGTGATAAAGAGAGTGGTTAAGATTAGGATATGATACATCAGCTTATTTAGCTATATAGTGTTTATTATATATACATATATATGACTTGGAAGGAGGAGTGATCACTGGGGAAAAGATGAGTCAAGGTGACTTAGAGGAAACAGAGGACTGAGGAAGAATTCACATCTCGGTTACCCAGATGAAAGATGACAAGTGAATTTCAGTGTTGAGCAATGTAAAATCATGCCTGCTGAAGAGAAAAGTACGAACTACCCAGACATTAGAGAATTCTCAATTAACCTTATCAGCCCAGCAAACAGGCTGGGTTCTCACCATAGCGCCATTAGGACTCTGCTGAATTCAGTCAATAAAAGACAGGATATGCCGCAGAGATAAGGAGAGGTTGATAAACCCTGCACGAGTTATAATGCTGTAACCAAGTGTGCAGCCCCATCTAAATACAATGAACAATACTGGGGAGAGGAAAAGAGCAATTTCAGAAAAGAGTGGTGAAACAACAGACCTGCAAAGTGAAACTTACTACAACAGAAAGACAAAGAAATCAGAAATTTAAAAAAGATCTTGAAGTAGCTATAAAGAATGACAACAATTTTGTGAAATATTTCTGACACTCATGCATAGGCTAATCTTTATTGGATCAGGAGGAGATGAAATGCTGAGGGACAAGTACCCCACCTGCACTTATGGAGAAGTTCTTTAATCTGACATTGAGACATCTGTTTGGTAGCAGTTGAGAGTACTGGACTGTGTTTCTAGTATGACAATTCCTAAACTCCTGTGTTGGACGAAAATTTAAGAGGAAAGAATGGGACAGAGTCACTAAAATAATTGCTCATAACTTTACCCTCTAAAACTCCTAAAAATTATTTTTCAGAGCTCATTTATATTTCTTTGGAAAGTTATTGTGCGCATGCTTTCTTTGTACTTGTTCAGCCATAAATCAAAAAAAAAGAAACTTTCCCTTAAAAGATCAGCGTGAGACCAACCTCTGAACTCTAACCTCAGAAAAATAGTCTTGTGCTGCTACAAAATTAGACACTTCTCTATCTCTGTTTTGAATAAGTTACTAGCCCTTACCCTTTCCCCAGCACTAGCAGAAACAATTATTGCTATTTACCATTGTTACTCAATCTTTTCAAAACACATGGTTAACTGATGTCCTGCTTTTATTCTTTTTTTTTTTGAAAATTGCCTATGCACAATTAAAACTAAAGAGGTACAAATACATTGTAGTTAATAAGGCACAAAAATGGAAAGGAAGTAGAATTTTTAAGATGTTATTTGAACACAGTGATAGAGAAACCTGATGTGTGAAAAGTCCTAGATTCAAGAAAAAAACATGATAAAAATGATAGCCCATTAGGGAGGAAAGCACTGATGTATTTGTTCTATACATGTACTTTAAAAGCTAAATTATCTGTCAGTTCTACTCTCATTGTAACCAAAAGCCAAACTTCATATATTACCAATTAATCTTCCTTTTCATGGTCCAGTGAGACTTTTGGCACCACATATACAGTGCAAGTCTTGGAAGTACTCACATTCATGGTGTTACCTATTATCTAAACCAAGCTGGATCTGAACACAGGTTCCAGGGTCTGAAGAAGACCTGTTTGGCCAAGTGCCCTCTGACCGGTAATTGCTGATGATGGGCAGAACTGTCAGTCTCCTCATTTTAAAAGGCTGGGGTGAGCCTAGCTTGGTTTTGAAAGCATTATCTCACTGTCTGTTTTAAGAGCAGGTTTTAATCTCTGAGTCCAGAGGCAGTGTTACTCTGTCGCATCTCAGAATTACACCAAACAAAGGGAGAAATAAACCTTTGTTTCTCAGTGTTTTCTATGAGCTAATTTAGGTTCTCCCCAACTCAACTGGGAAGAATCCTAGGGGAACGTGGCACTTGCTTGGGCTCTTGCAAACTTTCTTAGTAAATAACAACAAAAGCAGAAGAAAAAGTCAACATAGCATTGCTTGCATTTTTTTTAGCTGTTATATGAATATCACATAGTCCATAAATAGTCCATAGACCACAAGGAAGTATAAAAATCATATAGTCCAACCCTCAGGACAATGCATGTATGAAAAAAACTGCAGTGATTTTTGCATAAAGATCAAAACTTCTGTTTGGATAGAGGAGAACAGATCCAACCTTAATGTTAAGTCTTAATGTTTTCACCACATACAGTGGCAAATTGTTCCAGTGGCAAAATTAAAGAGCCAGCCACAGTCAGTTACCTTTTTCTTCATGTTGGCACTATTAGACTGTGACTGAATTATTGCTTAGCCAAACTGAGCCTATTATTGCTCAGCCAAGTTAAAGCTGGGCACCTCAGGTTTCATTATCTAAGTCAGAATTTCCAGAACACAAATTATTTTTGTTTCTCTTTCTGATCCCCCTTTTATTTGCCTTTTATTTTTTTCGTGGCACCAGGATCAGACTGTTCCAGTGATGAACTTTATTGTCTTGTATGGAAAGATAACACCTCCCTCTCTGCTGCAGCTGCCTATTAACACAAAGATTCCACTCTTTATCCTAGGCTGAGTTTGGTGGTGTGGTGGCACCTCGGAAAGGGGGGGAAGGGATAGAAGTTTACCCAGGTGGGTACAGGAAAAATTGCTGCTGCTGCCTCTGGAAGGGGTTTGAGAATAGTATCTGTATGCATAGTATCTGACAATTTATTGCCAGTGAGGTCTGGACACTGACTGCTACTGTGCCATGGGATCTGCTGCCTGTGAAGGTCTGGAGAAAGAGACCAGGACAGCATGGCAGGTTTTGGCTGAACAAAGCATGAGGACACATCGTGTGTGCTGCTGGACCTTCAGAGTGTCTCTAGCTGTCCTCGGCCACCGGCATCTCCTCATGGATCAGAGTGTACCCAAAGTGCAAAGGGAGCATCCGCCTCAGAAACACTTTGTGTTAGTGGTCCTATGTCACCTGTCTCTGTCCGACATCTTTTCTCCATCTCTTATTTCCCTAGTTCCTTCATGGCTAAACATGTCCATGCGATACCTACTTCTCGTCCTTCTGGCCACTGCAGATACCCTCTTTGGACTTGCAAGCTGTGCTGACTGTGCAGCTGCTGGAGACAGACAGCTTTGCACTGGATGAACGTGCGAACTTTGATAACTACGGAATTGTGAATGTTAGTGCTGCAAAATTCCTGTCTGATGTCCAGGACAAGGACTCCTCATGATTTTTAAGAAAAAAAGGAAAAGGTGATAATGTTTTAAGTGCCTACCGGTTAATAGCTAAAGATGCTCTCTATCAGATTTGGGGGATTCTTTATGATTATAGTCCTTTTCCTTTCTGCACATTATCTCCGTTTTTTTTTTGTGAACAAAAAAAACCTGCTCATCAGTCATTTTCTTCACATATATTTCAACCTACCGCTTCTCTAAAAGAGAATTAAAGAAACGAGACATGTGCTGTCACTTATCCTCAGATGTGAGGATAGTGGGTTACTTAAGTCACCTGCTATTACTTCTGTTCCAGGATTGGATGAATCACATTTTTTGTAAACAGTAGGTAATGTATCCAGGAGATTTCCACATAGCCTCTGAGGTCATTAGGCCTAAGCACCTGGTCACATTAGTAATTTCACTGTGTGTTATCTGCATCTTTGGGCTTTGAATCATCACTTGGTTTGGCTGTATGTGCCTAAGCCAATTTTGAGAAAAGGAAATTAGGCTCCTAATTTTGAAAGCTGAATGACATCAGAGTGAATTAGGCTCTAAAATCTGGCTTGATTCTGTTTGGTATCTGTGCTAGGACTACAAGACAGCATAAGGAAAGCATGCCTCTGCAAGAATTTGTTGCTTCTTATTTTACACTCAAAAAGTTCTCCTAAATGTGCAATATATTCAGCCATGGAATTTACTAATGTGTTTATATGCTGTTATGACTAACATAGGCATTCTTAATTAATAAGTCACGATTTCTTATTAGGTCCCTACTCACTAAGTGGCATGCGACTCAGTTAAAAGGAAATCATCAGGCAAAGCTCCAGTGAGTGCTTTAGAAATACTGTAATGGCTACACTGCAATTAATGAAGTGTTAGAGGTAATCCTTTGCCATCTGTCTTTATTTTGCTAAGCCACTCAAGTAGAGACCATATTTGAGAGGAGAAAAGAAAATCCAGAGTTAGTAGAATATTGCAAATGATTATTCGGCAACGTTTGTTCCAGTTCTGAGCAGCTGTTCAGCGCGATTGTGTTCACACCTCCCTGTATTCGCTATTCATGATCATTCGCACAGACGAGGTTATTCTTCATACAAATACCTAATTGCAAAGGAGCACATTCCTATTCTTCTATTCACAGCGCTTTCGCCTCCCAACTGGGCACCCAGATCAGACCGTCTGACTCCACCAGCCGACAGCCTGCTGCTAACAGCAACCCGTGAACCGTTCTGAGGTGAGACTTGCACAAAGGGCTTTGGTGCACAAGTCCCCGGGACTTCCAGGGTCTGAGCCTTGAGCGAAAGAGAGAATAAATGCAGAAGTGGCTGAGACTGGCAGGCACACGTCTTGTGAAACCTTTTGGCCAGCTGTAGAGTTCCCTAAGCTCTAAGCTGGGCTGCAGCCCAGGGGCTTGTAAAGGCTGGTCTAAAAGTGGGAAGCTCTTTCTCTTCTGTTTACCAGTGAAATGCAATGAGGGAAGTGGTCCTTTCAGATGGTCATATATGTATATTTATGTGTACAGACGTGATAATAGTGCTGCATTGGGGTATAGATGGAATTTGTATCTGTGAATTATACTTTTTTTTTTCCGCTTCTGCTTTCTGCTGTTCAGCAAGAGGAATCTCCTCTCTGATCTACTTACCCAACTTGTGTTCATCAAATGCATTAATATTTTTGCACTACTCTGAAGTGACCCAAGTCTTTTTCAAAAAATGACTCGTCAGTCTTTGTCTTTGACATTGACCTACCAATCAGTCCTATTAATCCAAACAGAAAATATATGTTAATATGTATAAGTCTGCAGCTCTCCCATGGCAATGATTTTTATGACAATGAAGTCCAAAACCGGTAAAATCAGAAAATGGTTAGTGAGCATGCAAAAGTGTGAAAAACACTGACCTTTATGAGTATTTATTCCAGTCAGTGAAAATGTCCAAATGTAACACTGACAGTTTTATTACTGAGTGGGTTGTAATAAACTAAATTCAATATTCTTGTTTCACTACAACTATTAGTTTGGAGCATCTTGAAAGATTGTGTTCTTCATGTCCAGAAACATAAAATGTGGTAATTCAAGATACACCATGCAGTTTGCCAAATAGATTTTGACAAAGGCGCTTCATCAACATTTTCCTGAGAATGAAAAATGAATGTCTCCATTTTATTTATTCTCTCAGGAGCCTAGCAAACTCTCACTATGCTCCAAGGGAGAACTTGATGCTTCTGAAATGATAAAGTCTTTCATGCAACCCTTTAAGAAGGCTTCAGTGCCACACGTCCATTATTTTTCATTTATTGTTTTATAGTTTTACCATGAAATTGCGTATGGCATATTTTTAAGTAGTAATCCTAGCAAAGCAGCACCTTGGCTGCATAGTTATTTATTGCTGCAGAGATCTGCATTTTGGTTTTACCTGTGTGCGTAATGAATTCTGACAGCTCAGTCTGCCAGTAAAAATAAAGGCTGCCTTTAAAGAATGGGTCTGCTTGTGTACTCCCCAGCTAAACATGCTACAAAAGTTGAACAGTTTTGTCAGGGAGATTAAGCCTTTTAATCTGTTTCTCACCATTTCTTAATTTTGCTTTATAATAACGTTTTGTAGTGTGGAGTAATTCAAAGTGCTGATCAAAGAATGAAATCCTCTCTACTTGTTGGTAGCCAAATGTTCCCACCTTTACCATTCTTGAGCTTTTTCTCCATGGTTATTTCCTTCAGGAGAAAATACAGGCACATGGCAGAGGGACAGGCATTGCCTGTTGAAGGCTGTTGCAGATTTGTAACCTATGTGCTCTAAGTAGCTCCCTGGAGGTTCCTTTCTCTTTTCACTGACAAGCTGGGAAAGAAGACGCTTCTCTGTTTTCTCGGACTTGCAGGTGCCCTAAAGGAGATGGTGTGGAAACCATCCTCAGCACCATGAAATGGGCTGCTCTTTGGAAATCACGTTTGCCTATAGAGGCAATGCCAGGGCAGTGAAGTCTTACCTTCCTTATCTGCATGGATGTTTTGGAGAAAGTATCAATGGGGACAGATGATCATTCTTTCTCAGCAGTCGCTCAGCCCTTGGCTGGTAAGTGATCCATGTCACTGCCATGGGTGCCAGCTAGTACTGGTGTTGCTATCCAGGGCTCTGTGATGGCAGATAGTAGGACTGATCTCATCAGTGCTTATAAATATCTAAAGATCGGCTGTCAGGAGGATGAAGCCAGACTCTTCTCAGTGGTTTCTAGTGACAGGACAAGGGGCAACAATTATAAACTGGAAAATAGAAAGTTCAACCTAAACATAAGGAAATAGTTATTTACTGTGAGACTTACAGAGCACTGCAACAAGATTTCCAGAGAGGCTGTGGAGTCTCCATCTCTGGAGACATCTGAAAACTGTCTGGACGTGTTCCTGTGTGATCTACTCTAGGTGGTCCTGCTCTAACAGGGGGTTGGACTAGATGATCTTCATAGGTCCCTTCCACCCCCTACTGTTCTGTGATTCTGTGTCTGTGTCTGTCATACTGTTCCTTCCTTTCTGAGGACCAGAAAATATTCTTTGATTGGCCTCAGTCACATTTCTGTGAGTGATGTGAATTGTAACGATACTTCTATGACTTTGCATGGAAGAATAGAAGAATAAAATCATAGAATCATTTGGGTTGGAAAAGACCCTTAAGATCATCAAGTCCAACTGTTAACCTAGTAATGCCAGGTCCACAGGTAAACCATGTCCCTAAAGCACCACATCTACACGTCTTTTAAATGTCTCCAGGGACGGTGATTCAACCACTTCCCTGGGCAGCCTGTTCCAATATTTGACAGCCCTTTCAGTGAAGAAATCTTTCCTAATATACAATCTAAACCTGCCCTAATGCAATTTGAGACCATTTCTTCTTGTCCTATAGCTTGTTACTTGGAAGAAGAGACTGACCTTCAACTCCTTACAACTTCCTTTCCAGTAGCTGTAGAGAGTGATAAGACCCTCAGCCTCCTTTTATCCAGGCTAAACAACCCCAGTACCCGCCAGCTGCTCCTCATAAGACTTGTTTCTCTAGGAAAAGGTGCACTACTTCGTAAACTTCTGAAAAGCTTTTCTCAGTACTGGTCAAAAGCACATTTTGGTACATCATTCTGGAGTGAAACTCTGCCTGCATCTTCTTTTTTTTTGTAGTATTTCACTTTGAACCTTTTCTCAGCATCAGCACATTGGCCATTCCAGCACAGAAAAGGAACCTCATTTGTAACGTGATATAAAAGCTGCAAGCACACACGAAACATCTTAGATCATAGAGATTTTCTTGGAAGTGATTGGTAATCAGGAAGGTGAACTGACAGGGAGATAGTCAATGTGCAACTGAGGCCATGAGATAAATCTTTCAGAGGAAAGGGAATAGTCGGTTACCTAAAATGAAAGAGAATGTCAGGTATTTGGCAAGTTGGATAAAAGTCTAGTTCATAGTGCACTTCCAGACTATCTGTTCTTGGAGGGTAGCATGAATAAATCAGAGCATCTGTTTTCCCAGCGTTGTTTCAGTATTGTTTTGGTGTATGTTCCTGGTTTGACGAGGTCAGCAGTTCATTGCATCTGAATGTGTATTTGTCTCCTTAAATGATCTTTCGGATCGTGTTTACTTGTTTACTTCTGTACTCAGATATGGATGCGTCTCTGTCTACCGGGTGAAAACTGGCTGCTGTGCATTTTGATGTTACAAGATGCAGAGCACTGCGCATCGCTGTAGCTGAGGGCACAGTTAAGCCCTCGGAACAGCTGAATTGTGTCTTTGTACAACAGGGGATTTGATAATTGGGCAGATGAAGCATGAAGGAATGAAGCTAGAGAGCTGGTGGCACAAATTCCAGTCTGAATCCAACAAATCTCATCGTAAGAATGATTTATTTATTTTTTTCTTTAAAACATCCTTACAGCAGGGCTGTAATGGAGATAAAGTAAATGTTATTCACTGCTGTAGTATCATTCACATGTCAGTCTTTTAGCAGCACGCTATACTGCTCATCAGTGGGCACAGGGCAGCAGCCGAAGGAGTCTTTGTGCTGTCTGCATTTATAATTGTTCCCACTGAGCAAAAACCTAAGACCACTCAGTGTCTGCATGACATGTAGCAGTGATACGTCAAAAACACATCCTGTTATGTTTGGGGTTCAGTCAGAGATAATAATTGGTTGGCTTATATTTTTAATCAGCAATGATTAAATGTGTCTCTGCCAGATATGTAGGAAAAAACATCTGTAACGTTCATGTCAGTGTTGCGTCCAGATTCCTTAGTCAGTTATGCATGGGAAAAGACTAGGGAAGTATTTTGAAACGGTGCCAGCACACGGATGTTAGGTTATTAATTTAATTGACTACATCAGCAAATGCACAGAAGTATCACTTACCAGACAAATTTCTCTTGGTTACTCTCTGATAGTGGATTTCAGTTCACATAAATGGAGTTTCTAGAGCTTCCTAAGGAAAGAAATATGAGGAACAGACATCCCATTTATCATCCTTAGGCCAGTGGGGACACTGAGTATTTTAACTAAGTTTTGACAAATTGTGTGCAAGTCGGTGATCTAGGAATGAAGTTCTGGAAACCATTGGCTACACATTTGTAAAAACAAGTAGGAAATTTAATATGTTAGGAGACAGATGGAGGGAGTATGCGAGCATCATGCAGAGAGAAACTTACACTAGAGACAGGGAATAAACTATAGTTATAATTACAGAAAAAAAAATTGGCTGCACTGAAGAATGTTATGCCATTGATTTTAGAGAGAATAGGATTTCATCCAAAGTATGTAGGAGTGAATAGTATTTGTTCGGGTCATATCTCTAAGACAGATGCAGATATAAACTAGAGGACAGATGCCCCAGTTAGGAATAATAATAATTTCCCTGAACAATGAACTCTGTGTACGTTTTTGTAAAGACATTTTTATACTCCGCAGTGTAATTTGTGAAAGTATGTTTTCGAGAAGTCTTTTGTCTCTTCTTTAAATTTGATGTTTTCAAGATGGTTTGTGTGAAAGAAAGGAAAAATCCAATACTTAGGTAAGCGCTTCTTGATGTAGATTTTGGCATTTGCCTCATGCATGAATGTAGTGGCACCGAGTGACAATCCTTAGAAAAGAATTTTCACATCAGCACAAAAACTGACAGTACTATGTATGCCGATGCTAACTTTGGGCAGAGCTGTGATGTATCGCTGACTCTGTAGAAGCAGAGCCATGCTGTCCCTTCTTTCCAGACAGGTCAGCAGGTCCTGAGGACATGCTTCTGTTACCTGAGCGTTTCCATGGCATACTGCTAAAAAACCCCAACATTTCTAGTTCCTGACCCGAGATCTCAGTATAACATAAAATGCGTTTTCACAACACCTGTTTTAAAACCATTTTCATTTTATGTGCTATGCAGAACTATTCTGCAGAAAGCAAGGCTGCAAGAACTATGTGGACACAGAACATATTCTGCCAGTGGCAAAACTGACATTATGAACTTCACTGGCATATAAACCTAAGTTTGTTTTTAACAGATCGGAAGTACTGAGAGTACATTCCGTTCATCCTGGATTGACCTGGGGTCCCAGAGCTTCACAGAAATGAAACAACAATAGTTCTGTGATGCCAGTGCTTGAGGGACTGCCCCAGGAGGCACTTCGTGAGGAGGATATTATCTTAACAGGACATTATCAGCTCCGTGTAAACTCAAGACCTGAAAACTTCGCTCTTCTAAGTACATTATTAGAAATGGATGAAATCTAACATATCCTGACACTTTTTGCAAGTTTGCAACTTTCCTGCTTCCACTTCCATCCTGGAAAATGAAATGAGTGTGGAAAGAAGATGTCTTTTATTCAATATTTTGGTGTTTTGAATCCAGAAGTTCAAGGAACATGGAAAAGAAATGTACAATGGAAGAGCTAATCTGACTCTGCCAGAACCTCAGTCAAGATTCAGTGCAGCTGTGCCTCAGGAAGGGGAGAAGGGTCAGGAAGTCTCTGTATCATCTGTGTCAGTTGGGCTGCTCAGAATATCAATTCTGCTCTTTGCTGTTGGATTATACACCGAGGAAAAGAGGAAAATCAACTTGCTTTTTGGAATGCAAGAAAAGGAATAGTTTTGCTGCCCAGCCTCACATTTTTGGACCACAATTCCACTGAATTGTCTTTCTCTTTTGCTGTTGCCTCGGTCCTCTTAAAGGTGAAAACCTCATAGTAAAACAAAATGGAGAAAAATGCAGCTGAACATTAAAGGGACTACCAGTTTTGCACTAGGGATTGAAGATCCTCTAAAAAGCACAGTAAAGTAACACGCTAATATAATGTTCGTATTACAGGGAACAGCGATGATTTTAACCACGGATTGGGAGAGTTGGGGTCCGATACACTGGAGCAAGACTTAGTCGTACAGAAAAAAGCAGAAAGTAAGAGATTTTTGTGGGTTTTGGCTTCCACCCAAAATGTCCAGGTAATATGTGGTTCTATTAAAAATGGTGGCAGCATTACAGGTGAGCATAGTGGAGTCACAGGTTGAATCAGAATACACACAGGCCACACCAGTCTTTGGAGGAATTCTTTACACACAGTGAACATAAACAGATCTTCCTATGCTGAAATGTCAGTTTCAATTGTTCCGATAGAAATATTCTGACCAAAGATACAAGCGGAAGCTCCAGAATAGCACAAAAATGGTAACAGACACACACACAAATACTTCCAAGCTTTCTGTCACAGTGTCAAGTCTTGGTAGAGGGAGCTTGTTAAGTCACTTTTTCGGACTTTGTGGTCTAATTTCTGTGTTTTCTAATAGAATAGTTCAATTTACTTCAAGGATTTGCTTTTCACTTATCCAAGGAGGATACCACATTTAGACCTGAAAATTCCGCTTAAATTAAACAGGCAAATTAATTTCCAGATGCTTTTCGACCTTCAATAAAAATTAGAGTTTTAGTCTTGACTGTGTAAACATAAGAGTAAAGATTAGCTTACCTTCACAAATGAGTAATATTCCAGGTTATTACCTATGGATTTCAATTTCTGTTTCTGCAAGTATATATTTTTTTATCTTTAATTTTCATTTTTTTCATCTATGTACAGTAAATATTACTGACAATTTTTTTTTAAATTATTCAAAAGAGTTGAATCCATATCACAGTTTTAAGGCAAATTTTCCTTTTATCGTTAGTGATAGTAAATTTAGGCCTGAAAATTGATAACAAAGTATAATTTCTAGAGCTGCCATTTATTTATCACTGTTGAAGAGGTGCACTTCCGTGTTATCACTTCAATGTATAAGCGATTGTCCTAATGGGAAGTTCAATTGAAAAATATATCTTCTCTTGGTGGATTATTTCTTGCAAGCTATTTTAGATAAAATATATATATTTCAACCATATTACCCCAGTCTTTGATAATATCAGTGGGGTCTCAGGAGTGCTCATAAGTTGCTTTGTCTAGTGCTATGAGGGATCATTGAGCATAGTACTGCCTATATCTCCCTAGGCTGTATGTTTCTGCAAAAGCTGCTTGAAGAAAACCAAGTCAGACTTCTGCTCTGAATCTGTCTTCCAAAAGCCCACTCTCCTCTGCTGATACCAAATTAAGTTCAGCTGCACTTTCCAGGGGAAGATTACTAAATGGATAAAAAAATGGCACAGATGAATCTTCATGTGTTTTATAATGGTGTCCATGGACCTTGGTCAACTTCTGGCATGTAATGGGGCAACGCACAAAAGCTGTAGAAGGACTTGGTCCATGAGGATGTGGCTGAGAGGAGTAAGTCTAGCTGGATGGCCCTAGTGCAGCTCACTAAGCCAGCAAGACTCTACTCTGTTTTAATCCTTAGTTTTCTGCTGTTTCAGTGAGTTGAATCAGCTCCCTGGGAGGTCAAAGCAGGGTGAGAAGGAAGAGGAAGAGGAAGAGGAAGAGGAAGAAGGAGGAGGGCTGTCCCCTTCAGCAACACCAATCTCTCTAACTGGGCTCAGCCCAGATCAGCTAATAACTTTTTGAGTTCATTCACATGAAATGCAGATACAAATTTGAGAAAAACTATTTGACACTCAAGGCCTACTCATTCACCACCTTCACACATCAGTGATAAACAGTTTAAGCATGCACAATTTCTAGTCAGTAAATATGTATTTCAATACTAATATTTCCATGTCTGCATCTTGGCTTTAGTACTGCTCAACAAGAAACAGATTCTCAGCCTGTCAGGTATGTAATTTTTCTGAGTGGGTTCCCTATTCAGTGTGGTCCGTTCAGTAAGAACTAGTTAATTTACTTGGGAGTTAATCCGGAAAACCTCTGTGGCAGCCAGAAACAAAGAAGGATTGATAAAAAAACAGACACAGCAGTCATTTATGGTGATGTGGTCTGAATAAGAGATGAACAGTAATGGGTTATTTAAACAAGCCTGCTTTATTGTCTTTGTGCTAACAAGATTCTATGACATTACAGAAGGAGATCATCAAAAGGTCCAGTAAAGTTCCCTGCCCTTTAGTGTAAAATTTCATCAATTTCCTCCAGGCAAAAACAATCTGCTGACTAGTGGCATCTGCCCTGTGCTGCACAGGCTCTTTTACTATGGATGAGATTGTGCTTCCTTCCATATTTAGCAAAGGAAATTGAAGAAAGATTTTCTTACCGGATATAAGTGCATGTGCTTAAATACAACACTATGTATACATGCACATACATACATGTGTGTGATCATTTATAAATAATATATATATGCATGCACACACCTATAAGTAGATATATATACATAAGCATGCTATAAATATTAAACTAGACATACAGAAGTAAGACTTAGAGTTGATCAAAACTGTAAGACAGTGAGAAAATTTGTACATTTCTGCTATTGTAATCTCTCTTTAGGTCAACTATGCTTGCAGTAGGAAAAACATGACTTTGTCAGCCTGTGTCTCGAAAAAGCAAATATGTTCTGCTTGATGCCATCTGTCCCATTGCTGTGACTTAAGCATGTAGGATGGGTAACACCAGGATGTTTTAGCAGGCTGTCCTATCTAAGGCAAATGAAGATGTTCAGTATTTGATACATGGAATAGTTGGAGATAGTGCAGAGAAGACCAACAGGCATGATGAAGGATCTATGAAACATGACCAATGAGCAAAGATTAAATGATTTGGACCTGTTTATTCTAGAAAAGAAGCTATTAAGGAGAAGACAAAAGACTAGCCTTCGAGTAAAGGTGAAAGGAGAATGGAATAAATTGTCTCTATAGCCACTATGAACCCAATAAGAGAGAATAAAAAGATTGTATCAAGGAAAATCTAGGTCAGAGACTGAAAATTTCTGCTGGGAGCAAGTCCCTATGTTCTAATATATTCAGGGAGAAGATGCAATTGCCAACACTGAGATCTTAAAGAATAAAGCAGAAGACAAACTATCAGGAGGGTCCTGAGTTGTCATTTTATGCAAAGGACTGGACGTCTTAAACGTCCTTCCAGGCTCATTTGCTGTCTTTATGGTAATTTTCAAGCTATTTCATCTGCTCCAATGCTTCCCGACTAGAAAACTGAATCAGCATGTATCAGGGACTCTTAGGATACACTACAGGAAGACTAAGACATCTGAAGCTCATGAATCTGCTACATAGGTCTGATGTCTTCAGACAAGAAGACCGCAGCTCAGGAGTGAACCTTTTCAGTTTATTATGTATGATGGCTGGAGACACTGCCGTTGGTTTTGTGTGCACATGCAATGGAAACAAATGCTGTTCTATTTCCCAAAACACAGAAAAACGCATTAAAATAAATGTTCTGGATTAGGGTTAATCTTGTCAAATCCAGGAAACCGAGAGTTAAACTTCTCACACTTTCTCACAACTGAAAGCTGTTGTGCGTGGTCCTTGATGCATAGCTTGAATTTTTGCATGCTTTAGGTAATTTAGAGGTTTTAAGAAGGCTTGCTATAAATATTACATAACCGTAACGTTTTGTTGTATTAAGAATGAATACCAAGGACTTATTAGTGACATGAGGTGAAGTTTGGATCATGTTAAAGGGTCATGTAGAAAATGGTGTTCAAATGAATGTAGAATCAGCTTAAGCATACTCAAATATGCTAATTTTTTATCTTCAATTCAGTCTGCTTTCTGCCAACCAGTTTCCAAAAGATCAAACTATGTTGTAAAACCAGAACACCAAGTAATGCAAAATACTTTTTGGACCTTCTTGGACATGTTGACTCAAAGACTGCTGATGACTTCAGTGGATCTGAATCTTATGAATGCCTGATTGCAGCATGTGGTGATAATGTAACCAACAACATGATTTGTGTTCATACTTTTGGAGCAGGGTGAGGGACTATGGAGTAGAATACGCTTCTTTGAATAACAGCGAATTATTTTATCATAACATTTTACCTTTTCAACATCACTGTCTGCCATGTTTTGAACAACTCAGATAACGTAGAAAAGGGAAGAAGATTTATATACACAAAAGACAAGTCCCATCAACTCTTTTCCCTCAGTGTGTGTAAAAATTTCTCGCAAGGTTGAACTGATATTCCTGAAACTTTCCAGTCAGAGATTTTGCTGAGAAAAAAACAAAACAAAACCAAAATCCCAAACCAAAAAAATATTAGAAATAAGAACAAGTAAAGAAGAATATGAACATCTTGGACAGAAAGGGAACAAGGGAGAGCATGAGCCTTCAAGAGCAAGATTGTTAGCAGCAGGACAGGTGGGGGCCAGTGAGCATTAGATGTGCTCTCCACACACACAGCAGTATATGCAGATTGTCAGCTACAATGATTCTGTGATCCACATTCTACATGCTATGGGGGCTGAGTCAGGAGCTCAGGACAACCTCAGTGTGCACAGCGCCCTCACTGACCAAGGCAATGTCCTCTGGCAGGCAGAGCTGGGTGTTGGTGACAGGGTCTATCAACACCCTCCCCAACAAAACAAGTGATAAACCATGTCCAGGATCGATTCAGAAAGGCTATTTGGGAACAGCAGGAGAAGGGACCAAAGACAGGACTTGAAATAAGGCTACAACACAGATCCAAGGTCTATCCAGGAGACTGGGCCAGAGGCAAGACCAAGCCTGAGCTTAAATGGAGCTTTTTGACCCATGGATAGAGGTGGGGATGTAGGTCTTCCACAAGGCCATTAAGCCCTGTTGGTGCACACAGAGTCCTGTCAGACACATTAATGTGATAGGCTTGTGGTGATTACATGGTACTGTGAGATGGTAACAAAAATTTGGAAAGTTCTGCACAGACAGGGGGATTTATAACCCAGTCTTGAGGAGGCTTAACAAAATGAAGGTTGACCTGTTGAGGATGATATGATTTCCAAGTGGACTTCATTAGTTCTTTGATTACGGATTCTTTCACAACACTCCCTTTCCTAAGGAGGACTCTTTCAACAGTGTATCAGATGATGTCACTTATTAGATTCTCATTCTCCTTCTAGAACTCAAATCTTGTCCAATTATCAAAGCAGACAGTTTGTATCAGCAGAAACCTGTTTCTGTGCAGAGTAAAAAGTGAGGACATGGGGTGATGGAAAGGTTAATACCTACGTAAGAAGTAGTCACTGCTGCTTCTAATTGTATGCCGCAGTTCTGACCTGAGAGAATGGCAGAGAAAGGAAAATACCATTAAAAAACTACAAGTAGTGAATTTTGAATTGCAGCTGGACTAAATATATTCAGACAGTGTTTTCTTATCTCTTTCCATTTGTTTGAACCAAGCTGTGCTCCTGTGAACATTTTTGGCCAAAGCCAAGATTATTAATTGATATGCAGTATCACCTAACTTGACAGAGCAAAATCAGGTTTGAATCGGCTACTTAACACTGTGGATCAAGCTAAAACAAACATTGCTTTGTTTCCTAATCACAAAAGTCAAAAGAAAGAACATGCTTTTACACAGGAAGTCAAGAGAGGGCTATGCACCAGTCCTGTCTTTGGGTTTATGGTGCCAGCTGACACCATGCAAACACCAGCCTCTACTCTTACAAAATTCAGGTATCAGTGAAAAGCCACAAGTCTGTTCAAGTACCATCTTTCTGTGGTCACAGAATTCATAAAAATTCCCCAGTTAATGGATAAGTTGGTAGAAAAGCAGCAACCTGGATTGTGAGAAAACAGAAACTGAGCTAGGTTTGTGGCAAATCCTGTGCAATAAATATCTACCTAGTTCATTCATTTTTCAGCCAGAGAGTTGAATGCTGTTCCCAAGTTGTGGGTTTTTTACAATGGCAAAACACCAGCAGGTGGTCTGGATGACAGCTGGATGACAAGACTTCAGCAATCTGCTGAGCATATTGCTGGGGCTGTGGGTTCAGAAGTTGGACACTTTAAAGACTTCAGTGTATTATAACACAGGCTGGTTTAAATCTTCCATTTCATGTGAACTATGGCCTGCGTTATAAAATTAGATAGGAAAACTTATGTTTTTCGCATGCCATGAAAAAGACTTAGCAGGGCTCTAGCTCCTGGCTCTGCAAACTCCTTAAGTTTCATCGATATTGTAGCAGAAGCCTTCTACTGCCATGCTAGAGAGTCTAACTGTAGTTATCAGAGCCTTGAGGGCTGGTGAAGAGACACATCTGAGGGAGTTGTAGGGGAGCTAGCACCCTCGAAACTTCCCTTCTGGAATTCTCCAAAGGGCCAAATGGGAGCACAATCTCACCAAGTCACTCTCCCTCCACGTCCAAGCTTTCCTCTGCACTAGTCAGAAGCAGGATCAACAGAGTCCAGTTGTGGTACAGAAACAATATTGAAAGAGCAGTAGAAACCTTTTTCTTCAAAAGGAGAATATGCAGAAATGAATACTTCTTTCCACGCACATGATGGGGTGTTGCATTTCTGCCATTCTCCATATGGAAACTTATTTCTGATTCAGCTAAAAGTGCCTGGTACATATTTCATCGGAACTGTGTCTTAAATAAATCACAGGAAAAACCCTCTGAAAAACAAGCATAAACTGTCAGCAGCTATTTTCTCTGTCAGTGAGACATTTCTATGTGTCACACACTTCCCTGTCCTTAGTAGCCTGTGAATGTATAAGGAGAAGGCATTTGGAGTGGGTTCAGAAGCATGCCTTACTGAGAAAGGTGCCCATGAGATCACAAGGCTCTTGTTTGTTTATGCTGAAGGAGATGGGAGCAACAGATCTCTCTAAAGAGGCAAGAAATCAGTTTCACACCAGTGTCAAAAGCTGTCACCTCCCTGAGTAGCTGAGAGCACCTAGAGATGTTGCAGGACAACAGCCTGTTCACACCTCTTGGACTGGAGCTCTGTGTTGGTGGCAGAAATCTTGCTGGAATATTCAGCTGCTCCCACAGTCTGTATTCACGCTGTTCTTTCTCACTGTTTATTCCTTGAATTTTTAGCAGGCTCCATGTGCATTGCAGCATGTGCTTGCCTGGCGCTCACCAACAGTGTATGCAAACTGGGTGCTGACTTACAATGAAGCTGGATGGCCACAGCCACCAACTTTAGACTCCCAGCCTCTTGATCCTCCTCACCTAGGTAGATCCATGCACAGTTTGCAGTGTGTTATGTATTGCTTCTCTGTGGGTCGCATCGTTGCATCTCTTGCTCCTCTGATAGCAACTGAGGAACTACTGACACCAGGAAGCCACCAGTTTGGGTTGGCAGAAAACACAGGGTGAAATGATGGTGATTTTCAGTGCCCCAGACCATTTTCCACTGTTTTTCCTAACCTAATGGTCAGTGTACATCTTGTAGCCAAGGTGGCAGTTTCGTTATTATCTTTTTTTTTTTTTTAATCTCAGGTTTTGTTGGGGCTGAGGGCATCTTCTCCCCATCCATTTCCTGTTTCTACCTTTCTGTAATGACTTTGATTATGGTATCTATTGCTGTTAGCCCTGTCAGATACCCTGAAGAAGACTTGAATGTCCTAAAAGTCCTGGGGCAAGAATGATGATTTTATAATAAGAAAGTGTGTGGTGCAGCCCAGGCAATAAAAGTGTTGACAGAGACTGCAACTCAAGATTTAAATTTGAAGCTCACTTTGATGACCTGGAGCAAGTCTCTGGCCTCATTTTTTCACCTCTTGTGATGAGACTGTAAGCTTAAGACTCTTACAGTGTGTTTGCCGAGATAGACTCTACTAACAGATCTTTTCCTTTCTTTGGGAAGACATCTAAGTATCATTGTAACACAAACCAAAGTAATTTTGTAATCCAGAAAAGATGACAGCAATCAACAGGTTTGGGATCTTGCCATACACAGTAATAAAAAAACCCCAATAAATATTTGAAGAAGGTGAAAAAAATTAAGTTTAATTGGCCCCTGTTTGTACTTTTCCCTTTTAACTGTGTGACATGAGAATCTTGTTCCTCATATACAGCAGCAGAATATTTTAGGGAGTTTGAATTCAAAGAGCTGACTTACTGGTACCACACTTCAAACTTCATGTCAGAATTTGACCCTGGGCAACCATGAATAGTTACAGCTGGAATATTTCACAACACAGCTGTCATAAAGTTATTCCTTAACATTTGGAAGTTGGATGAATGAAAATATTTGAAAATATTAATGTGCCTGGTTACTGTGGATCCCTCTCTCCTACAGCTGAAGGCAAGATAAGAACAAGTAAAAACATATGTCAATGTTTCTTTGAATTTAATTTTGCCAATGTCCATGAAAAAGGCTGGTCATTTCCATTAAGGTCTTAAACAGAACAGAAAGACAGAAATTGGAATGATTTTGACATTTTATAAAAATCCTTTTTATGTATCCATTTTTACCATGTTTTTATTGCTACTTTCACAGTCGTTTATAAGTCTTGTCATACCTTGCTGACCTCTCCATCAATGGACAACTAGATGGCCATCAAGTTCTCAATGGCAATGACTGTCAGATGTCCTTTTAAACACACTGGTTAACAAGACCTTGCACTGCATTCCTTCCTTGAAATATTTGTCCTACGTTTTTATATATTTCTGTCAGTAAGTATGTCAGCATTTGGCCAGTGTGCTGGAGGGCAAAAAGCTAGCTGGAGCATTCTTCGTATCATGTGGTACTTCTCAAAAGGAAAAATAATCAGAACCGCCAAAGAGCTCACATATATTGTGCTGTGAGGGGCTGCATCAGCTTGACTTCCACTTTCCTACCAGATTTCCCTACCTAAATTGGTCTTTGAATGGAAATTCATAAGGACTTTTACTCCCTTTCAGTAGTTCTCACTCCTGAAGAGCCACTGAAATGTAAAGCACAGCTGCGGAGACAAGAATGACATGGCTGAATGACCTTCTGGATCATAATAAAGGATTTTTAGAAGTTCCAATTCCTTATGATTGTGACCAATCCATTTTGAAAAAAAAAATTAAAAAAAAATATGTAATCAAACGACAATCATATGGAGTTTAGCATGGATTCTGCAAGGCTCTATTTAAAGACTCCTGGGTGTATTCCAAAAGCCTTGAAACACCTCCTCCAACCTAACAGTCTGCTATAGTGGCTTTTGTGTGCGTATCTTATGACTGTCTCTGTTTGGTTGACTTTTAAGGAAACTTTGCTCCACTTATTTAAAAATATAAGACAAGAAGAGCAACGAACAAGCACAGAGAGAACTGAAAAAGCCCAGGGAGTGAAAGGCATTCGGGGACAGTTTCTGAACTTGTTAAAATAATTGGGAATTCAAAAAAAAAGAGGTAGACCTTTGTCATAAGATACTACACTTACAAGGATTAAGTAGCTGACTATATATCTGCCTAACAGTAAAGAAAGAAATACAGTATCTGTTCCAGTAATTCCCCCAGGACTTTGTCTTTTTCAGAGATGTTTTCCACTCAAGGACTGTTTTTATGTTTTTTGTTCAACTCCTCAGCCACTAAGCGAACCAGTGATAAAAAAATAAACGGTGTATAAAGGCTGAATACTGAATCTGTTTAAGTATCCAGCACACAACTGAATGGGATAGGGTTCCTGCATCGACTGCATCATCATGAAAACCATAAAGAAGCAAATTAAAACGGCAGCCTATTTCTGGCATTTTCTGGTTTAGAGTACCTCAGCTTTGTAATTTTGATGCTAATCACCTATTTAATTTAAAAAATAATATACAAAAAACCATCATATGAAAGGGAGAATGGGTAAGAGAGCAAATGCATTTGCATACAAAGTGCATATAATATACTTGCCATCATCATAGAATCATCATAGAATGACCTAGGCTAGAAGAGACCTCAGAGATCATTTAATCCAACCTCCCTGTCATGGGCAGGGATGCCTCTCAACTAGATCAGGCAACACATGAGGACTTAAACCATGGTTTAGTATATACGATGAGATAAATTCCCCTCTCAAATACCATGGTAAAAATCCAGATCAATGTTACTGCCTTTGACAGGATTAACCTGGATTCACCATAATGAATGGAAGAGGGAGAATTTTTTTATGAAACTGCTTCTTATGAAAATTACTTCTAAGTTTGTGATGTTTAATCGAGATGTTATGCGAATGTATGAATTCCGAGCCATTCCTACCAAAAGCTTTTAAAAGATATGTTGTTTATTTGCTTGTAATCCAATAATTTAGTAGGAAAACAACAGACATGAGAAAACCTACTGCAGGGGAGAAAAAAGTTTTGCAGCACTAATGAATAGCTTTGAGCAGTATATCTTATTGATGTATTGCCACAGCTCTCAGGTACAGCTGCTCCAGACCTGGATAGAGTACGGCATTTAGAAGAACATGTTCTTCCTCCATATCTTAGGTATTTTTATGCTCTCCCTCCCCGTAGAACTGCTCTCAGGTTCCATTTGAGATGCTTGAAGCTCTGCAAGCACAGCTCAGGCCTTTTTCTGGCTTTCCAGGGAGGGCTGCTCCAGCATATGGCAATAATTTGAGTTCTTCAGATGTTAGCAGGTCCAGAGGAACCTGCGAGCAGTTCTTGCCTGGTACCAGCTGATAGCTGTTGTTGGGGGAGTGGCTGCCTGGAGTACAGATAGCAGATATCAGTCTCCACAGCTTCTCTCAGATACAGGACGAGGGAAATGAAGTATGAACAAAGTAAAGGAGATGGGGGGGGGAGGAAGCTGAAACCAACCTTTCTACTCTGCTCTTGCTGATGATATATAGCAATCTGAATTCAAACGGTGACTCTCTGTTGGTGTGTCTGTGTATAGTCACTAGGGAAAGGCTTGCACAGCTTATGTCTGAAAATGCAAAGTTTACTAGAATTTGCGAAGGACGTGAGATTACTAAATGAACTCTGGATGTGCTTATTTAATTAACCTCATGAACATGAACTAAAAGATGATGTTTAGGAAACAGTAATTAGGAAGCGAGTTGTGTGGTTGTGGGCAAATGATGTAATTAATTCCAGATGAAGTTTTCCCAGTGAAAACTTCAGTATTTGTAAATTCACCCTGTTTCCCCATGTAGCTTTATCTAGGAAATGATAGGCTGAGGGAGAAACTAGCTCGATAGCCATTAAGGTTGCTCTGAATTTACCGTCTGCTGACCCAAAGTATGCAAGAGCCAAATCAAGTACTTTCTCAGCTTTTAGGGAAGTGAGCTCATACCTCCTATAAAAATTATCTCATTTCAACATTATTGGTGTCTTGCTGAGCAATTCCTTGTAGTGTCACCCTTTCTACTGCTGAAGCTGCTCAAGAAACCCGAGAGTTGTCATATTGATGTAACCCTGCAAAACCAGAAGCAGAGTGAGAGGTATGGTTGCAGTGTAGAATTAGATGATGGTCTGTTAGTAGAGCAGTGTTTTTTTGTGACATCTTTTCTGAAAGGAAATAGCAATCTTCAGTAAACTAGATAATTCCTTCACATTAAAAAAGCCAGCCTTTAATTTCTTCAACTCTAAGCAACCAAGATGGAAGTTGTAATGTTCCCTGTTTGTATATCCAAGCTTTGGTAAGAGTCAAAGGTTGGCTGTTCTAACCTGAAGAAATGCTGATGGTTTCACAAGTTTTTGTTCTACAATTTATTTTTTTTCACTATGAGAAATGTTCCTTCTAAGAAAAAGAAATCAAAGCCTGTTGTGCCTGGGTTTACTTTGCCAATTAACTGAACAAAAGTTTCTAAAATCACCAGGATACACTGCCAAAATCTCCTCGCTAGTAACTCTTTATGTCCCTTCTGTTGACAACCCCGACCAACGTATTTTTCCTTTTTTCTTTCAATCTTGTCCTTAGTTGCCCTTTTTTCCTCTGACATTTAGTTATGGTTCTTCACTTCAGCTCTGTTATTTGGGGGTTGTTCACCCTCTGTTCTCCCTGCTCAGTAAGAGTCTTCATGCTTCTTGGGCTGTCAACAACAAAGAGATTGTAGCAGCTCAGCAGAACCTCAAGAGAGCAAAACAAAGACTGGGACTGCAAAGATGCTGAATGCAACAAGCCTTACCCAGCTTCAGTGTGTCAAGCGCAAGAGTAGGAATAGAAAGAAGGCCAGTTGTTTTCCAGGGACCTTGCAGGCTGGGTTTGCACCTAAGTACACAGTTATTCTGATAATAAAAAGTTTGGGATTTATAAAATATCCACTTTTTTGTTTTATTTCTGGTTTATTGCCTTATAGATTCTGTTTCAATTACCGCTTTAGAAGCTTTTCTCATGTTCTACTTCCACAGTAAGGGAAAACATGATAAACACATCTGTTGCTTTTTCTTCATTGTGTTAAATGATATGATACCAAATGATTCAGTCCCACAAGGTGGGCTTTAATAGGTATGTGTCTCAGCAGAAAAGGTACTGATTTAATTTTCTCTCCTTCCTGTGGTAAAGCAGGCACTACTTCCTTAGGTATGGAAGTATGAGCCACGTCCCAAATTATGGTGTAACAGAAGAATATCTTGAGGACAATGCCTTCTACTTTTTAGTTTCTGAGTGAGTCTTTAAATTTTACCATGAAGATTATTGAAGTTCTGCAGAAATATAGGCCCATCCGTGAAAAGCGTTGAAGGAGACAGCATTGTTTCGACATTACAGTAGTTGTGGGTTGTCTGTGGCAGGAAAAAGCTGGAATTGCTTCATGTCTTGCATGTTCATAATGTCAAAAAGCTTACAAGAGCTAAAAGGAGTTCCTGCTTTCTCCCTAACCCCTTTAGTTGTCTCACAGGTGCCAGATCTCCTAGGTGTACCTCTAGGTGTGTGCCAAAACCTCAATGGGAGCAGAAAAGGAAAAAAAGTGCCATGTCCCACCTTTTCCTTGTTAAGTGTCATGGGTAGGATTTGTGCGTAGAAGCTCTCTGTGGCATCACAGTCAGCAATACTGAAGGAGAGCTGTATATTAAAGAACTCTTTGACCATCTTCCAGCATGAAGCATGCATGTAATGTGGGGTGGATTATAGTATGTGTGAAATAAACAGCATTGAAAATAATTGTTTCTGCGGAGAAACCAAGATCAAATATTTCTTCTTTTTAAAATGAACAGAAAAGAAAGGACTTCCAAAGATACAGTGAACTCTACAAAATTAAGTAACCTTAATGCAATTACAGTATTCCTCCAGTGCATGCTGTTCTTTTGCAACTTCCTTGCTCCTATTTGACCCAGAAAGCCTAAGAGATACATAATTCAGTGGGTGTTCCCTGTGGTGTTCTAGATGCAAACGCAATGAAGAACTCTGGCACTGAAAGAGGCTGTAGGCTTTAATAGAAGTAAAAAGATTCATACAAGTTGACAGGGATACAAGTAACCCAGATTCTATCTGGCCTGCATACAAATTCAATCTCTCAGAAGATAAGATAGCTACAGTTGTTCAGATAACAATCACTGAAAAAGTAACGGTTAATAGCTGTACTCTGAACTCTTCCTTGAGAAAATGTCGTGAAATCTTATAATAGATCAGAGAGTGTCAAACATGAAGTATATAAAGAAATCATGATGAAACTGTAAGGAAAACATGGCAAATTCAAATGCCTAATTATATGGTATTAACATTTTATTAGATGTACACATAGAAGTGTGTCCAGCTTTGGACATCCCAGTGCAAGAGAGATACTGAACTGCTGCAAAGAGTCCAGGAAAGGGCCACAAAAATATTTAGGGGACAGAAGTATTGCTCCTGTGAGGAAAGGCTGAGAGAGCTGGGCCTGCTCAGCCTTGAGAAGACTCAAAGGCCATTTATCAGTGTGTACAAATACCTGAAGGGTGGATGAAAAGATCCAGGCTGTTTTCAGTGATGCCTAGTGACAGGACGAGAGGCACTGGACACAAACTGAAACCCAGGAGTTTCCTTCTGCACATCAGGAAACGCTTTTTCATCTGAGGGTGACACTGAGTGCTGGCACAAATTGCCCCAAGAGACACTATGGAATCTCCATCCCTGAAGGTATTCAAAAACCATCTGGACAGAGTCCTGGACAACCTGCTCTAGATGGCCCTGCTTTATCAGGGGAATTAGACCAGATGACCTCCAGAAGTCCCTTTCAAACACTTCTGTGAATTGAATTATAGCCCTACAGCTCACTGGAGCTGAACTATGAACAAAGCAGTGGAATGCTATGAAAAAATGTAAGGTTTATTTTCCAACGAAATCAACCACATCTTTTCCACCCTCTTCTTCAGCGGAACTAGGATTGTTTAGTGAAGAATGCTGATCTGCAGAGCATTTTATTCCCTTAAGCTGGAGAGTAATGCAGCAGGTGAGGATGACATCACTTGTAGAAAGAAGATAGTACTTCATGCAGATGGCAAATTTTTCACTCTGGAACATCAGATTTTAACTTGTTAGTAGTTTCTATTATTGATGCTTTCATAGTGAATGATTTGGAATGGAAATGCTGAAGCTGGACACTTAACGTTTTGCAATGTGTCCTGAAAAGAGTCCCAGCTGTTCGGCAATGGCTCCTCACTCTGCCTTGCGCACATTGTGCCACACCCACAGTTCTTCCACCACTCTTCTTGCTTCCCCCAAGAGGTGTTGTTTGCATAGGCGTTGGTTTTGCTGCATTAACTTAGCATTGCAATCTGAAGATGATAAAAATCAGCAAGGAGAGATGGAAAGCTCAGACATAAAGTAAAATGGTGGGATTTCCTCTACGAGCATCAATTCCATCATAAGAGGCAGGCAGCAAAAGAGACACAGAGGCCGTACTCACTCTGTAAGCTGCCTGAGGGAAACCAAGGTCCAGTTTCTTCTGAACTTCTGGAAAGCACCATCCAAATAATCCATAACCAGTCTTTCTCTTTTTTTCTTTTCTTCTTTTTTTTTTTTTTTTTTTTTAGATTTGTTTTTTGGTCGTCAAAGCACTTGAAAGGTTTCCTCAAGAGCCATGTGCTGTATTACTGCAGTGGTAATAAGATCATTATTCCAAATCCAGGATGGGGCAGGAACCTGTATAAAGGTTGGAGGTGCATACTTTTCAGGATAAAGAAGTTTTCAAACATCTGTTCACTCTGATTCTCTATTCCCACTATGTGGGTGCCAGAATCTCTCTGTCTGCCAGTACCTACATCAAGGCAAATAAGAATATTCAGAAATATTACATTTCCTGAGTGTTATATAATCATAGAAAGAAGTGAGAGTTAGTTAAGATTTTAAACAGATATTTTTCAAGTTCTTTAAAAGTCAGATTTTTCTTTTTTATCCAGCTGTCTGCTGGATTTTGTCTTTATTTGAATTGGAAGGAGCAGAAGTGTGATTCCCTACACTGTGGGGCTGCAGTTGCAGGATGCTGTGGAATGAAACCCTATGGCCAAGAACAGACTGTGGTATGTGGAGGACTGAGGATGTTGGCGGTTCTCACAAATGAAAAAGTTGTGACTGAGTTCCGTTTAGGTGGTGCAAAGCTTAGGTAACATATTCGAAGTATGTTTTGAACAGAAACATGCAGGCTTTCAGCTGGAGTGAGCTCAAGATTTATACAGTGAAAACCAAATCATTATTCTTGTACCAAGATAAATGGCAAAAAACAACAATGGGAAACTCTTACCATTTTGGGCAATATTCTGCCCTTAAAGTACTGCCCAAAGGCGCTCCTTCTGTATCTCCAAGAACGCAGAGTGGCACATTAGAAAGTGCACATTATGGATTTTTATTTCACGTGATCCTTTTTTTCTGTTTGATCACAAAGGGTGGTTTAAGAAGTATAATGCCACACAAGAGAAAAGGATGTCCTGTGATCAGTACCTGGAAGCTCAGTGTAGGCAAGAGAGGATACACACACAAGGAAGTTGAGAACAATATATAATACCTGGTGGTGTATAGCATAAAGGTTTGGTTTAGCCCCTTATGTTTTGAACAGAAGCTGTTTTGAAATACATGAATTAAAGTGACATGCATAATCCAAAACAGATGCTAAAAAATCCCTAAAAAAGCTGTAATTTAACAATGGACAGATAACAGATTGTATTGTCAATTTGATTAAATAAAATGTTGCTTGCTTGCATTTTCTCTGTCTGCTTTCCACCCAAACTACCACCACATTTGTCACAGAAGCACTGATAGCAAAAATTAGTCTTATTTGATGTATTGGGTTGGAATATGGGAGATTTCGAATCACTTCCTGCCTCTGTCCTAGATTTCCATAATCAGTGCATGCCTCAGTTCTCCGAAGGACACATCGAAGTCATAGTACCCGTATCACTGCCTTTGTCTGATCTGTCTTTACAGCACAGAATTTGACACTGTGCAGTGTCTTACACACTCCAGTCTTGCTAACAAAAATAAAAATTTTATCATGTCCCTAATGTTAATGAGAAAAATTTCTAAGGTGCCATTGTAACTAAAGATAAATTACGAACATTACAAAAAGGCAGGGCACAATTTCCCCCCTCCCAAGCAGCACCTTTGATTCACCAAAGCTATATTTCAGTGGATCACCATACAGGGTCCATTAAGTCTGGAATGAGCGTTTGCTGCAAATCCTCTAAAGCTCCAGTGTGACATTTGCCCTACAGGCATAGACTGTGGACATCTGAGACAGCGCAGGCCCTGTAATGGCATTTGTGAGAATAATAGGCTATCCATCAGCCAGTAATTTTCCTCACTCCAGGGTCCAAAGATGAGAAAAGGTTAGTCCCACAGGCCTAAGGGAATCTGCGCAGCACAATAGAGTTCACACCACCACATGATTGTTATAATTCCTTGAGTTGATAATCGCTGCTGTTGTTGATAACCATCTCAGTTTCTGAGGAAATATTATAAAGTGATCTCAGGGTTTGGCACTGAAGAAGTTATTTATTATTGCAGAGGTACTCTGTAGCTTTATTTGTGTTTCTGTTGCAAGCGCTAAATTAAACATGATAAAGGCAGAATCTTGAACCCTCAGGCATCTATGACAAAATGCAAATTTCCTACTGCTTAGCTACAGCACCACAGAAGTCTTTGTTGGGAGTTCTTCACTATGTAGAGAATACAAAATGTTTGATCCTCTTTCCATTGATGTCAATAGGGCTTTAACTTCATAGGCACCCTTAGACGTTCAGGGACACACTGTGGAGCCCTCCCCAAGCTCAAGGCAGATGCTGCGGACAGAACTACAAGACTGGTCAGTGAGATGCATAACAAACAGCTTTAACTTGTGAAGTAGCACAGTAAATGGCTCTTATATCTCAAATGCCTCATAATTGCTGCTACTTGTCTCTTTGCCCCACCTAGCTGTTTTATCCCTGTCTTCAGAAGAGAACAGAGGGTGGAAGGAGTGAGTTTGGCAAGGAAGTCAAGGCTACTTTATACAGGATGAGAAACACAATTATGTTCTTTCCTATCAAAGCCAGATTTACATGTTCAGGTCATGTCTCTCATCATGGTCAAGCTTCACTACAGGATCTGGAGCCTGAGTTTTTGGTTTTTTGTTTTTTTTTTTCCCAAAGACTATTAAAAATCTCTATAAATGTTTAAATCATTCATCTTGCTTATAGAGCTGTATAAATCCTGGGCATTTTTTTTTGATTACTCTTGTACCAAAATGTTTGGAATTTAAATATTTCATTTTACTTTGGGTTTAAAAATTACATTTGGGCAAGTCATAAATAAAACCTATAAAGCCTTCATAAATAAACCCCATAATGTTTTGAGTTTTAAAACAATTTAGCTATCACTACTTGCTAAGCTGACATCAACTCACAAAAAGTCTAGCTCCAATGAGACAGGCTCTTTGCTTGTTTGGATTGGCTGTGGTTTGTACATTGGTTTTGGGAACCTTTGTTTCCTGAAGATTTTGACCTGGTAGATTGAAATTAATCTATTTAGTGAAATAGATCTATTGATGAAATAAATATGTGGGGGTTTTAAATTTTTTTTTCTTTGCTCCAGTTTCTTACTTGTTTTATAACACTTCTTATGTTATTTAAAAGCTCATCAGTATCACACAGCAATAAATGTCTTCAGCATATCTATATCTTCAGTGTTTCATAGTTTCTGAGCTGTGGCAGATGTTTATGCACAGCAAATACTGCGAACATAAAGAAGACATATTACAAACAAGAAGTTATTTGTGCTGCAGAATGTGTCATTTTTATTTTGCTCTAGCTCACTAGAAGAGATACAGACACACTAAACCAGAATGTATTTGGTGAACAAAGTTGATCAAAAACTTCTGCTGTTCATTTTTGTTTAGCTGCAGTGGCTTACACCATGCTAAGTGCATTAAAGAACATTCTCTTTTTTTTTTTAGTGTACATTGGTTATCCTAAAGGCTTTCCAATAACACAAACTAAAGGGTCTTTTTATTTATTAATACTTTGATGAAAACGTATTTTGGATAAATATTTGTTTGGGTTAGTCGTGTTGCAGAACGCAACAAAACATAGATCTGCTTTTGGCTTCAACTTTGTAAATGCCTACTTAAAAATATACACAAATGTACTTGTTGGAAAGTGTACTTTCCAGGTGTGTGCAGCCAGGACAAGTACTCTTTCTGTATCACAAGAAACAGTACAAAATGCAGCCACCATGAAAAGCAAGAAACCTTACACAAGTCTTACATGTGAGCATTTGACCATATATGCTGTTACAGCAGCATATTATCTCAGTGGGAGCAAGCACAGTGAGGATTCAATTTGATTGTTGTCCTTAAGTACTGTTGTAGCATTTATATACAGTATTGATAGAAAGAAAGGTGTTTCTTTCTCTAGGTTCTGATATGTCCAGCAGAGTAGTTTTGAGTAATGCAAATTTTGATCTTCTGTTCCCTGTCAACAGGAAGGATATTCCCAATCAATTGTAGTTGTGTGACTGTATTAAAAGCACTAAGATTTCACAGGTGTCACAGACAACATCAGTGCCTAAATTCTTCAGTATTTATCCTGTTAATGTATTTCTCACTGATGGTTTTGCAACTTTGAGAGAACTCTTTTATTTCCATGAAGACATTTATTTGGCCACAAAGGACTGGATTCTTGTTTCCCTGCCCATGAAGAACTCCTGTAAATTTGTCATTGGCATCCATGAGAAGCAAGAGCACATATGGTACAGAAATTCAAGCCCCTTCTGAAGCTGGAAAGGACCTGCAGCCCTCCTGGTCCTTGGGAAATCAATGGGATTCAGCAGCTCTGCAGAATGGTTTGGAAGCCTCCTCCACTGGACCTTGCTGTAGGAAATGTTTAGCACCACTAAGGCCACTTTGAGACACAATGAGCAGCATGCTATGATAATCACTCTTTGTCTCACGTCTTTTTCACAATCTCCATTGAGACTGACAATAAGACTGACAGTGGGTTTTATTCAGTAGACTATTTACCCCCTGAAATTTGGATTACCACGACCTGATTCATTTTGAGTGGGCTACTGAGCCAGCACACACTGTGAGAAGACCCCTGAACACCCCAGCCACGAGCCAGAGGCAGAGTGGACAACATGTTCATGGAGTGGATTTGGGAAGTTCAGTATTCCACCTCCCTGCAGACACTTGCTCCTCAAACGTCTGACAGCAAGGCAAGAAGGGCCACCCCTGGCTGCTTTTTGTTTGCTACCGTTGTAGCAAATCCCTTCCACAGATGTTCAGATCGAGTGATGGAATCATGATTTCAGCCATTCAGAGGAGGCTTTACACCTCCTTTTGCAATGGCCTTGTCAGAAAACTTGGTCCTCAGAAATTTCATCTGTGGAAAAGTGGTACATTGCCTTTTTAAATTTCAGTCCTTGTTAATGACACTCCTTTTTTTTTTTTTTTTTTGTGGAAGGGAAAGGGAAGCATGACTTATGCAGCTGAGCTAGCCTTTTTCTCTGACCTCCGGGGGCCGGCCACCGTGGATTCACAACAAGGCTTTCCACAGCGAGTCCTGTCAATCAAATCCGAGCTTATTTGGTAATATTCAAGAGGCCCTCAACTTTCTTTTGAAACCAAGTGTTTGCAGTCTGTCCTTCTACAGAGAAATTCAAAGCTTAACACTGCTTGTATTATTGAAGTTATAAACATGGAAAGCAAGTTAAAAAAGTCAACTAAAGCATTTGCCTTGCAATTATAGATGTTTGGAACGGGCAATATTTGCAGATTTTTACTCCTTTTTTGAGAATAACAAGGTCTAGAGAAATAACTGAACCCCTGAATATCTGAAACTAGAAAGATTTTCAAGACTGTGTGTGATGGTTAGGCCTCTCTGGATCACTTAGGTTGTGTTGATTTCAACGCCTTCAGCTTCAGTCTGGAGCTTCATTTACACTTCTAGTTGCTCCTTGGTCTCCTGCAATAGTTTGCCTCCTCCCCACCAGCCTTTACCACAGTCATGAGGACTCTCAGAAATGTCGCTAATCTCCAGCTACTAAGGGTATGGAACTGCTCCGAAAAATCAGTGGGACTTTTATGCTTTCTTATCAGTATCTAAAACTCTTGGCCAGGCATAGACTGAAGAGCTTTAGTAGTGTGGCTGTTGGATCATAAAAATCTGCTTTCTGATCTATTCCTTCCACATAGTCTACCAACCCCAGAAGGCTTGAAATGATTTTTAACTTTTTTCTTCATGCTTTTATTTTTTAAGGAGACATCCAATGGCATCTGTCTTAAAAGGAACCAGAATGATAAGGAGGGGGATGAAAGTGGTGCAAGCAGAGAAACCAGCAACAGTCAGAGCAAATGATCTTGCAAAGATATTCTCTCCTTTCTGTTACCTCTAGCTGTGAGGAAGAAAGCAACACTAGAGGGAAACGACTTGCTAGATTGTTTCTGCTTCTAGATCAATAAATAAAGGCTCTGCAATTTCCCTCGAAGGTATTCTGCTGTCACTGCAGACTGACTCCAACACATTCAAGTCAAAGTGAGATTACTTTCTAACAGCGGCCACTTAATCATGACCAGCAACAACAGAGTCATCCTGGCGTCTTTTGGATCAGATTTTTAAAACACAGAGCAGATAGAGCTGCCCAGCTCTTCACAAAGAATGCAAATTTAAGGTATTTATTAACAGCGATTCAGTTCTAGAAGAACAAAGAGTTATCTGTTGGGTTTTTTTTTTCCTTTTTAAAGTAGATTTCTGCTTTACAGCCAGTTGTCCATTGTCCAAGGTAGGGAAAGGCTATTGTACAATGCCTTGAACACAGAATTACATGCTGTAAAATATGAAATTAAAAGAAACCCCTTGTTTCCTGAGGTTCAGTCTAAAACTGTTCACACAGCTGGTGATTCTTATCAATGTTAATTGCTTACTACCTCCAAGAACTTGCTGTGCAACAATACTGAGAAATAAGTGAAAGAAAGAAAAAAGAAAGAGGAAACAAACATTTCATCATTCAAATCTGCAGGCAGTCAGGATTTGCTGTGGTTGCAGATGTGACAAGAACAACAGTTTGGGAATCTCCTGGCTGTTGACTTTTGTTTCTTTGTTTAAGGTTTGAATAAACAACTCAGAGAAGTTTTCTTTGGTATCTCAACTATTAATAATTCAAAACTTCCAGGAGAGTTAGTCTGGAGGATTATTTAAATAAGATGACCTGAGAAGCTGTCTTTTTAAGATTGTGAAGGGATTTATATCTTTCACTGCTGAAGTTATTTGACGCCAAATGAACACAATCTAGGCTCCACAAACAGTTTAAATCTCTCTGCGGAGCATGAATATTTGGCACCTAATTTAGTCAAGATATCTATTTCTGGTTTCTCCTAAGAGTCATTTAGAGCTGCAAAGTCATGTCTCTACTCTGACTCACCCTATGAACTCACTTTCCTTCCATGACATTGGAAGGTCATCAATGGGGAATAGCCTCCTAGCTTTTGTGTTCAGGTCATGTGCCCAAACTGACAGCAGTCTGATGATGCCCTTCTTCTTCTCTTACTCAGTTTCCGTTATATCTTTTTTTAATCCTGTTTAATGACTGGGTAATTTTATAGTCACTTTTTCAATCAGATGATGAGTGACCTATTCAGATTCGCTCTGTTGCCCAGAGGTCTGCCTTTAGTTTCAGCGGAGAAATGACAGTTTGCACATATTGGAGGATCTGGGACATCATTGCATCAAGGAGAGACATCTATGGAAGGCTGTAGAGTAATTTACTTAACAACTTAATCCTAAGGATATTGTCTTTTTTCTAAGTGATGTAAAAGAACAAAAACTGATCCAGAAGTTATTTTTTCAATTTTAGCTTAGCTCTTAGAAGGTAGTTGTTCGGGTATAATTACACAGCAATGATCTTTTTAGTATATTCTTTCACATCTTCTTCTGCTTTTGCAGTTCTTTGGTGGGTGATTAAGCCTCTTTTTTACATGAAATCAAGCTTCAGTTGCCACCTACCACATGCATTGGGTTTATAGAAGTGAAGACTGGAGAATTTAGTAGGATACTCCTAGGCTGTAAAAAGCATTACATCAACCTGGAAGCTAAACACTGAATTAAGGAATGAGAGATGCTTCCACAGACTGAAGAGGATTAAAAACTGAAGACAAAGAAGCAGTAAAAGAGCAAATTGCAGTCAGAATGCTCTAAGATGTATGTTAAAATTAAAATTCACTATGGGGTGGACTCAGTTTTAACATTGAGCCCAGGCACAGTAAGATGATTTGTAAATGTCTTCTAAGATGGAGTAGACTCTAAATTTGGATAGATTCCATACATTGTTGCAGCCCCAGAAATCCAAGTAATAAAAGACACACAATGTTTAATTGCAGCTGGCAGTTAAACAAAACATTGTAATGCTGTCATATTTAAATTGATGTCATTTTAAATGATTACATGGTAAAAGATTTCCTGCTGTTTTATCTGCAGATATTGTGCAAAAATAAAGAAAAATAATGGCTCCCATGACCATGGGACATAGATTGCTGTTTTTTCTTTCTATTTACAGCACAGACCATAGGAGGGAAATTATGCAAGGAAAGCAGCTCATCAGTTTTCAAGACAGGGGTTTCAATCACAAATGCAGTGTGACAGCAGACATTTTCCTCTGTCAAAAAGTAACAAAGTAACTCAAAAGATAGAAAACAGGACCTGAAAACAAACTGGTGAGTCAGGAAAAAAAAGACAGGAGTTGGTGATCAGAAAGCCTGAGACGTTGCTCTGTGTGATGCACGCATACAAAACAGGAGTGCTCAGTCATTGCCATGGTTTTGATTTTAATTGGCTGATCAAATGGTTGTTCCGGAAGTAAGGCTGCACTTAGTCTCTAATGGTTTGTGTCCATCCAGTTTGTGTCCCTTTTGAAAGGCTAGGGCATAGAAGTGCCTGTGTACTTGGCAGTGCCAGCAATAATTGCTATTAAAGGTGACACAGGCTTTTAGAGATACAAGAGCTTAAAATTCTCAGGGTGCCAGAAGGGAAGGGCGCCTTCTGATCTGTACCAGTATGTATGGATTAAGGCTATAGTGCTTGCCTGGTAGCAGGACTGTTTGGGAATGGTACTTTGGAATTCAGTCTTCTATCTCAAGCTACTCCCCGATGGCTTCTTCTAATGTTTTCATGAAGTTCTAGTATCTCCTCAGTAATTTCTGTGATCTCTTCAGTTACTTTCTTATTTGTGAATAATACATGGCTCACCATGGGTATAAGTAATTAACCGGGAGTCTGAAATACCTATTTCTATTTAGAAGACGTGTTAGTTTTGCTGTTTCTTTCTGTTAGCATCCTGTATATATCTGGAATCATTATACGCAGGCAGAAAAAAACCCACCTTACTGTTGGGCCAATTAGGATGGAATTAATTGTCACTGAGTCAAGCAAACTCATGCTCCAGACAGCCACAGAGGAAAAAAGAGAGTAATCTCTTAGCTATTATTAGTTCATTTTTAGAAAGTGATAGCATTATAATACCTCTTCACTGAAGATAATTAATGTTCCAAGACCGCTTCAGACAACATGCAGCCAAAATGTCTCCACCAAAATCTAATTCTCATCAAGAAGGTCAGAAAGGTCGAACACATCTTTGTCAGAGAGTAACTAGATTTCTGTCCAGGTAAACACTGGCCCTTCTAGAATTTGATACCTGCTGCCTGGTTGATTTGTACTTCAGAGCATATGCACAGTGCAGTACTACACCAGCAAAGCCAAACATCTGATCAGCTTCATGGGTTCTTTTAATCACAGGGATAAAAAAGGTGTACTAAGGAGCTGCATCTCCTTTCCAACAGACAAAATAGTTATCATTTTTTTGAAAGATGTGATTATTGTTAAAGATCTGAGGGAAAAGAAGAAGGTAAACATCGAGTCTTTCCCATGTCTGTGACAAAATTAGGATTGTTCTATGATGGTTTACAAATACTGTGTGTTGACCTAGTTCTCCTCATGTGCTGTACAACCGCATTGGCTTCGTTTACCTGGAAATGTGAAGACAGAAAAAAAAACAAGCAGAAGGAAAGAATCGGCTGAGATAAGCCGCCTCTCAGTAAACACTTAACAGACTTTAAAAGACAATGCCAGGACAGGAAAATGCCTGGGGATTCAAAGATCTTAAAAAAAAATATTAAAAATCTGGCAGACTTCAAAAGGAAGATTTTCTCAAAATAAATATTCCTTGGGTTTAAGAAAGCTTCTTAGTTATTGAATACCCATTGCCTCCGACTTCCAAAAGAGGAAGTGCCAGGGCAAATATAGTCCAATGCGCTGTGTAAACACAACTGATAAAAAAGGACACTGAAGCAGAAGGAGTAGAGGAACCGTGGAATTTCATCTTGGTTTCTAATATAAGCACCAGGACAGAGACAGTCTAAAAAGAAATCAAAGAAGGTACAACTGAGTAAAAATGGCCTGTAAAAAACCTGGATTTGTTGGTAAACCAGTTACTTAGTGATGTTCAAAGAAAGGCTCAGACATCCCTGCTAGTCAACAGTGGAAAATGGGATGATCTTTTACTTCACGATTTACAGCTTGAAAGACTAGTATATAGAGAGTAATGAAGTAATAAAATATACTAGTGTCGTAAAAAATAAATCTTCCATTTAGCTTCTTCATTCTCTTGCCACAGTTAATCTGCTCCTTAGTTTTTTTCTAGTACACTGCAACACAGGAGTACAGCTCTCACAACAAATTGAAGACACCACCTGAGACACAGCTAATAACGAGCCAATTGCCTTTCTTTCACAAGACAAGCCACCTCACAAAGAACAACCATCATTACAACATTCATCTCCCACACAAGCAACCCCAAGATGACTCAGTCCAGTTCAACCCTCTACCTCCTTACCATTGTTTGCCCAAACAGATGAGATTTACAGTGGGCAGTCATGAGAACCTGAAATACCCTGAGATCCCTCCTTTGCTGCCTACCTTCTCCTTGTACTCTGTCTTGAAATGAAGTCATAGCACTACATGTGTGACATCCTATTCATTTCCATGGAAACAGATTGCCAGTTCACAGGCATGGGTTTATGGCTTCATTGCTACATAAAGAGAAGGAACTGATTTCTAGGAGAGAAAACTCATACTGGTAAGAGCATCAATACACATGGTTTCTGATAGAAATAGACATCTTACCACATTTCTTATTTCCCTTTAAATTCCAATTGACATGCCTGAGATGAGATGCATGGCTGCACTTATGTCTTTGTAATTAGTGATGCATTATTCATAGCAATCCAGACTCAGTCCGAAAGATGTTATGTCAAGGCTCCATTCTACCCTGCTTCCTCTTACTTGTCCATTTTCATCTTTTGCTTTTGACTTTCACAAGAGATTCAAGTCACAAAGCAAGCATCCTTTCCCACCTTCCATCTTAATTTTTCTCCTGTCATCCATTTTAGCTCTCAGAATCCTCTCCAGGATTATTTATCCCTTGTGCCTTTCCAGGACCCTTTTATAGGTGTCCATTTTAATCTTATATCTTATGTATTTTATCCTAGTCATAGCAACCAAAATGAGCTAGATTCTGCCCAGTTCGGTAGTTTGACCCAAATCTTTCTGTCCCGAGGAATATCACCAGCTCTTTCCTTGGGTTTCTTTTTCCATCTTTCTATCACTTTTCTGGATTGCTGTAAATCAGGGCTGCCTTCAGGGTGTTCTGATTTGCACTCAAGATGCCGCTAGCCCACAGAGCTGTTTGGAAACATTGATGCTGGCTGCAGTATCCACATAGTTTAATCCAGAAGTCACAGGACATAGAATGGGGCACAAATACGAGGTCATTTGTCTTCATAATTGCTTATAAAGGACCATGGTTGTTCTGTGCAAATGTCTCAAAAATATCTCCCCTTCCTGAGTGACTCTGAACCAAATGGCCTGGTGCGAGGTACATCTGTGCTCTCACTGTCATCTCCTTGGCTATAAGAATTCCTTCTGATTTCCTTGCTGCAGCTGTTCATGCTGATGATGATAACAGGAGAAGTTTATCAAGGCAGGACCTGCTGTTGTTTAAAATAAGGTCCTATGTGACCTACACTCATTGTCAGGCTGTAGACAGGACCAACGTTTTCTCTGAGATCTGACAGAGAGTGCAGAAGCAAGGGACAAGAAAACATTAATTTAATGAGGCTTTGATCTGAGGAAAGCTGCCCAGTGGGGAGACAGCGTGGGATGACACAGAATCAAACAAGTGTCTGTGCTCCAGTCTAAGGCAAGGGAAAGGAAATGTTTATAAACCTGGAGCAGCTGTATAGCACTCACTGTGTCCTGAAGCCAAACACACCTGTCCCAGAGTCTTACACCAGGATGTAAAGCCAATGTAATATTCTGTAATATCAATTTCAGGGCAAGTATGAGGTCTGGCTGTTGTGCTACCTGCCTTCTAGACGACAACGCAAAACCAGCTCATTGACACAGTTAATGTGTCCACAGAAGACCACAAAGTTGCTGAAGGGTCTAGAGGACAAGTCCTATGAGAAATGGCTGAGGGAACTGGGGTTATTTAACCCAGGGAAAAAGAGACCAAGGGAAGACTTTATTGCTCTCTACAACTACCCATAAGAAGTTGTAGTGAGGTGGGGGTCATTCTCTTTTCTGAACTAACAAGCAATAGGACAGGAAGAAATAGGACGGGTCTCAAGTTGCACCAGGGGACGTTTAAAACAGATATTAGGAAAAATTTCTTCCCTGAAAAGGTTGAAAGCCTTGGAACAGGCTGTCCAGGGAAGTGGATCCCTGGTAGCTGGAAGCACTGCTAAAACAGGGATCTCCAGATAAACAGCAAAGTCTGCTTTCTGCAGCCTACAACAGTTTTATTCTCCAAATCACATTGTCAATTCAAAGTGTGGGAAATGAATGTAACTGGCAGAATTTGTGGCCATGACTTCTTCCTCTATGGGAAGCATTACATTTAATAGAGTATTTTTTCATCCACATAAACACCTAGTGTACTGATAACAAAGACCCTTATGTGGTAGGAATTAAGCAGTTCTAGCTACAATCTCGGCCACCCTGTTGCTGTGGAGCTAATCCTAGTACAGGAGAAAAGATCCTGCCTTTTTGCTTTATCCCCTGGACAACCATCCTATATAAACAAACTGCTACCTCATTTCCATTGATGGAAATTGGTTCCTACCAGTGGTGCCAGAAGGGCTCAATTGAGCCCGTGCCAAAAGAACAAATGGTGTCAGCACATTTCTTAAGAATCCGGATGACAACAACACATTAGCCTTGATATGGAAACACAAAAACTTCATTATAATTGTCTGACAAAAATGCACACAGAGGCGGATTTGGTTTCTGGGTCACGATGGGCACAATACAGTATGGTCATAGCACAGACTGTGTTTTTTCTCTTCTTGTCCACTGCCAATGGCTTTCATTCCCATTGACTTAAGTATTTGTCTTCCTCTTTTTTTAATTCTTTCCCCACTGACCTCTTCCCCTCCTCTACAGCTATCTTCAGCTTCACTAACTCTTCCGTTCTTTTCACCCATTTAGATAAATCTATTTGCCAGGTCAACACCATCTTTCTACTTTCTTTCGTATTGGGAGTGATGCTTATCTTAGTCTCCCTCCTTTTTTGCCATCTTTGTTTCTCCAAACTACTGTTGCTCTTTCCATGAAGGATTCCAACACCTTCAAGACAAAAAATAATAGTATATGATCTTCCTCATCTTACTTCAATTCCCTATCACAACTCTTTCCTCTCTCCCATCCCAAGTTTTTCTCCAGCTCTTTCCTCTTCATACTTGCACTGTCATAGGAGCTCTGTTCCATGCCATGTTCTGGTCTCCCTACTTTTTTCTGGTTTTATTATGGTATTTTCACTTTCCTATTGCTTTTCCCCCTCCTACTGCAAGGTTTATTGTCTTCCCTGTTCTAAAATTTGTCTTGACTTCCCCTTGCTCCTCCAGCTACTGTTGTATCTTCTTACTTCCATCTCTGAGTTCACTGAATAGACTTAGGTTACACATTTCAATTCCGTCCTTGATTCTCCAAGCTGACTTCTTCCCCTTGTGTTCATCTGCAGCCACACTTAACAAAGTCTTCAACAAAATCTTCTAATCAAAATATTAGAGAAAAATATTCATCCTTAGACATGCCGGTCATTTTTGTCAGAGTCAACCCTAGTCTTTTTATTGAAATTGCATTTCCCCTCACAGCCTGTGACTGCTGTTCCCTGGGCTTACTCTCTTCAGCATATCCTTCAGAAGCATGTCCTTGGCTTCCCTTAGTTCTCAGTGGAGATCCCAAATGTGTCTGTCCTTGCTTCCATTCTCACTCATCTTTATATCTTACCACTGGTTAATCTCATCAACAGAGCACAAATTCAATTATCTTCTCAATACAGATGACCTACAAATCTCTTTCCCTGCCCAAGACCTCTCCTCTAAAATGTTAGTGGAGTATCATTGTAGCACCAAATTCTCATTAGCTGCAATTCTGTTAATCCTGTTTGTGAGTTCTGCTTTGCATCAAACATTAAATATGTCTGTTCCCCAAAGAAACATCATGAAGTATAACGTCCTCATTTTTCTATCAGTCAGTGCAATGTCTGTTAGCTCCTACTTCCATCTGGTTCCTGGTATCACTTTGCGGCATTAATTTATTATTAGTTACACATATTGCAATTTAATTTTTGCTGGGAATTAAAAATCTAAATATTTTTAGAAGTAGTTTTAAACTTGCACATACTTAAATGCTTACTTCCCAGCTGAGCTACCAGCTCTCTGGCATTTCAGAGTAAGTATGATCTATTTATTATAAGACATACATTGAAAATGTACATCCTCTATCATCTGAGATGTTTTATCTTATTCAACTATCCAACACAAACACTTATCATCATATCTCAGTGAGTTCATTGACACTTTCTTAGGCAAATGTCTATCATCATCTAGCTGGACCTGATTACCCTCTTTCTGGTGCAGAGCTCTTTCTGTGCAAACCCTGAACTTGCTGCCATCTCCGTCTCTCACTTCTGCAGATTTCTTGAGTATTCTCTCAGCCTACTGCCATCCTACCTGTTTGGTTTTGCTTCTGATCAGCTTCTTGTTCAATTTTTAGATGAACATTTCTATGCTGTGTGCTAGGCAGCCCCTTACAGTTAATGAAGGCGATCTGTAAGTACGTGCAAACAAAATTAATTTTCCTGTAAAAGACATCTTAGACATCTTAGAACATTCCTTTGCTAGGTAGTCTTGGAAAAAAACAACACCTCTAAAACAGTGCTTCTGCTGTGGGAGAGCTACTGGCAAGGGCCAACATTGCTTAATTGTTTCTTAATTTGTTGGATCATGACCTATTGATTGAAATTTTTTTGGGTCAGGGATAATTTGTCCTGGTATAGTGACTACTATATGTTACAAAATAGCATAGACAGCTACCACTTATCATGTGTAGAAACAGTAACTTTAGCATATTCTCTTGAAATAAACTGTCAACTTCTGCTAATATGATTCTTTTTATGTGGGGAAAGAGAAGAGCAGGTTTTATAGCACATTTATTTGGAGTCTTCGGTAAAGGAAAAAATGTCTAAGCGATTTTTCTCAGCAGGTTCCCCACAACAGAAGTCCTTGATGTGCAAACACTGTTGATCAGAGGCTGGGGGTACATTCCAGCGCTCTGCCTCATGACTTCTTAGAGGTGAGGAAGACAGGTGCCTGCTTATTTACGGCACAAGCAGAGGTGATAATTTAATCCCCAACTCCAATGACATTCCATTGCAGAATAATAAATAGATATTTAGGGAGAAAAACACTGTTTGGAGAAATTAAATAGCTGGATATTAGCGGCAACGTGGGTGTTTTTCCACAAGGGCAGCCAAGTGTAACAGAGTCACCCAGAAATCTTTAGCCTCAGTGCTTCTCATCACACTCATTTGGTGGTCTCCTGACATTCGTCTATTGGGCACTGTTCCAGCAACTGGGATGACAAATGGCATTTTTTCAAGTGCGTGTACTGCTATGATCTGGCAGTATGCACAGCAGATTCCACCGAGTATAAACTGCAGAATAGGAAAGATGGACCTGGATCAGTATTACATTTTCAGATAACAATTATGATTCCTGTGATCCCTTTCAAAGCACATAAAATAAGGTTGCTGTTTTGTTGGTTTTGTTGTTTTTGTTTTTGGTTTTTTTTTCATTTAAACTCATTGAAAAGAATGTAGGCTATTCACTTAATTTCAAACACTTTTTTTTTTTTCTACAGAAGTTTACGGGTACACACTTCGTCCCTTTCCCATGTAAGCCCCCAAATAGTATCAGGGAAATACTAGTATCAAAGATGTACTATGTCAAGCAAAAAAACACAGCATTTACTTGTCTGATAATGCAACACTGGTCAAGAAGAGGGCAGAGCTGTGAAGCAATCTCTGACACACAGTGTTGAGCATCTCCTCTACTGGTAAATTGTTTGCATTTCTTAAACTGAAAAAAAAAAAAGAGAGAGAGAGAGAGAAAGAGAGGGAGAAAGGCTGTATATGTACCTGCGTATGAGATTAGATCTACAGGGTGAGACCGCTTAAGTCATTTCAGATTCAGGCCAAACTGCCGGTAGCTCTAGCAGAGCAGAATTCCAGCTCAGTACACACACACACACACACACAGAGAATTTTTCTACAGATAGAAGGACTACAACGATAATTCAGTATTTCATCATGCTTCTCATTACCTTCCATTATAAAATATGTATCCTGGTTTGCAAAAATACATTTGATCTGGAATGCTTTTTAATTGCGTTAAAGAACTAGTGTTCATTTTGGTGTTTCTCTGTGACAACTTCAGTATTAAATACTTTCAACTTGGGATGTCATCTATTTGAGTTCACGCTAAGAAATTCAGTAAAGTTAAGTAACAGCTGGTCATTAGAAGCTTATATATTTCATATTCAGTACACACATGTCTCTTAATCCTGAATAAATCATATTAATCACAATTTAATTATGTGGCTACCCTATTAAATTAGGATTAGGGGCTAAAGTCGACAATGAAACTAGTCTGGGTTTCACCATCTGCAGATCAGGCTTTGTATGTCCTACTGGGTATTTTTACAATATTTAAATTTGAAAAATAATAATCACCTATGGATTTTAAAACACCTCTGACAGCTGGCACTTATCCACTCTTAATGGCTAACCAGGAGTCCCCTTCACTTGTGTGTGTAATTTAGTCATCATTTAGAGATTAACTATGGAAAAAAAACCCCAACATTTTCTCGGTAGAGTAAAAATGCATGGAGTTAGTTTTTGACATGGTAAGGTACTGAATACTCACATTTCCCATTAAAAGCCTGGGATTTGAAACATGTAGCAGTTCACAGAAGCCATCTCCAAACAACGACCAAATGCTGAAAGTTGATGTGGCAGAAGTGGGTTCATGTTCTCCATAAACCGAAGGTCTGACCCTGACATGAAACAAAATTCCCGTCCATTCAACTGAAATTTCTCTTAACTGAAATCTGAAGGCCTAGATCACTCCCCTACGTGTGTATAACCATACAAACCTCCATTGATAGTGACGCCTTTTTCTGTGGAAAGTATGGCTTTATGGCTCTCTGAAGATAGACGGATAAAGATATCCGTATGGAGTGGCAGATATCACTCAGAACCTCTGGGCCACCTGTGTCTTTCTGGAGTGGCAGCTAAAGATGAGACCACACACCTTGCAGCATATCAGCTGGCAGTAGATGACACTTCGGATAACTGCATCCCATCCACATTTTTCACAGTGCATTCAAAAATTAATTTTCAATGTGTAAAAATATGTAAAATATGTAGACCCTTGGAAACCGAACCCTGAAAACTCAAAGGATTGCTCTGAACATCTTTACATGCTTAGCTGTCTGTCTTGTGCAGTCTTGCACAACTTTGCCCCAAATTTATTCCAACTTCGGTCTGGAAATGGAGTTGAAATTCTGAAATATTTTGGAAACGTTCTGCAGAATTTTGGTAATTCCTGGTATGAAATGAATCCCTCACGTCAGGGAAAGAGTTCTGTTTCCCTTCACTGGTACATCATTATTTTTATTACTGCTCTTCACTGAGTTACACGTTTCCTTCTGAAGGGTTAACTGAACCTTCTGCCAGCTTTAAATCACCTCTATCTGTAATGGAGGGATACTGTTACATTTTGGTATGGAGGGGAATATTTTAATTTCTCTCAGACTGTACTGACCATGAAAGGGGAAACCAAATGGAAATAAGGAGGGCAGTGGTACAGGTGTCATTACTCCAGCTGTCTTTTTCCATGAATTACCCTCAGGATCTCCCTGAGGCCAGGCACAGCAACTTTAAGACTGCCCAGTGACTGGAATAGGGAGGGAGAATATTAGTCTAAAGCAGCTGAAAACCTGGAAACTAGGTACTTGGGAGCATCTTAATATAAAATAAAATATGTGGGCACAAAGCATTAAATGGTATGGCTGGGGATCTATAAACCTGCAGCCTTAGGAGCACAAAATAGATGGAGGCTGTAGGCAAGGCTAAGGCATCATTCAGCAAACACTTGGCAGCCATTTCCACTGCAGAGCCAAGACGCGATACTTGGGGAGCGCTCCAGCTGCACATGACTGCTTTTATTTGCATGGCTTTGGCAGCCTAGCTTCAGCAGCCTGCCTCCCTCATTCCTCAGTTTGGCTGCTACTACTCTGGTGAGTTTGTCAAGGAATCTTGTTTACTGCTTCCAAGTGGCAGATGATCTGTCTTCAGCGAATGTCAAATCTTTCCTGCTGTCACTTCAGGTTTCATCCCTCGTATATGTGACCATATAGTTGCATGTGGCTGCTAACGCTTGTTTGTATTGTTGTGTGTTGCTGAAAGGGAGTGCATTAGAGCACACCTATCTTGCAATACTGTTTTAGGCTGTTTACAGGGAATCAATTTTAGATGATCAGGTGATCCCATAGCAAAATTTCCCTAGTATTGGCCACTTGGCAAATTTGCTTGTTAATTTGCATCTAGTTAATGGGCAGATCAAAAGGAAAAATGAAATCACATAAATGCATAGACTAATGAGAGATTTAGGATAACAATGTATTGAGGAAGTTTACACTGCTACTCAGAAAAGATCTGAGCTGCAGAATACATTTTAAATCCTTACATGATCATCAAACTAAGACATAAAGATAATTGCTATCTCCTGTTTACGTGATATAGGGCTCTTCCATGATTTCTCATCTTTCACTCCAGTGTGATGGACGGTCCTGGGACATATTTTGGGGAACACGGGAGAGGGGAAGTGGTATGCATGGAAAGGGATCCTTCTGGTCTGAACAGCTGTTGTAAATGTTGCCAAGGTTGAAGATCTCAGCTCTTTTCAGCTTTGTGTTTTTAAGTGCTTTTGCTGAGTTTGGTCAGCACGAATTGAAACAAGAGCACTTTGCAATGGATGTGGAGAAAAACTGTTTCACTGTGAGGAGAAACCTGCATTGGAATAGTTTCCCAGAAATGTTGTGCTATCCTCACACAGTGGGAGGCCCAGATGTACAAAGCCTTGAGAGACCTGGCCAGCTCTTACAACTGACCCTGCATGGAACGGGAGGATGGACTAGGGACTCTCTGAAGTCTCTCCCAACCTGAATTATCATGTGATTCTTTGAGTCTATCAATTCCTTTTTTGAGGCAGTGTTTTAGAAGCAGGTCTCTTAGAAGGTTTTATATAAGGCACCTGTAACGACTTGGAAGAAAAGTTCACAGAATCACAGAATATTAGCGGTTGGAAGGGACCTCTGGAGATCATTGGGTCCAGCCCCCCTGCCAAGAGCAGGACCACAGAATCTAGGGCAGGTCACACAGGAATGCAGCCAGATGAGTCTTGAAAGTCTCTGGAGAAGGAGACTCCACAACCAATCTGGGCAGCCTGTTCCAGTGCTCTATAACCTTTACAGTAAAGAAGTTCTTCCTCATGTTGAGGTGGAACTTCCTGTGCTCTAACTTGAATCCATTGCCCCTTGTCCTACCACAGGGCACAAGTGAGAAGAGGTTGTCCCTTCCTTCTTGATACTGAGCCCTCATATATTTATACACATTAATCGGATCCCTTCTCAGTCTTCTCCTCTCCAGATTAAAAAGCTCTGGGTCTCTCAGCCTTTCCTCATAAGGCAGATGTTTGATCCCTTAATCATCCTCGTAGCCCTCCGTTGGACTCTTTCAAGTAAATCTCTGTCCCTCTTGAACTGGGGAGCCCAGAACTGGATGCAATACTCTGGGTGAGATCTCACTAGGGCAGAGAAAAGGAGGAGGAGAATCTCCCTCGATCTGCTGGACACACTCTTCTTAATGCACCCCAGGATCCCACTGGCCTTCTTGGCCACAAGGGCTCATTGCTGTCCCGTGGATAACTTGTCCATCAGGACTCCAAGGTTATTCTCCATGGAGCTGCTCTCCAGCAGATCGTCTCCTAACCTGTACTGGTGTATTTGATTATTCCTTCCCAGGTGCAAGTCTCTGCACTTATTCTTGTTGAACCTCATTATGTACCTCTGCCCAGCTCTTCAACCTGTCCAAATCTTCCTGAATGGCGGCACAGCCTTCAGTTGTACCAGCCAAACCTCCCAGTTTTATACCATCATCTTTCTTTTCACATAAGTACTTTATCTTCATAGAAGTGTTCAAACACAGGAAAAGCATTTGAACAAGGAAGAAAACCAAAGAGAACATCTCTATTTTCGTGGTATTTTGTAGAGTGTGATCCATACAGGGAAGGTAAGCACAATGAAAAGCATGATGTCAAATGTTATTCTTACATGCAAAAGGATGTCCATGAAACTTAGCTCCAGGTTCTGTCATCTGATGAAGCAGAAACTCTTCTTTGGCTTTTCAATCTGTTTGTCCAGGACCCAGATCTCCCCTCTATGATGTCCAAAGCTAAGAATCATCCACAGCCACGACAATGATTCAAGAATCTTCCATTATTTTATGTACTTGATTTATGACCTTTCTTTCCTTCCCTCTGTCAATCACCCTTTGAATTTTTATGAACTTTTAAAATGTTATTATTACTTGCTTCACCATCATGCTTGACTTATTTAGTTTGAAAAGACACTGCACTACAGCCTGTATAACTGGTGTCTATTGAAAGGACAGGGAATTACCTCCAATGTTAGAGTACTTCCTTAGTATGTGAGAGGTAGCACAACTGATGCCTGCATCCATTTTGGACACTTCATGGATAAGGAATTGGCTGGATGGTCACACTCAAGTAGCTGCAGTCAACAGCTCTATGACTGGGTAGAGAGCAGTGGTGAGTGATATCCCTCAGGTATTTCTACTGGGACCAGTATTATTTAACATCTTTGTCAAGTACGTGGACAGTGGGATTGAGTGTACCCTCAGCAACTTTGCCAATTACACCAAGCTGTGTGGTGTAGTCAGTACTATAGGGGGGAGGGATGTCATTCAGGACCTTGAAAGGCTTGAGAGATGGATGCATGCAAAACTCGTGAAATTCAACAAGGCCAAGTGCAAAGTCCTGCACCTGGGTTGGGGCAATCCCAAACATGGATATAGGCTGGGCAATCAGTGAATTGAGAGCAGCCCTGCAGAGAAGGGCTTGGGGGTATTGACAAATGAAAAACTGAGCATGAGCCAACAATGTACGCTCACAGCTCAGAAAGCCAATTACATCCTTGGCTGCATCAAAAGAAGCATGGCCTGCAGGTTGAGGGAGGTGGTCATCTTCTACTTGGCTCTCATGAGACACCACCTGGAATAGTGTCCAGCTCTGGGGCCCCCAACACAAGAAGGACATGGATCTGTTGGAGCATATCCAGAGGATGAACACAAAGATGTTTGGAAGGCTGGAGCACCTCCTCTTTGAGGACAGGCTGAGAGAGCCAGAGTTGTTTGGCCTTCCAGCACTTAAAGGGGGCCTGCAGAAAAGAAGGAGAGAGGCTCTTTATCAGGGAGTGTAGTGATAGGGTGAGGATAATGGTTTCAAACTAATGGTTTAGATTAGATGTTAGGAAGAAATTATTTTCTGTGTGGGTGGTGAGACACTGGAAGGCTGCTCACGGAAGTTTCCTCCCTGGAAGTGTTCAAGGCCAGGCTGGGTGGGACTTTGAGCAACCTGATCTCATGGAAAGTGTCCCTGCCCATGGCAAGGGAGTTGGAACTAGATGATCTTTAAGGTCCCTTCCAACCCACACGATTCTACGATTCTATAATTCTATAATTCTATGAAAGTGTGTACACCATGAAAAAAGGAACATTTACAGTCTTTATGAAAATGTGGAGATCTGTGATTGAGTCTAGCTAAAAAAGCTTCTATAATGCACCCATCATCACCCATCAGCAAGAAAAATGAGTAAGAGTTGGCTACCTCAGTGTGATAACTCTACAGACTGAACCATTTTTGGCCACGGTGGATGCTACTATTCATGCAATCTGATCAACTTCTTTCCCTCTGATTCTATGAACATATTTTTCATGAGTGCTTGAGGTTACTTCCTCTTGTGGAGGATTTTCCACATGTCTCAATGCTGACGATTTTTTTCCTACCCCTCTAGTATAAATCCATCATTATCTGAAGTTTAAGTTATATGTACCATCTTTTGTAGTCACAGAGAAAAGAGAAATTTAATTTGCCTAGACCAGCTTTTTAGACAGTCCCTCAGGGACAGTGCTGCTGAGTGGTGCCAAATGTGCTCTGTGTCTAATACCTGAAGTGGAGATTTCCAATCCGTAGGCTGTGAGCACAGAGAGACTGTCAGTAAGAAAAAGGAAGGCTTTCTCAGTGTACCTTCTGGTTTCGAACTACTCACCCTGCTAATTCTGCAGACAAATAAAGACAGGTGTTGCAGGTAGCAGGGCAGGCACATATCAAGAAATGAGTATTTATGGAAAGACATTTGTGAATGCACAAATTGAAGTCTCTGAACTTACATGTGCAGTGCCCTTCTCTCCATTAATTGAAATGAAATACTGAAAAGTGCTAGCTGGTAGAATCAAATTCTGAAAGTCCAGGAATTCATAAATACAAAATAGTTTTTCTACTTTAAGGTTAAATGTATTCACATCACTAAAAAAATATCATTGTTCTGCTTCCAGAAATATATTGGTGATCAGTTTATTAGTGACGCTGCGTATGTAGAATATGCACTTCCCTGAGACTGCTGCACAGTAATTGTACATAATGTAGCTGACGAAGTTGCCATATGGGGAGAAGTCATTGGAAACCTGGCATTGGATGTGAAACTCTGCTGTGATGTGATAACTGAGATGAATTACTTTTGGGAGGAAGAATCTTGCAAATGAAGGGACAGAATCAATAATGCAAATAGCAATCCTGGCAGTTGCTTAGTTCCTATTTAGAGAATCTATTTTACTAAACCAGGGCTAAGCTAGTGCAAAATTTTTACATAACAGTTGTCTTTTAATTAATTAAGGCATAAATTCATGTGGTTATTAATAAAGCCATGTATATATGTGCTCTATCTGTACTTTATACTGAAATTGTTTTAAAGTGATAGAGTTGTGTCTATATATAACACTTTGCATTAAAATTGCCGGTTACAAATTCAAATGGAAATCAGATACTTTGTGTCTATTATTTGTTGTACTGAATTGACAATAAATATCTACAAAAATGTAGTGCTAAACAATGCTGTTGATTTAGGCTTGATGCTGGTTTTAGCCCTTGCATTATTTCATGGAATCAGAATCATAGAATCATAGAATGTCAGGGGTTGGAAGGGACCTCTAGAGATCAGATCATCCAGTCCAACCCCGCTGCCAGAGCAGGATCCCTTAGGACAGGCCACACAGGAACGCGTCCAGGTGGGTTTTGAAAGTCTCCAGAGGAGACTCCACAATCTCCCTGGGCAGCCTGTGCCAGTGCTCTGTCACCCTCACAGTAAAGAATTTTCTCCTCATGTTGAGGTGGAACTTCCTATGTTCTAACTTAAACACATTATTTCTTGTTCTGTTACTGGGCAATAGAACAAGAAATAATATATTTATATATATATACATAAAATATATATTATAGCTTTTTGTAACAGGAACAATCTGTTATAACTGGGAAAGCGTTGGATTTGTTTGCTGGGTTTTTTTCCCCCTAAACAGAATTTTCTGGTAATATTGATTTCAATTCCTTAAAATTACTACCTAGTTTTAACTCTGTTCTCTACTTTTATTAAATTATGCATTCATATGTGGAAGTTGAGGATGTGACAATATGTTTGAAATGTCCTGACCTTTCATGTTGTCTTCTTCAGTGCTGAGCTTTTACCAATATGGGACTTCCCAGCAAAGTCAGGGAACAGTGCATAGTAGTGGTAGAAAATAAAAATCATCTGATAATAAACATCCCTTGCACTGAGACTCATGACAAAACCCTGCTTCTAATGGAGTTTATGTATAGGATAGATAAAACAAGGTCAGGTTTATCAAGATCATCCTGAGATCAGGATTTCACTCTAGAATGATACTTTGTCAAAGCAACACATTTTCCAATAGTATATTCAGTCATAGAAATGTATTCATGATTTTCAAAGACTCTCCTGAGGCCTAACAGACATTTTTCCCCCTCTCTCCTTTTGCCCCATTGTCTCCTTGCTTCTCCTTTTCCCTTTGAACAGCTACAAATACATACAAATTAACCTTTTCTACTAAAATCCTGGAAGAATGCTTTGGATGGCAAATTGGAGAACAGAAATATCTACCTGAAACTATGTAAGAACATGCATTGCTTGTAATACCACGCCTGCTCCCCAAAAAAATCCAACACTCCACCCCCAATCTTTAGGTTTTCTAATTAGAAAAGTCAGCATGTTGAGTAAAAAGAATATTTTCTAAATTGATATTTGTTAGAGAGAGTGTATTTTAGTATGTTTGTTGTAAATCTGGAGTCCTGGATAACACTGAACCCTTAAAGGATTTCTCTAGTTCAGAAGTTAAACTCATCTCTATTAACATCCACGCTTTGGGATAAAGTAATCAGATTTCAGCTATGGTCATTTGAAACTTTTTCAGCCAATTCTAGAATCAGACCAAACTCAAATATTAACTCATGTTTTTATACTTGTCCAATACTTCAGCCAAGTTCCCCACAGTTTAGAGAATTTTCAGTTAACTTGGACAAAGTTTTGAGCAAACCTGGGGTTAATTATGACTTCATGTAGAAACCATGATAAACACTGTGGTTTTGTAGAATTTTGATTCAAAACTAGGCAAGACTTGTGGGTTTTGGCTGAGCATCACTGAGTTTCAGTTGTGTGTTAACCCAAAACTGGAAAAAAAAGTTGCCTCCAGTAATATTTTAAAAAATATAGGGCATTGGAACTCCACACAACTGACTTTAGTACACTTCTATTTACAGCTTGGCAAGCTGTCTTTCTGTGACACTTTATGAGAACAGGATTTTTTCTACTCATGTCTTGAATGCCATAAAGAATCACATCACATTTTGGGATTGTCCTGTTAATCTCTGGACTTGTGACATGCTGGCCCGACACAGGTGTTGGTCTTCCTTACTTTATGTCAACTGTTAATACTGTGCCCAAACTTTGTAGAAAGAAGGGAAAGGGAAAGGAAAGGGAAAGGGAAAGGGAAAGGAAAGGGAAAGGGAAAGGGAAAGGGAAAGGAAGAGGGGGAGGGGGAGGGGAGGGGAGGGGAAGGGAGGGGAGGGGCGAGGAGAGGAGAGGAGAGGAGAGGAGAGGAGAGGAGAGGAGAGGAGAGGAGAGGAGAGGAGAGGAGAGGAGAGGAGAGGAGAGGAGAGGAGAGGAGAGGAGAGGAGAGGAGAGGAGAGGAGAGGAGAGGAGTCTCAGTACTCCCAGAGCAATTCCTAATATTTTTCACCACAACTGTCTCTGGAAGAATTTGCTTCAATAAATTTCACAGCTGGAGCTGTAATCAAGTCCATCTCTTAGAAAGAGACTAACTGACAAACTAACAAATAGCAAATGTTGGTGTCAGTGAGATGGATGATAGCCAAAGTAATTATACTGTACAAATTGAAAATCAAGACATTACTTGTGTACAGCAATTGTCTAAAGGAATTTAGAAATACAGCAGTCACAGAGAAACTGTCTTTTGAGCATACATTCAACTAGGAAAATGTTCCATTTGGGATAATATGCCTGATTTACAAAAAGTAAGTCTGTATCTCTGTACCTCTTTAGCACCTCGAGGCTCACTTGGTGTGCATTCTCATTCCTATGAAAAGGCTGTGTCATGCTTGTCTTGCTGAAAAGCCTTCAGAATGTTACAATTTCATGAAATTTTACTTAGTGGTTTCATATATACAGTAGTAATATCTGCTTAAAATGATGATTTTTTTTTATATGCAATGTTATTGCTGGTATGTTCTCATATTGTTCCTGCATAATGTGAAGAGTCAAATGGCTTTGTTTTGCTCTTTTTTTTCAGAGATTTAGAAAGCATCAGTGAGCTTTTCTAGCAGAAGAACATAGCTGACAGACTTTTGGGAGGTACTGTTCTAGTCTCTGTGACTACGGCTTTATAAGACATTCTCACCTAGAAGAGCCAGGAAGCATCTTGCTATGTTCAAAAGACTCAATATAATGCCAGGCTAGATCCTAAAATACACTTACATGAGCGTGGTGCTATGATTGGTGTATTACACCTTGGATTTTCTACAGAAATTATTCTTTAGGGACACTCCATGTTCCCAGCCTGTCCTCAGTCCATCTGTGTCTCTACACAGCTTTACAAGCACTACAATCTCTTAGGTTACAAACATTAATTATCTCTTGTCATAAGTGGTTTCACACCATTGACATTACTGTAACTCCGTATATTCTAAAGATTGTAGCAGAAAGTGATACCTGTTGACTGGATCAGTATTTTTATCAATTTAAGGAGTGCATTTGTCAATTCTGGTATTGTCTAGTACCAAAATGAACCACTGAGGGTCTAATAAGAATATGATGAGTATTGATATAGGTTTTACAAAAGTAATTAGTGGATGACTTCTACCTGTTGTGTGGTGTCTTAAGCTTGAATTAGAAAAATAAACGTGACACTGTCAAAATGGAGCTCATGTATCAAAAGGAGATGTGTTTAAGAAGGTTTCTAAAGATGTTTATTCGAGGAAATAAGTGCTGGTATAATCATCTTGTACCATTTGATCTTACTGCAAAGCCCCTTTCTGTTGCACTTGGAAGTTCATGCACAATCACGCATCACAACACAACATCAATGTATTAGAAATGTGCTTCTGGCTGCCTGGATTGGGACCAGATCACATTTCCCCCCCTTGACACACACGTTTGAACACTGACTGGCATCAATAGTTTGGCTGTGAATGCACATGGCTGGGTGGGTGTTTATAAAAAGTGGCCAAGAAGAAGTGAAGATAAACAAAGCAGTAAGAAAACAGACAAACTGGCAAAAACAATAGCAGATTTCATCCAGCTGAATGAAAAACATAGGGTGTAAATAGCTGAGTGGAGGAGTTCTGCAAGGCCTTGTCTCTGTAGGAGGGGCAAACTAATGTATTTATAAAAGGTTGTTTAAAATGTAAGGAATTTGAATCATCAGTTAATTTTTTTCCTGTTGCAAAGCATATTAATATGTTGTTTGCCAACTCTTTTGCCTGTGGATCTTAAGCTTCTTAGTTTTGTAAATCACATTTTTTTTTTAAAAAAAAACAAACAAGAATGCAAATGCTGCCTCTATTCACCAGAGAAACTACCTGATAACTATATTTTTGATACACAGAAAATGCATGTTGGATTCAGATGCTGTTCCACTCTCATGGAGTGTTATCAAGGGAGAAAAACAAAAATCAAAGGTATTTTGACCACCCGCAACTACAGTCTTCGTTTCCAGAAGCCACACTCTCCTCCTTCTAAACCAGGAGAGGATGCAAGGGGATGCAAGGTAACTTTGTTTTAGCTGATTCACAGAGATGGATGGACAACTCACACACACTCAGCCTTCAATCTCAACTTTTCCATTAACCATGGTTTTCAGGAGCAACGAGTGCTATTTGATGTTCAAATCTTTGGCTCTGTAGAGTTTAAAGTCTCTACAAGTTCAACAAGGGCAAGTGTAGAGTTTTGCACTTGGGAAAGAATTACCCCATGTACCAGTACAGGTTGGGGACTGACCTGCTGGAGAGAAGTGTAGGAGAAAGGGACCTGGGGGTTCTAGTGGACAGCAGGATGACCATGAGCCAGCAATGTGCCCTCGTGGCCAAGAAGGCCAATGGCATCCTGGGGTGTATTAGAAGGGGAGTAGCAAGTAGGTCAAGAGAAGTCCTCCTGCCCCTCTACTCTGCCCTGGTGAGGCCACATCTGGAATATTGTGTCCAGTTCTGGGCCCCTCAGCTCAAGAGAGACAGGGAACTGTTTGAAAGAGTCCAGTGCAGAGCCACAAAGATGGTGAAGGGAGTGGAACAATCTCCCTTATGAGGAAAGGCTGAAGGAGCTGGGTCTCTTTAGCTTGGAGAAGAGGAGGCTGAGGGGTGACCTCATTGATGTTTATAAATATGTCAAGGGGGAGTGTCAGGAGGATGGAGCCAGGCTCTTTTCGGTGATGTCCAATGACAGGACAAGGGGCAATGGATGCAAACTGGAACGTAGGAGGTTCCACAAAAACATTAGGAAAAACTTTTTCACTGTGAGGGTGACAGAGCACTGGAACAGGCTGCCCAGGGAGGTTGTGGAGTCTCCTTCTCTGGAGACTTTCAAAACCTGCCTGGACGCATTCCTGTGTGACCTGCTGTAGGTGATCCTGCTCTGGCAGGGGGGCTGGACTTGATGATCTTTTGAGGTCCCTTCCAACCCCTAATGTTCTGTGATTCTGTGAAGTTCACTCCAGAAATCCCTGTAGTTTCAGCCCAGGTTCACTAATAGCTGGTCCCTTCCAGCAGCAGTGGAAGGGAAATTCAGGGAGGGCACCAAACCTGACAGCTTTCCGTGGCTTATTCCTCCGACACTCATCCAGCACTCGTAGTCATGCCATTATAGTTGTTAGAGGGCGCAGCTTTGTCTAGTTCCTCACTATCTCTTTATGTTACCTTGTCTCTTGTTGAACCTGCTGAAGATTGTTTCTGTTTTGCATGATCACAGCAATGAGAAAATTAGGATTTATTTCAGAGTGGTGTGACTCTCTTCAGAGAAAGACAAACATGAGACCCAACTAAAAACTGTCAAAGAGGCATCCAAAATTAAAGGCTTCTGAATTGTTTCTAGTCAATTCAAAGTGAAAGAATGAGAGCGAAATATGTGCTGGAAAGAAAGGGTCTCAAGACCAGGGCCGGTCTTTTTTAATGCATTTGTGTACTGCTCAGCATAATGCTTGGCCCCACAAATCTCGGTCTTTTCTTTCTCCAGTATAAACACCAAGGCAGTTTTCTGGGCCCATATCTCAAACTTGTCAAATAAATTCCTCTGAGGACTGAAGGACCAACAAAAAACATCTTGCCGTTCCATCTGTTTTTTCTTCATTTTGACTTTTAACATGCATATATACAGCAGTAATGTATCATTTGTATTTGCACATTAATCCAAAAGGTACAATAAAATGTAGGAATTCACTGCACACCCTACTCCCTTTTGAGTGAGGATAAGCAGACAAAACACACTTAATGTAGTAACTCTCAAGGCTTTGTCTTCTGAGCCACCTTCTTTCGGGAGTTTGATCTGCCTGAGTGCTCCATTCTCATCAATACATGTGTAACCCACTCCTTGCTCTGCTCCAGACCTTGCCTCCCATGCCTATTCCAGCCCCCTCACAGAAATCCCTTGCAACCTAAGCTCCAGCAAAGCCAACTTTAGGCCCATCCAGCCTATCTGTGCCAAGTCCTTCATCCCAGCTTAGCCTCTCGCCAGCTGCTACAGTGTCCCTGAACTCCCTCTGCAGCCACCATCAGCCTTCCTCAAAATATTGAAAAGCCTCTTCCTCCTTGACCCCACCTTAGCTCCTCATAGCTTGGTTTCTGGTTTGCTTTGGCTTCCTCTGGAAGTAAAATGCATTAGTATTTCCCTCCTGCCCAAGCCTAAGGATATTTTATTGTTTTACCAGGAGTGAAAAAGCTTTGAGCTTGCAGGCAACCAACACTGCCTCACACAGTGAACATGGTCCAGCCCAAGGCACCAGGATTCAACCCTCTATTCCCAACATCATGGTGCTTGCTACAATAAATATTATGCCCCCTATAAATCTCACCAGATAGGAAGGAACTACTGCATGGGAAGAAATGAGAAAAAGCAAACAGACAGAATCAAGGGAGGAGAAAGACTGTTAAGGATACATTTTCGGGCTCCTGCAAGGGTTTTGATGCACCAGTCAGAAAACCACTGGCTTGGAATATGCTTAGAGGGTAATTATCAACGAAGACAATGGTACAGTAAGGAGGAATAAATATTTAAGGAACAAATACAACCAAAAAGTTCAAAATCTTTAAACAGAAATACTTAAAAAGCCGCCCAGATTAGATTTAAATTTAAAGAAGGCAGGAATCACTCTGTGGCTAAGGCACAAATGGTGGGATATAAACAATTTTGGCGGGGGATTTTTTGTATACTCTATTATGAGTAATTTATATTTCATTTGATATATGAATGAAGTATAATGTTATTATTTTGTCGTAATAACAGCCTTGATTGAATGCAATGAGCCTCAAAAGCTTCAGAGTGTAAGGCAAGAGGATGATGAGCACTCTGCAGCTGAGAGTCTACTTGACATGATGGCTTGTGCCCCCTCAGAGCTGACAAAGCAGGAGACAGGGAGGATTGGCATAAGTTCTGAGATGCCTCATGCCCAGTAGAAAGAGAGCACCATGGCTTGGTGTCTGGCTGCTGTGTCAGTCGTCCTATGAGATCAGGTGCAACACTTACCATTTCATTAAAATTACCACGCTTTCGGAGGTAATTTCCCCCACATAGGCACGGCTGCCACAACTAGACAACAGAGCTCAGCAGGAACCAGGAGCAGGTTGTGAGAGAAATGGGGGAAGAAAGGAAAGGAAGGAGGGAAAGCGGAGAACCACAGGCCATAGCAGTCCTAGGATCCCATTGCATCTACTGGCACACTCCAGAGACACCCGAGCTGCAGGACGCAGCTGAATCTCAGTCTGCAAATAGCCCTTATGTGTGCAAGGATAACAGCGAGCAAATATTGTTTTATTGTGGATTTATCAAACATCATGGACACTCTTCCGTGAAGGAGGACAGTCTTCCTTATCCAGAGTAAGTTTGTCATAGCACTTTTTATCTTCTGCTAAAGATTTGAGTTTTAGCTGCTGTTGCAACACCATTGGCAGGGTTTGTGCCGTTTGGCCTTCGGTAACAGATCTGATATGCTTTTCAGAGGAATTTTCTGCTCATAAAAGTGGTTGTTCTGGGTTAAACTAAACCAGTCACACAACAAGAGGACTTTTCATATATGAATTTTCCTAATCTCTTTTTGAACTCATTCAAACTTTTAGAGTCCACATCACACTAAAGAATTTCATAGTTTAACTGCTCATTGCATGAAAAACATCCATCCGGACTGTTCTGAGCTTGATTCCCACCAGCTTTGTAAGATGATCACAAGTCCTAACACAGAAGGAGATTGTGAGCCATTATCCTCTGCTTTTTCAGCACTTTTCGTCGGTGTTGGTCATCTTTTCTCCAGGCTAAAGAGAGGGATCACACCAGATCCAGAAACCGTTGACCATCCTTTCCCACTTCTATGTTTCTTCTCTAATCCTGTTATTTTCTTTCTTGAAACCTCCATTTCTGAGGTGAGCTATTAAAAAGTTTTTAGACAAATTTTTACTCCAGATAATCTGTGTAAAAATGAAGCACAATCAGCCCAATGTAAATGAGTGCAAAGGGAGCATTTAGCACTGCACTCACTTTTTGTGTCTTTCTAGGAATGTTAGCCTTAAGGATCAAATTCTCATGCGTAGCATCTGTAAAATTGTATCCCCAGCCGGCATATGCCTTCCACTCAGTATCCTAAAAGGGCATTGCCTATAGCTATCTCACAATACAAAATAAACCAGAGTAAGGTGAGTTGTTATGCTCTTCACTAAAGTCAATATAAATATAAGACAAGAGTTTATTTAAAGATACCATTATAAATCTCTCTGAAGTTTCTTCTGTGGTCAAGAACATTACCAGCAGTTCAGTAAACCAAACCCTAATTGTGCAAGAAACCCTAAATCAGGGCAACAGACACTCTTGGTTGTGGATTGTGTATCAACATTACAGCACTAGGTATAAGCATGAAAGTTGGAGTATCTGTTAAAAAGGAGTATAAACAGAAAAGACATTCAGATGACTTTCAGCTGTTTAGTGAATTCCTCTACTGCATGCACAACATTTTTATAACAGTCAATAGGCATATCTTCCAGTATTTTGCTAACTTTTGTTGTAGCAAAGTTTCCCAATATTTAAATTTTATGACACAGTGCCTCTCTTTGCTTCAGCTCAAAGCTGATCATGTTGTGGAGTGCCATCTGATTTTTGTATGCTCCCACTGTCTCTGTCATCAAGAGATGAAGTGACCAGAGCTGCAAAAATTAATCAAGATGTGGTTGCATTAGGGGTGGTATTCTGTGACTGCAGAACTTGAAGTTGAGATAAAATGAGTCTCGTACACAAAAGCACAAACTACAATAGAGGATGGCCGAATAAAAGAAAGCAATAAAGTGTACTTAATTGTTAACAAAAGTTGAGGAAAAACTTATTATTTTAAGAGAACTGTTTCAAAAACCTTAAAAAATAAACCCAATGAGAGAAAGGCTACGTAATGTTTGCATATTATTAAAATAGACTAACTAGTTTAACAGCAGATCTCCTCACCTGAGCTTTGTGTGTGTGTGTGTGTGTGTGTGTGTGTGTGTGTGTGTCTAATGGGTTTGCTTGGCTGAGTTGAAATATGAGCCAAACTGAATACAGCAACCAGAAAAACTGCCAAGTGATAGCCATGATAGTTTCTGTCCGAAAACTTCTTTCTCACTTTCCCACTATCTAAAGACCATAAAGAATACCTGAGAGAGCGTCTGATCTTTACGTGAAAAAGGTCTCGGATAGATCATAGAACACAGAGAAATGGGCCAAGTGAAAACTTGTGCATCTGCCATCCATCACAAACACGTGTTCCAGGTGGCTTTAATAAATGGTTATACATACATCTAGAGAAATAATCTCGCCTCATAAACCCCTAAGCGGAAAAACTGCCTAAGATATAGAATAATTTGATATTGGTATATGCATTTTTTACTGTCCAGAACTCATTGTAAATCATCTTGCATTGTGCACTGAGAAATGAATGGTGTTCAAGGTGAGAACTCAGAGACATTAATTTGATACTGTATCTAAAATATTGCACCCTCATTGCCATCAAGTGATCTATAAAGGATGGAATAGTTCAGCCAAATAACCTTGGTTAACTATCACAAATTATTGTTCATTCTCTCATCCTAGGGCTGAAGAATAAAGCTGAGTATCTTACTAAAAATCTTAGTTGCAGACGCTGCGCAGACCTTGTGCAAAAGGCCATTCAGTAGAAGTCAACAGACAATTTCTATGCTTATGAAAAAAGTTACAAGACCATTCATTCCAATGCATGGATGGATTTTTTTTTGTTCTAAACTGAAAGACAGTGGGAAGACATGAAAACAGGTAGCCATCAGCTCCCCACTCCACACAAAAGGAAGTTTATGGTCTGTTAGTCCATTATCAGCCGTAAGACCCACTAGCTTGACTGGATGTGTGCTCTTGTGGGGAGGGAATATGTTGCTGCTGACTCTCCATTTCAGTCCCTTCCATTACTCATGTTCTCCCCAGTTAGCAAACAAAATCGATGCGCCATTCCGAGGCTGGCAGTCCCAACATCTGAGGCTTTGGGGTAAGGGAACACTCCACCTCCTTCAGTTCCATGGGAGGGAGTAAAACCTGCATATGTACTGGTAAATTGAATTGGAATGGCAGTGCTTGTTTACTACATGTAGGCAATTCTCCGTGAGCAACAAGAATTTAAAATGTCGAGGTGTAAGGCGGTGATTAAATGGGCAAATATTGGGTGGGAGGAAGGAAAGAAAAAATAGAGAAATGCTGGAGAACAGATAATGAGTGACGCACAAGTCAGGACAGAAGGGAGGGAGGGAGGGAAGGAGGGAGAGAATGTGGCACTTCAGGACATATTTTTGTGGTCATGGTGGTGTTGGGCTGATGGTTAAACTTGATCTTAGAGGTCTTTTCTGACCTTACTGATTCTGTGATTCTAAGGAAGGAACAAAGCGGGAAGGAGGGAGAGGGGAGGACAGGAAAAGGAGGAAGGCTTCTTTTGATCTGCAGTTAGAGAAAATCTGAAAAAATAGGAAAAAAACTCAAACAAATTGACACTGCTGGTGCTGCATGGGGGGCAGGAGTGGTAGAAGCTACAAACAACTGAGACCATTCTTGTATAGCTAGCACTGTATAATCACACCACCTTGTAAAGAATTTAATTTCCTTATCTCAGAAGGAAATGGATACAAACCTCTGGAATATATTTTTTTAATTAATATTTATGAATGCCGAGGTGAAGAGAGTATTAGAAAAACAGTAAGACTTGGACCAGGACCTGTAGGAATAGAAAATGAAATGTTTAAAAGGACTTTTACAATTGCATCACAAGCTAAATTGGGCAGAACCAGTTAAAGCTACCAAAAGCACTGGATGATTTATATCCTCTAGTTCAAGAGGAAGCAGTGAAACTAACAGCAAGCTTTTGGCAAATGTTTTTGATATTCAATAAGGACAAAGATAGTGCTGTTAGAGGACAAATAGCTTGTGTTGCTGTAGGTTCCAGCAAATAACCACTAGACCATGAGCCCAGCTCACTGTAGTAAATAGTGATAAAGAATACATTAAAGACCTCATACAGAATAGCTAATATTAGTAAGCTATATTTGACATGGCCTCAAGGAAGGACATCTATTTCAGAAAAATATGACCAGATGCGTTCACAAAAAATGCTTAACTTACAAAACCAGTCAATACAACATATAGACCAAGTTCAAGTGAAGGTACAGAAGAATTAATTCACTTGGAGGCAGGTGCTGAACTGCGGCCAGAAGGGACCTCTGAGAGTCATCCCATTTCTCATCAAAGCAGGGACAAATCCGAAGACAAAAAAGGTTCCTTAGGGTTTTTAGGTGGTTGTCCTTAGTCAAGTTTTGAATATTTCCATAGACTGAGATGTCACTCTCTGTATGTGTACCTGTTTCAATGTCTGACCTCCTTCTCTGTGAAATGCCAATAATCAGGAGAAAAGGCAATTCACTGAGGCTGGTTTCAAAGCCTTCAAAATTTGGGTCTGGAGGGACTGGTAGCAGGGATTGCCAACTACAAAGGCTTCTTCTTTTTGTTGTTTAAAAATTTCCTACCTTTTCATAGGAAACATTTGCAATCTTTTAGAAATTATTTTGAATGTGGGTTAAAAGAGTGTCTTTCTCTGGAGCTTACTGGAATAACTTGCTTTTCCCTATTGCATTTGGCTCTTGGCCTTCTTATCCTCCCAGTAGAAAATCCCGTCACCACACAAAGTGAGATGCTTTCTCACTGTCTTCCAGCACTGGCACACCTGGAAAATGGATACAATGTACACAAATATCTGAGGAGTGGATGTCAAGAGGAAGGTGCAAGTCTCTTCACAGTGGTGCTCACTAATAGGAGAAGGAATAACAGATATAAGCTAGAGCACAGAAAGTTCCACCTCAACGTAAGGAAGAACTTCTTTACTGTAACAGTTACAGAGCACTGGCACAGGCTGCCCAGAGAGGTTGTGGAGTCTCCTCTGGAGACTTTCAGAACCCACCTGGATGCATTCCTCTGTGACCTGCCCTAGGGGTGTTGGACTAGATCATCTCTAGAAGTCCCTTCCAATCCCTGACATTCTGTGATTCTGTGATTCTATGATTCTATGATTCAATGATTCTATGATTCCACTGGAAGCAGAACTATGTGAAAGCGCTTGTTTGGCTCCATTTTACAATTCACAAAAAGCTGTCCATTTTGGCATAACTGAACTCATGAGAAAGACAGACCGTACATGGGAAAGAATATTTTATGATAATAAAAAGAGACCTCCCTGGTCAGAAAGCAATTTTAGACTGAGGACTGGCTGATTCAAAACTGCAAACCTGAGCAAATCTCCTGGCATACAGTTTTAATTTGTATAAAGGGGAAAGCAGAAATGAAATACACAAAAGCCTGCTGCATCCTAGGTTGATAATTTTTTTGAGCTAGATTGATGCTAACTGCATACCCTATATGCTTCCATTATACTTGATCCATGGACAGAACAAACTTGCTGCATCCCTGATTGAAGATTCTCAGTGCTATTGTAGAAAAAGTAACTGTCCAAACTGTGTAGTTCCACCCCTTTGGAATTCACAAAAATGGCAAAAAAATAAAAATAACATTCACTAGATTGCTTTGTGAAGAAGACACTGCTTGGGGGACAGAGTGCAGGACCACAAAACATGGGACTTAGCCCTTACTGCGTGTCAAGCCATGCAGCTGATATCACCACAACTGGCAAAAATTTTGCACTTCTCTTTCCCTCCCCCTTCCTTGGTACCACACAGCAACTCTTTTCATCTAGTGTTAAGCTGACCAGGTCATATGAACACTCAGTTCTTACTGTAATAAAAATGGTAATATCCTGGGTATAAAATCTGCTGAATGAACAAAGGACAAAGTGGATACTTTTGGTTCAGTGAAAAATATCAATTATTCTTGTGTTTCTTAACCACATATTTATCTCCTTCCTTTTTGTCTTTTATTTTTTGAAGTGAACTGCCGTGCTAGTCGTTATTGCTTTGCCAGTAATGTCGGGTTCTGGCTGATAACATCAAGCCATGTAAAACAATGTAATATTGTTTACAGTCCCTGCTCTTATAGTTAGTTAACAGTTACTGTAAATAAAAGGGTTCTTAGTAAAGAAGATGAACCAAAGATATATTTTGAGTTAAGCACAAGGCAAACACTTAACATACGAGGATAAATCTTCTCCAGCTGGCACACATTGCAGCAATAGCTCATTCTTTCAGAAAGATTGCATTTGGTTTGCACTGCCAATAGTATACACAGAGTCATTGTTTCAGTCTCAGCAAGAGAGTTATTTATACACTTTGAATGCTTTCTCTAGAGCTTCTCTTAACCTTCACAAAAATCATCCATCAAAAACAGTACCAAAACCATGAGTTTTTATCGTAATGTTTGAGATTCATATTCTCTGGTGGGGGGCACTAAAACTCATTTTTAAGAGATCTTAAGGACAGAAGGGGAATATTAGGTCACACAGTTGGATGTCTTGTATACAATAGGCCATAAAATTTCTTCCAACTACTTCTGTATGGAGCACAATGGCTGACATTTGGCTAAAGTGTGTCCCTGGAAGGTTTACAGTCTTGAATCTACCACTTCTCTCTGTAGCTGGTTCCAGCAGAAATCAACCTCACTATTAAACATTTGTGTTGTACTTCTATTTGATTTTCTTTGGCTTTGATTTCCATGCTTAAGTTCCCATTGTGTTTTTCTCTGATCCCTTAAAAAGCCCTTTAATGACTGTTATTTCTTTACCATCCAAGAACCCTGAACCATCTGAATACCGTGTGGTTTTGGTTCATTGGTAGTTCTGAATAAAGGTAGGAGATGGAAAGGAAAGAGGGAGTTTTGCCTGGAATCCAACTAAATTGTATTTGCATTGTTTTTTACAAAGAATAAAACCACAACAAAGCAAAACAAATTGTTTCAGCTTAAATGGGAACATTGTACTGTTCAGTTTTGTTGTTTCAATTTGAAACAATTCTCAGCAACTTTTGCAAAATGTGTGCATCTGAAAAAGATTGCCCCTGAAATCCAGAAGGGAGTTTAGTGAAATTCATGACAGTTTTTTGCATTATCCAGTCTACATTTTTTCCCTAGAAAGGTTCCAGATTAAATAAATTTGTCTTAATCAGCACTTACATATGATAAGTACTTCAATTTTCAGTATCATGGTAAATTCCCCAAAGTGTATCTACTACAAAGCCTATGCCATTATTCTTAACCAAGAATCTTTGATGTGAAACATAAAATGATCATTGCTAAGAGAAACACTAGCTGTCCTTACTGTTTCACCAGAATGAAATGTCTTTTCAGTGGATCAGAAAGGGTTTCATGAAGATGTGATCCTATATTTCTTGAATGAGGATTTTTAAAAGTTAGTTAAGGTGTTTCCAATCCAAAAAAGTTGACTGAGCAGTTGACCTTACAAGTAAAGAGTACATGTCTGTCTGAATGTGTAAGAGCATTTGTCTTCTCTGTATAGTCTTCTGTATAGCATATATACAATAACCAGGCAGGAAAAGATAAGATGAAATCTGGTTATTAAACCCTAAAAAAATAGATCCCTGTGATTTGCAGGCAAGACAACCATTAAGCAAATGTTTACATTCCAGAAGATCTCAATTTCCCGTGCTTCTGATGTGATTTTCATACGTGTTGCACTAACTACTATGAATGTTCATCTTACACTTCCCATTCTCACATTTAGAAGGATAAAGCTAACTCGTGCCATGGGAATATTAAAGGACAAAATAGCCACTAAAATGTTATCAACGGCATCTATGTCACTTTAACAGAAATATAAAGAGCAATTCCCATCTTTTCTGCACTCATTATGCAAATTATGGTATTTTCAGCTCCACTGATCTGTTAGTGTGCCTTGCTATTGGTGTTACATACAGCATTAGCATCCCTTTATTTGTGAGGGTGATGGTAATATACTCCCAGCAAAGTGTTGATTTTAGCCAGCGTCAGCGCATTGCAATCAATATGGTCTTATTCCTTCTGTGATCCAAATAATTTTACTACGGAACTTAATTGGCAATGAACAAAAGTATCATAATCATTATTCTGTAGGGATCCTCATACACTCTGCAAGTATTTGCTTTAGGATCAGTGGAAAAGCAGGAAAGCTGCCAAGAGTTTTCTAGCTGGTAAGTCTTTAGGGGCTCATGTAACTTCCCAGACTTCTCATTTTTTAAAGAAAAAAGGCAGTTTTGAAAAGTTTAAAGGGACCTGCAGGCTTTATGAAGCTTTGTGATAACTTTTAAAGGGAGCAATTTCCTATTGGGGAAAGAAAAGTCACACAGATAACTTTCCAGGTAACCTTCCCAGGCCAGGTAAAAGCCTTCACTGTACCAACCGACCTCAACTTTGATGTGCACCCTTTGAGGCACAAGTGACTAAATGCCCATGGACTTCATTGGAAATGGACCCATCAGACTTAGCTGCCTGTGTTCCTCAGGGACGACAGGCTTCCCCACCTGGTGGAGGCATTAAACAAGCCTGATGTTTCATCAGATCTGAGAATATTTTCAGTGGTGAAGAAAAAGCTTAATAATGATACTACGTTGCACTTTGTAATCATGGTCTTTTGCATATCGTGTGGTTTCTGCATGGAAATAAAATTGCTAACCAACACAAAATACTGCAGCAAGAAGTAGAATAGGTATGTCCATGAAAACAAACAGATGAATTTAAAAAATAGGAGAAGGACTATTGCAAGGCTCTTGCCAATATTTTGTTATGTCTAAACAGTTTATGAGTTTCATCTGATTAATAATACAAAAAGATATCAGTGAAACAGAATTCTCCAAACTCAGATGTACATTTTCGCTATGTTTAGTTGGTTATATGTAGCATCAGCTGTTTGCTTTCTTTCAACAGAATGAAGCAAGTGAATATAGTCTAACTTCTACAAGCCCTTGAACTATTAATTGTTTTTCTTATAGTTTCATGAACTGGATGCAGGAATCTCCAAACCTGGAAAATTCTAAGACCTCACAGGTGCTGAGCTTGAAAAGATGAAACATATGAATGAAAAGATCTCAGCAATGGGAAGGTAAATAAAAATAAATTTACTTCTCTTCCATCCCAAATAATCTACAGAGAGTTGTAGTAGTTTGTTTGGCTTTTCTGAATTCTGTGTGGCAGCAATACAATGCAGCGCTAGGAAATGACTCTCTGCCATTGTATCTGCATAAGGTAAGAAGGTGAGCAGGTGCGCTAAAAATTCTTCCGTCTCTTAGTTTAACTGAAACAGGAATCTGACACAGCAAATTGAAGTCCCATTGAGACAGAGCTGCTATGAAAAAAAATGAGAGTGAATCCACTCTCAGACTAATTCTGTCAGTAAAAAGCTTTCACTTTACGTAAGATTTTACATTAAGTGGTTTTACCTTGTAAGTAGACAGGAAGAGACACAAGAGAGGCACAAGAACATTTAAATTATTCCTAAATAGTTTCTCTTCTTCTTCTTTGTTTTCCTGACCTACTCCCCCAACACCAGGCTGTCATTAACACTCAAGCGTTGCTCTGCAGTTGGGTACGTGGTGGTACACTGCAGAGTGTGACGGCTTTTGAATTAGTGCCTGAGCCAGGAGGTGACCCCAGAGAAAGTTGTTCAAGTCTAGTCTGCCTTCCTTGCAAGGTGCTAGGCCTGCTGGACAAATTGCTTTCAAAGCCCAGAAGTAATTTCTCCAATTAAGAGCTAATATCTCTTCTACCATGCCTATTTCAGACCATCACATGTGGTCCATTATGGCCTGCTAATTATAATGGCAAAACTAGCAAAGTCATTACTCATACAGTGGTGGGAGCAGAGTGTTAGGACGTTGCAAGGAAATCTCCAGTGATCACATGTGCTGTGCTACTCTAGTTCCGGTGGGACAGGGTCAAATCCCCCCAGGAGCAGGTCTCCAGTCTGTGTACATTTCAAGTCCAATAAAACGCAACTGTTTTGGTTTTCCCTTTGTTAACCCATCAGAAATGGTTTTACTGCAAATAAATGCATCCAGTGAAATGATTTAGATAGCAGCAATTGATAATTTACTGGAACATATTATTTGGAAAAGATGGAAAAATCAATACGATTGTCTCCAGTGTATTGATTAGCAGACGAGTATTCATGTTACCAGAGGTACAAAGTAATTTAAGCAAAGGAGTGAGAACTGAAATGGATTGATGCCATTAGTTAAGCCGGATTGCACAACGCAAGAAATAAAATGGATTTTGAGTTCTTTAAAGGAAGCAGTTTTGCGTGTTCTAGTTTCAAAGTAGGAATAAGTGGGAATTAAAAAAAAAAATAAATTCAACTAAGTCGCTTTAAAATTGCTTCAGGTTCCTGACACAGAGTCACCAACAGTGGCAGGAGTACAGAGGGTAGTGGCTTTGGGGCAAAATTGTCTTATGCTGACAACAACCAGCTTTGGAGAGCCCAGATTATGCTGGGGCCAAAGAGCATACAGCCCCAGCTGGGAAGCCCTGAGCAGATGATGGGCTGACAAGGCAGTGGAGATGAAGCTGGGAAATGTAAACACCAGGCAGCTGGCCCTGATCTGAGCGGGTTCCGTGCTACAGATGCTGGGTGCTGCGTTCCTGCTGTGAGAAACTTCACTTCCCCTGGTGAAAGAATCCACAAACCTCCATTTCAAAATGGAAAAACTCTGAAACCTCATCTCCAGGGGTTTCCCTGTAGAAATATGACAACCTAATAAACAGAGCTCTGATGAAATATGGTCCACATCTGTAGTTATTTTATAGCTGACCAAATGTGCAGCCTGGAGTTGGTATTTGCTGGAGCTAAGATAATAACAGGCCTGAGAACTCCCAGAGGTTGTTTGCTTTGATTTGCAGAATGTTTGTTACACCACATTATAATCAAAAATTGGGTATATCCGCTGGTAAAAATCTCAAGAGTTACAAAAACAAGGTTTCTGCCAATGTTGTTATATATTAAAAAAAGGAAAAAATTAACAGACTTTTTATGAGGTAGTGAGGATATTTTTTTGGCTGAAATACCCTATGGCCTGTGCTAGGACTCAGTAAAAAAAATATTTTTTTAGGTAATAAACTACAGAACGGTTATCAACTTGTTATCTGTGATTCAGATCACCAGACTACAGTTTTAGGTAGGCATTTTGTAACAGGGTACACTGCTTTTAAATCAACATGTTTCATGTTTCCCACCTGAATATGACTGAAACCCATTACAAAGAATCCCTGTTACTGAAATGATATTTTGATGACATCTCATCTGCAAAGCTTGTAGTACAGCATACTGCTATGATCTACTCACGGATGAATCATCTCATTTAGATGTGGCTACATACCACCAAACAGAAACAAGACTGACCTTTTTAATCTAATGGGTATAATTGCAAGTGTGCTTGCACACATTATCCTCTAGTGGTTAAATAATTTAATATCCAATTAGAAGGACCTAGTGACAGAAGCTTACAGGTGATGGCAAAAAGATGGAAGATGATCAAATGAAAGGTATTGGACGGTAAAGTGCAAAAAAGAAGGCAATGCAGCAATATTCTGAGTATCTGAGGTGTTTCTATGTGGGTACGAGGGATTTAAACAGGAGAGCATAAATCAAACTTAAATCTAAGTATTAGTTTGAAGTTTGCACCTTAAGTTTGGTGGGATGAGTGGTAAAAAAAAAAGGTATCAGCTTCTTTTTCAGAGTAGGCACAAGACATCTTAAACAGCTCACCAGGAATGTGCATGCTGCTCACAGAAGTTAAATAAAAATAAGAGGTAGTTCTGTCGACTGAGACAAAGAGGGAGCAAATCAGTTCCCCTGGGTAGGCTACTCAGAGGAGCCAGGTCAGAACACTCAGTCACTGCAGCGGCTGGAGAAGGCAGTGCTGCAGAAATGGGCAAAGGGAAGTTTAATTACCTGGCTATTTGTCTGTCCTAAAAGCAGCACTGACCCATCTGGCAATGTATTCAACCCAGTTTGTTTTAGAGCATGTTTTATAGTTGTTAGCAGTGCAGGAACATTTTTAATTTGATTCTGACTAGCAAAGAGGAGCTGGCTGGAAATCTGAGGGTGAAATGTAGGTGGAAGTGGCCACAAGGGGAGCTAATTAGTACGAGAAAGAAAGGCATGAAAACAGCAAAAGGAGCTAGAAGCCCAACAAAGCAGTCACAGCATCTGAAATACCACTGGCTGGCCGTCCTTGTTCTGTGTAAGGGTTGGTCTCTTTTCCCGAGTAACTAGCAATAGGATGAGAGGAAGCCGGCTCGAGTTGCACCAGGGCGTTTAGATTGGATACTAGGAAAAAGTTCTTTACTGAGTGGTGAATCATTGGAACAGGTTGCCCTGGGAAATGGTGGAGTCACCATTTCCGGAGGTGTTCAAAAAACATGTAGATGTGGCACTTCGGGACATGCTTTAGTGGTCATGATGGTGTTGGTTTGACAGTTGGACTTGGTGAATCTTAGAGGTCTTTTCCAGCCTTAATGATTCTGTGATTCTATGTAACTGAAAGGAAGAAAACAAATAATAAATAAAAAGCAATAAGGATAAACTGCTACACTAAATTATTAGGATAATTTTTCCTTTAAGGGAAAAAAAAAAAGGTAAATGTCAAAAGCGGGAGGGAAAGGTGTATAGTAAAGGATGACTGTAAAGAAAATAACAATAACTGGGAAAAAAATCCCGAACAAACAGAAAAACTCAAGCTTCTTTTGGATTTTTTTTGTTTATTTGTGTTGTGGGGTTTGTTTTGTTTTGTGTTTTTTTCGCAAATAAAATCCACTAGATGCAACAAGGCAGTAAGAAGAGGTTCAGGAACTGCAGCATGTAGAAAAGCAAAACAGGAAAAGACCTCACAGTAAATCTACTAACCAAAGACCACAGAAGTCAGATGATTCAGTGAAAGCTGAAATATTGGGTGCCTGCTTTCTTTCAGGCTGCAGGAAGGGGATTAGTCCTCACCAGACACTGAAACAAAGTAAATAGGGAAATGGGGCAACACAGACCAGAGCAGGGTAAAGAATAAATTAAAGAATATTTAGACCATACAAATGTATTTGAGTCAGCAGTGCCTGATGAAATCCATGCCAGGGTACTTAAGGAAAAAGGCACCTGGCAATGATCAGAGATCTTACACAAATCAGGGAGAGCAGGGGAGGAATGAGAGTACATAGCCCTAAAAATAGGAAAGGAAGAGGACAGGAATTGCAGGACAGTCAGACTAATTTTGACACCCAAGAGAAATGTTACCAAAAAACAGTGCCTTTATAGACACCTTTAGAGTCAAAAGACAAACCTCAACATGAAGTTATCAACAGTTGACTTCAAACTGAATGACATCTCACACTGAAAGCTGCAGGAGGTCTCCATTGTCAACAGTTGCTTTCCATTTTCTTTTAAATTACTTGCTGCTCCCACAAAGAATATGTATCTGAACTTCCTGAGTGAAAGCAAGCTCAGGAGCAATGCCAAGATCCAAATTCAGTTCATTCTTGACGAATCCAGGGACGGGTGGTCTGGAATCTTGCAGATTAAATTAGATAAAGATAGAAGTAACATGCAATGCTTCTTGAGAAGAAGTCAAACACACAAATACAAAACAAGGAACAACAGGCTGGGAATAACATAGCAGAAAAATAAAATGATTGAACATATCTGTGGCTCCTAGAGGATTTCAGACTATATCCCAGAATGGAGAAGAGTTCCTACCATCCCAAGATTTAATACCCTGCTAACATTGTAATCATCTAGCATATATGTAATAAGGAGGTTGAAAGTGTGGGCCAAACAGCAGTACTGTGAAGAAATAGAAGTCTTCATGTGACATGAACATGGAGAAGTGGTGCAGGGCTTTATTCAAGGGATCTCTCAAGGGCCTCTAGAAGCACATCTCAACTGGGTGTAAGCAGCTTCTTCAGCCACTGTTCAATCAACTCAGTAAGTGCCAGTAGTCTCATCCATGACAGATCAAGAAGATGAATTTAGGCCATTGCATTGGTAATATTTGCTGCACTGGAAACATTTTCTGAAAGTGTTGAAGAGCCTAAGCCATTGGTTTCAGGTAACAAGCAGGTCAGATACTGCAGCATGTCTGGATGCAGCATGTCTGTGATGTCTCATAGTCTGGAGTGACACCATACCATATATTCATGTGGACAGATTTGGCATGCAATAAGAAGTCTGAATAGGAGGTGCTGGAAACGTGTTATGTTAGTTCCCAGGATGAGGCTTACTTTATGACAAAGAGCTTTAGTTCCCCTGAGTACACATTTCTTAAAATTCAATACAAGGGCATGTGCAGGAGAAGAAAAACCTATAAAACCTTAGTGTGAGAGGTATTAACAGCAGTGCCATTTGTAGGACCCCAGGAGCAACTTCTCTGCTCTGATGCCTGCCTTGGAAATCTGAGATGGTCTGTAGGGTCATCTCCATCTTGGTGCACAACTTCTCAGGAAGGATATAACAAATCAGAAAATAAAAAGAAAATGAACAAGAATGAAAGGAAGATTGGAGAGATGAAGTTTCAAGGGAAAGGGAGCATATGGTAGAGATGTTTGGGAAAAGTTACACAATTTTTTTCTATGAGTAAAATGGTTTTTAAAACCCAAAAGAGAACAGTTCCTCTGGAGCTGGGTGATAAAGAATAGGACATAATTTTGCAGTAAACTTGACTGAAGACAATATTAGAGTAAGGTCAGCAGAGCAGTAGGACAATATCTCACAATTGCTACCTGAAGAGAAAACGATGCAGAGGACCTTGTCCTCATTAGTGAGATTCCTTCTCCAGTCCCTGTGACCTCTTGCTGTGGCTCACGTCAGTGACAACATACAATATTGACTGAAGGGCTTAAAGTATTTGCCTGTCCACTCAGCCCCTGTGTCAGTCAGTCTAGGGTGCAGTGGGAGGAAGAGAGCTGCAGCATGCAGAGCTCTCAAATTGAGGGAGAGAGAGAAGAGTACAGTTCAGCAATACAGATTACTCATTTGTCTCCTTCTCAGGTGGTCACAGAATCTCCACCCTTTAGTCTGTCCCCTTCACTCCGTATTTTTTCTAATTCACATTTCTACCTACCTCATTTTTTTCTTCTCTGTCTCTGTTTCTCATTCACTTTCCTCTCTTCCCTCACCACTTGTTCAATTTTTTCTGACTTCCCTGACAGAGACCCCACAGTGCCAACTCTTATTTTGATTGTCTGGTTGTGGCGAGTTTTCTCTCCTGTGGCTCTGCTCTACAGCTGCGCTATGCACATTTTCACTGCAGGTCTCTCCTGCCAACAAAAACATGGACTTCTCTGAACGGTTCATCACTAGGAACAACTGGACTAAGACAAGGAGGAGCATGATGTGGAAAGGAAAAACAGGGGAAAGTGTTCCTTAACATGGAATATGCCTGATATGCCTGATTCAAGCAGGAAACTTGGCAGACCAGACCAAGAAAAAGGAGAATCTGACTGCCCAACATCTGCTCAAAATTACCTAAAAGCCAGCAATCAAGGGGTGTTAATATCCAGCATACATGCTTTATTTCTTTTCAGCAAGAAATAGCCCAAGCCCTTAGTGCCATGTCTTCCCACCAAGGCAAGCAACAAGTCACTAATTGGATCACCTGCCTGGATGTCTGATGAGTGCATTGATGTGGCTATTTTGAGAACTTCAGCCTGAAGGAGGAATTTAAAGAAAGAAAAAATCATTTGAACAGTGGTGCGGCAGCTACTGAGTCTCAGTAAAAAAGGAAAATGAGAAATAGGTACTATTAACAACGAAAGAAATCAGATATGCTATTACAGAACACTTCAAATGGTCAGATCAAAAGGCTGATTATGTGGTCTTCTAGAATAAGCTACCGTGTAGTTTTGATCATTACCAGCCACTTTCTGTCACAGCAGATAATTACTACTTCTGAGACATGACTAGAATACTTTGTGACAAACATATCTGCAGTTCAGGCTTCAGTTTCAGTCCTAGAGCTCTGTTTTCAAAAATAGCATGTCATTTCACAAAGCACTTGGACACAAGCAAGTCAACTGGTTAGATGGCTGCTGCCTGAAACCGCTGCCTGCAACTGACTTAAATACTTTACACAGCCAGATAGACAAAGTGTCACAAGGAACTGCAGGACATTTTACTGCTGGATGGCTGTCCTGCAGAAGATAACAAGGCAGGCCACGCTTCTTCTGGAGCTGCAGAAGTGATGACCTAATAGGGAGATAGAGAATAGCTTCACCATCGTGCCTTTAGATGCCTTAGTCTGGGGTGATTTCTGCATGCTGACCATTAGAGGTTTCTGTTTTCTCACACTTACAGATATATGAACAAGAATCAGAAAACTGAAGCAAGACAGAGCCTTGGTTAAGAGAATGCTTATTGAAAATATTGCAGGTATTTGTCATTAGATCAATATTTCTACTGGAGGAAAGAAAAAAAGAGGTGAGGAAACAGTAAAACACAGTCTCCCAGTGCATCTTGTGCTCAGTGCTAACAGGGAAAGGAGCAACAGCTCTGCCAAAGAACAGCCTCTTAGTCTTATTTTCCATAAATCCATTGAGCAACCTGAATCAATAGGGTCTCCTGGAACACCTGAAGCTTATTAGATCCCTTTTTCATCATATACTTTTCTATACTGTCTCAGTTTGTTTAGGCTGAGTGTGTCAGTTTGCGTACCTCTCCTTAGAACTAATCTGAAATAATGATACAATAATGGCTTTAAGGATAGGCCTTTTTTTGCCATATAAGTCTTCTAGTTTTAAATTATACAGTGGCCCAGTGGCCCTTTAGAGCTCTTGCACTCCCTGACTGATAAGATTTAAGTCCCTAAGGTCCAAAATGAGCTGTGCTGTAGCATGCATTATGGCTGCATCACAGAGCAATTTTATCAGGAGTAGGAGACACAGCAGAATTACACAAGTCTGTAGTGCTATCAATAGGAAGTGATGACTCATCCAGCTAGTGCTTTCAGAGTGGCAATATCCTACACAGTGAAAGCATGTTTTCAGGGTGATAAGTGACCCCGTTGCCAGGAATAGGTGAAGGAGTGTTAACATCAAGAAAAAGAAAAAAAAAAAAAAAGTCTTTACACAGAGCATCCAATACTTCTGATACCCGGGGAAAAACCTCATTCGTGTTGTGAGTTTGACTGTTAAATTGTGTAGGGCTTTGCAAGTGTTATTGAAGTGGTTTTTGAACAGAGATGTCATCCTTACAAAACAAGTTCATGTCAGTCTTCACAGAGCTCACTGACAATAGTCTGGTCATATAAACGCAGGCTGGTACAAGACCCAGGACGTGTTCAGAGAGTGTTGTGATAAAAGAACAACCTGACTCATACGAATGGTGGATAATGTTTAGAACAATAGGTGAAAGGTGCTCGTGGAAGTTAAAAGAAAGAGTTCTCAGTACTCAGAATGAATCCTGAAGAGGAATGACATGATTTTGTCGTGTGCAAGACAATCTATTCTGCCATTCAAAGTTTTTGGAGACTATTTATGTGGAGCTCCCGAGGCAGGCGTTTGATAAGCTTAACAATCCATATGGCACCCTGCCAAATCTGTGTGAGGCAACGGAAATTCAAGTTGCTCTCAGGTTTCTGGAGAATAGATTGGATGTTAAGTAGGGCAAAGGAAAGTAGGTTTCTGCTGTATGTCTAGACTTGGATGGTAAATTACTTTTCTGAAGGTGTATTGATTAGAAAAATGACTGCTTGCCCTTGAGTCACTGCCATCCTCAGACTGGCTCTATATCGTTGATGAATACTGATGCAAGAGGAATGAATAAACTTTTGTGATAACATTAGGTCTACATTGTCACTGAGAACTTTTTGAAAGGAAGAAGAACATGTGGATGACCTACTTGCCTGAAGAAAAGGCAAGAAATAAAAAAATTAAGCTCTCAATGTGTAACAAAGAGTTCAGTGGGCTCTAGAGGTAATGACTTCTGATTTTCAGTATATCTTTACTAACAGTCTGATGTTGATTACTAGAAGAGTATGGATTTTGATTAAAGATTCTTGGGGTTTTTTGCTGCTTAGTAGAGTTTTGTCCTCTAAATTTTCTCTGTTTTTTAGCAGCAGGAAAAAACCTTCTCCTAACCAGCACTCACTATTCAACATTACAGAATCATTCTTTTCTTTCTATGAAACACACAGAGAGTCTGATGCTCTCTTTGAGAACTTCAGACCTTTCCAAACTTGACTGATGTTATACAAAGGATTCAAATGTCATTCAGTCCCTGGAAGGCTAAGAATATACATATAGACTGATAGAAAGTACATTTTGTCTGTTTAAGAAACCAGCAACAAAGGAGCTCCTTGCAATGCTGGATTTGCCGCTAGCCTTTGCTGAAACTGCTCCTCAGCCTCTGACTTTCTCCCTAGTTGAGCAGCAAAATGATTCAAGAGAACTCTAATTCCTAAACTGCAAACGTCAAGCGGGATATATGTACAGGCTTTTTGTTAGGTACGAGTAAAGGTAGCAGACTTTTCTTTGGACTAGAGCTCTTACCAGCTTGCTTGTTATCCATTATGAAAAGGTCAGTAAAAAGCTGCAGTGCTCATGCCAGAGCTACAACTCAGATGTGCCTCCTTGGCCTATTCATGAAGGACAATAAAACAATAAGAGCTGAAGCAGTGGAAATCCAGGGAAATGGCAAACACTTATTTAAGAAAGATAGTCAGAGAGCGAAGCAAGACAAGAGCAGTTCACCAAACAGACATGAGGCAAATACTAGGCCCCAGCTCCTACCGAAGCTTCCTAAAGGGCAGGCTGGCACTGGCAGAGAGGTTTGTGTCTCCTGGTGTTCTCCAGCTACATCTTCCCATCACCAGTCCTGTGCCAATGCCTGTATGGCATGAACGAATCAGGAAAGTAGTCCAGTCAGAAACCCATCACTTTTTCTTATTTTTGGGCTGCTTTTCAGTGAGATCCAGTTCATTGAACATCAGGATGAATAGTAGAGGTGGCAAAAAAGGAGGATTGGGAATGTATGGCCAGGGTAAGGTGAGACAGGCTCTACTTCAGTTGACTTAGGGCTATTATAAAATCAGAGCCTAAGCTGTAAATACTTGAAAAGCTGGAAGATATTTTTCAGGAAGCAACTGTGCAGGACAATGCAATGCAGACGGTGAAACATATGGACATCTGGGTCCCAAATAATATTTCTGTTGACTGGGCAGATACAAAACTTAAGATGAAATTATCTCTGAAATCCACACAAATTAAAATATCAGAAGCTAGTAAGAAAAAAAAAATCACTTGCATAATTAGCAACTGACTTCATTTGGACTAAGGGGAAAAAAATCCAGAATAGACTTTATTCCCACACTTTGGCAGAACTGGTCTAGGCTATCAACTCAATACAGAAAGTCAATAGCCTCCAAAGCCTAATTTCCTGTGCAGTCAGTAGTGCAGAATGCAAAGCAGATTTTGTCTGGAGCTTTAGAATCACAGAATCATAAAGGTTGGAAAGGAAGTTTAAGATCATCAAGTCCAACCTACAGCCCTACACCACCGTAACACTAAACCATCTCCTGAAGTGCCACATCCAGCCATTTTTTAAACACACCCAGGGATGGTGACTCCACCACCTCCCTCGGCAACCCATTCCAGTGCTTCACCACCCTTTTGGTGAAGAAATTTTTCCTAATATCCAACACTATTTCTTGAAAATTCTAGCTAGGGGGACAGCAAATGTGACCTGAATCCCAACAGTTTCTGTGAAAATGGCTACATATGTAAAAGTATGAGTGGGATGAAATTAAGCAATTGTCTCCAGGCTTTCAAAACAGAACTTTAGAGAAAAAAAAGGTGAAGGGCTCAGTAATTCACCCAAGCCACGGACAGTCTCCTAAATGAGTGAGAAAAAGCTGCAGATGATGATGAATAACTATACAGCAGAGCAATGCTTTTGATTTTTTCCACTTTCCTTTAAAATAACCCAACATTTGCACATATTTGATACCTACTATCTAAGAGTAACATGAGCTTTTGAAATCAGGAAAAAAAACATGCCTGTTGTGGTGCCTCTCTGAAGCTTCTTCAGTGGGATGGCTAAACCAATGGGTCAATTTCCCCTCCTATGATGCAGTTACCTTTCTTCTTTGACAACTAAGCTATGACCCCTGACAAGGCAGATTAATCCAATTTACTGTTTCTGAAGAGCGCATTTTCTCATCTTTAGGTAGAGTCAAATGTGACCACAATGTTAGCTAAAAAAGGGGGGCCTGGGCAAAGAATTACATACTGTCGCTATTCTCACTGACTCAAGTATTGCTAGCTCTGCACTGGAGTAGCCATATAGTACAAGAGAAACATTCGTCCATACTAAGAATATATTATATTAAGCAGAAAATAGAGTAAGAAGTGAATTTCAAAGAGTAAAAAGATAAATATTAAGTATACTACATACGGTTCACTACAGAAATCTCTATTCAAAGGAACTCCTAAGTGAGGGAATTCGTTGTAAAAGACTTAGCTGAAACAGTAATCACCGATACCAATAAGTTTAAATAGTCATCTTAACATTGGTGTCTGTATGAGGTGCTGGGCCGAGAGTGTTCATGCAGCATTAAAAAAAATATTCGCTCTACATTTAGTGTGCTGAAAAAAAATAATGGAAACTGGTTGGGGACATGTACGCAAACGAGAAAAAAGTGCTGAAAAACTGAAGACTGTTTGAAGAAGAATCCCTGAAGGAGTGACTGAAGGATTGGATGGGATAACCAACAGCAAAAGTTTTGAGGGGTACATATCTTAGCAAACAGAGGAAGAAAGGCTGTGATTAGTCACACTGCCATGCTTACACAGGACAGAGATTTTCCTATAAAGATATGTTACAGAAAAAGAGAAGACAGATTTTGGGTTTTTTTAATGAGAATGGGATTCACCTGTGGACAAGTCACTGAGAGTTAGGACAGAACTGGTTTCTTAGATGAACATGAAGAGGGTATTCTTCTGAGCAAACATTTCAGCCTAGATTCAATGACAGAACTAGGCATTTTGAAAGTGTGATGCATCTGATCCATTTTAAGTATATATTTGCAGAAGGGAGACATTGTACCCTACCAGTGCCTCTTTCTCCACATCAGCTATGAAAGCATATCCAAATGATTACCTGGGAAACTAATGGCTGCCATACTAGATGCCATTCTATAGTTATGCTTCACTTCAGAAAAAGTACAGCAGAAGATAAATCCACATTTGTAAATTCTGGCCTTACATACTGTGAACACTAAGAACTCAAAAAAGTTGTTCTAGAGAGTAGCACTAGCAATTTCATATCATCCATTTATTTCATGCATATGTGTTTCCCCCATACACAGAAACAATTATCAGAACAGACTTAAGAAAATTCTAACACCAAGCAGCATGAGAAACAGTATAAAGCAAGCATTTTTCTGTTTCATGGGAAATACAGATAATGTTTAAGTTTTGCTTTTTTTCTTTTTCTTAAATACTGTGCAATATGTGTCTTGAATGTTCTTCCTCTGAGGAAAGAACATTCTTAGAGACACAAACTCCTTATTTAAAAACCACAACAATACATTTTGATGGCTGATCTGCCTGGCTGATCACAGAGCTGAAATACTACTTTGTGGACAGGCTTTGGATCTAAATACTGTTGTTAAATGCCACTTTTCCTGTGGGGAGGAGGAGTAGAAAAACCTTACAAAACTCTTCAGCTCACCTTGAGTGGATTTATGTTTCATCTTGGGCTTTTTAAAACCAGTTGTCTGTCATGGAAATGATCTTAGATTTTGTAGAAGGTTTTGTTTTATTTTCCTTTGCTTTGTTTTTTTTGTCTGTTTTCCCCATTTCCATTGTCTCCCACCTTTCACCTGCATTAACACTTCTTTCTTCTGAATAATCACATACCCATTTAGTTGCTAGCCTTGTCACCTGTATAGTTAAATGAAATATATGTAACAGTGCAACATCCCTTGATAATAATGGATTTTTTTTTGCTTGGAGGAACTCATGAAAGAGCTACTTCTGTAAAAATAAACAAATACATAAGTAATGGTAGGACGATCTGATCCATGCACACAGGAACAAATTAATTCCAGTTTATTGCACATTTGTGCAACACCATTGATTGTTTTCTGTGTCTAAAGAGGTGTGAGAGTACAGTTGAAGTTTCTCTGTATTTGAATGTTGATTAAAGCTTTGTCTTAGCTGATTTTTCAAGCATTTAAGAAAGTTCATTTTACAGCCTTTCTTTACAGGATAACTCTCAGGGAGTTTAAGAACTTTAAGAACTACAGTTAAAATTTAGAGTTCTCTTTTTCTATTTTTTTCACAAATTGCAGATAAAAGTGCTTATTTTAAGCAGACATCTCTTGGGTGCCTGTCCTTAGTCATGCTAAGTGGGATCTGGTTACAATTTCTGGCTCTCTTCTGCCCTTTTACCTGTTGTTTGGCTTTTTTTTTTTTTTTCCACGGGTTACTGGTCTGCAGAAGAATATGGTGTGCTCAGTTCCGAGCAGGGACTTCAAATGCGTGCTTTGAGATGTAGACATGAATGTTGGAAACCACACAGAGAGAAAAACAGATGCAGCTATAGTGTCCCCACTGGACACCCTAGCTTTCACAGAAAATTAAAAGAGATGTGAAAAATTCTAGAGGGAATCTGGGATCAAGTGAAAATTAGTCTTGAACTAATCTGGGAAAGAGTGAAGCTGGTCGAAGAGCTAAATGTGAGAATAAGGAGACTGTTTGTTTTCTGTTATTATACATGTGCCTGCTGCCTGTGCTTTAAGGAGAAGATAATGACGTCATAGCCTAGTTGTGGTTTCTGTCTTGATCCATATCACCAGGAAATGACAGAGATGGAGAAGACAGCCTCCTTCCATTTCCCCTGGGAAGATCTGACCACTCATCAACATATTTATCACTCACAGATGAGAGAAAGTCAGTTTTTTGTAACCAAACTTACTGAATATGACAGTCCTCATTCTCAATGGAGTATTGCATTCCCACGCATGAAGCAGAAGATGAAGCTATGTGCTCTGGCCTAGATTGGGATAGATAGTTTGCATTGTAAAACCACATTATCATTGCTTATTGAGTTGGGTGCAGTGTAAATCTACTGCTTTCAGTTGCAGAAAATGCTCAGGGATAGGCTAATGTATCTCAGGATCTTGGTCTCTAAAATACCTTGCAGTCAAAATCTGGATTTCTTTAACAACTAAAAATCTATTGAGACACAACAAGATAATGCCAGCTCTCTGAAATATATGAAGAAGTTACAACATAAAAGTCTCAACAGACCTGGAATATGTCAGACTGTGAGGAGTTCAGAGGTTACAGAAAATTAGAGCATGGTTCTTGCTCTTAGAGACATATTACTATTAAAATAAAATGCTTTTTGCTTTTAAAAATCTTTAAAATCTACCTTTCCATCTATCTGCCTACCTGTGTATTTTCCTACTTACTTACCTACTTACCAACCAGCCTGTCTATCAGTCAAACACTTTATATTGCAGAGGCTTTATTTGTTAAGAAGGGGAAAAATGAGCACTGTATGATGTTCTGAATCACTTGGTTCACAGAGATCTATTCGGAGACAGATACAAAACTGAATAGCAAAAAATGAGCTAGTTAAATCTGAACGGCTTTAGTTGAATAACAGGACGAGGACTCAGCAAAGACAGCCATGTAACAGAATGTGCATCAGCTTGCAATACTCGATCCTCCTCAAAAGGAAGTGTTCTGCTGCAATTATGGATAGAGCTATATTTAAAAGGCTTGAATTTCCAGACTCTGAATGCATCAATTGGATTGTACAGAAAAGACAAACCTGAATATCGTGTTTCATGATGGTCAAACAGCTTTGGAAAGTATCACAACTCTCACTGCATGTTTACTAGAACAGCAGTATGAGGGACAAATGCAACTGCAATCTATGGGCTCTAGACAGCTTTTGAGATATTGCTGCTCATCAGCACAAAACATTTCAGGAGTCGCATATCCCTTAGGGAGAGCAAGGACTTGGAAAGCAAGGACTTGTGGTGGCAAGAAAGGCACATGTTGGCTTCAGCAAAAAGTGCTTCTATTTAAAGTTCTTCCAGAGCAATGGTAGTACAAGTTAGGAGATGAGACAATGGGAAGTGTAGGGGGAGTTACAATGACACTGAGTAAAGCAGCAAAGAAAAGCAGCAGCAGTGACAGAAAACCAGTTCTGGTATGTGTATTTTATAGCTAATGTGAGTAGGAGTGTTTCTCCCACCACACTGGCATGAAAGTAAGAAGAGCATCTCATGCCAGGGGAGTAACAGATGGAGTAACTATATTTCATATGAGGACTTGAGCTCTGGGACTGTCAAGTTGCTGTGGGAGCTGCTAAAAATTTGTGTCAGCATCGTTGATGCAGTCCATGACTTATATCCCAAGGACAAAGAAGCATTTTAGGTTACATGATTTAGAGAAATACAAGTTGTCCTCTACTTTATAAAAGTTTATTTACTGTCTTTACAGAATCAGAAAATCACAGAATGTTAGGTGTTGGAAGGGACCTCTGGAGATCATCTAGTCCAACCCCCCTGCCAGAGCAGGTTCACCTAGAGATGGGTTTAAATGTCTCCACAGACAGCAACTCCACCACCTCTCTGGGTAGCCTGTTCCAGTGCTCTCCCACCATCAGAGTAAAAAAGTTCCTCCTCGTGTTTAGATGGAACTTCCTATGTCAAACTTTGTGCCCATTACCTCTCGCCCTGTCACTGGGCACCACTGAAAGCAAAGTGCCCATCCTCCTGACACCTACACTTTAAGTATTTAGAAACGTTAATAAGATTCCTGCTTAGACTTCTCTTCTCTGTACTAAAAAGACCCAAGCCCTTCAGCCTTTCCTCATAAGATGGACATTCTAGTCCCCTAATCATCTTTGTAGTCCTTTGCTGTACTTTCTCCAGCAGTTCCCTGTCTTTTTTGAACTGCGGAGCCCAGAACTGGACACTACTCCAGATGAGGACTTTCCAGGGCAGAGTAGAGGGGGAAGAGGACCTCCCTTGACCTGCTGGCCATATTCTTCTTAATGCATCCCAGGATACCATTGGCCTTCTTGGCCATAAGGGCACATTGCTGGCTCATGGTCAACCTGTTGTCCATCAGGACTCCCAGGTCAGCAGACCAGTCCCTAACCTGTACTGATACATGGAGTTATTCCTCCCTAGGTGCAGTATCCTACACTTACCCTTGTTGAATTTCATAACATTTCTCTCTGCCTAATTCTCCAGCCTGTCCAGATCATACTGGATGGCAGCACAGGCTTCTGGTGTGTCAGCCACTCCTCCTGTTTTGTGTCATCAGCAAAATTGCTGAGGGTACCCTGCATTCAAATACTTTCTAGAAATATTTTAACTGATCTCTGATATGTGTAAATCATTTTATCACCTGCTCTCCAGAATAAATTAGGTATGCAACACAGAAATTAGTTTCCCGTTAGATATAAAAAATCTTGCTAAGTAAATGTTCCCTTTACATGATAAGAGGGATGTGGGATGTTGTGCAGCAATCAATGTGAGCTGAGGGAATTTGGGGATGTCCAGCACAGTTATGCTGCAACATTGCAGGCTGACCGGGGAGTATCTACAATGTCCTTAATGGGACAGCTTTTTGGACAACTAAAAATGGCAGATACTTATTCACAGATGCTTCTTCGATGTGATCTAATAGAGCCTGGAAAAACTCCTGAATCTATATGCTGAGTCTATTGTTGTAGGGCTTTATATCCTCATACAGAGACATGGTGCTGTGGCCACAACCTCCCCAGAATGCTCTCCTATACTTTCAGCATAAGTTTCAGCTTCGGTTTCTTTCCATCCACAGACTGAATGTGTCCAGACAGTGGGTCACACTGACAGTAGTGGCAGCCCATACGTGATGTAGGTGGCAAACCACTGTCTGCCAATTGACTAATTTTGAGTAGGAGCTGAATCCACATCATCTTAGAGGATCTCCTAACTGCTGCTCACAAATTCTATACAGTGCAGGTGGGAGGCAGAGATTCTGCTTGTGCACAATGCAGAATTGCAACTTCTTCTAGAATTTAGACATCCAGCGTCATATTTCTGCTTTGCTTTCCACATTTTCAGTGTTTGAAATGTCCAGGGAAAGGAAAATGGAATAAACTCCACTTCAAGTAGGCAAGAATACAAACAAAAATCTTTAAGCTAAAACATATTTTCTAAAATACTGTCTGGCTTTTAAATCCAAATGTCTTATGGACAATTAACAGCTTCTTTAAGAAAATACAGAACTACCTACAGCACAGGTCAATTAGCAGCTTCAACCTATCTGTCATGTTGCTGAAGAGCAATTTTCACGTCCAGTTCTTTGATAGATTATTAAATTATATTTTCAAAGGAGGACTCCATGCATAACGATAATGGCTAGTCAAACGACACAAGCACTGTTTAACAAATGGCTCTTCTTTTTCTTTCCTAGAGGACAATCTCAAAAGTTTGCACAACTGCTGCAACAACTTCAGCACAGCTTGAAAATCCCACCATCACCTTTCTACTTTTCACTCCAGCAGGAAGAAAGGAGAGATGAAAAGTCCCTAAAAAGTTTAAAACATCCCGGAGATCAGGAAGCAATTCTGTTTATTTAGCTTGTTTTTACTATAAATATTTAGAAGAGAAATGTAGAGAGAACAGGATGAGATAAAATTCCCCATCCAGCTTAAAAATGTTCAAGTGCAAATAGTCAATGACAAGATAGCAGAGTAATGACTGAGAAAAAAAACTTCTACAAAAGCATAGAAAAAGCCTTGGCCAAATGTGGTCATATTTCAGTCTTGGACACATGCTGTATTCCTATAATACAGGAGGTTCTTCATCATACTGGCCTTAACACAAAAGCACTGAGAAACATTGGTTTTAAAAGCTAAAAACATTGTATTTAATAATACAAAATACCTAAAGAAGAAAAGACAGAAATATCTCAAGCTCACTTACGACTACAATTCTTTTTTTCAGCAAAAATACTCAACTTCAAAGAAAAGCTCGAGGCATTTAAATAAAAGAACTGATCTGGAGAATGATTTTGTATTACTCTTATAGCATGCATTCTGTGAAAAATATTCGTGCTTCATGACCCACTAGTTTTAATAATATAATTCAGTCCAGAAATTTGCACATATATTATATATTAATATGAGAAAAATGAGAGACTACAACCAATTGTGAAAACTGTAAGTTTTTATTAGCATTGACAAACCACATAAACTCAATGCCATTTACATATATTTTTCACATAATACAAGTGTTTAATGGACACATTAGTCTTAAGGAGACAGTCTTTGCAAATGAACTCATTTTAAAACTGAGTGATGACTGTCACACAGCAAGGTCCATTTTATTTTTTCCATGCACTAAAAGGGTATGAAACTCATTCTTTTTTTATTCCTAAAAATAATTCCACTTAAACTAATAGTGATGTGTATAATAAGGATGAATTTTCTTCCAAGATAGTAACCTAGGAAGTCATTCGCTTTTGACTCCATGAAGGTTGGATTAAAGCTTGCAAAACTATCTATTAGCTTTTAAAATAAAAAAAAAAAAAAAAAATTTAATCTGGACCAACAATGAAATTGGGGATATTTTCATCCTTTTTTAACATAAGATGACTAAAACCGGCAATTGGCAGCATCTTTCAGATCTTTTACCATCTGCGATGTGCAAAACAATCCGTATGAAAAGATTCTCATCTGTTTGATACTTTAATGAAACTTAAAGGGAAAAAAAACTTGCCTAACATCTTGATTTTGGTTTGGTTCCTTTGGCAACTGAACCTTCAGGATGGGACATAAATCCATAGATGGCCAAGCTCTGATGACAATGGACTCTTGCTTCAGAGCACTGTGTCTGAGACTCTGTCTGAGGCAGAGCAACAGGGCAGGTTCTGAACACAAGGTCAATTCAGATCCAAATTGTTGCACCTACATGCACAGCTTATTTTCCCAGGAACTCATTGATCAAGAGCTTATGCATCCTTTTATCTCCTGCATGTTTTAGTTTACAAATACACCCTGGATTCTACGTGCAGTGTCTTTGAAAACCTAGTTTGGAATGAAAAATAATTTTATTAAGGCTACTTCTCATTAATGTCATACTGCTGCAAACTTAGCAAAAGATCAATGACAATGAGAAAAATATATGGCAGCCAGGTTGGCTGGGTTGCATGATCATCTTCCTTGCCTGACACAATATTTTGCATTCTGTTTATTCCATTTTCAGAGATTTTTTTCTTGATTTTATTTTAGAGGCTGTGTGTTAGTCCTGAATCTCTGCATATTCCCTCCTCAAGGAAAGATTTTAACAGGTCCATTTTGATTTGTGCTTTTTATGTTTCAGTGCCTGATGGTCTGGGTAATACTTTAAAGCCTTGCTCTCAAATTATCCAGGAAAATATCTATTCAACATCCCTTGGAAATGAACACTGTTGACAGCAGTATTTCAGGGTCAAAACTGAATTAAAATTCTGAGATCAAGTTTATATGAGTTAAACGTTTTGTTGTCAAGCTTTAGTAGCAGATGCATTTGTGATGTAAACTATATTTCCATTTATGCCCTTCACAATTGATCTACAACTGCCAGTCCTTTTTCTCCCTTAATCTTCTCTTTGTTTTGCCTTTGAAGCTACAGCTCTGTTAGAGAATGTTAATGTAATTTATTCAAGTGGAGCACAATATTTAAAAGAAATTACTGCTTGGCATGGAGAAAATGGATGGGATTCTGTTGAACTGGCTCATGTGAGAGGTTGCATAATTCATATTTACCATTATTATCTGCACTTTCTTGAATTTTTCACATGAAATTTAATCACCAGAACAACAAATAAAATGAAATTAAAGCAAAATAAAATACAAATAAATTCACTTACTCCCAGCTCATGTCAAAAGGTAGTAATAAAGGATTTTCTCAGTTTGAATATTTCCACAGGGAGTTTTTTGAGGACAGCAAGTGTTTCTAAATGAAGGTCAATTTACAACACATTTTTTATAAACATAATGAAGTTCCTAGAGCTTAAATAATTTCATGAATTACATTTATTCCAACATTTCAGGAAAGTAAATTTTAACAAAGAGATGCTCAAACAAATCCACCTACAATGAACTGAGGAAACCATCAGCATGCTTTGATTGAAGACACAGGAAAATCTTTCACAATGTGAAGGGGTACCTATCTATTAGTCATTTTGTTTTCATAAATACTCCCTGTGCACCTTTACAAGTGCAACCACTTGGTTGAAGACCAGCACATCTTTTAGCCTGGTTGAAATGAATAGCAGAATTTCTTCTGATTTCAGTAAGAAAGAACTTATTTCAAGGCATTTAAGTGGTTTAAGCTGACTGAGATGATTTAGACAATGAAAAAAAAGTAGAATTTTCGTGTCATGTCTCAGCAAGGCATGGTACATTAATTTCCACGAAAACATTTCAAATCCAAGAAGTACTTAAGTTAAAGTGTACATTTTTGTGTATTCTAAGAACACTGAAAAACATGAAAAGGATAAAATTATATTAACATTTCAGAAATTACTCTCCTGTAGAAAAATGGAAGCAGAAACTCTGTTCCTTTAAAACATCTTCCTTTTGGTTACGAGAAAAAAAATGGAAACACCTAGTCCTTAAGGACAAAACAACACATAATGTTTTTGTAGTCTGCTTACTTAAAATGTCATCTACGTCAAATACTAAGCAAGAATGGTTTGAGATAAATTTCCCTTTTGGAAACATAAGGACAGTTAGCACCCAGAGTTTCCCATAGCATTTTAGACATAATTATTTCGAGATTCTTCAAAACTTTGTATTAACAAGAGGAAATTAATTGTTTGGAAGAAGGCTATGCCAGATAAATATATGTAGATTTAATACCATCATACTAAGTCAGAGTTTATAGAGTATATATGGGGTTGACAGCACCAACTGGACACAGCTGTCCAGGTCTTTATTTTAAGTTTCAATTATACACTGGTCTCTCTATGTCACAGTTTGTGTTGATCTCATTTTTTTTAATTTGCACTACAAATAAATTATAGCAAAGTTTTCAGTACAGAACAAGCCATCACTAGTGATCCTCTCAGACATTTTGAGATAATAAAAAAATCACCATCATCGACTTGTGAATACAGTTCAGACAGGGTACCCCATCACAGCGTGGTGGTGAGCTGACTCGCTGCTGCAAAAATGTAAAACACAACTGCAGGACTGGAAGGGAAAATAAAGTTGGATAACAAACCTTCAAATGCCATTGACTGAACCAAAGACAGGGTGGCACAAAGGAGTTTGTGGAGTATAATAGACTTTGGATGTGAGCTTTGGAGGAAAGAGCAGGTGGCTGCCTCTCTGCTTGTTCTCAGCTCATGGGCAAGGGAAGATAAATTACAAGTTGCTACTGGCATAGATGTCACTTGTCTTGTTGGAACAAGGGGTCATTTTACCTGTTAGGTAAGAGATGGAAAAGACTACTAGCGATAAACTAAGAAAAAACCCATCCATCCAATCAAGTATTCAATGACTTGCAGAGATATGAAGAGATTAAGTGTGTTAGATTAACAGAAAAATTACCTTCTCAGGAAGAAAAAAATACACCATTAAGACACAGTGCTAAAAGCTTATGGAAAAGTCTGTATGCTTGAAGTAAGTTTAGGAAAGATGGAGAGGGTAAAAAGGCAGAGTGATGCTAAGTGAAGCCCTCAACATACCCTTGGTTGCCTTGGAGTTATTAGTAACACAGGAAATATAGGACTTTGAGCACTCAGGAATTACTTACAGTTCACCAACAAAACCAGTGTAACATTTTGTAAACTACAAACTAGAGCAAGCTGCTGGATAAGCAGTATGTGAAAAAGAAATCAAGTTATGAATGTCATCAGTCCAGGAAACATTTCATAAGGGATTTGTCCATGGCCCCGCTATTCTTCTATGATTGTTTAATAAGGGAAGCTACAAAGTAAGGAGAAGAAATGTTTCTGCTAAAATTTAGGGTCTTTCAGAAACTGATAATAATGAAGACAGAGAAACCACAAAAAGTGTCTCTTAGCAGATGAGATATACCAACAGAATGCAGGTCTGTTCCCTGGAAAGCAGAGGCTCTGAAAAGAATTAAAATTCACAGCGGGGAAGACAACCTCATTAATACCTCTGAGTGACATGCATCAGTGAAAAAGGACCGTTTGAACCCTGTAATCCACGAAGTAGAAGTAATTTTATCCCTGTGTAAAAAACATAGAGGAGGCTCATACTGAAATGTAGCATTCAGTTTTGGTGACTGCGTATATAGTGGGGTTTAGAAGCCTCAAGAGAGCTCCAGAGATAACCACAGTAGTTATTTCATTTTCTGGAGAAAACATCTTGCTGTTAAAAGCTTAATGCTCAAATCTGGTTAGCTTATTAAAAGAGAAGATTGAGGAGTGATTCAATTACAGAGTATAATGCCTTCACAAGAAGAAAACAGGGGAGTACATATTCTTTTATTTAGTGAGAAAGGCATGAGAAAATCTAAGAACTTTAATCAGATAAATTCTAATAGGAAATAAGATACAAAATCTAGTAATACCCCAACAGATTATTTCCTGAAGTAAATGACTTAGAAAATCCACCATCTCCTAAACTCTCATCATCTTTGAATCAGATCAGTACAGTTTTCCTTGAAGATGTGCTCATCAGAACACAAAGGGCATTGGACCCAGTACAGCAGTATGTGGCAAACATCAATGGCATGTGATGCAGATGATCAGACTAGCTGACTGAAGAACAACTATGGCTTTTGCTATTGCTTTTGGAAAACTTTTGAATTCAGCAAACTGTCTCTCTCTACAACTCTTGGTTTATATCTGATCATTAGGTACTGAAAGAACTTTAACTGACGGGAGCACCCCTCTGACAGTGAGTGTGTTCCATCCACACGTAACACTTAGGTGGTACCCCAGCCTTCACCCAGCACCTGAGCAAGCCTTTCCTCAGGACTACAGCGAGTGCAGTCCTTGGACAACTCTTCCAATTGCTTCCTTTCCTTGCAGAAAAGTAAAGTGCGGTACCACTCCATAAAAGAAAGTAATTAGGTGCTTTCCTGCACTATAATGGCTTGTAGTGTAAATGTTTTTGCAGTGAAGAACAGGAAGAATCAGCCTCTCCAGATTGTAGGGTCTTAAGTGCATTTGGTAAGAGAGTAGGAAGGGTGAACAGGCTAAGATGGTTGAAAATGTCAGAGAAAGACTAAAGATTAAAACAAAACCTCAAGTGAACGGGGAAAAATGCACTGTGTGAAGGGAAAGAAGATAATCAGAAGATACATGGCTGGAAAGTTGAGGAGGTAGGAGTGCTGCATGTGGACAAGGGGCCAGTTCCAAGATGACCATGCAAGTGCAAGCCACAATGAGTACCAAAATTCAGGGTTGGAAATCTAGCATGAAAATTGATAATCTGTACTGAAACAGTCTATAAGAATAGACATTAAAATACAATGTCAGTGGACTAAAAAAAAATGTGATTTAAATGTGTGAAAGCATTATCATTTTGCACGGAAATATTAGAGTTGTGAATTGCTAAATACTGTGAATGACAGCAATTCCACAAAAGGCTAAAAAAGAAAGACACATGCTTCGTAAAATATATTCTGTACATTCAGCAGGAATAGCCTCATTGCACTGAAGTAGTGAATGCTGTAAGACAGGGTCTCATCTGTACAGTTACAAAAATGAAGCAAACAATAAGATTGTTATTGTTGTAGTTGCTGCAAAAACAATAGCTCTGCTATTAAATCTCTGAGCACAGGGGGAAATTCCTGGCAGTGAGGTGTCGAGGGGAGGTAAGTGTTGTATTCTCCCTGGTTCGTTTTAAATTTAGATTCGCTGGAAGTTTACAGGGCCAAAGGATCATTCTATAAAAAGTCTGAAGTGAAGAGGAAATGAGAACAGAAAGCCAGGTGCTGTGGAGACCCCTCTTGCCTCCTAAAAGATCAATGAGAGGTTTGAAATAATTCCCAGAGGGCAGTATAACAGTCAGTAGTACCCATACGCACCAAAACCTTGCACTGATTTTAAAAGCTACAAGGACTGCCCGTCCTAACTCACATACAGCTTCTGTGTTCAGTTTTAACCTCTCACTCTGTCTTTTTCCCTTGGTTCCTCAGATCACTTTACTTTCTCATCCAAACCGCAACGAACACTTCAGACGTCACAGCCAAAATCTTGATAATCTCATTTGAGGAATTTTGGAGTTGTTTGCAAAGACAAGGGGCCTGTACTTTCTGTAAAACCCTTAAGTGCATGCTTTTAAGGCTTTACTAAGACTCCTAAAGCTGACAGCCATCACAAAGCAGCTGTTAGAACAACACATTAGATGTACTTGGAAATCTGTAAAGAATAGATGAATCATCACCCATGATATTTGAGGAATTGAAATACCTGAAAACGTGATAACATGAATCATATTTCTCTTTGTCATCACTGCAACTCACTGTTTCCCACTTGAAATAGGATGTTCTCTAACTTTCCTTCCTTTATAAATCTGGCATATGGGAATTATCCCGCAGGTAACTGGGATGATATCTCCTGAAGAGAGGCAATCATACCTATGTAAGGAAAAGTTACGCAGCTGTAAGAAAAGTTCCAAAGTTAAGATATCTGTAAGTATCAAGTTGTACATTAACTTTTAAGTATAACTTAAAATATACATGTATATATCTTCACCGTGGGGGATGAGAAACATGTGGCTTCAGAAATGATAAATAACAGGTGTGCAAAATCTCTTAAAATCTTGATGACAGTTCTGAAGAAACCACTCACTCCCAGCAGCCAAAGAGCTGGCTGCCGCACCAACAACTCACAAAAGTGGTACTGAAACTGCTTTTAGGTGTTAAAAGATGACAGAGCAAAACAAGCACATTTGAAAACAGATCCAAGAGCTCCAGCATGGGTACTCTGATGAAGGTTGAAATACATTGGAGATTCAACCTAGAGATAACTGCTGGAGGTAGTAACTGACGTCTAGATGTTTTGAAAATCCCATCTTCCCCAGATTCAAGCAGTGTCCCTGGCACAGAATACAGCTTGTGCCCCAGTGCCACTGTGCCGTGCTCCTCTCATTTCCTCCGCAGAAGTATTTTCTTGCCATGGTCTCTTGTGAAATGTGAGATTTATCTGAGAAAGAATTCAAACAAAAATCTCGAGATAAAAACATCTCTAACAGAGTATTATAGGTTAGCATGTACTTTGATATATTCACTTTCTAAATTATTTCTTTTTCAGCGTCTACACCTTCTCTCAGATAATGCCCCCAATGATCACTCTAAAGGTTTCCTCTCCTTCTTCATATTTACACTTTTGTTAGCTTTCCAGACAGGATTGTTTGAACACAGTATTTTTTCATTAAATTTTGCTATCCATTCCTAGATAATGTTTTCATTGGTATCTTGCTCTCCTTTCAGTCTTCTCAAACTGAAAGCACCCTTACACTCTTATCTTTGATTTATAACATAATATTTCTATATTTTCCCTTCAGAAAAAGGTATTTGCTTTTATCTAGATCCTATATTACTTATTGGAGGACATTATAACAGAGGTCACATGAAGTAACATCAGTTTATCTAGCACTTTTTCCCCAGAAACAAATGGAGGTATGAAGTCTCTCTCAACAACTATAAGAAATATTTTCTTTTTGGAATGCCATCACATCCATTATGGGTATATTTAATTTAGCAGTAGGAAGGAACACTATTGTAAGTAGCACTAACAGTGAGCTAATAACCTAACAGAGCTAGTCAAAGCATTTCTCAAAGCTTGTGTCCTGACTAATGATACTGCTGCATTAGGGTTGTATTATGAACTAAAATGTGGCACCTAGTTATGTCTTGCTAGTTCAGCAGTCGAGGCCCAGGAACTCAGGGCAGGAAGACGGTGCCGGGACTTTTTCTAGCAAGGCTGAGAATTACTTGACACATTGTGGCTGTTGCAGTAAAGACTGATGTTACACAAGTGTCCTTGAGATGCCGATGAGTAAGTCAATAAGTGCTCCCTGACGCATGACCAAAAACCCCACATGCACCCTACCATACCAGCAGGGAGGAGAGAAGCTCTGGAGCACACTCTCAAGACACTTCTTCTTGATTGCCTTAGATAGATATTTAACTCAGATAATATATCACAGTGGATTTTGGTGGTTTGTTTTGTTTGTTCCATCATTGACAGAATTCCCTGTTATTTATTTTTCTGCTTGGAAAGCTCAATAATATCACTATATGGCATTTGGTTAGGTTCTCATTCCATGTCATGGACTTTATATCTTTATATCTATCAGGAAACTTTACAAAGTTCATAAAAAAAATTGAAAGGTATAGCAGAAATGAAAAACAAGAAAACTCTCTTTAATCCTGACTAAGGAGATCTTTGAGTTAAATTTCAACCTTTGAATGATGAGATATACACAATCTTCAGGTAACAGGAGATAATAGCTTTTTGGAAGGTCCTCATCTCCTTTGGGATGTTTGTTTATACATCTCTTTGAATGACCCTTTGGAAGATAATTTAACCTGACAGTTCCATGTCAGATAAATTTGTAACATGAGCTTTAGATGAAAATACATATAAACCTAGTATATTGTTTGAGAAAATACCTGATTTTTATCTGCCTGCATTGCAAATCACAGGCTATTTCCTTGCCTTAATTGTAGACTACAAGCAGGCACTGAAGTGACAAATTTCTGACAATTTAGCAAACTCAGTTCATCATTAGGAAGATACGCAAGGCCTGTATAGATGATCTTTTTGAAATTACTGTTATAAACGCCAAAGCAAATTAATTTAAAAGTGTGCCAGTCACATAAAGACTAAAAAAATTGATCAGAGAGCCTGAAACTAAAGGTCTGACTGCTCATTACCAGTTCAGATCTTCATATGGCACACTAAGATTTGTTATTGTAAAATCTCAGAAAGTTTATGAAATGGATTCTCTGCCCTTATTTTAGCCTTTCACAATAGAAACTCTGATATTATTATCTTCCCTCTGCAATTTAGATTGTATTTTTACTCATTTACTAAAACTGTTTGAGCATTATCTCAACCTTTGCTGACTTTTATGTCTTCTGAATGTAAAAGAAGTTGAAAATAGACTTTTCTGCATTGGCAAGTAAACACAGTCTGACTATTTATGTGGAAGGTTGAGCTAAACAAGCCCCAGGAGGACCTGAAATGTATTTTAGCTTCTTCCACAAGCCATCTGCTGTCCCTGTTTCTACAGAAAAGAAAACAGACTTCACCTTATGGCTGCTTTTCAAAGAACTGTAGGCAATGTAACGCTGAGTCACTGTGGAAAAGGTTGGGTCATGCAGCCTGCACTAACCCCTGCCAAACACAACTTGAAGGTTAAGAGCAGGGAAGAAAGTTTCCTTTCAGGCAACTTGTTTCATAATCAATCAACATGAGTTTTTTCTACGTAGTTTTTCTCCAGCATCCAATAGCAGTCACTTATGTTTTCCTGGAAGTGTCCTGGGCAACAAGCTGACTGGACTTAGAAATTTACACCAGATTTAACAAGGGAAGGGGATGGAATTCTAAGTACTCAAGAAGAGCCAGAGGCTGCTGAGGCAACAGGGAAATGCCTGTGAATTGTCTCAAGGGAACTAGGGAGAACTCTAAAAAGGTGATGTGGTGGACAGTCACACTGTAAGTGTTAGAAGTGTCACCTTGTGGTGGGTTGACGTGGTCACCAAAGCCGCTCTATCACTCTGCCTCCTCAGCTGGACAGGGGAGAGAAAATATAATGAGAAGCTTGTTGGTCAAGACAAGGACATGGACATCACTCAGCAATTAATATCATGGGCAAAAATACCCAACTTGAGGAAAATTAGTTTCTTGCTAATCAAATCAGAGTATGATTATGAGAAATAAAAACTATATCTTGAAATACCTGTCCTTCTACCCTCTCTTCTTCCTGGGCTTAACTTTACTCCTGATTTTCCCTGCCTCCTCCCCTCCAGTGCCTCAAGGGGAATAGGGAATGGGGATTTGGGTCAGTTCATCACACATTGTCTCTGCCACTCCTTCTGCCTCATGGGGAGGACTCCTCACACTCTTCCACTGTTCCAGCTTAGGGTCCCTCCCATGGGAGACTGTCTTCCACAAACTTTTCCAACATGAGTCCTTCCCACAGTGCTGCAGTTCTTCACAAACTACCCCAACATGGGTTCTTTCCATGGGGTCCTTTCCAGTCCTTCAGAATCAGACTGCTTCAGTGTGAGTCCTCCGTGGGGTCACAAGTCCTGCCAGCAAATTGGCTCCAGCATGGGCTCTTCTCTCCATGACTCCACAGGTCCTTCCAGAAGTCTGCTCCAGCACAAGCTTCCCACAGGGTCACACTCTCCTTTGGGCATCCACCTGCTCTGGTGTGGGGTCCTCCAAGAGCTGCAGGTGGACATTCACAACACTGCTAGCCTCCATGGGCTGCAGAGGGAGAGCTTGCTTCACCATGGGCTTCACCATGGGCTACAGGGGAATCTCTGCTCCAGTGCTTGAAGCACCTCCTCCCCATCCTCCTTCACTGACCGTGCTGTTTGCAGAATTGCTTCTCATGCGTATTCTCACTCCTTTCTTCTCTAGCTGTAGTTGCCATTGTGCAGGTGTTTCTTTCCCCCTTCTTAAATATGTTATGACAGAGGTGTGGCCGCCATTGCTGATAGGCTTGGCCTTGGCCAGTAATGAGTTCATCTTGGAACCAGATGGCATTGGCTTTATCAGACATCAGGCAACGATAAAAATTTTTATTAATTCAGCTTTGTGCGACTCTCTAGAAGTTGCTTCCTGATTGTATTTCCTTGCTTATGAAGATGTGTTGTTAAGTAACACCAAAGCCTTATGAAAATCAAATTGTAGCATATCTGTAGTGCTCGCACCTTAGTCGTAAGGCCTTACACCCTGTCACAGAATGAAACATGATATATTTGCTCTTAACAAATTTATATCTGCTGGTGTTTACTTTGATGACTTCCTAGTATAAATGGTTTGAGTATTTGTTCCAGAAGTTGTCTGGAAGTTTAAATTGCCTACCTGCTCTGTAATTCCCTGATCCCTTTCCTTTTCTTTCCCTCTTCTTTGCCTCCTCCCTTTTTTCAGATGCATTATGTTTACCCTCTACATCCTTCCTATGCCTCACTCGTTTCTTCACAAAAAAACTGTTAGTAGTTCCAGGTTTACTTACCTGATTTTTTAGGTGTCCAAGGATAAAGTGTGACACGTGTATTTCATGAGTGAGATAGAATACTTTGAAAAGAACTAATTTGTTGCTTTCTTACTCAAGTCAGAGACTTCACCTCTTTTTTTCTCTAGTGTCAGTTGCTCTAGTCACCTTCATGTATTGATCTTCATAAACTGATGCCTGGGAACCCACCAACACTCAGATGTTTTCATGTATTTTTCAGAAAAATATCAGAAAAAAAGCGCACTTTTTAGGGCAGAATAAGATTTTTCCACCTTTCTGATCTGCCTTGGTTTTCCCATACATACATGGATTTCCTGCTGGAAAACTAGAGGTCTTGTGTTGATATATCTTCTATCTATTTAATCTATCTATCTATCTATCTATCTATCTATCTATCTATCTATCCATCCATCCATCTATCTATCTATCTATCTATCTATCTATCTATCTATCTATCTATCTATCTATCTATCTATCATCTATCTATCTATCTATCATATACTGATTTTATTAGCATCATATGGAGATTTTGAGGTTCTTTTTTCAGCAAACTTCCATGTTCTGCACCACAGCTTAAGGAATAAGAGAACAGACATCCTTTTTCCTCTTTTTTTTCCTAGCTAAAATAAGGAAGAGAGGACTGAGCAAGGTAATGAAACTTGTTCCAGCACAAGCCTTTTTATTCTGGACAACTTCCCTCAAGCCTGAGCCTTTACTGTCTGGAGAATGAAGCATCAGCAACTGCGTTCTGTACAGCCAGCTCTGCACAGGTACACAGAAGTGCAGTTACTGCACAAAAGTGGGGAAATTGCTAAGTAGTGAAATGGTGAAACAGCATCTTCTTGTTCAGGAAAGGCTTCTCTTTTTTGTAGAAGTGAAACAAGGCAGATGTAATATGCCTCAGGCTATATACCTCAGCCAGTTACTCTCCTTTCCTTACTCTTTCTCACACATACCAGAGAGCTTTCAAGAAACAGATGATATTTTATGAGATGGGGACAGTCACTTAGAATCCATTGCAGCCTCTACATTCATGAGTAGAAGAAGGATGTTCCATGTACAGAACTGGATCTAAGACCTATGAGTGGGCCTTATGTCTTCAGTCCCAGAGCTGTAGCTGGCAAGTCAACAAAAGTTTGTTTGAGTCTGTTTAAAATGGGCATAATGATATATCATAGCTGTTACTGTAAACATTCAATATATTGTCTGAGCACCCCAAAAATATACATGATGCAATAATGTACAGTAAGTTTTTAAATAAAATACCTGTAATAATCTTTTTTTTAAAAAACAAACAGTACATGCTCATGATAAAGAAGATAATCAAAGCATGAAATGTTCTGGGCAGGGATGTTTTCTTGCCTGTTTGGCACTATATCCCATTTCTTAGTTGTCTTTAACAACATTTGCAGTGCCCGTGCCTCTTTGTTTCCATCCTTTCCCACTGTTTAGAAACTTTAATATTCTGGCCTGAGGATGAAACCAGAAACCTCAGTAATCTTATTAAAAACAGGCTAAGCAGAGGAATAGGTTTCCTCAGCACACGTTTTATTGAGCCACAAAACCTTCACTTTGAGAGGTTTCCCTCAACACACGTCACACCTCCTTCTTTTCTGCTGGACATACAAGCCCATAATTTGTTTTGTTTTACTAAAATTTTTAACCTTATCTCCCTGTGGCTTGCTATAGGGCAAGCTGTAGGACAACACTTCCTAGCCAAGGGAGGGAGGAATTTCCAGTAACCAAAGGAAGGAATTGGATGAACAACATGTTGCCCCCAGGAAAGAAAGAGATGGGAACATTCACAGTCCAGCCCTCGAAGGGGAGTAAATATAACATCACTGTTACAGTAGGTTTCCTGAGCCAGGCTTTTGGGATAAAGCCTAGAGATTAACCCCCCACCCACCTGCCTGGTGAGAAACAGTGCTCTGAAGTGTAAATTATGCGCTATGTAGTCCCTGCTGCACAGTTATGTTATATTTATCATTCCGTGAAAGGACTAGAACCAGCTTTCCTGAGCCTCAGGTGGAAGCTGTAATTTCTAAGTCAAGTGATTATTCTTTCCTCCCTTGTGAATGTTTTTTCTTGTTCCTTGGGAAGCAGAGTGTGGAGAGCGCACTTGGCAATGCAGACCCATCCTGGGCATCCTGGGGCTGAAAACCTTCACCAGGGGATGGAGGTGTTGAGCCTGGATGTGCAGGTGAAGTGCAGGGAGTCTGGGATTCAGTGGCAGAGGAGTCCTTATGCTAAAGGTAGACAAGGACCCTTTCCTTGACCTTCAGAGGGATGGGATGTCTCTTCTCTCTTTGTAAAGAAAGATAACTAAGCCCTTAGTTTGAGTCAAAGGTCTGAGCTGTGAAAGCTGAGCAGGGGGAAGTACATCTCTATCTCAGAATGAAGTGCACAGATTTATAAGAGGGAATTCTTCTGGTTTATGGAGTTTCAGTTCCCATTTCTAGCTCTCTGTTACTTGCTGTGTACCTCACAGGAAGCGTTCACATTTGACTTTGAACCTCATTGCAGTGCTCAAGGCCCTCTTATGGATCTCCTTCACATCAAAAGCAAATGTTCAAACCCTCAAGCTGATCAGTTAAGGTGTTCCTCTCCCCTTCTGGAACAACTTCCCCAGCTGCAGAGAGCATATATGTTCATTTACAGCTTCCATATGGAAGATTCTGTCCTCACAAACATCAGCAAGCACTCTGTGGGTGTCTCACAGGACTTACGTCAGTATTTCTGACAGGACAATTAGGTCTTAAGGGCTTTACATCATTTTGCTTGCAGTTTGGAGAGTATAAAATTGAAATATAATTATATATGCGTACATGAGAAAGCAGAGATGGCAATCACTGGTGCATTGAAAAGTGATAGAAAGAGGATGTCCTTACTTTTAAATTTTTCTCCAGGCATTTCTTCCACACATACCAAATACAGTTCCAAATACAGTTGCAAGAACTGAAGTCCTTGCTGTAAAGAGTCTGCCACAAGCTAAGGGTAGATAAATCAGAAGACATTAGATGATTTCTTTTTCTCTTTCACCTATGATACAAATAAGACCCAAGTGATGCTCAGGTCCTTCAGGCACACCTGTTAGTACCACTTTCAATTGTGTTATCAGGTGACATAAGCGTAATGATACCAAATATTCCTGTCTATAATATTTGCATTCTGTTAGTGCCTGAACATCCAGCAGTTTCAGTCTAGTGAAAGAGACCCTGCTTGAGAAATTTGTAGTCTAAATAAGCAAAGATGGAGGAGCTATTTCAAGAGACCTTGCTGAGGGATTAAGTGATGTCAGACTTTCTGGCAGGAAACCTGTGGGAGGCTGGGGAGCTGAACCGAGGGCTGAAAACTGCCAGCAGCATCAGGCTCCAAATTATTCTTTACCTGGCAGCTGCCTGCCAGAGCAAGGTGGTGGTTGCTAAATGAAAAGCAGATGGAGTTAAGTTTAGTTAAAGTAGACAGTCATAACAACAAAGAGCTCTCATCTAATCACGCAGTGTTAGTAGGGCTGAAAATGGAATCGAGTTGTTTTCTATAAATCATTTTCACAAGATAAGAGGCCTGGCTATCCAGCATGGCTCACTAAGTGTTTACACTGTAAACTTTCCTGCCCTCAGCACTACCTCTTTGCTCTAAATTATTGCTTTAACGCATTTAATCATGGAATGTAACAGTCAGATAATAAGAACCCTGTAAACTTCCCCCTCCTTTTCTTTTAAATTAAATTATACACTGGTAGTAAAAGCATGATTATCTGAAGGTTGTGTTTATGAGAATTCTTACCCTCTGAGGAGGGCAGTGAGGAAATAAGAATTAAAAATTGTACTTAATAGAGAAAGCAGCTTGTGGAAATAATTACACAACATGTGAGCCCTGTGCAGCATCTGTATTTAACAATGTTATATTCAGGCCTGTAGAAGCAGGCAAGCAGCCTGTCTTTCAGACAGTCGAATACATAAAGTGTCGCAGTTATAGCGCTAATTTACTAAGATATTGCCAAGATAAAGTGATTGAATCTGGTGAAGAGAGGGAGGAGGACACTGATAACATCTATGGTTATGAGGAGCAATAACAGGCATAGCAGTTTATTAACAAACTCCACAGGTGACTGCACAGCAATAACAGCAAAGCAGTAAAAGGGGAATTCAATCATGTTTTGTTCGAGCTCACAGCGTGTACACACTTTTCCGAACTGGAAAGGTCGTCCGTGGTTGGGAGAGACAGGGAGTGGAACTTTGCCGCTTCAGCTGCATCTCAGCCTGGCCCCAGCTCACATTCAGCCAGCTCTTCTGCTTTCTGCTCTTCAGGCTTTTTTAAGATTTTCAAGATTAACATGTTTTGGTTCATAATCCATGTTCCAATTCAGCTCCGGGATTTTACAAGCTGGACAGAACAACAGCTTTTCCTGCAGCCGCATCCCCTTACACTCAAAGCAATTGAAAAGAATTATTCACTCCAATATTAAATAAACTCCTGTCCACTCAGGTCACTGCCTTAGCCACAGAGGGATTTCAAGTAAACAAAGGAGTCGGATGACAGTGCATGTTTTACCTAGTTTGTTTAAAGCTGTACACTGTTTCCTGGAAAGACAAAGCACTTTCCCTTAATTTGAGTTCTTACATTTCAGTGATGCTGGAAAATGGTGATGTTTGCCAGACTGGCCTGTTTCCTGCTGCCAACATCTTCCTGACAATGTTTGAATAACTTCAGGGATGGACATGCCCCAGAGCCCCCCTGCAAGCTCAGATCTGTCAGAAGACAGAAACAAGGCTGGTACTTACATGAACTTTCTCAGACAAGTTTCTCTTCGTAACTCCTGCAGTTGCACAACTCGCTGTGTGGAGCCGTTTAAGCACGGGCAACAGAAGGAAAACAGCAAAAGAGAGGGAGCTACTTTAACAGTTAATTTTCTGAGGATTTAGTTGCTTGCCTCATTTGGTATCTAGCATCTTGTGCCTGTTTAAGTAATTGATTTGACAGAAACAGCTAAAAAACCTTAGTTAAACTCATTTTGCAAGACTGCATTAATGAGATTCAGCCTGTGAAACAGCCTCATTTGGTACAGTAGTTTCTATTTTCCAACTCCTACAGTCTGAAATCTGACAAAGCTGCAGAAAACAAACAGCAGATGAGATCATAACAGGGCTTTTAGAATAACGAATATCTGTGTTTCTGCACTAACTCAGCCTCTGCCTTCGAACAGAATCTAGGGTGCTTGTAATGCTGCCGAAAAAATAAGTCACATTGTTAGTCTTCTCACACAAGTAAAATACTGTTGATATACTGTGCAGGAGTGTGCTTGTGTTGTATACCAAGGGCAGGTGTTTGCTTTGAGCCAGAGGAGAGGGGGAGAAAGGGAAGTTGCACGATGTCAGCACAGTGTTGGGCCAGAGCTGTAAATCCTAGGGATGGGGTTTATGAGCAGGGACTCGATGCTGCGTTACGAACTCCCAGGGCTCCAGGGTAGCCCATAGAAGAGCCTGAGAAAGGACTTGAGTTGGCTTTGAGCACAGATATAGTGAGCCTGCTTCTGTCCAAAAACTACAGTCTCTGTCATCTCGCCAAGGAGAAAGGAAAGAAATGTTAATAGATGCATCAAAGTCCAGCCCACACAAACATCTCCCTGGAGTGTCAGACCAGCTGTGAGAAATGCATCCTACGATCATAGTCATGTAGGGGTTTGCTCCCTCCTTACAGTGCTGTTTGCAGGTTTTTATCCACCTCTGCTCTGCTCTCATGAGACCCCGATCTGCAGTGTTATGTTCAGCTCTGGGGCTCCCAACATAAGAAGGACATGGACCTGTTAGAGAAAGTCCATGAAGATGATCAGAGGTACGGAGCCCCTCCTCTACGAAGACAAGCTGAGAGAGGTGGGGTTGTTCAGCCTGGAGAAGAGAAGGGTCCAGATAGACTTTGTAGCAGCCTTCCAGTAGCTGAAGGGCGCTACAGGAAAGCTCGGGATGGTCCTTTCATCAGGGAATGTAGTAATAGGATGAGGGGTAATGGTTTCAAACTGAAAGAGAGTAAATTTAGATTAGATATTAGGAAGAAATTCTTTACTATGAGGGTGGTGAGATGCTAGAACAGGTTTTCCCAAGAAGCTGTGGATGCCCTTTCCCTGGAAGTGTTCAAGGCTGAGTTGGACGGGGTTTTGAGCAACGTGGTCTAGTGGGAGGTGTCTCTGCCCGTGTCAGGGGAGTTGAAACTAAACGATCTTTACAGTCACTTTCAACCCCAAACCATTCTGTGATTCTGGGAGGGGTTTGTAAGAAAGATACATTTGTTCTAGCCAGCCAAAATCAGGATCTTCTTCCCAGGCCTCTGGAGCCATGGTAACAGAGTCCTTCCCAGCCTCTTTCTGAGTGATCTCCTGAGTCTTTTCTTCTCAACTACTGCATTTTAATTTCCCAATTACCTGAATCAGAATGGCACAGAGAACCCATGCCCGGGGTCCTGGCAGCTCTTGGGGCACAGAGTTGGGCCCCCTCAGCCATGGATGAGCCTGTGATAGGGTCTGTCACCCCATATCACCCAAATGGAGTCTATCACCCAGACGTGTGCTCTGCAAAGCACCAGCTTAACTCTACTGGGCTGTCTTCCCAAGACCCAAAAATAGCCTGAATAAACAAGGGAAACAGCAAACTGTCCAAGGTGACTCTTTGCAGGTTTGCAGATGTACCTGTCTTCCCCCAGGGGAAATTTAAACAATTACACTCCGTAAACTGGGCTGCTCAGCTAAAAATTCTCTGGAAGCATGCTTAGGCTGGCAGCTAAATTAGAGAGAACACATCTCCCTGCATTATTAGAAGTAACAGACTTGCTTTTTTTTTTTTTTTAATTTTCTTTTACTATTTCCTTTGCAAATTGCTAGGCACTTCTAAACACAAACCAGTTTTGCCTTTTCAACTTTCCTCACATTACAGCCCAGCTAACTCCATTAGCAAATAAAGTAAATAGCCAAAGCACTTATGAAAGTCTAAATTCCCTGAAGGTAATAACTGTATAAAACACATGGGAGTTGTTATTGCAAGGCAAGGAAATGGAAAGCTTTTAGTTTGTCATTAAGCCAGCTTAGTATTTTAGTAGGTCTTGGTACTATTTATTAACAATTCATAAATTCAGACCTGCAAGAGTCTACATTAAGTGATACGTATTTTTGTACTGATGTGCAGTACTTGTACTATTTGTCCTGAATTCCACGTAAGCAGTGCTTCATAAGCTGACCTGGCTTTTCCCATTAAATAGTTCTCCTGTGTGGAGTGAGCTCCAGTCACTGCAACTTCCTGGAAGAATTCCCGTTCAACACAGTAACAGCATCAGGAAGCAACTTTCCAGGTTGTCATTAGTTTAAAATTCAATATTTACAAGCAATTCAAGTATGAGGAGCCTTTGAGCATTAGAGGGTGTTATATCCTTATGCAGGAAGGAGCAGGGATGGATGAGTGAGAATGAAAAACAACCCACAAAGGGGAAGAACAAGATAAGATGCTGCCATAGATGTGATCCTAGAGGAACCTAAATCCATCAGCTTATGGTGCAAGACCATGCAGGTCGCATCTTTTGTTTGACGTATTTTCCCTACCTTAACTTTTGTGGTCCAATCTTTTAGTCCTTCTGTTCTTCGTTTCTCTAAAAGATCTCTCATTTTTGACAGTTCCAGTGTGGCAGTGGTTAGACCATCTGTTCCTTTCACGTTTTAACTTCTTGTTCCTTCATCACTGACACTAACTCCTCCAAGATGATAGCTTCTTGTGTCATCACTGTTAACTCCTTAGAAGATGTTCCATGCCCTAACAAAAGGTGAGATGAAGAATTGGTGTCTCAGGCACAAGCAGATATCTTGTCCTCTATATCAGCTTTTTTAACATACTTGCAACTCTCAGCAAAATTGTGAAACTGTAGTAACAAAAATTCCAGTCCGTTCTCCACACTTCTGGCACCAGTTAATAAGGTTGGTGCTTTCATTTAGGAACACCCTGCTGATGAGATGGCCACCTGAAGCCACATTCATTCTACTGCATACATGCTCTACCTTAGGGGGGACCCCGGCAGGCACCAGGACATGCACAGCGGTATCCTTCTGGCGCTCCTGCAGTGCTCGTGTGCTTTCTGTGAGCCGCCACTAACCAGCTGTCATTGCTCAAAAATCTACCAGTCTACCTGTGCTTATGACACCAAATCTCTTGCAGTGGAGATGTCATAAGTTGTCTTAAGTGCAACCAGACTGTCATTTTTAAGGTCCCTTCCTTAATATCTCACTACTCGCTACTCACTACCTCCTCTGATTGTCTGAGGACACCTTCAGTTAGAGGCATTTACGCATTAGTGGGATCATGCAGCACAGGGCTCTGGGCTTGACTCTTGCAGGCACTCTCTGTCAGTTTTTGTAACTGCAACGCAAGCTACTGAGTCTGATGTCGTTCTCCAGAGACTGCAGGGTGGAATTAACTTCTACTGAAAAATTTTTGGTGTGGACCATCAATTTGCTGAGGTTCACCTTATTTTGCAGGAACCAGAGCCCTCAGAATGGATGCATTGACCGTAGGTCTGAGAGACAATGTGCAAACTTGTTCTGGCATTGCATATAGATGAAATGAAATGAAATAAAAAGGTAAATCAACAGCCCATAAGCTTCCTGGTTTGGATTATTTAATTTCTCATTCTTTCCGCTCTGTGTGTAGTGGGACTATTCAAGCCTGAGATGACAATTATGAACAGCAATTAGTGGAATATGCTGCCTGTTAACTTTGTCACAGCCTCTGTTATGAAACATACTTTTCATACATGAGAAAAAAACTGTAATGATTTACTGTCTACCGTCTGCCAGTGCTTCTGCAGTAATTCATTTCAGAAATAAAAATTGAAGTGACATAAGTAGGAGGGAGGAAAAAACTCAACTTTGTTGTTCTTTGCTTCTGACAGGACACTGCAAAGACAGGAGTTATCTCCTATGTTCAGGTGTAATACAAAAATTCTGGTTTTGTTACAAACTTCTATCTATTTTTAGAAATGTATTGCAAGTTTGAATTACAAATAGAAGTAGAAATTTGTTATACAGAAGTGTCATCCTACATCACTCATTGCCCATTTCTTTCCAAAGACTGCAAGAGAAAGCAAGATGATAAGCTTAGAGGTAGAGATGTACACTGTATTTCTGTTCAGTCACAGGCTTTCCACCTTCCAGTGAAATGGACTGGACCGTGCTTACTGAAAGCAGACTGTCTTCTGCTGCTCATCTCTGTTACTAAAACATAGTAAGACTGTACCAGGAATGTTCCACCAGCCCCTCTCACGTTGAGAACTGGTGTGGCTTTGTTGATCTGTTGATTTGTAAAATAAGTCTCAGTTCGCTTGCAAACGAGTTTATTTCTTTTGGTACTTTCTATTACATTGTATTCCTCTTAGGGAACAGAAATGTTCTTTACGTTTCTTTTCCAATCTACTGCGCTAACTACACCTTTCCTTTCCTTTCCTTTCCTTTCCTTTCCTTTCCTTTCCTTTCCTTTCCTTTCCTTTCCTTTCCTTTCCTTTCCTTTCCTTTCCTTTCCTTCCTTTCCTTTCCTTTCCTTTCCTTTCCTTTCCTTTCCTTTCCTTTCCTTTCCTTTCCTTTCCTTTCCTTTCCTTTCCTTTCCTTTCCTTTCCTTTCCTTTCCTTTCCTTTCCTTTCCTTTCCTTTCCTTTCCTTTCCTTTCCTTTCCTTTCCTTTCCTTTCCTTTCCTTTCCTTTCCTTTCCTTTCCTTTCCTTTCCTTTCCTTTCCTTTCCTTCCTTTCCTTTCCTTTCCTTTCCTTTCCTTCCCTTCCCTTTCCTTCCCTTTCCTTTCCTTCCCTTCCCTTCCCTTCCCTTCCCTTCCCTTCCCTTCCCTTCCCTTCCCTTCCCTTCCCTTCCCTTCCCTTCCCTTCCCTTCCCTTCCCTTCCCTTCCCTTCCCTTCCCTTCCCTTCCCTTCCCTTCCCTTCCCTTCCCTTCCCTTCCCTTCCCTTCCCTTCCCTTCCCTTCCCTTCCCTTCCCTTCCCTTCCCTTCCCTTCCCTTCCCTTCCCTTCCCCTTCCCCTTTCTCTTCCCCTTTCCCTTCCCCTTCCCCTTCCCCTTTCCCTTCCCCTTTCCCTTCCCCTTTCCCTTCCCCTTTCCCTTTCCCTTTCCCTTTCCCTTTCCCTTTCCCTTTCCCTTTCCCTTTCCCTTTCCCTTTCCCTCAAACCTATATCCAGACATCTGTTTTCAACATCATAATTCATATGATGCTTCTCAGATTACACTCTGGGACCAAGAGTGGGTAGAATGTGAACAGTTTGCACAGTATTTAAAGAACAGGTTGCACCTTTCTTGCTTGTTGTTACAGACAAGTTCCTAGAAATCTATCAATTTCCAGCTTCAAGACCGGAAACCACTTCCTCTGGAAATGTTTGAAAATATAGATTGTTTTGGTACTTAACTCTTTACCACAAATATTTGGCTGATAAAATATCACAGTCTTTCCATGAACGTACCCAGGCTAACAAACTTCAAGCTTGCTCCCGCTACCCAGGCTAACAAACTTCAAGCTTGCTCATGTGCGGGAGCTGTGTTATTATGACTGCTTGATGATTTTGTATCTGTAGGCCAAAAGCTTTGCAATTTGTTGTTCACAAGAAATAAACAGTTACGGCTCTGTGTCTGTCTTGTCATCCAATATGACATGCATATCTTTCGGTGCAAAGACATGGCATACAAAGCCAGACATCGCTTCTTTCCTCTTTGCTCCCCCTAGTAGATCCAAGAATGACCAACTAAACTTCATTACTATTGATTCCTTCACAGTGGTTTGTGTTTAGGGATAAAATGCTGGTGTTATCAGAAAGAAAATTAAGCCTTACATTAATGTCCCAAAATCATATTATCTGGATAAACATTTAATTTCAAATTTAACTAAATTTGGCTGTCAGATGAATTACACCATTTTGTCTTGACCTGCAAAATTCTTCATGTAATTCTCTATTTCACAATCATTTTCGCAACTTCCTAGTATTCATCCTTCTACACAGAATTAGCAGGCCAACCTTGTGGTGTAGTAGTAGCTTCGTCCACCTTTTGTCCCTTTTCTGAAAGAGAGCTTTGGTGGTGTTTTCTGCTGGCTAGAGGAAATTCACATGCCACCTTTTAGGTAAGAATTATATGTATACATCTATATACAAAATTAAGCTCAGAAGTGTTGTGTAATTGACTGTTCCTCTTCTATTACTTCCTAACCCACCATGTGCACACCAGCCCTGCAGCGCTCTTAGCGCCGACAATGGGATGCTGAGAGGGGATCCAGGTCCTTTCGCAAGGGCGCAATCCCACTTTTACCATGGGCACTTGCCAGTCTGTATGGATTGGGTGGGAATGGTCAGATCCAAAGCGAATGAGAAGTAGCAGCCAGAAGTTTCAAAGGAAGAGGAAGTTTCTGAATTCTTCTGGCCTTGAGAGCAGCTGCCTGCAGTGCTGCCCCCAACCTGCCTCCCTGTTCTGCAGGGCTTCTTCTGAAATCTGTTGCAAAAAAGAGGGAAAAGATGCAAACCACAATGTAGTTCTGCAACTCAAATGTCCTACAGTGCCTTTATCAAGACTGAGAGAAATCCTGTAATGTAGATGCTGATGTCCAGTCCCCATTTCCCATCCTAGTACTTTCAGTTTGGCCAGAACAGTAATGAAGTTATTATGAAGGGAAAAAAAATTCCTGTAAGAGTTGACCAACATTTACATGAAACTCTATTGTGAAAGGGGATTTTTTTCAGACTAGAAGTCAACTGTTCTCACAGTGAAAGAAAGTCATTTATTATTTAACCCTGGCATGAAAGAATGAGAGAAAGAGGAGGATTGTTACTTCTCTTAAAGGTAAGAGAAATATTTAATAAACATACTTCACTGTCTCATCTGCCACTTCTTCCCGGTGTTTGCCCACCTTTTCTGGCACGTCTGTTTAGATGTCAGGTTTCACTTTTTTTTTTTTGCCTTCATGTCCTGTAAGGCCATTAAAAAGAACTTGAGCAGGAGCCCTCACTTGATGCAGTATATGCAACAATACATTATAGATACACTATAATAAAACATAGTACATTATATGTACACTACATATGATATTTTTAAAAATGCCACCTTCCATGTTTTCATTGGCTGCAATATCTTTTGTATGAAATGTAATGACTCTGTTTTGTAGCATCTCCTCAGTCTTGGGAAAGGAGAAAGGAAGGGAAGAGAAATGAGCAGTTAACAGCTTTTTGGGCAGAGCTTTTAGTTACCCATAACATAAAACACAATAACTTTTGAGACAGCCATGGGAAGGACATGGGAAGACCCTCTCTGTGGCATTTGTGGGTGTCTGACTGCTCTCTTCTGCTCCACTTGTAGGCTGGTATCTTTCAGGCCCTCCGCTAATCAACACTAATCACATACAGCATCTGCCAGCCATGCAGATCACGCAGCAGGACGGGCACTTTCAGCAGGGCTGGCTGAGGTAACACTTGTAACTCGCACCTCTGGAAGTCAGGCTGCTCCACACCCGAAGCTTCCCCTGAGCACAGTGAAAACCCATGGCTCGGGCACTTGCAGCAGTAGCTGTTGTGTGGGGTTTTAGGCTCCCCGCCACCTAATGAGTGACCCAGCTTCCCAGAGGCTTTCCATACCTTACAACTGAGGTGTCCTTTAATATCGGGTCCTTTGGATCTATATACTGCTGAGATAAGCTGCTGACAGAAATACAAACAGATATAATAGCGTTTCTGTTTCTATAGGTAAGGTGTAGAAAGGCTGCTTGCAAACAGTGCATGCAGAGCTCCTGAAACTACAGTCTGACCTAAGAGTAACCTGGCTGATGTCCCCTCTTAAAGAATAGCTTACACTTTAAAACAGTAAATATAATCTACCAATATATTTGAGAGCAGAAGTCAGAAACTAAAGTTCATCTAAAGTCTTTTCAGCTGTCAGTTTTTCATTTTTACCAGTTTTATGAGACATTTATATTCCTGCACATTCTGCAGAGAGATAAGCATTTTTTATTACATGCTGTAGTTTATGGGATCATTGTTCAAACACACCAATGTTTCCATAAATGTGAGAGTCAAGAATTTCTTGTTTAAAGGTTTAATAACTTCATTTACTATAATGCTCAAATTTTACAGTGCACATTATATGCAACTTTGAAGCACTGCATAAAATATTTATACCATTCCTAGATGTGGCAGCTACCTCTGTGATTAGGGTTTTATTCCTGTTAATTATAAATCAAACATGTGGGGTGATTGGTTTTTTGTTCCCTTGGAAAGCATATTCACATTAAAACTGTCTTTGCTCAGAGTCCTTCTGACAGCTCACCAGTAGCATCAAGCTTCAAATCACAAAGAAAATTCCCATATACAATCCACAAGTTATTATTCCCTGTTAGTTTTCAAAGCCTATTGGTCTCCTTCAGGCCTACCACTTGACTTTGGCTTTGCATAAATTGTAGAGCTCCATCTGAACAGAGTTCATGACAGGTAATGGCATCCTAACTCTTTGTCAGGAGTTTTCTGCATCGTCCAGTTCTCCTGCTATAGGGTGTCTGTGGCTCAGGTGCTGGCAACACTGTCTGTGTTCATGCAATGATACACTGGCACAGGTAGCAAACCTTTGGGTGAAGGCTATAACTGTGTTGGACTGAAAACTAACCTGTTTGCTTTGCTGAGTCAAGTGGGGTTTGCAAAACCCTCCACCTTGAATAGTCACCTTGACTCACATTCTGCCAACCCTGACAGCTCACAAACAGACATTCCATCTTTTTCCATAAGTTTCTGAAGGTCATTTCAGTCTATCGACACAAATAGATAATTTCCTGCGGCTATCCTACAAGTTAAGAGTTCTACAATCATGTAACTTTACAGTCTGTTCTCGATTCATGACTGATTCAACCTAACAGAAATGCAAATTGCTCTATAAATTATAGAGAATGACATCTGTGATAGTGCTAGTGTACTTGTTATAAGTCAGCTGTACTATTCTGCACTGGCATCAGTTCTATTTCTCCTTGCCCAAAGTGTACACTGGCTCTACACCTTCACATTTGTACAGCTGCAGGAGAAATTGTTTAGTCAGATTTAACTTTTTTTGGTAAACATGTACAAATGGACCATCATATACTCAGTGCTGTTGAACAGCAAATACATAATTAATGTCACAGTGCTAAAAGTCTTCACAGTACATATATGTAAGATTGAGTATTGCTATTTTAACGGTACACACTGTTTTATGCAGAATTGCAACTACAGCTGAATCCCTCATCTCTTAGAAGCAAGTAAAAAATTTGTTCTTTCTAAGGTTGAAAGTCCTGCTACTACAGAACATAAGTCTATTAGAAAAATAAACTCCCAAGATGAACTTTTAATGAGAGTACTTATTTAGTGATATGAATTTTGCTGTTAATTGGAATTTGTTAGTCACTCATTTAATCACTGGATATATCTCACTGCTTTCATTTTTTTTTCAGTAGCAAATTCTGCAAATATATTGATTAAAAAAATTCAGTGAATGGTTTTGGCACATAAATCTTTCATCAGCACTTCATTATAGGTATTCATTACTTCAAAATCAAGATACCAGTTGCTTTGATTGGAAACATGAGCTTCTGTGCTTCAAAAAGTTTCTGAACTTTGATTGGATAAGCCAAATTCCTACTACTATGTGTCATAAACAGAGATTAAATAAAAAGCTGATTAGCACTTAAGTGAAGTCTTGAAGAAATTTTTCCTCAAAATACTATTTTAGTGTTACTGTAAAATAGAGAAAAAGCAGTAAATAGATACCTGATACAGGGATAATCCTTTGTGTGTTCAAATATATTCAGAAAGATGAAATTCCATTTTTTTATCCTTTTATGGCTAAATAAAACCACCCTGGACAGCACACATAACCATTAAAAAAAATATGTCAACTGGTCATTGACGCATTGAGACTGACTTGGGCGATCCAAAGAGTAGTCACTAGTGAAGCCAGCTCAGGATGTAGCCAGAATCTTCCTAGCCCATTATAGCAGTTTTAAGATGAAATTTCTTGAGTCTTGAAAAACTGTACAAATGGGGACATGAGGCTCTTTGCAACTGTTGAACCAAAATTCTCTAACGCAAATAAATGATCGAGGCTGTGCTGCTTTTCAACTTGTTTTAGGAACAGGTTCCAGTCAGTCTCTGAAATAGCATGTATTGACGTAAATCATTGAAGCAACTTTGTTCTTCTCAGTCTCTGAAATACAAGTCAGCAGAGGATTGCAGATTTATGAGCAAATACATGTACAGTAGGTACAGCTTCATCAGAATACAGATGTAAATTCCTTTAGAAAAAAAAAAAAAAAACAGTCTGTGGAACGAAAGGAAAGAATAAATAACCATGAATTAAAATGGGTATCCCTGAGGGATCTAACTTCACAAGCTCTCCTCTAAAAGCATAATGTGTGATAACTTTTGATCATCAATAAAGATCATAAAATGCAGCATTTTGCATTTTGAATCCCCAAGACCAAGTTTAGCATGAAAGCTTTATTTTTAGGGAGAAATCTAGGTGTAAATTGTTGATTTGATAAGTCAATATTTTATGGAGGTGATTACACCAGCTAAGGAGTGGTGGTTTTAGCCCTTGAGTGGTTCAAAGAAGCAGCAAACAGAGAGTCATAGAATCCTAGACTCATTTGGGTTGGAAGGGACCTTTGAAGGTCATCTAGTTGAATCCCCCTTCAATAAGCAGGGACATGGTCAAATAGACATGGTTGTACCCTTCCTGCCTCCAGGCAGTGCTGGTAGCTGTTCCTCCAGGGGAGCCAGGATGGCTCTGGGGTACAACCCCTGTTTGCTCTTGCCCCATAGTGATGGGCTTCGTTAGGGATCACTGTCCATACAGGCTGATGGACAGCACTGCAAGCCTGCTCCAGGATTTTCTCTTTCCACCTTCTGCCCCTGCCAATGCTGGGCAGTGCCCTGGCTGAGAAGAGCATCTCAGCAGTGTGAATATTAGCTGGGGACAGAAGTGTTTTAGAAAAAGCAGTAACAACAAAGTTAGCGTCACCCAGGAGGTATTTCCTAGCTCTTTGTGCCGTTGTTTGGTATGGGCAGAGCTCACCTTCAGTAAGTGTAAAACTGCTGTCTCCATTGAGGTCAGAGCTATGCAGGTTCAAGCCACCTGAAAATCTGATTTGGATTCTTAAAGCTGCCACCCCAATTTAAATTAAGATAAATTAATTAAGAATGTGTTCTCTGTCTGGGGACAAGAAAAGACTGTGAAGATGGCACTTAGAAAGGACTCTTTACAGCGTGGAATTGTCTTTTCATTTATTTCAGCTGGGAATTGTTGCAGCTACACTGTGAAAGGTCAGGATAACAACAGCACAGGATTTTACCTTCTGTTCATGTTTCCAGCTATTGCCTCATTCATAATGCTGAGAAAGGGTGCACCAGTTCCTACACAGCTAAGGGAAGAGTGTTATCCACAGAAAACAAGACATTTTGCATGGTCTTTGCATGTTATTCTGCAAATTAAATGCTTGAGGAGAAACTTGGACCCCAGGTGTCCCTGGGTGGGTAGAAAAATGACTACCACAATTGTACTGAGTTCCAAGCGCATGTCATTCTGAGAAAACAGACGTGCAGATCATGACAGCTGCAGCACTAGAAAGCAAGGAAATCTCACAGTCAGGGAGACAAATTTATCTTCTACTTTCCCTTGCAGAGAAGGAAGTCAGTTCTTAGGACAATTAATTTCTGAGTTCTAAAAAATAACTGTATTACAGAAGAGAACAAAAAAGAAGTCTCTCCAATGATTAAGTAATTAACATTTGAAGTATTGAAGCAAACAATAGAAGAATGGATTTCTGAGTCAGTTTTGATCACAATTATTCTGGTGACAGCAGTGGAAAAGGAGGAGGATACTCAGCATTCAGAGAAGCCTTACTGGAATCTGAGCATGACTGCTCCTGGTCCTACCTAACACATAGCAAAAGCCACAGCTCCGACAAACCCCTCCAAACCAAAGGCAAATAGGGTTTCCCTTTGATCAAAAGTTCATACATTTCATAGAATCATAGGATGGTTCGGGTTGGAGGGGACCTTAAAGGTCAGCTAGTTCCAATTCCCCTGCCATGGGCAGGGACACCTCCCACTAGACCAGGTTGCTCAAAGCCCCATCCAGCCCGGCAATGAACACTTCCAGGCAGGGGGCTTCCACAACTTCTCTGGGCAACCTGTTTCAGTGTTTCATCACCTTCATAGTGAAGAGTTTCCACCTAACATCTAATCTAAATCTACACTCTTTGAAACCATTGTCCTGTCACTACACTCCATGACTCTAGATTCTTCTGCTAAGATGGCGAGTTGCATACTCAAAAAATGGTATTCTGACCAGAAAAGGGCAAGTTCCCTAAAGGCTACTGATGTTAGCAAGAAGAAGACTATCACCAACATGAATCTGAGCTGTGCCCCTGCTCTGCCCTCACCCTGGACTTTCCCAGGTATCAGCAGAAGGGCAGCTCTATAGCAGAGCAGCCATCACCTCATGTTACTCATGCACAGGAGGACAAAGTGGAGTCCAAGCAGAGTAGGATCTGAAGACATTCTGTTCTGCTAATAGTTGAAAAAAGAGCAACAGAGAACAACCACCGAAATAACCACAAACTAAATTAGTCCAAATATGCTCACCTTTTATTATTGGGTTAAGTGTAAGGAAAGAACCCCGGAACTTACTGGTACTTACCGTTTACCAATTTAGTTGCCAACAGGGTAATTTTGCCAGTGAGTCGTAAGTTTATCATGAATATAAAGTGCCAGACCAAATCCCCTTCATAGGAGAGGCTGAGGGAGCTGAGGTTGCTTAGTCTGGAGAAGAGGAGACTCGGGAGGACCTTATCACTCTCTACAACTGCCTGAAGGGAGGTTGCAGTCAGGTGGGGGTCGGGCTCTTCTCCTGGGCAACCAGTGACAGGATGAGAGGGCACGGCCTGAAACTGTGTCAGGGGAGGCTTAGGTTGGATCCCAGGAAGCACTTCCTCACGGAGAGGGTGATCAGGCACTGGGATGCACTGCCCAGGGAAGGGGTGGAGTCACCATCCCTGGGGGTGTTTAAGGAGAGGCTGGATGTGGCACTTAGTGCCATGGTCTGGCTGATGTGATGGTGTTGGGTCATAGGCTGGACTTGATAATCTCAGAGGTCTTTTCCAGCCTCAACAATTCTGTGATTCCGTGACACTTTGCTTTTCCCAGTTCTGGCTGCCAACCAAGTTTTGGCTAAGCTGTTTCTCCTAACTCACTTTCATAAAGCTAAAGCACTAACAACAGCCATTAAAGCAATGTGTGCTCAGCACTTGAGAAAGGGAGGACACATGTTCACTTTTAGAAACCTCACTTCAGTCTCCAAAAGACTCTTATTATCCTACTCAGAGAGTCTGACCTCCTGCCACACTGGTCAGCACATCGTGTCCTCTCCTCCCGCACGGCCGTCCTTTACTTTATGTAAAACACGGATCCACACTGCCAATGCTCTGCAGCATCACACGGACTATATGGGGAGAGGTGCTCGTCTCTGCAACCCCTTGTATACCTCTTTGAGCCTGCATTTCAGGTCCACTGGAAAGCAGACTACAAAGCAAAACAATGCCTGTGGGAACAGGCAGCACATAGAGGCTGATACAGGTTGCATGACTGTAAATACAGGATTCTGTTTTTCACACATTGCACAGAACAAATCATTGAAAGGCAATGAAAACTAACAGCTCCGAATAACATTTTTGTTCAATATGAAATCATCTCCATTGTGGCTGTTTTGGTACGTGAAATCTGCAGCAATAAATATTGCTGCAAAGAAAGACTGTTTCAGCTTAACGTTGTTTTGTCTCCAAACTCAGAAAAGAATACAGAAACCCCACTATTTTTCACCAGCAGAGTATTCAGTGCTTATCAATAAATCAAAATTAGTTGCCTCATGATTTTACCATTTCCATTATTAGACCTCAGAGGAAAGGACATCCTGTCTCTGTAGTACCTTGTTCTCCTACAGCACTGATCAGTCAGAGAGCAGTGACGAAGACTGGACAAATGATATTGTCCTTCTGTGGGTCCATTGTTTGAACATGACATTCCTATAAATACAGTGGCCTACTGTAGTCTATGTCATACCATTATACTCTGCTGGATTTTCTGTCTGCTGCCCTATCTGCTCCTCCAACTATGAATAAAAGTCATTTTCCATTGCAACGTCTGAGAAGCAGACAGGGAATGCAGAGCTTTGGAAGAAAAGTGAATCTTATTAATAGTTCACCAAAATATCCAAGTAAATGCCAAGTTAGGGTTTGTTGATCTAGCTGAAATCATCCAGCCAGTACAAATCCTACTGTCAGTCTATAAAAAACATAGACTCCGAGAGGGCATCAGAAGACTGGATGTCTAGGGAGCAACAGCCCTCTGATACCTGCCGCACGGTACCTCGTTATAAGGATGAATAATAACCAGTCTGGGAAGGGAATTTATTAGAAAGTGAATGGCTTATTTCAATTTGTCTATATAAAGAAGAGGCATTGCTGGAATGGAAAGCACTCTTCAGCTTCTGTTGCTCCTCTGGAAATTTACCCCAGATGTAAGAACAATTAGGCAAGTAGTTTCTTTGATGCTTACCATGAGCTTCCCTTTTGTAGCACAATTTCTTCTTAACTGTGCAAGCTATTGACACACATGAAAATGACAACATACTGGTTACAGACCTCCTCCAGGACTATTAGATTTTTAATGGAGAGTGCGGGATACTAAAAGAGTGTCTCAACACTAGAATTTAAAATTCCTGATCTAGCCTGTTTAATGTTAATTGAAAAAAAAAAAAAAAGGAAAACAAAACAAAAAAAAACAACCCCTACAGAGACTGAGGAAGAACTGAGTTATTTAGTCCTCTGCTTTCTCTGTCTGGAGTCAAGAATTACTGTCCATCACATGTTAGCAGAATGCAAATTGCACAGGTGGAAAAGTAAATGAAATCTAAAAAATATGTGAGCTACCAAAACATGTTGTGACAAAATATATGAAATATGAAGTGCAGAAGTCTCAAAATACAAACCTCCCCTCCATCTAATGAAAGAAAAGTATAAGTTCTGTCTTCCCTTTAACACCACGTATCTTTAATAAATTCCAAGACGCTGCTGAGGAGGGGGGAACTATACACATGCACACGTGAGCACACACAGCTTCAATCTTATCTTTCTGTAAAATAATGAATTATGTAAAACCATTCCCTACAGCATGACCCATCTATCTAGTAAAAAGGTAGGGGAAGTGAATGAGTTTCCAGTTCTTAATCACATTCAGTGCACAAAATGTCTTCAGAAATCTGTTTTAATTTATATTGTGTTCTCTATTTAGAATGAACAATTCATTCAGTGCCAGATTAGTACCTGAGCAAGTAAGAGTCACATAAAACACTGAATGCATCAGTGCAGATGTGTAAAGCAATCAATATATTTTGAATGTTAAGCCCCTTATATGAATCTGGAACACAAAGGGTTTCATGCTGTTGTTTCAGAAGCACAAGTAGTACCTTACTTTTTCAGGTTACTAATTCTGAAAAAAAAAAAAAAAAAAAAAAGGAAAAAGCAAATAAATTAGCTCATATTATGCTCTATTTGTATGACTGCAGTGTTAGCTCTTAATTTGTGGCTTTTCCAGTTATATTTCCAGAACAAGAATAATGTTGCGAGCATCTGGCAGTTAACTATGGAAATCTTCTCAAAACTAAACACTAAGATATATACATCTCCTCTGTGTTACTGTGTGCAGCACACCAGATGATTTCACGAGTGCTACTTTTCAGAATATGTCCCTTTGAACAGTATTTGTTAGATATTAATGGTTAGCACTACTTTGCTTAAGAGCTTGACTTTCCTCAAGATCATCATCAAAAGCATCACCTTTGTTGCAAAAGATGTATCGAATCCTTAGCAGCATTTTCTCATTCCTAGCTAACTGAAGTAAACTAACTGGCATTCTACAATTATTTTACTTTTTCTCCCACTTAATTCTTTATTTTTTCCAAAATTTTAGAGTGGCATTACTTGCATTTAAGACATTAATTACAGCTCACAGACTGGAAGGAATCGACAGTGAAGATCAGTCTCATGTCAGGCACACAAACTTGTTTCTAAAAAGACTACAAGTCCCACAGGTTCTTAGCATATGGGTTATATCACTGTCCCATCTTCACTTATACAGAAAAATAGAAAGATACGAGCTCTACCAGGAATCATAAAACCTGACTCTGAGATTTGCACATGAGCATAGCCTTTAATGTTGATTTTGGTCTAAAGTTATACACCACAGAGATCGACACACCAAAGCCTGAGCTGTAAGTAGGGTCCTGGGAGTTTTCTCTGTAAAGCCACTTCATCCTATTATGTTTCCCAGCAGGAGTCGAGCAGAAGAAAGAAAAGACAAGTCACCTCTCGTCCCAGGGCTGCTCCTCTCTCTTTCACATGACGAACACCTGATGGCCCCCGGTGACTGTCCTGACAGGGGCAGTGCTTTAGCGACAAGTCATGTCACCCTGCTGAAGGGAGCTTAAAAGATCAAGAGGGCCTAAGAGTTGGAGGATAGAAGGGAGAAAAAAGTTTTCTGGAGGGGAAGTATTGACAGGGTGTGGAGGAGGGTAAGGGAGCAGCCACTGCCACTGAAAAGCTCCTGTACCTTATTGGTTTGGAAGATACTCATGGGCCAGGGAGGTATGCACATGGCACACATGCTTTACAGGCTTATATTCCTTTTCTTTAATTTAGGCAAATGCCAAGTGCCTTTCACCTTCACAGTATATTTTCTTTAGTTTCTCTTTTTCCCCTGAGACAACAAACAGCTTATAGAAGTTTTGAAACAATTCAAGCAGGAGTTGGATACAGAGAATGTATCAAATTTTCCAGGGTAAAAAAAAAAAATAATTACATTTCAGCTAGTGGATAGATGCGTCACAAAAATATTTCTGTATGTGTGTGAGTGTGGTGCATTGTGTTCATCTATATGTACGTGTATATGCACAGCCACATTCATTTTATAAGCCCTTCAGTGACTCTGGGAGGTTAAGAACATTTTGAGAACATCACAAAAAGCAGTCCAGGATTTGTGGATGTCATTTGCCCATCCTACTTAATATACACTCAGTGATGCTTTCTGTGTTTATCAACGTAAAGCAGTAGCATGTGAAATTAAAGAAAGAACAGAAAAGTGAGATTAAAAAAAAAAAAGAAACAACCTAAACTACTACATTTTCTGGAAGGAAGGGAGAAAAACACTGTGAGTAGCCCCTCAGGAGGCTTTCTTCAATGTCCTCAAATTGTCAGAGGGACCAGCCTTGTCGCAGCGCAGTGCAGCATGTCCCATCCCTGGATAGAAGCCACATGCGGAAAACATGTTGACTTGGTGGATCCTGGCCTCATTGCACTGCTTTGCTGCAGGAGGCCAGCATTACTGGCCAAGAGAGACGATGGTTCCAGATTTACATACGAGGTGCTGTTTAAGTGGATAGTTTAAACTCTGGAGTAAGGCCCTGAGGAACGTACTGCATGGAGCAGGAGTGAATATAATTAAAACACTTGGCCTTGTGTTCCCATCCATTTAATTTTACTGTTTTCAGCCTCTAATTTCTCAGACCAAGTTCCTTATTATCCTAAGGAATTCCTTTACATCACAGATCCATCTCAAGACATTGCTTTGTGTCAGCTGTCTGATCTCACACCTTCAGAAATTAAGTGCCTATGTCAAGAAGGTTCACTGTATAGATTTTTTACGAATTTGATCATGTTTAACATCTGGGGTCATCACGGTAGGTGATTTGAGACCTGTGTTTAAGCACTGTAGGAGCGTGGAGAAGAAAGTCAATAGCTAATGTGCTGACAGTGTGCCCTCCATGATGCTAACTAGCTCAGAGTGTAGCAGCATGAGGGTGGTGTCTACAAAGCCAACTTAAACTTACAAGTTCTTGCTATTTCTCTTACCTGTGGCCACCTACTTTTGCCCAAATGATGCAGTCTATTGTCACTTTGGTTTTCTGGCTACTTCCCAGCTCCTCAGACATTCTCTTAACACAATGGGGAAAGTAGGACTTTATAGAAGTGGGAAAGAAATTAGTAAATTCAGATGGGGAGGAGGTAATCTTTGACATCAAAGGCGATGTATATGTATGTAACTAAATCCTCTCAGTTACCATGGAAAATGCATGGTAAAGCATGTCAATTATTAGCTTAAGAAATGTAACACTTATGTCGAAATATTCCCTCCTCACACCATGTTTTAAAAATAAATGTAACTGCATACAATACAAAGCGTTTGAAGTTATGCACAGATTCCTCATTCCTAAAAATATGCAAAACTTGACAATCAAGTATGGCAAAGGAGTCTGAAGGTCTTAAAATCTCTTACAAATTCAACAGAAACACTTTTGCGAACTTGCTGAATGGGCTGGAAGCCATGCTTGGGTTTCTGCTTGCCATGTCCTCTCTCTGTGCTGAGGGGTGAGGGGGGCACTCTCCCTCAGGAGAGTTTCCTAGGTCCCCCCTCATGCTGCAAATTCTCATCGGCATCCAGCCTGAAGGGTTGCTTCTTCTCACCTTCTCTGCTCCATGTCTGCCTCGAAAACCCTATGATGGAAAAGCCAAAGGGATTCACAAAGTGAATGAGTGCAGAGGGCTTGCTGAGGGCAGCTGAGGTGCATGAGGGTTTCACCCAGCCTGTAGCTGTTCCCTGATGGCTCTGAGACCTTTTGGGGGGTGTTGGAAAGCAGAGCTCACAACATCTGCAGCTTAGTCTTGTGGGAAAGCCATAATGCAGTTTTGTTGGATTTTAAAACCCTTGTTGTTTTCACAGAATTTATGTAACCTCAACAAATACATTCATAAATAGTGTTGTAGCATTATTTCATACCATAATACAAAGCACAGCAAAGGAAAAAATTTATTAAACAATGCATCCTTTACTCCTGAATAAGCAAAAAAATTTAAGGAGACTCTGGAATGTTGAATTTTAATGAGATGATAAAAAATATTCAGGCTGTATTGGCCATTCCAGTATTAGAGCAATGAAAGTCTAACAACTACCACTAACTTTTATATAATGTGTCATGTAATATGCAGACAAAATGCCAGCCGAAGACTACTTTTTAAACAACACACATTCGTAGTGAACCCTTGATGAACATTTTAACAGAATGCCAGCACGGCTCAGAAGAAACCAACAGAGTAGTGTTAAAACTTGCATAAAGCTCCACACTAAGTTTTCTGCAAGTCTGTATTTATTACAGGAACCCTTCCCCATTTAAATACACCAAAATTTTAAAAATACTGCCAACACCATCAAAATCATACTGGGATCCTTTCTTACAAACCTTTACTGATGAGGTAGAACAGCACAGGACCCTCTGGCCATCATGGAAAGAGCATCAGCCTGGTTCTGTGGGACACCTGACCCATGTGGTTAAGTAAGCAGATAACTGAGCTCTAGGTATTCATGTGTGTACAGCAGCAGCTTCATGTAAAACCCGAGGACAGGACCATTTGTGTAACTCTGTATGACACAAAGGAAATCTTACAGTCCCCTTGGAGCCATCATCCATTTACAAACTGCCTCCAAGCAGTATGATCTTGACGACCAACACTTCTGCTCTGCAGGTGGCTCCAGGAGGTGAACAAAATGCAGTGGTTTAAGTCTTCTTTTTCTCTCTCCATGACCTGAAACTGTGGACTTTGAAACTGTAAAATATTTTCCTGCAGATAAAGCTTTTGGGATCCAGGACTGAATGTAATCTGCTCTGGTCCCCACAGAGGTATATTATGGGATGGAGGAGGAGGACAAAACATTTTTGTATTTAGAGGAGAAAACCTGCATCTAGTCATTTGCACCTGTACCTCCTCACAAAACTAGATTATGTGACAGTAAGATAAACTCATGGACTGGAGTGCTGAGAACAAAGACAGTGGTGGAAAATCTGAGATAAAAGCATGATATTATAAAGAAATTTTTCTAGACGGTATGGCTCTGAAATCTGCTGCAGTTGGAGAACATGTCTTCTCACAGCATGGCCACACTTGTATGCAGGAGCTGGCGTCTGCCCTTTCAAAGTTCCACAACTAGGAAGAAGGTGAGGAAGCCTGGACTTAGTGACTGGGCATAGATTTGAAAATCTGTGGGGAGAGCCAGTAAAACGAGCTGGAGTATACAGGCTCCACCCAGGCAGCAATAAACCTTTTGTACCCTTAAATCTGATGTCAAATACTATTCTTGAAGGGACCTAAACACCGCAGCAGCCTCTGTCGTGCTTTGGCATGCTCACGTGCTGACAGTACGAGCTACGGTGTTTCGCTCAACCACCCACTTCATTGAAGTTCTGTATACTACATTAAAAATTATAAAAAGCCTGCATCACTGTGAAGGTGGAGGAAGAGCAGATCCTTCAGTAAATGGTAAGTGTCCCAAAGAAACTCTTTTTAATGCCTCAAGGCAGGAAAGTTTACGAGCAGGTATAGTAAAAGCTGGCAGGAGGCACTTTATTTCATGTTTCCATCTGCCAGTTGTATTTTGTGAAATTTAAGATTGTCCTTTCACACAATAAATTCACCTTTTTTTACTGCAGAAATTTCACATTAAATACTAGTAACATTGTTTCAGGGGATCAACTAAAGGACATAACAGGCAATTAAACAGCTCCAATTATATCATAATTTTCTGTGTTGACTTATTTCAACAGATTACTGAATTTCTATTGAAATGGTATTCCAAAGGGGCTTAGCAATGTTTTAAGTATATGTTCCAGGGCTACAGTCCCAGTACTGAATACTAATAAGTCTGAGATGTGTGCTCTCATGTGTCACAGATATCATAGTTTCAGTTCATTTTCCATGAATTATTGAAATGAAGAATTATTTCCTGTTTTCTTTTTTGAATCAACACTTACTACCAGCAGCGCTGGAAGGAGTGAAATCCAGGAAATGTGTTGCAGTAGATAAGAACTGAAAGCAGTGTGCTGGGGATGTTACCTGCATTTACATATTTGTATTTTCTTAAGTAATCAGAAGAGCCTGTCCAAGTTGTATAACCTATGCAAAATAAATAACTACAAACTAGATAACTGGAAGCGAAGGCTTGCATAGTAGCAACAATTCATACCATCCCTGCAGCAATTGCTTGGGCAATTTTCCACTTTGTCTTGCAAGATTCACACTATCCAGCTCTCTTAAGGATTGTTCCAGCTCCCTGGGAAATGACATACAAGGTCTCCTTAGGGTCAAGAAGTAAAAACAAGAGGTACAAAAGCATACACACACTTAAAGAGTAAATGTAATATCAGGAATCTGGTTTGTATACTACGTGGATGTCTGGAAAGTGGGAATATTAGGAAAAACTGGTGAATAATGTCTGTGTAATAAACAGCGTAAATTAGATTGTATACAGCTCTAGAGACATTATGCAGCTGTTTTAAGGTGTTCATGGTTTTAAATCACCTGCCTGTGACTTAAAAAAGGAGCCCAAAGCCAAGTGTCTAATGCAATATGTAGCCATGGAAATCGGTGCCTTTCCTAACTTAAGGCATGTTGAAGAATCTGGGTGAATCTGTGCAGACTGAATATGTAGATACACAGAGTATGCCGGTTTAGCTCAGTGGGTTGAGTGTGGTGCTTGAAACACCAAAGGTCACGGGTTCGATTCCCGTTCGGTTCTCACGTGTTGCCTGACCTAGTCAAGAGGTGGCGTCCCTGCTGACAACAGGGAGGCTGGATTAAAATGATCTCTAAGGTCCCTCCCAGCCCAGGCCATTCTATGATTCTATGATGATTCTATGAATATAACCTGTTCATAACAAAACCTTCCACTGTTGCTCTTCTGGGGAACAGCATGGAAGATGCCAAGAGGGAACCGTTGTTAATCAAATTTTCCAATACTTTCTTGAGACTCCACAGTTCTCTCCAATATGTGCCACAGCTTCTGGTCTGAATAAGTTAAAATGTTTTCAATAAAAAACCAAAATAATCTTTCCTTCAAAATGGATCTAATGCAATTTAATTTTGATATTACAGTTGTGAGCACCCTGAGCTGTCTATAATAGACTACACAAACTTAGATGTCCAAATCTGCAGTCAAAATTTCAAAGAACATAAACCCGTGAAGAGCCAAGTGATCGGCTTAAAGCATAAAATGAAAGCGTGTTAAGGCAATTCAGTGATTTTCAGCAACGGTTTATCTTTTGCCACTCTTGACCAACAATTGTCTTTATTTCAGTTATTTAGCTTAGGTCACTGTTACAGCCACATCATACAATCTCCAGAACACAAGGATAAAGAAAACTGGTTTTCCTCTCCCAGCCAATCATACAATCATAGAATCATAGAACAATTCAGGTTGGAAAAGACCCTTGGGATCATCGAGTCCAACCATTAACCCTACTCTACAAGTTCACCCCTAAACCATATCACCCAACACCACATCTAAGTGACACTTAAACACATCCAGGGATGGCGACCCAACCACCTCCCTAGGCAGTCTTTTCCAGTGTCTGACCACTCTTTCCATGAAGAATTTCTTCCCAATGTCCAGCCTAAACTTGCCCTGTTGCAACTTGAAACCATTCCCCCTGTTTCTGTCCCTAATGACCTGTGAGAAGAGACCAGCACCAACTGCTCTACAATGTCCTTTCAAGTAACTGTAGAGCATGATGAGGTCCCCCTTCAGCCTACTCTTCCTTAAACCGAACAATCCCAGCTCCCTCAATTGCTCCTCATAAGATTTATTTTCCAGGCCCTTCACCAGCTTTATTGCCCTTTTCTGCACTCGCTCCAACATCTCGAAATCTCTCCTATACTGAGGTGCCCAAAACTGAACACAATACTCAAGGTGCAGCCTCACCAGTGCTGAATACAGGGGGACAATCACCTCCCTACTTCTGCTGGTCACAAAATTTCTAACACAAGCCAGGATAACAAGACACTGGAAGTTGAGATACACACAACCTTTAAATCCTGAAAGACATGGCAACAGGCAAAAAAGGATTCAATTCACTAAACAGCACTAAAATTTATTTATTAAATAAAAATCACGAACTGTAACACATGGTCCAATATACATAAAAATGGTTTTACCCCATATATTTATTGTAGTTATGTTTAAATAAAAAACGACAGTGTGGTTTTTGCTATAGTTAATTCCCATTGCTATTGAAAAACTTGATATAAGTTAGTGAGTATAATCAATAACACTTGCAATTTTATCGTGTCATGTAAAAATTAGGCATATGAAAAGTGACTCCAAAATTGGTTAACTGTGCATAAGGTAATCTTTTTAGCCAAAGTTGTACGATTTGGTATATAAACTATACTTATTCCAGACCAGCATATTTTAATGGATGTTTCCTCACAAGAAACAGTATCTCTTACAAAAATTAGCCAGTTGATACAACTCTATAATAAAGTTATTTAGCATATCTAATGCTATAAAATATATAAATTATATTTATTTGGATGTTGATACAAATTATCATTAGAACGTGTGCTTTTAGCATTTGATTTAAAACATGCTCTGAAAGACAGTCAACTATTTAGGTATAATAGGTATAATCTTAGGAATTTTACTAATATCTGTACTTCCTTGCTATCTTTATGGTCTCAATTTAGTATATCACAATTTAACTGTGCCACTCATTTTCACATTACAAAATTGAGTTGTTTTATTTTTTCTTTACAAGTATGGTCATCTAAGTATCCCAAATCACAATCTTACCCAGCTGAAATGGGTAACATCTGTTGCAGTCTATTAAATGATGTACATTAATAAAACAAATGCATTTCTTAACACTTTGTGGATGCAAGAACTACTTTTTCCAGACTGGCTCACATCAGGTTAAGAAAACTCTCACATCCTTCCAGAATTTTCAACTTCTTTCGTGGTCCTGAAATGCAGAATCTGTGCCCCCTTCGTTCTTTGTTACAGTCTGTATTTTTGAAAGCAGGTTTGCTTTAAGTGGTTTCTGTGTCTCAGTTTGTTTTCCTCTTTCGCTAAAAATACAATTCCCATTTTTCTCACCCCTCATTTACAAAATCTGACTCACCATCTTTGCACTCACTCGTAACACAGCACGACAAAGAACTGCCAGCAGGAAACAAGGATTAAGGGCTTGGCTTTTCTTAAGTTAGCTAAAAGTGAATATTTTATTCTCTCACACCCAAAAAACCCCAATCATTTACTATATATTTTCCAAGGACACCAGAACATTTCATCAGGTATTTTAGACAGTTATAAATAACTTGTACTTTCCAAAAACTTTCCTAAAACATTCTGAGCTCTTGGTTAACTCTATATTCAGATATTCTTCAAAAAACTCTCTTGATTCCCTTTCTTGGGGAACAAAAAGAAAAATTATAACATATTATAGAGTAAATGTTTGCCAAGGTTTCCATATTTAAGTGGAAACTGGGTTTGAGTACAAGAATCCATCTTAATACAAGGCAGTGGTTTGGGTTTCAGGGGATATGTTTGAAAGTTTCTTTTGTATTTGAATAAAGAAGTTGGGCCAAATATACAGACCTTGAGGTTAAGTAAGGACAAAAGAAATGTGCCTAGACAAGACAGAAAACACCTTTCTCTGGAAATCTAGAGAACACTTAAAGTTTGACTCAAAAACCTCAAAATAATGGGGTGTATAGAAGAAACTTCAATTAAACTTCACCATCTGTAGCAGCAGGGTGACGCTACAGTTAATATTGCACAAGGTCTGGTACTACTGGCAAAGACAGTTGTGATCCATGGACTGGTTAACTGGCTGAAGTCCATGTGATAGCAGTAAACCACGGGAGTTTGCTGTAGACTACATAGCATCACATAACCTTACAACATAAAACAGCTAAATGAAATGATTGCCCACTCTTAATATGCTCAAGCACTTCACTGTTTCTTTTCAACAGGAACAAATGAGGCCAGATTTAGGAAGGTATAAAAAGTAATAAAAAAACAAATCTTGGGGATTTTCTCACCAAACTCTCACTTACCTAAGAGCTTTCTGTGTAAAAATAGCTATTTATTAATATTCTGCAGCAGGGAGTTTGGTGTATTTGCAGTCTTTGGAAACGGAACTCATTTATTTTTCACAGAGTGAAGAGAAATCTCAAGGAACTCTCCAGTGACTCCACTGGGTTTGCCTGGGAATACAGAATTGACTTTATGAAGTATCTTTGTGGAACAGAATTAAAGACAGCCTTTGAAATTAAACTGGTGTCAAAAAGCCAATTTCAGATCGCTTATAAGTCTTTCCTTGCAAAGTCTAATCGTTGTCCTGTCACTTTTTTAAACAGCTTTTGTATGCAGATTTCAACTGTCTCCTGACCATAAGGAGCAAGGTTCCATTTGCAGTATCTGGATATCCACTTCCCCATATCCCAAACACCTATAACACTCAATTCCGCATAACTTCTTACAGGGATTATCCACAGTAGAATAGAAGTGCCTTGGCAGAGTTTGTGGCACGAATGAGCGCTTGAACACATTGCACCAGTGCTGTTAAGATCTTGACTTTCTGAGTGCTGAGTTTACAAAAAATGATAACACTGCCACTTCATCACTTCACAGCATCTGCATGCTTAGTGGTCCACAATGCCATCAATGATGATAAACAACAACAACAACAAAAAAAAATTCACACAATCAGCCATAAAAGGGAAACATTTCTATGCCACACTTCTGACAACCCAATTGTGGTTTTGAATATTTCCCAACCTCAGAACCAACTTGTGCTGCACAACTCTCCCCTTTGGAATTGTCAGCCTGTGTCATGCCAGAAGTCGTTGCTGACCTACTGTGCTATTTGACTGGTGACACATGGTGCTTCTGGGCAATGCCTTAAGTTGGGCTATTGCAGGCTACCAAGGTTCTCAGAGATCTTTTTATACATGAAATTACTCTATTTGCTGACCTGTCACTGGCAGCTGAGCACCCAGGCTGCTACTGCTGACCCAGATGAAATGTGCTCTGGATCTACAGCTTCCCTGAGGTCCAAGACTGATAACAGAGAGGTATATCGGTAGCACAGCAAATCTGGACTTGCAGTTCAGCAGCACTTTTTTTTTTTTTCATTCTCTGGAGTCAAGTTTCAACCTCAGTTGGCTCAGAGTCCTAGATCTAACCCACAGCATTAGGAAGCCAGCAGGCTTGAAAACTGACCCAGAATAAGAACCTTGGATTTTTCCCTCCTTTCCTAGCTCTCACAGATGGGCACATTCCATTTGCTTATCCAACAGGGCTTCTTAGTCCAGGAAGCACTCAGTCATTCGTGCTTCACCTTAAAGATGTAGAAGCGTGGCCCAAATTGTTTGGTCTAGTTAATTTTCTTGTTTACTCTATGAGCTAACAAATTCTTCAGGTGAGCTTTGCAGTATCCCATTATTAGATGCATATAGAAGTAATACATTCAAAACCACAGTTTTTTTGTGTATATCGTTGAACCACAGGCAGCTTTGTAATAAGTCCTTTTTTTCAAACTAGCTGCCAGTACTACATTGTTAATGAGAAATAAAATCACTTTCTCTCTTCCAATTTCTCTCTTTTTGCAGAAATAATATATTGGGAAGAAGATAAACACTCCTCTAAGTAACTAGTAGACGGTGGGACAATAAAAAAAAGTCTTATGAAAACATTAACCAATGGAAATAATATTTAGTGCACAAGATGAAAGGATATTTTAATTTCCTATACCCAGGGATAAGATTGCCAGTCGTCACTTTCGGACAGAAAAAAAAAGAAACACGTTGCTGTTCAGAATAGAAGGAAAAAAGACTTCCAAAGCCAATAGGCATTTCAGTTCTAGCCATATCAAATAATTGTTAGTGATTTATTGTCAGTTTGACTTATGGTACGAACAAGGTCCTGCCAAATTACCAGTTCCTCGAACTGTAGTTTCCGCTCCTCCATGGTTCAAAGGGACACAGAGCTCAAAAGAAGTGATATGGTGCCTAAAGGGACTTGGTGCAAGAGAAATCAGGAGATAGTAGAGAGCAGTCTGCTAAGGAAGAAAAAAATGTAGCTTGGCAGGAAATGTCTGGAAAATGTGAAGCAAGGGAAGACTGAATCACAGTGGAATTCCAGGCTGTATTTATGAAATCAAGACTAAATTACGGTATAATGTTGTGTCTTCCAAACCAAAGGAACAGTACACACAAGGAAACTTGCGCAAAATAACCTTGCTGCTCTGTTAGTGACTTCCTCTCCTGAATTACCTACTATCTTGAGCTAGCAGGTAACCTGAGGCATTAAACATACAGCCATGCATTGTAATTTAGAGCTATAGTTACATTCCTTTGAAGATTTATCACTGTGTGCTGTGAGAAGGATCTGCAATTAAAATCTATGTCAACAATCAGAAGTCAAATGCAAGTATAAGGTCACAGAGATAGAGGAAAACATCTGCTCTATGCACTTCACAGAGCACAATAACACAATGTCTTGGAGAGGCAATTGTTTGTTTCATTTTAACTTTAGAAAATCAAAGAAGTAGAAGTGACTGAAAAGATGTGGTATGATTTATAGCATGGAGGCGGGAAAGAAGAAATTGTGTGTCTAAGGCAGCACTTAGGACAATACATCGCTTGAAGCACATGCTTCAGTTTCACAAACCCAACTTCTGTGAGAAGATACTTAAGAATAAATAAACGTTTATGTGGTGTTCTGAATCTCAATAGATCTAAGCTGATAAACAAGACCATATTATCAAGATTCAAATCTTGATAAATCTTATAATCAAGATGCTGGGGGTCCTAATTATAAGTAGATGGTGGAACCCTAATCACAAGTAATTTTAGTTAACCTTCATGTAGCAGCCAGGAATGGATTGCAGGCAAGCCTGGTTTCCAATTGCACAAGCAGCTTTTCCTCATTGTGCTGCATGCAGTCAGCAGTGGGGTTATGACGACGCTTGGCAGGTGTAAGGGACATGTTCCTGTGAGAGTGAGGAAAGGTGACAGAAGTTGCTCAGCAGAAGTGACAAACCGTGCAGTGAAACTGCAGCGACAGTAGCAGATTTGGAACCCAAAGCCAGGATCAAAACCAGATACAGCTCTCTAAGAAAACCTAATGGCCTAAGGTAGACTTACGTGTGGTTCAGTCGAAATTGAACAGTGTACACAGTGGTGGACAGTGGTGGAGAGTGGAGGATAGTGTAAATCAGTGAAGGACCTGAGAGGAAGCGCAGCACTATCATCCACCTTTCCTTGGACTCTGCAAATGGGTTTCCCATTTCCACACTATGCATAACATTCACAGTCCCAACAGTTTTGTTCCTCTTACCCTACTTTTTTTTTTTTTCTTGCTAGTGGGGAATGAGTCATCTGTCTTCTCTTTCAGTTTTTATTCACTCATACCCTTCTTGCAACATAATTTGGCAAAGATTAATTGTGCAGTTCTATTCCAAACAGGTGTCTGTTTTCTGGCTCCCTCTGTGAACTCAGTTCTGGGGAGCAGATGGTAATAGTTAGCTGCCTTCTGCACCTGCATGGCTGAGAGTAGATCTGAAGAACCTTCCCTGTATGTTGAGTAGCTCAGAGCACTATTCAGATGACCTTGTGGTTAGCACATAAGCAACCAGCTGTATCCAGCTTGGCGCTGACACTGTGGTGATCAGTAGCTGAGCTGAATTTAAGGCAGAAGATGGTTTGGGAAACTAAGATAAGACAAGATTTGATGTATCGTCAGCCAAAGAGGCCCCCCCAGGACCACCAGCATGAATGGACAATACTCACCCAGGTCTTTCCTGCCATATTTCAGGAATTCTTGTAGCAATCACATTAATAAATTCATTTACCGTATTTCATGTCCAGGTGTCAGAAGGGTTTGGGGACTTCTTAATGAAATACTTATGAGGGCCAGTTTAGCTCAGTGGGTTGAGCGTGGTGCTTGAAACATCAAGGTCACAGGTTCGATTCCCGTTCGGTTCTCACGTGTTGCCTGACCTAGTCGAGAGGTGGCGTCCCTACCCACAACAGGGAGGTTGGATTAAAAATGATCTCTAAGGTCCCTTCCAGCCCAGGCCATTCTATGATTCTATGATACTCAGAGTTAATTTTCTAAATGGGCATTGGGTTCAACTGACTACTGGACCAGCCCGATCTATAATTCTCTGACGCAGGAGAGGGAAGGTGTGGGAGAGATGGATTTGAAGCCTGGGTTTTTTTGAAGAGGATAAGTAGTAAGACAAAAGAGAGAGGGAGTGAAAGAAAAGAGAGAGGAAAGAGACATGAGAGTTAAAAAGGGAATTAAGGAACATTCTGCAAATCCATGTGGCATGAAAGTGGGAGTTAAAATTAGTGAAAGAAACAAGTGATCAGCAAAGAATAAAAAAAATCTGGAAATAATCATTAGAAAATTCGATCCAGGGAAAAGCTGTATACTTGAGAAAGGGTTCATATATTCAACAGCTGTTTCAAGGCATGCTTTGAGATACAAACTGAGGCAGAACATGTGGCTCTGACTCTGGTGCAGATCTGGTCATCAGGTCAGTCACTAGTCTGCGGGGCACAAAAGTTGGGCTCATGAGTTTGAGTAAATCCCATCCCTAAAGCAGATCATCAGGCTTCACAGAAAAGGCTCTTTCACTGGCCCACACTTTTTTCTCTGTTGAGGCCTTTGCAAGCTCTTTTGTGCTGAACATGAGGTCTATGACCCCATTCAGTAGGTTAACTTCTTGGTGGGATTTCTGCTCCTGGGTGTTTTCACCACGTTGCACAGCTTGTCTGGGGAGCAGCTCTGTTGGTGCCTCACTTTTTTCCCAAGGTCAATGGTTAGAGACTCTGGCTACATTTCCTGAAGGAGTAATAAGACCACAGCAGCATCAGCATGTCAGCAGCTTTCTGCACAGCATGAAGGACAGTTCCTCTTCTTTGGGACATATTTTTTTAATTTACAAGAAGAAGCTAGCAGAAAAATTGGAAAGTAAATGGAAATACATGATCATTCCGATTTCTAAAACACTACAGAATACCAGTAGCTATACACTGGTAAAAATATGCAGATTCATTAATGCAGGGTTGAACTTTATATCTCAAAGGGCAATTACATAAAAGCAGGTACTTTCTCCTGACTGCTACACTTTAGAAATTCACTGCGAAAATAATCACTCTTTAGATATTTGAGACTCGCATTATTCAGCGGGAGAAAATAAATCTCTTTAAGAGTCCTGTTAGCTGAGAGGAATTATAACTCTTTAGAGGTATTACTGATTTCAATATTAATAACACTATTCTGCAAATCTATTTTTCTAATCAGATCCTGAATCTGTGATCAAAATTTTAAGTCAGGTATTTTCTTTTCAGACCTCATAGTTATCTAATTCCAGGGAGAGAAGACTCAAATAACCTTGCTTCAAATTCCTGTTAAGAATCACCTCATGAACACAAAAAAATAAGTGCCTTGTAAAGACTGATAGGCTGAAAGAGTTTTTCTTCCACTAAAGTTGAATAATATTTAAGAACTTCTTATCTCGATTTTACTCCATATCGTAGAAAAACTAAAAACTTACTACTGCAATACGATTTGTGGGGAAACAAGTAATTTTCCCCAAAGTTTTCTCATACACTCTAAAACATATGAATCTTTCCCCTTTTGTTTTATGTAAAACTAATTGTTATTTTTAACCTACCTTTCACTTCATTGGCACACCTGCATTATAAGACTCCTGGGTATTTTTTTTTTTTTTTTTAATGTCAATAAGTATAGTTTGAGAGTTATTTGATTTTCAAGGAATCTATTAAAAATGTTATTGGAAAGGGTTGGATACTGATGCAATGAGTGGGCTGTAAGAATCTGTACAGACTAGAAATAGAACTGTCAAATGTGTCAAGTCCCAGACTCCTGGTAAATGACCAAGGGTAAAATCATTTATTCCTTTTAACTATTAAGAAATACCTTGCAGTATTTTTTTCTCCTCTGCCTTGTGTCCTCAAGAAAACTCGCACTGTTACACAATAAACTGGATCTGGGAAATACACAGCTGTGAGTAAAATCACACATTTAGTAATAGATTAAACCAAAGGGCTATTTTGACAAGTGCCACTTGGAAAGTGTCTGCAGAAGCCTTGGGAAGGACTATGAGCATGAAGAAAATAGCCTCTTTGATGTATCTTCAATACCTCCAATGAACAGGAATCTGGAAACACATTTTTGCATTTAAGAGCCACTCCCATTAATTTGACTAATTTAAATGAATCTTTGAATAAATTTATATACAGTGGACAGTGTCTTTTTGTTATGCACTGTGGGAAACAATAAGTAACAGTATCATACAAGATAATACCTATTATATAACTGAGATAGGTCCTCTTATCTCTAGCTCTGTATTGATATGCCTTCTCTGTATGTGACCCTGACATATAATGGCCAAGGTAATTTTTGGCTTTGCAGTTATTTGTTTCAATTTTAGATTACCAGGCAATACAAAGGTGTGTGTGATTGTCATCTTTTGCAGGGCTGCTGTAGGAGAACAAGCTGATCATCAATAATTAGTAAAAGAGGTGCAAGGTAGAGAGGAATAAATTTATAAATGAACTTGGAAGAGACCTTACCTTTCAGCCAGGAGATCTTCAGAGAAGGATTATTTCCTTCCTCTTCCTTTACTTTACTCGTTATCTTTCCCCTCTTCCACATCATACTCATGAAGATCCATGGAGAAAGGATTCAGCATTCACAAGGAGGCATAAAACAGCAGTAGCTTTTTTTGCTCCTATTTCAAACTGCAGAGGAGGAGTGGGACAACAAGCTACAGGCACATCTGCCAGTTATCTTTAGACCAATACTCTGAGGAGCCAAGTGACATTAGAGCTGGTGGCACATGCCTTCACCCCCTCCTCCCCACAGACTTCTCCTGGCTGCTGGGCACTCTCTCACATGTCCCAAATGGGATCTTACTAGCCATTCATTGCTTTTTTCCACCACTGCTCCCATCCTCCTTCCTCAGCCAACAGGTTGCTGGTCCTTGCTCACTTCTGCTCCCCACCCTGGCTGTTGGTACGTTTTGGCTATGAGGAGGGAAACCATTCCTCTGAAAAATGAGGAATTAGACTCCAAAATGTTTGGATACAACACTTTTCCAACAGTGTTTTGCTTGCTTTTGGTTGAACCATTATTGCATAAGACTAGTTCAGCTCATATCAACAGAGACTGACACTGGTAGGACCAGAAAGAAAATTCCGGGCCATAAGGTTTACTTTTCTGGTCAAAATTATTAATTATTTAGAAACAAATCTATCATAGGCAGAGCACTTCCTTCAATTAATTCATATTAACATTTTGTTTATGGCACAGAGTAAGCCTTTTCCTTTTCATACTTCAAAGTGAACCCTGGGGGCTCTAAATATGCCTCCTGGTGATTTAATTAAAAGATAAATATGCGTTTTAAAAATGAAAAAGTACAGAAAGAAGGAAAAGCTACAATTAAAAAAGCAGTAGCTATGAGGAAAAGGAGCCCACTATATAAGAAATTAAAAGGAAAACAGAAGTGAGTAACAAAAAGTGTGTGAATCGAGACACAAAAGAAACTAAACAGCTTCTGAACACAGCGGCATAAAGGAGTAAACAATGCACAGTGGATACATAGTCTTCAACATAAAGATTACATGACCATGTGCAGGCTGGATCTACCAGGGTTTGCAGTTGGCTTTGTAGAGTGGCGGAGCAGAGCTGTAGTTCTCAAAACAGTTGTGGTTCCCCTGGATGTAGGACTTCAGCACACAAGTCCCGCCATATTTTGGGGTAACAGGCTAACAAAAGCAAGGTTCATTGCCAGAAGCAGAGTCCCAGCTGAAGAACTTTTGGAAGCCAGTGCTAGATCCTGGTAAGAGCAGGTAAGCACGAATTGTGTCAGCCTCCAGCTCTTTCTGGCATGTGTTTATAATTGCCTGCAATTTCAAATGGCTACAGAAAATTATGTTTTGCTGATGATACAGGTATAAAGTAAGTGTTCTCCTGGATCACATTCATTTAATAGCTTAGTGTAAAGATTTTAAAAAACCCAAACAGTTCAGAGCTATCAAAAACCACTTCTGAAATCCTATTATTTCGTATTGACTACTGAGTGTTCACAAAAGCCTGTTCCAATTCACAGCTTCCAGATGATACAACCCCTCTTGTCTTGACTCCTATCTCTTTTTTTCCCAGTCTCCAGGTCCCAAAGAATCTTTTCAGCCTCACACTGGGAGAATGATACTGGTTCAGAATGGACAATTTTCACACCAGTGGCAGTAACAATTACAGACTCAGTCTGAGTTCAAGAGACTGACAGATACATGTTTTGTCTTTCTGCATAGTATTTTATGTTACAAAACATTCCTCCACAAGGACTCTTGTATCTTTTATTAGCGTCAGGGGAAATTAAACACACGTGAAGACATACAGCTATATGGCCTGAAGAACTGTAACATGTATCTGCACCCACATATGTGCTAAAACGAGCATATACACTCTTCACACCCTCACCCAGGAAATGGAAGTTTAGCAGAACAAGGATATTAAACTGATCTTGTCAGGAACTCCAGACAATATTTTATCCTCCACTCCTTGGAAGAGAGAATTAGGAAACAGTTTTATAACTTGGGTGGGGAGAAACCAATGAACTGAAATAAAGATTCTGGGTTGATGAAACAGCTCAGCAGTTCGGAGTTCCTGTCTTGCTGGTTATGACATGGTTCCTCTCACAAGTATCCCAGCTGAAGCTCAGGAAGGCAGCAATAAGCCTCAAGGCCTTGGGGTCTTTGCCAAGAAAAGTAGAATGTTCATAGACAGAAAATGAGAGAATGTGGCTGCCTCTAATGTTCACATCTTCAGTCTTCCCGCTGCTCCTCACTGCTCTGACTGCAGGAGCAAGGGATATGTATGGCTCTAGCTGAGAAACTCAAAGGCCAGGGCTCATTTTGAAAAGATCGGCTTGGGCATGAGCAAATACTTCAAATGCAAATCTCAGATTTATCTGATGGAAAATTACTCCCTGAACAGCTTAAAACTGAGTTTTCTACCAAAAAAAAAAAAAGATTTTTTTTCAAAGAATAAATATTTTTTTTTAAATTAAAATGTCACTTCATTATCCAATAAGCAAACTCTTAAAACCTGAACATTCCAGCAGAAAATGAAATGCAGTTCAAGAAAATAACAGTTCCAGCAATTCAAGCTCTTATATGCCTGGATGATTCTAAAACTTCAGACGAAATCTATTTCTCAGACATCCTTCGAGATTCTTTTGAAACATATGCTCCCTTTTTTCCTAAAAACAAGACAGTGCTGCATTAAAGAATATTTTTTCTAAAACTTGGACCCATGTGAGGTAGAGTAGGGGTTTAGGTACCTGAAACAGAGCTCTGATAAACCCCATCAAAGTATTACAGCTTTCCACCAGAAGGCTGGATGAATAGCTATGCAGCACCTTAGAATTGCTCAAAGCCTTTTGCTAACTGACAATATAAAGATCAGAACGAGTTTGTCTACATCATATTCAAAGGAAAAGATACACATAAAATCCAGATAGCTGGAAAAAATCTCTAGGCTGTATAAGTGGAAGCCACAAAGCTGGAAGAAGCTTTTTATATCTTTCACCTCTACAAAATTTTCTTGTCTTCAAAATTCATGGCTCCTGCAGCCTCATGGAAATATTTATTTTCAAATACATATTTACATATCTACTCCGCCAAGGGTAATGTTAGGACTCAAAAAGAAATGAAAAATCATCTACGTTTGAATTCATTGCTAGTCTGTTGCAAGCATGAAAAAGTAGATTTCTGATTCTTGCCATTGATTTTGTAGATCTTTATCAGAAAAATGGTATTTATCCGAAAGAATCAAGGTCTCACTAAATACCACCTTTGCCTTTCTTTCCCCTTCCCTCCACCAAAAAAAGCTATGGGATTAGACATAAGAAAAAGAACAAGGAATCTTCATAATATGAACAATTATTTAAATCACCTATGGTGCACTTTTGAAGGTATAAATGACTGCTGTTAAAATTTGAATACACGTGATGTGTGGGGATACTGTTAAGCTTTGTTCTTGTCTGTGATGGCAAGCAAAGTATTCAAACTGCCTGACTCCTCTCATAGTGATTCATTCTGTTTAACCGAATCTGAAAGAAATTGTGTGGCAGTATATGCATAATAGGTATTTGTGCATTCAACAAAATCATGCATATACATTACCTGAAACGCAAATATGCATCAGCCAAGCAAGGCTAACAATGAGTAATCATATTCTAATTTCCATCTATCTTTCAAGTTAATATGGTGGTGACATTGCTATTGTCTGAAATTGAGCTAAGACCACAACACTGCCTGCTGTGATTATTGATGGGCCGTGGCTTGATAAATTTTTAAACTGTTGATAAGGCCCAGCGCCACCTGAATTTTAATAACGCTCAACCTTTCTAAAATCTTCACAAAAAAAATTACTCTCGTATGGTCAGGCAACAGCAGTTCATGAGGCTGTGTACAACGTCTGATTTGTGAGTCAGACACAGCCGAAGGAATGCAGGGCAGAAATCCACTTGTTAGAAACACCATTATTCCCCTCCAGAGACAGTGTCATTGATATCACCTTGAAGAGGACTGCTTATGATTGCTATGTGCAAATCTTCGTCTCAGTGCTCTGAAAACATTTTAATGCTTTTCACCACATTCCCATTACCTGGATGGAAAGGAAGAGAATGAAATATTCTGTCACTTAACTGGTATCCCAGTATAATGAGACCAAGTTTCCTTGGTCTGAGTAGCTGTAATGCTGTCTTGTGCTTTTACCCACTTTATGAGCTTGCTGGCAGCTTTCTGCACAAATGCAGTTTCTCAGCCCAGGACCATCACATTCCCAGCACCCGCACTGACCTCCTGGACCACTCAGTATCTTAAGCAAATCCCTTGCTGGACCTCCACTTCCAGTCACCTCTGCAGAGAGGTATGAGGGTGAAAGCAAACAAGCTGAGCAGCCCCACAGAAGTTTGGAAACATGTTTATGCCTAGTTTCAGCAGATACTGCCGAGGCGGTCTCCTTTCGGACTCCCACAGCTCTTGAGCAACATGTTTTGTGCTGACCACGTAACATGCCGCAGGCAGCTCCTTCCCCTGCGAGTTCCCCTGTGAATTCCCTTGCAAATTTCAGAATTAACTTCTTTATTTCCTGTCTCTGCAAGCACTGTCAGAGGCCACGTAAACAACTTGCCGCGGGTTGGCGACCACAGCTTTGCACAGTAAGTAGGTAGGCAGCCTGCACAGCTAGATAAAAAATAACTGAAGCCTGTGTATGTGCCCGAGCTGCCTCAGCACATGGCAGATTTTCAGAGGGGAGAATTGCCCTGAGGCAACTCAGGTGACTTCTGCGACTCAAAGTATTGCGGGAAAGTGTTATTACACCCTTCCCTCAGATTTGCATTTTTTTTCTGAGGCCTTTCTAAGGGATGGGATATCGGAGGAGTCTGGCCTGATGCACCTGTCTGTCCTTCATCCACCCCTGACCTCAGGGTGGGGGACATGTGAGGTCCTATGACTCTCCTGTCGGAAAGGACAAGGTGATCATTGCAGGTCCCTTCCAGCTGAAATAAGCTTAAACTATTCTACTCTAAAAAGGTGCCTGGACTGTCCCTGTCTACAATTCCCATGGCTATTTCCTCTCAGCCCCTGAGCCTCCAAACCATCACTGCACAGCGAGGCACCATTAATGCCTATTCTTTCTCTTGGGGAGAACATCCATTCTCCAATTCATGTGTTTTCAGGCCAAATTCCTTCAGTTTCAGACATCAGGCTACCTCCACCAAAACCAAAAATGTGGAGACCCAAGGACTCTATGTAGCATGCAGGCCCAAAATCAGACGGCAGCTTTGAACAGTCGTTCATGGAACAACAATTTCGTAATATTAACCAGAACTCAAGAAACTTTCCAAACTGTCACAATTCCTTTTTTTTTTTTTTTTTCCTCAAGGGAACTTAAGAGTTACACCCCATTATAAAGCTTAACTTGTAACATTTCAAAGCATTTTATCTCCCCAGCTTTATAGGAACAGATTGAGTATACAATATTTCCCAGCAATATAAACAAACTCTGCCAGCAAAATGAAGTATGTCTTTGGTAAAAATAGTAATTTTCCTTTGCACTTCATTAACTATCTGAATTTAAACCAGTCGTCCAAAGAATCCAGTGGTTTGCCTAAAATGGGGTAGTGATTGCGATCTACACAGCTGGAGAACATCTTCTTCTGTTTTCCTTGTCCAAGAAAAAAGAGAAGAAAAACTCAGAAGTGTCATCTCTGCTCTCCTGCTGTTTGTTTCATCAATCATTCTCATTTGTGATAACACTAGCTGACTTCTTCAGCGGGGTTCACACAACACAGCAATCAGCTAATTTCGTTACTCACAATGAAATTATAAACTGTGTTTTAAGCAGATGACAGGATGAAGATGTTACAAAGTATTTATTTAGCCTTCTAATATCGATAATGCCACAATGGCACAGGACCAGCATGGATAAACCTATGTGACCTTAGTTCCTGGCACAGTAGTAAAAACTGGCAGGGGCTGGAAAAAAACGGTGTCAGAATGCACTCCTCTTCAACAATGAGAACTAGTCAGCGCTTTCTTCTTTTGCTAAGAGTGTCTCTGAAGAGAAAACATATTTCTGAAAATGACTGGGAGATGTGACATTAATTTTTCTGTAACATTTTGATCTATCACTGTGTATAAGAAAGCATTTGGTTCCTAAGTTTTCCTTTGGGGTCCGCATTTTGGTTTAGACCATTGCAAAATTAAGCTGTACCTGTGGGAGCTGCAGTGGTGCATAATAGAGACGGTAGTCTAGATCCCCTTGTATTCCCTTGTTTTCTCAAAAGCCCAGTGCTCAGCGCAGGATCCAGTTCACATTACTTGTTCCACAGGGGAAGGAAAGGACATAAAGACCCTGAATTACAGTTCCTATGCCAAAACTCAAGTGCAAATATTTTAAATATGAACCAAATACCAAGCGTTTAAATGCGGTTTTTAAATATTTTGTTATGATCACTGCCTTTTTGGATTTTTCTTCCTTCCAAAATTTGCCCATCCACTAATATTTATAAAGAGTATTGCATTTTTTTCACAAATAAGGGCTAATTAATATTTTGACGTATGAGTGTTTTGCATTATTTTATAGAAACTCTTATTTTAAAAGGTACTAGAGAACACCACCTTCCTCATAATCACTAGAGAGGATCATGTTTTGCTCAGGTCACAAACTGTATTCCTTCAGTGGCTGTTGAAATTTGGAGAATAACTAAGTGAGGTAAAGATATCCTCCTAAGGTAACTTTTCTGTACTGAGCAGCACTGAACAGAATTTTGAGTGCAGCATAAATTGAAAAAAAATAATTCTCATGATTTTTTCCCCAAATCAAAATATGTGTGTAGGATAGTGGCACATTTCTCCTAGTTTAGAAGTTTTCAAAAAATCAACAAACTGTTTCATGCAAAATCTGCTTTAAATTTCAAAGACATTGGCGAAGAGGAGAGGACTAGACACCATGTGGTTTTACACGGAGTTTGTTGAACACTCTCAAAAAGAAATCTATGTCATAAAGAATTTCTGCTCATGAAAAAGGTATATATTTCTGGTAATTTATGAATTTTATTTGTATCCCAACCAATTGCTATCCTTAACATATTGATTTTGATGGACAGGGTTTCTCTCCTAAACATGCTTTAACAATGTCACTCAGTATCCTGGCAGGCAAATAAAACTCCAGAAATTCAGTGAGATAAAGCAACATAACCAGCATCATTTGCTCATACCTTAATGACAGTTATGTACCTGAGCAAATATTTCCTTGCAGCCAAATCATTTCATCCACCAGAATTCCAATTTACTGTGTCTCCAGGACAGCTAATAATGTAGCTAATTCAATATCATTTTCACTAACTACATTAACACTTCAATTTGGCTTCAGAATAACTTGAGATAGTTATGTGTGAGCTTCCAGAAATTACTATTTATTACTATAAAGCAATATTTGAATGGCATGAGTCAATTTCCTTGAATTGAACTGGATACAATTACCACATATGGTCATTAGGAAACACACCTGCAAGTAATGTTGTTAATATGAACTGAGACAATAAACTCTATGTTTGACAGCCGCTGTGCTTGTCGAGGGTTAAGGCTGGGCTGACCACTAAATGCTGACAGATGCTCTCTAACCCCTCTCCCTCTCCAGGGAAAGGAAAGAGAATGATGAAAATAATGAACTGTATACAAATATATACAAAACTGATATTGAATCCAACTCCCCCCATTCCCCCCAGCACTGATAGCAAACATCACTGATGCTGCAGAGCAGGTGGCACTGGGGAAGTCCCAGGCCCAGCAGCAGAGGGGAACTGGACACAGGAGCTGGGTTTCTGGGAACTCTGGATCGGGATCAAAGGCAGAACATAGGATGGAGTCCTTCTTGAATGCCCACCATTGAAGAAGAGAGCTTAACCCTCATGATGCCTCAGCTTTATACTGAATATGACATTGGAACAAGCTGCCCAGGAAAGTGGTGGAGTTGCCACCCCTAGAGGTGTTCAAAAAACACATAGACATGGCACCTCAGGGTATAGTTTAGTGGTCATGGTAGTGTTGGGTTGACGTTTGTACTAGATGATCTTAGAGGTCTTTTCCAACCTTAATGATTCTATGATGTACGGAACAGAATACTCTTGTTGATCACCTGTCCTGTCTGTAACTCACCAGAGGGGCAACCTTTTACTTCCTTGTGACCCCTTTTACTTTCCGGCACCCTCAGCGTGGCACACTGGATTCATCAGTGGTCTTGCTCACTATAGGAGTAAGTATAAGCAAAGCCTTTCTGCATACCAATCCCTGGCACTAACTGTAAACATCAGGCATTATCACTTCTGGTAGCAGAGAATGTCTGCAAAAACATGCTTGTAACTTCAGAAAGTGCAGCCTCTTAGAAGAGCTGAAAAGTAAAATCACTGAACAGAGTTGGTTCTGTTTAGCTCAAATCAGCAAAGTGCTATTTAAACTTACCTTATTTTCTGCAAGACAGCAATGCCACTAGAGGATGCATGTTTTTTTCACTGTGCTGACTTTAGTGTAATGTGGGAGTGCAGATTCTAGACTTCCCGTCACAACCTCCTAGGGTTATTTACAATCAGAAAAACTCAAGACCTCTGTAGGTCATCTAGTTGAATTTTCTCCTCAGGCACTGTCATTTTTGAATTAAATCAAACCAGGTCACTTAAGGGTTTATCATGTTTTGTTCTACATTGATTAATAAATTGTATATAAACTTGAAGAAAAAGAAATTAACCTAATTGAAAGATCAAACTCTAACAAAATAAGAAAACCTGAAACCCAGAAAATCATGTCAAAACTTTGAAAGCATCAATTCACACAAAAACCCAAAAAAAGGATGTTCTTTCATGGCTACTGTCTCTGAAATAATTTTGTGGTGATGCCAATTGCCGATACCTTACTGGCAGCAATGGCAGTTCCTTTGTTTTCTGGGGCCTGGGGTGAAGAGCTGAACTATTTTTTCTAGGCTGTCCAGGATCAACTGCAGATAAGGTGCATCTAAGCTATGTTTCTTGGGGAAACAGCTTGAATGAAGCTTGTGAAAAGAGAATGAAAGGAGAAGATTACATCAGAAGTGCAGCACTTCAAAAGCTTCTGGTAGCATTAATTTGGTCTATGGCAGTCCTGATACTATTCAAGTCCATACTGATTAGGGATGGACCAGATTCAAAACATCAAATCCCTACCAGGCTCATTTTATAAAAGGATTTGAAATATGAACCTGTGCTGATTTGGGGCTGGGATGGGGTTCTAGGAGGTGCCCCTTTGGCCAGAACTGACGAAGATTGACCAGTTGTGCAAACTCAACAACAACAGAAAATGTTTAGTTTCTGGTGCTGTGACCTGAGAACTTCCCAGGCTCAGTTATGTGATATCAGCAGCCTAATTCAAAACCTGAATTTCCAGTTTTAGCTCTCATTTGCCCTCAGCCTTAAAGCCAAATGCCTGTCCAACTCTAATCCAACTGAAAATTGTAGCTCTCTTCTAAACTTTTCAGTATCTTACCTACTCCTGAAATACAAGCTGTAGCTTCCTAAACTTGTAGCAGTGACACTGGTTAAAATGTGTGTTGGTTATTTGCCAGTCAGCATTCACCCTGTGGTTTGCAAATACAGCCTTCTTTTGTCTGCATTTAATGCTGTCCTGCAGCTTTCCGCAGCTCCAGCAAGGATGCAGCGTGTGCCAGCTAACACTGTCCCCTTTCCTCCATTTCACTGCATGTGGTAAATGTGTAAGTCTCCTTACTGCGTGTTGTGTTCTGTAATGGGGCATGGCAGTAAGTCTCACTTGAGCCTGAAGCATTTCTTTCAGCCACAATAATGCATCTAAAAGCCAGGCTTTCTGAGCCTAGCAAAAAAAAAAAAAAGCATCTTTGTAGTTATCACAGTTCTCTCACAGCAGCTACAGATGCAGAGTTAGTGCTGATTGTCCACCCGTTGGGCATTAAAATTCTACCCTGTGTGCAGATGTTTGCCTTAGGGAAACAGTGTGCATTAGCTGACCTGGATTCTGCTGGTGAGTCTGACCAGTCTGACCAGTGAGAACCACCCACATAGTCACTGAGCCGACAGATAAAATCCCATGCTCCCCCCCTTCCCTTGTCCCCAGGGCACAGGGCATGAAGACATGGGAAGCTCAGCAAAAGCTCTCAGCAGAGATGGCAGCATTAGCAGAGAGTGGCTCTCAGGCCATCGAGCTATACACTTTCTAAAACATCAAGCACTTCCCTGGTGAGAGGTGGGAAGAACGAGTGCCATACTTTTCTCCTCAACACATCCATATAATAGAGGAAGAGATTTTTCTGTTAGCTCTCACTTCACTTTCTTGACAGGCTGCAGCTGTGGTAATGAGTTGATTTCAAGGTGAAAGAGGTGCCTAAGAGCTTTTTAAAATCTCAGCGAGTGCTTATCTGCACACTCTTAACTATGTGGGCCGAGGTCATGGGGCCTCCAGGCCAGCAGACTTCCTCTAGAGGTCCCCTCTGAACCACACTCATCAAGTGCCTTTTCTGAGGAGGTATGTGAGTAAGTGCAATGCACTGTTGGGGTGAAACCATGGTGATCCCAGAAAAGGCTTTGTCCTACAGCAACCTCCAGCTCTGCATTTCGTGTTAGAAAACACATATTCTTCTAGCTGCAGAAAATAGTTAGAAAGTAGTGTCATAGTAGAAATGAGTAATAAATTGTGTGCATTTGTCAAAAAGTGGAGCTTTCTGTTTCCTTGGAAACTGAACAGTTTATGGGTTTGTGGTATTGTACTCAACAGAGACTGGCTAAGACCTGTGTATGTACGTATGCGGCCACAAAGGAGAGGCTCTCTTGGCTGAAGGTTTCAGTATTTGGCACACCTTTGGTAAGATACAGCTGAAACGATTTCTCTGACTGGGCAGTTCAGAGACCGTAACAGTGGGAAATCTTTTTTCAGCAAAACCAAGTATGGCTAAAGGAAGAGAAAAGGATTTGAAATCTTGTCTACTTAGTCATGTATAAACTTTGTCTTTATTGCAGAATAGAACTATGGTCAGAATCCAGGGTTTGTAGCTTGTGAACCTCATCTAAGCAGCCAAAATACCCCAGCCAAACCTTTTCCTTTCATCTCTGAACAGAGATAAAAACTAGGACTTAGTAATTACAGGATAATCATACTGCATGTAAGTAAGACAAAAAAAGTTATTCTCATTAAAACAGTATTTAAGAAACTAGCAAACTGTAAAATCCTCAAAGTCAGAGCCAGGACCTCAAAGGCTCACAGAAACAACATCCTGCCACCTCGGGGCCTACAGACCCATAGCATTTTCCTTATAAATACCCTTCACTTCCACTTATCACACAAGACAGATCTAGCCTATGGATTAAGCATTTCATCAGAACTACTTCTCCCTCTAAGGCCATAACACCTAAAAGCTGTCAGCAACGCTTGTCACCAAATATTCACTACTCAGAGCTAGAAACACATTCAGCTTTAACAAGGGCCAGCAGCAGTTTGGGAACATTTCTTTTGGCACAAGAGCACTTTTCCCCAGCTGCTGTGCAGCCCATGGTGTCAAATAGTTTTTCCAGGCACCATGTTTAAGTCTGAAAAATATAATATTGTTCTCCATTAGCTTTGGTTCATCACTCAGCAGCGTTTCAGTCTGGTCTGCAGGAAGATTATGAACTGGAGGTTGCAGTAAAATTAAGATTTAAAGCCTGAGGGGCAAAACATATAGTTAAAGGATGTGACAAGGGAATCATATACTTGATAAACAGGAAAAAAAGCCAAAAAAAATTAATTTCTGTTCTCCTTTGCACGAAAATATGGATGTCTCAATCCTTAGCATGTTGTTTCTGGCCAAGTGGTTTGTCACGGCTGCCCCAGGGGCAGAACGGATGTCTGCTCATGATAGCCACAACAGTCTGGATGTAAAGATTTTAGGGGAAAAATAATGAGAATTCTCTCAGACTGAATCCAAATATAACTGACACCTTTTACACTATATGCAGGAGAGGGAGGGACTCCAGCTTCCAGCTGCAAAACTGGAGAACAGATGTTTTAGCTGCAGTGGAGACACAGGTGTGAGGACTTAAAATTGGAAAACAATAAAGTTGAAAAGGAACATTTATCCAATTAAATTAGGGCTGGTGGGGGTTAGTAGACAACAGATTTCTGACTTCCTGGAAAATTCTTGCAAATGACATTGAGTCTATCAGTGTTTAAACATTAGTCACTACCTTTGCACAACTAAATTACCACCATTTTGAGGGAGATCTGTTATTGCCACCTTATGCTAGCTAACCTAGAAGGACTACAGGAAAAAGCTGAGGCCAGCAGCAACACTCTGGGTTTGCCGCACAACTCTACCTATTCAGCCAGATCGGCCAGTGCTTCATTCAGTTGTGGTTCCCTTCCTTCCAGTCAGATGTCACCTGAGTGGCCTGGCAGGAGCTACGTGAGAGGGAGGACTTGGTGACAGCTCTAGCGCCTGTGAAAAAAGAAAATCTATGATGAAGGTTTTCACACCCTCTTCCCTTCCACCAAAAAGCAGCCAGACCACAGCTGGGAAGAACTGTGACTTTATTTAAGGGAAAATCAATGGATTTCAGCTGGGTTTTACTTCTAAGGCTGTCCTCTCAAGGGAGTTAACTAGAAATATGCTTGGAAAACAAAGCGAAGAGTCTTGTGTAGGTTCCTGTAATGACAAGGAAGGTGACTTCACCAAGAGGTGAAGCAGTGTTTGGAGATGTCCCTCACATGGGAGAGGCAGTGATGGAGCTAATAGCATCCACCCAAAACCACACATAACTGCTTTCTAGTCCTTCTCCTGCCGGCAAGTGTTGCCAGAGCAAGAGAGGCTTCACCACACACCACCACAGCAAAGAAAGAGAACTCCCTGGGTGTTTGACAGTGCTCCAAACTGGAAACGACACAGAAACACCCCTCCCTCCCCGCTAAGAAAAAAAAAATCCTGCAAAGGATTTTTTAACTATAGAAAACAAATAAATCAATCAGAATCTAAAGAAAAGATGGGCTTGATTTTTTTTTGCTCCAGGAAGCCATTCAAAAGACTCGCTGGGCCAAGTAACAAAATCTCCCTCTCCTCTAAATGCAGTGTTGAATTGCATGATATAAAGCTTCAGATTTTTCCTTCTTGTGGCTAACTCTGTATGGCATTAAATTGGTTAACAGTCTCTGACAGCACTCCTTGCATTGCAGGTGGCACAGAAATGTCAATTTTAATTTAGCATTGTATATACAATAAAAATTCAAATCTCATGTACAGGGGGAAATTTTAGAAGCAAAACTTCTACGTCAAGTTGTGTAATATTGCCCTGAAAATCAGTCTCTACTGTGTATGTTTATTATGTATGTATAAATATTGTATGTGTTTATACATACACGCACACATGTTTATTTCCAACATTGAGGTCACTACGTTATAGACATTTACACTTCCAAGGCTGATTTAATTCTCTTTATGCTGTTTTCATCAAACCTCACAATGTCTTTGAGAAGTTGTCAGTGCCAGCTGAACTATGTCGTTGAACCAGTTTCCAAGACTAATTCAAATGTTCATGCAGCAGAGGAAAACTGAGATTCAAAGACAGCTTTTAAATTGCAAGATGACAGATACTTCTTTTCATAAATAGTCTGAATATTACTGCCAGAGGAAAAAACAGAAGGGGACCTGATAACCTATGCTAACATTTTGGACCTTCTCTTGATGCCACATTTGGCTGAGGACAATCATTGAAATCGCGAGGTCGATTGAGCTGAGTTTCCATTATGTAGGCAGTCTTTGTTTTTCTAAAGCCGTGCAGGTCAGAATTCTCTTTAATAGGTGGGTTCAGGCCAACTGATAGTTGTACTGCAGAATGCTGTGGAAAATCTGCCCCAGCATTTGATTGCAGGAATCCAAACCTGGGAGATCCTCAGCATCTCTGGGAGCTAATGCTACTGTGAAATGAGTAACAGAGACCCTGTTCATTAACTCTTTAATGCACAGAAAAGGACATTTCCCAACAGTTTAAGTGGTTTATTCATGGGCACAAGACATTTTGTCAACCATTACAGTAAAAAACCAGCAATAATGAAGAGTGGTGCCTGTTACATGAGCTGATGTGGTTTGAGGCGTGCCTGCCACCATGTTTCCCTGAACTCTGGGCTGCCAGGAGCATATGTTTCAATCATGCATTTTCTATTCCTAGCATCTCATTTTCTTTATCAGGTATTCTAGAACAGCAAATGGGCTTTCTTCCTCTTTATGCTGCTCCTTTTTACCTGGTGTCTCCTCCTTTCGTGGCTCAAAGTCCTCCCATGAATGCTCACAGCAGTTTCCATGCCAGAGATTATTGTCCCAGCTACTCAGCCTCCTTAGTCTTCATGGGTGCAGCAGGCAAGCTGGGTAGAAGTCTCCAAGACACACATATCTTCCCTCTTTTGCTAGGCAAACAGACACCATCTCTAGCCCTGCTTTTGGCTTCACATGACTGAATATCACAAGCTATGTGAAGGTTTTTGTCAGTCTGGCAGATCTCTTCCTTCTCTCCTGCCAGCCATAAATCTATGACGACACAGTTTGGAGTATCTTTCTTTTCAGCAATGAATTTACAAAAGCTCTTTTCTTTTTTTTCCTGACAGTGACTCAGCCCTAGGAAAATAAAATAATGCAAGTAGATGTTAAATAATTAATTTTCAAAGGTTCCTAAAATCATGCTGTGCAGCAGATTTTGGGCTTTTTTATTTTTAAATTGTTCTTTGCATGCTTCAGTGCCATGCTCTTTACAGGGTAAAAGACCTGGTTTGCAAGTGAGATACATGTCTGCAAAGTTAATATGCTCAGGTGGGAAACTCCCAAATAAAAGTCTTGGGGCTACTCCAGAAGGTGCCTTTCTGAATTACCCTGCTTGGCTTGGAGAGTGCCATAGCATGCCAGTAATGCTAAGTAATGAAGCGCTCGTTTATGCCTTGCTGAAAGCATCTCTGCTTTACAATCTGGAGAGCGAGGCTGGCAGAATTTATTGAGTCTTTGTGTAAGTGTATTGGCCTCCTGGTTTAGCTTTTCTGTTTGGTTGCTTCTGAATGGACACAAAAAGTCAGATGGACTAGGAAAGTGGAAAAAAAATACATCACGCACCCTCTTGCAATTTAAGTGGAGGCACCATCTGATCATAAAGATTACAGCTTAATGAGTTGCATCTAACGCGCTACTCATATCTGTGAGTGCCTCAGCTTAGGGCTTGAGTATCAAACCAGTGACTCAAAATCATGCAAACAAACAGACTGTATTTATAAACATGGTTTATAATCTCATTGTGCAAAGTGATTACTACATTACACAGATGACCAGATGCATTCACGAGTGAGCATCCCAGTCTGGACAGTTCACTTCCCTGCAGTGCTTACTGACAGGCCTAATTCTGACCTCATGTTGGTTTACATGGGTTTTTTCAGTACATGTCCTGATTCACATCAGAGACAGCAGAATGAAGCTTTAGATTCACTATTTTCTTTTTACCGTTTTTGAAAAGATTTGTGTAAAGTGCTTGTAGAGCAAGCGGACAGGATTCTGCTTTGGGAATCAACCTGAACCACAGTTCTGCATCTCTGGGGAGACTGTCCATGGCCCACTAAATTTACCTGGTTTGGTAGCCAACTGTAAAACAGGATGAGTATATAGTGGTCACAGGAATAAATAACCAGCTTCCACTCTTGGATTCACTATATTTAGCAGAAAGAACTAGAAGGCTTGCTTGTCAAAAGCCAAACCAGGATATCTGTTTTCCGCCTGGCACATTTCAAAATCAAGACACTTCGTCACTGAACGAATGAACCCTGCAGCAGCCTGAACTCTTTAGAATACATTATCGGGTGCCTGGGGAGAAATGTTCATTCCCTGCTGGTGTAAGTTGGTCTAACCCTCACAAAGCAGCAAACATGAAAAATCTTTTTCTCTCTGAAATCTCAGCCTAAACACCCAACACAAATCTACTCAGAGGCAAAGCTGAGGAAAATGGGCTTTACCTGGATTTTAGCAAAAACTCTTCCAGCCCACAGTAAAATGAACATCACAAAACTAGCAGGTATCATTCATTTAAAGATTTTACCCTGCTCACAGAACAAGAAAGTCAAGGACCGCTACCATCATTTACGTAAGACTATTGCTAACAAAAGCAGCAGTAGAGGGATTCAAGTAGATGCACAGAGAAGATTTTCAGAAACAGGAAAGAAAAAAATGCAACTGGCAGAGCACTACCTTTCTTAGTTATGTTTTATATGCTTTATTTTACATTAATATAGCTTTATGTTTTGCAAATGGCAATCTTTTTTGGCAAGGCCTGTTGTTACAGGACAAGGAGTAATGCTTTTGAACTAAAAGAGGGTAGATTTAAATTGGATGTAAAGAAAAAGTTTTATACAATGAGGGTGGTGAAACACTGGAATAGGTTGCCCAGTGAGGTGGTGGAGGCCCCATCCCTGGAGATGTTCAAGGTCAGGCTTGATGGCTCTCTGAGCAACCTGATCTAATTAAAGATCATAGAATCATAAAAAAGTTTCTGTTGGAAGAGACCTTCAGGATCATTGAGTCCCACTTTTGTTCCTAGCCCTATCAACCCTGCTTACTGCAGGGGGTTGAACTAGATGACCTTTAAAGGTCCCTTCCAGCCCAACACATTCTATGATTCTGTGATTCTATTCTATTCTATTTTACAACATCACCAAGCAGGACAGTAGCAAAGGGCTGCCTGCATAAGCTTTCTAAGGTGTATATTTGAACCCTGCCTTCAACATATACAATGTAACACTTTAATCAACTCTAAAAAGAAATGTTAAATGTCTCCGGTAGATTTCTCCTGAGCTCGTTTTCTCTGACGGCAACAACGATGAGAAATGAGTCTCTGGGTGCAGGAGCTGCGATACCGATGCTGAGGAGCGGAGGGTGCCCCGTGCCCACGCAGCCGCCCGGAGCGCTGCCATCGGCGTCCTTCGGGCTCCCCCTCGCGGTCACCGCCGCCCCCCAGCCCTGAGGCTAGGCTGGACCGAGTCCCCCTGACCCCCCGATAACCTGGGGGATGCCCTGGTACCCAGTTCACCCCGCAGCAAATATACACAGTCGAAAGGCAGCGCTCCTAATAAGTACCGGCACTCCAGCTTGCGGGGTCTCCTGTGCCGAACTTCCTACCTTTGGCCAAGGTTTTCTGCTTTAAATCTTTGGAGTTGAGAAGCTGCTAGCGAGCAGTTCTGTGTTTGTCCTTGGTTTGCACCACCGCTGTGCTGACAAGGGCTCAGGGGTCAACCTACCGCCTTACAGCTGTCAAACAGCCGTACAGGCATAAACAAGCAGGGAAAGAGAAGGTGGGTGGGTGCAGGCACGGCTGGTCTCTCCTCCCTCCACTCCTGGGGCTGTGGAGGGGGTGCTGCGAGGTTGGGGTGTCCATCGTAGGTCATGAAGTGCTGACCTGCTGCCCCAGGAGCTGCACTTATTCACAGGCAGCACTTTGCTCACACCAGCACCCTCTACTTTGCCACCTGTGGTCTCACCAAAGTGTATTTCTTCCTGTGCTCCTCAAGTCAAAAGGGACTCGTCCTCCTTAGCCTTTAAAGGACTCCCAGTGACTTTAATGTTAATCATGTAGATAGCTAAATGCCTTTATGAATAAGTCTCTGGGTTGGTGCTGAGTTGATTAACCTGCATGCCTGCAGAGGTGGCACACACCACAAAACAGAGCTGTAGAACCTATCTTCACAAGTTGCTCTTTCAGTCATATCCCTCTAGCATAAATAAGATAAAATGAGTCTAAATATAATACATCTGCAAGGACAGCAAGCTTTACCTGTGATTTTTTAGGTCAGGCCAGATTGCTTCAGTGGTGATCAAAAAAGAAATGAAAGATTTGTGAAAGCCAAAATGTAAACAGTTATTTAAAACATAAAGCTGCTTTTAACTCTTTTTTTAACAAAGTTCTCAGAAGATTTGGATAAGGAGGTGAGACTGAGCATTGGAAATATGAGCTACATTGATTTCTCCAGAAGTGAAAGGTTCAAAGGCATTTCAGGGAGGCAACTCTGGGTCACAAAGGCACATTCTCTGCACATTTATGCAGAACAAATAGGTAATCGACTCAACTGTAACAAACCTCCTTTATACACGCTGCTGAATGTACAAACCCTGGTCCTGTAATTGAAAGGGGACTTATCGATTTAACTGTAGCTATTGGTGAGACACAATATTCCTCCCCACCCCTGCAATTCTTGCCTTATTTATACCTCCAGGCTTTCTCAGATACCAAAACAATGATGCTATGTAAATAATATAAAATAAGTTACCAGTCTACTTAAAGGCGCTGGATCCACAAAGGCTTATGTTTTGACAAATCTTTGTACTTCTGGCTAACTAATCACTTGAATTCAATGGCAGTATTCAGAGTGTATGACATCATGCTTAAGCATAAGTCTTTATTAGAGCAGGACCTTGCACGGCCAGGCGTGTTATATAAATGCACTGAATAACCTTCTAGCCCACTAAGAAGTTTAATGACACTGTTTCACTGTGCGCACACACTTCGTGCTTTGGAATAGAAAGATGACAATAGTATATTGGCGAAAAAGAGGAAGGCATTGACCTTAAGTGCCTGAGAATCTGCAGATAAATCCATGACCTGCAGCTTCTGAAGAAAACAGTATTACAAACACAAGGCAAAGTATGCTGAACTCTGGCATCAGCAAAACAGAGATTAAATGTTTGAAAAGACAAAAAGCTTCTGCTGGCAGTACAAAGCGAATAAGCTGGACAACAGTAAAAATTCAGCTCGGCCAAATACAGAAAAGTATTACTGAAGTCTGGTGCAACCTATAAGAGACAAGTTTTCCAATCCTCTTTTTTAATAATTAGAGGGATTCAGTAGTCACATACTAGATTATCAGATCTTTTTAGATGAGGCCAAGAGAGAATTGTTACCATTCACATTGTTTGTGGCTTCACTGCTAAGTGAATAGTTGATGAAGTAGTGAATTTCATCTTCAAATTTAAGCTGCTGTGCACCATCATGATAACTAGGTAATATTTTCCAAATTGCTTGAACTGCATGCGTGACTCCAAAGCAAGCTTCTGATAAAGAGACTCACTGGAATAATTTTTTCTTCCACAGAACTTACATAAGTGTTAGACATTCATATCAATTCACTAGGTGATGCTAATTTAATATCTCATTCCTCTCTCATGAGCAGGGCTCCTGGTCCAAACGGTGTGCGTGCACGCTCTCTTAGACTTACAGACTTACAGTCTTATCAGACTTACATAACTGCAGACAAAAACTCTTCCTCATGAAAATCGCCACTGACTAAAGTAAAGTTGTACACCATCAGCATAGAGTGATAAATACTAACAAGTGAAAGGAGATGGCTCAGAGAAGGAATAGGATTCAAAAAGGGTAGAGGATAGAAGTCATCAAACAGATGCTTGTGGAAAACCAGATTGAATCAGTGAAGCAAAGGACATCTCTCCAGTTACAGACTGCTGACCATTTATTTAGATGAGAGCTGAAGTCACCCAAGGCACCCCCTGACAGCCTTAGGCCAAGACTCTTGCCATCCATTTCCCAGCACAACACAGTTATGCTGATGAAAAAAACCAAATAGACATAAAAATTTTTAATCTACTTACAGTTTTAAAGATCTTTCTCTCCCTCAGACACCCTTCACTGTCTACTTTATACTGGCTGGTTTCTTTCTCCTCACAGAACAGGTAGGAAAACAGTGTTTCTGGATATGGTATGAAGGGTTACAGTAGTCTTGTTATTTTAACAATATATATAATCTCAGATATGCTTCAGTTTCATGGTGATCAAGAACAGCTGTTCAAAGAGTACATGCTAGTATAATAAAGTAATCCATGACAACAACAACAAAAAAGATTTTCCACCAGGGACAGTGAGAACCAAACTCTCTAGATGGGTCAGTAAAGCTGCACTCAGCTGAAAGCTTCAGATAAGGGAATGTAGATAGAAATAAAATGGAGATATATTCATGTGTCATCCTTAGCTGATGAAGTAAGCTTTGCTTTGTAACACAATGAAAAGGTCAGTATCATGTCTGAATTATGTACTCTGTGATTTCACATGGCAAACACAGGTAATTTTCACTGGAATATACACTACCTGCCTTCTACAATGTTTCCCATAATCGGAACAGTCTTACTAGCCATTGAAAAGAAACAGCTTTTAATATCGTATATAACTATCTATAACTGTATCTTATAGGTTATTTATTACTTACTAGGGCCATACTGGGTGGAGACCACTGCTTGCTACTTCTGGTCGCAGAATGTGACTAGTCAGTTGGTCAGGCCTTTTGCAGACAGAAAACAGATTATCAGAGACTGAGTGTTTGGTCAGGATTTATGGAAATAATGAGGATGAGTAAATAATACTTCATGACTGTCTCATTCCTTGGCACTCTTTCCCTCAAATTTTAAGCTGGTCAAAGAAATGTTTAGTCCAATTAGATTGGCAGATGGGAGTATGAAGGAAGATGGAGATCAGAACCAAGTAAAGGAAAAATACAGAGCAATATCTTATTTCCTTTTTATTTTTCACATATCAAAGGAACAACAACAAAACCCAACACCAGATAAACTTTTTTTAGGTCAACCTTCAAGGTTTTTCTCAGGCAAAACAAAAATCAATGTTTCAGTTGTGTTACTCTTGTTACACTTTCTTTTAGATGTAGATCAATTTTTAAACGAAAACAGTGCTCTCTTGAAATGAAAATGAGAAATGTTTTATCTAGAAAATGTCAAGCTAACTAGGCTGATATTTTTCATTATTAAAATTCTAAATGACTGTTTCTGCTTTTTGGTACCTTCCCCCATTTTTTTTCTTCAACTAGGATTATTAATCCATGTCCAGAAACAATTGGTGCCTCTGATGCATGTACTACTTTTCTCCAGGAGAAAAAGGGTGCATGCCAGAGCCTGCGGGTCAGAAGAGACCCATGGCCAGCTACTGAGGCCACCCCCAGCTCATGGCTGCTCACAAGCAGATGTCTGTGCACAACAAGCCATTGTGACCCTCAGGCTTGGAGAGGAAAAAAGTAATGACAAGGGGAAATGCAACATGCCTGCTTTTGAACTCTCTTTCTCTTTGCAAAGCTATCAGCCAGTGGAAGGAACATAAAAATCCATACCTTAATTCTGACTCCAGGGTTGCCAAAGTAACTTTGCTCCGGTAGTAAGCTGCTGTTAGGATCAGAATTAACAGCCCATCTTCTTTTTTTTTTTTTTTTGGAATCTGTCTCTTTCCCACCCATGCCTAATCCTTCATTTCAGCTTCCACAACACCCACACTAACATTTTCTCGCAGCATCAGACCAATAATGCCACTTCTCCTCACATGCTGAGGAGCCTGTATCAGCTTGTGCAGTTTGTGCCGATCAAACCACCTGCACTGGATCACACAGCATTTTTTAGACAACAGAATTGCTGTCCACCTCCCACCTCTCACAGGTTGAGGAGGTTCCCAGCCAGTTCTATGGAGGCAACAAAGCAAAAAACCCGAAGAGAAGAGGAAGAAGTCTTGCCAGAAAAGATCTCTGCTACTTCAGCTGTGAACCTGAGAGACTGCACTTGCCTGATCTTTGTTAACTCACACAGGCGCTAAACTCCTGAAGATCCTCTCCTATTGTCCTTGCTGCCTAAATGCAGTACTTCAAACTCTTTGTATTGACTTTAGTAGGAACGGCATCATTTTGCAGCAGTATGGGATGAATACTCTAGATCTCCATGTTGTATCATGGACTGTGCACAGTACTTGTCAATCAGAGAATCACAGAATTGTTGAGGCTGGAAAAGACCTCTGAGATCATCAAGTCCAGCCTATGACCCAACACCACCACATTGGCTGGACCACAGCACTAAGTGCCACATCCAGCCTCTCCTTAAACACTCCCAGGGACAGTGACTCCACCCCTTCCCTGGGCAGTGCATCGCAGTACCTGAGCACCCTCTCCGTGATGAAGGGATTCCTGAGATCCAACCTAAACCTCCCCTGACGCAGTTTCAGGCCGTGCCCTCTCATCCTGTCACTGGTTGCCCAGGAGAAGAGCCCAATCCCCACCTGACTGCAACCTCCCTTCAGGCAGTTGTACAGAGTGATAAGGTTACCCCTGAGTCTCCTCCAGGCTAAACACCCCCAGCTCCCTCAGCCTCTCCTCACGGGACTTTCCCTCTGGTCCCTTCCCCAGCCTCGTTGCTCTCCTCTGGACCTGCTCCAGCCCCTCAGTGTCTTTCTTGCAGTGAGGGGCCCAGACCTGCACACAGGGCTCGAGGTGAGGCCTCACCAGTGCTGAGCACAGGGGCAGAATTACATCCCTGCTCCTGCTGGCCACACTGTTCTTGATGCAAACCAGGATGCCATTGGCCTTCCGGGCCACCTGGCCACACTGCTGGCTCATGTTCAACCAGTTGTCAACCAACACTCCCAGGTCCCTCTCTGCCGGGCCTCTCTGCAGCCTCTCCTCCCCCAGTCGGTAGCCCTGCAGGGGGTTATTGTGGCCAAAGTGCAGGACCCTGCTCTTAGTCTTGTTGAACTTCATCCCGTTGGCCTTGGCTCATCAACCCAGCCTGCCCAGGTCCCTCTGCAGTGCCTTCCTACCCTCCAGCGGATCGATACTCCCCCCCAGCTTGGTGACATCTGCAAGCTTACTAAGGGTAGGCTCAAACCCCTCATCCAGGTTGTCAATAAAGATGTTCCTAGGGGACACCACTGGTCACTGGACGCAGCACCATTCACCACCAATCTCTGGGCCCGGTCATCTAGCCAGTTTTTTACCCAGCGAAGGGTGTATCTGTCCAAGCCGTGGGCTACCAGCTTTTCCAGGAGGATGTTGTGGGAGACTCTGTCAAGTGCTTTGCTGAAGTCGAGGCAGACCACATCCACAGCCTTCCCCTCATCCACTAGGCAGGTCACTCAGTCACAAAAGGAGATGAGACTGGTCAGGCAGGACCTTCCTTTCCTAAACCCATGTTGGCTGGGCCTGATCCCCTGGTTGTCTTCTACATGCCACTTGGTGACACTCAGGATGATCTGCTCCATAACCTCGCCAGGCACCAAGGTCAGGCTGACAGGTCTGTCATTCCCTGGATCCTCCTTCTGGCCCTTCTTATGGATGGGCGTCACGTTGGCCAACCTCCAGTCATCTGGAATCTCCCCAGTTAGCCAGGATCGGAGACAATTGATGGAGAGTGGCTTAGCCAGTTCTTCCACCAGCTTCCTCAGCACCCTAGGATGAATCTCATCTGGACCCATGGACTTGTTGGGGTCTAAGTGGCTCAGAAGGTCACTAACTACTTCCTCCTGGATTACAGGAGGAGTATTCTGCTCCTCGTCCCTGTCTACCAACTCAGGACCCCAGTTGCCCTGAGGACAGTCAGTCTTCTTGTTAAAGACTGAGGCAAAGAAGGTATTAAGTACCTCACTCTTTTCCTTGTCTTCTGTTACTATGTTGCCCCCCTCATCCAATAAAGAATGGAGATTTCCCCTGACTCCCCTTTTCTGATTAATGTATTTATAAAAGCAATTTTTATTATCCTTTACAAAGATAGCCAGATTAAGTTCTAACTGAGCTTTTGCTTCTCTAATTCTCCTTCTACATGACCTTACAATATCCTTAAATGCTTCCTGATTCACCTGCCCTTTTTTCCAGAGTTGATACACTCTTTTTTTTTTTTTTCCTCCTGAGTTCTTTCAAAAGCTCCGTGCTCAGCCAGGCCAATCTCCCTCCCCACCATCTCATTTTTCAGTGCATACGGACATCTGCTCCTGAGCCTTCATAATTTCATTCTGTGCAATTCTATTTCTTGACTTTGAAGAAAAGAAGGTTCAAATCATGGACTTGTACACTGACTGACCACTGCAACTGTCTTTGATTTTGACATTCAGTTAACACTGACAAATTAGTTGAGTTCTTGCAATTTACATGAGATTTCATCAGAATATAGTCCGATACTCAGTTAGGAACCTTTTTCAAGGGGAAGCACCATACAGAACCTTGAACACTGTGATCAATATATTAAAGACCAAAGAGCCTTTGAAGCTTGACTGCTCTAATTAATCTTCTTTATTTTGCATTTTTCTTGTTTCAGAAAAATATTCTTTCACTTCCAGTCTGTTCTCAGTATTGATAACTGATCCTGCTCCAGCATAGAGAGACCAGATAAGCTGCTCTCCTGAGATGGCACTCAGCCCTCCATTTCTGAGACACTCTGACAAATGAGCTAACCTTTGAGCAGCAACCTGCAAACAAAACCAGAATATTTGCTTCTTTTGCAAACACATCCTATTTAACCTAGGCTCATAGGCATAAGCAATTCTTAGACTCATCTGCTTTCCTTAAAGAACTTATTGATGTTGTACCAGCCAAGCCTTGGTCTACTGCAATATGTCAGACTGTGAATCCATTACAACTAAACCACTAAATATATGCTAGAAGGAGTAGCAGATGTGCCCAGTGGCTTGGGAAAAGTAGATGTTGTGTTTAATTATGCGACATAGTTAAAAAGGAAGCAGAAACAAAATCACATATGCAAATAATGAACGGCAGAAAGCTTTAATTAGATTTAAGTACATAATATTAAGCAAGTGTTTTTCTCAGATGAAACAATTTGCTGAATTCAGATCACTGCTAAACCTAAACAGTCTGTCTGGATCCCACACTGCGCAATATTTAGATTCAGAAGCGTATTGACTGTCTGAAGTCAGATTCAAGTAGCTCAAAAGTGGAGTACAAATAAATAGTTTAAACTTGCAGCCATCTGTGGTAAGGTTATCATACTTTGACTCTGAGGACAAAGCAATTACCAGAAGCCCTTGACAATTATGAATGCAGCATGGCGTTACTTTACTATCATAGCCTTTGGCTATCATTAAATATACCTAGACAGCATTACAGTAATGGGATCTCCAAATTGCATCCTGTGAGGTACTTAAAGCTCTCAAACTCTTTTTGCACAACCTGCAAAAGGATGCCAACGTACAAGAGGTGGAAGGAAGGGAGAACACACAGCTCTAGCACCAGCACAGTCCCAAAGCTCACATTCCCCCTGCTCTTCCCCTCTGTGTAGGATATGGACATGCCAACGTGCTCAGGTTAGGAGTCTGAGGGCATGAAATGGTGGCCTGTCCACAAATACATGGGTTGTCACTGGCTTCTGCGTATAAGGTCTAAGGGATGCTTCTCCAGGGCACAGGTAGCTGAGAGTACAGAATGGTACATCAGCATTTCTGTCTCACCATCACCACACACGGTGGAGGATTTGTCCTGGCTGAAACACTGCAGGGGCATATTGTGCTTGGTTTGGGCCCTAGTGCACAAATGAGACAGTACTTCCCCACCCAACTCTCTTGCTATTTTGCCCTGTGCATGCTTGAGAGCTATGCAACTGGATATTGAGCAAAGGGGGTAAAAATGGCTGTTGGATATGGCTTTGATCACTGATCAGAACCTGTTTTGCCCTTCTTGATAAGACTAGGTGCTTTGAGAGAAAACCAGTATGTGAGAATGCCATTACTTGAGAGACCATAGTTCAAATGCAAAGTGCAAAGCTTTGATTGCCAGCAAACTTCCCTTTGACACTACATGCTATCAAGTATTTTACTTTTCAGCCCTACCACTCTTTCAATGGAATTTTTAATGGAATCTCATCAAACATGAAAAGTCATTGGCACCTGAGGACAGATAGCTCAACAAATATTAATGAAAGGAAGTAAATAAAGAGAGATATTAGTAAGAATAATACTCTTAAGCACATTGCCCTGCTCCTTTCTGGGGCTTAGGGGTCACTGCATATGTTGTGCTTGCAGCCATGTACTTAATAACAAGATTTTGCTAGTAACTTTCAACAATCAATACAATAAAAAAATTATCGGATAGATCTGTGAAATTTATGAAGACTGTAAAGCTTAAAACAGAACAGAAGTGATCTTAAACTGATGCAAAATTCCCGGTTCAACAGAGCAAGCCATGGTTACAGTGGAATCTTAACTAGCTCTCACTGTATTTTTAAAACACAGAAGTGAATACTGTAAATTATTATCATAGCCATGATAATAATTTACTTCTAGAGATATCTAACACTAACCAGTTGTCCAGGAGGACCGCAATGTACCAATAATGAATCATCTTTAAGCAGCACTTTGCATCTAAATGATGCCAATGTGTTTTACAGGTTAAATAATTGGCTGTTGTAATTCCACTGCAGTTGGAGTGATTTCACAGGATCTACACTTGCATACATGAGTGGAAGATGCAATGATTCTTTTTTTCATGCACATTCAGCCATGGGTGAACAGCTGTCTACTAGCTGACAACACTGCTTCATGTCACTTCAGATAATACTTTTCTGACTGAAGCCTGCAGAGAAATGACATAGACCCGAATCATGAACTGAGAGCTGTGAGCCTCCGTGAAGCTGCCTGGGACCAATTAGCAGTAGTATTATTGATTCACATACTGGAGTACATAAGACAATTATTTACCTCTCGATTTTTCCCCTGTAAAACTGTCCGAGAACAGACATTATTTGTGTATAGACTTGCTTTGTCTTTTAAACACCTAATTGTTTAACACCTGTCCCATCGCCAAACACTTCATGGCAGCAGTGAGATTTCCCCCATGTATCTTCTTTGCATATCACAGTTCTCATAGCCCTCCCACATGTGGCAGAAATCTCACTAGAGGTCAGGAAAAAAACCCTCAAACATAAAAGTGATTCATAACCTTGTGATTAATCTTCAAGCATTTTATCTAGGATGGGGCAGCTAGCCTAAGTCAATTATTAATCACTCACATCTGTTTCTGTGATAGCTGGGCCTGCCAGAGCTCTCCAACACTTGGGTCCAGAAGGCAACTTTCCCATGTTCATGGGTACTTGGCTCTGGTGTTTTGGTTGGGTTTATGCCATCTCTCCATTCTCCAATTGAATGTTGTTGTATTTAAAAATAGAAAACTCCATCTGCTGTATGGGAAACTGAATTGCATCTAGTGTCAATGTATTTCTTTTGTCCATGCTCAGAGAGGGTACTGCCATTCAGAAAGTACTATTGTAGACCTACAAAAATCCAAAGGTTATTTGTTTCTCTCTGACTCCTTTCCGCTAAAATGTAGTAACAACATAAGAAAAACAGTTGATCCTGCCATGAGCTCCATGAAGGTGAAGCTGCATCCACACAAGTGGCCCACTTGGACCCAGATCATTCCAAGGGTACGTGACCAGGCAGGTCCATGGAGTGACTGCCATTGACTTCAGGAAGCTCTGGATCAGGCCCAAGGGCTTTGCACAACTTTTCCAAGGACCCCAGTTTTCCACAGTGCTTGGTATGACCCCAGTACTCCCACAGATCTGTTGGTGGGATCACAGCCTACATCACACTCCCACAAAAGCCCAAGGCTGGGCCATCCTCTGCAGAAAGGCATGGGACTCCTGAACAGTGGCCAGAACAGACAAGCAGATCACTTCAGAAAAACATGAGGCTGTTTAAGGGATGGCATTGCAAAAGATCAGAGATTTGCACTTTGAATAGCCCATTCCCTGGTGGAATACAGATCCTACCTCACGATAATGTGCATACGTTGCAGACTCATAGCAACTGCACATCAATTTTTCTAAATATTTTTCATTTTATGCATTCGCGGCCGCTCCAGCTCCTCTCACTTATATATACCTACCCACACCCATTCCTGTAGAGGCAGGTATGAAGCTGCTATGAGCTGGGGAGGCTGGTGGTGAGGAGCAAGGCAGCTGTGACCAAGCAGTAGAGCAGGACAGCCTCTGCTCTGCCCCTGCAGGTACAGGGGGCAAGGACATGGAAGGAGGTGGCACACCGGGATCACCTGGGATGTCAGCAGCATCAGGAAAAGAAGCCTGATGTTGTAGGGGTAATATGCCCTCAACAAATCTGTTGAAAAAGAAAAAGAAAAAGAAAAAGAAAAAGAAAAAGAAAAAGAAAAAGAAAAAGAAAAAGAAAAAGAAAAAGAAAAAGAAAAAGAAAAAGAAAAAGAAAAAGAAAAAAGAAAAAAGAAAAAAGAAAAAAATCCTAAAAAGTTCATTATTGCAAAACAGAACTACGGAAAGACCCCATAGGAAAAATTCCAGCTGAAACTAAAGAAATCGGTAACTCCAGCCAAGACGAGCTGGGAAAAAGACCTTAAGCAAACATATGATGAAGAGGGAGTATGAATATCACAGCTTAGTCTTTTGCTCTGGGGTTTCAGAAACTTCCCTGACATTTGGAACATGCAAAACTTTAGAGATTTCAGATAAAACAGCAAAATCAAATCAGTGAAATTTATCCATTTGTCAAAATGTCAAGGTTTCTTTTTAACGAATTCCCGGCACTATCTGGACCTTCCAGTGACAATATCTACCCCTGATGTTTTCTTTTTTTCTTAGTGCATATCAGGGAAGGGATAAGGAAAACTGTCACTGAGCTCACGGGGTTTTGAGTGCTGTGATCCCAAATTAAAAAGCATTGTCACTGTGTGAGTTATCTCACGAGTTCGTAAAGGCTGTTCTCATATCTCACATATGTCTGAATGCTCTGATTTAATGTCAGAGCACGCAGCCCTCAATCTGATAAAACTCATAACAGAGGTCACAATAAGACACTCTTGGAGCTGTCCTGGCAACATACTGGGTCACTGTGCACTCACTACTTTCAAAAGTCTGCCTAAATATCCAGCTGTAGGATCATGAGATACACTCATAAGGCACTTTTTGATTTTTCTGGGGCAGTAGTTTGATCAAATGCCACTCAAGTTGTATTGCGTTTTGTTGGTCACTGTTTCAGAATTCTTTATCAGGAGACAGTATTTGAGTATTTAGAGTTTTCGAAGATGTATTAAGCAACCTGGAAAAAAGCCAACAGAGCTCACTAATAAAAACATTTGAAGTAGACTCCAGAAAAAAAAAATACTGCCCTGCTACAAGAATAGCATCTCCAAACTGCTTTTAGACACAGGATCCATCCTTACCAATTAAACTGTGTTTGATGATTTGGGGAATAAAATTGTTTTGTGATCCTTTAAGATCACACAATGTACATATATCTATCATATATCATATATATTGTAACCATATATTATATATCATATGTGTATATACACATGTAATATAATTAATAATATAACATAATATAACATAACATACACAGATGGAGGAGCTGTATTCTCATGTCTGCTCTCATGTCAAGCTGTCAGATAAGTGCTAAAGTATAAATAAAACAAATACCAGATTTCCTTTTTTGTCTGGTTTTCAGAAAATTATACTGAGTGCCCCAAATAAATCCTCATTATGTTACTTTTCTTAAAATAAGATTAGTGAGAAAATAGTTTAGCACATGAAAAATTCCTCTTCCCCCATAGATTAGTTGTCAGGCCCTGACAGAGAGACTAGAGACATTCCTTTTATCTGATGAAAAAAAAAACAACAACTTTCTTCCTGGACTGAGCTATGGCAGCTTTATTCATTAGTATTTTCTTTTTCTGCTGAAAAATGCCAGTGGGTGAAGGAAGCAGACTATCTTTAGTAGGACATTATTAACCTAGACTTTGGGAAGCTGCAGTCTGCTGCTTCCCACAGGCTGGGAAAATCACTGAAATCCACATTTCCACTGAAATAAATACCCTGAAGGAGCTCGGGCAACATCTCTCTGTGCCATTGTTCACAATCTGGAAAATAAGGTTAAATATTTCATCATATTAAAGGAGGCATGAAAGAATGGCACTAATTGACTTACCCAAGTAAAATACAGGTATCTATTAATGAATTATAAAAAGGATTTATGTCTCTGTGTGGTATCCCTTCAACCAAACAAAAATGTAGCTTGTAGTAAAGAGAGGATTTACCACCTTGTGCTGAAAAATATTTTATCGCATGCACAGCAAGAAACAAGGAGACAGAAAAACATGCTTGGAAGGTTAGTTTTCCTAGGACAAAAGGAGTTTGGTGCCTTTGTGATCTGCAGGGTTGGGAGTCACAGATCACCTTTCTGTTTGGTGTTTGCACAGTCACCAGCACAATAGCTGTCCCGTCTGTAACAGGCCCTCACTTCATAACACCACAAACAACACTCACAATGAATAGGCTCATAAACAATTTGGACAACCACTTACCTCTTACAGATGCAGAGAGCTCAGATTTTTTAGCAATGTGCATATAACATACTGCAGGGTTTAGACCTCTTTTCCAAATGCAAGGCTAGGGAATGTCAGTCCCTGAGCCTTTAGAGGAATGAGTCAAAATAAGCAAACACGAAGCTGAGGAAAGCACCACGTTTGTGAAGTGAAGCAGGGTATCATGACGTAGCTGGGAAGGCACTTCTGTCAGTTGTAGCAGTTTCCTGAACATTGGTGGCATGATTTAACTTGGAATATCACCAGTTGTAGAAGAAACAACACTTAAAATTCGTGCTAAAAGCTATGGACTGAACAAGAACCTTTTGGAAAGTAATGCAATCACAGATTTATCCATAGTCAAGCAAGGATGATTCACAAATCAAAGCATCAAGAATCAACTAATATCGTAGTACAATGTCATGTCTGACTACTAGGTTGAGAAACTCTAGATAAAGTGTTTTATTCGACCAGGCAAATCAACACATACTTTCAGTTGCAGCCTACCTTAGGGGTAGATGATGGATGTTAGCAGCTTCTTCCTTTGGTTTCTGCGCCAGCGGTGAGCAATATCCCTCAATATGTAGCTCTGACTACCAACATCTTCCCACCAAGAGCAAGACTGTGGCATATTCTTCCAACAGTTATTCCTTGCACCATCGTCATACCTTTCTCAATAGCTTTCTGTCAAAACAGCTTTAGGGATCCAAATCCTGAGAGATCAGGTCTCAGTGCTAATTTTCAATGCACACATACCTTGAGCAGTAATTGTACCATTTCTCTGCCGTTGCTGTGCTGTCTATTAAGCATCCATCCTGGGTGACGTACATGTGAAATCTGCAGGTGTAAAACATAGTGCTCTGATGAGCTTCATGATGAGAGTTGCCAGATTAACACCCTGTTAATGATTTAGTCTGGCACTTGCACACCAAGCTGAAACTGCATAGCTTATGAGGAAAACTAGATCAAGACTAATGTCTCAAATTTCTTATTTAGGGAAAACGTTCCAAAAGTTTCCAGAGGATAGATTGAAATTTTTCTTCCCCTTTTTTTCTTATGAGGAAAGGTTGCAAGAGCTGGAACCCCTCAGCTCAGAGATACATAGACTCAGTGACATCTTATCTATGTGTATAAATATCTGATGGGAATGAACGAAGATGAGGGAGCAAGACTATTCTCAGCAGTGACTACTGATAGGACATGAGGTAATGGGCACAAATTAGAACACATGATTTTCCATCTGCACACAAGAAAACAATTTTTTACCATTAGGGTGGTCAAACACTGACACAGGTTTCCCAAAGAAATTGTTGAGTTTCCATCCCTGGAGGTATCCAACTCAATTTGTCATGGTCCTGGGCAACCTACTCCAGGTGACACTGCTTGAACTGGGAAGTTGAACTAGATGACCTCCAGAAATCCCTTCCAACTCTAACAATTCTGTGATTCTCTGATTCTGTTATAAAGTATGTTAATTCAGCCCTGATGCACACTGGAAAGTTTCTGGGACAATGGAAGATCCCAAACTGCTCAAGTAGGATTCATCACAAAACAAAAATCTATGTATTCCAGAATATCATATGGCAGCCACAGTTATTCGTCTACTAAACTTCTGAAATATAAGAGAAAAAAGTATAGTGCTATTGTGGCCATGAAATACAAATTGTGGATTATGCAAATTGTATTTATTACAGGTGTTGAAGGAAAAATAACAGGGCTATGGTAGTTGGCCTTGGAAATCTAACTCTCTTTGGAATCTCACATTTAGCATATCAGGAAATTATTTTGCTTTGCAGGTCCAGGAGCAGTTGTGGTTGCCCATTAGAAATTAGATGATTTTCGGCAAAATAATGTAATAGAGTACCGAATGGTGAGTGACATGACTAGGCTGCAGGTATTCTGACGTATCATGCTTCACATGCAACTCATGCTAAAAGCTAAAAACTGACACCAAGAGAAAGAAAGCATATATTTTCCTGATATTCTACTTCCAACTTCATAACAAAATAACTCCATGTTTTCAGTCAAAATTAGTGAAGAAGGCTAAATGTTCAACACAGTTGAGGTAACTAAATAACGTATCTAAGGACTCTGGGCTCCATCTCTGTGAGCACTTCAACTGGTAATTAGTTTTCTTCTAATAGTTCCAGTACCACTGGTCATAATAATTATTTGCATGACTGGAAATATAAGTCAAGATATAGTCTATTTGTAAGGTGACTCCAAAGACCCAGACTCACCAAATAGGCATGGGTACTAAGATGGAATTTGGTTAACATGATTTGAATCTTCATTATATAATTCAATAGAATTAATCGTAAATATATTTTCATGATCTAGTTCACATTAAAATATGAAACTACAGCAAATAAGTGTAGTTTATTTGAAAATTTATGTCCTACTAATACTGATTCTACACTAAGGTGAAGTCAGCATCTTCTTAGTGCCCTTTCCATCACATCTCAGATCCTCAGATATCCCTTTTTTCTTGTTAAGAAAACAACACGGGTCATATCCTTGGCTGACTTCAGTAATATGATGTGGAGTTACAGCCAGCAACTCTCTGACACAGAAGTGCAGGATAAGCTCTTGGGATACAAGAGAACTCATCTAACCATTAAGAATTTCAGATTGCCAGGCCATGAAGAGTCCCTTCCTCATTTTCCTCCTGCTTTCTTTGGTGCCCATTTCTTCTACATATAGAATTCCCGTATTAAAGGACAAGCTTAAAAGATCAAAAGCCCCTGAACATTTCCAAAAACCATAGGGAAAAATCCCCAACATATTTCACACTTAATTTGAAAGACATGAGCTTACCTTTGTTGACTTCCTTCTCACCTATAGAAGACACCCCTTTGCCATATAAGAAACCCTGAGGCTGTGGCCTCAGCAACTGCCTTTTAGACAAGTTAGAGGGGTGTACATCAGACGGGAAGGAAAATAAAGATTTCCCTGGGAAAATTGCCTTGTTTCTGCTGAAATGATCCACAGGATCATCCTGATTCTACCGGATGTTTTGATTTCTTCCATAAGGGTTTTTCCTGACAGAAAAAAAAAAAAAAAGAAAAAGAAAAAAGAAAAAAGAAAGAAACAAGAAACAAGAAATGTTTCCTCTGAAAATTTTCTTTTGACTGTATTCCAGATCTTATGCAGCAGTATGTTCTTGTCACATCCTAAGAGTTAAAGTGAATAGATCTTACACAGCCCAGTGATCAATAGTTTATGTTTGGTTGATGTTAAAATGCGTTCTGGAGATCTCTCGACAGTTTGGCTCAAAGCATACAGTGAATTGCTATAAATATCTTGACATAAGTCAGTGTTGTTCCAGTGTGGGAACTCAAAGTAAACCCTCTGTCCCTGGAAAACTCACCCTTTAACCATAGGCACCAGGGGCAACTGCCACATCATCAGCCTCTCTGTATGGCAAGCACAGGTTACATATACATGCCATTTATCTGGAGCTAAGCAGATGGAAAAAGGTTTTATCCAGGATCTGTCACGTTCACAAAATGATTCAACAAACCAGTTTTTCTTTAGGCTGCTGCCTGAAGGTACATGCATTTTATGTTTGAGCACAGCACTGTTTGTTTGAGTTCATTAGGTTCCTACCACTCAGCTGACCTTGCCATAGGGATTTTTGGTCTTTGTTTTGGGTTTGTTGTTGGGTTGGGTTTTTTTTGTTTGTTCTTGGTTTTGTTTTGTTTTTTTAACACAAGAAGTGTGATGGATTATTTTTTTTCCCCAATTAATATGAAGAAAGTCCCAAATGTTTAAATACAGGCCTGCCTGCTCCATCAAGACTGCTTTGAGGAAATAAGTTGTTATTTGGTTTCCTGGTGGGACTAGTTTTTGTCAAATACATTTTTAATGCACTTCTGTTATCTAATGAATTATGTAGCATGCCCCTTTTTTCTCTGTCAGATGAGGTTTGGAAGAAATCAGGTCAAGTCTGATGGCATAAAATGGCATAGTATTCTGAAATAACCCCTGGTCTGAGTGAAAGAATCATTCTCACAGAAGCTAATTCCTGATGAAAAGAAGGAGAATATTACAAATGAGCCTGGCCTCCCTATTTTTGTGGCCACCACCACCAAAACTTTTTCCACTAAGGCAAAGGCCAAGTACAATTTTTACAGTCCTTAAAGGAAGCAAAAGCTAGGTTTGAAATTATCAAAGGAAGCTATTTGTCCCTCAGTGTGTAGCAAGCCTGTGGCACTCCCAAACAGGGGATCTGAGGAGGTGAGAAGCTTAGGGGGGTATAAGTAGGGCCTGGACCTAAACTTTGAAGAGACATCTGTTGCCAGTTACTAAATTGAAAAGTCACGGAACACTCAGGAAATTCCCTGAGCTAAAAATGCACAGATGCTGGAAAAGTAGAAGGAGAAAAGTCATATGAACATGTCTTATTCCTCTTCCTCCCTCGGGACCCATTTTCATCACTGTGGGATTCAAAAGGTAACTTAGATGGCTCTCTGGTCTAAGCCATTATGGTTATTCCTCTGTTTTCATCATTACTAGATAGTAAAATGCTTGAATAAAAGAAAAATTGTGGAAGTTACTTTTGTTGCTTGATCATATGTCTAAACCCAAGCCCAACTCTTCTTTTTAAGAAAGTTTACTGTTATTCCTGTGGAATAGCTTTGTTAATGCAGGGGCATATATGCTGTTCAACATGAGATGTGGGGATAATGTCTCCCTCCCCTTAGGTTTGTTTCAAGTGGTGCTGACACACTGATTTACTCAAGGATGAGTGACAGATGCTGTGGCTAGAAGTGTGATTAAATACGTCTACTTAGGAAAGCTATTCTACTTATGTACTTATGTCAACTTTTCTGAGGCTTATCAGTTCTCTCTCTTTTTTTTTTTTTTACAGTACTATAACATTTTGGCTATTGCCATTAAAGATTGAGCAGGTACATAATTTCTAATTAAACTTTGACCACCACTACATTTATTTCATTTAGAAAAATTGCTCATTTGTAATTTTCCTGACAAGAATCAAATTAAAAGTTTTGAATTGTCTTGAGCTAATACTATTCTCTAAGTCCTATATACCTATGTGCTCTGTTTTGATTGGGATAACTGCCCTTTCCAGATCAGACTTGGAAGATTATTTGTCATGTGAGTTTTGTATTTAATTAAATATGAGATACATTGCTTTTTGACTGAAGCAATTTGAGCTCAAATATTCCCTAGCAGAGTGTGGAGAGGAAAATTATTCTTCTGCCTCCAATTTCCAATAAACTTTTTTTTCCAAAATTTTAGTTCCTAAGACAGTCAAAAATGTCATCCACACCTTAAAGGAAGAAAAAAGGACAGGTTCTTTCAAATACGAGATTTTTTTTTCTCATCAACACTACTGTTTCTCAATTTTAGTTTTATTTTTCCTGAAGAGTTGTCATTAATCACTGACTAATGCGAATGGCTTTAGTTAATCAAAACCTACCTTGACACAGTGTTTGAAATGTGCCTGTTAATGTATTATCTCCTACAGTTACTTTTCTCTTCTTTCAGTCCAGTTATCCTCATCCATTTAAATATCCTCTGTGTGACTCAGAACTGGACATGAACTTGGCTCATAGACCTCTCAGGAAAGTGGCCTCGTCAGAAGTTTAGACCACCTCCAAACAAGTTTCTTTTCACTGCTTTTGGAGTCCTTCCCTTGGATACAATTATATATTAATTGTCCCCAGAGAAAAATCTGGGGAAAGGGTGACTCCTACTTGGTGAAAATGGCAAAGCCATGTTCCAGTCCCTGCTCTGACAAATATATAATTACACATGCAAAACAGAGCAGGTCTTTTTTTTTTAAAGGGAAAAGAGACTCTTCTAGGGGTTGCACCCCTAGGTGAAACAATTCAGCTTTTCACCAATTTGTCTCTCACTGGAAAAGTTTTCCCTAACGAAAGTACAATAGCATTAATAGTGTGCCTCCCTGGGCTTTTTCTGCAGGACTAAGCATATTCTGAGACTGCTTATCTTTCTACAAGCCTTGTATGCAAGATGTGGGGGCAGAGGTGTGTGCTAAGCCATAAGCTGTCAAAACCAGAAGGGTTTACTACACGTACAGGATTTGTGAGCAGCCCATTCAAGGTCCCAGGCATACCTGGCTTTATTTCTCCATGTGAGTAGCAGCCCTTCACCATCACCAAGTAAAGGACACTTGCTGCCAGCACATTGTGCACATTGGAATTGGGCAGGGAACATCACGTGTGACAAATTAGATGAGGTTTCGTCACCAGCACTACAAGCAAATCATGGATGTCTTGGTCGAATGTGGCCTTAGTCTCTCAGAAGAGTGAATGAGAACTGTAAGGCATTTGGACAACAGATGTGAAACGCAGTTCACTCTTGTCTGTTGCATTTGTACCGTTATAAACTGAGCAAAGCTCAAGGGCTTGTTCATCATTGTAAATGACTGCAAAAAGTGAAGGATAACCAGGACTCAAGCAATCTACCTCCATACGGGCAAGGAGACATACACGATCAGAATAATCAGATAAACAAGAGGAGTGTAATGGTTTGATCTTGGCCAGTGGCCAGGTGCCCACACTGTCACTCTATCACCTCCCTTCCCTGCTAGACAGGGGGAGAAAATGGTTTGAGACAAGGACAGGGAGATCACCCACATCTACCGTCCTGGGAAAAACAGACTCGATTTTGGTGAAATTAGTTAAATTTATTAAAGAACAAATCAGAGAAGAGCAGTGAGAGATAAGAACAGATCTTAAAAAAAAATAACACCTTCCTCCCATCCCTCCCTTCCTCCTGGGCAAAACAGCAATCCCAGTTTATCCACCTCGTCCACCCAAGCGGTACAGGGGGACAGGGAATGGGGGTTACAGTCAGTTCATCCAATGTTGGTTCCACCACTGCTTCTTCCTCCAGTGGAGGACTCCTCACTCTTTGCCTGGGCCATTGTGAGGTCCCTCTCACAGCAGACAATCTTCACACACCTTTCTCCACGAGTCCTCTCATGAGAGGCAATTCGTCACAAGCTGCCCCAACATGAATACTCTCATGAGTGGCAGTCTGCCCCAATGTGAGTCTGGGGTGCAGTTCTCCAGGGCGAAACTGCTCCAGAGTGAGTCCCCCATGGTGTCACAGAAGTCCTGCCAGCCAACCTGCTCCAGCGTGGGCTTTTCTCACTCTCCACAGGCTCTGACATCAACCTGCTCCAGCGCGGGCTTCCCACGGGGTCACGGCTCTGATCAGGCGTCCACCTGCTCCAGCATAAGGTCTTCCACGGTCTACAGGTGAACTTCTACACCCGGTCACACCCATGGGCTGCAGAGGGATAGCCTGCTTCACCATGGTCTTCACCGTGGCCCGGGGGGACTCTCTGCTCCGACGCCTGGAGCACATCCTCCCCTCCCACTTCTTCACTAACTTTGGTCTCTTCACATGTTCTCTCTCCTCTGTATCTCTGCCAGTTGTTGTGTGGCACAGTTCTTTTTTCCCCATTTCTTAAATATGTGTTCACAGAGGCATTCCTGTCCTACCAGTACTGATGGGCTTGGCCTTAAACAGTGGCAGATCCGTCTTTGGAGCTGGCTGGCATTGGCTCTAGCAGACGTAGGGGAAGCTTCTAGCAGCTTCTTGCTGAAGCCAACCCTACAGCCCCCCTACCACGGAAATCCATCCAGGCAAACCCAATACAAGGAGGTAGGAACAAATCTGAAAATTATATTGTATAAGAACTAAAAAAATGATACTGTGATAAGCAGTAAATTGGGATAAGTACTACCCATTTCAGTAACTTTGGACAAATGTTGCAAAAGTGGCAATTATCCACCTTATTTGTACTCTTGTGTGTTTCTTGGCTTACTGCTTCCCCTGCTGGCATAGGTGTAAATCTCCTGTGACAAGCTTTCTTTGGGGGTGCTCAAAATTCATGCAGTGACATGGGTGGAAGGAAGAATCACATGCAGGTGGTGGGAGTGGGGAGAAGTTCAGCAATGGAGCATGCGGTATTGTAGCAATTTAGCAAGCTAAACTGAACAGAGAGTTCAAAATTAAGACCTGAAATACACAGGCATTCCTAACCTCGATGGGTTGGAAATCCCAGTCCTTTGTTTCTTTTAGGTAGGCACACAAGCCACAGTAAGAGAACAATACCCCGTCTTTCTAGCTGCTCTCTAACTATGTACAGAGAGGCCTGTGCTTCAAAGAGATAACAATGGAAACAGGAGATAAATGATGGATAACAGAAAATGCACCAATGAACTCCAGCTGAGTCAAATTTTCCGTAGAGCACTTTTGCACACTGAAACATATATGGAAAGACTGATGCAGGACTCTTTTGTTTTGAATTTAACAGATTGGCCTGGCCTCCCAAAGCCACAAACAGAACTTCAAAACATGTTAAAATGTTTCAGTTTGACATTTTGAATTTTTTACACTTTTTTTCATTCTGAAATACTTTGTTTTAAATTTCTGTTTCTTAACCATGAAACACAATCCCCTCTTATACCTACCCTCCTGAAATGAACTGAAAAGTCTTTTTCAGACAGAAATTGAATTCTGTTTTGGCTTTGGTGGGAACACTTAAAAAGCTTTAGTTTCAGTTCACGTTTTTTTTTAAATTTAAGTTAAGCTATGAAACTGAAAACACAATTGCTTACTGAGCTAGAAACTAAGATGTCTGTGCTTTAGTATTCCACAACTCAGCAGTAGCAGCCCATCAATGTTGATTACTTTGCAGGTACCACAGAGAAATTAGTTTTCAAGAGTGTTTAGGAGAGCAGTGCAGTGATTCCTGGAACTTTGGCATGGGAAAGTACAAGAGACTTGGATGAGGGCTTGATGGAGGGCAAGATCATCAGGAAAACAGACAAAAGGCTGATTATTTTCACTTTGGAGAAAAACTGCATCAAGCTGAACTGCCATGGACTTGCCAAGGCACCTGGTGGGCACGTGCCTGAGAGTATCCTTTTTTATTCCAGTTCACTCATGCACATCAGGAAAGATGAGCAGGACATGGGTGCTTCACTTCTATTCTTGTCTTGCCTCCCCTTGCCTCCCTCAAGAAGATGCCAGGGCTGCATCATACTCCTGGTAGTCCAGGAGTCACAGCTCAGCCACCCACTGTTAAAAATAAATCAGGATCTACAATGATAGACTCAGAAAGCACTGAGGTAGGGGAGCACATACGTATTTTATCTTAGCGTATGCCTCTGGCACTTGACAAGGGTTTCTGGGCACCACTGAACCTGGCTTTTTCAGTTCCTTCTTCCCATCAATACTTTGGCATGTTTTGTTCCTCAAAACAAAGCATCAACAAGTTATGTTGCAGGAGGAAGGCAACATGATGATCAGGATTCAGATACAAATGCAGGCCTTCTTGTCACAAGGCAGCTGAGCACAGGCTAATGGGAAGTTACAGGAGAGAAATGGATTACCAGGGCCTGTCTCTATACAGCATCTCTGACACCTGCCCTTCTGAGGAATGCAAGAACTTAAAAAGACTTGAAATGTTCAAGTCTAGAGATACTGCTTAAGAAGATGAAATATACTTTTGGTAACTCCTATAATAATTTGATGTAGGTATATGTGGGAAAATACACAGTTTAAGTATGACCACAGCTTTTGCAGCTGTGTGATCAAGTGTGGTTTCTACGGTGTGGTTGCTCAAAGCAAAAAAGCAGCCAAGACACAGATTTACAGTGTCCTTTTGCAAGGCTCGAGAGGCAGCCCAGGGGGTACCTATGACGTAGTCATTTCCAAAACCAGAGCAGCAGCATCCCCCACTGTCCCTTTCTGGCAACTCCGGTTTAGAGGTAAAACACATTCCTTCGGGCAGAGCTGCTGGGCTGGCAAGGACAGGGCTGCTTCCAGGACTTACATCCCTTTTTCTGCAAAACACCACGCTGCGGGGTCTGATCTCATCCCTTTGCACTGAGCCAGCCTGGGCTACTTTGCTCTTTAGTGGGCAGAGAAGATATACAAAGGCACCAGGCTAGATCCCTTCTGCACAGGGCTTAGGTGGTTTTTACCTTTTTTTTTTTTTCTTTTCTCTTTTTTCTTGCCAACCCCCCCCCCCTTTTCTCTGTAAATTATCCCAGGGGAAATATGATCTTTTTTTAAGAAGTGCCAACACCTTAGTGTATAAGCTACTTGGAAGAATTCCTTGCTGCATATTTGGGATTCAGGTAATACAAGCCAGCATGAGGATTGCCAACTGACATGAACGAAAAAGGGAGACTTTGGCTCTTCATCATGGTAAATAAATACAGCACACCTTCTCAGGCACCTCCACCAGTACTTTCAGTGGGAGAAGGTGGTCCTTGGCTGTGCTCAGCAGATTTGGCCCAATTTAGACAGCAAGGTTACTGTAGTCATCCTGCTGGTTGCAAAATTTTGGCTGAAGTTGTGGAGCAGGGAGAGAAACTGCTTGAGGAGGAGTAGGAGTTCGGCTTTTTGGCTGGCCAAAAAGTGCCCTTCTGCAGCTGGACCCCGACTGTCTGGGCACCTCTGAGGCAGCTGAGGTCCTCCACAGCACAGAGGCCCAGGGCAGTTGTCACCTCCTCATCCCAGTTCCAACCTGCTGCAAAAGAAAACAGCAAAAATCCATGGATGACGACCACCAGGGGAGTCCTCTCAGCACTGTCCCCCTGATGCTAGGAAACTTGTCTAGTTCAATCCTTCTGTACCTTATCTAACCTGATCCTCTATCACTAAGGGTACATCTTCTTTGCTCCAAACTTGCCACCTGGTCTCCAGTGTGTGGAACTACTGAAGGCTAGTTTTGTCAGGACCATCATTCCCCAGGATGACCAGCAGCATCTAGATCAGCCTGAACTACTGGTGTAGCCTTGTGAAGGCCAAGAAGGTTTTAAGTCAGAGCAAAATAAGTTCACAAATGTATGACAGGTTCTTGTGGTGATGGGAAACTGGGTATTTGCACCTGACTGAGTTGCCTTGCTCTATGTTCAGTCCTGACTTTCAGTGCTCAGAAGGGAGGGTCTTTCTCAAAATACTGGAAAGCAAACTAGCAACGTAATGAGTTGTAACATCATGTTTTGTTGACTTTTATATGTCAACAGTTTTAGCTGAATTTTTCACATAGCCAATACTTGGAGACAAAGGCATTTGGAGACATTTCTATGACATTATGTGTCATGGAAGTTTTAGAAATGGAGAGGGGAAATCCATATTTCTTCTTGTATATACCACACTTCTCTACAAGCTTTTAAAAGGCACTCAGTCTCATTTTCCATTTGAATGTCACACCTCTTCATACTGCTCATGTTATATGTAACACCAGATCAGGTTTTACTCTCAAACAGATTATTAGATAGTAGATAGTATAGATTATCAGAGTGTGGATAGCATTAACTTTACTAATAACAGTGAAAGGAGTTTGCATTTAGCACCTCAGCCGAAGGGTAAAGATCAAATCTCTCTATTGAATTCAGTGGGCTGTTATCAGCAAATTTAATTCATCATGTTATATGAGAAAAGCATATTATATTTTGTGTACTAGAATGCATGTTTTAGGAGATGAAAAGAGAAATAATTTACCCACTCTCCCACCACCACCCCCCAAAGGAAAAAAATAGTGAAAAAAAAGATACAACTTTCAGGGCAATGGGACTTTTATTTACCAAGAAAGTTTCCCTATGTTATTCCCATTCAAAGAGCCACTTTTTCAGACAGTCTGCCTCTAGCCAGTACCAACCTGGGACTCTTCCAGGAAAAAATGAAACAACTTAAAAACTTGTTGTTCAGTTGGTTTCACATGCTGTGCTATGGAACCTGTAGAAATCCTCCCTAAACCAGATTTTTTCACTTACATCCAAAACCATACAGAGTATTTGTCCTTGACAATCTACAGGAACTTATCTCATGCACAGAACAACTTATGACACCAGAGAGGTTGGAAACTCTGCTTCAAAGTCAAGAAAGGTTGCGATTAAGATTTCCTGTGCAGCCCTCATGAAACCTCTTTCCGTGCACTTTTTGTGACATTATCTCTCATTCCATGCTCATATATAGCTCTTTCCACAGGGCACAAGTGCAATCCCATGCCTCCAATGTGCAGCAATCACTGTCAGAGGAGTTACTTCACGTTTTGTGCTTCCTGCATTGCTCAGCGTGCATTGCATCTTTATTGCATCACACCAGATCAGAGAGAATCTCTTCACTGCCCATTCCAGTCTGTTCTCCTCTGCACCAGACTTCTTATCTCATCCATCCCCGGCCCCACCTTTTAGTCTTCTCATCTTAATCTCAATTTTCTCAGCCAGGCTCAGCCTTATCTGGTCTCCAACTCCCATATGCCCATTTCAGGCTGATCGACATTGCAGTTGCTTCTGCAGATGAAGATTTTGTTAATGTAGCCAAGCTAGCTTTCAACTAATGAACACAGGCAGCATTAAGAGTGAAACTGGGACTGAAAACCTGCTAAGGCACTGAGTAACCACTTAGTAGACACCTTGGGCTGAACCCCATGTCAACACACTGTTCAATGGTGATATACCACTGCAATGTGTGTGGGCTGTCTCTCCTATTTCCAGTGCTGACTGCCCCCAGCCTCCCTCCCCATGTCTATTTTCTCTTCCACTAATCAGATCAGCTTTGGTGTCCTCTGCATACAAACTGGAAATTTCTTTTTCCTCATGCTGTCTGGGTGTCATCGTGGGAGGGCGTAAGAAATCCTTTTCTGGACAGCAGCAGAAATGGCAGTAATATGGCTATTCATCTCTGTGTCTCCACAGCAGCTCTGATTTCCCTTTATAGCAGGGTTACCATTTCGTCTCAAGAGCAGAAACATCAACCTGTAATATCCACACATGCTGGGCCCCAGACACCAGCTGAAAATCAAAATCCAAGCTGTTGTGTGATCTTGCCTTGACATTTTGCAAGACACTAATGCAGAAAGTGGATTCTTGCAAGAGCCCATCCATCAGAGAAAAGCTCCATCTCAGATTGATTCCAAGCCTGCAGCTCTGAGCTAACAAATGTGCAGGGGCCTTCTGCAAAAATGCAGTGCAAGTGGGAAAGCTTGGTGCAAATGAATACATGATAATCAACATCACTGCAGTAAATGCTTATATTCAAGATGACATAAACTCATTTTACGTTTGCTTACCCAGGATTTACTGCATGAGAAAAAAAATACCAAAATACAAGATTTTCTTCATTTTTTTCATAAAGTTTCATTTCAGTCTCCAGCTTTTATTACTTTGCATTAGTCATGCGTGTTGCTCTCATAAAAGCTATATCCAGGGAAAAAAGCTCCCTAAATAATCTCTAATTTAGTCCCTCGGAAGGAATTTGGCAACCACCTCAGACAATTAAATGGTGATTAAGTACCCACCTAAAACTGAGAAGCAAGATGCTGCCCTGCAGCCTCCAAAGTTTTCTGCTAAAGGGCTGAGACATGTTATCCCTATTACCCAGGGAGGAAATCAATCTGCTGCATGGTGCATGGTGGAAATTAGACTCCACACTTTCCTCATCTTCCCATCTTGCAAATGTGAAGTCTGTCTGGCTCCATGTTTTATTGCTTTCATTCACACCCTGTAAGAAGCCCTCGGGCCTTATGCCTCTTCCCTGCCATGTGTTACCATGCAGCTGGGGACAACGAAGTTCATCAAGAAGCTTCTACCCTGGTGGGTTGCCTGAGCCTATTCTCACCAGAAGACTTACTTGAAAAGTTTCCATCAATCTGCTTATCAGATTTGGGATTCAATTAGCACTTGCATTTGAAGTATCTGCTTCACTCAAAATTGGGTTTTGTTTGTTTATGTTTTACTTTCTGGTTAGAAAAGTTTTTGGCAGGTTTCAGCCAAGCTTTGGGGGAAATTTTTTCAGAAGCTTCTAGCCAGATATACATACATATGTCTAAACCTGCTGGTTCAGGTTTTTTTTTCAGGAGGAAGCTGATAACGATTTTTGCAACAGCAAGACACTGTGTGGGCTGAGGGTATGGGGTTTTCCCATCATTTTTTATTGCCACAAAATCTGTTTTTCTCGATCTCTAATTTGCAAGTTTATATGCTGTTACCCATATCAAGATTGCTGTCGTTGACTCCAATTTGTGCTTGACCTGATGTACATAGCTGGGCCTCCTGGTTTCTCCTGTTAACCCACAAGAACTCTCTCAGGGACTGTTGGCACGGGTTCCAGCTGCACGGGTAAGGATCAGAAACTTATTCACAAGGAGAATGCAGGGTCTACATAAAAACTAACCTACCCATACTTAATGAACGGCATGATACAAAACCTCCCCTGCCTCATGAGACCAAGTTTCTTCCTTTCCAAATATTGGGGGTCCAGCTGACAAAAGAACCCCCTCTAGACACAGAAAGAGGAGAAAAGTAACTCAAGCCAGCTGTGTGCATGCAGTCATGATGTCCTGGGGACTCTGGGAGCTATCTGCAAGGCCTTTTTTAGTTATAATGTAGTTAGTGTTGGTGTTTCATCAGCGACATGATACATATTAGGAAGTTTTACCTTACTACTCAAAGTGTATTAAATGCTATGATGTAATAGTTATTTAAAAACTGCATGATGTGAGAGATCATTTGTGATCTCAGGCACAAGGTAATACAGACAGAATTATATGCTTACCCGGAAAAGGAATTCTGCTAACAGTTAAATGCTCAGGTACCTGTTTATGATTTCCAGTTCTGTTCACTGACAATTAGCTTTTTAATTGCTAAACATTAGCTAGCTGTTTCCACACTATGAACTCCCTCTGCAGGGAGAAAGAGGTTTTACATGCAATAGGACAGAAAAACTAAAACCAATGCATAACTAGGACACCATTCATTTACAGCGATTTTCTTTCATTTCCTATGCATGAACTTTACCTATGGAGGTTGTTCCTGTCTTTAAGCAAGCAAAATGTTGATCTGAGAAGTAACCACACTTCTTCTGAAAATAAGCAGTAATCACATTTCAGTTGTCATGGAATACAAAGGATTTACGTAAGCTCTGTAATCAGACATCAGGCACCTAAAAGCCAAATAAATAAGCTAGTTTTTTAATCTGGATGGACTTCATGAGGAAAATCCTTGTGGCCTTGGTTTCTCTGCTGAACTCAGGAACAAAGATGTTATACGGAAGCCAGTTATAATTGCGACTTTTTCCACAGCTATCAAACCTGTCAGACCACTAGACACAAGTCAGCAACATCTACTAGATAGCATGTAAATGAGTGTATTTGACAGGAAAATATTCCCAGGCATGTGGCCAGCTCTCTCAAGAAATCTTATACCCTTATTCTCATCTGGGATGAGAATGATGCTTGTTTGCTGCCTTGCCTTCTGCATCCCAGGGCCTGGGGAGGCCAGCAAGCAGATACATCTAAATTGTCAGGGGTTGCAGGTAGGCTGTGAGAAAGGCAGCAAGTGGGCAGGCTGGGGTAAGGGGTATAGCAGAGACTTCCATGGGTTTCATGGGAAAAAAGTGGCTCCAGGGATTCCAGGCAGGTTGGATGAACTAGCCTGCATTCAGTTCAGTTCTGTTTGGGAAACTGCCTTCAAAGAGAAGTTATTTTGCTCTTTCTTTGTGATTAGAGGTGTAGAAAATGATAGGACAAGGGACAACAGGTACAAGCTGGAGCACAGGAGGTTCCACAAAAACATTAGGTAAAACTTTTTCGCTGTGAATGTGACAGAGCACTGGGACAGGCTGCCCAGAGAGGTTGTGGAGTCTCCTTCTCTGGAGACATTTAAACCACATTTGGACATGTTCCTGTGTTATCTTCTCGAGGTGATTCTGCTTTTTTTAGGGAGGTTGGACTAGACAATCTTTCAAGGTCCCTTCCAACCTCTAACATTCTGTGATTCTGTAATTCTTTGAAAAGAAAAAGCAAACTGGAGGAAATGGTCCCATGTGCAGAAACCTACTGAGCAAGAGCAGCTTTATTTTTACATCTTTTCACTTAGCATGATTCACCAAGCAGATGGAAGGGTTTTTGTCCTAGACTTTGTGTCTTAAAACCTGACCTGTGGAGACTGAGAACTTTTGGTTAATCCTTTCATAGAAGAGGTGGTGCAGTTCTGCTACAAATTTCTGGTTGATGCAGGATCTCTCACAAACACTTTTAAATACTTTTTTGCAAAATAATGTGAAGGAAATATACTAAGGCAGCAGGTGGGTACATTTTTCCTTGGGGATGTGTTATAATGTAAGCAGAATACATTTCAAGTGACATTAGCTACGTAAGAGCTAGCTTGTCCTCTGGGTTGCCTGTATAGTCAATAGAGAAAAACAAGTTGTTTGAAAAAACAATTCACTGTATCTTATGAGCAGACAAATGCAATCCAGAAGTTTCACTCTGCTTCCACTGACTATAGATAGAGCCTAATTACGGGGAATTACAAAGGGAGATGAGATGAATCCCACACAAGTTGTCTCAAGTTGAAAAATGTACACGGATTCGATACAGCTCTCCAAAATGTAAGTTGCATCATGAAATGCCTTGAAATCAGGCTTCAGGGTGGTGAATGCAGACATGTCACTCCATTGTTAAAAAATAAACAGTCATGCTTCTTGGAAAACCAAGTGCAAGATCCCTGCTCATTATAAAATGTATGTGCCTAACTGCCTCTGCAATATGTGAAGCTTTCAGTACTGACTGTCTCTTGCCATCCACAAAACTCTTGGCTTTAGGATAAAGCAAGTAAGTGCCATTTGTCTCTGAAACAGTCTTCCATTCCCACAAAGCAGTGATGGCCCTTGGAATTAGTGCTAGGCCATTTGGGAGGTGTGTGACAGGGAGCAAAGAAAAACACTCCTTGCAGCTGCAATCAGCCATGATGCTTTCAAGCAGCTCAACCCAACAGCAACTCCCAGCCCAGCTCTTCCCATTCCCCTTATAACATCATCCCCGAGCTCTCCCACTGCAATTTTCATCTGCTATTACTTAGTGGCAGTACTGGCAAAGCCCTGTGCTGAACAACTCCCTCTTGGCATGGGAGACACTCCTCCCAGTGCTCTGCTTCCCAGCTGCTTTGAAATGACGAAAATTAGAGGCTTGGCTGAGCCACACACAAAAAATTCCAGCAGTTTGGAAGTCTCAAAGAAGAAAATATTTCAATAAGACTGTGCTACATCTCAGAAGCATATTAAACACAAATGACTTTCCACAACATAACAGCACTGATAGCCTTGCCTGAGTTGGTTATCTCTGCCTGGGACACATTGGCATCATTTAATATGAATGTGAAAGCTATGTGACATCAAAACTACACTTTCCAAATTCAGATTCTATTTGGACTGAAGGTGGCATAAATCTGAAGTAATTGCACTGCTATAATTATTCTAGGTTCAAGGCAGTGTAATAGGGAATAAAATATATTCCAACAAGCACTGCTAGTCCTCACTTTAACAGCACATTTTAATTTGATGGAGAATTTTAACTAATGCAATTTAAAGAGGAAGATGGAAGTAGAATGTGGAAATAAGTCACTTGCAAATGAATGCATATATAATGGCTCTCTGTGAAGCAGCTTGCAAGCCATGTAACTGCTCATCCAGAACAGGGGTTATTTTTTTAATTTTGGCTAATGTTGATTTAAATGCTATTTTAGTGACTGTGAAAGGAATTTAACACTTGATTCATTTTTATTGTCATTAATTATTCCAATATTTCTCAAGCTTATTGTGTTAGATTCTGATGTCACTTACATTTTGTTTTCCCCTACTTTAATTTCATTAGCCCTGAAGAAATAACTCCAGATTTTTGTCAGAATAACTTGGAACAAACACAGGCCTTATATAATTTAAAAAAACCGCAAACACTAAAAGTGGATAATACAACTGTTATTCATATCTCCTTTTATTTATTCTGAATACCAGAAAAAACTAGCAACTCCAAGGAGCTGAACAGCATGCAAAGTGTGATTTAGACACTACTAAATAGCAGGTCTAAATAGATGACTTTAATGTGATTAATTTTCTCCTTTATTGGGTTAACCCAGTAAGCCCAAGAGAAGCCATTGGGACAAGTCTGTTCGAAAGAGGCTTCCAGGAGCCTGGGTTAAGGCTTCACCTTCAACTCTGGAATCACATAATTCCATTAGAATCTTTATAAATAAAAGGGCAAATCATAAAAATTTATAAACAAGGACTGAACATAGTGGGTGCTTCAAGATGTGCTTGATTGTACAGCCTGCACTTAGAGTTCCAAGACATATCAGCAACTGAGCTGGGAGCCTCCTTTGCCTCAGCAAAGATTCTGAGCTGAGCCTCCACAAGTAAGACTTGTTTTCTCAGTAGCAAATAACTCTTTTCTCAGGAGTAAGTCTCTCCAAAATGCCCAGAGGGTAACGTTACCTAAGTAACATTCTAGAGTGATGCTAAATTTGCAAGGTGCCTACAGCAAGGGATATACAGAGAGACATCTGTGTTTCAATGATACTTCACCAATAGTTAGAATTATCATCAATTACAAAACAGGGTATATATATATACACACACAGGAGATATATATATATATATATATGGATATAGCTTATCATATCTCTCACTGATAACTAATAATATTGCCATCCAGTCTTCACTACATCAGTATTCTAGATGCAGTCTGAACATCCCTATACACCTCACAATTCAGTGATGTCCTGTGAGGGCTCAGGAAGCAAAGCATGATTAAGTGAGACTGGAAATGCAAAGAGCTCAGCTATGATCACAGAGCTGCAGTGATTGATTTCCAACTCGTGAAACACACCTGACTGAAAAGAGGACAGTGAAAAGTCAGGCTGGATCTCAGGAGATTTCTCATATACTGAAATTATGCATTACTGTAAGACAGGTGAAGAACTGAATAACTGAGCCACAGAATTGTTTGTGCAGGCTCACTAAAGCAATTCATGCAAGCAAATGGGAGTAATGGTAAAGTGGCAGCTGTCTGTAACAGCTCAGGAAATCCAGGACAGGCAGGCAGCAGAAGGTGGCTTGCACCTTGTAGGTACAGTCACCAGAAACAATCATTTCACCCTTGTTAGAAAGTGAACTGTCCAAATATGACCAGTTGTTAATGTATATTATTTGAAATATGCAATAGCTAGAAGCTATACCTGCACATACGGAGGCTTGCGAAGTGTCTGTACCAGCTAATGTACTGAAAAAAAAAAATTTAAAAAGGGAAAATTTCTGCAGAGTTTCTCTATGGAAGAGGCAATTCTCTGGTAGCCCCTCAGGCAGGAGACAGTACCTTAGTAGCAGGGAAACAGAAACAGATTAGATCTTAAGGAAGGAGTTAATGTATAGCACCAGTGTGCCCTCGAGTGTGAACATCTCAGATGTTCCAGCAATCGTTAACACAGAACCACTCCAGTGCATAAATTCATCTGCTCTACTTCTCTGACAGCTGATTTTCAAAAACACTGAACTTTTGTAGGTATTTAAAGTTCAGCCCATGCTTGAAAGCAGTATTAAATTTTGTTTGGTTCAGCACAGTGTTTTCAATGCACAATGCTGTTTGAAGCAGATTTAACGATACTGCTACTACAAATAGTTCATGAAATAATCAGCACAGGCCCCCTTTTCTTTAGATTTGTTTTCTAGTGTGGCCTGTTATTTGACACAGATTTGTTTCTGTGACTGGATTTCCCTAGCAATTCCATTTCCCATCAAATGGTGCTCTCACACACCACTAACAACCGAGGGCTAGTTATGTTGCATGAGGAAATAAGTAACTTTATTGAATTATGGTAACAAAAAACATTCAGTTTACCTATCCAGTAACTTTAGCCTCTGTCTTTACTGAAGTCCCATTAATCCACAGCCTGTGATTCTTTAATTTTTGCTGATCCTGCTTGTGAAGGGTTTTAGCATTCACCACAGTACAGGATTGTTAATGTACCAATCTTTTCACTGTTTTCAATCCACCTCATCTACCAGATGCTTTGGAGAGTATTTCCACTGAGAGATTCCACTAGTATTGACTGTTGCCCACATAAAATGTTTAACGTTCATCGCCAGATCCAACCATGTGTTGCTTGAACAAGACTCATTATTGTCTTTTTGTATTGCAAAGTGCCAGCTTAGGAAGATTTCTCACTTCACAGATGTCGCGGGTTAGGGCTGGGCCGGCCACTAACACGAACAGACGCTCTCTAACCCCCTCTTCCCCCCCCAAACGGGAAGAGAAAAGGGAATGAGGCAGAGAGACTTACGGATGAGAGAAGAAAAAAAACTAGAACAGTTTTAATGAAAATAATAGGAATAATGGTAAAAAGATAAAAGTAAAGAACTATATACAACTATAGATAGTAGCCCGATACCAAACCCGACTCCCTCCCCCGATAGAAATCACCACTGGTGCTGCAGAGCAGGAGGCACCGGGGAAGCCCCAGGCTCAGCGGCGGCAGGAGCTGGATCCAGGGAGCTGGATTCGGGAACTCAGGATCCGGATCAAAATCAGGAGATCAGATGGAGTCCTCTCTGGACACCGGCCATTGCAGAAAAGAAGGGCCAAAAAGACCGAAAAGAGGGCAAAAAGGGCAAAAGGGCGAAAAAAGGACGAAACTCTCGTGATCACTCAATTTATACTAAATATGACGTATATGGGATGGAATACTCTCGTTGGTCACCTGTCCTGTCTGTTACCCCCCGGAGGTGCCACCTTTTACTTCCTTGTGCCCCCCTCTTACTACCCAGCACCCCCAGCGTGGCACACAAGAGCCAGCAGTGGATTTGGTCACTATAGGAATAAGTATAAGCAAGAGCCTTTCTACATACCAGTCCCAGGCAGTGACTGTAAACATCAGGTGTTATCACTGCCAGTAGCACACACTGTCTGCAAAAACATGCTGCTGACTTCAGAACGTGCAGCCTTTTAGAAGACACTAAACTGAAAAGTAAAAATCACTAAACAGGACTGGGTTTTTAGCTAAACCCAGGACATTCCACCCCTTATTCCATACCATTTACCTCATACTGATCACGAGCTAATGATCTACTTATAGGGAAAGTTCAGTAAATTCATAAAGTTCATAATCGTCGGTTCCATCCATCATAGCAGTCTCTCAGGGCAGGAAAGTTCATGTGAGATTCGTTACAGTTCGTGTCCACAGGTTGTAGGTTCATTTCGAAGAAGTTACTGGACGTCACTCAACAAGGCTAGCTCAGTTGCTGGATGTCACTTGATGAGGTCAGCTCTGGTCATCACTGGTTTATTACTCTGAAAAACACTTATTGAACACTGTTAGTATTATGTAACAACATCATACAGGATTAAATCGAGTATTCTCACCTAGAGTTAAATTTCCTTGAGGTACACATTGAACTTCACCATCTTTCATCATCACCCACCAAGTAGTTCCAGGTCCTTGAGCGAAAGCAACCCCACGAATGGGTTTGCCTTTGCCTGAAGCAGGAAATACCCAGACAGTCTTCCCCAATAAATTCCTTTCATACACCACAGGGACTTTATCTCCTTCTACAGTATGCAGAGGCTCTGAATGAGCAGGACCAGCACGATTGATGGATCCTCTGGTGTTAACTAACCAGGTGGCTTGTGCTAAATGCTTGTCCCAGTTTTTAAAAGTTCCACCTCCCATAGCTTTCAGAGTAGTTTTTAACAGTCCATTGTATCGTTCAATTTTCCCAGAGGCTTGTGCATGATAAGGAATATGATATACCCATTCAATACCATGTTCTTTAGCCCAATTGTCTATAAGATTGTTTTTGAAATGAGTCCCATTATCTGATTCAATTCTTTCTGGAGTGCCATGTCGCCACAGGATCTGCTTTTCTAGGCCCAAGATAGTGTTTCTGGCAGTGGCGTGAGGTACGGGATATGTTTCTAACCATCCGGTAGTTGCTTCCACCATAGTGAGCACGTAGCGCTTACCCTGTCGAGTTAGAGGAAGTGTGATGTAATCAATCTGCCAGGCCTCCCCATAGCTATATTTTAACCATCGTTCCCCATACCACAAAGGTTTTAATCGCTTAGCTTGCTTAATTTCGGCGCATATTTCACAATCACGGATAACCTGCGCAATAGCGTCCATAGTTAAATCCACCCCTCGGTCACGAGCCCATCTGTATGTTCCATCTCTTCCCTGATGTCCTGAAGTGTCGTGGGCCCACCGAGCTAGAAACAGTTCACCTTTATGTTCCCAGTCCAAGTCTATTTGGAACACTTGAGCAGCCTGATCCACAGGCTGGTTGTGTCGATGTTCTTCAGTGGCACGACTTCTGGGCACATGAGCATCTACGTGACGCACCTTTACAACTAAGTTCTCTAGCCGAGCAGCAATGTCTTGCCATAGTTCAGCAGCCCAAATAGGCTTACCTCTGCGCTCCCAGTTATTGTGCTTCCACTGTTTTAACCAACCCCAAAAAGCATTTGCCACCATCCATGAGTCAGTATAGAGATAGAGCACTGGCCATTTTTCCCGTTCAGCAATGTCTAAGGCCAGCTGGATGGCTTTTACCTCTGCAAACTGACTTGATCCACCTTCTCCCTCAGTTGCCTCTGCAACACGTCGTGTGGGACTCCACACAGCAGCTTTCCACTTACGACGATTTCCTACAAGGCGGCAAGATCCATCAGTAAATAGGGCATATTGCTTTTCATTATCTGGTAACTGATTATATGGTGGAGCTTCCTCAGCACGTGTCACCACCTCCTTTGGGGGCACTGCAAGGTCTTTACCTTGTGGCCAGTCTGCGATTACCTCTAAAAGTCCTGGACGATTGTGATGACCCATTCGAGCTCTCTGTGTAATTAGGGCAGTCCATTTACTCCATGTAGCATCAGTGGCATGATGTGTGGAAGGAACTTTACTCTTGAACATCCAGTTTAGGACTGGTATTCGTGGTACTAGGAGAAGCTGTGCCTCAGTACCAATCACTTCCGAAGCAACTTTAACTCCTTCATATGCGGTCAGTATTTCTTTTTCAGTTGCAGTATAGTTGGCCTCAGAGCCTCTATATTTTCGGCTCCAAAATCCTAAGGGTCGACCTCGAGTTTCTCCTGGTGTCCTCTGCCAGAGGCTCCAGGCAGGACCATCATCCCCAGCTGCAGTATATAGCAAATTTTTAATATCTTGTCCTGTTCGAATTGGCCCAAGAGCTACTGCTTGTACAATCTCTTGTTTGATTTGTTCAAAGGCCTGTTGCTGTTCAGGGCCCCATTGAAATTTGTTTTTCTTTCGAGTCACATCAAAAAGAGGTTTCACAATCGGACTATAACCAGGAATATGCATTCTCCAGAAACCCACAGTACCTAAGAAGGATTGTGTTTCTTTTTTGTTAGTTGGTGGCAACATAGCTGATATTGTGTCAATCACGTCTATTGGGATCTGGTGACGCCCATCTTGCCATTTCACTCCCAAATATTGGATCTCTTGTGCAGGTCCCTTGACCTTGCTTCTCTTTATGGCAAAACCAGCATCCAAAAGAATCTCAATTATTTTCTTACCTTTTGTAAAAACTTCTTCTGCTGTGTTACCCCATACAATGATGTCATCGATGTATTGCAGATGTTCTGGAGCTCCACCCCTCTCCAGGGCGGTGTGGATCAGTCCATGGCAGATGGTAGGGCTGTGTTTCCAGCCCTGGGGCAGTCGGTTCCAGGTGTACTGGATACCCCTCCAGGTGAAAGCAAACTGCGGCCTGCATTCTGCTGCTATAGGAATAGAGAAAAACGCATTAGCAATGTCAATTGTGGCATACCACTTAGCTGCTTTCGACTCCAGCTCATACTGAAGATCTAACATGTCCGGCACGGTAGCACTCATCGGTGGTGTAACCTCATTTAGGCCACGATAGTCTACAGTCAATCTCCATTCTCCATCAGACTTACGCACAGGCCAGATAGGACTGTTAAATGGTGAGCGAGCTTTGCTGATCACTCCTTGACTTTCTAGTTGACGTATCAGCTTATGGATGGGAACTACAGAGTCTCGGTTGGTACGATATTGTCGTCGATGCACTGTTTTAGTAGCAATTGGTACCTGTTGGTCTTCAGTTTTCATCAGCCCTACAACACTAGACTCCTCTGAAAGTTTGGGCAAGCTAGACAGCTGATCACTGTCCTCAGTCTCTACAGCTGCTATGCCAAAAGCCCATCGATACCCTCTTGGATCCTTGTAATACCCTTTCTTGAGGAAGTCTATGCCAAGAATGCATGGGGCATTTGGACCAGTCACTATGGCGTGTTTTTTCCACATATTCCCAGTAAGGCTCATTTCGGCTTCCAATACAGACAGTTGTTGAGAACCACCTGTCACTCCAGAAATAGTAACAGTTTCAGTACCTGTATGATTCGATGGCATTAGAGTGCACTGTGCACCAGTGTCCACCAGAGCTCTATATTTTCGTGGTTCTAATGTGCCAGGCCACCGAATCCACACGGTCCAATAAACTCGGTTGTCCCTCTCCTCCACCTGGCTGGAGGCAGGGCCCCTCTAATTTTGAGGTTGATTCACGGGGTTTACCTGATTCACAGTATTAACTACATTTACATTCTGATTATTCCTTCTCGTGGCAGATTGTTGTCTTCTGTTGGTGTTTCGCAAATTGGATACTCGTTCTCGTAGAGCAGAAGTAGGTTTTCCATCCCAGTTTCTCATGTCCTCACCATATCCACGTAGGAAAATCCACAAGTCATTCCGTGACAAGTTACCATCATTTTTAGTTGATCTTGAAGGTCTGTATTTTCTAACAGCATCAACGCGGCTCCATTGAGGTCTGTCATCTCTCTTGGACAATGCATCAATCAGCTTCTCTAATGATTGATTGTTTTTCTCAAATGATTCACTATTTTTCTCAATTGCTTGATTGGTTTTCTCCATTGCTCTCTCAATTGATTCATTGGTTTTCTCCATTGCTTTCTCAATTAATTTCTCCAGTGATCTGTTGTTTTCCTCGATTATTTTTTCCATGGCAGCAATCTGAATTTGTTGGGGATTGGCAGTACTGTCTTCATACTGTCGTGCTTTGTTGGTCACTTCACTCACTGTTGGTACCTGACCATCTCCATCTAATGCCCAGACCATTGTTGACAAGGTGTGCTTATATACTGGTGGTGCACTCCTCACAAACATCTGAATAACGTGTTTGTGGCAGGGCATTTGATCAGGGTTTAAAATTGTTTGTGGATTGCTGTAAATCACCTCTCTCACTGCTAGTTCTCTCAGGAACTTAATGCCTTTTTCCATGCTGGTCCAGTTGGTTCTGTGGATAGGAATATCATCCTTGTGGGTATACCGGTTCTTAATAGCTGTCAAGAGTCGTCTCCAGAGGCTGAGACTGTTGTCGTCTTTTGCAAGTTCCGTATCAACGCCTGCGTTTCCAGACAGGGATCCCAGCTGTTTGGCTTCTTTACCGTTCAGATTAATGGTCTCGGCTCCTTTATCCCAGCAACGGAGTAACCACTTGTAATATGATTCACCTTCACGACGGCCAAAGTCCTTTCTCACATCTCGCATGTCCCTCAGAGTTAAAGGTTTGACAGCTACGTCTGATTCTGACCCTGAACTATCTGATGACTTCGGTTGGGAAGGACCCTGTCCTGGATCAGAATCATCTGATGATGGATGACTTGCCTTCCAGGCCGTAACTAACCTTTCTAATACTGAATCTGTTGGGGGACCAGCCTTCTTTTTTGAGTCTGAATCTGAGTCATCTGATGGTGCTACTTTAGAAGGACTTTGTCCTGGAGTTGTGTTATCTGTTGTTAGGGCAATTGACTTTTTCCGATGTTTCTTTCTAGTCACAGGGGCGACATTTGCTGATACAGACTGAGTGTCAGAGGCCACAGTGTCTGTCATTGTCCCACACCAATGCTTACTTAACCGCCAAAACATAAACAGATTTGAAAAAATCAGCATTAACATCAATATTAATAATAAAATCTCAGCCTTTCGATTAAGATAGCTGCATTCACATCCACAATCACAATCATTATAATCTGGTAGACTCAGATTAGCAAACAAATGGGTATAATTTCCTAAAGTGAAATTGAAAGTGTAGTTAAAAACAAAATTCACCATTGTGCTCTTAAGGTATTCAGGTATGCCAATCACCCAAATTACTGCAGAATACACCGACCCAAAAAAAACCAACACAGTGAAAATTCTCGTTTTTAAATCGGAACAGGCAAACCACAGAACGATATACCAAATCACACTCGAGAGTTTGGACAAAATTTTGACACCCAGGGAGGAACCCACATTTAAAAGGACATGACATAACATTTCACCGACCGATAACATGATGTGAGCTGTCCGGTTTTTCTCCTCTAACCCTTCAGAACTCTCAAAGAAAAGATCTGATACGCTCTCAACTGCGCCGGATGGAATTTAAACTATGCAGGCAATATATCAGAGCCCAGTTGTGTCTAAATAACTGGTAAAATAGAATGAGCCTGATTGGTGTTTGTTTTCGAGCCCCACGTTGGGCGCCAATAAATCTGTCGCGGGTTAGGGCTGGGCCGGCCACTAACACGAACAGACGCTCTCTAACCCCCTCTTCCCCCCCCAAACGGGAAGAGAAAAGGGAATGAGGCAGAGAGACTTACGGATGAGAGAAGAAAAAAACTAGAACAGTTTTAATGAAAATAATAGGAATAATGGTAAAAAGATAAAAGTAAAGAACTATATACAACTATAGATAGTAGCCCGATACCAAACCCGACTCCCTCCCCCGATAGAAATCACCACTGGTGCTGCAGAGCAGGAGGCGCCGGGGAAGCCCCAGGCTCAGCGGCGGCAGGAGCTGGATCCAGGGAGCTGGATTCGGGAACTCAGGATCCGGATCAAAATCAGGAGGTCAGATGGAGTCCTCTCTGGACACCGGCCATTGCAGAAAAAAAAAAGGCGAAAAGAAGGGCCGAAACTCTCGTGATCACTCAATTTATACTAAATATGACGTATATAGGATGGAATACTCTCGTTGGTCACCTGTCCTGTCTGTTACCCCCCGGAGGTGCCACCTTTTACTTCCTTGTGCCCCCCTCTTACTACCCAGCACCCCCAGCGTGGCACACAAGAGCCAGCAGTGGCCTTGGTCACTATAGGAATAAGTATAAGCAAGAGCCTTTCTACATACCAGTCCCAGGCAGCGACTGTAAACATCAGGTGTTATCACTGCCAGTAGCACACACTGTCTGCAAAAACATGCTGCTGATTTCAGAACGTGCAACCTTTTAGAAGACACTAAACTGAAAAGTAAAAATCACTAAACAGGACTGGGTTTTTAGCTAAACCCAGGACAACAGATTATTGAATCTTTTTTATTAACTGTGCTGTTTGTAGCCTAAGAACTATAACTTTTTAATTATTAAGAATACTGGAGATTTCTAAATGCTACAAGACAAAGGCTTTTCAGGGAGCACTTCGGACTGAGTTCCTGTGGCATCTCTTGCCTGCCCTGTGGAACAAATCTGAATATACAATGAATGGAAGCATCACCTACTGTCTGTGTAATACCTACCCACATGCATACATACATACATATCCCTGAAGCACCAGCAAAACTAGTTTTGGCTTAGGCAATGTAATGTGACAAACTTACACATGGGCATTTGCTTTAAACACTTTCTGGACAAATTCACCTTTGTTCAGCTCCATCACCAGTATGTTAAAATGCTTGTTAAGATTGCATGTAGCCCTCTGGTGACTGTGTTGATGGATGATAGCTTTCTACTGTGGGAAGAGATTGAGTGCCTAGGGCTGATTCTTTCACATGTGTTGGCTTCTTTTTGGTTTGTTTTTTTTTTTGACCATGAAGTTCTGTTCATGTGCCAGTATCTTAGCAACAGCAGTCTGATTAAAGCAGGTTCACTGTTTTCTCCCTGGGAAATTAATACAATGATGACATCCCAGTTTAATCTTCTATTCCAGTGCCTTTTGGGGTATAGAAGATCAATTTATTTAGTGCTGTGCACTACAAAGCAGCAGCTCTGTGAGCAATCAACCCAGAAAGTGACTGAATAATGTTGCTGTGATAGGGTAAGCAATCATTAAGCCACAAATACAGCACCAGTAACACACAGCTCTTTGACAGACTAGCAAATTTGCTACCTAGAGGTTTTAATGTCCTAAAATGAGGAACCAACAATAACAAGGTAACCTGCAGCCTGATGAAATACAGCCCAATATCTTAGAGTGCATCTGCAAGGAATTAAAAGTTCCTGGAAATTATATGTTAATTAAGCTACAGTGAAACAGAAATAAACTCTGTGGGAGATTAAACCTGTACAGCAGTAGGACTGTCATCACATTTGGCAAAGTCCTATTTTAATTGTTTGGAAGACAGCATTCCTATATATATCCCTATATTTTGTGCTTAAGCAAAGATTAGAAATGAAGAATAAGGCTCCCTTTCCTTCTGAAACTGCTCTCTCATCCCTTTGAAGATATCTCTTATCGTGTGGAAAGGCACTGCTAAAGTTAAATGGAAGAATAACATGACATATTCTAACTGCTTCTTCCTAGATGTCTACATGTTTAGCATTAAAAAAAAAAAAAAAAGTGAGAGTTGATTAGTATAGGTAGATAGGCTTGTCTTTAGACTTGGGCTTTCTAAAAAAAAATTCTTTACCTACCTCTTTGTCACCAGTACCCAAAAGTTCAATGTTATGCCGTAAGGCATGCATTGAGAGGCCAGTTCTGCAACCCCTACGTACAAGAGCAATCTTAAGGCAAAAAGTTGAATAGTTTCCATTAATGGTGCTGGCCTTGTGTACACAAAATTGGAAAAAAAAAAAACCCATGTATTGGTTCCAGGTTCTCGTTCAAACAGGAATGTGGACGTCTTCAAAATCAGGTTGGATGGGACGCTGAGCAACCCGGTTTAGTGTAACCTGTCCCTGCCCATGGCAGGGGTGTTCGAACTCAATGATCTTTACAGTTCCTTCCAACCCAAACCATTCTGTGTTTTTGTGACTCTGTTGCACATACTGCACTTACAATATCTACACAACACTGTTAGTCTGTCTCCGTTTCCTCGTGTTCCAGATGCATCTAGAGTCTGGAGCCACTTATTTGCCTGTACTCAGTTTCTAACACATTCTAACATTTTTTGTGCGAGTTTCAACAACTCCACATGTTAACACATGAAGCCGGCTTCTTGGAGACTTGCCGAGTATGCGTTATCTGACCACAGCAAACTTGCACGGGAACCTGAGGAACACCAGCCACATGAAAACCTGTCTCTCTCCAGCTGAACCTATGACACACATTTCACAGCTCCCTAGCTGATGATTTGCTTCAAAACTCACCACCTGCACACCACGATTGAAGAGCAATCACAAGAGGCCTTCCCAGTGCATTGGTAAGTGTTTTCAAATTGCAGATCTGAAGGATTAAACATGTTCTTGATCATGAGACCACACACTGAAGAAAGGATTAGTATGAGATGCAAAGCATTTTAACAGGGGTGGTTGTATATAGATTTTAATGTTTAGGGAAGTGTCTTGCTCTCTAGGAAACATTCACTTACAAGAAAAAAAGGAGGCAAAAGCTGTTATGTGGGGGGAATCCTTCCTGCATTGGATTCAATGTGCTTGAGGCCGCGGCTCTCTAAGTGCCTTGGAAGACTTTCAATTTACTCCAGAGAAATATTGTCATTATTAGAAAATTAGACAAATTTTGTTTGGAGACAGTTATTCTTAGGAGTAAAAGATTAACATGGGGCAATTGCAGAAAAAAAATTTAAGACAGTAGCAAAATAAGGAATACATTTTTATGAGAAATAATAAAAAAATATATACTCTAATGATCTTTAATGTCAAAATATCTGCATCAGTTAACAGTTACTTTGCCTAACCAGGAAAATTTGTTTAAGGCATCAAATTTTAGTCTACCTAAAAAACATTCTTACTCTTAACTGCTCACAAGAATTTTAACAATAAAAATCCATATTCCTATTTTGGAATATTTTGTGAGGTTCATAAAATGCCAGACTTCAATATTCAAACAAAATATAGCTGTTTTGGAACAATTTTTCAATTATTATCTGAAGATACCTTGAAAAAAATATCCACTTGAGTGATGCAATCCCTGCATGCAGTTCTATTCTGCTTAACAGAATATTTTATTTGCATGACATAAATATGATTTTCATGGGCATGAGACCGTTGCCTCATGTCTGAGAACACATTTTTTGCTTCTGAGGAGTGAAAGCCTGAGTTTGTGCAGCTCCTATCCATAGTCCTCTGTTTCCAAAAATCTTCATGGAACAACATGTTCACATTCACAAAACGACACAGGAAGGCAGCCAACAGTTTTTTGAGGCAAAGGACAGACAACCCTTTTGTTTACAGATGTTTCCTTGATGTGAAGATACCATGATAGTGCACAGTTTTCTTTTAGAAAAGAGGAGTAAAGCACTGCCTAGCACAATACTAATAAAAACCCAAGGGACACCATTCTTAACAAAGCTCCAGAATTAGGCATGCATTACGATAACAATATTAGTATAAGCTGAAAGATGTCATTTTTAACAGAGTGGCCATTACTTAGGAATGTTTCAGCAAAATGTTTGCCACGACTTCCAGTGATATCTACGAAAAGTTTCCCATAAATACTGGAGAACAGCATGCCTGGCTCCTTTACACTCTTCATCCTTCAGCTAACATCCTGCTCTCTTCCCACTGCTCCTTTTCATCTGCCTAGTCTTACACCTAGCAAAGTACTGAAAGGACAAAACAACAGTTATTCTGCCAGTTATGTCTTCCTGGGTAGTATTTTAATCTCACCTGTCATACCATGGGTTTCAAGAAGGGAATTGTAATGTGATTAAACTCCCAATCATTTAATCTCACTTCTTCCTTTTTAAATACACCCCTCCAACTCTTTGTAACGAGTATGAAAGCCATTGTGGAATACAGAGAAAAGCAGAATAGAGATATTAACTAGAGACACTTCTTTAATCATTAACTGGATCTCTGTCATCATCTCCAGATATGGAGACATGATGTGTTGTCCATTTGCACTACAAATAGAGTCAAGGACATCCTTTTGATGACAGTTGTATACTACCACCTAAAGCCCCACCACCTGTCTGTAGAAATAGAGTGAAATCCAAACCCAGGCACCAACTCTGGCTATTGAGCTGCTGGACACCTAGACCTCCACAGCAGCTCTTCCAGCTGGTAATTGCTGTAAGTCCTGTGGGCCATTGGAAACAGAAATCCTGGTTACTATAGAAGATATGGGGCCATGCCACATAGAGGACTACTCCAAACTACATGGAACTAGGACAGAGACCTTTGCTAGTGCAGGCAGAGTATTCACTCAAACCCTGTGCAATTCTTATAATAGATACTTCACATGTAACTAGTAAATGAGCAAGTAAAACCAGAAATATTTCACATGCTGAAGAAATCTTTACAATGAGCAAAGAGACTGGCCAGTAGCCATCAGACCTATTTCTCTTGGCAAGTGAAGAATGAAACACTAGCATTTCCCTTTTTGAAAAGTACATGGGGCACAAGCACCAGCTTCTGGCTGCAAACAAGTCTTCCTTTGTGTTTCTTCTGGCATTAGCCATGTGAGCTGGACCTCCAGCCTACCTCAGCAGCCACATTAAGAAAGAGTAAACTAGAGTCAGTGAAGTCATCAAGCCAGTTCCTCTCTTGCTCTTTCTTGGATATCCCGGCAGTCCTTTCTGAATGTGGTCTTCCGTTTGCTGCATGACACAATTCATGCTGACTGTTCCCATGCTGCCTGAATCCTCCCTGTGCTTGAATTCCCTTATGTCGTGGACAAGTGAGTGCTTCAGGCTCAAGCCAATCTCAATTAACATAGAGGCTGCGTGAAGACCCGGAGAGCATGCACTCAAATGCAGAGCTGATGTCCATCCTAACCTGATACACCTAATTTGAGGGTGATGCCAGACCATTCAGGAAGCAGAATTTGGGCTCAGGAAAGAATTAAATCCACTGCCAGTATTTAGAATCGGAAACATCTATATAATGTGGTGAAAGCTGCTCATGGAAAATATTATTGATATAATAGAAACTGCTGTACACAAACTATACATCACTGGATCAATTTAATATAACAGTTATGTTTGAGTCATTGTTGCTTACACGAAAGTGAAAAGAACAAAATTTTCTCAAATAGTTGGCACGCTAGTACCTGTAGAAATATCACCTTCCCTCAGATAATCTCACTCAATTTTCACAGAACACAAGAATGGAAACTAATTAATGTTGATTCATCCCCTTCTTGAATGGCAAGGCAATCCCTCCTTAAAAACAAGATCGTCTCACATAAAATTTTGTTCCCAACCACCCTGATGTTACTTCCCAGTTAGCAGAATAGCAGTAGTGGCAGCAATGTAAAGATAGAAATCTACAAGATATTCAAAGGAGCCAAAGGAAATACAGTGCACATTTTTCTTCAAATCTCAGTGCCAGCTGGCTGTTCTGTTGTCTCTAGGCACACAGAAGTTCAAGGTGAGCACAGACTGCTATACAGCAGCCAAGGGAAGCAATTTTGTGCAGGCTAGTTTAATTCCTACACTTAATGACCTGCTCATTAAAGCCAAGACTGTCAAGTTTATGACTCAGTTAAGAACAGACTGCAAAAAGAAAATAAACCTTAGAAGCTGTAGTTTGCACATTCACTGTTATACTATTTTCCCTCTACAGTCTCATGCAATATCATTACATTTTCTACTATTGGAAATTCTGAATGTAAATTACTTAAGAAATTAATTTAACTGATGTATACAGGATAGACACTTGTACTCAGCTTTTGACTAAGAACATATATACAAAAAAACATCTACTTAATACTTTTGCTTAATATTGTTCTATAATGTTCACTACTAGATTGTTCAATGGATGATGAATGATTACTGAGATCAGTGAAACTGAGTAACTAGCAGTAACCTCTGGATTTCCCCAAAACAACCTAGTAAGATCTCCATTTGATTTTCCTCTACATCCCAGAATTATATTGTTTACCAGCTAAAGGTTATAGGTTACAAAATCTGCAAGTATTAAGTATTAAAAGTATTACAACATTAATATTAGAAATTATATGTTGAGAATAATTTTGAACCAACTACCATAAAATCATAAACTTTTCAACAGCTTCCTCTGCAGTCAAAGGCAAAAATACTTTACTTCAACACTCATTATCCAAATAGAGCCAGCACCTCAGTATACTAGAGCAAACTTCCCTGAAAGTGGTGTTCTAAAGCAAGTGTAAAAAAGAAAAAAAAAAAAGAAAAAGAAAACAAAAAAAAAAAAAGGGCCAGAGTAAAGGAACCAAAGAATTGCTCATTGCCACAAATTAGAGAGCTGCTTCATGGAATAATGGAGTTTGTCCAAGCTCCTGAATTTTCAAAGCAAATTTTTCCCCACATTCTGTTATATCACCCACCCATAAAAATCTCCTAGGAAAAGTCTGCTGGGAGGCTTTGGGACAGTATCCTCTCCCATTCTCTGCAGAGGCATATCCACAACCAGGGGGTACCCGCCACTCGGGTGTTTCTCATCAAGCACAAGGCACGAGTATCCTGAAACCAGATGTTAATTTTGAGGGCTGAGGCCAGGAGTGCTGAACTAGCCTAGACTTCAAGACTGTCTTCTTCAAACAGATCAACTGTGGGAAGACCTGGGTTTTATTACTTCCTTTTGAGTTAACCATCCTCAGATGTTCAAAGAGTGAAGATTCTTTTAATAAGGGTATTCACACTTTTCTGCAGAGCTATTTTGGAGCTGTGACAAGAAGAGCAGGAGGCAGTTTCACAACACAGGACTTCAGAGACAATACTTAGGAACCTTAAAGTATTCTTGATGCTCACCCCCAGCCCATGACATGACACTCAGTTTCTCAGGACATAGCATCTTCTTCAATTAGGAAAAAAAAATCGGTTTTGCCATCCAGAAGAGCAGTGTAACACTGAATCTCCATGCCATGCCCAATGCTTTCTGTTTGTTTTACTGGAGCAATTTTCACACAAGATGAGTTCCTTGGCCCAGCTCCCCACGTGGCTTCACTTACATTAGCTACACAGTAGTGGTGGACATACACAGTTGGGAAGAGCTTGTTGCAGGAAGAGCTGGTGGGTTTAGACTTGCACTAACTTAAAGAGCTCAGGTGGGCAGTGCCACACAGGGATGTAAAACTGCTTTAACTCTGGCTCAGTTCACTATCCCAGTTTGCAGGAGAGCTCCACAAGTAGCTCTGCTGGTACAACTGGGGGAAGAAGGGTGTGGGGCCAGAAATGAGCAGTGTTGGATAGAAACCGAGGAGCAAAAATCCCATTCAGCTGTGATTACCACCAAACTACCGAGCAATTAATAGCATTCAGTGTCACTTCTGAAGCTTTCTGCAGTGCTGGAAGCAAAAGAATATGATATCTTGCTTTGGATGGACATAAAATCTGCCAATAAATATGACAGCTCCTAGAGGTGCCTCTGTAAACCAATACGGTGCTAAAATTATGTTCTGCCTAACTGAGGGGATTTTACCACCACAGTCCTTTCTGGAAGAGTCTGTTAGAATCTATCAGCAAACAAACCTCTCAGGCGATATATGGCAGACTTTTAAAGAAGACTCTCGACGAACATGTGAAATTTAGTATTTCACTGCCTTGTACTTACACAGTCATCTATTCCTTTAGGAATTGAATGGGTATTTCACTCTACTGGATATTTCCAATTCATATGTGAATGCTGTCCTAATTTGATAGCATTTTACTCACTTTACAGACTTGAAGATTTTGCATTTAAGACTAGAAATGACTAGCAGGTCACTTAATATTATCTCTTTATCCTGGACCCCTAAACTTTACTGCACTCTAGGTAAGTGATTTATTCAATTGAAATGTAGGTTGTGCTTGTCAGCTGTCACAAACTACCCTAATATTCCTTCAGTTCAGTGTCTTCCCCATCGTTTTATCATCATCACAGTAGTTTCCTTACCATCACTAGCAGATTTTTCTGCTTTTCCTGATTTTTGCAACATTCTCTCTCCAATTGCTCTGTACAGTTTCAATGTTTCACTTCAGCTGTGCTGGAATGCTGCTCATTTCCTAAGCTGAAACGCCAGTGCACCATGGTTCAGATTCTCCACAGCCTTGGAGTTCATTTACCAGTGAAATCACATTTAACTCTCAAGCTGTTTACAATTCAAACAAAAGGATTTCTCTGTACAGCATCCAAAACTGACAAAGTTAAAAGTGCTTAAGCTTTCTGCATGAAAATCAAATATAAAAAAAATTCTCCCTCTTCATATTTTCTGTGGTTGCAGTCTTCTGCATTCCATACAGCTTAGGCTGTATCTACAGAGCCTCTTTTTATGTATCACATAAGCTTTTACAGATAAGCTTGCTCTTCTAATCCTCTAAGGGTTCCATACAAATTCAGACTTTTCCCTTCTAAACTTGTTAATTTCTTAGTTATTCAGTAGATATTTCCGCACTTGACTTCTTATAGATATTTTCATTTCCTTGGAGATATAATGCTTTTTTTTTTTTTTTTTTTTTTTTTTGGCAGAGAAGTTAAACTCTGTGCCTCGCTGACCTACTAACAAATTTGGGACTCGACGGGTAGCAAAATTCTACCCTTTCCCATTATCCTAAGCCAGGTTTGACTGTACCTGTAAGATGCCATATAGTCTTGATGGAGCACATTAAAACTTTTGCAGTCAGATGAGTGCTGATCTGATTGACAAACACCGTGTCTGTTTGGCAAACCAGTTTCATATCAGATCAAGCAGCAGGTGTCTATATCAGAATTCCCCACATCACCCACAGGTCCTTTCAGACCCCTTCTCATTCCCTTTCTGCTCCTTGACTCTTGAGCTCCCAGCACGTGGCTGCAGCTTCTCTTGCAAATGCAGGCTTGGTCCGTGCTCTTTTTTATTCGAGCCTCACCACAGACAGCTCTCTCCCTCCGTCACACCTTGCCTGCTACTTTGCATCTACCTTTTGCCTTGGATGCCCCCTCTTGGATTAGGCTCTTCTGCTTTCCCTGAATTGCAGGTATTGTATCTCATGATCTTGGCATTGCCACTAAGTCAGAACCAAGCTCTAGCACAGAGCCAGACTTGCTGTAAGCAGCATTCCTTGGATGCAGCTCATCACTGAGGTGCTCATGGGAGCAAGCAGACAGGAGGGCAAAGTGTTATCTCCTGGCAATCAGGCAGTGAGGAGCTCTGCCACATCACTGCTGGCTGAACATCTCAGTATCAGTGTCAAGCACACCTGGAGCAATGCAGGAGACAGGCTCTGAACAGCACATACTAGGGGACCGTGAATGCCCATGACAACGCCAGTTCTGGCAATGTGACCTGCTGCAAGCTCCAGCAGCTGGACCCTACCCTGGTGAGGAATACAGACCTCATTCCTACATGCACTGCAGATTATGCCCCCTTCCTGTATTTTGGATTTGGAACCATTTATTCTCCACTAAGGAAAAGAAAGCATCCATAGCCAAGAAGCACATTACTGTGGAACAGAAACCTTTGAGAAAAGCTGGGCTGCAGGTACCTAGGGATTCTCCAGTTCCTGCAGGACCTCAAGAGAGATCCAGGATCAACACCAGACAAGAAATTCACTCTGTGGGACCTTTCCTAATGTAGCTGTTTTCCCTCTTTCTCCTCTGGGGATGCAGCTAGGCTTTATGCATTTAACCAACAGAGTGATCTAAAACAGCAACCAGGATGCCTGACCTCCAGCAGTGCCCAGGCCTGTTGTCTTCACCACTCTCCAGATTCATCCTGCAGTTGGTCCCAGGCTTTTAACAACTGTCCCATTTAACCTGTACCATTTTAGCTTTGCCATGGGTCCTACTAGTTGGTATTTTGTTGACAATCATGAAAAAACAAAATTCCAGTGCCTACAGACATAAGTAAAGATATAGCCTGTATGTTCCACAGAAGATCATGCCAGATAAAATGGATTTCATATATCCTACTCTCCGAGTGAGTCCCAAAATTGCCCTAAGAATGCATACGCATTGGGTTGGGTTGAAATGGAGTTAATTTTCCCCAGTGCTGTGTTTTGGATTTTTTGTGGTAGTGGTAGCTAGAAGGGTGTTGATAGCAACCCAGTGTTTTTTGCTACCGTTGAGCAGTGCTCACACAGCACCCAGGCTGTGGCTTTCCAGCATTCCTCCAACACTAGGCTGGGGGTGGGCAACACCCTGGGAGGGGACACAGCCAGGCCAGCTGACCCAAACTGACCAAAGGGCTATTCCATACCATATGAGGTCAGCTCAGATATAAAAGTGAGAAGAGGGAATTGGGGGGGCATTCATGGATTGCGTTTGTCCTCCAGAGCAACCGCTGCACGTACTGAAGCCCTGCTTCCTGACAAAGCAGCCAGACATCGCCTGCTGATGGGAAGTAGAGAATAATCTTTGCTTAGCTTTGCTTCCATGCACGGTCTTTGCTTTTGCTGTATTAAACTTTTATCTTAGCCCACGGGCCTCTCATTGTATCTTCCCTCTCCCCTGTCCATCTAAGAAGGGGGAGCGTTAGAGCGTCTTTGGTGAGCTCCTGGCCTCCAGTCAGGGTCAAACTACCACAGCATATTACTTGAGATGGCAGATTCACAGCAGTGCGAGGGCAGGGAAGACACTGTAGTAGTGCTGAGAAGCGGGCTTTCATGCTCTTAGTAATGATGGCTTGTTCTGCAGCAGCCATGGAAAGCCATGTGGCAAGTACTCAATTATTGTTTCTTACAAATAAATATAAAGCTGGTCTTGGAAGGTGAATAGATACCAAAAGTCATCTAATGAAGGCCCTGCTACAGCCATGGAGTCTTTCTGTACATCTCTTAATATTTCACTGTCATTGTTGTGGTTCAAGCTGATTGGGACAAAACACCATGTGGTCTCCAGCTCCCCCATTTCCACAGTGATGTGGAGAGAGAAAATTCAACTAAAAAGTCTCAAGGGTTTCAGATTAAGGATAGGGAGGATAATAATCTACCATTTAAGATGACGGGTAAGGAACCAGAGATAGACTTAGGGAGAAAAACATAGATTCAATTCACTACCATAATTTATGAAGTAGGATATTGAGAGGAATATATCAATAAATACAATCCAATCTTAAACACATTTTGCTTCCCCTCCACCTCTCCCATCTTCCCCAGCTACCTCCTTCCCCTCCATCAGTGCAAAGGGGGAAGGTGGGGAGTGCAGTCCATCTGGCCATTACTCCTTGTCCATGGCAGCTCCTCCTTGAGCAAGAGGGCTCCTTGCAGTCTCTCCTTTCTGCCACATGGTGTCCACCTCACAGGAGGCAATCCTTTTCCACCTCAAGAGTCCATCAGAGCCACAGAGATCTTTTCAGGCATGTCCCCTACTGATGCTCGGTCTCTCTCCCCTCTCACACAGGGCTCTGCACATACCAACGCATCCTGGACATTCTCGCCACTGTTGATTCCCTCAACTGCCAGGCAATCACCTTCCTGCCATCTCAACCACCACGAGGCTTCAGGGAATGGCCCTGCTCTGGCAGCCTCCTCCTTCTCCTTCTCCTCTGGGACTCTTCTCCCCCTCTTTCTTCTCAGGGTGATGTTCCTTTGTTCTCTTCTCACCCTCCTTCAACAGAAAACCTTAAAGACAGGACAGCTCAAAATGAGACGAAACCAAGAAAAGAGAAAGATAACAATGGGGTCACCTCTTAAATACCTTGATGGCAAAGGTGCTGATTACTCCTACCTGGAGGTGGGGGAAGTTCTCAAAGCTTCACATGAGTCTACCCCCGCTTTTACAAAAACCCTGCCAGACTCAAACCCAAGACAGTCATCTTCTACACTACCCATGTAGTCTGTGCAGTGGGGGCTTTGCCTGCCTCTCCCATGCAAATCTCTGGGCATTCACTTCATGCTCTGCTTCAGTGGGTAGCAAAAAGCATGGTAAAAGTACTAGCATGCTCCTATTTGGGATACACTCTAGACACATTCATCTATCTTCTTTGCCTTGTTTAGTCCGCCTTCTTGCTTCACACATTTTGTAGTATTTTGCTTTTATTTCACACACTAATTTAAAGAAAGTCCTTAAAAATATGCTTGAGCTCAACATTTCTCTGCACAAGGCTCTCAGCTCTGCAGAGCCAGTCAGGATGCAAGAAAGAGCTAACTATAACTGGGACCACTGCTGCAAAGAAATTGGGTGAGGTGGCACTAAAAGCAAAATTATCATGCTAGAACAGGAAAAATAAGGAGATTAAAAAAAAAAAAAAAGGAAAGAATGAAGAGCGCAACCGCATAAACTCAACTATTCATAGCTCCCTATACACACACACAAGACATCAACCAAATGCTCTATGCAACGGAAAGTTACCCCACACTACAAAAGGCTTTACACTCAGTAGTAAGTACAGGGCCTCCCTCGTAGTCTATGTTCCCAGCACTGATAGGCAAGTGAAGTGGCTGCAGCTGGTGCTGGCACTTGCACAGCAGGTTCCCCTCAGGTACTTTGGTGCCATCCGACAGCCATCTGCTCTTTCGTGGCCTCTCAGAAGCACATACACAGCGGATCTTTTTCATGCTGCTGCAGATCAAACTCAGCTCTGACCCTGAGGGACTCCCTGTCTTCCCCACAGACCCACTACAGCTGCAGACACAAAAACTGAATGCTCAGGGAGGTTGCCCATGAGTGGCTTCATAAACCACCGGGGTTAGGCAAGAGTCACAGAAAAACAACCAGCAACACAGCATTTCTGTTGATGCTGAGAGATCCTGTTAACCTGCTCGCATGGCTGGAGCTATGGAAGATGCGGGCGTCACCCGCTTTTCCACATGAGTCAGCACTGATGCTGCCAAAGCAGCTACGGTGATATGCTGCACTGTAAAGTACTGTTGACAAAAAAAACTGCTAGCCTGGACAAGGATGGGAGATCACTAGTTTATACATTCTTGCTACAGACTCTACAAGTCAGAGACACCAAATTCCCTGTGCTCTGGCATGCTCCTCACGCAGCCGCAGCACAAACAGGGGCTTTGTGTATGGTCATGGCTTTTCTCCAGCCCTGACTTCCCTGGCACCAGTCAGAGGTTACCAGTACCTACCCAGCCTTCCTCACTCTGCTCCCTGGGGATCCCCACCCAGGGCTCAGGACATGTCTCTTAATGCCTCTTCCCTACCAGCAAGCGACCCCTTTGTTTGCCAACCTCCTGAACTGAGAGTACAACCCTTCTGCAGAAGCCAACACCACTACATTGAACATTGTGGTGAACAGTACAAGCATGACTCTTAACAAGTTCGGGGAGGGAGTCAGACTGTAATATTGCATTGCCTCTCTGTCATTCACAGCTAGGTGAACCTAAAAAAGAAAAACATTTCACTCTCAGCACACCCCAACCCTGCTCTGCCAAGCTCCTCCACAGCAACTGCTTCTGTGGGAAGCTAAGGGGGCACATTGCTTTCAGCACAAACACAGCCTGTTGTTTGGGTCCTCAAGGTCAGGGCTGCCTTTACATAGAGCTGATGCCTAAGACAGCAGCTTACACAGATCCAACAGGGATGTACGTAACACCTGATTTGAACCCTCAGCTTCAATCTGGGTTTTTTTCCCCCCTTGCTAAGTTCAGGATCACTTCAGTACCAGAGATGGACGTAATTTTCCTGTTAAAACCACAAATATGTTTAAAAACTTCGTTTGATTCAGGCAAAACTATTTTTTTTTCAAATATATCAACTTATTTGGCCCACAATTAGTTTAAGTGTCCAAAGGAATATTTTTATATTTTCAAGAAGAACACTATTAGATTTTTACCCCAACCCTCATGTAAAGCAACAAATCTACTTTTGCTAAGAATGAACAGAAACAACTTTTTCTTCTTGCTGAGTTTATTTCATTTTGTGCCTACACCGTGGTCTCTGGAAATCCATCTTACAGGTTGAAGCCATAAAGAAAACCTTGCCAAATTCGCTTTCTGCCATCTGCCAGGAGCACTTTGCAAAGATCTCTGTGATGTTCTGGAGCTCAGCTGAAGTCAACAGCACCCTGGATAAACATGAGGAAGTTGATCTAGGAAAAACAGCATGGGAGGTGCCAGATTGAGATCTTTAAAACTTATATCAGCAATTACAGAACAAGATTGTTACTGAGAAAAGGATGCCAGCATATTGTCTATCGGTTATGTGACTGCATTAAGTAACAGTGTTTATTCTGAAACCTGGCACAGATGGTACACACAGTAGCACTGAAATAAAAAGCCCTCTGTGCACTGTCCTCTTCACAGTTTACATTACTGTTAATATTTACTGTCTATATTTATTGCAGTCATAAAAATCTTCACAGTAAGTTATAAATCCATATTTTTTTCTATGCCTCTGCAAATTTCAGTTGGACAAAAAGCTTAGTATTTTACTTTCGTACAATTAAGTAGGAAACCAGTTCTGAAAGTTGCAGGTTTCCTTCCTTCTTTCTCCAGAATTTCCTCCACCAGTAGTTTACTGAACACACATTAACAGATAGTATCAGGCAGCACAGCCACTGACTACTTTGCCCGACATTTTTTAAAAAGGGAACACATTACAAGCACACCTAGTTGTTAGTTGTGCATTCATTGCTCATTATGGACACAAGTTCACCCTTCGTCCAACACCAACCCTGTGTTGCTGCATAGCCTTTTGCCATCAATTATTATTATATGAAATGCTGAGTCATGAAATTGATATTAAGGAACATGAACAGCGTATCCTTTCAAGCCCCTTTTCTGCCAGAGAAGCAACACGAAAAAAAACCTCAAAGCTGGAAAACGTGGACATTCTAGTTGTTGCCTAACAGCGTATAAAGTTAAATCTCAGCACATTCAAGAGCAAAGGGACTCTTTTGAGTCTGATTAAAAATGTAATGCTTTCTCTTCCCATAGTCCTTTCTTTCTTTTTCCCTGCACATACACCTCAGAGAAGGTGCGATCCTGCAGGATGTTTGGTATGTAACCATATAATTGAAGATGCCATTAAAATGGAAATACAGAGATGACATGACAACTTCAGTTAGCAAGGCCAATATTAACTTTGGTCTTTCCTAGTTTTTACATTCTTGATTATGTAAGTTTAACACTTTAAAAATAAAACATGAGATCCCAGGAAAATAGTTATAATGCATGATGCCTAGTAATTACCTCTTCCCAGAGCCACTTGCAAGGTCTGTTTTATAACCTGTATATCAACAGATTTTGAGTAGAAGAACATGTAACTAATTCAGAAAATGCTGAATTGTTTCTTATGTAACTAGAGAGAATTATAAAAGAGAACAGGATAAAAACCAGACTCTTCCTGTTTTCCATCCCAGATGTTCACGCTGGACATCAACAACCTGATTCACACTCTCCAAACCAACTGAGGTGCAAAGAAGTACAAAACGAGACAGGAAGGGCCTTAGCACATCACTCGCCAGAATAAAAAGTAGAATTTGTCTCCTTTTACTGAATGGAAGGAATTCTTAACTTCAAGCCCTTTTCCAGCAGCACAACGGGGCTGGGAACCCCAACTCTCTCTAACTAGTACGTGAAATACAAGGGATGCTCGGCGCTACTGATGCTCAGAACGGTCAGCAGCGGATCTTCAGAAATTAAGCGGCAGAAATTAAGGTCAGTGTGTCCACGATAGGAAACGGTAGGATTCCCCGCCCCCGACAGTCTGCAGCCCGGCAGCCGCCGCCGCCGCCGCACACGGGGCAGCGGCGCTCCGCGGCCGCTCGGGCGGCGGGACATGCTCAGTGCGAGCGGCGGCCCCGCCTCCGCCTGACCCGGATACAGACGGCGCTGCCTGCCCGCAGCGTGGAGTTGGGCTGGCTCCGCCGCTGCCGCTGCAGCAGCCCAGCGTCCTGGTGGCGCCATGGGACCGTGGTGAGCGCCCGGCCCCGCCGCAGCCCGTCCGCTCCGCCGCGCCCCGGCCATGGCTCCCATGGGCATCCGCCTCTCGCCGCTCGGCATGGCTGTGTTCTGTCTGCTGGGGCTCGGCGTCCTCTACCACCTCTACTCCGGCTTCCTGGCCGGCCGCTTCGCCTTCTTCATGCTGAGCGAGCCGGCAGCCGGCGGGCCCGAGACCCCCCGCGGCTCCGCGCCCGCCGGCGCCGTGGACCTGCGGGAACTGCTGGCCGTGTCCGTGCTGGCCGCCGTCAGGGGAGGGGAGGAGGTGAAGCGGGTCCGGGAGGGCAACGTCCTCAACGCCAAGGCGAAGGGCAAGACGCGGGAGGGGGCCGAGGAGCAGCTGACGAGCGGCGACCTCCTCTCCAACCGCAGGATGTTCTACCTGCTCAAGGGCGCCTTCCCCGCCGTGCAGGTGGGTGCCGGCTCCCGCCGGGCGGGACCGGGGGCGAGACCCCCCCCTCTCCCGGCCTTGGGCTGCTCGTTACCGGACGGGTCGGGCCCTTTGCGGGGAGACACGTGTCACCCCTCTTCGTTTTGTAACCGCCGGAAGGTTTTTGTTTGTTTGTTTGTTTTTGTGGTGGGTGTTGGGTTGCAGGAGAAGGAGTTGGGTTCGCGTAATAGGCGAAGCCGTGCGAGGCGAAGCGATATGTTTGAAATAATACGGGCTTGAGGGGGGGCGAGGGAAAGAAACACCGAGCCTCACCGCTGTGGTTGGCGTGCCCTCTGGTTAAGGATAGAGGTAACTTAGTAGCGCCAGTTCGGGGTGTGTGCGTGGTGCTGAGCTGAGCAGCGCGGTTGTTTTCTTAATTATCCTTTCTGCCGGTTGTCCTGCTTGCCTGAAGTTATAGAGAGAGCCAGGAACGGGGAGAAGGGAACCAGAATATTGGAGTTTTGGAACGTACTGGTAGAATATTGGAGGTTTTAGCTCTCCTGAGTTTGGGACAGCAGGTAAGCGAGCAGCTGGGTCACGCTGCGGATCACTGCTTACGTGGGCAAAATGAATTTGCTTTTCTTTCAGAGGTGCGCACCCCTCCCTGCTCTCATTTGCTTCCGAGGTCTACTACTTCAGGTCACACCCAGACCAGAACTATACTTTGAGGCTTTTCAGATTTTGTCAGCTTTGTTTTCACTTGTACTTTAGGAAGTGGGAACTTCTCTTCGGTTTATTGATGTTAAATTCCTTAACTTTTTACACTCATTTGAAACAGACAGAAAACCCTAGGTTGGATTTCAAAGATGGTGACTGCATGCTTTTTCTGGACTACTACTACTCAGTGAGTTTTCAGTGGCTGTTTTAGCAGTTCCTCAGGGAGGTGTGTAGTTGGTGTGGGATTTTTTGGGATGAGATTTTTTTTTTGGTGGTGTTTTTTAAGTGTTGTTGCAGAAGACCCATTGAATGTGAAATCTAAAGGAAATACCAAATTCTTCAATACTTGAAATAGACTTAATACATGATTAGTATTCCTCTACAGGAAGATTATGAAGGTTATGTTGTGAAAATTGCTGGATTGTATGTCAATGGCAAGCCACCTTTGCAAGTCCTACGTTAAAGGAAGAAAAAGTATTGTCCCCTGTTCTCTTTCGCTATCCAGTGTCCTCGTGGAGCATGGCATTACTGAAACCTGTATGTTTTCTCCCCTTCTACATGGAGGGACTTCATTAGTTCAGATGTCAGTGTTCTCCATGCTTCTGGAGAAGGCTGGGGGTTCACGTTGGGCTTGAAGAGCTTGGTGAATTGTATCGCCAGTTGGGTCTGTGGTCACATGTAAACTCTGCTTCAGTGCTTGGGGTGTGCAGCACAGGCAGTCTGACTTGTGTGTCTTCCTCTCAGGGGACATTAGCTTTGAACATCTACTTCTAAAGAACTTCAGCGGTCCTTTTTATTTTCCTTACGCTTGACTTGGGCTGATAGGCTTTAAAAGTAGATGGTCCTTTCTGAAGTGCAGGTGTGTTCTCAAACACGGTATGAAGATGAAAATGTGGGTGTACATCTGTGGGACTGGAAAAAGATCGGGCATGTGTCGTTTTATCTTTTGCGTACTCGCCCTGGCGCGCTCTCTCTCTCTTGTTCCTGCACGTGCTTTTGTTCCCATGCGTGGTCTCTCTTGTGCTCTCTCTTGCCTTCTTTCTCCCTCCCTCTCTGACCACCCTTAGGTTGACTGAGCTTGAGCATTGTGGATGACTAGGGAGAGCTTGTCTGACAAATCTTTCAATCTGACAAATCAGCTCTGAGATATTAAATATTCTGAGTACACAATCTAGATAATAACAGCTTATCTCATGGGGCATTTAAAAAATATCCATGAAGCTGCATATGCTGATAAGACATGCAGTCTCTTAAAGTTTGTACTATGATGAAGGTGTATTCATAAGCATTTGTCCAAGCCAGAGTAAAAGCTTTCTTTTACTATGTACATATGACACTACACACTTCTTGGGTGTGAAGGCAAGGTCTCATCTTGATCTGCAAAACCTTCATGTGTACCTTCAGCACAACACACCTAAAACTACTACCGTTACGTAGAACAGTGGCAGTTTTGGTGTGAATATGAGGGCTATAGAGGATTTCCTGAGACACCTTTCATGTGAGGCAGTATAAACCCATATCTTGTAAAAAGCATCGTACTTCTTATCTGTAGCCTTATCTCTGTGTACTGAGTAATGATCCAGAATAAAAAATGTTGAGGTCTCATAAAACCCCTCTTTTCTTGCTTGAGAAGATGCTGCTAACAAAAACTGTCAAACAAAAATTGAAAGAAATCCAAAAGTAAACTGCCAAGTGCTAGTTCACTCACCTCATGGAGTCCTTGAACCTAACAGAGGTCCCTCGACATTTAAACTGGTGTCAAATGCTGCAGCCAGGAAAAAAACCCCACAAACAAGCCAGCACAAAAACTATGTGCCAAAATATGCCCATAATGCAAAGGAAATGATCCATTAATTGTCTGCTAAGAATAGCTATAGCTTTCCAATGTCTAAAAACAATTGGGGGGGCAGTCATCTGACTGAAGTGAACTTATGCCAGGGAGTACCCTTGGATTCCCTGTGTTGTGCTGCTGGACGTAATAAGGGAAAGCATGCAAACTGTCTGAAGCAGATCTTCTCTTAGGGTGTGATCATTAAGAGAAGATAGAGGAGTTGGGCTTCTCGCTTCCAGGAGGTGAGATACATCTGGAAAGAGTCTTACAGTACTGACAGTTGTGAAGGTCTGAGGGGAGGGGGGGGTGGAGGGGAGGGGAGGAAAGAAACATAGAAAGTGTTTTGCCTTTGTCTGTTAAGTAAAGGTATTGTCTCTAGAGAGGAAAAGGAACTCCACTTCTTACATCACCTGTTCTATTTGTTATAGATAGATGCATTTGCATTGGTTCAAGGCTTCTCACAGCTAGGGTTAGGTAAGACTGAAGAGCAGCAGGTAAATTCTGTTCTATCATCTGTTTTTTTGTGTGGTAAATGGAGCGGTGTTGAGTATTGTTATATCCCTCAGAAATAGGCTTGAGAAAGATGAGAGGGGCAGGGGGGAGTCAGTTATTTCTAATTCAGGTATTAGCCAGCCTTATCTGATTCCACTCAACATCCAGCAATTTGCACGCATCTTCTATGAAGAATGTTTGTGCAGTTGACTTTTAAAGTACATTTAATACTCAGATATGTGGAGTAGTTTCTCTTGATAAAGTCTTCGACTGCAGTAGAGGCTTGAGGTGTTTACTGCTCTTGTGCTACCACCAGTGTGTTGTCCTTGTCTGTCAGGTTGTCACACTGAGAACAAGTTAAAACTCTGATCCAGCTATAATCATCCCCTCTGCTCCTTTTCATTTTTTTTCACTTATTTATTTTTTCTGGGTTACTTCACTGCTTTCCTCATTGGTTCCCCATGCAGCAGCCCCATTTATTCCCTGTGCTAGCGCAGTGGTCGTTCAGTGAGGGGTGGGATGGGATTCAGATGAGGGGATTAAAGAGATGCTTGAGCCAGCCCTGCTGCTGAGGGAGTGGGAGACTGACGAGGCAGTGTTTTCAAATCCAGTTAGAGACTTCTCAGAAACACTTGTATGTTCTGCCCAGAAGAGATGACCTCATGATACTGGGGTTTTAGCAGCCTTACATGGTGAAGGTCCTTCCCTAGGTGTCATGCATCAGAGTCTTCCATTTTTCTAACACTAAAACTTGATATCTGAATGTATTCAAGGTAAAAATGTAAACCAAAGGTTTTGTAGGAGTACCCTTGTTTGCTTCACATTATGGCCCTGCCAATAGCCTACATCAGCACACGTGAAGGAGCAGCCCTACTTGCTCACAAAGGCAGGAGTGATTGACGGATGAAGATGTGTTCATTATCTAGCACTTTGGCCACATTTCTTCTATTCTCTGACTATGAAAAAGCCAATTTTAAAGTCACCCATACAATTCTGCTATTTTTGCCTGCTGCACTATACTAGTGTTGTTTTTCACAGGATGTAACTTCAGTCTCACTTGCCAGAGTGAATTCTACCCTCTCATTTTCAGCTGTTTGGGCTTATTTTTGAGCAGTTTATCGATTTATGGTCTGTAGTCCTACCAAATATATGTTTTGTTTTCTAGTATAGATACTGAATAGAGAAAAAAAATAAAATATATATATATTTGTGGCTGTGATGGAAATCAAGTCTTGCTCTATCCTAGCCTTTTTCTTCAGGCATCGTTTTATCAGTCTTGCCACTGCCCTGGATCTGAATGTTTTTCTCTCTCTTTCCCAATTAAGACAGATAAATCCCTCATTTCAAGCTTGTGCATGATAATGCTGGAATCAGGCATAAGTGTTTGAAATGGAAATTTAAGAACATGTCAGTTTTACTTTCAATGAGATTTTCTTCTAAATTACTTCTACTTTTTAAAGATTAATGTTTCCGAGCACTCCTTTTTTTATCAAGTTACCTGAAGTACTTTTTAGGTTTTAGCTTGTTGTTACAGACTTTGGACTACAGTGCCAACTCCTGTGTTTGGGAAACTGGAATTTCATCCTACATGGCAAGCTCTGCATCTGATACAGATTCTGTGGGAAAGACAGACGTGTTTAAGAAGTAGGTTTTAAAAAAAAAAAAACCAAAAATGCTACTTAAACTTCAGAAGGGTTTCGGTGCTTTGCTGAGTAAGTTCAGTAATTTGTTTTTCTCTGTGTCATGAGAACGGCTTCCTCAGATCTTAGAGTTTTTAACAAAATTAATGTTCTTCTGGCCTGGATGATCTTAGTAACTGCGAGCAGGTTTCTAAACAACTGTGAATGTTAATCGGAAATCTTAGTAAAAGGTGTTATCTGGAGATGCATCACTTAACGTGTGCTTTAATTGATGCTAAATGACCTATGTTGATTCTCTGTGCATAAAATGAAGTTAAAACCTTTAACTTTATGATGATGAGTTTTGTGATTATCTTTTCAGATAAAATTACAAGTAGTACGTTTGGCTTGCGTGTATACCAGGGGTGTCTAATCTGTCTGCTGAGCATCTGGAGGTTTGAGTTTCTTATTAGCGTAGCCACTCAAAACCAGCAAAAGTTTTCTTGGTGTGACTTATTGTATTGGTAGACTTCTAATCGGGCCTTATCTGGATATTTTCTTACAATCAAAAGTAGTGTTGCAACTCTCATGACAAGCTAGTCATCCCTTTCTTTGCTAGACTTGCATCTGTGTAGAATTGTAACCAAGAATTTTTGCCATCTACTGAAACAACTTGTGTGAGCTAATGAGTGAGTGGCTTTATTACTTTTACTGGTTTTAAATTCTACTTGTTTCTACAGATTACTGTTGCAAACCATGAATTCTCTGATCCCTTCTGGTTCCCTCTGGTGCATTTTTGTTGTTTTAAGCAACTTCAATTCCTCATAAGTCAGTAGAAGCAAAGTTGTGATCTGATACAGCTTTACCATTAATGAAAACCTGTTTTTTTTCACTTCGCTTCCTAATGGCTTGGTGACCAAAGCCATGTAGTGAGTTTTTGATAAGGACTAATAGAGCTTTCTGACACATAGGCTTGTCTGTATTCTTTTTTGCGTATCCTGTAATCTTGTTCCTGCATGAAGTGACTTGTTGTTATAAAAAGAGGTGAAGATGTCATTGATGGTAGAGGAAAACTTCTGTCTGGTCTTCTGTGCCTTGCAAAATGCATGCCTCCTTTATCGGTGTTGTGCTATTATTATGGACACATTTGTTGTTTTCATTTCAAATGAATGACAACATGAGACCAGCAGGTTTCATACATTTTGTATTAGTATATTTTTATACCTTACACATTTATATACAAATACGCTTTCTACTTTTATTGTATTTAATTACCTTTTAACAAGCTATTTATTTACAGAACCATGTAATTCAGCAAGGTCTACTCTATCCTTTCATAACAAAATGTACCATGCTAAAATTCTTTGTAGATTGAACCCTAGCAGGAAGAAACGTTTTGAATGTGCCCTCGTGGCCAAGAAGGCCAATGGCATCCTGGGGTGTATTAGATGGGGAGTAGCAAGTAGGTCAAGAGAGGTCCTCCTGCCCCTCTACTCTGCCCTGGTGAGGCCACGTCTGGAATATTGTGTCCAGTTCTGGGCCCCTCAGTTCAAGAAGGACAGGGAGCTGCTTGAGAGAGTCCAGCGCAGAGCCACAAAGATGGTGAAGGGAGTGGAACATCTCCCTTATGAGGAAAGGCTGAAGGAGCTGGATCTCTTTAGCTTGGAGAAGAGGAGGCTGAGGGGTGACCTCATTGATGTTTATAAATATGTCAAGGGGGAATGTCAGGAAGATGGAGCCAGGCTCTTTTCAGCGGCGTCCACTGACAGGACAAGGGGCAATGGGTGGAAGCTGGAACACAGGAGGTTCCATAAAAATATGAGGAAAAACTTTTTTACTGTGAGGGTGACCGAGCACTGGAACAGGCTGCCCAGGGAGGTTGTGGAATCTCCTTCTCTTGAGACATTCAAAACCCGCCTGGACGCGTTCCTGTGCGCTCCGGCAGGGGGGGTTGGACTAGATGATCTTTGAGGTCCCTTCCAACCTCTAACATTCTGTGATTCTGTGAAGAAGATCACCTGTAAAAGCTCATTTTTCCTTTCTAATACATTATGGTAATCTAAGAAGGAAAAGAACCCTTTCAAAAGGAAGCAGCTGACTTGTGTATTGGATAAAACTGGATATTTTTTTTACTATGCTGGCAAGGCTACTATTCACATTGTTTTAAGCTTAAGATTGTTTTAAACTTAAAAAGAGAAGTGATATTCCGATTTCTGAGTTTACGTTGTTTTCAGTGTCCTGGTGAAAACTGCTACTTGCTGCCCCAAATTCAAAAGTTGAAAGGGAGGGATCATGAGCGGTCCCGGGTGAGCTAAGTCTCGGTGTGAACACAAGCGCTTCTTTTGTAGCAGATTCTGGAGCCCTGTTTCATAACCAGGATAAGTTAGATACTTGTCTCAGTTACTGGAATATGGTGCTTTGATTGCTTCTTGCCCTCCTGGGAGAGTGCTCTCTTGTACGTATGTCCTGACTTATCAAGTGGGTGTGTTTGCTCAGAGGTTCTGGCATCTGATTCCTTCACATTACCTGTGTGTGTACAGATGCTGTGAGAAGATGAGACATTTTCACCTCTGCATTTGAGGGAAAGAAACAGAAGTTGAGCAAATGGAGGTAAACCAGTCTGACTTGTAGTGTAGCGGGCACAAGGGCACCTTCCTCTTTGGAGCAGCACGACAGTGGTGGTTGGAGGGGTGAAGTGTGAAGCTTGGCCTGTTAAGGGGGGAAGGCCCAAAGTCTGCTGATGAACTGTTGTCCCCAGAGTTGTGACATCTTTGAGGCACAAGCAAATCACAGCAGATCAAGTGTGGTCCTGTGCAGCTACCTAGTAGGTCAGTATACCTTTCAAGGTGTGTCGTTGCAGGTATCCTCTTGCTGGACTTTAGCCCAGAGGATGCGTATAATAGTAAAACATCTTTCACTGTTGACAAGGGACATCTCTCAGTCACCCACTAAGAAGGTATCCAAATCATTGTTGGATTATTGTCTTAAATCCACTTGATGGCCAGTCACTGGGCCAGTATTGGGGTCAGTTCTGTTTAATATTTTTATCAATGATCTGGATGAAGGGATCGAGTGCACCCTCAGTAAGTCTGCGGATGACACGAAGCTGGGTGGGAGTGCTGATATGCTTGAGGATAGGAACACTACAGAGAGATGTGGACGGATTGGATTGCTGTGCCAAGACTGATTGTATGAGGTTCAACAAGGCCAAGTGCAGGGTCCTGCACCGGGGTCACAACAACGGAACGTGACAGGCTTGGGGAAGAGTGGCTGGAGAGCTGTCTGAAGGGGCTGAGTGAGCTGGAATTTTTTAGTCTGGAGAAAAGGAACCTCAGAAGAGACCTTACCACTCTCTGCAACTACCTAAAAGGAGGTTTTAGCAGGGTGAGGGTCGTTCTTCCAAGTAAAAAGGAATAGTATAAGAGGAAGTGACCTCAAGTTGTTCCAGGTGAGGTTTAGGTTGTGTATTAAGAAAAATTTCTTTGCTGAAGAAGTGTTGTTAAGCATTGGATCAGGCTGCCCAGGGAAGTGGCAGAGTCACCATCCCTGGGGGTAAAAGATGTGTAGATGAGTTGCTCGGCAACATTGTTTAGTGGTGGACCTGAGGTTGCTAGATTAGCAGTTGGACTTGATGATCTTAAAGGTCTTTTCCAACCTAAACAATTCTATGACTTTATGTGAATACAAATGGCAAAGTTAAGTTTGATTCTTGACTATGTGTAATGCTTACTTTGCGTAATCACTAATGAAGTGACTGTGTACGTTATGCAGAGTTAGTCCCCTCACAAAACAGAAGAACAAAGTCAAACGTTGCCTGTGCATGCTATTTTGTCTGGGCCTCCAGGCTTTTCATTTTCATGGTCCCATTCAAATCAATAGACTTATCCATTGAATCATAGAATCATTGAATATTTTGGACTGGAAGGGACCTTTAAAGGTCATCTAGTCAGTGAGCAGGGACATCTTTAGCTAGATCATGTTGCTCAGAGCCCTCCAGACTGGCCTTGAACGTCTTCAGGGATGGCGCCTCCACCACCTCTCTGGGCAGCCTGTTCCAGTCTCTGTTCTTGAAATGTAATACGTGTAATAGCTTTTTATTCATATTCTGACTAGTGAATATTATCTTTTGTTGTTACCTAAACTGTGGGATGTTTTTGTTCTAGTTTGTTTTTACTTTGAATAGCTTAATTAGTATTTCTTCTTTATAATATAGGTGGGATAGTATTTGTGGTACTCTTGTTTTGTTTTCTAATAAAACAGCACTGAGATTTGGATTTAAGAAGATTTAATTATCAGATAGGGATATTGACACTCTCAGGAATAAAGAGCTGTTCTATCTTATCTTTTTTCAAGGTACTGGGTTATTTGCATATTTAAATACAAAGTGAGTATTGGAATGAATAAGGATGTGGGGAAGGAGTGATAAATTGACATAAAATTCACATACCACCAAAAAATTTCTAAGAAAAAACGTTGCATTCTCACATACCAGTGTTAAAGAAAATCTTTTATTTATTTGAACAGAAACTTTTTTTTTTTTTAATATTTAGTGGGTGAATTCAAAGACCACAAAACTACTCGTTCAAACTAGGAAAGAGCCTGAGTTTGTTCACCTCGCCAGGAGTAGGTAGCTAATATTCAAATAGGTTTGTTGGGTGATGAGCTGCCGCATGGACATCATGAAGTGCTGGTAGTGCATAGCCCAACACAGGACAGTGAGCCACTGTGAGGTTCCCTGAAGTCTTTACCTGGTCGGGACTGTTGGCTGTTTGTTCAGAGCACTGGGCTTATCCACACGAGGTTGCAGTGTGCTCCAGAGTTGCTTCCTGTGTTCCTGAGCAGTTCTATATTCCAGTCCTCCAGGTGCTGGAGGAAGGTGTTTTCTGTGCAAGGGGTTTCTGAAGGCTGGGAACACCCAAGTGCTGACCCTGATGTTGCCGTTAGATCTCTCCTGCTGGCTCCCACAAGCAGCATCCCTCATTCATTGTGGGATTCCTGCACCCTCACAGACCTGCTTTGAGGGTGCTCTGTGCTGGAGAAATGCAGCCAAACTGCCTCGTTTATGAAGTAATATTTTTGTTAATCTTTCAGTTCACTGATTTATATATATATATATATTATTAAATCTCTATGTTTGCAATTCTGTGTGAGAACAGCTTTCCCTTCAGGCATGACTGGGTAAGGTTGCTTAAATGGAGTTAAACTCCACGTCGATGGTCAGCTTGCAAAACTTCCTGAGACAGGCTTTTACAGTTTATGGCTGTTAGGTAGCAAACCCCAGAAAACTGTTTATTTCAGTCTTCTGCTTGCTCTCTCAAGTGCTTGCTTGATGGGTTGCTATCTAAACCTGACTTTAAGGAGCATGCACAGTTATGTATATGATCACAAGCATGCAAACTTTATAATTACACTAATAATGTAGCAGTTTAATTGACTCAGTGTCTTGCTGGAACAAGCTCTGTTGTCTGAAACATTTGGCATTGACTGACTTTCTACTATAGCTACTCCTAATTTCTCAGCTAAGACTTGGTGTTACAGTCAACTACATATCCATGGCACTTGGAATGTGAGGTTGTGTCCTCTGGAGGCTTTCAGCAAAGGAGAATGACAAGTAGGAAGGCAACTTCATATTAATACAAACACATGGTTTTGGGGTATATTCTCGTGTGCTAAAATAAATAGAGAAGCTCCCAATGTTAAGGGTTGGTGATCCTCTCTCAGGCAGATAGGTCTCCCAAAACCTATAATGTAGATTCTTAACAATAATTTAGTAACTGCATGTAGACGAATGGCTATGAATTTGTACTTGGACTGTGACTTGCGGAGTATTCAGCCAAGGCTACAGAGTCATATGAATGGAAGAACTAGTGACCCAGTTGATTTTTATTTTCTCCAGATGGCTTTACAACCTCATTGCTGGTACACTTTCTCCCCCCTCCTTTTTTTTCTGGCAGATTAAGCACAGCTGTTCAGAGACTCTGTGTAAGCATTATAAATGCTGCTGCATCATCACCACCACTATAAAATTTGAACGAGTAAGAGGTCTTTCTCTGAAAACAATACCTTTCAAATAGTTTCAGTCTTTTAATTTCAGTGTACTGTAACACCAGGTTTAACAAGGTATTCTTTCTTTCAAGGATTTGTTCCAAGCCTTTAACTTTTTGGAAGCCTCTTTGTTCTGTTGGGGAAATGTTTGGGGGTTTTGGGGGGGTTGTTTTTCTTTCTTTCTTTTTTTTTTTTGTTTTTTGTTTTGGTATGTAATGATGTGTAATATTCTGTAGTAGAATTTAAAGAGCCCAAGGGGTTGTGTTGGGGCTGCCAAGTCTATGGGACTAGTCTTCTTGACTTTGCAGGACTGTTTTCCCGAGAGGAAAACATGATTGTCAGGTTTATTGTAGTGACAGATGTTTAATTTGTAAATGTCACGGCAACTTCAAGGACTCTGTTTGGCTTACAATGCTTCAAATACTGGTCTTACGTGAGAAGACAGCTATGATATATGGCTGGAGTTGCTGCCATTCTGCTTGTTTTGTCTTTTTTTTTTTTGGAATTCTTTTGGAGAAGATGGCCCTTATCTGTTACAGTTGATATGTGTGATGTCTTTTCTTGTCATGATGCAAATTATGTAAAAATCCTGCTCATAGAAAGTTTGTAACGTTCAAACATAGTCAGTTTATTTTTGTTGTCTTTCAATGTCACTTGACTACAATAGCTGTAATAACAAGTTGTTTTAGTCAGAGGGGGTTTATCTGCTTTAGCAGTTAGATATCTGAATCTGACCTGGCAGTCTGGACTCCGTCTGCAGCAAGTAAAGGGAAATTGGTGGTTCTACGTTGTACACACATTCCATACTGTGTGTGTCTATTATTTTCCCTTGACAGGACATCAGAGCTCATCACTTTGGCATCACTTTAAATGTGGCCTCCTCTAACTAGAATTCTAAAGTTAGCAAGAATAAAAAAACTTGTGTTCCTAATATTCTCAAATGCCCTAAAAGTCCAGGTTGGTTACAGTCAACTTCAGACATACAGCTTAGATACATCTAAGCCATAAGCATCGTCATCCTACTGAGTAATTAGTGGAGTCATGTGTTTCCGAAGAGTTCATACAGGCCAAAGCTTGAAGGGCACAGTAGCAATGATTTTCTTTGTATTGGCAGCAGAAGGAGCATAGAAATACTAGCCTCCTAATGTAACTGGGTGCTGAAAGTAAATTTATCTGAATTCCACTTGGCACTACTTACGACCAGTTGCATTACAGCTCTCCTGTAAACCATATTTGCAGTGGTAGTAAGCTGGTATGGGTGGGTTAAGACAGTTTGATCCGTATTTCCCCAGTAGTTCTTCCTGTCAGGTTACGTGATGTTTTGTAACGTGAGAGATCTTTACGTGGTGTTTAGTGTTAAATGCATCCCTTATGATCCAAAAATACCTTGCTGCTGCAGTCACAGCGATGTTGTATTGGGTTTTGGAGACTGTTCATCTGTGAAACAGCTTGGGACTATGTGCTCCTCTGCCCGACCAAACCCTGTTTGGCATACTGAAATGTCTTTTGATCCAGAATAAAATTCATTAAGCTAGGTAGCAATAAGCGTAAATATGACCTCTGACTGATGTTTGTAAATATTCTTCATGGGTCTTCTTGAATCATTACCTGAATCTACCCTAAAGATAGACAGAGAATGTTACTAACTTGTTTATAAAACAACATTCGTCTAACAGTTGTATGATGGCTACATCCTGTTGAGCCACTTAAATTGCTAGTTGTAGCTCAATGCTAGAAGCAGGGATATATGCTGGGGTTCATACTACAGGGTGCGAAATATTTGTTGATAAAATATCTGTACATTTCAATCTGCATCTACTGATTTGTATAAATGGAATATTAGACCTCCACTATATCTGTATACTACCTGATTCTCCAAAGTCAAATGCTCTGCTTGTAGTTCTTGGGTCAACCACATTTAACTTTTGATTTAAAAATAACCAATTCTCGATGTGAGAATGTTTGACAGGAAGAGCTGCAGCCAAAGAAACTGTCCAGCTGTGATGTGGTTCACGATAAAATTCTAGATTGTGATTTTCCATTGCGTGTGGCGTAACAGTAATAGCTTGTGAGTTGCTTAAAAATCACTAATTCATGCACTTGTAGCTGGACGTGAAGGGAGAAAGAGAAGATATAAGTAAACCTATAATGTTTGCCGAGGACCACAGTTACTTTATCTGATAAGTTAACGCAACTGCTTTTGTTGTTTTATCATAGATAAACTCTGAAGAGCATGTTGATACAGCTGACCAGGAGACAGTCTCTTGGGATCGCAGTATTCCTGAAGACATAAAGCAAAAAATACAGCCTAAAGAGGTTCCAGCAGAAAGTGTTACTGTCTGGATTGATCCGTTAGATGCTACACAAGAATACACAGGTAGCTGATTCTTGTTGACAAATCATGTGTGTAATTCTGATGTCTGCCTTTTATACTGGAAACAAAATAGTAAGTATTTAAAATGGCATCTCTTGTTTAAGTGTGTTATATCAAATTAGTCTGGTGTTCCTTGCAACTAAGTAATAGATAATATAAATGGTAACTGTCATTTATGGATTCTGGTGGAATTGCACATTTCTTCCAGGTATTACTGTGGCAACACTAAATATCTCAATATTTTTTTGTTTAGTTAAAGGGAATACTAAATAAATGTTGTATTTAACTTAATATAAAACAATGTTATACATTTCAAAAAAGCACACATAATTCAATCTTCTTTTTCAAACGTTTTAAGATAACAGAGAAGCATTTTGCGTCAACTGAACTGAAATTCTGGCTCATAGGTACTGCAGAACAGACAGGAAAATGGAGGTTTTGTTCATTAAAGTTCCATTGATACAATCACCTTTTCTGATGAGTGTTCTTTGGTATTTGAATTACCAGCTTTGAACCAATAGCATGTAGAAGGTGAGTCAGAGAACGGGGAATATAGGGGCACAGTTTTCCAAGAAAATGTGCTGTTTAAGACACAGCTGTTAGCATCAGATGTGGCAGGAACATAGGTTACATCTACTGAATAGGAAAAATTGCTGGAAAACTGAAAGGTCTTTAAAGTTGTTTGAAAACTGCAAGCTTATTTGAAGATACAACAAAGTTACGTAATTGTAAGAGGCAGAATGTGAACTAGTCTTCAAAGAACAACATTTCTGTAATGTCAGATCTGCTTTCTTTCAGTATTTTTTAGCATCTGGCTATAAACTTTGTCACTTTCTTGTTTTACCCACAGAGGATCTTCGACAGTATGTCACGACAATGGTCTGTGTGGCTGTAAATGGTAAACCAGTAATAGGAGTGATACACAAGCCGTTCTCAGCGTATACAGGTATCTTCATACCTTCACATATTTCCAGCATTTTCAGTCATAGAGTTAATTAAAATTTGCTGTTTGAGAGAACATCTGTAGGTCTAAATGAGAAAATAGTACCTGGGGCTAAAGAACACTGCTGCAGACCTCACAATTAAAGCTGCAGATGTGTTTTGTGCTATAAAACCACAGAGGAAAATGCTGCCCTTGTTTAACATAAAAATGATGCATTTAAAACAAACTAACTGAAAATATGTTGAAGAATTATGATCCTTTGAATCAGAGTGTTCATAGCAAACCACAGAATGTGAAACCTACACATTCTGACGAGCCATGTGTGTGCTGTTTGTCTTTAGCAGAAAAACTACTTTGTTCATTCAGCAGAGTAACTTGAGTCTGTGATATTATATGGAGGAGCTGGTGTTTATTCAGTATAAATAACAAAGATTGATTGCAAAGATTTTAATGGCGAGTGTCTGTATGTAACAGCCAAGACTGTCCAACATAGCCATATTGATTATTTGACGTCCTTTTAATGCCACAACTGTAAACTAAGTATTAGTCATCTATCAGTGAGCATGACTGCAGATTTGGCAATGTGTATGTACTTTTGCGAGCTTCAGAGTAGTTTTAGTATTCATGTCTTAGTGTATATTTGAAACAAGTTTCTGTTCTCATTTTCTCTTAGGCAATACTGACCTCTAGAGTTGTGAAGTTACGCAGTAGCTCTGGCGCAGAAACTAAGTCTGAATAAATGTATTTGTTATTTTTTCTCTATTTTGTCTGCTGAACACTCAATATTTTGTGCTAAATATTTTACTGTCTTTAAATATGAACTTAATTTCTAGTCATTTAAGTATGTGCTGTTTTCCATTATGCTTTAAGAATCTTGGGGGTTTGGGAACATATTTTTTAAGTATCAGGATTTATCTGAAGAATGTATTTGGTGTGGGTTTTTTTGTTGTTTTTTTTTGATTTTTTTTTTAGCACTGTCATTTTGAGAATTTATCTCTTAATAATCACAGACTTTGTGATTGAAAGTGACCTTAAAGATCATCTAATTCCAAACCTCCTGCCAGACCAGGTTGCTCAAATCCCCATCCAGCCTGGCCTTGAACACCTCTGGGGAGGGGTCTTCCACAGCTTCTCTGGGCAACCTGTGCCAGTGTCTCACCACCCTCAGAGTGAAAAAATTCCTCCTTACACCTGACCTGAATCTACCCACTTTCAGTTTAAAGCTATTACCTCTTGTCCTATAAAGGATTAGTAGAATGTGAAATATTCAGACAAGGCATCAGATGAGATGCAATGAATTCTGTCATGCTGTGTGAAGAGTATTCATTTCCCAAGCTGGAAATACCAATATGTTGTGAGTAGGATTGTTCCTAATACTACCACACAAATACAAAGCGATAAAGGCAAGTCGGCATTGTTATTACACAAAAGTCAATCTGTTGCCATACAGTCTGGCCCTCTGCTGAGATGAAATTGCTGGTTAGTCTGCTAAGTAAATGTTAAATTAATGGCTAAGGGATGCCACCTACCAAGCTTGGCTTTGAACCTCATAATGAAACAAGTGGGAAGTGATGTATTCTAAATCCAGTCCTCTGAAACACACCATCAGATGTTTTCTTTAGTATTACTGTCCTCCCAAGCTATTTCCTTCCTTCACATTGCTGTTTTTCTGAAGAAGATGACTTAATGTTTTTTTGCTATCTGCTTTGAAAGGTAGTGGGGATTTTTGTTCTTAAAAAAGGTTTCTTGGGGAAATACTGGATCTCGTTCTGACTCAGAGCCATCCTTTTAACTTCGGTGTCTTTCCATTTGCAAGTTCTAATACTAACTGGGATTTTTCCCTCATATGACACATCCAAAAAACAAAGTAAAAGAATAGTCAGGTATAGAATCACAGAGTCACAGAATGTCAGGGATTGGAAGGGACCTCGAAAGATCATCTAGTCCAGTCCCCCTGCCAAAGCAGGATCACCTACAGTAGATCGCACAGGAACGCGTCCAGGCGGGTTTTGAATGTCTCCAGAGAAGGAGACTCCACAACCTCCCTGGGCAGCCTGTTCCAGTGCTCTGTCACCCTCACAGTGAAAAGTTTTTCCTAATGTTTTTGTGGAACCTCCAATGTTCCAGCTGGTACCCATTGCCCCTTGTCATTGGACATCGCTGAAAAGAGCCTGGCTCCAACCTCCTGACACTCCCCTTGGACGTATTTATAAACATTAATGAGGTCACCCCTCAGCCTCCTCTTCTCCAAGCTAAAGAGACCCAGCTCCTTCAGCCTTTCCTCATAAGGGAGATGGTCCACTCCCTTCATCATCAGGATAATGTCATATGCACAGGAGTGTGTGTGTGTGGTCTTCTGCTTGTGTGCACTTGTGGGCATGCATTTCTTCCTTCTGTCAGCCCTAACTTCTTCCTTTACAGCAGGGAGGGAAATTAAGTCAGAAGCATCAATTCTATTTTCTCAGATAAGTATTCTTTCATGCTTAACAGAGACCGCCTTTTGTAAATCTTAGCAGAATTTGTGTTTCTCTTGTAGCCTGGGCAATGGTGGATGGTGGGTCAAATGTAAAACCTCGTTCCTCCTACAATGAGAAAACTCCAAGGATTATTGTATCCCGCTCCCATGCAGGAAAAGTTGAGCAAGTTGCACGGCAGACATTTGGAAATAAGACTGTGATTATCCCCGCTGGTGGAGCAGGTTTGATTCCTTAAGCATCCTATCCATTTTATTGCTTCTTAATGATTTCTGTTGTTAGATAAAAGGATATAACTGTGGCATCTCTTTTTTTTTTTTTTTTTTTCTCTTACCTTTTGGTCTTCATATCTCTAAAAGCAAGGACGTGACAACAGGGAGACAGTTTTCCTGTGTATAGAAACCTACTTGCAAACTTAATTCAGTCTTCAGGCTATTCATGAGTTAGCATGTTAGTGAATATAAGCCTGAACCATTAATGTCATTGTGGTCCTTTCATGGAACACATTGATGTGCGTTCTCTGAAGGCACTGATGCCTCTGTGGAGCAAAAACAATGTTTTAAGAAAAAGCCATTAAAGTTGGGTGCTTCCTTGCATTTATGTCAAAAGAGAAAACTAGTGTAACTGAAGTCCATTTTTATCTGTCTCTCATGCAGTTCAAAGAGGTTTTAGCTTACTTGTTGTAACCTTGCACAATATCCTTGAGCGTGTTACTGACAGGATGTAAGTATGTGAGGCACTAGTGTGAAGCAACAGCTGTTTTAAAGTCTCAGAAAAGCCATGCAAAACTTTCATGAAATCTAAGTGTTTCTTTCTGTGTTTTTAATATGGAAATCTAGAGCTCCCTTACAGATTTAGTCAAGAAGATCTTGCATAGATGCTTGACAATGAATTTGAATGAGTTTTCTTACAAAAAAGAAAGTAGAAACATAACTGATTATAGTAGATCTTCTCCAGGGCTTGACTTTGTATAAGAAGATAAAGAAAGGAACAGTTTAATGAAACGGGGATATTGGTTGAACCATTGAAAAATTGCAAACATTCCATAAAAAAGAATACTATTTTGAGCAATAACTTTGAACTGCATAATGTATGGTAAAGGAGAATGCCCTGGGCTGAGTTGCTCTAATAAAGAGTGGCATATACATCTTCCTTCTATTGTGATAAAAAGCTAGGAAAAAAGGTAGGCATCAGCATAATACAGATTGAGAAATAAGGGAGTGAACATAAGAGCAAAACAAAATTTGAGTTTTTGGTCTTGTTTTAATGTGTCTCTGGAGAAGTCTGTGTAGCATTTTGGTAAAGGTTGCCTGAAATTAAAGGCTGAGCCAAGGCTTTAATTGCGATGCAGTGGAAAACCTTGTGTGTGTGTGGAGGGAGGGTTACTTTTTCAAGTTTTGTCTACAGGTCAGAGGCAGTCAAAGTGTATCGGTGCCTCTACCATTATACTGGATGGCATGGTACGATTAGTGACATCACTTTCCTAAATCTTGCGTGTGCATATTATTATCCTCCATGTGCATATTATTAACAGTTACGAGTAGATTTATGCTTTGTGGTAAACAGGAAAACATGGTTTAACATTCCTTTTCTTTCATTACTTCTGCCCGTTTCTTCTAGGCTATAAAGTATTGGCCCTCCTTGACGTATCTGAAAAGAATCAAGAGGAAGCTGATGTGTATATCCATGTCACCTACATTAAGAAGTGGGACATATGTGCTGGAAATGCAGTGTTGAGAGCATTGGGTGGCCATATGACTACCCTGACTGGTGAAGAAATTACTTACACTGGCTCAGATGGCAATGAGGGAGGACTTATAGCCAGTATAAACATGAACCATAAAGCACTAATTGAAAAACTTCCAGATCTGGAAAAAACATCACACAAATAAATTTGACGGATGGAGAAGTACAAGTCGTGCTTTTGTAGCCTCCAGATGCTCTGTCTGAAGAAGCGGGGGTGAAAACCTGCTGGAAAAGATGCACAGCAAAGCAGTTTGGTGGGGGTTTGGGGACTATATCGTGCTTTGGGTTTCTTCAGTGGTGGTATTTAAAAAGGAATAAAATAATAATAATAATCAGAAGTAGGAAGGGGACTGACTGCCTCACACCTCAGTTTCCATGTTTTATTTTTTTCAGACTGTTTTAATGCGGTTCTTAAGGTGCATATGCAGTGTGTATTTGTGAACATAGATGAACTAAAGAAAAATCCAAATTGATTCATAAAATAATGTAAGTAATTCTCAAAGGGACTTCTTGGAATCTTTTGCATCTTGTTACTATAGTTGTAGACACTCCATAATCAGTTAGATAGGAAAAAATGTTGATTTGTGTAGGCATCCAATAGCTCCGTAAACAGTTTAGCAGAAAACATGGCCCTGTGTTCTGTATCCCCTGAACAGAAAGCACAAGAAGGTTGACACAAATTTATGTGCAGCAACAGTTTATCTTTGACAGTATGGCACTCCTTCTGCTTTTTAAGAGGAAAAAAAAGAAATGTTCTGTACTATTTTGACTTTTTTCATGAAGATATAAACTGGTTTAGTTCAGATGGGTTGTGAATGTCAGTATTTTATTAATCAGTGTAATTATTTCCATGTAACTTTTTTTTTTTTAAAAAAAGGGCAATGTTTCCTTGTATAGTTTTTGACAGTTACTTCTTGTCCTTGATTTCTGCATACAGTGTTGAAGATGCATGCTAGATTTTTCTCTAATGTAAGACTTGTTCATCATTTGGTGTTTTGTGCCTATAGAAGCGGCCTCTTCCTTCCGTACCTGTGTTTTTTGTTTGGTTGGTTTTCCATTGGACAGAGTCATACGAAGGAGTTTAACAGAAATAGTGAGTTGATTGGTTGTTCCCATTTACAACATGAGAGAGAAACCAGCAATTTTTCTACAAACTGAGAAATAACTTTCTGTCTTTTTAGGTTAAGGCACTCTTTTATGCAGAAAACTCTTGAACCATCTCAAGTGTCTTGTGGTTACTTGTTTTGTGGAAATTTATATAGATTCAGTTCAAACTGTCTCTTTAAGCAAGTTTGAAGGACATGTTGTGCTTCAAGTACAGCAGGGTCTGCAAAACTTTACTGAAATATGCTCTTTGTCAGTCCAACATGCACAGAACAGAACATGGGCTCTTTGATCTCAATCGACAATTTATTGCACTTCTGAAATAATGTGGAGTTCTGTCTGCATGAACGTAGCAATCTGTATTCTCTGCGTCCCTCTGAAGGGTTTCCAAAGGTTAAAGTGTACCTGTTATTTGAATTATAAGGAGATAAGCTTCCCATCTCTCCTCAAGAAAGTTAGAATTCTTAGTTAATATGGATGTTTCTGTTCAAAGTTTATTCAGTATAAGCTTAGGCTGTTTAAACCAAATTGTTAATTACTTTAACTTCTTTTGTCGTACTGCTGTTCTGATTAGAAAGAGGATTTTTCTCCTTGTGTCAGTAGTGGAGCATGTTTAGATACCTTTTTAACTTCTCATGTTTGCATTTCTGAAAGACCTCCTCAGATACTGCATAACTACAGATACAGACTTTTATTTTGTGAAATTACTGGCAAAGTAGACTGAAGCTACTAGCCTTTTGGTACGGGTAGTTTTTTTAGAGGACTGTTTTTCCAAAATCGACTCTATTGCTGCTGTTTGAAAATAGCTTTTACACATGTAGAAAATACACAAAGCAACTTCCAATTTTTAAATTTAATAAACTACTGTGACAAGTAAGTGAATATGCCCTTTCTAAAAAGGGCCTGATCTATTTTGAAAAAACTCATTGAGCTTCCAAACCTCAATGAAGAACAAAAATCCAGATATTTACCTAGGCTTTAGTAATATTTTATAAGAAGACTGCAGCATTTCTTTTTTCCTTCAGGCTGGTTTAAATGACTTAAAGCCTAATATAAAAGCAGCTCTTCTGTTTATTAGTTAAAGAACACGGATTAAAATTTAAATATGAGAAATAGCCATAGTTAGCCTACTATGAAAACCTAACTGTCACAGAGATTGAATGCACAGTATTTAAATAGGCAATTGAGACAAAGTCTGTGGCAGACTGTGGTTTTAGATTCAGGTTGTGTAGACTTACCTTTTGAAAATGTGATTGCTTTCATTTTGGGTATGATTCTATCACGTCCTTGCATAAGCTGTGATCATATTTAGCTTCTGCATGAGAAATATTTTACAAGGACTTAACGGCATCTAGTTGAAGGGACATAGCAGTAAACAATATTTGCCTGAATTATTTTTCCTTAAGAAGGTACCATACAAAGAAGAGTTTGAGCCCTCCTTTCCTTCCTCTAGTATGCTGGCTAAGATGCCCAGTCTTCCAATAGGAGGACAGGTGCTTGTTTAGACCCATTTATATCCTAAATTCCTTTGTTGCGATGAATCACAGTGCCCAGTAGCTTTCACAGTGGGCCCTTTTGGACTCAGTCTCACTTCTTGTGGAAAATGAAGAGAAGGTGAGAGTGAGATGCCTAGTTAGTTGTTTGTGGTACAGCCTGAGCTCATAGAGCTTTCCCACAGTGAAGGCCAAAGGTGGTGCTTGGGGTCTCCCAGTCTAGTTTAAAGAGAAGCCACATCGATATGAGAATAGGGAAGCACCTGGTGAATATCAGTTTCTGGTGTCATTTTACAATAAATGCAACTCTTGTGCAAATCAGCAAGTATTCAAAAGTCCTTGCTTAGTGCACATGTGCCATTGCACTTCAGTGTTTGTTCGTATAGTGTTAACACGCAGTATATCCCATTTCGTTGACCGTGTTTATGCACCATTTCAAAACGTTTTGCTATTCTGGCTTAAATATTTGTTTGTCAGCTGTGTGGATGTGACTTAGGCTTATGCCCAGAGTGGTAAGAAATCATACCATGCCTGTGTCTTGCTACTGGGCGAGAACATTGTTCTTTACATTCTAGCCTTTTCCACATCAAACTGTCATATCATTTTTAGGGATACTATTTAAGACAATTGCATGGTGTAGGTCGTTCCTACAAGAGTATATCTTTAAAAAAAATAAAATAATTCGTGATATTTTTCTAGGTTCAAACAAGGGAAGTAAGAGAATGTATGGATTTAGCATTGTTTTTCCACTGGTGGATTTTTTGAGTGGCTATTACGATTAAGGTAATCGCAAGTGAAATTACCCTAAAGCCGTATGTATTTTCTCTCTTTCATTCTGGTAAAAAGCTATTCTGATGCTATTCTGATGATAGCATAGGTGATGCATCGTACTGTACCAAGAGTCCTAACTTTCATTTCTTGAATGAATGATTTTTCTAAATAAATGGACACAGAAATAAAAGGGTTGAATATTGTACTTAACTCATTTCAATTTTAACCTAGTTGCCAGACTTAGAGATGGATGTGTATGAGCTATTTGTTCTGATCTACAGAGCACATAATAACGAAAATATTTAGCAGAAATGGTTTACTCACATGATGAATTAATCATAGAGATGAAGCTGCAAAACATCACATCTAGTGATGTTTCATATATTTGCTTTTACTTCATGGTCATTAGGCTGGAGATGTTTTCTAACTGAGTTCAGGTGTGGCTAGTGCTTGGAGATCAGGGGCACAGAGGAGAGTCAGCATTACCATTTTTGTAGTCTACTGTCTCCTCAGTTATGCTCAACCCCTTTGTGGATCTGTCTTTTAAAGTAAACTAGAGAAGTGGAGAGGAAAGAAGCAGGTGGCTGTGCTGGAAAAATGGTAACAGAGAACAATTTTTTCCATTTCTTGATGTAAATTACATTGATAGTTTCATTGCTCTTGTCCCTCAGGGGTTAGGTAGCCATACAGCTGAGATTTAATGGATCAGCATTTATTTAATGGATAAATGCCTGTGTCATTTTAAGCCCAAGCAGGATGAAGAGGGGGAACTGCCTTTAGCCAAGGAGGGCCTGGATGGATGGATTCCTCTCAGGCTGTTTACACTTGTACATTTTTTTTTTCAGTGCTTTGTTACTGAGATTTAAGCCCTCTCATGCAAAAAATTACAAATTTGACTTTGCAAAAATATCATTCTTAGTCTATTTTCTGACCTCCTAACTTCAACGATAGAACTGTGCTATATCCACTTCACTGTAACATAACTTTCTGAGACAAGGCTGTGATACCTTGTCGGACTCAAAGATTGCTTGACTTTTGAACCACACCTTCTGTATGGCAGCTCTCATAATGAAATGCTAGCACCTGCTGTGAGTGTCTTGCCACCCCGCAAACAGATTGTGCCACTCACAGGTCATATCAAGAAGCTGTTAAAGCCTTATACTTCATGGTTTTCGGATGCCACACCAGCTCTTTAAGCTCTTCCGAGAGCTCAGAAGTTCAGAAGTGCTCATCCAGTTTATTTCTAAGGCTCCCTCTGGAGCCAGCAATTAGCAGCCAGTTTTACCTCTTTGCTGTTCCCCATTTATTTTGTTCCTTCTCTATCCTTGCCCCTTTCTTAGTCCATGTGGACAAGAAAAGTGAGAGACTAGAAGTGGAGGCAGTCTCAGAATGAGAGAGCCAGACTAGCAAACTATCCAGTTTGTTCTCAGGCTGTTAATGTTTGGGACCAAAGTGTAAGGTGCTGATCCTACCAAAAGAGTGATAGATACCGGTAAAATAAACGCATCTTGAAGAGACGTTCATGTAATTGGTGGTATTGGACACACAGAAAAGATGCAGGTGGACTAAGGAGAAATTCTCATAAAAAGGAGATGTTTTGAAAACAGCTTTTTAATGTGATATTACAAGCATTTGTCATTTCTGTTCCCTTGGGTGCAGAGCTTCATCGCTTGTGGAAGAGACTCCATTGGCCCTCTCTGAAAGGCCTGATTTTACTGAAGTTAGTAGCAGCATTCCCCATGAATTCAGTGTGAGCCGGATGAAACATGGATTGTAAATTAAGCTGAGTTTTGAAGAGCTCAGTTTCTGTCAATAGAGCAAATCACCTGGGTTATGTTAAAATCGCCTCTGGTGGCTTCAGTCTGCGTTACTGGAGAACTTGGAAACATTATCCCAGTGTCTCCAAGTGTGAAGTCTTTCAGCAATTTTTATGATTTATAGCTGATAGAGCCCACTTTCAGATAATAGTGTTTTCAACCATGATTGTTCCGTATTTGCAATTCACGTTTCTTTTTGCTCCCCAAAGGACCAGCAGCACTCTGCCATTTTTCCTGTTGTCCCACCAAATTGTATTAGCATTTTCCAGTTGTGTGCCAAACTGAAATAATTCTATAAATAAACTCTTATGAAAATACTGGTCTGTGAGGATGTTTTCCTGTATCTTGATTTTCTTTTGGGTATTTACCATTTCCTTGTGCACCATTTATTTATGTATGTATTTATTTATTTTCACCTGGTAATACATGTCAGGCTGCTTCAGCTGTGCTATGTCTACCATGTGTGCATGAGTTTCTGCCTGAGGAATTTATCATTACTGATAAGTCCATACAATCTAATTTAAATTCTCCACTGGTTTTGCTTTCATATGTGCATTTCATTGTGAAAGTTGGTGGATTTGTGTGATGGAAAATGAGTGCTTAGAAATCCCCCATGTAATATTCTTCCTTGGACCTGAATAAGTTTTCCTTCCAACATCATCTCCTGGACCCTTCCTAATTGTGTTACCTGTTTCTGCCTTGAGTCTCTTGCCTCCGTGAGAATAGTAGTAGTAGAGTAGTAACTGTACTAGTGCTAGCCCTTTTTCTAATAATGTACCGCTCTTCTTAAGTGAAGTCATGGAATAAGCTGAAAGATGCTGTTATGTCCCACATCTGTATGGTGTTTTGGGCAGTTCTTGAGTACGGCTTCAAATATGGTGGTTGTCACACCTACCAATATATGAAAGGCTGGATGTGCAATGAAGTTGTGTGTCAACCTGGCAATGCTGGCCTCTATGTGCTTTGCTGATTCTCATTTCCCCCAGGTATGGACAAGAATTGCCAGGAAGCCTGTTGTGCCAGCACGGTCCAGTCAGTACTTACAGAAAATTGTGCTCTGGCACAAACACTGATTGTACATTCTGCTAAACAGTTTCAGGCTCCAAAACAGGGTGGCTGCAAGTGGGCTGCTCATTGGGAAGTGTCTCAGGATCGTGTAGACTACTGAACTGTGCCTGGGAAATTGTTCAGGACAGAGGTGGTCTGCTTAGGCCAAAACCATGCTGAGTGAGGATGATGCCCCATAGTACTGACTGGGGAGCTGTGGAGTCCAGGATCATTCTGGACTGTGTAACTGGCCTTTATGGACACAGGCAACATATGCCGCAGGAGCTGCAGCTGGTGGTTTTGGAGACCCTTGTTTGGAAGGGTTTGAAAACCCACATCATGTGAGATCTAACCGGGTAATCAGTGTGACGTATTTGACAGTAGTTTGGAGAGACAAGTGTCTTTTGTGGTGCTCAGAAGAACATTTTGGGGAAGGAACAAACCAGAGGAACAAGGATTCTTCCCAACTTGCAAAGTGTGTTTGTGTGTGATGAATATTTGCATTTACTGGTGACACTGACATTTTTTCCAACTGCCTTTGATGACACTGTACAACAACATGGACAGCACAAGTGGCCCACTTGACTGAGGAAAGCATAGCATGTGTCTAATTGCTGTTTCATGTGACCAATTTCTGGACTAGCTTATTCCTACAGCCAGTTGGGGAGCTTCACTGCCCTGAAAACACTGTCTTTTCAAGTATGCTGCTTAGGAAAACATCCAAACTACACTTTACTGTAGGTAGTGTTAAGGCGTGCAAAGGGCAAAAGCACAGGTGCGGTGACACTTGGGCAACAAAGGAAATTGCAGAAGTTGAGTAAATATGTTAACAACTGGTAGCTGGCTTGTTGAGAACAACTGTATCCTCTGGGAGGCCTGAAGGACTGAGTTTGTAAGCTGGTATCTACTCTATGCTCTCAGGCATTTACATGAAGCTCTCAAGCGTACTTTCACCGACTTGAGCAATCACTGCAGTGTGGCTTAAGAGCTGGGTCGCTGGCAGTGCTTCTTCCAGGCTCTAAGTGCTGCTATGTTATACTGGTATCAAACCAGAAACTCAACCTTGTGCTTGGACCTGGCCGCCACCACTCATCCCAGTGTCAGCCTCTAGCTTCACCTCAGAGCAGAACTCAGTTTTGCCTGCTACTCCTTTTGGCAGATTTCCTTAATTCAGAGCAGTGGGATAGATGTAATACTGTGTACAAAATCTCAACAGTCTGCAGTGGCATCCTGCCCCACAACAACATAAATCTGATTTATGGCTCCCTTTTGCCTATTGGATCAGCTCCTCACATCTTTTGTGTTTTACACCTTGTTCTTGTTTTCTTCTCTCAGGTGGTCGTGTTGTCCATGTGTTATTTATAAATGCAAGCTAAAAATCATTAAAAATACCCAAAGTTCACTTCAAGTCATGCCTGCCTAAGAGCCATTTGCACATTTTTCTTTGTGCAATAGTAAGACTGTCATGAGTAGACTTTTTCTGGTCTGTGGGCATGCAAACATTGAAGACCATGAATAAAAAGCCTGAGGGCTTTTCATTCATGGTCTCGGATTCCAAACATCAGTTCACTTCTGCTACAATAATTAAACTCTGTGTTTCTGGATGACACTGCACAGCACTGTTTTAACTTGGTCTGAACCCTAAGTTAGTAGCTTAAAGGCATTCTACCCACAGAGTAGAATTTCTTGTCCCTGGAGAAAGGGCTGAACTCCTGCTTTAAAGGACAGGAGTGTGACCCTGTGCCAGGGGTGGGTGCAGAAGCGGTGAAAGCACAGTCAGGCAGCTGGGAAGGGGGTGCGGGAGAGCTTTGCAATCAGGTCAGACAACCTGAAGTGGGTGCCCATCACCTCTGCTGTGGGCCTAGTCTTGTTGACCCTTTACTTGCCACGCATCTTAAGGAAAATGAGTCCAAATGACAGGCATTCTTCCAAATTAAGTGATACGATCTAAGTGAAAAGCACAACGAACATTGTGCTAATTATAGTAATTCTGCTAGGGTGATGGACTGATTTGGCTACACAGATTTGGCTTTTACGTTTTAAAATCACACATTTTTCTTCCAAAAGGATATACTTATTGTGAAGTTAAGAATGCATCAAGTCTGAACTCCTCTCATCCAAATTCCACCCAGGCTGGGTCTCTTTGTATTTGCAGAGAGAAGGTAACACAGTGCATGCTCTATTTCTGCAAGAGGATAACATTCAACTAAAATAAATGAAGGGGATCAAACATCTATTAACTCTGTATTAGAGGAAAAGCATATTTTCCATAATTTTTTGACACAGTTGGAAATATTTGCATTAACCGCAAAGATTTTCAGTTATTTTAGCCAAAAAAGTCTCTCTTGTGCACGTTTTCCACAGGACTGAACTGACGCAAATCTGCTTGCTATTCTAACAAGATCCTAATCTTCTCTTACAGGAATGGTTCTATGCAGGTGTAGCGGTGGTTTTTAGAACTAAATTGCACTCCATCCTAATAGATTTAGACCAAGAAAAATAGTATGCCAGAGTAACTTTTAGTACTGACATTTTTCTAATACTAAAGAACTTGGCGGGATGAGGTGGAGCAAAGGCCAGCAGAGGGCTCTGTCTTTTCGTGAATGCACAGAAGCGCCAGAAAGGTTTTGGGGACGATGAGTTTACATGCCCATTTCACTTTTTAACAAGAAAGTCTTTCACTGTTTTTTCTCAATTGTGCATGTGGTGCATGTTTTTTAGTTAAGTGTTCACCCACAGAGTTCTGGGGTCTGATGCAGAGGGCTGCACTGAATTGTTACGGTGCAATTTGACGGGATGTTTTTTCTAATGCATGCTTTCTCTTGTATTTTAAATTTGATTTGATATTGCAGTAAATGTGCACACTTTTGTACAGTGGGTTTAAACTACTGGCAATATACTTTCTGTTAAGCTGCTCTCTTCAGGCTCCTTAAAATTTACCCTGTGAATTCTCATGAAGATGTCTTGTGTACATACTCGTTGCCTAGAAGTTTTGCTTTTGTAAGTCATGAGAATAAGGTGAGTTGTGGCAACTGTAAATCCAAGCTTTGTGAGCTTTTAAGCACATAACCAGTCCACCTGCCACTTGAAATGAATTGCTCATATCTGATATTGTTAGAGGAGCAACTCCTCCACTTCCATGAGCTCAGCAACTTCTGCATTTCAGCCTCCTGGAAACAGTATCTCTATTCTCACCCACCATAAGCACGACTTGACAACGCTCTGTAAACAGCACATTTTTTTTTGGCTTCTTGCTTAAAACCTAGGTGTTCTCCCACCGGACAAATTTTTATCATTTAACAAGAAACTATTTTGCTTAATAGCAAAAGAGAGATACTGTCGTGGGTGTCTATTACAGGCCACCAGATCAGGGTGAGGAAGTTGATGAGGCCTTCTACAGGCAGCTGAGAGCGGTCTCACAATCACAGGCCCTGGTTGTCGTGGGGGATTTTAACTTCCCTGATATTTGCTGGAAGGACAACTCAGCCAGCCAGCCACAGTCCAGGAGGTTCCTCCAGTGCATTGATGATAATTTTCTGTTGCAAATGGTGGAGGAGCCGACTAGGAGAGGAGCACTGCTGGACCTCATCCTCGCTAACAAGGAGGATCTGGTTGAAGCAGTAAAGGTTGAGGGCTGCCTTGGCTGCAGTGACCATGAAATGGTGGAGTTGAGGATCTCATGTAGCAGAAACAAAATAGCAAGCAGAATTGCAACCCTGGACTTTGCCAAGGCAAACTTTGGATTTTTCAAGCAATTACTAGAGAAAATCCCATGGGCAAGGCTGTTTGAAGGTAAAGGGGCCCAAGATAGTTGGTTAGCGTTCAGGGACTGCTTCTGCCGTGCTCAAGATCAGAGCATCCCAACATGTAGGAAGTCAAGGAAGGGAGCCAGGAGACCTGCGTGGCTAAACAGAGATCTGCTGGGTAAGCTCAAGGGCAAGAGGAGAATTTACAGATCTTGGAAGGCAGGGCTGGCCACTTGGGAAGAATATAAGGCTGTTGTCCGAGGATGTAGGGAGGCAACTAGGAAAGCAAAGGCCTCCCTAGAATTGAACCTGGCGAGAGGGGTCAAGGACAACAGGAAGAGCTTTTTCAAATACGTGGCAGATAAAACTAACACCAGAGGCAATGTAGGCCCACTGATGAATGAGGTGGGTGCCTTGGTGACAGAAGATACAGAGAAGGCAGAGTTACTGAATGCCTTCTTTGCCTCTGTCTGCTCTGCCGGAGGCTGTCCTGAGGAGCCCCATTCCCCTGAGGCCCCAGAGGAAGTCAGGGCAGTGGAGGAGTTTGCTTTAGTCGATGAGGACTGGGTTAGGGACCAATTAAGCAATCTGGACATCCATAAATCCATGGGTCCAGATGGGATGCATCCACGGGTGCTGAGGGAGCTGGCTGATGTCATTGCTAGACCACTCTCCATCATCTTTGCCAAGTCTTGGGAGATGGGAGAGGTGCCTGAGGACTGGAGGGAAGGAAATGTCACTCCAGTCTTCAAAAAGGGCAAGAAGGAGGACCCGGGTAACTATAGACCGGTCAGCCTCACCTCCATCCCTGGGAAAGTGATGGAACGACTTATCCTTGGTGCCATCTCAAGGCATATCAGGGATAAGATGGTCATTAGAGACAGTCAACATGGCTTCACCAAAGGGAAGTCGTGCTTGACTAACCTCGTAGCCTTTTACGAGGATATAACAAAGTGGATAGATGATGGCAGAGCGGTGGATGTGGTCTACCTTGACTTCGGTAAAGCATTTGACACAGTCTCCCACAGCATCCTTGCTGCTAAACTGAGGAAGTGTGGTCTAGACTCTTGGGTAGTGAGGTGGACTGCGAACTGGCTAAGGGGAAGAAGCCAAAGAGTCGTGGTCAATGGGGCGGAGTCTGGTTGGAGGCCTGTATCCAGTGGAGTCCCTCAAGGGTCGGTACTGGGACCAGTATTATTCAATATATTCATCAGTGACTTGGATGAGGGACTAGAGAGTACTATCAGCAAGTTTGCTGATGACACCAAGCTGGGAGGAGTGGCTGACACACCAGAAGGCTGTGCTGCCATCCAGCGAGACCTGGACAGGTTGGAGGGTTGGGCGGGGAAAAATGTAATGAAATATAACAAGGGTAAATGTAGAGTCTTGCATCTGGGTAGGAACAACCCCAGGTTCCAGTATAAGTTGGGGAATGACTTATTAGAGAGTAGTGTAGGGGAAAGGGACCTGGGAGTCTTGGTGGACAGCAGGATGACCATGAGCCAGCAGTGTGCCCTTGTGGCCAGGAAGGCCAATGGCATCCTGGGGTGTATTAGAAGGGAGGTGGTTAGTAGGTCGAGAGAGGTTCTCCTTCCCCTCTACTCTGCCCTGGTGAGACCCCATCTGGAATATTGTGTCCGGTTCTGGGCCCCTCAGTTCAAGAAAGACAGGGAACTGCTGGAGAGAGTCCAGCACAGGGCAACTAGGATGATTAAGGGAGTGGAGCATCTCCCTTATGAGAAAAGACTGAAGGAGCTGGGGCTCTTTAGTTTGGAGAAGAGGAGGCTGAGGGGTGACCTCATTAATGTTTACAAATATATAAAGGGTGAGTGTCACGAGGATGGAGCCAGGCTCTTCTCGGTGACAACCACTGATAGGACAAGGGGTAATGGGCTGAAACTGGAACATAAGAGGTTCCGCTTAAACTCGAGAAGAAACTTCTTCTCAGTGAGGGTGACAGAACACTGGAACAGGCTGCCCAGAGAGGTTGTGGAGTCTCCTTCTCTGGAGACATTCAAGACCTGCCTGGACACGTTCCTATGTAGCATTATCTGGGCGTTCCTGCTCTGGCAGGGGGGTTGGACTTGATCTTTCGAGGTCCCTTCCAATCCCTAACATTCTATGATTCTATGATTAAGCAATTGAAACACCTCATCTTACTATTTGTTATAACACAAAAATCGGTTTCTTTAGCTATATAAATTGCCACACATTTTGGTATCATTTAAACTTCCTTCCAGCTAGCAAAGAGTAGGCTTCTCTTTTGGCCTTTCTTGCACGTAAGAGCCACCACACCCATCTTTATCTGGAAATGCTCTCATAGAATCATAGAATGCATTGGGCTGGAAGGGACCTTTAGAGGTCAACCTCAGTGTACAGGGATGTCTTCAACTAGATCAGGTTGCTCAGAGCCTTATGCAAACTGACTTTTTATGTTTCCTGGGATGGGGCTTCTGCCACCTCTCTGGGCAACCTGTTCTAGTGTCATGAGGTTATGTCTTGCAGCAGCATGTTGGGGCCTCTTGAAGCAGCTCCCTCATACATTTCTAGGCTCTTTCTGGCCACTGTGCCAGCAAGAACAGAGAATGCACTGGTATTCTATCAGCTATTTTGCTACTGAAATTGCTTGGAAGTTTTTCTTATTTCTGTCAGTGAGATCTGTTGTCGTTTGTGTTCATTTCTTAAATGGGGGAAAAAAAAAATGAGTGATTTTCTCTTTCAGACTTTTACAGGAGGTTTGCAGTGCTTTTCTTCACAACTGTCTTCCAGTACTGTATTAACAATATAAAAATGTAATATTATTGCTTTCTTTGCTTCTTTTTTTTATTCACACCACATGGACTTCTAGTGACTGTCACCTTCCTGTGGAACAGAGATAAACGTCCAAGTCTCCCACGCTCCAGCTGTGCAGACGAAGCAAGTGTGCACTGCTCTCCACCTCTGCAGACCCTCACTTGGTCAGACCTGAAGGAAGATGAAAGAGGAGTTTTGAAGAACATCCATTTACTACAACGCAGACTTCAGTCTCCAGCTGCAGGGATTGTTGCTGCCATGGTGAGAGCTGACACAAATGGGTCCTTGCTTGCCAGGGTTGTGGTATGGATACCAGCAAGTCTATCACAACCAAAAAGGAGGGCTCGAGAAAAATAGGCATCAAATTTTAAAGAAAGAGCTGACGATGAGCAAAAGAGATGGGGCCTTTTATGGGTTTACATTTTTGTCTTAAGATGCTAATTTGGGAGTTGTCATTTGCATGTGTGAGTAGTTCCTTCTGTTAATTACAGATAGCTGCATATTTAAGTACAATACTCCAAAATAAAATGAAAACTAAGTTCCTTACCTACTTTGGGAGATGAAAGAGAATTTTAAAAAGAAAGCTAGTGCTATATTTTGGGTTGTTTTTTTTTTAAAAAAAAACAAAGGAGAAGAAAGCATTTATGTGTATTCGGACAGTCGTCTTTGCTATAAATTGAAATACTTTGATTTACTGAATGCTTCTTGGTCTGTGTCCATCACAGGCACTTTCTGCAATTCTGACTGAATTGGGACTAGGCTGTGCTTTGCTGTATGCCTGTCTTCTGACTGTGGGGGTAGGCTAGGGATGGTGGTTCATCATTCTACAGACTAATTGAAGTCATCAAAGTTCTTACTGTATAACACCCTCTGGATTTCTGTTTCCATGTCTAACACTTTCACTTGAGGAAATTGCATCAGCGTGAACAAAAACCTACTGAAATAATCTCCCTGGTGAGAAGCCTGTCATGACGATGCCTATTGCTGCCTCTGGTTTGGCACCGTTTCTGTTGGGAAGTGAGGAGCAGTTTTCCTCAGGCCACGTTTGCTGAGTCACTTGAAAGAGGCAAGTAAGAATGGTTACTACTAATTTTTGAAACTCCACATCTGAGTTTCAGCCACCTTTTATAATTGCAGTTGAGGGGAGGAAAGGTACATGAATAATTCCTGAATTCTATCGCCTTGATCACTCGTGGGAACGTAATTTGAATTTCAGTGGCTTGAGTCACACATCCAGGACACTGGGAGGAAAAGGAGAGGAACAGAGAAGGATCTAATTGGAAATGAAAATGAGTTTACTTTGTATCATAGATTCACAGAATAGTTTGGTTTGCAAGGGACCTTTAAAGGTCATGTAGTCTAACACCCCTGCGATGAGCAGGAACATCTTCAGCTAGATCAGGTTGCTCAGAGCCCTGTCCAACCTGACTTTTCCAAGGATGGAGCTTCTGCAACCTCTCTGGGCAACCTGTTACAGTGTCTCACCACCATCATCATAAAAAATTTCTTCCTTATGTCTAGCCTGAACCAACCCTCTTTTAGTTTAAAACCATTACCTCTTGTCCTATCGCTACAGTCTGTCCCCATCTTTCTTATAGACCTCCTTTAAGTATTGAAAGGCTGCAGTAAGATGTCCTCGGAGCCTTTTCTTCTCCAGGCTGAACAACCCCAACACTCTCAGCTTTTCCTCACAGGAGGGATGTTCCAGTCCTTTGATCATTTTTGTGACTCTCCTCTGGACCTGCTCCAACAGATCCGTATCTTCCATGTGCTGAGGACTCCAGAGCTGGACACAGCACTGCAGGTGGGGTCTCACCAGAGCAGAGCAGAGGGGCGGAACCACCTCTCTCGACCTGCTGGCCATGGTTCTTATGATGCAGCCCAGGATATGGTTGGCCTTCTGGGCTGCAAGCTCACATTGCCAGCTCATGTCCAGCTTTTCAGCTGTCATTACCTCCAAGTTCCTCTCCACTAATGAGTAACTAATGTCTCATAGGTGTTTTTAGGATTGCAGGATACACACATCTGTATTTGTCTGCCCTGCCCTAGTTTGTGAGTGATCCCATCAATAAATAAATAAAATAAAGATTTTCAGGATAAGCAGTGCGGTCTTTGCAGCGTCCCTAGAAATGTTTTTCTCTTTGTGAAAAAAATTCTCATATTTCACTATATTAAATATTAAACTTCTCGACAATAACAGACTATTCCCATGTCTTCCATTTTTCATCCATCTTAATACAAGAAGCTTATGATCACATTGATCTCAGGCAGTCCCTTGCCCATTTTTATTTCAAACTCCAAAGCTTTTCAAAGGCAAAGATCTGAAAAACATTACAAACATGGTATTTTGTGCTATTTGTTAACACTTCTGCCTTTGATAAGTATGAAATGAAAATGAGCACCAGTAGACCTCAAATCAGTATGGTCATGTGCTCCTTGTTTTAAGTGACTCACTGTAGTAATTCTTTAAAATGTCTGCCTTGACAATAAATAATTTAACATGTAGAGACTCAGCATGTTGGTGTCGGCAATCTTCTGCCCAGACAGTAAGAAGAAAGAGACTTGAGCTTCTCCTATGTCACCATTATGGTGCCTTTAGTTACAGAGTGAATGGAACATCTCAGGTCTGAGACACTTTAGGTGATAGATTATATCCATTTCCCACTGCCTCTGTGCAGCTCTTTTTCCCTACAAAATTTTGAGTGCTAAGCAAAGAACATAACTATATCGCATTAGGTAAAAATTCAGGTCTTCCTCTGTGGACGTGAGTGGACTGAGACCCTGTTTCTTTCTTGTACCGTGAAGTGGAAACCTTTGCTGTTTATGCAAATGAAAGCAATTCTGTCTCAGATCTTTTTCATGTCTTCAAGACTCTCCAGAGATGATCTTCAGAGTTCCCTTCCAACCCCTGCCATTCTGTGATTCTGTATGTTTTATGATGGGACTTCATTTGCATCCAGACTGGAATATTCAGCTGATTGCGACAGTGGAAGAGTTTGTGTCTTTAGTGAGAAATGCAAATACCTAAGGCCTTTGAAAACTCTTCCAGGATGGATTCCCACAGAAGCCCCTCAAAAGAGAATTCAGCATAAGAATTTAAAGGAAAACTAAATCATGATGTTCCAGTTTTTGTCTTAGAGGTATGACTGTGGTTTTAACAAAATAATTTTTTATTTTACCTTCTTTGTGTGGATGGTAGAATAGATATATTTCTGAGCATTTTTATCAGTAAAGCTGTGAGTCATCTGAAATTTCAGACAATTCTGCTTTTCTATTTTCTCTCAGAGCCCTTGGAGACTCCAAATACTTGGCACATAAAAACGAAAAGAAACAATTTTGTTGAAAAATTTCTATGATGGTGAAAGTAGTTTTGAAGACAAAACTTGTTTTCAATTTCTCTCTTGTTGTGAGACGTTAAATGATTTATATCTGATCTAAAAATCAAAACCTTTCCAAATTGCCACTTCCTCTCTTTTTCTTTTAAGTTCCTGATGCATGTGAGCATCCTAGTAGGCAAAAAGTTGTGCTGAGAGAGGATTAACTGGGAAAGAATTGGGCTGATGTTAAGTGAACTTGAGCAGTCTCAGTTCCTTCCTCCTGTGTTATAGACAGTAAAAGCAGAGGCAGGAGTGCATCTAGAAGTACAGGGTGTCTTCCACTTTGCACTTAAAGGACTAAATTGCAGGGACTTAGTAGCTCTTCTTTGCGGATGTATGCCTGGACTCTGCGACTGACTTGGATTGTGTGCTCAGAGAGCACTTGGTTCTCCCCGATTGCATTTTCATTTAGAAAATTTTGAATTACATCTAGAAAACTCCTTTTAGAGCACAGTATAACAGCCACTTAAAAAAATTAGCATGATTTTATACCTCTGTCAATCTTATTAAGATTATTACTGTGCCCTGGCAAGGAAGTTAAGATTTACCTACATTTTTTTTCTGTTTCAATTCACTGTTTTTGAAAGTGCTAAGGTATCACGCTCAATAAGTGCTAAGGAGAAGTGTCAGAAAAAATGATGTTACAATGCTTTTCTTGTTTTCTCGTGAGGCAAAGAAATGATACTTTTAATAGAAAAACAAGCTTGTGTCAGACACCATAATATCAGCCGGTAACAAATTGCAAAAAAAGGCAAAACACATGCTGGGTCTATCATGTCCAGTAGATCAAGGTAAATTATTACTGTCTTTGGTGACAGTGAGACTATACTCAAGCATTTTGCCCAGGATTGCCCCCCACATTCCTACAAAAGATCTGAGGAGATACTGGAGAGTCTCCAGCAGGAGACTGCTAAGAAAGTCGGAGTCCTGGAACACAAAATGCACCAGAGAGGTCTGAGGGGGAGGATTTCTGCATGAACATTTCTGCAAAGCATGGGGCAGACCAGCAGAGGATGACTGTGGAAGTAGACACCTGTAGCTTAATGCAAGGCAAAAAGGGATCTGAATTAAAACTTCACAGGAGACCTAAATTCCAGAAATTTTTAGCAATTTTTCATTGGCTTTCTAATTGCCTTGTTTGCTGTTTTTTGGTGGGTTTTTTTAAAGCAAATTTCTCATCAATTATTTAAACAGTGCCCAGTAGCTCAGAAGAACATGAGTAGGAGCAATATACATGAACCCAAACCTTTGACAGAAATACGACCTTTACTGACAGTCTTTGTATGACTGAGTTACTTCCATAAACTGTAGCTAAGCAGACATAACAGAGAAAACCTTCCAGAAAATGCCCTCAGAAGTACCCTCAAATGCTTCAGGTTAACTCCTAGCCACTTAGAGGAACGGATGGCTTCAGACCTCTCCTTTTCCTTTCGCTCATTACACGTCCTTCCCTCCATCCTTTGCCCTGACCTTGGCACCAGCCACTGCTCTGCTGTGGATTCAGCTGTTACTGCCTCAGCAGATCAGACCCCTCTGAGCACATCTGCTCCTGCTGCCCTTCTCTGCCTTTTTGCTGCCTTGAGCACTCGATTGGCCTTCTACTGAGCCATTTGAGCTCTCTAAGGCAACACAACAACTCACCTGACAAAAAATAGGGACATGGGCCAGCCAGTCACTCAGGAGGATACAGGAGGCAGAAGCTGCATTGCTCTTGCTTGCCATGAAACTGCCTGCACACCTCTGACCCTCTGTCGCTTTGCGCTCATAATTCCTAAAATGCAGTTGTACGATCATATTCTTTTTCTATTTCCAGTGATGTGAAGAAGCAATGTATAGCTCTTCTGGCACCTATGTTATGTCAGTCTTGAAAAATGTTTCACCTTTATATTGCTTGACAGAAGAGCTCAATATATTAACAATTAAGAAACTACCACAGATCATCTTTATAGCTTCATACCTAGTCTTATAAAAAGACTTATGAAACATGCTTTTGTGAGGAGGCTTCTGCAACTGTCACACATTGCTGCTCTTGAAAATCCTGGGCTGGCTGGCTGCTCCTTGAAGACACTGTTCTGTTGTTTCAAGTTTTGGATTGTGATCCAGAAGCATCAATGCCCAAAGTATCAGAGAAAGGAGTTTGAAATGCCCATCTTTCAGTTTCTGCTCTAACACTGATATGATCCTGGGTACCAGTGAAATGTTAAGTTCTGACTTTCACAGAGAAGTCAAAACATGAATACAAATGGTTACAATTCTAGATATTCTAATTCCTGCCTCTACTTTGTCTGTGATTTGGGGCAAGTTTGCTACCCAGTACAACCAGTAATAGTTTCCCACTCACCTCTCCCAACTCTGCCAAGATCAGGGTGCCCACATTTTGTAAGAATATTTTCTACATTCCACTGTTGCTGACGTGTTCAAATCTTTATCCCTCTGTACTGTGACAGTCAATTTAAGATCCATCCATACACTTGTCAGTGTGCAGAATACCCTTATGACCAGCTCTTTATAGACAAATCAATCCAAAAAGCAACTTTACCATAGGACAGCTAGCCAGAAATCTCTCAAAATGACAACCTTTTAGTTAAGAGATCATTAAAACAGAATGTTTCTGGTGTTCCAAATTTGTTCATTCCTGTTTAGGCTGTACAAGGACATCCACCGTATTTTCTCAATCTCATTTCCCACCACACAGTGTTAAAAGTGAAGCCTCTTCTCCTCCCCTTTCACACCAGTTAATGATTTCTTTAGCCAAGGACAACAGCTGCCTCCCCTGTTGCAATGACAGACAGATCTCTGACTGGCCCGCTCTGGGATCTCTGGATACTGTTCCACCTGCTCAGGATCGTTAACTGTGCCACATTCTTCTCCATCTGCCGCAGATCTGTGCCCACACTGGGGCTTAAGCAAGAAAGGAAAACCATGAGCAACAACAGCTGAAAGAGCACATCTTATTTTGTAAATATCATGTCTAGTGCAAATAAGATACAGAAAAAAAAAAAGTGAAAACGGAAGGTGTAGAAGGGTAAGATATTAAGAAATGGACTTATGGAGTGACAAAACTATTCTATAAACCACTGTGATAAAGGCAATAAAATTTCAGAAATTCACCAACCAAAAATTTTAACACTGATACAACTCCATTTTTAGTTTCATACTTACTCACTTTTTAAAAAATACCGGTATATTACATTTCCTGAAATACCATAATAATTAACTTTTAGGTTATGGTCATATGCATTGTCTGGAGACGTCAAATACTTTCAGATTAACAAAAGAATTTTGATTTAATACATTATAGAGAGTTTGTCCACAAACAAGAATTGCAGGGTCAGTCAGAAAAGAACAATTAAATTAAATTAAAATACGGGGATTTACATTTAAAATAAATAGACGCTATACAAATTTATCATTGAATTACTTAAAATTTAACATTGTTTTCTAGCAACATGAAAGAAGCAGACAGTAGTTGCCAATATGTGTTAATTACAGTATTCTTAGTCATCAGGTTTTATTCTGTGGGCTAGGATTCTTCCTATAGAGAAGAACTAGTTGTTTGAATCATTTAACAGGGACCCTCTGCCCCTGGAAAACATGGACTTATAATCCTGGGGTGTGGTTTCTTTATATAAAAAGGAAATTGCACACCTGGTTGGACCTGAGTGCAAGCTGGAACATAAGAGATTCCACAAAAACATCAGAAAAAACTTTTTCACTGTGAGGGTGACAGAGCACTGGAACAGGCTGCCCAGGGAGGTTGTGGAGTCTCCTTCTCTGGAGACTTTCAAAACTCGTCTGGACGTGTTCCTGTGTGATCTACCGTAGGTGATCCGGCTTTGACAGGGGGGTTAGACTAGATGATCTCTAGATCTAGATCTAGAGGTCCCTTCCAACCCCTAACATTTTGTGATTCTGCTATTCTGTGACCTCCTATTAAGCGCTTCACTGTAGACCCTAGAAAAGACTCTGGGGCTTCCTCTCTTTTTTTCTTTTTTCCCTACTAGCAGCTCTGATGCAGAGCTGACCTGAGGAGTGTTCCCAGCAGCACCAGGGCAGAGACTCCCGAGCGCCTGTCCCATCACGCTGGTCCAGCTGTCCCACCACGCTGGCACAGCAACCTGCCACAGCGGGATGCCTCAGGGATGGACTCGGCTGGGCTCTGCAGCAGCAGCACGCGGGTAGAGCAGTGCCCAAATCACCAAGCCTCACCAGGGCAATGAATGATGCTCCTTTCACACCCACATGTGACTGGGTGCAAGACAGGGGGTGCTGAAGATCCCCAACCTGCAGTGCAAACCCTCCTCCCCACTGTTCTTCCTCTTCCACACAGCTGCGAGCCTGAAGTCTGGAAGAACAGTAACACGTGCGAAGGCTTTCAAAAAACCTGCCTTGAAGTGCAGTGTACCGTGACAGAAATAATTTTGAAACAGGTGGAAGGTGGGAATAAAAATGAATGAGTGTGATGATGAATACAATTGAAACTGTTCTTGGAAATTGTTAATTATATTTTTTTTCTCATTAAAATTGTTTAATAAGCACAAGTGCAAACCTCCTCCATTTCTTGCTATATTGCTGCATGACTGGTGAGCTATCAAATTCTGCCACAGAGGGGAAGTAGAGTATCATTGTAAACCCATGGCAGTGCAAGCTTTCTGATGGAGTTAAAGCCTTGTCAGTAAAAGCTGAAATTCAGTATCTTTTCCTGCACCAACCTTATTGTTTATTTAGAGAACAAAAATAAAAGTCTGCTTTTCTCTACTGTAAACCTTAAATTTTGCAGTATTTCTCTTTAATAGTTGTTATGAATAAGAGAATAAAGATGCTCACAGGTTGGTTCTGCTTTTGGAATGTAATGTAATGCTTGGCTTCAGAACTTCCCTAGCCTTCTGCTGGGATATCAGCATTACAACTAAATGAAAAACATTATTTTAGAAGGTACTGATTAACTGTTAAGCAAGTGCCTTTTTACTGAAATAGCTGATGAGGAACACAGAAGTATAATGTCAGAGGAACACCATTAATATCTAAGGAACATTTATTTGTGTCATTCACGCGAAGAGGCTCGCAAATGTGACTATATTATTGCATGATGTTTTTTATAGTCAGACCTTTGCGTAAGTATTTTCTAAACCAGTCATCTATGGAGGTGAACGTGACCCAGACCAAGCTCTCTCCATGCAGAACTTCTGAAGAAATCTTTGAGATATCGGGGAAACCTGAAAGTTCCTGTGGTTTAGGCCTTGTGCAAAGAAGATATAACAGTATTTGGTAGCAGGTATGTGCAAGCTTGTTACTTTTGCTTTCTAGTGGTTTTGTGCACACACTTCAGAGAAACTGAAAATCGTCTAGAGTGTTAACAGTTTGGAAGGCTGCAAAGTGCTTGCATGGATCTGTTTTGCGTTTTGAAAGAATAACCTACAAATGCATATGTGGTAACAGGGGTGAATAGTAAAGATAAAAATTGCATAAGTTATTTCAAGTAGTCTTTGGTACAAAGAAGCTTCATTTGGAAACTAGGTCCTACTAATGCCATCAGATTTACTGACGCCATCAGATTAATATTCTTATTCTTTTAGAATTACAAGTGTATTGACACAGAAAGCTAATAATAGCCCTGCTGCTTCTGTAGGGACTGCAGTGTGCTCTCAGATAAACATAATAAAATCAGTGCTGCAGCCCAAAGAAAACCTCATGTGGAAAAGTGTCGCCACTGAAGTGAGTGGGAGAGAATGTTTTTTGCACAGATGTTAACATGGCAGGACACTGTCCTCTGATTCAGGCATGCTGCTTAGGGGGTTGCTAACAGGCGGCAAAAGATTTCTTTGAAACTTCTGTTTTATAATTTGCTGTCTGGTGAAGCCTAATGCAAAAAGCCCGAATGTTGATCTGGGTAGGACATTAATTTGTTGCTTCTTCCTGGCTTACAACAAGTTGTGGAGAGCTTGGAGAGCCTGAAGAGCAAGAAATTAATCTTAAAAGAAAGGAAAGAATTAGAACACAGCATCTGCAATAGCGAGCCAGCAGATGGACTGTACTCCGGTCCTTGAACCTCCTGGGGCTGCATCGCCCGTGTTCGTGCTTCGAGATGGATTCTCCTAGCCAGGATACAGGACAGTGGTGGTAGATCTGAGCACCTGGTCGAAATTGAAGTCTTCCATCTCAGATGCAAGAAGCAGGATCTGTTCCTGTAACCCTTGTAATAGTTTTAGGGTGATTTGTCACTGTAGCATTCAGTGAAAACCTGTGGGCACCTTAGCTGCTGACCTGCAAGCCTCAAGGGTATAACGTTAACATTTTTTCTCTCATTAACTGGCTCAGTTTCCACTGCTGTAACAAGCACATTTAGCACATGTTCACACCTCTCTCAAGGGTATTTCCCAGGACAATGCGTGTTTCTTGAGGCTGCACTGTAGCACTGATGTTGCAGCTCCCTTTGGGTGTGGAAATTGGTCGGCTGTGGAAGTGCAAAGCTCCGGAAAAATAAGTTTCCCTGCCAGGAAAGGATGCTCAGCACCATCGTTTTGTATGGGAAAAGCACTAGGGCCTCTGTCACTCGTGTCATGAGTGTGCATATCCACACTTGCACCCTGGCAAGCCCAGGGTCTGCTAGTTCTCCAGGAGTTTCTGGAAGTCCATTTCTTTCCTCATATATCCTTGTAAGTGAACCAGACTGAACTGTTCTTACAGCTTGCCTGTTGCTGACAGCTGCATGGTGCCTATTTCATCGTATTTGAGGAAAATTCTGTAGAATAAGGATGGCCTGCTAGAAAACCTTCATCACCGATATTCTTCAGAGAAGAGTCATGGGAACCCTTCTGCCAGGAGATATACCCTATGCAACCAGAGAAACTTATGTTCAGCTTATTCACTTTCCTGGAAGAGATGGGTTAAGACAAGGAGCCTCCATCACAAAGCTTCTTCTCCTTTCACAGAATCACACAGAATCACTTTGCTAGGGTATAGAAGAGAACTCCTGAAAATAGAAGTATTTACTATTGGAAAGGCTTCCAGAGGCAAACTTAAAGTTTTAATATCAGAAATGCTAAATATTTTAGTAATGACTGTTTGTAACTGAAAGGAAACAACAGGCTTCTGAAGTGATCAACACTCACTTTCTCCTTTACTTAGAAGCCTAATTGTAGTAATATATCAGGTACATGGTCCACCTAGAAGCCCACCTGTCAATATTAGTTCCCTGCTTTAGTGTGAGTTTCAAATTACAAGATGACATGAATGCTCCCCTTGCATGACTTTCCTCTCTCCTCACTTTCTGTGTAGTCAGAGATATATCAGTTGGTTTGGAATTAACATTTTGGATTTGTCATGCCTTCCTCTTTCCTGCTGCTGGACCAACCTCTCATCTTTTTCTTCAATCAGGAATAATTGCTCTGCCAATGCAATTGTCCACTCAGCTGGAGTGAGGCCAATCTCTCATCACTTCAGCTGTCCTTGATTGCTTCATGCCCAAAGTCTAATGCAGAAGTTTGTACAAGAATTTGAAAAACCTTCAGAAAACTTCAGAAAGAGAAATGTGGTTTTATTTTTACTCAGAAAACAGTTACAGTGAAAATTATTTTAATAGAAGAAATAAGCCACAGTGTGGTAATTTTTTTGTTTTGCGGGATTTTTTGGAGGAGGTAGTTTTAAAAGGAAAGCATTTATTCAACGGCCCCAAACACTTTAATGTCACTACTTTGGTCAGAATGTTTTAAGTTTGTGTAATGCCTCTGTCTGGGCAAGCTGTTAGTAGAATTTTTGTATAAAAATAGAATGTTAAATCACCGCTTTGTACAATACCGGGAATCCCGTGCACTTCCTAAAGTAAGATTGTTACAAAGACGAGTATAAAATAACTTGATTCCAACAAATAACATATCTCAGTGTTTATTAAGTATTTAATGAAGATGTTAAAATACTGATCATAATACTTTTTTTAACTCTTCCTAGCTTCCTCATGATTCTAATTCAAAGTAGGGAAAAGTTTGTATTTCTGTGTGTCCCAGTTACTGAGTTTCTGTTTCTCTTCCTCATTACCCACTCCTAGCAGAACAGGTGATGGAGCATCCAGATATTGAGGGAATCTGTTCCTAGTCAGCGATGACAAGTGTGCCTTACAACAGAGCAATGCAGAAGTGTTGTACCATGTGAGACTGTGAGATCCCAGCCTGAAACCAAAATCCTTGACATCTAATCTACCTGCCATAAATAACGTTATTACCCCTCTTCAAGTTAGATACATTAGAAATGTGACTTCACCTTTGTTACAAGGCAAAAGAATGGTTCTGGGGCTGGAAAAAATAATTATCTTTTATATCCATTTGTTTTCTGCACAAAAGTATTACTAATTAGTATAGCTGTCTGTTCTGGTATTCCCTGTCACCTTTGATCAGAGGCTGGATTAATGCAGTGATTTTCAACAGAGAAATCAGTGTGTATCTTTGGCCAAGATGTCAAAATATTTGGAAACTTACTGCAATGCTCCAACCATGACACAGCGCTGTACCTACTCATGTTACACCTCGTAGCACCTCAGCCCTCGAGCACTTCAGCACTTACTTTTCAGTTATGAAACAATTTCAGAAGGCTGAACAATAATTAGCAGTTTCTGCTCCTTAGGTAGCACATGTTTTGGTTCAAAGCTAAGTAAAACTTGTCTAGTAATTGAACTATTTCCAGGAAGGTTCAACAGGCTTTCTCTATGTAAGAATAACCCTTTTTTTTCCATCTTTACAGAGGAAAATCCTTGAACTCAGAAGGTGACAGTTTAGGATACATAACTGGGAGGACTCTTGAGAACTATTTCCCTTAAGATGCTGTTAGTTCCCCACAGCCATTTCTTAAGCAGTGTTATAAGCAACTACAGAGATTGACAAAACACACTTTTATCTGCCCACTGTGCCTGATATTCTATTTCACAAATAGCATTTCAGCTGGTCATGATCATTCTTTTGCCACTTGGAGTCATCAGTGAAAAACAGCAGTGAGAGAACAAAAAGGGCAGGTTCAATAAAATACTGTATCTCTTTTATTTTTTTGGAAAAAAAAAACCAGCAAAATCTGTCTTTATCATTTTCATTGCTGCTATAAATTTTCAACAAGAACAGGTGCTGCTTACTTTTCAGACCTTGGCAGTCACCTTCTACTTGATTGTGAGGATTGTGGCATCAGCTCAAAGTCCATGGGTGACAAAGCTTTTACAGGAACAGCCCCAGAGTTGTGCAGCTCCCTCTTCCCTACAGTTTAGCTTCTCTATTCTCTTGTTTTAATGAACATTATCATTTCTCAAATATTGCTACTCTTTATTTGCTTATCTTTCTGTATTTTGAGGTATATTTAAAATGGAAAAAGCTGTGGGGTTTTATACGCAGCATTCAGCATTACTGGAGAAAAGTAGTCTTTTAGACTCTTAGAGGAAAGTAACTTACGAACTGAAATGCAATTTGTGCTAGTCAAAGCAGACAGGTAACATGCCACTGAAGTTTAATAAGTTTTTCTGCTGACCTCTAAGAGTGTAAGGCCTCTGACCAGCTATAGAGGATTTCTAAGAAAACAGGGGAGAAGCACTTTCTTCTAACCCTTCCTGCATATACCTACTGCTGTGGTTTTGCTGAGGCTGCTCCTTAAAGAGACTTTTGCCTTTTTGCCATAAGTGAATAGATGCTTCTTCAGGAAGAAAGTTCTGCTCCAGCCTCATTGCTCAGAAGCAGATCCCAGTTTTACTGGGGACATCACTGCTGTATAGATTACAACGGGCACGAACTGAACACTTCTGAGGATGGACACAAGGGGGGATATTTAACGTCACATGTTGGAACACACACATCAGGACAACACCCCTCACAGAATCACAGAATCATGGAATTATTGAGACTGGAAAAGACCTCTGAGATCATCATGTCCAACCTATGACCCGACACCACCACACCGGCTAGAAGGATCTCTGTCTCAGGCTGACAAAGGCTAACAGAATAACCTGTGGCAAGCTTCAGTCCCCAGATATAAAGCATCAGTTCAGTGATTTAAAAATAAGTACCAAAAGCAAAACAAAACAGAACTACCACTGAAAAACATCCCTCTAGGCTTTACTCGATCAGCTACAATTATAGTGCCCAGTCCAAAATGAATCCTGACATGCAGTTAAACCAATGTCGAGTCACTTAAAAATTGAATTAAAGATAACATGCATGAGTCAGAACATTATTATTATTATTAATATCAGTATTTTATTATTATTGTTATTATTTTTCTCCCTTACGCAACAGGATTTGGGAAGTGTTTCAAACAGATATTTGAAATCCTGCTCTTTAAAACATTCACGAGTATTGTCATTTGTCTGGAATCATCAGTGCCAAAAAAAAGTTACCATGGGAACAGTATGACATTCTGTCATGCCTTTAATCTCTCTAATACCAGGAGTGGAAGATTGAACCAAAGTCCTGAACTCTAGCAATTAAACTTTTACTCATGGTTTTCAGTCTGGAGGGCAACATATCTGATGGGAGGAAAAGGTGATTCAGATATATTAGTAATAAAAGTTCTATCTTGAAGCATCGTTAGGAGCACCACCCTCTTCTACCAAAAATAGCCAAGTAGACACATTACTCAGATTAAGAAGCCCTTTGAAAAGAAAAGAAAGATAATATGAATCTTCTAGAATAAACCTGACTTGTATTCCCAACCCGGACCACTGGAATTATTCTTCACCTTGATTAATTACTGATTAATTACTCCCAATTAACATTAAGAAAGAACATCCCCTCAGTTCTTCTCTTATATTTAGATCTGAAGCTTTGAAGAAAGTTTCTCTTTAAGTCTACGGTACTTTGAATATTTATTACAGGAACTATATCCAGTGCAAGTGCTCCTAGTCTAACACTGCTATTTAGCGAGCATGAAACCAGAAATCAGAAAAAGCTCAGTTTGAAGCTAAAAGTCTCAGTATCAGATTACATTTCTGATACAAGAAGCACAGTATTTTTGGGTTTAGTAGCTGTAAGGAGATTTAATACATTATGAAACCTCAGTCACTGATATTTGCTATAGAAATCTTGAAGGAAATCTTGGTAACAAATGGGTAAGGACAGAATTTCATCCTTAATTTGTAAATATCATGACTATAATACACATGCAGTTTATTTTAAATTACTCTGACAAAGCAAAAACTCCACTAGGAGGAAGAAAGCCATTGCAGTGTCTTGTAGCAACTCTGGTAAAAGACCATATCACTAAAAAACTTAATTAAAAAAATTTTGTGCCAATTGCAAAGCCAAAAGAAGCATTTGTAAATGTCACACTGTTTCAGTCTCAGTTGCACTTGCAAACTATGTTCTGTGTTCTCTGGTTAATTTTGGAAAGTCCAAGTTGCTTTTTATTCTCTGTCCTCTGAAAGGATGCCAAATACGTATCCTTTGAACTGGCAGGAGCTAGTCATGCTATGTTTAGTCAGTCCTGAATGAAAGAACAGCTCAGAAGTGTGGAAAGATATATATCAAAACAGTGAATAATAATAATAATAATAATAATAATAATAATAATAATAATAATAATAATAATAATAATAATAATAAAAGACGTTCAAGTGGAACACAGTAATTTTTTTTGTTCTTTCTACATCTCTAGTCAATTATCAGGTCAACATTTTTTGTAATATAAATACTATAGCAAATGTCTAGTCTTTCTGCTGTCTAACGCTTTTGCACAGACTCTTCGATGGAACTGATATTATTTTGTACCCAATTACTCCCAGCCGACTTGCAGGAAAGTGCACTGGCAGGAAGTAGATATTAAGACATGCCGGGAAAAGAATTACTGGGGCCCAGACACAAAAGGTGTTGCAGAGCATGGAGACCGCAGAAAAAGTGGTTTAAGCACAAAATTGACCTGACTAGAGTAGACCAAAGCAGGTCAATTTTAGCTGAAGAAATGCAGAACAATTTATGACTCAGGCTCAATCAGGTCTAGCAGAGACTTCAGAAATAATCAGATCTGAATGAATTATTGACTCATAGGTGGTCTAAAGAATTGCTTGGATGTGAAGGTTGAGATTAGGCCAATAGTATTTTTCCCGCATTACCTTTAGCTGTATTACAATCCTCCTTCAGCAGACTGCCCTGCTCTCCTGGGTGAAGTCCTTCAGCTTGTTAGCGGATTGATGTGCTTGGGGCATGTGCACCTGCTAGGGAACAACGATTTTGTGCAAAGCATCCCACTTTCTGGCAGAGCTGAAGAACTAGTATGAACAAGCTGTGTGCGTGTGTATATTTATGTACACATATATACATATATGCATATACCTAAAAATGCACACATACATTGTCCTGAACATGAAGATATCCAAATTAGGGACTTAAATGTAGGATGCTCCTGTTTATGGATGTCTGATTGAAATAGGTGAGTACGTGCCTTATGACAGATATGCAGTAAGTCCGAGACATCTATAAATGTGTAACCACACGTGCTGCACGAATTATTTAAATGTACATGGAATGCCCAGGACCTACTGTACACACACTGAGGATATTGCTCTGGGATTTCTTGATATCCATCAGCTTAGTTGGGGACTCTGCCTTAGTGATATTACAGGATGTCCAGGAATCCCAAACAAATCATTAAAGTTCCCATTTCTCCCAGAAAAAAAAAAAAAAATCCAGATAAAATAAAGGTGACGGTATCCAAGGAAATGTCACCCAGCTGGTGACCCTACTACCAAGACATTTTTAGCTGCCATCATGTTACTGTATGATGCAGAAAGGTCTGTCAGACCTCCTGATCACCTTGCACATTCCTGGTGGGTCAGGCTGCCCTGCCGTGGCTTTACAACACTCACATTCTGGGCATAGCTGGAACTATTTTGCACGCCACCATACTGGATATCAGAGCTATTGCAGCCCTGAGCTTTGTGACAGCTACAGCCCTCTCTAAATCTTGCCAAAGTAACTGTTCCATCATATTTTATAGAGATCCTGGAGTCTGGGGGTGTTTTTATAGACACACATCTTTCATAACACTTATTAGAAGTAGCATAATTCTTATTATCTGGTATCTGGAAAAATAAAACACTGCTCTCTCCTCATGCAGCATATTTGGAAACTGCAATCAGAAAAAAACAAAACTAAAATATAAAAATTGCCTTCTTTTTCTTGATCTTATTTTGCACTAAGTGAATGCATATCATTTCAACACAGATTGGAATTGATGGAAGAATAAAGTGAAGGTAAAACTTTGTTCAAGAGCAATAGTCATTATGATACCCACTGAATAACAAGTTTGCTAGAACTAACTTCTAAAAATCTTGGAAAGTTACCACACTCATTCACATATTACACAACTCCTGTAATCTGCTTTTGTTCCATTTTGGTTTACTTGTCTCGTGCTCTAGAAGTCATTTTTAAAATTAAAGAGATTTCAGCCTGCTGTAGTAACTAACAGTCCCGGCATACTTTAATGCCTTGTCTTTTTTGGCCCTCTGAGTATGTATCCTTACATAAACAATCATAAAATATGATTAGTTAAAGACAACAAGCTTATTAGTCTCTATTAATGATACTATGTGTTTCCATTCGTTGTAACCAATTTAATTAAATCTTTGTGGATACGCGTTAACTGTAGTGAGTCCTCTGACTAAAACAGCCTGGAAAAATTACTCTTACACTGTCCTGCATTTATAGCATCTTTATAATGGGAAAAAGCCTAGTAAGAGGAAGAATCTGGAAGGCTAGGGGAGGACAAGGGGATCCATTTGGAGTCAGGCCTATTACTGCAGTAAAATCCTGCCACTGAAGTAAGTGGTATTTTTGATGGGCTGATTTTTAGGCCCATTTTGATCTCCATTATAAGCACCATTGGAAGGAAATACTTGCAGGACTGAGGGCTATCAAGCGTAAGGGAAGACACGAACATCATACTAGGTTTCCCTAAATTATGCTAACAATCAGTATGATCAGTACCAAGACCAAGAAAACAAATTTTTCGTCCCCTTTACCTTCTATCCCCAAATGAATTTGGCAATAATTTGGCTCATCTCTGGAATGGATTTGGTGCATTCAAACCTGGAAAAGCAGCCACTTTAATTCCACAGCAGCAGACAAGTGCTTGTCTCTCTACATTGGGGGCATAGCAGGAGCTGACAATTTTTCTCAAAATAGTGGGAGTGTTTTGAAAACAAGATCTATCCCTTCCTTTTGAGAAAAAACTGTAAAGATACAATGGAATGTTTATGAACATTGCTTTAAACTTTAAATAGATTTATTAAGTTATTTCAATTTAGAGTAGATTTTCGCTGTGTTCTGTGTAAGGAGGTTGACAGTTTCTGTTTTCTATGTTTGTAGTTGGTATGCAAATTCAAGTAATATGAATAGTCTGTACTACACTGTGAATTGCAATCATTTCTGTGTGAATATGGGGATATGTTTCCAAAGAAATGAAAAGGAAATTGACATGATGACCAGAAGTGACTGACTCTCTTGAGCTCAACCTTGACGTTCAAAGCCATTTGCTTTATTCTTCAGTGTTCTGTTGGAGAAATATGGAACACAAATATAATATAAGTAAAATATGGTAAGAAGTTTGTTGTAGTTTTGAAAGTATCAGTCAAGGCATTAGAATAAATGAGAAATGTCTTTCTCTGTTCTTGATATGTTTTTTCATTTTCAGTCAATATGTTGGTCAATCTTTAGGGAAGTAGGACACAATACGGATTCCATTATATGAGTTCTGAACACTTAAAATATTGTATTATCATCAGTAGCTTCTTCAAAAGGATGGTTATATCTGAGTAAAATGGGTTCTTGCATCCCAGTTGCACTCTCTGCGGACATTTATCTGCATAGACATTTGATCCTCATGAAAAATGTATGATCTGTATTGTACAAGTAAATGAAGAGAAGCAAAGCAAAGAGGTTCCATTTTCAGCTAATTGCTCTCTGTCAAACAGCATACTATTTCAGGTCTCGGTTGGGTTTTGGTCTCTGATAGTGCCGATATTCACGTTTTTTCAAACATCCAAATCTTCAGTGTGCAGATTCAGCCTGTCTCAGATGAACTGCATTATGGGCTCTGCCCGCAAAAGTGTTGCTGAATTCAACAGGACTTTGTGCAGCTAAGAAAGCAGTACTGAGCAATGCTATCGTAGCCTCTTGAGTATAGTGTGGATTAAATTTATTGAACCTGACCATCCAGTCCCTCTCTGAGAGTCCACGTCTCTCTGGCACTGTCATGGCTCAACAGGAGATCTGGTAGCTCCAGAGTTTTCCAGTGTCACAGTCAGTGAAACAAAACAAACTGAAATGATTTCCAGTTTACTTTAGACAGCCTCTTACAGGAACAGCCATATTGGTGTTATCAGCCATCCCAGAGAAGAAGCAGAAATCACGGAGGTGAACCACTTCAGCCTTCCAGCTTCCACCTGTGAGCCTGTGTCCACAGACACTGTTAGGAGATAAGTTTGCAACAAGGACTTCAAGCCTGTGTGCAAAAGAAAGCTTAATGTCTCTCTACAGAATAAGTTTATATCCAATTTGCATATTTTCTTCTTCTTTTTAACTTGAATATGACATTCAGCTCAGAATCCTGTTTTATTAAATTTCTTTTTATTTACCTTGTAATAGTATCAAAAACCTTGGAAACTAGAGGTAAAACATTGCAATATATAATGCTCACAAACACTGTGAGCCAAATTACAGAATCACAGAATCACAGAATCACAGAATGTCAGGGATTGGAAGGGACCTCGAAAGATCATCAAGTCCAATCCCCCTGCCAGAGCAGGAACGCCCAGATAATGCTACATAGGAACGTGTCCAGGCAGGTCTTGAATGTCTCCAGAGAAGGAGACTCCACAACCTCTCTGGGCAGCCTGTTCCAGTGTTCCGTCACCCTCACTGAGAAGAAGTTTCTTCTCGAGTTTAAGCGGAACCTCTTATGTTCCAGTTTCAGCCCATTACCCCTTTTCTTTGATCTCACCAGGACCGGTCTGATCTGGTCCCAAGGTATAACAACCTTCTGATCATTGTATTGCAGGGAAGGACAGCTATGGCTAGACTTTTTCAAAGAAGCCTGAAGTTCTACCATATTCAATGGCTTCATTTTGGCTTTTCATTTCAGCAGAAGAAGGGCAACTCTTTTCTTCCTTAAATCTGCAGGAAAAAATGTGATCCAGGCACAGTAAACACCCAAAGCAAAGTCATCAGATCCTAATGTCTGTCCTTGACAGGGTTTTGGGGTCGGCCACTTCTCAGGTCTTTGGGAAGGCCTGTTGTCAGGTCCCTGGGGCAGTCCTGTTGTCAGGGCAGATGAAACTCCGACACAGCTTTATGCTGTGAAGGCTTTTCCCAACAAAGGGGAAATTCTTCAGTGGCAAATGTAGACTGTGGCTTACTCATTTTACACCATAACACATGAAGTGTTCCCTGTTGATACAGATGTTGAGTAATGTGTGTAAACACATATATATGCCTAAATCATAGGTGAAACCACAGCCATTTCCTACGTTTTCCATTCTTATCTAGAAGAGTGGTGATTTTGTGGAGCCGACATTCATCTGAGATCAACTTGTGCCATTGTACAGCAGATTGTGTTTGTGCACTTTACAATACGAATATAGCCATGATACCAGTTATCCATCTTAGTATCCACACCTTGAATTTGTGCCTCTGTGGTATAGGGAAGGACAATATATCCAGTGACTGGCAAAGAGCGAGTCCAGGGGATGCAGGGAGAGCACTCTCGTCTGTAGGTCACTGATACATGGTCGGGTATAAGAATCAGTCAGAAACTTTTTCCTAAGGTGCTTTTTTACCTTCAGCCCACACAGTTATTTCTTTTACTATCTAGTATTGTTTGAAGAATTAATAACTTCACATGGCAGGTATTATGTTCACAGAATTGAACTTGAAAGAGTATCCAGGAACCCTACCCTAACCTGTAATTGCTTTTCAATGAATTGCTTTCCTCCTTTCATGTAAAATAAGATCATAAGATTTTGGGAAAATTATGTCTTGTTGCCTTCAAAATGGGCCCTAAGACTTTCCCATTAGCTCAGGACATTGGGGAATAGTTACTTTGCATGTAGTTTTCATAATACTGCTATGCAGTAAGTTGTGCAGAAAGTATTTCTTCAAGACTGCCTTCACAATTTTCAAATGTTTTAAAATAAGGAGTTCAACATAATCACAATCACCCTAGTAAGTCCGTATAGTTATTAAGAAAACCAATTTCTTCACAAAGAAAATATCTTCTTGTTTTAAAATCTCTCTGTAGTTCCCGAGATAAATACTATTCACTGGGAGGAGAGAAATTAAAAGACTACTGGCTTATAGGACCTCTATTATACAAAGCCTTCTGAGTGCCCCTCAGTTCCTAATTGTTCCTTGCATGGCAAGGACATGACTGAAGCCCTATCATATCTGCTTATCCGTCCTACACCATTTCCCTTTCCGTATTTATTGTCTCTTAAGTAGTTATATTTTTCACGTGGCTGAAGAAATGTGCACAGTATCCATCTGCAAGATGTGCGTAAAATCTATCGTCATTATTACGGGTCCTTATAGAGTTATTTAGTCTAGCTTTTACATGGCTCATGAAATGTTAAAAGTTCAAGAGAAATCTCCTAATGGATTTTTAATGATTCTTCGCCTGATACAAGACTTGTAAAGTAAATCCTCACCTATAAGGCTCTGTGTCTTATTCTCTGTGTTTTGTACAAAACTTTGCTCATGTAGTATTAACGAATCTCTTTTCTGTAAACTGGTAATCCACGGATGTTGGGCAAATGTGGCATTTTTTTAGTAATGTTTTTCATGTTGAACTATGTATTAAAATACATCAGTGTCAAAAGCTGTATTAAAACCAAAAGTGGCATGAGAGGCTGTTAAGACATGGAAATAACCTAAGCTTTTATCTGAAAGTCTGATTTCTGAGGACATGCTTAAGAAGGAGCACTCCATTTGTCCAAAGGTATGAATTGAGGTATGTGTTAAACCATATTAGATTTGTGCTCAGAAAATTTTACTCAGGATTAAATGGTTTGTGTTGTCTGGAAGCAAATTAAATTTTCATAAACTGAAGCTGTTTCTGATCATTACCACACAGAGTTTCAATGCAAGTTGCTCTATGTACTTTAAATTTAAATCTTTAGGTAATTCAGTTTAGATTTCTTGAGAGTGTCTGTGGAGACAAAGCAATAATGGAATAACTGATTTACTTGCATCATGATTAAATTAAAAGCTAAAAATAAGGATAAAAACTTTTCTCTGGTTTGATCTCTTATGAAATTAACTGATAAAGAAGAAAGTGGAGTCTCATAGTTAATAACATCAATTTTACTTTCAAATCTTTGTTGGTTTTTTTTTTTTTTTTTTAAACTTGCACTGACCACTTCATAAATTCTAGACTACGTTTTCTTTCCTAGGGTAAGACTTTCCAATGACCACTGTTGCTAGTCAAATTTGTCAATTTAGGAATATCAGATACTATTTTGGTCACGCCCAGTCTTCAGACGTCTGTCCTCTGTCTTCCTGCTGGTGACTGCTGAGTCCTACACACAATTTATCCCCTTCCTATTTTTCACTGGCTTTTGTTTCCTCTAGATGATAAGGGCTTGTCTGAGTACCAAAACTGCCTTCTGCGCTGCTCCATTTGAAGACCCAGTCATAGCAAATAACAAGACATGGTTGACAATCTGAAGCAGTAGATTTCTCCACTTGGCACATCATACATACACTTCTGCTTTCATTTCAAAATAACATACTTAATGCATTTCACATGCACAGATAGGGGATTGCCATAGCTAGAAAATTGAATATTATACTTTACTTATGTTGCTGATCTATTAAAACAGTTAATGAATTTGGTTATGAATTTCCAGGTATTGCCAGTTCCTGTATGTGCATAAATACCTGAAGATACAGAGGAATTAATCCATACTATGATATATCTTTCTATTGTAGTACGACTACAGTATACTGTAACATCATTCACCCTCAGAAACTTTCTGAACTAGGGATTATAGTCCCTTGTATAAGTTTACCACTAGTGATCTTTAAGGAAACATTCAGTATTCACTAGTGTTCTTCAATTTCTTCTCTTGGGAGGAAGGTCAATAGTCCTTTTTTACTCTTCTCCTTCTCAACCTCTCCACAGTATCAGCCAGAAGGTATTACAGACTTTGTGGGTGTGGACTATCTGAAATTTGCATACTGACAAATTACCTTACACAAAATCCACTTGATTTCATGGCTGCAAGAGCCAGTATAATCTAAATGACCACAGAGAAATTATGCCACGCAGCTCAGGAGAACTTAGTTCTGCTGGAAGAGTGGGAGTGATCGACATGTTTGGACATGGTGTGGTTTCAACTAAAAAATTGGGAAAAAAGGGAAGAAAAAGGCTTCTTAGTGCAGTTGTAAGTGCAGGTGAAAATCTTTACAATATGCTATTTTCTTCTGTTTGAACTCAGGAGTAAACAAGTAATGGATTGTGCTGGCAGATCTTGGAGAGGTGAAGATGAGCTGTTTTCACTATGGATAGAGGAAGAAAGTCATGAAGAGATCTGTGAAGACGTTTTCTTCTGAAGAAACTTTGTCTTTCCTACTACAATATTGCAGAGATGATTTACACAGCAGTAGCCTTCATTTGTGTCTGTTCTCCAGATGGGAAAGCCAGTATTTCTCCTAGCAAACAAATGGGAGAAGATCTCCTGGGTTGATCTCTGTTCAGTTTCCAGAAATTTGGAAAGTTGAATCTAGAAATCAGTACCAGAAATATAAGCATAAAAATATTGTGGAGTAATTTTACTTAACCAGTTAGTCTAAAGGTAAACAAAATTAACAGGGTTTAACGGAAATGTTTCAAAGGCGTTCCTGGATGATCTACTGTAGGTGATCCTGCTTTGGCAGGGGAGTTGGACTAGAAGATCTTTTGAGGTCCCTTCCAACCCCCAACATTCTATGATTCTGTGAAATCATCCAAAATGTTTATCTTTCATCTAGTTGCACTATAATTCTATTATTTTAATATTATGTTTTGTATAATGTTAGTCTGTGAGGTGCTCTCTGCACAGTCTTACTGAATGCTCCTTAGAAATATTATTACCTAATTTGAGGAAGCTATTTCTAATATTTTAAATGAATATAACTTATATTTGCAAATAAATTTTGTGATATTTTAAGTTGAGCAGAATTGTTTAAAACAGCATATACTCCATGTTGAACTTAATTTTTAGTAATGTTACACATAATATTGTTACTTGTCATGAATGGCATAAAATATAGCCCATTTGAGATGATCGGTATCTCTGTGCAGCAATGACTGACGAAGTTCAGGATATATAACTCTGCAATATATTCTGAAAAATATTTGATATTCTGCTGAATATCATATGTAGGATAGCCAAAATGGATATATTCACTGATACGACGTTATCACTGTACAAATCAGATAGTCATTTGGGTGATTAACTAATGATAGCTGAAAACAAGGAGGTATTTCTGCTGAAAAAAAATTTATGCCTCTAAATACACAGTGTGCTACACAATTACAAAGAAAGCATTTTAAAAACATTTCAGAACTTTTTAAAATATCATGTGTATCTTCTAAGCCTTAGTAAAGTGCCTAAAAGTGTATCTTTGAAAGATGATAATCCTGTCTAGAAACTATTGAAAAATAATCAATTTATTGAGATTATAAAACAAATCACTTCTATACAACGCAGCGAGTGCAAATATGCAATTAAAATCTTTTCAGTGTTTATGTTTCCATGGCTGTGACATCATCGGATTTTAACTTATTTATTAGAATGCACAGAAAACAAAGCCAAACATTAACTAATCTAAAATAAAAATGGTAGAGATTTCTCTGCAAAATTTTGAAATAACAAACCAAATCTTTAAAGACCAAACTAAATATACATTGGTACTTTTTTAGCTTTTATAGACCTAAACCATTATGTTTTAAAACTGATTTATCTAATGAAAACTTTAAAATGAAATCTCAAAATGTTTGTGTGTTTTAAAGAAACGAGATGTCCTAGCTCCTCCAACATTATTTTTCTCCCTCTCTGTAGCACATTTTTATTAAAATTGTTTGGGAATTTGATAAATATTCATTAATACTTCTGGCATCCATAAACATACTTTTTGGTGAATAAACCTAGTGAATACAATAAATCATCTATAATAGAAAATTTATTCCCACACTGATCTGGATTTTATTCTTCTAGGTTCCTCATTCCTCAGGAGTTCTGACTTTGAGACAAAAGCCAATTCTGTGTCTAGGGAAGATGTAATAGATGCCCTTCTCCCAAACTGTTTGTATTTACATTGTGTACATGATCAGCTTTTTTTTTCTGAAATAAAACCCTTTAATAGTATTATTTTGGTGGAGACTTTTATTTGAATACAATGAGTAAAATTTCCCTTAATTGCTGCATTTGAGTACTTAGTATCTTTTTACATTTCCATGGCAGCAAAGTGATGGTGAATCTCTAAACTGCATTGGTGAAAACTCCCACACCTGGAAAATATTCTTGCTCAGAGATCTCATCACTATGTCTTACTAGTTCTGCCAGAGTTTTCACGTTGTTTCCTTTCTGTTGCTTCTCAGACATGTTTTTAAAAGACTTTTTGCTTTGTGAATTTTGACAGGTTGACAGATACATGGTTATTAATGAAAGTTTCACTAGGACTTCTCAGCATACTGGTATTTACTCTTATTATAACCCTCCAATTTATCTTAGAGATATGACACGATAGGGATGTTGCTGGAGTCATCGGTCATCTTCAACAATTTCAGTGCTCTTCAGAGAAGTCACATGATGAATAGCCTCTGATTTTTATTTTTTCTAATTACCTAAAGATGTTATTTAAAGAAAAGTGTTTGTGTGTTTTAAAGTATTTTTAACAGCTATAGCTTTTAAAACCAGAATACCAGCATATAAAATCAGAAAGAGGTCTAAAGCACAGAAACCATGGTAAAATCATGGGTAATGAACTAGAGTGTTCTCTACAAGCTATTCAGATAACGTACGGAAACTCAGTGGTGCTGCCTGCAATTGCTTTGAAAGAAAACAGTTGGATTTCCTATCATAAATATGCTGCTGAAGCAAAACCAAATACACGTTATTAAAAGAGAGAACAATGCATGACAATCAAATGTTAAATTAATTCATCTCAAAGTCAAGACAACTTAAAATCATGAGATTGCAACACAGAGGAGGATGGAACCTGAGGTGATTAATATGCTTTTGATGTGAAAATTGATTTGCTGTAATGTGAGTGCTAAAGTAAGATGAAACTAGAAAACCCTCTTGAGCAAGGGTTGGAGATTATAAAACACTAGTAGAATGAGAACAGATTTTGAGGTTGAAGCTTTGGGGTTTAAAATTATTAACCAAATAAAAAGCTTTGCTGGTTCAATTTTGTTCCTCTCCACTCTTATATTTGTAGAAGCTGCTGAGCAGAAGTACTGAAAGGACTGGTTCAGAATATTAAATACCCATATATACAAATTACCAAATCTTTGACTAAATTCATCCTACTCAGCCATTCAGCAGCAGAAAATGTGAGTTCTCTTGAAAATACTAATGGTCTCATCCACCTCTTTCTTCCTCTGACCCCAGAATTGTAGAGGTCAGCAAGATTTGTCCCTAACAGCAATAAGAGGCCATGACAGATTTTAGAGGTCAGCAAGATTTGTCCCTAACAGCAATAAGGGGCCATGACAGATTTTTTTTTTCTAGTTTCATTCTCCTTAACTATCTTTCAGTTTTCTTTTAGTTTTAGTATATCGAAGTAGAAAATCTCCTGCAGAGATTGGTACCCACATCAGAACCTCAGATGCACTGGTTGATGCTGATCCTGCAGGACACCTACATGGGAGCTCCTGCAGCTCCTCCCATGTCCCCCAACAAACATAGGTGGGGCTTGTGGTGGGAGATTCCTGTGGCCCTGTCCCAGGGACTCCCAGTGACAAAACTTCCTAAGATAACTGACATGCCAGACTGGGACCAGAGCATGGGCTGGGATGTTTTGGTAAGGCGTTTTCAACCCTCGTACGAAGAAGAGTCTGTATCTATGTTTGTCTTTGGGCCATTTTGCATGCAGACTGCACAGGCTTTTTCCGAGACTGTCCACTTGCCCTTCTCTCACAGATTCATTTCACCCCATGTATTTTTCTAACTGTCATGTTAGATCATAATGTACCACAGACTGCACTGACGATTTCACGGTTCAAAAGTCAATTGCCAGTCAAGAAACAAACTGCTATCTTTTAAATTTTAAGGAAAATATTTTTCATTTCTTCTATTGTGTGTTATTCATAGGTCAACTTATTTCGGTTAACCTAGTGGTGACAGACTAGAGAAGTACAATAAAAACAATAGATAAAAATAATCTGCTAGTGTGAGCACACAAAAACAAACAAACAAACAAAACTCATGGTGAGCTCATCAAGGCTACTCTGGCAGTAGTATCTCAAATCCCTAAATTTCTGCCAGACTCCAAGACAGGACTATGATATAATGCGTGATGGATCTATACCACGCTGTAAAAAAAAGTTTATCTCCATTAACTCTACCATTCCCATGAGTGTGGTTTCTCTTTGCCTAAAACTTTTGGGCTGAGACTGGTTATTTTGTAACACAGATGCTTTGTAAACAATCCTAGTAGAATGGTGGGAATGCTGGGCAGGTCTGGATACTCTCTTTCAATAGTGTCCTTCCTCTGGGACTATCCCTAACAGGCTCAGCAGAAGAGCCTGACTTGCTTGATCCCTAGTATAATATTTAATAGAAATATGTGACCAATGCCAACCCAGTCCTTGGTCCAATGGCCAAAGCCAAAGCCTAGGAAGATCTGGTTCAGGTCAGACCATTTCCTTGGAGGATCCCACCTCACAGCAAAGTGTGCCAGCTCAGCTGCCCACTCTTTCTGTGGCTTTCATCTAGACAGAGAAAGATTCAGAAGTGAGACTGGGCTGTGACGTGTCTGCCTTGTCATACACTGACCTTAGGCCACGGCTGAGAGAAAAATCAACCTACTACCTGCTCTGGGACACCTCCAGTAAGCAGAATGTGAGATCTGATGTAAACTGCAAATGGGGTGACTAAGTAAATTATATGACTAAATTAGTGATGTGACCAGGCTGCTAACAATGTGAGTAGCTCATCCCCACTACTATTTGTTAGTCATATGTTTTGGGGTTTTTTAACTTGATGGAAAAGTACTGAAGATGGACATTTCAACCAGCAAATGAAAACAAATCATCAGTGAGAATCCACTGAAAACTGTGAGACCAGCTTTTATGATCTGTAACAATAGTGCTGGGAGACTTGGGCCTTCCCCCTGAGTATATCGAAGTCCAAGTATCTCCAAGGGTATCTAAGAAAACATATAGGCCATAAATTCCCTAGGTTTTTTCTCTTGGTGGTGTCCTTTTTGTGTCAGGGAATAGTTCAACATTAGAGAGAACTCATCAAGGACACATGAATTGGGGGCTGGATTAGATGACATCTAAAAGTCCTTTCCAACAGAACTTGTTCTATGATTTAACACAACCTCAGAGCTTGATTCAAGATCTGAAGAAATCCTGAGTCCTCATGGTGATCTCAAAATAATTACACTGTTTGGGTATTTCCTCATGGAAGACATCTCCCATTTTACCTGACGTTGTGTTGTTTTTCTCTTACATTATTTTTCTCCCAAAAAATATTTTAAAGAATGTAAGGACACTGATAAAAGTACACACAAGAGCAAGGACATTCAACATTAGCGACAAATATCAAGGTTGACACCCCATTATTAACATTTGCCTTTTTGTTCCTTGCTTAATGCTATCAGGAGTAACAAGAGAGTGATGGAGGGATTTCAACCCTGGCTGGGTTTATTTGTGCTTCTGACCTTCAAGTGGGTTTTTATTTGGAAGAAAGTAAGTATTTTCTAATGAGTTAAAGGGGAAAGTACTTTAAAATACAACTGACAACTGAAATCTTAGTTTAAAAAGCAATCATGACACAAGTCATGAATATGAAAAGGTTAATCTAGACTTTAAATTTTGCTCAATCTAGTGATCTGAGAATAAGGGAACAAAGCAAGCTAAGTGTCACATTTCTGAAAGCTGCATTTAAAAATCGGCCTGATTAAAAGAACACTATGCCAGCACTGACTATCCTGCGTAGCAATTTGATCAGTCTCTTGAACTTCCCATGAAGCCCTAATGATGGCAAGTCATGACCATGTGTATGCTAAGTAGTTTATATTTTTCAAAGGAAGCTATCCCTTGAAATAAAATGGTTTCTTCTATTAGAATATATTTGATATATTTTTAGAGAAAGAAAGAAGATAATTATATATTTTTTCCCAAGATTTTCAGCTGCATAAACTGATATTTGAGCAACACAAAGTAATTGTTTAGTATCTAGGCTTAAAACACATTGATACACATGATATTTTCCTTACTCTGCTCTCCTTGCTTTTCTAATTCTCACCTCCATCCATTTCCTGGTATTTTGGAGGCCCCATTTATTTGAATAAATGAAATAAATGTATCTCAGAGAGCCCTCTGAGAGCTGAGGCTTCAGACATCAACTCTGAAACGTGAAAATTGAACTGAATCATATGTGATATGTTCAGTAAGGAATTATATTTTCAGTATTTTAAACAATAGCTAGGGTTTAAAAATGTGAAAAATACCTATACTTTTAAAATGAACATACAGATGAGTTGGTGGTAATTTGAGAAAAGCTGTTTTTAGAACAAAACCCTGATGGAGAAACGTGTTTTGCTAAATCTGAGAGGCAGCAGACAAACTTCCCTGGACAGTAATTTATTTTTTATTTTAGCTGGATTCAGTAAATGTTCACCTTTGTTCTTCAGCAAATGTAAATAAAAGCCATCAGTAAATAGAAAAGGTTATGAGGGTCTTGCAGAGGTTTTCTCCTGCATGTTGGAAAAAAGTCACAATGTCTGTGCCACGGTCTCTGCTCTTGAGCTCATGGTCCCCTGACGCATAGAGCCGTACGCTGACCTAAGTTGCAAGGTCATCTACTGAATGCTGCAGTTTCTACATTTGAAGTGATTCAAAATTCCCTTAATTACTGCATTTGATTACTCAATATCTTTACAGTTTTTGAATTTAGTGTACTTTCACCAGGTTAGGTCAGTTTAGACAAGTATATTAAGGAATGAAAATGGAAATGCAGCATTATTTCTCTAGAGACACAGAAATAAAATAGAGGATAAGCCATCATTCAGTTGCCAAAAAATCATTTCCCAGAGAAATGCCCTGACTGAAGGGATGAAAGGCTGGTAAATGATGTGCAGTACATCAGGGTGTGTCTGAGCCTCCCCTGGCTGGGAGACTGACTTGGGGACTTTAGGAAGCCACTGTCGACTGCGCTCCTCAACCTCTGATGGGAGTAGAAACCACCAACCCTGGCGTGGGCTGAGGCTGATTTCAGGGACCTCTGTTCATCAGCAGATAGAATATCAATATAGAGAGCTGGTGGGAGGAATTTATGTATGAATGCAGTATGTGGAAGGAAAAAAATTATTTGAATGTAATAGAAAAATTAAATTTGCCCATTAGATTGTCATTTGACTACTGTATTCCCACTGGAGCAACCAATTCAGCTGCATAACTCTTGTTCTTTTACAGGCAATTAATACTCCAGTGAAAATAAGCTGTTCAGGGAGATTTATAATCACAGCAGAAGTTAGTGTAATTCTGACTGCAACTGCAAAATAGCTACCAGTCTGATAGTGCTGGTAGTATATACATCTTTCTCTCACAAGAATTTTTGGAGACATTGGATAAAATCGTTGTGCAAAGTAAGAAAACACAGTGGAGCCTCTTATAAGAAAACAATTCATCTTGCAGGTCTGGTTTTACTTTACTGTTTCCTTGCAGGGTAGTGAACAATGCTCACGTGTATGGTGTCTCTGCTAAGGTGAACCTTATATTACTAAGACTACAAAGCTCCATAAAAAACATTTCACACCACAGAAGTTGTTTACTCCACCGGCTTTGTTTTACTGGGAATTTTTTTAACATCTCTTGCATTTAATGCTGAAATTACTGCATCTGAATATACACAGTTCAGTCAGAATAAACAGATCCATTTCACTTAGGTGTCTGAGTGTCTCATTACAGATACTTGCTAACTAATCGCTATGGGCAAATAAAACCAACCATTCCTTCTTTACCATTACACAAAACATAACGCTAACCACAGGTTATGTTGTGCCAATGAATTTATAGCAGGAACTTTCTTTATTCTTTTGAAAACTTCCCTCAGAATTTCATGCTATGGCATACAGCTGAAGATATGACACCTGTGACTCCTAGATAACAAAACCCAGGGAGAGAAATTTTCTGAATCTCAGGAAAAAAAGATTGACACCAAATAAAAAAATACTTTTTGGAGCTATTTCATCCTGGGGTGAATTACCTTGAGGTATTACAGACTCTTCTTCCTTGGAGATATTTAAGAGTAAACTTCTGTACTAGGGCAGCTGTGCAACATGCTTTCAGTTAAAATTCCTTAACTTTCTTAGAAGTTGCAGTCAGGAAAGCATAGGGAAAGGCACAGAGGGAGAAGGAAGAGAGGAGAAGGTGAGGGATGAAAAGACAGAATATGTCAGGACAGAGTTATAGGCCAGAAGGATGGACACTGAAATACAGGGTCAGCAGAACATGTTTTTCATGAACTCCACAGACACTGTCACAGCTGGAAAAGTTCTATACTTATGTAATCAAGACCAGACCCTTCCCATCTTTGTCTTTCATTTCAAACTTTTTAAAAATGTGTATTTGTTTCTGAAATATGAACAATGGCAACATGATTAACTTTGTTTATTTGTCTTTTACAAGTGCTGGCTTTCTGAAGAACAGAAAAGAAAAAAAAAGGAATGTTTGAATGCTTATGAAAAAGACCAGCAGAAAAACCCAACTGCTCCTATGCTCCGCAAAAGTCTTGCAACTATGGCAGGTTACGCTGTACTGTACATGCAAGTTATTTTTGCCTTGCCTTGCAGGTTCCCTATAGAAAGGGCATAAGCCACTTCTGTTCTGTTACAGGAGTGCTCTGCGCAGGTGAAAGAAGAACTGAAAAGAAACAGAGATCTGTCAAAGAAACTGTCTGGCTTTCTGTTTCTTTGGGACAGACTTGTTTTACCCCCTTTCCCCACGGAGCAGCTGCTCCGAAAACATCAGTTCAAACAAAGACAAAGAGAAAAGACTTGATAGGATGAATGGCTGTGCAGAAAGTCTGTCATTTGCAAAACATCAGGCTAGTTTAGCAATATAAAGCAAAAAAGCAGTTCTGTAAACATCTACAAGGGAAACAAGTATGATGAAAAGGAAAGAATTATTTCAATTAAAGGACAGTTTTTTCTGCAACATCACGTGAATATGTGCCAAACATGAGTGAATTTAGACTGGTATAAGGAGGCTCACATCATCATAGTAGTGAAGGCTCTGGACCAGCTTTTTAACTGCAATAGTAGCAAGAAAACTTTTTGTTTCAGGATTGAGCTCAGTGAATGTAATACCATCTTTCGAATAGTTCAACTGACTGAATAAATTCTTTGCTATCAGGTCTTTGTTGCACTGTCAAAACAAAATAATTACTGTGTATAATTAATTCCATGCATCAGTGCTCTGCCCCTCATCTGCAAGGCTTTTTTCTACCTTTAAGGAGAGACAAAGCTCTTGAGTTTTATTCACTTGCTCTTCTCTGAAACGGTAGGGGTAGACCACAATGTGGGCCAGTCACTGGTACTGTGTGACTTTGGCTCTTGCCTCCTGTTTGTGATTAAGCCGGTGACAAAATGTGGGGATTAGAAGTGGTTTTTCCTCAGGATTGCTTGAGGGAAGTCCTCGGGATTTTATACTTTTATGTAGAACAAATCATATCCTGTTTCCTAGGACTGGTTGAGCATTTTTTTTCTAATAAATTCCTGGAACATCCAGTTGGGAGCAGTATCTTCTTGTCTTCTGCTGTCCTCCTTTCACACACTTAAGATTTGTTGGTTCTGGTCTTTTGTGCTGGATATCCTAAGATTTTCACAAGCTACAGCAAGATATATGATGCTCTGTGATATAGATGATAGAGACAACCTGCTGTACTAACATATGAATGGTCGTCATTTGGGATGATGGAAAAAGGTTCAAGAACCAGGCCCATCACTTTCTTAGCAATTTCTCTCACAGCCCATTTTCTGCATGGAAAAGCATCAGTGCCTCATACCATTCCACCCGCTCCACGTGTCCTGACTCTCACTGCACCGCCTGGCTTATCTGCAGGTGTCGGCAGCATGCCTGTGCTTAAGTCTGGCACAGGGAATCATAGAATACCCCCAGCAGCTTCAGCCCAGCTACCTTTCAGGTTGTTGGTTGTGCAGCTGTGGCTGCCCTGAGGTCAGAGCAAGCCACAAAACTGGCTGCAGGAGTTTGCAGCCAAATAGTTTGCTCTGAGCTCTGTGCCACGCTGGTTTACACAGACAGAAATCGCTGAAAGCTGGAAGGCAATATTGTAGAGGAATATCACTAAAGGCTTAGCCTCTTTCTGCAGACATCTACTGCTGTCCTCTGCTGAGGGTAGGACACTGGGCTACTGCTGTGCACAGTGCAGCCACTGCAATTTGTCTTGAACAGTCTAGGCTTTGCTGGGTCTAGGATCCTAGTGCATGAGTCTGCCTCCTCAGAAAAGAGCAGTGACTACAACTCAGGCTTCACCTTCAGCTAGTCTTTCAGTCCTAACTCTTGCAACCTCAATCTCCCACCCATACTCTGACATTTCTCCCTTTTCATTAGGAAGCAGATTAGCAGCAAAAGAAGTATGAGACCTCCTTTTGATTTGATACATCTAGTTTCCCTTCTACCAAAGCTCCAGTCACAAAAAAACTCATGTGCTATTGCAACTGTACCAAGGCGTTTGGGAAAACACCTTATTTTGATTTTGTGTTTTCTTTTGTTTGAAGATGCAGCCACAGGGCTTATGAAGTTCTGATCAAGCCTCTGGCCAGAACCCAAATGGGTGGGAGAAATCTGTACCTCTGATCGTACTGGGGATGCGTCTGCACTTAAAAGCTGAGGTAGGGACTCCATCCTGCAAAACAGAGAATTTGATCTTCTATTTTTATGGAATTCAGGTATTCACAAAAACACGCAAAGCTCATTCATTCCACAAGAGTGTTTTGTTCCCTTTCTCTTGGCATCTCTAGTTCATATGCTTAGGAGCTTGCTACCTCTATACTGCCCCGTGCTTTCCATCTGAGAAAGCCATGGCCATGGAACAGAAATTAAAGCAATAGGAAGCAGTAAACTCCCACTTGAATTACTTCTAATTAATGTAATATTTTGGATTTTATCACAATGCTATCTCCAAACACCATACAATAATTAAAGATAACACTGGCCTACAGGGCAATATATTAAAAACCCCTGATTTGGAGGCTCTAACTCCACAAGCAGTTTCATTCACTGTGGCACTATTCAATGCAAATGACAGAAGAATCTGATCCTAAAAAATACTCCAGGAATGAAAATGTCTTCAATATAACACATATCATTCTGACCATGCTATTATTTCTTTTAATTTGTCAGAGTTTAACATTCATGCTTTCTTTGAAACGTAACTCTTCTGTCATCGTGCTCTGATGACTCATTATTCAAGCTACTCTAATGATTCATAATAGCCAAGTGTTCTCTCAAATTAAGGATACAAATAAATATCATTTTGGAGCACGGTTTTCTAACCTTTTCCTAAGTAAAGTTTACTCCCTGTGTTACAGGGGTCAGCTCTTGAGAACTTAAAATCTTGAGAGTTCATGCAGACAAGAACGACTCAAGCAAATAGTGGGCTAATAAAAGCATGTTCTCACATACATAGTGATGGGTCAAATTTTGGGGGACTCTTCATTGGTTTTTTTTTTAATACAGTCTTTACACTGAGTCATTATGGCATTGGACAAGTTCAAATATATTCAACTTTCAAAATTTCTGCATGTAAATATATTTGAAGTGTCATAGCCATCACAGGTAGAGCATGGTTTGAATATGTAATATTGCATGTAAAAACAGAACCTAGGTAGAACACTGGTGTGAAATTATGCTTTATGTGTGAATTATCTCTAATTTTTAATCCTGAATTCCGAGAATGTGATGCCACACAGTGAAATACATCAAGCATTTAAAAGCTGGAGAAATACCACTTACCAACAGTTCTAATGATAAATGCACTGTTCTGCCATTTCTTTGACTTGCAGACATGAATTTGGTTCCAGCAGCACATTGCCACAGATATGGATGCTTTCATTCTTCTAGGTTTGGCAAAAATGCAACTGCTGCAGCTCTCTGGGCTTAGCTTTTTGGGGACTGTAACAATTTTCCTATTAGGTGAAAGAGATTATTTAATCTGACCTTTGGGACGCACAATAATACGACAAGTATGTTTGAGGGAAGAGACGCTGGCGTTTGCAGGGGTGTATTCTCTTTTCTATGTACATTTGTCCCCTTTCTTCTTCCTTCTTTCCCCATAACCTGCCACTTGGGAAAAAAACCAAAGAGTTGAATTTTCAGTAAGGCTGCTTCAAGTGGTACTAAAAGCATAAAGCAAAACATTTATCTACATAAAATGGATTTAAATATAATTTGCTTTCAAGCGTCCAAAAAATAGGAAATGGTGTTTGGAATGGTTGAGACTGTTTTTCCTGACATCTTTTCATCTAACTTCTGATTCTTTTTAGATGTCGCTTGTGGTAAGAAGAGCTCTGTGAAAGCCGATTTTTAACTCTCTGCTCTTTTTTTGAATACTGTCTGGTTTTTCAGCTCCTCATCCTGGACTTGAGAGCCGATAATTCCCCTTAAGCCTTTCTTACAGCATTCACTACCCTTGTGGTTCACAAATTCTCCTTTGAAAGGCTGCAAAGAAGTACTGTGCAGTATGATCATGTAATCCAGATCTAGAGCCAGACAAGGTGTTTGTGTTCAACAGCTACCTAGAAATGAAGTCCTACTAAAGATCCTGTAATTGAAAGGACTAGCTAATACATAAGGCCACTTGAAATAGAAAAAGCAATTCTTATCTAAGAGGGCATCGTAACATTCTAGCTGTTCTCACACCCAGACAGAGAAACACTGTACAGCATGACTCAATCTAAAACTCTCCTACCCTGAGCGTGTTTCTGTGGGTGCTTAGTCCCTTCAGGTGCAGCGAGACAGGATGGTCTCCACGTTGCTGAAATTCCACTCCGGCACTGAGGCTCTCCACAATGAGAACTTCCACTTTAATGAGATGCAACACAAGGCACAGGTGCATGAGGTTAACCTGACAGCTGTTTGCATGTGCTGAACCAGGAAATCAACTGAGAGAGAACATAATTAGATTTATCTCTCTTACAAAAAGCTTTGTGGCATTATGGAAGAGTTAAACTTCTGAGTGCAGTAATGCTTAAGACATGTTAGAGATTTTTAGGGAGAGTTTTGTTCTTTGTGATGTTTCCCCCAGATGCTGATAAAAGCCTCTCCCTATACGCCACATTTGTATCTCAGCTCTATTTTTTTTCCTCTGGGGCTTCTTTCCTGCCAGTGTAAAATATTGCTTAACATTTCTGCCTCACCCTAGTCAGGTTTAGACTCCTCTAACATTGCCTTCAGGGTTTATAAAAATATATGTAATGCTATTGAGAAAGGTGATGTAATTATGTGGGAGGAAGAGAAAGTTGGATGTCATGATGAGATATGAATATTACAGTAGGAGGCAGCACTGTGTTAAAAACCAAATAGATAGATGGGCAGTATTTAATATTACTGCAGAAACTTTTTTAAATCAAAGATTTCTTCTTTCAGAAAAAAAAATAAAAAAGAAAAAATCTGAAGTCCAGACATATTCAGCAATTGCCTCTCTCCTGTAACAGCAATTTGCCCTTTTAAAACTTCATGAAAGTTACCTGCCAGACCCAGCTGTCAGACCCAGAATGCCCAAGTGCTGGACAAACTGACAAAGGACAAATAAACATCAGCGACGGATGCAGAGCAGAGGCCAATGCATCTTGAAAACACCTGACTATTCATGAAGACCATTTGCAGTCTGGTGTTGAGAACACACTGGGATGTCCTCTGGTCGGTTTACCAGGGTTGCCTGCTGGAGTAGGCAGGTAATTTTCAGAAAAAGATTAATTCATCCTGACTGCAATGAAAGAGGGTGGTCAAGAGGTCTGTGAAGACTTTCCTCCTTGGAGTTTCTTACTAAGAGACATTTTAGTCTGAAACTTGTTGGCAAACAGGTCAAACCGTGACTGGCTTATACTTGAACTTAGAATGAATTTTTCTGGAGGGTTTGAAAAAAAGTAGGAAAGTATAGAAAGACAGTGTAAATGAAGTTTTCAGAAGACAATCATTATCTAGCTCAGGCCACCTAGTTAGTTGTAGAGATTTGCAGTCTGACATTAAAGGTCTCATATTGATATTGAGTCAGAGTAAAGCTTACAAAATAAAGCTCAGTGCAAGTTTTCTTCATAGTCTTGAAGGAACAGTCTCATTACTGATGAATTATTAGGTGCATGCAACTCTGGTAATCATCATTATCGTGTGCAGGCCTTCCTGATCATAGAATCATAGAATGTTAGGGATTGGAAGGGACCTCGAAAGATCATCAAGTCCAATCCCCCTGCCAGAGCAGGAATGCCTAGACTATGCCGCACAGGAACGTGTCCAGGCAGGTCTTGAATGTCTCCAGAGAAGGAGACTCCACAGCCTCTCTGGGCAGCCTGTTCCAGGGCTCCGTCACCCTCACTGAGAAGAAGTTTCTTCTCGAGTTTAAGCGGAACCTCTTATGTTCCAGTTTCAGCCCATTACCCCTTGTCCTATCAGTGGTTGGCACCGAGAAGAGCCTGGCTCCATCCTCGTGACACTCACCCTTTATATATTTGTAAACATTAATGAGGTCACCCCTCAGCCTCCTCTTCTCCAAACTAAAGAGCCCCAGCTCCTTCAGTCTTTTCTCATAAGGGAGATGCTCCACTCCCTCCATCATCCCAGTTGCCCTGTACTGGACTCTCTCCAGCAGTTCCCTGTCTTTCTTGAACTGAGGGGCCCAGAACTGGACACAGTATTCCAGATGGGGTCTCACCAGGGCAGAGTAGAGGGGAAGGAGAACCTCTCTTGACCTACTAACCACCCCCCTTCTAATACACCCCAGGATGCCATTGGCCTTCCTGGCCACAAGGGCACACTGCTGGCTCATGGTCATCCTGCTGTCCACCAAGACTCCCAGGTCCCTTTCCCCTACACTACTCTCTAATAAGTCATTCCCCAACTTATACTGGAACCCGAGGTTGTTCCTACCCAGATGCAAGACCCTACATTTACCCTTGTTGTATTTCATTAAATTTTTCCCCACCCAACACTCCAGCCTGTCCAGGTCTCGCTGGATGGCAGCACAGCCTGCTGGTGTGTCAGCCACTCCTCCCAGCTTGGTGTCATCAGCAAACTTGCTGATAGTACTCTCTAGTCCCTCATCCAAGTCATCGATGAATATATTGAATAATACTGGTCCCAGTACCGACCCTTGAGGCACTCCACTGGATACAGGTCTCCAACCAGACTCCGCCCCATTGACCACAACTCTTTGGCTTCTTCCCCTTAGCCAGTTCACAGTCCACCTCACTACCCGAGAGTCTAGACCACACTTCCTCAGTTTAGCAGCAAGGATGCTGTGGGAGACTGTGTCAAATGCTTTACTGAAGTCAAGGTAGACCACATCCACCGCTCTGCCATCATCTATCCACCTTGTTGTATCCTCATAAAAGGCTATGAGGTTAGTCAAGCACGACTTCCCTTTCGTGAAGCCATGTTGACTGTCTCTAATGACCCTCTTATCCCTGATATGCCTTGAGATGGCACCAAGGATAAGTCGTTCCATCACTTTCCCAGGGATGGAGGTGAGGCTGACCGGTCTATAGTTACCCGGGTCCTCCTTCTTGCCCTTTTTGAAGACTGGAGTGACATTTGCTTCCCCCCAGTCCTCAGGCACCTCTCCCGTCTCCCAAGACTTGGCAAAGATGATGGAGAGTGGTCTAGCAATGACATCAGCCAGCTCCCTCAGCACCCATGGATGCATCCCATCTGGACCCATGGATTTATGGATGTCCAGATTGCTTAATTGGTCCCTAACCCAGTCCTCATCGACTAAAGCAAACTCCTCCACTGCCCTGACTTCCTCTGGGGCCTCAGGGGAATGGGGCTCCTCAGGACAGCCTCCGGCAGAGTAGACAGAGACAAAGAAGGCATTCAGTAACTCTGCCTTCTCTGTATCTTCTGTCACCAAGGCACCCACCTCATTCATCAGTGGGCCTACATTGCTTCTGGTGTTAGTTTTATCTGCCACGTATTTGAAAAAACTCTTCCTGTTGTCCTTGACCCCTCTCGCCAGGTTCAATTCTAGGGAGGCCTTTGCTTTCCTAGTTGCCTCCCTACATCCTCGGACAACAGCCTTATATTCTTCCCAAGTGGCCAGCCCCGCCTTCCAAGATCTGTAAATTCTCCTCTTGCCCTTGAGCTTACCCAGCAGATCCCTGTTTAGCCACGCAGGTCTCCTGGCTCCCTTCCTTGACTTCCTACGTGTCGGGATGCTCTGATCTTGAGCACGGTAGAAGCAGTCCCTGAATGCTAACCAACTATCTTGGGCCCCTTTACCTTCAAACAGCCTTGCCCATGGGAGTTTCTCTAGTAATTGCTTGAAAAATCCAAAGTTTGCCTTGGCAAAGTCCAGGGTTGCAATTCTGCTTGCTATTTTGTTTCTGCTACATGAGATCCTCAACTCCACCATTTCATGGTCACTGCAGCCAAGGCAGCCCTCAACCTTTACTGCTTCAACCAGATCCTCCTTGTTAACGAGGATGAGGTCCAGCAGTGCTCCTCTCCTAGTCGGCTCCTCCACCATTTGCATCAGAAAATTATCATCGATGCACTGGAGGAACCTCCTGGACTGTGGCTGGCTGGCTGAGTTGTCCTTCCAGCAAATATCAGGGAAGTTAAAATCCCCCACGACAACCAGGGCCTGTGATTGTGAGACCGCTCTCAGCTGCCTGTAGAAGGCCTCATCAACTTCCTCACCCTGATCTGGTGGCCTGTAATAGACACCCACAACAGTATCTCTCCTGCCAGCCTGCCCCTTAATTCTAACCCATACACTCTCAACTTGCTCCTCCTCCATGCCTGGATGGTATTCAAGACATTGTAGTTGCTCTTTCACGTAAAGAGCGACTCCACCACCTCGCCTGGCTGGCCTGTCTTTCCTGAAAAGAACATAGCCACCCATGACCACATTCCAGTCATGTGAGCTGTCCCACCATATCTCTGTAATTGCCACCAGATCATAATCTCCTGCCCGAACCCAGGTTTCTAGCTCCTCCTGCTTATTCCCCATGCTGCGTGCATTGGTGTATAAGCATTTCAGGGAGCTAGCTGAGCACACTGATCTCACCCTAGGGGGATGGAAGGCCACCCGGTCCTCATAATTTCTAGAGCAGTGCCCCGCTGCAATCCCAGCTATAACCCCATCCCCCTTCATATCTAGTTTAAAGAACGCTCTATGAGTCCCACCAGCTCATGTCCTAGAAAAACTCAATATGGTAACTTTTGGCCATCCTGAGAACAGATTTGGGAAACTCAGGTCTGCAGACAGAGAATGAATTAGATGATGTTGCTGGAGTCACTGAAAAAATTTCAGTCCCATTTCATATCTGAAAGAAAGTCTCGTACATGAAAGGAAGCATCGTAAAACTTCTCAAAAAAAAAAAAAGTGTAGATGCCCAGCTACAGGAAAAAAGTTGTACCAGCAGAGTTTTTCATCACACCAACTGAATGTTTTCGCCCTATCTTCACAGGAGTCTCTGTTGTCAGAAATTGAAAATGTTTCTGCTTTTGTCAAAAGTTATAGCACATTTTCATTGCCATTTTCTCTCTCTGCATGCTGAACAGATTAGGACACACAGGAGCCTTGTGTTTTTACTGCAATTACACACTGTAAAAGACTTTGCACATGGCTGGGAAATGTATTTTGTCTGCTTGCTCCTGGATGAACACAGAGCCTTAACGATATAATGTTTTTCTTCTTAGAAAAAGAAGACGAACACAGGCAACTTCAAGGTGGGAAGAGTTAAAACAGCAGAGTAAATCTTAGAGTAGATGTGAGTGCAAATGAATATTTTGAATCAAGTCATCTTTACCCAGTAATTCCTTGCTACTGATTCCAGCCTTGGATAGTTGTGGGGAAGTCTGCCATGTCCAGACACTATTTAAGTCAAAGGTATAACCATGTAAACCTGTGGAAATATATCAAAAGCAAGGCTGTAAATTCAGCGTTTTAATACCAAAGGGAAAAAAACCCAGCATTGTGTTGTACCTTTTCTTCAGTGCCATAAGTCTGGCTCTTTGAATGTATCTTTAAGTGAGCCTCACAGGAGGAAGCAGATATTTCCCTGAATGAACCACTTACTGCCTCATATTCTCCTTCACCATGAAAAAATACCTTTTAAATCCTCCAGATTTTAAACAGAAAAATAAGTATGACTTTAGTTTAAAACTGTACATGAAGACTAGCATGGCTCAATATCTTTGTGTTGCAGAGTATAAGCAATAGACAGGCGAGTCAAAAAATGAACTTTCAGAGGAATATTTCTTATATTTCTTTTCTTTCTTCTCTTCCTCTCTTGCATGACTGTTTCAATGCGAGAATTTTGAATAAATGGTTATGAAATTTTTTCAGTTCACACTGTTGTGGTTTTTTTTTTAACTGATCACGTAAATACACCAAAGCGCAAATAATCACTAAGCCATGAGCTATGAGTTAACATCAGCTTGCCTAATGAGCAAAGGATAATATGACAAGTGAAAGGAGCCAACTGGCAAAGTTGTGATATCAGTGCTGACGTAAAAGGAGTTAATAGCAAAGCATGTGCGTAACCAGAACATATAGCCCTCCACACAATAGTGCTGCATCTCTTTTCTATTAATATACTTTCTAACACAAGCAGTTTAACACTTTTAAGACTGGGAGATTTCAGACTGCAATTGTTGAGAATCTGTTGTCTTTTCAATAGAAAATTCCACATGGATTTTACTTCAGAGCACTGTAATTCCATTCTGTTATTTAATCTAAGGACTGAAGTATGTGCTAACAAAAAAGAAAGTTTAAAAAGTGATTCAGAGATGTGTCCCTGTCCACAGCAGAGGAGTTAGAACTAGATGATCTTTAAGGTCCCTTCCAACCCAAACCATTCTATGATTCTATGACCATTACACATTGCTTCATTAAGTGATCTGGTATATATACCATTTCAAAAACCACTTGTCTTTCCAAATAAACTAAACAACTTATTTCTTAATTGAGAACTCCACGAACCTGCAAGTAGATTTGCTTTCAATTCTGAAAATCAAAAATACATAAACATTGTATTGAATTCCCTCAACTATCTCAAATTTTTCAAATGTTTAAGCAAGTTTGCTTTTATCTTTTCAATGTCTTGATATTTCCTTTTGACAACAGTTTTTAATCTTCATTGATATCGTTTGTTAATACTAGATAGCATTAGAAGATCATTGAGATAATGCCACAAAAGCCTGATCATTTATTTCATCATTTATTCCTTGAGATCCTCATGCCAGGGGCCAGGCAAACCCTAGAATATGGGACATGGCAACACCTGAGTTTGTTAGATTTTCTCTAGATGGGCTGCACAAAGTTTTCTATGTATTTCTATCTTGTCTTACATGATGTCTACTGACAGTTCACCAACAAACATCAAGCCCATTTCTTGCTAGTAAGGCATGGGCAGCCTGTGGGCAGCCTGAGCTATGACATGCCCTCCACAGCAGTGCCCACAGGGAGCACAGATCACAGGGAACACAGGTAGCCCAACAAGCTTACACTTACTGCTGGTCCATATTCATCTGTATCATGTCTAAAGTGTCCTGATGGTAAAAAAATGATAAAATGGACAATATTTTCCAACTATATATTCTATACATTTGATTAATGCAGAAAATCAAAAGTGAAAAATGAAAATGAAATGTGAAAGTGTTTTCCCTCCTTTACAAGATCATAAATTTCTTAGGTTTTCACTAAGACATTCTGCAAAATTATTTAACAAAAAACTTATTCTGACTGAATGAAATCTGTGGCTGAATAGTGTGGTTATGTTCTTGAAGACTACTTCCCCAATAATTCAAATTTTCAGGAACAAGAGATAAAATTTAGGACAGGAAACAGTGTTCTTTGTGTGTGTGTTTTTCCATAGTATCTAGTTTAGGTTAAGAGTTAAATTTTATAAAATTAAAAAAAATATTTATGAATTTTCTGAATGGTGGTTTTTGCACAGGTACATGATTAAAAGCTTATTTCTAACTGCAAGCCATGCTTTGACTAGTGATTCAAGTTCAAAAATAATTCCTGATTTAACTGCCACTGTTAGTACTTGGAAATGAAAACTAGAAAAAAAAAAAAAAAAGGAAGCAGAAGAATATTCATATATTGACCTCTTGCTAGAGATAGCTAAAATTGATATCTGAAAAGTTCAGCATTCTTTCTTAAATACACACCCATTTCTAGAAGACTTCACAGTCAAACATTTCCTGATCACTTCCGCTGATCCATGGGTTCAGGAAGAACCAAACCCCACCAAGCTTTTTGTGTCTGCCACATCAGGGCTGCAGCCAGGAGCTGTGTTACAAGGTTCTTCAGGAGTTTGTCCATCTCGGCACTGGGTAACTTCTAACTCTCCCTCTGAAAGGTGAGGAAAGGAAATGGTTCATTGTTTTGTATTTATGTTATGTATTTATGCAACAACTTTTGGTGACCTAATAGGGTTTGGGGTTTTGGATATACTGCAACATATTCATTATCACATTTGTTTTGATCATGTAAATAAAGTTCTACTGTATTATGAATAGCTCAAGCAAAGGAAAAGTTATGAAATAACTTAGTTTTATGAAGATTATGTTGTTGAGCTGCTACTTGCAAAAAAACCTCTAATTTCTTTCAGCCAAAAAGCCAGCTGTAAAATCTCAATTCTCAAATAAGTAATTTTGCATTTTTAATTTTACAGAACATTATCTTATCCAAGAAGTTAAATACATTATTGATACTATTGCATAAGATCTAAAGAATTAGCAATCTAAAAATATTAGACAATAACTTTTGATGTGTTTTTAAAAAGTACTCGTGAAAGTGCATGTAACTTAAATGAGCATTCTGTTTATTTCTGCCTATTCTCAAAAAAAAAAAACAAGCAAACAAATGTCATTACAGAAATTAAAGCAGTGCACCTAGATTGCATACATTTCTGCTCTTGATGCAACAGAAGAAAATCAAAGACTTTTGTCTTGAATATATGTGACTGGTCTTCATAAAACCATAGAATGGTTTGGGCTGGAAGCGATCTTTAAAGGTGATCTAGTTCCAACTCCCCTGTCATGGGCAAGGACACCTTCCATGAGACCAGGTTTCTCAAAGCTCCATCCAACCTGGCCTTAAACACTTCCAGGGAGGGGACTTAGACAACTTCTCTGGGCAACCTGTTCCAGTGTCTCACCACCCTCACAGTGAAGAACTTCATCCACTCTAAATCTCCCCTCTTTCAGTTTGAAACTGCTGTCCTATCACTACACTCCCTGACAAAGAGTCCCTCCTCTTCTTTCCTATAGACTCTCTTTAACTACTGGACGGCTTCTATAAAGTCTTCCCAGAGCCTTCTCTTCTCCAGGCTGAACAGCCCCAACTCTCTCATCCTGCTCGAGTTCTCCTACTGGTGCTCCAGTCTCTTGATCGACTTTGTGGCCTTCCTCTGTATCTGCTCACACGGGTCTGTCTTTCTTGTGCTGGGGCCTATGAACACCTTTTTCTGAACAAGTGAATGCATACAGAAAGTCAAGTGAAATAACACAGATAACATCCATTCAGAAGATTGAGATTCAGTGACAGGCAATGTTTGCCTTATTTGTTCCTCACTGCTATGGTAGGTGGCAGTATTTTTCTGTAAACTGAGATTTATTCTCAACCAGATGGATTCACTGCTGAGTCTCAGCAAGACCAGAGCATAGCCTATACCAGTATTTGGTCAGGAGGAGACAAAGGCATTTCGCCCGGACATAGGAGTATTTAAAGTACTTGAGAGAGGGAGAGAAAACGCAGTGAAGGTATAGTTCCCTTTCCCCATCTTCTTTTTAGTGGAAATATTTCTCGTATTCAGAAGAAAAAATGTACTTTGAATCACGCAAAGCAGATTGACCTGAGGAAACAAAATCCCAGTTACAACTCATGCTTAAAGTGACTCCACAATAAACTAACTTCTTTAGAAATAATGTACCGTATTGCCTAAACATTGCAGGGTTTGTCTGTGCTGTAATCGTGTTATGGCAAGGCCATCTTCCACATGTATAGCAAGGTGAGCCCCCAAAATACTGTGATATGAATTGCCAGCCATTCAGTTTCAGAAAATCTTCTCAAAAAAGATTAGCTAGATTTACCACTGCATCTTTAAAGGATAAATGGTAAGACCTTAACATCAGAGTTTATCTCACCCTTCAGTGGTGCAACATGCATTTTTACACTAGCAGTGCCTACTCAATTTTCCAGAGGAGGTATGGATGCACTGACAATGAAATTGATGTTTTGGGATGATAATCTCATTTAAGGCACTTTCCCAGACCTCTTGAAAGTACTCCATCAATCGCCAGCCTCCCGCAGTGCACAGGCTGAAAATACCTGTTCTGGAGCTCTCATTCCTGTTATTAAAGTACCCTCCTGCTTCCCAGAAGACAGCATGAGTTTTGTGTGCACAAGGAAAATGAGAAAAAAAAGAAAGCTGAAAAATCCTCTTTCTCTCACTAGTGCTCATTCTCTTTTGCATTCTTCCTGATGGAGGCACAAAGGCTGGGTGGTGGAGCTAAATCAGCAGGTGTTCTTCCAGTGGAAAATACCTGTTTTGACTGCCTTTAGATATAGGGAAGCAATGATAAAGTTCTGGGTGGTTGGATGGAGAGCAGTTAAGTCAAATGCCTTGGAGATGCAAGATGAAGCAAAAGACACCTGAAATAGAGAAAAACAATAGAACCACAGCTGGAGGAAAATGGAAACAGTAGCAGTCAAAAGCTGGTGTTCCAAGAGCTGGTCAGAATCACAGAATCACAGAATCACAGAATGTCAGGGATTGGAAGGGACCTCGAAAGATCATCAAGTCCAATCCCCCTGCCAGAGCAGGAACACCTAGATAATGCTACATAGGAACGTGTCCAGGCAGGTCTTGAATGTCTCCAGAGAAGGAGACTCCACAACCTCTCTGGGCAGCCTGTTCCAGGGCTCCGTCACCCTCACTGAGAAGAAGTTTCTTCTCGAGTTTAAGCGGAACCTCTTATGTTCCAGTTTCAGCCCACTACCCCTTGTCCTATCATTGGTTGTCACCGAGAAGAGCCTGGCTCCATCCTCGTGACACTCACCCTTGATATATTTGTAAACATTAATGAGGTCACCCCTCAGCCTTCTCCAAACTGAAGAGCCCCAGCTCCCTCAGCCTTTTCTCATAAGGGAGATGCTCCACTCCCTTAATCATCCTAGTTGCCCTGTGCTGCACTCTCTCCAGCAGTTCCCTGTCTTTCTTGAACTGAGGGGCCCAGAACTGGACACAATATTCCAGATGGGGTCTCACCAGGGCAGAGTAGAGGGGAAGGAGAACCTCTCTCGACCTACTAACCACCCCCCTTCTAATACACCCCAGGATGCCATTGGCCTTCCTGGCCACAAGGGCACACTGCTGGCTCATGGTCATCCTGCTGTCCACCAAGACTCCCAGGTCCCTTTCCCCTACACTGCTCTCTAATAAGTCATTCCCCAACTTATACTGGAACCTGGGGTTGTTCCTACCCAGATACAAGACTCTACATTTACCCTTGTTATATTTCATTACATTTTTCCCCGCCCAACTCTCCAGCCTGTCCAGGTCTCGCTGAATGGCAGCACAGCCTTCTGGTGTGTCAGCCACTCCTCCCAGCTTGGTGTCATCAGCAAACTTGCTGATAGTACTCTCTAGTCCCTCATCCAAGTCATCAATGAATATATTGAATAATACTGGTCCCAGTACTGACCCTTGAGGGACTCCACTGGATACAGGTCTCCAACCAGACTCCGCCCCATTGACCACGACTCTTTGGCTTCTTCCCCTTAGCCAGTTCACAGTCCACCTCACTACCCAAGAGTCTAGACCACACTTCCTCAGTTTAGCAGCAAGGATGCTGTGGGAGACTGGGTCAAATGCTTTACTGAAGTCAAGGTAGACCACATCCACCGCTCTGCCATCATCTGTCCACCTTGTTATATCCTCGTAAAAGGCTATGAGGTTAGTCAAGCACGACTTCCCCTTGGTGAAGCCATGTTGACTGTCTCTAATGACCCTCTTATCCTTGATATGCCTTGAGATCCACCAAGGATGTCAGGATCCACCCAAGCCTTGTGGAGATGCTGGAATAAACGGTCTCTTATTATTGATTTTCCAACTTTGAATGCCTTCCACGACAATGTTAATGAATGCCCAGTGATGTCACAGTGATGTTACAGGACTCTGCTAGTTTCTGAAGTAATTGTAATCACAGTAAATTTGACTCCTCCCAGCAAAATCATCCCACACATTCCCATTTTGTGCCCCAAACGTGAACAATGACTAATAAGGGTTACAGTACACTTCTCTGTCAGCTAATCAAAATCCAACAAATCAAATATATTTTCTTAAATTTCTAGTTTCCTCCAACTTGTCCTGCCAGCCTGCAAATCAGTGGCACCACAATAGCTCTTTATCACCTTCTTTAATTCTTACCATCCAGTGAATGCCAGCCTACCAGCTGTCATTTAACAACTTCATGCAAGAAAATCAGACTGGGTTATTATCACATCAAACGTGTCACATCATTGGCATTTGTAAAACAACTTTCAACACATTTACTTGGATGTCGGTTCTTAGAATGGAGGTATGCTCCCTAGAAAGCATATTTCAATTTCATACATATATAATAACGATTAAAAAATAGAAAATATCCATAAAATATTTCCGGTGAGTACAAATAACGCCACGGATGCAAAACACTAGCACATGTATCTTCTATTATTGTGACTGATTAAGAAAACTGAAATCAATTAATATACACATTGACTAAATGTTAATAATTTTCTTTAGTTTTATTTTTAATTCCTTATTTGTTGGCTCTATGGTTTCATGTGAAGCCTTCCCCAAAGGTAAACACATTCATTTAATAGTAAGCAGTTTAACATTTCAAACAGCTTCAGAGACAGTCCATAACAATAAAAGGATATACTTAATCTGGATATGCGTATTTCATAAATTTCTCCAGGGCAGTGCATTCCCACTGCAGTGTTTTGCCAGCTTAAATGTCAGCACAGCTGTCTTTATCTTGCCCCCTGGGTGCTAGTGTTCCTTCTAATGTTTCAGTGGGGAAATCAAAGGGGAAACTTTGGTACAAACCATTTTAGGTTTTAAAAGAAAAGAGACGTCATATCCAGAACTCTGTTAACGAAGCTTTTCACTTATTTGTAGGTCATTTTTGGAAGGGGCTTTATTTCTCAGTATTCCGAAACAATCCTTTAGGTCTTTTAGCACCAATAAAGCTAAATGGTGCACAAAAAGGTTGAAAAACAATTATGGGGTTTGTGCCATTACCATGATTCTTGAAACATTTTGTGTTATTCTACAAATATTTACCTGATGTCTACCAGACAGCTTTTTCATGCAGATCCTTTCTTTACACTTTGTGGGGACTCCTTCTATGAATGTTGTGCCAGTTGATTTTTATTATCATCATTCAGCTCCCAGGCTGCCTTTTTGAATACTCTAATCTGCCACAACTTCTTGCAGTTACTCCAATATCTTTTTATCTCAAATAAATACCAAAACCTTCAGGTGATTAGCAAATTTAGAAACAGAGCAGAGATCCACTGGGGTAACTGAAGCAGTGCAAGATTAGTCTAGTTAAAGGCCTGTCCCTCAGCGATTGGAAGCCTATAAGAAGCATGTAGGAAACCTATAGGAAGTCTTCCTTCGCAGTGTGCTGCCTTGCAGGCAATGGGCACATGAACGCCTGGACACGTTTTTGTGTGACCTACTGTAGGTGATCCTGCTTTGGCAGGTGGATTGGACTAGATGATCTTTTGAGGTCCCTTCCAACTCCTAGCATTCTGTGAGTTTGTGATTCTGTGCTCCAGGTCTCATTTCACCTCATTGCAGTGACACCTACTTCACAACTGCCTGGCCTCCAGGTGGATCCACCACATAGAACAGGGTCAGTAACAAAGATATTCAGTCTCAATAAATCCAGGATTTCATGGCTCTTTTACCAGTGTGCTTGGCGCTGTTACATAGGAATTATTCGTGTAGATGATTTCATTGTGTATGCTTTCTGGTTAAGAGAGCCTAACTGATATCAATGATTTTGTGTTATGGATGGAGGTAGCTTGCGAGCTTCATGAGGATGTGGAGGTTGGAGATAGTAGCTGAAGACATATCTGCTACTGATTTCTGCATGATAGCCACATTTTGACTGGTCTTTCTGGCTCTCGTCTGGCCTGAGGATGGTTTAGGATGCATCAAACTAGTTCCAGCCCAACTGGAAGACACTGTCACATCAAGGAAACATCTAGATGGGGATTTCAGATTTTTGCCTACTTTATCTTCACAGTATAATCACAAAGGCCATCATGGAAGAGAGATGTAGTGATATAATTTTGTCTTTCCAGGAACTAGCAACTGTCTGAGGGAAAGACTGTAGATATCAGAGTCATTTTAACTGTGAGGAATGTCTGAAAATTGGCTGTCATTATAACTGCAGTACACCAAGAGCATTACAGTTATTGCTAAGGCATTCCTGACACGCTCAAGAGCTTATTTTGGAGACCATATTATTAAGTCTGAACTTGTGACTTATTGCACAGCAAGGGAACAGTGTTGAGAAACTAATATATATCTAGCCCACAGTTAATCCAAAGGTCTTCAGAAGCTGTATTTTATATATCTCCTAATGCCTACCTCAAGTAAATGAATATAGACTGAGGCATTTTTTTAGCCAGGAAATATGAAATTAAAGTAAAAAGGATTGATTCATTTTCAGGGTGCGTGAAGTTGTACTTAATATTTTATAGTATGAAAAGATTGTTAACACTGTTCTGAATTGCACAGGTTGAACGAGACAGGGGATTTTCCAAAGCGAAAGGAGAAGTGGGGCTAAGAGACATTGACCTTCCAAATCTGCATACATCGTGCCCTTTGGGAAAAAAAAAAAAAAAAAAAGAAAAAAAGAAAAAAAGAAAAGAGGTGTTGACAAGTCTGCATAGCAGGATACAAGATGGAGGATGGAGGCAAAGGCAGCTGCTTTGGATGTGCCATATGGCAGCCTGGCAGCCCTGGCAGGGGGCATGGGGATCTTCAGCCTTCAGCCAGGAAAGAGAACCTTCACATGTATGGTGAAGATCTCTTATTTTCTTCTCATTACTGGGGTGACTGGATTCAATTTTCATTGACCTGCTTGAAAGATTTGAGATAGTCTTGCTCACAGGCCTCCTTCTTTGCTGTCAAGGACTAAACATGTTTTACTTCTTGTACACCTGGAGGTAAATGGAGGTGAAATTCATCACAGTTATGTAATTCAGTAAGACCAACTCTAAGCAGAGCATATCCTCACTCACTTTCTTCTCCTTTCTAATTACTCACGGGTATCAGTGACACAGCACAGGACTGGTGCTTTAAAGCACAGTGTTATTCCTTCTTTTAATGGCTTTGCTGATGTGTCAGTACCTTCTATTCATCAGGAAGAGTGACTAGAGATCAGAGGAGTGTGAATCTGGTCTGCAGATGTTAAATGTTCTCTGAAATGTTCCTTTTCGAGAGACAAAAACAAACACATGAGGGATTCATAGTTTTCTCTGTTTGGAGTTTGGTCTGCCACAAACAACAATCAGTCAACTGTCAGATAATCCAAAGCTAAAGAAGTCTAGGTAGGTCACTATTTCGGTAGGAAACTGCAAAATACAGTTCATAATGAAGATAACATTTTTTACAACTGAATGAACAGTCCCCTTCTTTTTTTTTAGCAGTACCAAATCAATACCTCTGCCTTCTGCTCTCAGGTGATATACAGCTTTACCTAAAGTCTTAATGGTGAACTAGGTGGTTTATTAATGACTGTGTCTTCACCATGAAGAATCACAAAGTGTTTATTCCATAAGACAAGGCATCACAGCAGCACAATCAGGAATATATGGAAAGGGTTGTTGCCATAATCCACCAATAAGAAAAAAATGGAGAAAGGATTTCTGTACCATGTAACCATCCTCTAGGACATGTCAGTTAGTTAGAAATTTCTTTTGCATAGTGTAAACTCCCAAACCCAGATTACATTTCCCAGAGAACATCGCTGTCTTGTGGAGGAGCTCCATCACAGTTCGACAGCACCGACATATTTCAGTTTTCAGCTCCTAGTCAGCAAATCAAACACCTCAACAGGTGTAAACCACTGGATTGTAGCCAGCACTTGTACTTGCACTCATAATTCATACACACAGCTTCAATTAAAAAAAATACAAACAATGCCCTGAATCTAGAAGCCAATATAATAACTACAGAGGTAATATATATACATCTACATACTGACTGCTGGCACAGGGACTGAGTGATTGATTAAAATCAATTATTCAGATCTGTCTATAATGTTTGCTCCATTACAGATATGCTCCTAATCCAGACAGAGATAAGTACACTTATAGGATAGTCCTTTCTTGCATTTCTGCTAGTTTTGTGACTACTATGAGTTTGTGCAGTTTTAATATAATATATTCAGTTCCAACTTTAATATAAAGTCAGTTTTATCCTTGAAAAATAGTCTTTGGTAACAGAGCAAATAATAAAAAAAAACTTTTCAAAAGGTGTCTTTGTTTTCTATTCCATCTTACCTCTGTGCTTTGAATTGTATCTGCCTTTCGTTACACAAATAGATTGCCAGAGTATAACTATGATCCATTTTTTTTGGTGCTATATAAAAGCAAAGGATTCCTTTGCTTTTGTATAGCAAGTGAAAGCAAGTGAAACAGTAACTGCAAAATAAAGTATTGGCTGGAACAATGGTCATGGACATTTGAAATCTGCACAATGCAATAAAAAAGCACAGCTTTTACCATCAAAGGTCTTAAAATAAAGCATTGAACAAAAGATAATTTCAGCATGATTCTACTACTGTCTCTGAATCTCAGTGGAGGGTATAGAACACTTTGGGGATTCTCCTCTTCCCCTTAAACATCACTTTTGGATTGATGGGTATTAATCTGGGGTGCCACGACGTGAGCTATTCAGAATGACATGTTTAGGAAAATTCCACAAGAATACTTCAGCAACCTTTTTGTAACTGCAGGTGAAATAACATAAAAGTGAAATAAAACTGTAAATCTTGAGAATATCTGAATAGCTTCTCCCATCAACCAGACCAGTTAATACAAAAAAGTTACATGGATGAGACCTTTTACAGACAACTGTAAAACTTAGTTTAGGTTAGTTAAGATGTCCTGCCTCGGATCAGTGCTTTGAATCTAGACATATGTAACAACTATTTCATTGTTCATAACTTAAAATTAGGTCCAGAAAGATGGGGTTTTTTTGCCACCACAATGTTTAAATGAAATTAGCAGATGTAATATTTATAAGTGATAAGCATCACTGAGAAAACACTGGTTTAGCTATGCACTGCAAGTCAAAATTGATGAAAGCAGTAGCTGAGGGCACAGTAGGGAAATATGGCATGAACACAACAGAAAAATTAGTAGGTTCTCCTTTAACTGTCTTTTAATTTAATCTGACATTTCATTCTTTCTGCCTTTTCTTTTTTTTTTTTCAGATCTATGAGGTAAAGTGAAGCATTGGTAGGCAAAGAACGATGTTGAGGACTTCTGAATGTTGGTTCTGAAGGCACATCTGTACACATGACATGCTTCACAGTTTCAACATTACTAATGGGAGATGATTTTATTGTTCTTTAGAATATATTCATTGTACAATTATCAGACCAATGGTATTAAACACAGTGGTCCTTAGCTGAATGAAATATTGCTCCGTGATAATTTGTTATGCTTCTACTCTCTTTTCACAAGTCAGTCATAATAATTCTACATTTAAAACTACTTCTAAGGCTAAAGACATGCCTAAAATTCCATGGTGCATGTTAAATTGATCCTGGTAATATTTTACATCAAGAAAAAGGAAAATTAAATGACATATTGCTTTTAAAGGGTAAAAGTTTAGTTGATGATCTGTAATGCATCATGGTTAAAGAGAAGCCTTTAATGTGGGAACATATGCAGATCTCAGAAAGGATGATTTTACCCACCTGAATTAGTCTATTCGTGATAAAAATCAAAAGAAAAATGAACTTCAGTGAAGAATTTTAGCTGCAAACTCTCATGTATGATTGTTTATGTAAAGCCTCAGCTATTCAAGAGATGAAATTTCTAGCATTTATCAAAACCGGGAAGATTTATTTGTGTTCTGTTTACATTTCAGACTTTTTTATCTTCTTTATAATTCTTTAAATAGTCATTATCCTTCCCAGTTCTGTGTAACTGAGCAGAGCAACGGCTCTGGTTTGTATATCTCCTAGAAAATGTGAGCATAATTTAACCACTGAGACATGAAATACTGGAGAGATTTTGTCTTCATCCATACAAGCACATTTTATTCAAAGAAAATAATGATTCTTTTTTTACCCACCAAGCCCCAACACCTTTGTAATATTAAAAATATTCTTTACCTCATCACTTCTGATGACAAACAAAAGAGATAAGTGACATTAGACAAGCTTAACTGTATCGCTACCTACAAGATCTGAATTGAGGATGATCTGCCAGAAAGAGTCTGACATGTAGGCTAGTGGTCTGATTATTAATTGAGAAAAAAAAAATCAAAACTGGAATTGGTAACAGTTAATCATACCTATATTTCACCTCTTCTCAACTCCCAGAATCAACGTGCTTGATTCTGTTAATATTAGCAATTGATTCTTCAGAAAATGGCACATAAATCCCATCTTGACTTAGTTAAGCAGAAATGCTGAAGGGCAGCTAGTTTTCAATAGCTCTGTGGCATTTAGTGCTCTTTGTATCCAAGGATCAGGTATGTGAGCCATAATCCTCAGAAGTCCAAATGCCATTCAAGATGAAAACCACAAAAATCAATCTTTAATCAATGTGCAACAAAAACAAATCCCAAGATCCCATGACAATTTGATTGGGCTGTTAGAGCCACGGAGTATTTTTGTGGGAAATTAAGAAACTGAATGTTTATTTGGCTCTGGTGCTTACAGCTATCTTCTTACCACTTTTAAGGCACCCTTTGCCATCTGAGCTTTACTCTGCAGGTTTATCATCAAGAATTATCACTAGCCTTATCTGGGTTTGTCCCTGAGTGTAGAGTTGAGAACATGATGAGAAGAAGTAAAAAGGCATTATAAAAAAGGCAAGAAAAAATAAACAGCAACACAAAACACATAGGGATATTGCAGTTCTACGTGCTCCATAAACACAAAATCAGTTCTGAAAGAGAACTGTAGCTGTAGAAGAAAACAAAGATTAAGTTTCAGCACTGGTGAAGTTGTAACAAGTACAGATGAGGCTTATCATGGGAAAGTGGTTAAAAACAAATCTGAAAACAAAGGAGATGAGGAAAAAGAGAAGAAAATTCCTAGAAAATCTGTGATTTTGTACTATCAGAGCAATAGATCTGATTCTTAGATCTGAAGAAATGTCTTTAAGACATTAGGCTGAAAGAAACTACATTTCAGGTTCATTTCTACATTTACATGAGGATTTAGATAAAAGAGGATTTTTTTCTAATTCAGAAGCGGCTAAAAAATTTTAGCCAGAGCTTCTATGTTAGATGTCAGCTATGGTTGCATAATACAAATAAAGCCCCATGCAGTCACTGTTTGAAACTGGTGTAAAATCCACCTTTTACTGTCTTCCATCTCTAGAGTTTGTGAACTCGCTCAAAAAGTGGGGAAAACATCCCTTGGAAAGTTCTTTTTTTTTCCTTGGAATCCCAGCTGAAAACCCAGTTCTGCAGAAGTGATCAAAGAAACTTTTCTTATCATTCTCTATCCTTGACTCTTAATGGAGAGCTGCTCGAGGAGCTGGAGCAGCTGGAGCACATCCCTCTCCTCCTGAGGGCAACGCCTGCCTAAGTGAGAAACCTGAAAGTGCTGGGACCCCCCTACCCCCTTACACTATCTGACAGAGCCAAATCCTATGTCTCCACAGCTGGGTACTGACAGCTCAGAACAGCTGAATCGTCACAGAAAGTCTTGGCTGTTGGTGCCGAAGGACTTGCCCATCTGTACCATTGTATGTAGGCATGACAAATCTAAATGTAGCATTAAGAAAACATTTTCTTTTAACAAAGCATGAAAACTGCATTTACTCAGACATCCTTAATTAGAGCAGCTGCCAGTAAATAAGTGCTTTGGCTAGAAGAAAATAGAGATGTGCTATGCCTTTTGCTCTGCTCAACCCACTTGAATGTGGCCAGAACATAGGACAAAGGTATTAACTGAATTAATGTTTTACATACTCAGATCTCTTCAGCTGTTGAGCACTCTCAACTCTAAATAAATAGCTCTATTAATTATCACCCAGAATCCACTACTTAGAGCCACAGATGTTTTTTTCCTTTATGCAGATATTTTTCACAAATTACAAAGCTGCCTAAATTGATAAAATTAATAAATTAAATTAAAAATTACCAAAATAGCTGGAAAGAGCTTCAGCTCATAAGCTGTGTGATTCCCTGCACTGATAATTTAAAATATCTGAGCTACTTTATGAATCATCTTTCATTACTTAATAAAGTTGCTCAAATATTGAAAACCACAGCCCAGATCTCTTTAATGGGGGTGAGTGAGATGTCTGGACAAGCAGCTGCTGTTCCTAGGATCTTTTGGAACATAGATCTAGTACGTTTTCTAAACATATGTTGCAATTCATGATATTGTTATACACATCTGTCAAAAAGGATTATTACCTACCGAAAAAGTCAAGTTGTGAGGTTTTCAGAAACCCTTAGGTGGCAGCTGAGAAAGAGAGCAATTCTTTGGGAAAAGAATAACTGGTGGCATAAACAGACTCAAAGACAAACGCAAGAGCTGAGCAGATGCTATGGCTGTTTTCACAATTTTATTTCTCCAGAGTAGAGGTGATCTGGCATGAATAAAACTCGTCTTGCAACTCTCCTTGGGAAATATGAGCATCCACCCCACTTTTCTTTCTGGTCACTGAGGAAATGAAGAGCATAAACTAGATGAGACATCATATGTAATTTTTCTCAGAAAATACCAGTAAACCAACATCACATTTCAGCATTTCTGTAAAAAACTGTGTGCATTTAACTGCGAGATTTGAAAGCGTAGGTACTTCTCTTGATGAACATGAATGTGTCCAATTAACATGAAAAATTACAAGAATCTACCCTGAAAAAAGACCCAAGAATTTACCCTGAGGTGTAGGATTCGCTGATTACTTAATTGGAATAATTTTTATTACAATTAATTTGTTACTTAAGTGCAGTTCAGCATCTATCAGTATATTTAACAGACTTGGCTATGCAATACTAAAATCATTGCTCTAGGGAAACTCATTCTGTGTATGTTTCATATTCATTGTTGTGAACAGGATACAACATGATCCCTCAATATACCAGATATGGTGATGTCTAAAGGTAGCATTAATATTATACTAATACTTCTTCTCTCATACCGACAATTAATTAAATATAAACTTTCAGGGCAAAGAATGAAACATCTGCTACGGTGTTGTAATCTGCTGTTTACTACCTCTGGCTGTTGCTAAACACAAGATGCTACCAAAAACCATTTTTCTGTTTTCTGCAGAATCTGAGAGGAGAGGAAATGAGGTCCCAGAGAATTAATCTGCTTTTTAGAAGACTTGTCAGCATCTAAGCCAGAATTCCTGAAAGCTTCCATGATGCTTTGAACACACCTGGCTTCCCTTAAAAACAAACTAAAATCTGTGGGACTAACTTTTTTTTTTTTCCAGTAGAAACAACCCTCTTCACAATTTTGCAGATCTTGTGGTTTCTTTTTATAGTCTGATTTAATATTGCACCTATCTAGAATTTTCTAAAAGTACTTTGTTTTTCTCCTGAATTTTTTTTTCTTTTTCTGTAGTTACAGCAAGACTTGTCTTTGTATATGCTGTCAGCTCCCAGAGCCCGGCAAAAGAGAGCAGATTTAGGAGCAATGGCACCCAGGACAGGATTTGGCCGATGTTTACAGTTGCGCCACATAAGACAATGAAGATGCACAAATGACCAAGAATCAAGGTTCCCTCCGGCTGTAATGTTGTGGTTCTTTTCTCCTGAATGAGGGATGAGGAATCAGCTTTGGGCCAGCCAATAGGAGCTGTAGCAGAGCATACATGTTGCCAAGCATCGCCTCAACTTCTCCAGCCTCTGCGGCAGCGACCCAGCCCCCTCCACATCTTTGGGTGGGAGATAGTGTGAAGAAGAAAAATCACTAAACACATTAATTTATTCCCCCCTTCTATTGCTTGCTCTTCTACCCCAGTTGCATTTCACATGTCAATAATACACTTCATAGGTCAATGTGAACATGTTGTTATGTAGAAGACTTTTTTTGTCCCGTATTCATACTGCTGAATGCTCTCCCAGTCTCTCTCATTGTTCTTTCCAGGAATTGAAGGTACTTTTCAAAGACGAAGGGGTTGGATTTGTCTCCCCTAACACGCTCATTTACTTCATTACAGTAAATCAGCCCTTCTCCTTCTGTGTTAGCAGGATGCCTGTTTCTGATTAGATTTGTAACAGTTTTATGACGTGGTTTACGTCATGTTAGATTTTATCCCTTGGTATTTTTAGCTGACACAGTGCCCAAAGGGTACTTGTATTTCCAGTTTTTCATCACAGGCTGTTGGAAAGGGCAGTAAGGATGAGTGAACTAATTGAAGATCAACCGTAAACTGATTATAATTCATACTCATTTATAGATTTTCCTGTGAATTCCCTAAAAAAAGCACAAAAAAATACAATTGGGAGAGAGCTTAGACATACTATATTGTGGGAACACAAGCACCTTCTCATTGTTCTGTGCTATTGACTTCTAAAGGATGGAGTTACCACACTGGAAAAATGGAGAGAGTACTTTTAAGACAGGAAAAAACCTGTATCATAGATCTTCTTGGATTCTTCATTGTAGTATTCTCTCTAAATTTTCTAGCCACCTTCTTGTATTTCTCATGTAAATCTTGCAATATGTTTTCTGTATCTAAGAACGAAATGCTTTGGTTTTGATTGGATCTCTTTTATAGACCCAGGTAGAAGTTTCACTCTGGAATGAGCAATTCTATTAAATTCATGCCTTCTGCACACACATACAGAAGGAATATACAAAACCAAAAATGTTTGTTGTAAATACTGTCTTCTGTTCTTTCCAGTTATTTCCTCTGCACCTTTACAAATGATGCAAGTCTCTAAAACTCTTTGAGAAAAGTCCATATTCCAATGAAATGTTAGTTAGTAAATAACAAGCACCACAACAAACTTAGAAGACCTTTTTGGTGTTATTTTATTCCAGCAGATGTTTTAGCTATTTATTACCTGTCCAAATGCAAAGCCATCTGAAACTGGCATCCGGCATTTTTTTGTTGATTATAGAATAAGCAGCACATTTTGATGCAATATATTTAAGCCATGGTCATGAACAGGGATATTTCCTCAAGCTTACACACACCTAATTTGAAGTGGTTTAAAATCTTTCTCCAGTAAGGCAGAAGTCACTGAAGGCTTCAGAAGAATCACATTTCAACAGCACTGAAGATGTCAGAAGTGATGTAACTGGTAACTAATGAACGACAAGTAATTGAAACAGAAAAAAGTACAGCAAACAAGATTAGGACGTATTGATGACATTTAAAGGAAAAACATGAAATGCATACATGCACAATAATTTGCTTAGCCACCTTTTAAAAAAATGAAGTTAAACTTTTCCACAAAAAAAAGAACTTAAAAAAAATATATTAATTCTATTCTTTGTCAGAAAGAACAGGATTTGAATATCTACCCCTTTTTCACACTTTTTACTTCTAGCCTCACCAGGTACTGGAATATACTTAGTATTCTGTACCAACACTCTTTTATTATTGAATACCTTCCTCTTTCTAAATGACAGCCTCAATCATGCCAGACAAAAATTGAGTGAAGTTTGCATTAATGGAATACACTAAACATACCATGGTTTTCATTCATTGAAGAAATATTTGCATAATTGCACTAAATTAGAGACATTTAATTTTAAATGATTTACTAAAAGTTTGAAAAGTCTTTTTATTCTCAATTGTATATAGTCTGATTCATGACAAATCCTTTATTGTATGTCACACAGGACTTCTCTAGTTCTTGTCAAGATATTAAAATGATAACAACTTTTCTACCTTAGAAGTTTGGGGTGGGGATGGGAGAATTGTACACGGTGATACAATACTCTAACTTCAAAGGTAGAAAGAAGAAATTGCTGCGAATTTTTGAAGATATTTAAAGCCTTCTGTGTAGCTGCTATAAGGAAAACCATAGAATTCTATATTATATTTATTTCAGATATCTCTTCAGATTCATGTGTCCTGATCAATTTCTGCCTCAAGACAAACTAGTCCACATTTTTCTCAACCAAGGACCAGTTCTGATGCAGAAATGTACATAAAAAGGGATACAAAGATTCAAAGGCTGGAATGCAAGTGGGAAGATCTGGAAACATTTCTTGTGAACCTCATCTCTGCTATCTTAAAAGCCAACGAATGGAACGAGGTTTGGGAGGGACTACATCCGATTCCTTCATTGACAGGAACATTTCAAACTGTCTACACACAAGAATCAAGTGTTACTTGAATGGCTCTCGCAGCCACTGGGCTATCCAAACATCTTCATGGGGCTGGCCATGGTGACAACAGACCCTTGGGATACCTGTGGCCTTCTGGGCTGGCAGCAGGTGGGATACCACCCCAGAGCTTCTCAAGTGTCACTATACATACATCCAAGTGTAGGCAGTAGAGCTATGACCTTCACCATAGATTTTTCTCTCACATCCAGTCAAACACCCTTTTACCTGATGTTTGAGCTGGGATGGCTTTGAACAGTGTACCATCAGCACCAGCACCTGTGAGAAGTTGTCAACCACCACTAGCGAAGTCGAGGAGATGAGTCACTCAGGTGGATGACCACGTGTTATTCGTGAGAATGGATATGGAAGAAGCTGGGAAATCTTTCCAGCTAGAAAGATCTAAAGTTCTAGGATTTGAAACAAATCAGGCATCAGCCAACTTAATCAACACCGGCCTGTTTAGACTGACACCTTGTCACAGACTCATTCAAGCAGGACATGTCACAGCAAAAGTGGTGCATCTACAGTGGATCACCAGCAGTTCACCCTTCCCGCTGCCTAAGTACCCTATGACATGTCATGACATGCACCTATATGTCAACTTACACATGGCTATAGGATCCTCATCCCTTCATTTATAGCTTTGTTTCAGATGGGCAACATCAGTAAAAATGATGATGAATACTACTTTGACTTTTATTATCTATCCAACTCTTCCTGCTTTTTCCTTAGAGAAGGTTACTGGTTTTCACAAAAGATCTCAGCAGTGCTTCTGAGGAATCCAGATCTTTTTTCTGGAGGAGGAAGATTGTTCTGTTGTTTGCAATGAAGTGAAGCAGAAGTAATATCATTAGTTTGTATCAAATTTATCCTGACTTAAACCAGTGCATCTGACATCGAATTTTGGGCACAGATGCAATTAAATATACTTTTTTAAACATCATCAGAATTGTAGAACAAATTGTATTTAAGTGTTTTATTTCTACATCCTACTGACAAAACAGTGTACTACCAATGTTCCTGGGATGAAAATAGTGGGATTTGCAGTAGAAAAGGGTTTCTGCTTCTAGTACGAATGTTTTCATAACTAATTCATGCTGCATAAGTAATTAATTCCATGGCATATTAAGAATGCAACTCTAATTATACTATATATCACAAAAGATTAAATGTAGGGAAGAAAACATTTTTTCTGTGCATTATTTATATTTACAATGCAGAATGACATGTTAAGAAAAATAAATAATTTCTAGAAGGTAAATACCCTTTCACGGAAATAAGTCTTTTGTCTTTTCTTAGGAGAAAATAAAGATTATGGTCCTAGAGTCTAGTAAAGGACAACTCAGAGAATATTCTTTAACAGCCTAGGAACCAGCACAATGAAAAAAGAAGGTTCTGACTTGAAAAAGAAAATGTCATATAACCATCGCCACACCATGGGAAAAAGTTTATGCTGATATGATTACGTTTTCAAGCTTCGCTCCTTTTTACACCTCTCTTTACTGAATATGGCTTGTCAAGGTCAAGAACATAGTCTTGATGTATTCCCTGAGTTTATCCTACTAGTGGACAAATGAGAACAGAGAAGACTTGGTCACTATTAATTTCCAGAAACAATTTGCTAAATTTTGAATTAATTAATCCTTTTGTGAATGTTGTTATTTTTGTTCCTAAGCAATTGATAGACAAAGGTAAAAAAACCTTCTGGCTGTACAATGTGAACTGCACATTGTTTACCAAACTGAAATGATCTGGAACATAAATAAACTATTATATTCACTTTTAAATTAAAGCAATTTGGTAAATTAAATATCAACACTTTTAACAAGAAATTTACTGGTTGTTACTTCAATATGCAGGATATTGTAATACTGATGACTTCCTCATGACCCCAACAAGCAAAGCTGAAACTTAGCTGTGCTGCTCTGGCTTCAGTTCAGCTCAGCTCTCAGAAATAATGAAGCACTCAGGAGATGGAGTTTCACGTTGCAAGGGACAAATGAATTAGATTTTCATAATTAAATGTAGATTATTATTTATTTTTGGTTTTCTGCTATTTGTTTGGTTTTAAACCACCTGTCATTTACCATTTAGGATTAATTTAGAATGCAGTAGTAGCTCATAAATTTACAGATTATGAATAGTAATCACAAATTTTCCTCTTCAGTGAGAAATATAAACACATTTTAAATTGTTCAATTTTTGACAATTTTTTTTGTTTGCTACACTAACCATCACTTTTAAGTTCCACTCATCCTTCACATTCCTTCACAGAGCTACAGAGTTACCATAAGCAAGAATGAAGAAAAGACAACGTCGAGATGGGAGTTACTAACATTGAATACAATAAGTGACCAGGGTGTCCTCGCTAAAAATCTGCATAACTTCCTAAACACCTACTTATTCCCTGGGGGAAATAAGAATACGTCAATATTTGAAAGGATACCCAAACTGCCAAGACCATTTTAACTACCCTACCAAACACTAGAGATCTCAATTACCAGTTCTCTAGTCTCCGAAATAATCCTGTATAGCAAAGTGGAAGGATTACCCAACAATGCAACAAGAGAGGTTTTTGCACCTTCTACATGCTGATATTAAGGTATTATAATTCACTCAAAATATTTGGTCTTAATATAATCTACATCTGACTTAGGAATCAAGCAGATTAATCACTACTGCATTATTAGTTGTATATTAACTTTAAAAAGATAGTAGTCAATGCATCATTTTCTTGAGAAATTTGTAGATATTGAAGTCACAAAGTTCTGATTACTGATTCCAGAAATACTCAAATAGCTAAGATGTCTTTGATCACACTTTGTCTTGTAAATTCTTTAAGAAATGTCTATAATGAAGACATAAATGATGAGCAAAATCCTAAGTCAGTTGTCATTTATTTTTTCTGTCTTCTGTTTTCCTACAGTTCAAAACAAGTTTGTTTCAGATTGGTTAGTGAAAGCACAGGGGGCTCAAAAGGTTAAATATAAAGATCAGTAAGTGACACCTAAACAGAGAAAGTTGCTCATGTCTAATAAATAAAAAAAGTCATCAGTAAGCTCATTGTTTGCTTCTTATGCGAGTATCTTCCAATGCAAAATAAGGTCACAGAGACTAATGTGACTAATTGAGTGACTGTGTTTGTGTATTTAATTTCAGATTAATGCCATATAAACCCACTGGTTTGGATAGAGAAGACTTTAAAGTAGATCAACAAATGCACAACATGCTGTCTTATTCCACCTTTATATAAGCTTTTTTCTAGTATAAATAGGTGCTCGAAGGAAGGAAGGAAAAGAAGTCTGTGCCACAGTAGAACAAAATACGAGCAGTTAAGAGGAATCATCCCTCTGATAAATCTCAGTATTAATCCTGTGCTTGGTGCTTTGCGAGGGCATCAGTCAGACTGTAGCCGCTGGTGAGCTGCTCTGCAGGTGAGCCAGGCTGTGTTGGCAAGTGGAAGACTGGTGAATGAATCATGCAACTTGTGCCTCATCGAATCGCTAGCTACATCTCTGACCTGCAGCTTTTGGCCCTCCCTTTGCTGAATAATACTTAATTCACTAGCTTTGAATTTGAATTTGGTGACGGCTTATTTCTATGAAATAGACTACTTACAAGTGGTTTTCAAAGTCTAATACTAGCCTCAAAACTCAGTACCTGGAGAGGGTAGAAGCTCCTGCCATTTCTACCAGAGTAAGAAGGAAAAATGAGTGTAAAAGCACTGAAAATACACTTGCATTTAATAAAAACTGCTAGCTGGTATAGCCAAGGCGTCTGTGCAGTAGAATCATAGAATCATAAAAGTTGGAAAGGACCTTAAGATCACCAAGTCCAACTTACAGCCCTACACCACCATAACACTAAACTGTCTCCTGAAGTGCCACATCCTGCCATTGTAAAGGTTTTCTCCTGTAGAATTTAACAGCCATTTGGACAATCTATATTTGGTTGAAGTTTTTGAGTTCGGTTTTGAGCAAACCAGAGCTCAACAAAAATTCCAAACTCAATATGCAAGTACTCAGGGAGATCAAGCCCAGCATCTTGTCATATGGTCACTTTCAGCAATGATTCTCAGATTGTAGCATCGTAACAAAGTTCTGTGCACCTGCACGACCTGTCCTACGGCAGTGATTCTGAGCCCATGACTTCACTGGTGCACTGCTGTAAACCAGCATATAGATGAAGCATTTCTTCTTCCCTTTCCACCTACACCTCCATTTCCACAGTTCACCAGCCAACATCTGGAGACAAAAGTGACCTCACATAACTAAACTGTGAAGATTTGGCTTCAGTGCTTGGAAACTTGCAGGAATTTCTGGCCTCTTCACTGCAAATTTTAGTTTGCCATCTGACACGGAAGGGGTAGTCAGACAGGAAAAGCAAATGAGTCTAGAGGTTATATCAGTCAGTAATAGCAGGTTCAGGACTAGTGGTTATACAGACACCACACGATACTCTGAGCTAGCTGGACTTCAGTTTTGTCTGAAGGTTCATGATGTAGATCTTTCATACTCTGTCTGATGACTAGCCAGAAGATCACTGCCTCCATTAACATGACAGAAGATAGAAGGATTCTGTCAAGATGGCAACATTCTCTGCTATCTTTCAGCTGAACATTGCTACTCATTTTTCCCAGTAGGAGCCTAGGCAATAACCTCTGAGGTTCTCTCAAGTTTGTTTGAAGTCAATGTCTGCTTGTTGACTTCGCATAATTGCTTATACTTGTGTGAGACATCTTATGAGTAAGCAGAAAGTATGAGTGACCTCAAAACATTAGTTTGGTCAAAACTAACAGTCAAAAAGGTCTTTGGGGATCTCTGCATTTTGCAAGGCTTAAATAGTTCATCAAGTAACAGAAAACTTATGCCTATACCAGTACTAACTACCTTGTTGTGTAAGTAAGCATGGCAAAACCAGAATAACATTTGGATTACAAGAAAATACTAAAAGGGACACAATGGTATCTGTATGTATTCTACCATACATTCCATCATGTAATAAATCCTAATATTCATTATTTTCTTTGGATTAGCAGATTTACACAGTTATTCCAATAGGCCACATCTATGCAGGTTCTATATTATCTTTCTGAATTGCACCAAGGAGGCATCATGGCCCTTCAACTGTTTCAGGCAGCGTGATCCATGTAGCCTGCTTATGGCCAGCTCATGGAAGTGAATAGCTGTGATCCCACTGCATAGTATTAAACAGGGTTTCTGTAGAGCCCTATTTGATGAAAGAATATAAAATATGGACTTGTTAGCAGAGATAGGTTGGCTTCTAGACAAATTTCACCTGCACTGTCTGCACACTGTGTTGTACAATATGTAATCAGAAAACAATTGCATAAATTACTCTTTTTTAAGTGGGTTGTCTTTTTATCAAACTGCCACAGATAAAAGCAGAGTCATCTCGAATCCTGCTGCTGTGGGAATCTTATAACAGGGCACTAAGGGAAGATGTCATGCACTCTCTGGGATGAACTCTGCCCTGACAACTTCTTAAACACAATGATTTGACTTGCTTGAGACAGATACCCAGGAATAAACCAGTGCACGTGTGATGTGGAACCAGGACCCTGGAGATAAGCCAGGAGAGATCAAAGCGTTGGCACATCAGATCAATGAAGAGAATGAACAGCTACGGCCTGAGTAGCTGTAGCAGTTGATGAGCTGAGTATCACGTCACTGAGACTTACGTTAGGACTGAACCGCAGGGAAGATAGTGTAGCTTTCAGATGTTATTGTACTAATTTTTCAAGAGATTGAAGCAAATTTATTAGCAGTTTCATGAACAGATCAGATAGTATTCTGGCCAAAATTTTGCTAGCAATGATGAACATCAGTATGAGACACTAATTGCCACATATAGGGTTTCTTCTCCTTGACTCTATTTCATGATTATGAAGGTATGATCTTTCAAGTTGCATGTAGTTCTTCATTTTGACATACATTAAGAAAAATATTTGTTTATCTGTCTCTGTGGCTTCATATTTAAATATTTTTCCAGCTTACAATCAGATAAAGTAGTTTTTCTTTAATATAATTCTAATTGCCTGAAAAACACTGAAGTAATGCTGCAGACTTTCAGGAGTAAACATTTTTTGCCTTAGGATGCTTTAGGAATTATGTAGGTTTTCAATCTTAATATGGCATTTTAGGTCCAATATATTCTGATTCACTGTAACTGTAAACACTAAAATGTTGTTTCATTTGCAAGAATGGAGATATAATATACAGTAATTGTAAATTGTAAGGGAAATTTGCTGGTAGAAATCACCCTATTAACTCACTGCACATTAAGTATTCCACACACGTGGTCACTCAGTCTCTGACAGAGATTAAATGAACGCTAATTTCATAATCAGAGAGAATGGATGTATCTGTAAGATTCTCTGATATTCCTACGGCTACCACAGAAACACAAACCTCACACTTTGTCATTACTTTTGCTCCAGTCATGAACAACACTGAGTATGACAGGAAATAATTTCAGAAACTTAGAAAAATTAATTTGTTTAATATCCAACAAACTGATTACTAGGAAGATTTTGAACGCAAGAGTTGGCAGTAGATTGACAGCCTAACATTCTATCACCAAATACTACAGCACTGGCAAAGAAATGATAAATGAAATTATAATGCTTAGTGAATCATTCAACTTGCAAATGCTGACACCTCTTCCTGCCTGTCAGGCCAAAGGAAAACATCACGATTACATCTAAGATGCAAGCAATGACATCTCTTTCGACACTAAAGTAGGACTGAAGAACATGGCAAAGACAGATCTTTATGTTTTCCAATTCCATGTCTAAATTATTGCCACATACACAAGCAACATGTCTCAAATCAGTACTTAAATCCCCTGGATCTCTCTCCAGAAAGTACTCAAATCCTGCAATACTGGCAGCAGCTGTGAAATATGTTAACAGTGCCCTGTCCTGTACATATGACTTTGGAATCTGCAAAATAGAATAAAAATGTAGGAGACAAGATGTTCAGTCATGGGTGGGTAACTTAAAAACTTAAATAAATAGTGACAAATAAGAGGACTAAAAAAAAAAAAAGAGCAAGAGATTCTGACTTAGTCTTCTGATAACTTTGGTTACAATGGAAATGATACACACATCGCTCAAACTCTAAACCAAGACACTAGAAAAACACCAAGTGAAAACAGAATCAGAGGATAATGGGCTGCTATAGGTCTGAAGGGACCTCAGGAACTCATCAAGTTCCACCTCCTGCTCAAAGCAGGGCTTACTTTGATGATCTGGTTTGCACAGAGCCTTGCCCTCTCAAATTTTTAGTATCTCTGCAAATGGGGATCCCATAACTCAGTGAATGCAGCAAAGTCCAATAGACCCATGCTCTAAAGCAGATCACTGTATTTACAAATCTGAGCATTTAACTTTCAGGCTTTTTTAAAGTTCTTGAGCAATATTTACAGATTCACAACCATCTTCAAACACAAGAAAATGAAACCTTACAACTAAAAATTTTGCATGACATGCATAAATCACACTTAAAATGTTTCATCAATAGCTCAGAAAGGTGTTGCCACATTAATGATATCTTCTAACAACCTGTGCCAATAAGACACTCCTGCACCACCGCTACTTCTCTTTTTTTTTGCCCAGGCCTTGCTTGCTGTTACCATTACAGCTGGGAAAGACTGGAACTTCCACTTTTTTTTTGAAAAAATAAGATTTTTTGATTCTCATCTGTGGCTTTCACAGTACAAATTGCCAGAGAATGGTGGATTTGGTGCTTATGAGACTAAACTTTCATAATATTCTGAAACTTTGACTCAGTTGACAGGTTAATTAGCATATGGGAAGCTGCGCATATCACTGAGTGCAAACTGGCAGGGAACATTTGCAGAGAAGTGTCCACAGATAATGTCATGGAAACAGATATACCTAGGGAACACAACAAATCTGAAAAAGTATGTTTTCTTCCCAATGAAAATTTCTGACTGGCTTGAATTACGATAACCGATCGTTAGCACTTGCATTTCTTCATAACAAGTGAAAATTATTATGAGCCCGTCTGGAACATCTGACTTGCGATTTGTGAAGGATCAAGATTGTCTATTTAAAAGAACTGTTCTTTTTATATTTTTTAATTTATTTTTCTTCTTTTATGAACAACATTTTAGGGTTCTTATATCAGTACACCTGCCTGATTTGTACCAATGATATAAAGTATGTTAAAAGTGATTTTTGACACTCCCTTAACTCCAGAGGTGCAAAGCAGAGAAGAAAATAGCTGGTTGACCTTCCAGTTGGTTTTCTTTCTCAAGGAAAGTATAAAATCTACTAGCCCATGTGTTAGGTAATACAAATAAACTGACCAGCTGCTTTGTTTTTTTGAAATAATCTTTTTTTATTATTCTTGAAATTGTTTGCAAAATAATAGTAGCAGAAAACACACACAAAAAAAAACTACTAAGAGGGCTGCAGCACTGGACTCCAGTAATGATGTTGTCTTAATGCCAGATAGTAAATGCGGATCTCAAGCATTCTTATTTTGCCAAAGAGAACACTACTTTTTATAAGTACTGTAGAAATTCATTATTATAGTCATGAACCACCTTTTAATTTTTAATATTTGTCGGTACAAAGAAAAGGGCAATTAAAGCAGCTGAGGAAAAAAAAAAGAAAAAAGGGATTTCTCTGAAACTCTCATTCTCAGTGTTTAAAAACAATGACATTTTGTAAGTTACCATAGTAGTAGGCAGATAAATATTCCACATCTCTTAATTTTCATAGTAATGTTATTGCCCATTGCTTTCTTCCCCAATCTCTTTTTTCCTATTATTACCAATTACTAAAAAAAATGAAAATAAGAAAGAAAATCAACCAAATAAAAATAAAAAAATACTTAAAAAACCAGGAACCCAACCAGTATTGAATATATTTGAATCCTGGTTTTGTTGCTGTCAATAGCTATTCAGCAACCAGTGGCCTCTCCTGCCAAATCATTTCTGTCATAGAGTGGATGTAGAAATTGCTTAGCCTACAGCTGCATACCTCCTGCTGCTAGAAAGATCCTGATAAATAATTCAAAAATCAAATTGTGCTGACCTCACATGTAATAGAAATGTAGTCAAAGTCCCTTAAACAGTAAAGACAATTTTCGTCATTCTTTTCATTTGCTTCAACAGTAAATTTTCACTGATAAAGCGCTATACTATTCCCTTTGCTACTTCCTTTTAACTTTGCTATATTTTACACTGAGGCAGGTTTAAAAACCATCAGCAACCATGAGGAACTGCACTCATTCTTTCTCCTCACTAGTGGTAGGGACCACGTAAGAATTTAATTGAGTTGTCAAATGTATGTGTACGTCCTCACTGCACAAAGCCTCTGCTATGGTCACTGTCACCAGAACAGCAGGCATGTGTTAAAACCACGAATGGAGGGGTCTCAGAGTGGCAGTGTTACAAAGCTACAGGTTGTATCTCTGCAATAAGCTTGGGATCCAGTAGAGGAGGTAATCTGGAAACTATTTATAATTCCATTAGGACTATGAAGAAATCTAAAGCAAAGAAGTAACTTACTCCTTGTAAAAACACACTGAGTCCTCCTTGACTGTTTTGAAGCTTACAAACATGCTTTCTCTCACTCATCCTCTATAAGACGTTTTGGTACAAGACAAATCAGACTGCTGTTTAAAATAATAATAATTTTTTTTAAAAAACCCACACTTCTCTCTTTCTTCAGTAACAGACAAGTAAGGGAGCCAGGCAGAAATGTACGGTCTTGGTTTAGATGCGCTGAAAGATGTATCCGCATTAAGAATATTGCGAACCAAATGGATAGCCTGGGGTTATTCTGAGCAGGAAAGATTTGAAGCTGTTGCAGAACGACATGGGGGATGCAGAAGATGCTGACCTGGAGGGTTGGAGGCTGGAGCTGAAGTGCATAAGTGGCTCTGAAGGAGAGGAACAGGGAGGGGCACAGCGAAGAAAGAGTCATGAAAAAGACTGAGGTACTAAGTGTGAAAGGAAAGTGGTATGAGTCCACAGTTAGGCTTTAAAGCTGGGAAAAGTAAAGGATGGAAAACAGAGTAGTGAGGAATAAATAACTCTTCCAAGTGCTTGTTACCATGGTACATCTCCTTTTTGCTTTCCGAAAGGCAGAATGGGAAAAGATAAAACTATGGAGAACACTTTTACTCATTTTTGCCACCAAACCTATCCTTCCTCCACAAAATCTTTCCCCAGAATATCACGTCTGCCACCCTCCCCACAGGTTAAAACCAAAAAAATTAAACACAAGGAAGAGATTTAATAAATCCAGACGGACCGTATTATTTTCTCCCCTTGTTCTGCCTACCAGGATGCAGCATACCTCCCAGTGCACATAACCAGCTCTGCACAGGTCCAGCCTCCCTTGGGTGGGAGAGGGGAGATTTACCCTGAGCCCTAAACATCAACTACTGTGTCAGAACACAGGGAAAGTCAGGAAACAGGCCCTGCCAAGCCCTCTAAAATAAAGGTTGGGTTTGACCATTTCTAGTCTTTCATTCTTTTCCCTTGGCCTCTACTGTAGTTGTCTAAAAACTGGTCCACCAATACATCATTACTGAAACCAGCCAATGTTCAGTCAGAAACTGATAATAAACTTAGAAGAAAACTGTAGTTTTTCAAAGCCACGCAAATGATTTATGAGTGCAGGTTTTTTTCAGTGGGATCCCTGCACCCTCACAAATATCACATTAAGATCTTTAAAGGTGCATTATTTGCTCTCCTCTGCAATGGAATCTTCATGAGAATTGTCATGCTTAGATTACACTGTGAAAGTTACAGCCCTCCTTCTGTCCTATGTGATTAACCAAAAGATAATACCTCAGGTCCATTAAAGTGAGGGTCCTTCACATACACTCACAGGAATCTTCCATGGTTTTTGAAAAAGCTGCATGTAAGGACAAAGATGTATTAGTGTGTGTATATTTGTGCATGTATGAATGCTCGGGATGAATACATTTTTTCAAGTATGCATGTGAGATAGTGTGCATTTTATCTTGTACAGAAGAGTACTTGGAGCTTGTTGCACTGTGGAAGGCAGGCAGGATAGGATGTGACATCCTCCTCTCAGGTTTTGGTTTGCAGACTGGGCAGACACTCTCAAAAAAATCATCCCAGCATGCTTAGTTTGGTTCTTAACTAAAGCTGAGAGGCCTCAGTTTTGCCTCATATTGTCTTTATACGACAGAGTTACAAAAACAGTAGAAGGGACAGAAGTAGATGCTGCAGTAGCTGTTGAGAGCTGAAGGCTGCAAGCTCTTGAGAATCTCCCTCTGACTGGATGGCTTTGACAAATACAGCTCCTAGGTTTTTATCTATGGGCTAAATTTACCAATCCTGCTGCACAAACTAAAATACTAAAACTGTAGAGAGACGAATCAATGAAAATAGCCTGTCTTTGAGACCTATAGTGGATGCCTCCAGTGAAATCAATTCTTGTCCTTGCTACAGTCTCTGCAGACATTGCAAACTTAATGATGTTTAATCCTGTGTATGCCATTCTAATCTCATCCCTGGAGATATAGCCTATAAGGTAGTTCACATCAATGAACTATAACAATATAAAACCAGAGCAAATAATATTAGAATTCAGCACTTTTAAAAAAAATATTTCTATATCTTTTTCAGCTATGGTAATATTTTTTTTTTCTGATTCTTAGTTGTGTTAATTCCTTAAGCATGCTTCATTGACTAATTCTTTGATTTTTTTTTCCATTTCCCTTCCTTGGATAACAGAGTGGAGTACAGCCTTCCTCCTGGCTATGCTGATTCAATGATGTATGTTGTTATTTTCATTTTGGTGTGGAGGAGGATTTGTCAACCCAAGGGTATGTTGGAGGCCAGGTCTGCAAAGAATATTATCCCTTTGTAGAAAAACCTAGTGAGTTGGAAAAAAAAAAAAAGTATCTCAGTATCTTTTTTCATGTCTGAACCAGAACCCACGAACTTTAAAATAATTAGTTTGGGAACACTTGTTCTAACTTTAACTTAATTATGTTTAACTTAATTATGTTTATCAATTAGGTAAAATAAAATGCATGGTTAGTCCTGTTAGCAAGGGAGAAGCAATAAGCCATTTCATTCTTCTGGAGAAAAGCTGACAAAGAATTATTCCTTATAACACTCAATTATCATTTCAGGGAAAGGTTACCTGAGGTAAGACTTGGTGACAGTGTTTGTCATCAGACTATCACCTGTCCCGAGCCTCTGTGTTTAAACACCCATATGAAGTCCAAGCCACTCTCCAGCACTGACATCATTAACCCAGACCTCATGTCCCAGGTCGTCTTCTGCCTTGTTCGTAAATCCAGCAGGCAATTCCTACTGTTTGAAAGTTCACCTGCAGCTTATTTGTTTTCGTTGTCCTTATACATGCCCAGTATATTTTTATCACAAAGATGCACTTATTTTGATTGATTTGCTGCTGTGGAGTTGTTTCTGTAAGATCCTGGTCCACTTGGGATATGTTGGTTCACAGGGGATTTGCTTCTTGTGGTTTATTTGAAGAGTTTGCATTTCTACTTGAAACTCCAGAAGACAAAAATTTTTAATAGTCTAGTTTTATTTCAAAGCAACTAGCAATTGGCTAATTGAAGCACTTTGGTCCTCATATTTTTATTTAGGACTTGTTTCTTTCACAGCTTTTGAATGTTCTATGAATGTGGAGAGATTTGAAGAATAAGATTCATTGGGTTTTGGATTTTTGTTATATATTATTATTATTTTTATATCGATTCTAGCATCTGGAGGGTCAAATATTGGAGCGTTTCAGATGCAGTTTGGATGATGCTGATTACTGATCTTGCACATGACATCAGTGACACCGTTAAAGATGTCAGGTTAGTATCCCAGGTACAGCAGGAATTGACTGAGCTTTCAGGTGTTAATTCCTTTCATCTTTTCTTCATTTGGTTAGTAGATGACAAATCAACAGTAGTCTGGAATTATTTTTATTTATTTGGCTTCGTCCTGTAGTTCTAATGAAGTCCTCGTCAGCAACGTGGGCTACAGTTATATTGCATAATAAACACTATATAGCCTTACAACATATGATTGTAGTTATTACTTTACCTTAAGAGCAATAAATTGCTTTTTAAATGGTGAAAAAATGGTAAAATATAACCATAATGATAGCTTTTGTACAGGTGATAATGTGCCAAAAGCAGAGCTTTGCACAAACCTAATCTAATAAACAAGGGAAAAATATAATTGTCTCTGTTGCTGATCCTTATCAAACAGAGATAAAAATAAAACAGGGTTACAAATATATCCTCTAATAGCTTCCACTGCATATCCTGTCTCCACCTACTGCATTACTTTTTTCCTTTAGCCTATTACTAACTCATCAGGATAAGCAAAGGAATTAGAGATTTTCCCAATACCTGTAATTATAATAAACAGCAGTGATTGTATGACTTCATTCTGTAGCTGTCCTTGAGATGATTATGTGTCTGGGTTTTTAAAAACCAGCAACCCCTCTGCAAATACTTAAAGCTATGACTTGAATTTTAATGTATATTGTTATACTCAAGGCACCTTTCTCCCTTCTAATGGTACGCTAAATTTTCTTCATAAAAAGTTTTTCACTAAAAACTTTTTCACTAGTTTTGATATTTTTCAGCCTTCCCTGTAGTATTTCTTGGTGACATGCAATAATTTTGCAGGGACTTTTCACTCCACAACCATCCCTCAACAGCGCACAGTGAAAGAACCCCACTGATGCTCATACAAGGATCAATTCCCATGAGCATGTACCAGAATTAACTGTATTAATCTCAGTGCACTCACAACTCTAAAGGACGTGCCCATCTGAAACCTTTGTGCATTTTCTGAGTATTGCTTTGTGGAAGAAATTGTAATGATAAGGTAGGTAACTATCTGCTGCTGGCTGTGGTTGTGCTGCCAAATTTTTGATTGCTCCTGCCAGAGGTCGGTGTTGTGCAGGTCTGCCAGCCAAATTGCTCAGGTGGCTGATCCTTGACTCGTTTTAGTCAGAATAAGCTGCTTAGGCTTAAACTCTTTAAACAGAGAATCTTTATTACTAAATAATTTAGCCTAAGCAATTTTTCTTTGGTGTGAGGATTTGTGCTGAGAATCAGTTTAATTAGCAGTTACAGGTATACAGTGCTTAACAGCACTGTACTGCCCTTCCTGCTTATTCAATCCTAGACAGAAAGTTGCAACAGCTGTCAGAAAAGGCCTCTGGCAAACTCTGTTTCTGATTGCTGATGTCTTTCGTCAAAGAGATTGTGCAGTGCAACACATTAACGAGGCACATAGCTCCATCTCTCCAGTCCCTGCCACCCCTTTTACTCTGACTCCACCGCCCATGTTTTCCAGATTTACCCTTCTGTCACCTTGCACCTAATTAATACTGTGAGAACACATCCAAACCTGAGAGATTAAGTGACTCAAGGGATCCCAGTGCTACCTAGCTGACCATCCTGGTGGTGGGCTGCAGTGGCAATGGATGTGTTAGAGGAAACAGGAGCAAGCTCCAAGGATGTTCTTTGGCAAAGCACTTGACAAAATCAGTGTTGCCCAGGAATGTTTTGTTTATATCAAAACGGAATTTTCTAAAGAAAAAAAAATGTACCATTTCTATTTACCCATTATTTCTTCCTGTTTTCATCTTCAGCTCTGTTTCTGCAGTCTAAACAGGCCATATCAGGACAACTGCACACATTTGTCTGTCAAGGGCAAGGAAATAAATCTGGGAATGAAAAATATGGTGACAACTGATGTTCTTATAAAACAATAGCCTGTGCTCGCTGCTGACATTATTTTCCTTAGAAAGTGCTAAAAGGAGGGGGACTTTTTTCACTGAAATATACTTTTCAAATAGCTCCTATAATACTCTCCAATTATCACTTGTAATTGGACTATAAATAAATTACTTAAACTGTAACAGCTTTCTTAGCAAAAGCTTATATATTCACTTACAGTACAGTCATTGCACAACACTGAACAGAATGAAGAGACAAAGCAGTGTCAAGCTTTCAGTGAAGAAGCATTTGCAAAGCTGTCAGTAATATACACCATTTCTAGAAATGTCAAACTTTCTTCCAGAAGTGGACGCTTCCAAGGTGATATACTGTTGGTACAAGTCACCACTTAAAAATACAGTGATATCCGAGCGACAATTTGAATGCTAGTTCTCTTTGTTTTCAGAAGGATCCTCAGTTTTCTTCTTTAGAAGGTGTACTGGGTTCAGCTAGGCTAGGGTTAATTCTCAGTAAAGAAGCTAGCCGGGAATAGGGAATAGCTCAACCAAACTAGCCTGGTCGCTAGCCAAAGGGATATTCGATACCATCATGATGTCATGCTCAGGGTATATATATATATGGAGCGGTCGGGGTGGGGGCGCTCTGCTTTCCGGTTTTCGGTCCGTTTGGGTTGGTGAGATCCGCGTTACATGTTACTCGCGTTATATCTGGTTAAACGTTACTGTTACTTCACTGTTATCGTTATCATTTCTGTTCACCATTAAAACAAACTGTTTTTATCTCAACCCCTGGAGCCTCCGCCTCCTGCTCTCTCCGGGCTCTTCCCCTCACTCCCGGCAGGGGTGAGCGAGTGAGAGAGCGACCACGTGGTTCTTTGTCTCTCTCCGCTGGTCACTCGGCTTAAACCACAACATCTTTGGCGCCCAACGTGGGGCCAGGGGTTTGAGATAACTGCAGATTTAACAAAGGGGTGTTCAAAACATAATTTTGTTAGACTGATTTTTTGCACATTAGTCAAGTAGTTGGTGGTCATAATGTTGATTTATTTATTTACACTGTGGCATTGACTGAATCCTTATGTATCCTATATATTTGCTGGGATATTATTTATCAACTGTGGAAAAGGGATCAAAAGTATGATTCTTTTGTACGGGGTGCTGACAGCTTATAATATGATTGTATCACTGGCCATGAAGGTAAGCTGGTATTTGTATGAGGCACTATTGTCATTCCCATGGCTTGGGCGCCTCCTCTCCGAATTCATTGGTAACGGCACCGAACCCATGGGGGAAGCTGAGGAGAATATTCTCTCCCGTTTGTCCTTCAAACTGATCACAACAGTTTTTGAAAACTTTGAATATTCTTGGAATACCCAATCCAGCATGGTTCTTGTCCTGTGTCTCCTGGTTTTCGTCCTGTGTCTCCTGAATGTGTGCCAGATCTTGCTCAGGGTCACACCAAAATTTTCTAAGGATATCACCCTGTCTTGAGCCGTTTATACCTGGTAGAGGTTAGGGTCAAAGTGATTCGTTTCGATCGCAAAGGTGAAATTAAGACACAAACGGTGTCAGATGTCACAAAAGTAAAACCCTTTATTGACTAACAACCACTGGAGAGCAATAGGAAAGAAAGATAAGGAAAAGGAAAAGTGAAGCAGTAAAATGTTTAGAATAGCAAGAAGTATAGCTACCACCACAGATCCAGCGACGTCTCGCAGGTCCGCCTGTTTCGATTCGGTGGGGAAGATCTCCAAAAAATAGCTGTTCACGGTGGCATTTTATAGTGTTCCAAGAGCCGCTTTGCTTATCCTCCGTCTGTTCAGCGCATGCACATGAGGGTCGTCAGGAGCGATCTTCACCCCCCCCAGCATCGCCTCTGTCAGTGGGGCATGCATAGGTGTCCGGAGGGCCCATTTTTGATAGACGTTTGGGCTTGCAGGGCAGCTGCCTTACCTGCAGTTACACCGGTGAGCTCACACACTGGTGGGCTTGCAAGACAACAGCTGTATCGGCGGTTGAGCTGGGCCCAGAAGTTGTTGTTCAGAACTTCGAGCCCCCTGGCTTATTAGGGCTGGGCCCTGAAGTCATCTTTATCAATAGTCAAGTCAAGTCGTGGGGCTTATCAGAGCTGGGCTCTGAAGTTGTTGTTTTAGAACTTATCAGAGGTCCAAGCTTGTAACGGCAGCCTTGTCGTTTAGGTTTTAACACAGTCTCTTCTTCACAGAGTCTTTTAGCAAGGATGAAACAAATATATCTCCATGCGGCATTTTAGCAAGTTTTAACACCAGCAAGGTTGAGGCAAAAGTTCTTAAAACAGTCTCTTACACACCCAGAGACCTGTCCTGAAGCCAGATAACTATGAGTGGCAAGGTGTGTGGGAGAAGATGAGCAAACTCCTAGGACAACGGTCATCTCCAGTGTTTTGGAATTTCACCCCTGAACATATACAGAATCCTAGGAAACTGGCAGAGTATCTGGAGAAAGTATGTTGTCAGCCTGACCACTCCAAAGAAGCCCAAATCACTGCTGTGTGCTGGGGCCTGGCCCATGCCTACCGAGCCATTTTCAATGTCGCCCATTATTCCCAAGGGAAAGAGGAGGCCTCTGAACCTGAAGACAAACCAGTACATGATGTGGCTGTTCCAGTCTCTGCAACAAACGCTGTGGCTGCTCCGACCCCTGCGACAAGCGCTGTGTCTGCTCTGACTCCTGTGACAAGCGCTGAGGCCCCTCCGACCCCTGTGACAGGCGCTGTGGCTGCTCCAACCCCTGTGAAAAGCGTTCCAGCTGAACCAGAAAACCAGACTGTGCCAGTATAGGTTGCTCCAGTACAGAAGAAGAAGTACACGAAGAAATCGGTTCGCTTGGTGAGGGATGAAAATGAAGCAGGGCCATCACGAGAACAAGAAGAGGAGGTAGAGCCAGAGATAATCACCCGGTCTCTGTCCCTCAGTGAGCTGAGAGATATGCGAAAGGACTTTGGCCGCCATCCAGGTGAGCACATTATTACCTGGCTGCTCCGATGCTGGGACACTGGAGTCGGTAGCCTGGAACTGGAGGGTGAAGAAGCCAAACAGCTGGGATCCCTCTCTAGGGAAGGGGGCATTGACAAAGTGCTTGGGAGATGGACACAAACCCTCAGCCTCTGGAAGCACCTTCTGTCAGGCATGAGGGAAAGTTACCTCCTCAAGGAAGATATTGCATGCCACCCAGGTAAATGGACCTCAGTGGAGAGAGGTATTCAGTACCTGAGGGAACTGGCTGTGCTGGAGGTGATTTACAGTAATCCAGATAATGAGCAGTCACCCACTGATCCAGATGAAGTCCAATGCACACAAGGTTGTGACGGAAGTTCCTACGAAGGGCACCTCAAACATACACAAACTCATTGGCACTGATATCCTGGAGAGAAGGTGAGGGACCAACTGTGGATGAACTGGCTCGCCGGCTCCGGCATTATGAAGGAAGTGTGTCTTCATCCCTACAGGCTTGTGTTTCTGCCGTGGAAGAACTGTCCCGGGAGTTCCAGCAGCTCAACACCCACATGGGCATGTGTCTCAGCTGTTAGGACTAGGCACTCCTCCGATCAAGAGAGAGAACAGGGAAAACAAACATGCCGGAATACTCTCTGGTTTTACCTACGTGACCATGGAGAGAACATGAGGAAGTGGGATGGAGAACCGACTTCAGTCCTAGATGAACGTGTACGTGAGTTGTGAAAGGAAGCGACAAAGAAGAAGGATCATCGTAAGAAAAGTATTGCCCCAGTTTCCAGTGGAAAACCCTCCAAATGAAAGAGGAAAACAGATTTTGACTCTGATGCTCTTGAAGGAACCTCTAAGTCATACTCACAAGAAGTGAGTGACTCCGATCGAGAATAGAGGCGCCCTGCCTCCAACCAGGTGGAGGAGAGGGACAATCGGGTCTACTGGACTGTGTGGATCCAATGGCCTGGCACGTCAGCTCCACGGGAATACAAAGCTCTAATAGACACAGGCGCACAATGTACTTTGATGCCATCAAGATATAGAGGGGTAGAACCCATCTGTATTTCTGGGGTGACAGGAGGGTCCCAGCAACTGACTGTATTGGAAGCTGAAGTAAGTCTGACTGGAAATGAGTGGCATAAACACCCTGTTGTGACTGGCCCGGATGCTCCGTGCATTCTTGGTATAGACTTTCTCAGGAGCGGATACTTCAAAGATCCAAAAGGGTACCGGTGGGCCTTTGGCATAGCTGCTTTGGAGGCAGAGGAAATTAAACAGTTGTCCACTTTGCCTGGTCTCTCAGAGGACCCTTCTGTGGTGGGTTTATTGAGAGCTGAAGAATAACAGGTACCAATTGTTAACTTGACGGTGCATCGGCGGCAATATCGCACCAACCGAGACTCCCTAGTTCCCATCCATAAGCTGATCCGTCAGCTGGAGAACCAAGGGGTTATTAGCAAAACTCGCTCACCCTTTAACAGCCCCATATGACCAGTGCGAAAATCTAATGGGGAATGGAGACTAACAGTGGATTATCGTGGCTTGAATGAAGTTATGCCGCCATTGAGTGTTGCCGTGCCAGACATGCTCGAGCTTCAATATGAGCTAGAATCGAAGGCTGCCAAATGGTACGCCACCATTGATATCGCCAATGCGTTTTTCTCGATCCCTCTGGCAGCAGAGTGCAGGCCACAGTTTGCTTTTACTTAGAGGGGCATCCAGTACACTTGGCATCAACTGCCCCAGGGGTGGAAACATAGCCCCACCATTCGCCACGGGCTAATCCATGCTGCACTGGAACAGGTGGAAGCTCCAGAACACCTGCAGTACATTGATGACATTATTGTATGGGGCAATACAGCGGAAGAAGTTTTTGAGAAAGGGAGGAAGATAATTCAAATCCTTCTGAAAGCCGGTTTTGCCATAAAACGTAGTAAGGTAAAAGGGCCTGCGCAGGAGATCCAGTTTTTGGGAGTGAAGTGGCAAGATGGACGCCGCCAGATTCCCATGGATGTGATTAATAAGATAGCAGCGATGTCCCCACCAACTAGTAAGAAGGAGACACAGGCATTCTTAGACGCAGTGGGGTTTTGGAGGATGCACATCCCAAGTTACAGCCAGATTGTAAGCCTTCTTTTCCAGGTCACCCAGAAGAAGAATGATTTTAAATGGGGCCCTGGAGAGCAACAAGCCTTTGAGCAGATTGAACAAGAGATTGTTCGTGCAGTATCTCTTGGGTCAGTCCGGACAGGACAAGATGTTCAAAATGTGCTTTACACTGCAACTGGACAGAATGGCCCTGACTGGAGTCTCTGGTAGAGGGCACCAGGGGAGACCCGAGGCCGGCCTTTAGGGTTTTGGAGTCGGGCATACAGAGGATCTGAGTCCCGCTACACTCTCACTGAGAAGGAGATACTGGCAGCATATGAAGGAGTCCGAGCTGCCTCAGAAGTAGTTGGTACTGAGGCACCGCTCCTTTTAGTACCCAGATTTCCAGTTTTGGGGTGGATGTTCAGAGGGAGGGCCTCATCTACACATCATGCGACTGATGCCACGTGGAGTAAATGGATGGCACTGCTCACACAGCGGGCCCGAATGGGGAACCCTAATCGACCAGGAATTCTGGAGGCAATTACAAACTGACCAGAAAGCAAGGACTTTGAAGTGTCACGGCAGGAGGAAGTGAAACGTGCGGAAGAGGCCCCACAATATAACGAACTACCGGAGAACGAGAAGCGGTACGCTCTGTTCACTGATGGGTCCTGTCGCATTGTGGGAAAGCATCGCAGATGGAAGGCTGCTGTATGGAGCCCCACCTGGCAAGTTGCTGAAGCCACTGAAGGGGAGGGTGAATCGAGTCAGTTTGCAGAGGTAAAAGCCATTCAACCGGCTTTAGATATTGCTGAGCAGGAAAAGTGGCCAGTGCGCTATCTCTACACTGACTCGTGGATGGTGGCAAATGCTCTGTGGGGGTGGTTACAGCAATGGAAGCAGAATAACTGGCAACGCAGGGGTAGGCCTATGTGGGCTGCTGAACTGTGGCAGGATATTGCTGCCCGGGTGGAGAACCTGGTTGTGAAAGTACATCATGTAGATGCCCACATACCCAAGAATCGAGCCACAGAAGAGCACTTAAACAACCAGCAGGTAGATCGGGCTGCTAAGATCCAAGTGTCTCAGGTGGACTTGGACTGGCAGCACAAGGGTGAATTGTTCATAGCTCAGTGGGCCCATGACTCCTCAGGTCATCAGGGAAGGGATGCGACACACAGATGGGCTCGTGATCGAGGGGTGGACCTGACCATGGATGCTATCGCACAGGTTATCCATGAATGTGAAACGTGTGCTACCATCAAGAAGGCCAAGCGGGTAAAGCCTTTGTGGTATGGAGGGCGATGGATGAAATACAGATATGGGGAGGCGTGGCAGGTTGACTATATTACGCTCCCACTAACCCGTCAAGGCAAACACCATGTACTCACAATGGTGGAGACGACCACCGGATGGCTGGAGACATACGCTGTGCCCCATGCCGCTGCTCAGAACACCATCTTGGGCCTTGAAAAGCAGGTACTGTGGTGACACAGCACTCCGGAGAGGATTGAGTCGGATAATGGGACTCATTTCCGGAACAGTCTCATTGACACCTGGGCCAAAGAGCACGGCATTGAATGGGTGTACCACATCCCATATCATGCACCAGCCTCTGGAAAGGTTGAACGGCACAATGGACTGCTAAAGAGTACACTGAGAGCAATGAGTGATGGAACTTTCAAACACTGGGACACAAATTTAGCAAAAGCCACATGGTTAGTAAATAATAGAGGATCTTCCAATCGAGCCGGGCCTGCCCAGTCAAAACTCCCACTTACTGTGGATGGAGATAAAGTCACTGTTGTGCGTATGAGGAACATGTTGGGGAAGACGGTATGGGCTAGCCCTGCCTCAGGCAAAGGCAAACCCATCCGTGGGGCTGCTTTTGCTCAGGGACCTGGGTGTACTTGGTGGGTGATGCAGAAGGATGGGGATGTTCGGTGTGTACCCCAAGGGGATTTAACTTTGGAAGAGAATAGCCAGTGGACTAAATCATGTGATGTTAACTGATACATTACCCTGCCAATGTTTGTCATCATTGCTGCTGTTGTTATGTGTCATGTCGATTAATATTACAGTAAGAACGACCCAGACCAACCAAGGATATACGATGAACACGAGGGAAGGACAGCGATAAGGGAAACCTGAGGTGACGCCCAGTGACTTCCCTAAGACGACGATTTTCAAGCTTCAGACCGTGGGAACAGACCGTGCAAAAATACAGCACGAGTTTTGGACCAAGTATACCACAATCAAGCACCATTCTCTCCTACCCTAAAGAACTGTTACAATGAATGGAATCTCGAACCCATGAGCTCAAGGGCTATACTGGAAGGAGTGTATAGATTAAGCTACTGATAATTGTAAAGTGTAGCATCTGAGCATGACGTAGATGGTATAGAATAAGGGGTGGATAATGTACCGGGTTCAGCTAGGCTAGGGTTAATTCTCAGTAAAGAAGCTAGCCGGGAATAGGGAATAGCTCAACCAAACTAGCCTGGTCGCTAGCCAAAGGGATATTCGATACCATCATGATGTCATGCTCAGGGTATATATATATGGAGTGGTCGGGGTGGGGGCGCTCTGCTTTCCGGTTTTCGGTCCGTTTGGGTTGGTGAGATCCGCGTTACATGTTACTCGCGTTATATCTGGTTAAACGTTACTGTTACTTCACTGTTATCGTTATCATTTCTGTTCACCATTAAAACAAACTGTTTTTATCTCAACCCCTGGAGCCTCCGCCTCCTGCTCTCTCCGGGCTCTTCCCCTCACTCCCGGCAGGGGTGAGCGAGTGAGAGAGCGACCACGTGGTTCTTTGTCTCTCTCCGCTGGTCACTCGGCTCAAACCACAACAGAAGGTCACAGCCACAGATATCAATCTGGACCAGAAAGGTCCTGAACTCAGAGTATATAAAATCATAGAACTGAATCATAGAATTGAATCATAGAATTGTCAGGGTTGGAAGAGACGTTACAGATCATCTAGTTCCAACCCCCCTGCCGTGAGAAATACCTGAATGCTGAAATCAAATGATCCAAGATGTCATTTCCTGCAATGGAGCAGGTTAGTGAAATACTTAATTCATGCAGGGTCTGTATGGGGGTGAACACTTGACTCATTAGGATTTCCAGCTGAGGAGTCATGCTGAACCAGGTAATGTAAACCTTGTATTGATAGCATGGATAAATTAAACTGACCAAGAAAGAGGAGATATTTGTAACATTTTCAGTGTTTGCCCAACTTGATTATTTTTAGAAAAATGTGTTAAAACACACATGGAAAAAAATAGGATCTTTCTCATTTTGTTCTGATGGACACTAATAATTTTTTATGACTTTTTATGACAACAAAGAAGAAAAGCTAAATGTTCTTTTTAGCAGGACAATTCACTTATCCATGTTCGCTAATGCTAATGTCTCTAACACTCTCTGTTTCATAGTCCACAGCTGGAAATACAGTAGCCCTGGCCCCAGCCTTGCTGGAACAAAGCACAAAGGAAAGAATGTAGAAGAAACACTCATCTGATGGCCTGCCTGAAATAATATCCCTTAAAAATATTACAAATTTTGGCTGACACAATACTCATTGTGATTTTGACAACCTCTGCATTGATAGGATGTCTCCTGTTACTCTTTTCTCATGAAAGATGAAAAAAACATTGCACGAGTAATAAAGTACCAAATATGACTCCATAAGTTCACATGTTGGCCAGCATATCAATATTATTTGAAAGTTGCCATGAATGTCACCTAAATATTTTGGGATGACACCCACCTCTCATTCCCACCACTAGGTAGTATTTGCCTTGATTTTCAGATTCTGGAATTATGAGTCATGTTAAAAACACTAATACATTCATAGGCTATTAAGCTCCACACTACCTCATGAGAAAGAAATTCTAGAAGCCAAAGCATAGTTTTAAACTTGATTTCACTGAATTCACCAGCAGAAAAAGGAGAGAGGCAAACAAGAGGAAGGCTTCAGAGGTTTTAACAACCAAAAATTCCTTTGGGATTGAAGCAAAAAAAGAGCCATATAAGAGGTGTCACTCCTCCTCTTCTCCCCTGCCCTCTCCACAAAAAAAAAAAAACCACAGAAAAAAAATGTCAGTGCTCAATATGCCCTGCAATAGATATGCTCAATTTCATCACCTTCGAGAGCTTTTCCTTCCTCCACAACATAGCTTCCATTTCCACTGTAGCATCAACTAGAAAGCCTTCTGTATAGTTTTCCCTTTTACTCCTCTCAGAAAAGTATAAAAAAGGCAAGCTTATTTGCTCCACAAAAGAAAAATGTACTCGATGTGCAAGTAATCTCATGAGGTACAAGCTGCAGGTGCTTGTTCACATGAAACTATTGCCACAGCTCAAGCAATTACAAGAAAGCAAAATATAAGTGATGGTATGCATCTAATAAGCAACATTACAGCCTTTGGAGTGTGTTGGATCATCTTTCCACAACAGTTAATCTTTTCAGCGCTACAGCATTTGTGATTAAAAATGTACGTGCTAGCAAAGTGTGGCCTTTAATACTTTTAAAATGACAAGCAGGGGGTTATGCTGGATAGTGCTGTTACACTCAGAGAGCTGTCATCAGTTCTGCTAGTGTAGCACCCAGATTGCCTGGGTGCATGAAGACACTGTACAAGGTGGGACATTTGACTCATCTTCCTGATAACAACACCAGTAAGAAGGGCAGCAGCTCCCAGAGAAAAACCCAGGAATCAGGAGAGATGCAGGAACAGGACAACTCAATATTAATACAATATTCAAGGTTCTAAATGTTCTGACAGCTGGTGCCAGACATTTAAAGCATTGATTAAAAAAAAATATATAAAACCCACAGACATTGTTATGTGTCTCCAGCAGTTTCACTTTGGTAATCCATCTAGTTAAAGCACAGCCACAAAGCCCTGCTTAAACATTAGTGTGATGAAGTGAAATTTCAGAAACAGCCAGACTGCTGCATTACACAATGTTTGCAGGTGCGTACGTAATTGCACTTTCATTATATCTTATTAGAAGTGATCCCTGCATCTGCCAAGAGCAGTCATATTTGCCCAGCCACAATCAAAGCTCTAGGTCATAAAAACACATCAGAATCAGTAATTAGTCCCATTGAGTGAGGAGTGAGTTCATACAAATAGACTAACTGTTCCAAATCTGCTTAGAAAGGGAAATGTTTGTGACCATAGCCCTTCCTGCAAATACCTAAGGAATTATTTATCTTTATATTTATGCGCTCAGGACCTAAATTTGCTTTCTTAGTTGTCCTAAGTATTTGCACATTGGGATATCCACAGATTGTTAGCCTGATAAATAGATAAAACTCGCATTCCCCAGAATTTGAATATCCAGAGTTTTAGCTGTCAGGCCCTCTCTGTATGTGTCTTCAAGGAAACTCTGATTACATATGAGAAAACAATATGCTGGAGTTTTGGGAAGTTGAGAGGGAAAGAGCAACATGAGATGATTTCAAAGCAAAATGACCCATGTTCCTGGTCATCTGTGCCATAGATCACCTGGAAACATCAATTCAAGGAAATGGTTTCACAAGACCACATGTGAAAACTGTGCTGTCATGAAATCCCAGAAACTATGCTTCTCCAGAGCCCTTTTCTGCAATGTCTATTATCCTCTTTAAGATTTAGGAGCAATTGGACACAATGAAATGCCTTTATTTTCTTAGAGTCCTGTACCTGCACATCCTCTTTGTTGCATTTGACTTCGATTAAAGAAGATTTGTCACTGACTTTCTGACACTAGATTTCTCTCTCCTACTGTTCTCAAAGCCTTATCTGCACCTGAAAACCTGAAAGTCAACGGCCTTTTGAAATAATTTGGCTTTGATACAAGAAGCTTTATGAATTTTTAAACTTTATTGCCTATCGTACCTATGTGGATTTCATCCAATCTGATTATGTGAGTTTGAATACATACAACAAGGTCTTGCATGGTTGCATTCTGACCTGCAAGGCTGACTGTATCTGTGAGAGCACTGTCATGTATTTCAAGTGTTAATTAAAGACTGTGCAGTTGCATTAGATTTGTGGCAAATTTCTACTTCTATTAAATATCCTGCCATTATATCAATGTTACAGGACAGGCTTGGAGAAAAAGCTATAACTTGTATGAGTGAGAGCTTGTCCATATTTTATAACAGTTGAACAAAAACATTGCAGCTAAATTGCTTTCCTAAATGAAAAGAATTTTATAAATTACAGGTGCTAACAAAAGAGGGTTTTGTTGGATTTGATGTAAACTTACGCTAAGCTATTGACTGGTAAAACACCCTTCAATTCTAAGAGGATACAAAACGCTGAAGAACAGTTTTCTTGTTTATTATTACTTAAGTTTTATGTTCAGACAAAGGTATGTGTACAAAGAAAGGATAACGCACATTAAGCACGTCTTACAGCAACAACAAAAGTTACAGAATTAATCCTGCTCGAAAACTAAACAATCTTCAAATATATCTGTAATCCTCATGTTCCACAAAAATCACTTGCAGGTTTTCATAACATCTGAAAACCTCTGTGTTTACAAGATACCGCCTTCAAAATCCTCAGTTTCTGAAGCATTCCTGTATGAAGTCAGGGCAAAGCACTGTAAGAGTCTTTGACTGCTTGAAGTTCTTTGTAGGAAAGTCAGCAGCCAGATCAAGACAAGTGGTTAGACTTACTCGAAACTCATGATGACCTCCAGAAAACAACAAGCAAGGCTCATGAACTTTGGTTTGGTAGAGGAAGAAGGGAAAGCAGGCAGCAGAAGAGGCAGATGAGCTCTGACACCCTACGTGTCTAGAATCAGAGAGACAGCACAAGCTACAGGGTAGGGGAGAAACAGGTGATTAACTGTGAGGATCCAGAAAAACTCTGGAAGAGTCTTAAAACTATTAATGCAGGCCAACTTCAAATAAAGTATGGAGTTAATTGTACGTATTTGGGGCTACCATCATGTTGTATTGCTCTTCTTCCCCCATGGCTATCATGGCTATTTCTGCTCTCACACCTCCTTGTCTGGTAATGGTCAAAGGGGAAAATGTCACTTAATTTCTATGTCTGGATGGGAAGATTTGTTTTTAAGCTGTAATTATATTTTCAGTGTTTGAATTGACTAGCTAAGGAACTTGTCTAGCTATATATATGAAAATTAGAAAGCATTTAATGTAATCAGAATACCTATCAAAAGCCGTTCCATTAGAGAAGAAAATTCTGGTATCTGCTGTTCGATTAATTCACTGATTTGATTTTCTTCATCATTTCTGAATCCAATACACACTATTCAAATCCTTTTTTGCTTACATGATTAATAAGAAACAGCAAGTTTTTACCTTCATATAGGTTGTGAGAATTTCCACTTTAAGCCCTTAATAGGAATGATTGCTTTAAAAGTATTATTTTTCAATCCATTCTAGAAGGTCACTTCACTGGATTTCAGGAACCCTAACAAATTACAAGTTCTCAATGTGAGAAGTTTCACCGGTAAATTTACTTAAGCATATTTGTGTTCTGTCACAATGTCATGTACCACTGAAAGTGTTGCATCAAGTCACACATAGCAGAATGCCTAAAATGGTTGTTTCCAAGTTAAGTGAACAAATAATTCTGTAGAGAATTTATTAGTAAGCTGCAGTATATGATTTTATTTTATCTTAGGTGCTTTGCCTTTGAAGTTAAACTGCTTACCACAATTATACTTTAAGGTTCCTCCAATGATTATTCATAGATCTTTGTTATTATTTCACTGAATCATCAAAGGAAAAACTGATTGATTTCTGCAAAACGAGTTTTTTGTCAAGGTTGAGTTTCAGAAGTAAAAAGAAAAGTCCTATTTTATCTTTTTTTCGAAGCAAAGGTATTAACAAATACACAGATAATTATATTTTAAAAAAGGAGTTCTTTTGTGTGTAAAGAACAGCCTTTTATAAGCAATGCATGGGGAGCTAAATACATTAACCACATCATTCTTTTCAATCGGATTTGTCCATGTTTCTCCTTGTGTACTGCAATGAAAGTTCACTCTCACAGGACCCAGCTCAAAGGCTCTCTACTAAACACAGCACTGCACCAGGTGGAAAATGCAAAACGAAGAAATAAGCTTCAGCTGCATCAAAGAGAACATGAATTTTACTATGCTTAATAGAGACTAGATGAAAGGGAGAAGCATTATTGCCATACAATGTTCTGTTCTCCCTAATTATTGTTGTTGCATGAGAAGTGCGCTATATTGTGCAACTCCTCTTAACATGGAAAAGATCTTTTAGGTACTCTCTACATAATTATACAATAATTAAAACACAGCCAAGGACTATCAAATTCTGCAAAGGATTTTTTGAACAGTTTATGTGAAATCCATTATAATGAATTCTGAACAAAAAAACAGATAGCATCTGCTTTGCACTTCCTAATCATGTTTTCTTTCTGAAAATCAGGGATTATTGGACCAAGCTATTTGGCTGGGTTGAAATGAAAGTAGTACTAAAGCTTCTGATGTTATAAATGAGTTAAGACTCAAACCAGTGTTGGGCACCAAGGAAAGCCTCAAACCTACACTTGGTACAATATCACACTGTCCTGTAGGAGCCTGGAAATAGATGCTGGAGTTATAATTTTGACTACTTTGTAAATATTGTAAAATCTTATCAATTATTACTCTACCAAATGTATCTTAATTATCTGAACCTCTGCAATTTTCCACTGAATATAAAAAACACTGAGTGTGAATTCCTGCTTTTGGACCAGGAAAGGGCACTGATAGACCAGAAGCAGATTGCCTTTGTCCATACAGTTCTCTCTTTCACCTCCTATGTGCCTTTTTCACTGTCAGGCAAGACATGCAGAGGATTTAAAAATGCTCCTGATTTAGTTGAGCTATTGCACATGGGATAATCATGTTGCAAAGTGTCGAGGGACTTACTGGGCACTTGATCTTGAGGACTTTGAAAACCAAACAAAACAAAAGAACCTTTGAAGGCAGTGTCAGCAGAAGCTTGTAGAACTAACTAGGGCAGTGGTCACTCTGCTAGAAGTGTTTTTATAGGTCCTGTATGTAGGACCTTCCATCAAACAATGGTGAGGGGTTTGGAGGAATTTTTTTCTTAAGTGACTGTAAGCTACATCACTGAGGAGGAGGACATTGTCCTGCCATTGACCATGCAAATGAAGATTTTCACAGCTGCTTAGAAGGTTAGAATGAACAGCTGTCATTCAAAGAGAACAAAGCACACAAACTCCTTTAATTTATTTACTTTCAGCCAGCAGATCTTAGTCAAGCTATATGAAATAGAGGAATAGAGGAAAACAAAAAGCTTGGAGTAAAGCCGGGGTAAAGCAGGTTAAAGGAACAGTAGGAGATTTCAGGGTCCATTTACAACACAAATAGTTTCTGATATGCGAGCAAAACACAGTGCAAGCAAAAAGAGGTGTTGGGCTCTCTGATTTTTTCTTCCCAGTAAAGAGAAATTTGGTAGGAGAATCTATGAGCAGGGGGGGCTTAAATGTGGGTAACTGGTTTTGTGATCTGTGCTTCTGTTGCTGTCAGCCATTTGAGATTAAGTAAATCAAGACAAAAAATAAAGGAGATGACAATGTTGTGATATTTTGTCATCTCAATCGCTTATATTTCCCATGCTCTGAGTCATTTAAATTTGTTGCAGTATCTTCAGAAGATGAATTTTTTCATGAGTGTCAGCCTCTCTAACTATATTTTCACAAGTAAAATGCCATGCCACACGTTAGAAAAATGGGTCTTATCCCACGGTATTAAAGAGCAAAGGACAGCTATGAAGTCCACAACTGCTCAGTGATCTGCTCTTCACTAGTGAAGGGTACAAGGTGGTACAAGAAGGAACCAGATAACAGACAGAGAAGGTGAAGCTCTTGTTTCTGAGGACAAAAAGTTTCTTCTTGTTGGAGATTAAAATAGTTCACTTGTAGAGTATTAGAATAAATCATGTGATCGCTTAGAAGGTTTCTCTCAGTTCAGCTATTTTTGCAGTTAAGTTCTCAATCTGACATACTAATGTTTTCATAATTTATACTTCTTATGAAATAACTTACCCTCAAGGATCAACTCCAGTAACTGTAAGAAACTGATCCTATAATGCAAAATCATGAATTAAAACACAAATTCCTAATTGTGGGCAGTCACTACCCTGAGAAAGAATTTAAGTAATAAGGATTTTGGCAACTTTTAATGATTATATTTTTGCATTTAAAGTGTTATGATCTAGCTACTGACTAAGGTAATTTTATTTGGAAAACATTAGATAGGAGTCTTACATACTGTAGTTCATCTAAAAAGTTTTCCTAGACTTTCCTGGGTGTATTTTGCACATGGGATTTGAATATAATATTGCTCTTCATTTCTTTTTTTTTTTAAGCAATTGTCACAAATCCAGAAAAAAATGTGAATGTTTATCACAGACTTTTTCCTTTCTGTATGTTCTTTTCTGACTAGAACAGTTTGCAATGATCCCTCTTTGAATTCAGTACCATATTCGAATGAGAAAATAACACTTGGGCATACATTTATTTTACATTCATTTTAATTCCCATTCCATGTGCTTTTCACAGCTGCTCATTTTATTGCATTGCTTTTCCAAATGAAAACTCCAGCTGCTCCAGCCTTGCAAGCCATATAATACATGCTGTAAGCCTGTTTCAGTAGACCATTTTAGAGACTCAATGGTTATTGTTTTCCTCATCTTCCACCTCCAGCCAGGAAATCTAGTGTTTAGGTTTAAGTTGGAAATGCAGTGTTTGTAGTCCCAGTAGTTTTTTACTTGGATACCTAAGAAAATGATGCATGTCTGTCTAGCAAGTTTCCATACACCACATGGAAAAGGGTGTTTGGGTTGAGAAGAGAAACCCTTTGACCTCAGCATAAATTCAACCCTTTTTGGACACCAAAGAGTTCATGGACAGCCTTGAGACACAGTCCTTTAGGAAGTAGAAGTTGTTGATCCTGATACTGAAGTACTTTTACATATAATTAAGTGGTCCAGCTGAAAACCCTATAACTCACTGGGTTGCCTGGCTACTGACCATCACCAGTCAACATAACATAGGGAGGTGTGCCTGCATTTGCAAGAACTCTGCAGTTTAACATACCCTATCAAGCAGCTCCACAACACAAGTGGTCCATTTACCCTAGAGAGTCTCAGTTCCAAGGTCTAGTTAAAGCCTTCCTCAGACACAGCTTTGGGGCACCAAGAAATCAACACCTACCAACAAGATAAGTAGATCAGAATTCAGTTAATTCCTAAAACAGAAGTAGTATGTTATCTGCAGGAAAACTGAACCCAGTAATATTTCTAGTTAGTATATACACTTCTATTTCTTGGGAAGTTAATGAAAGTCAAACTGGTTTTGTTTTTTCTGTTGAGATTGACAGCAACATCTCCTGGGATGGTGATGGGAAGGCGCTGTACCTGTCTCACATGCAATGATCTTGCTCGTTGCCACAGACCTCACCAGCTGCATGCCGGTATTTTATTTCTCCCTGCTCAGCAAACTTCCAGAGACACCTGCCAAAGGACTCTGCCAAGTCTTTGTAGTACTGCCAATTCCTCGAATCCTCTCAGATTGTCACAACCCGGGTACATGCAGTACATATCAGCCTAGTGACACTGGCTGGTTAACTTCCCATGGGGAAGATTTTGAAACTGTCGGTATAGAATGCCAGCAATACAGTAGTGGGACCTGCCCTGCATCATCAACTTCAAAACAATACTACTTTTCAGCTACCTCATGGCTTGATTAAGAAAAGAAACTACAGAAGTAACTTTTTGGAGTGGTACTATCAAATGGCCATGCTAATGCCCCAAAGGATAAATTTTCACATCTCATTTTTTAGGGGACAGATCTGAGCCTACCTCAAGAGAGCAGACAGCTGCTGCACTTGCAGCACAATCTTTTTGTGGTTGCAGGGACTCAAAAAGTCATAGACATAGAAAGTTTGTTTTTTTCCAGGTGTACACACTAAGAGAATCATCTGGATTCTTTGCATGTTTTAGTAAAAGAAGTCGGCTGCAAATACTAAATGAGTCCTTATCTTTCTGCTTTTAACCTTAGACCATAATCTCAAAACCTCAGTCATAGTTTACTGTCAAAACCTTAGTATCCTGCACTAGTTTTTCAGCAGATTTTGCTGTTCTACCTCAGCACAAAGAACGATACGAACGAAAAGAGGAACTGCCTCTGTTTTTTTCAAATTTTCTCATTTGTCTTGATGACAGTGAGAGATGGTCATTAAGGATGTAGAAATCAGGACAATTAAAGTATGTTGGTTTTTGTCCTCATTTTTTCTTTTTGCTCTTTGCCTTTGCCTTTTCTGTACAATGATAGTAACTTTATCTTCAGCCTTTGCTTTTACTGCACATTATCACACACAGTGTTCAACTTCAGCTATTTTTTATTTACTTTTACAAATAAAGAATGTTGTAGTTACTGTACAGTTCAGAAGCATCTTTACCATAGAACTGTTCTTCTGTTCAAGAAATCATGTAATTAAATAAACGCTATTCTGTTTTCTATCAGTGACAAAAAAACTTTTCATATGCAAGAAAATTCTTCCAGGTTCATTGCAAATCATTGATAAAATTATTTATCAAATGCACTTCTGAATAGAGAATTACTTGATTTGATCAATTAAATATTTAAAATTCTTTCCACACTTTTTCTTTTTAAATATAGGGGAAGTTTCTTTCCCAGAATTTCATATTTACTTTATGACCACCACTTTTGCCTCACTGTTTGTTCACCGTGAGTTTTCACAAAAGACCCAGTTCTAGTCAAGACTTGGAGCCTGCAATCCGGAGAAGGTGATTAGCTCCTTCTCAAGATGGAAGTACAATATATGACATGGGAATTGTTTAGTGAGTTACTACGCAGTAAATTTATTTGAAATGTTCCTCAGTCCCCTCTAAGCTATCCGCTTTCTATTACAATATGAAAACTCATACTATATTTATTGCTTGTGAGCTAACACAAGATCAAAGCTAAGAGGCTGGGTAATTTCTCACAATAAAAAAAAATGCAAAAGAAAAAGCAAATGCCTACTAACAGCCACAGTTACAGTTATGACTCCCAGACTCCTTTTGACTTTATATCATTTGAAGAAAAGCTCCTTCCATTTGGTTGGGTGTTTTTAATTTTCTATACATAGTAGTTCAATTCTTGCCCTTAGCCTTCAAGATACTTGTGCAAAGGGTTAAGCTTTGCAATTAAAAGTTAGAAGAAATCCCTTCCAGAAATGACAGCTCACAGAGAAAATAGATGTATTTCAAAAGTGATGGAAAGCTCCGAGAGTCTGTCTACTAATTTGCAAAGCCCAGAAGACACTGCTATAATACAGCTCAAACACCCACCTGCTGAACAGGGTGAGCATTCCATTGTGCTCTTTGCTTATGGTTTTGTCTATAATCTGTCATCACTGATGTCTTGATGCAATTTACCAAAGAAAATGAGAGAAATCGTTATGCCGCTCATTATGAATAATTACCTGTTTGAAAAAACACTCATTTGTGACAACCATAGGGTTTTTTTGGTTTTTTTCACAAGCTTAAAATTCAATAAAATTCCATTCCCCTTCACTGGTCGTCTGTGTTGCTGTGATAGTGATTAAATGTGATTATCTACTTGATGTGGCTTTTTCCCACAAGTGACTAAATTTCAAAATTCAAAGACTAAGTACTTCTGCAGTAGGTTTTTTTGTCGATCTGTAATACCAACTGTACAGTAAATGAGATACAGCTCCATAATTCAGTATTGTCACATGTCTGAGGCTCAGGTTGTATTGACGAGCTGGCTTTGTGCTAGTTTGAAATAACAGAAACTGAACTGTTAACTATTGTGCTGTATTATACAGAATAAAATCAAGTGGCTGAAAATGTAAAGGGAAGTTTTAATGGAGAAGGTGAAGGCAGTAACAGTTTTGCTACCTGCAGGAAGTTTTTTTCTGTGAGGTTTAACTTAAAAAAAAAAAAAAAAAAAAAAGAATCCCATTGATTTCTTGCTCTTCTCTGTTGGAAAACTTCACTTTATATTTCTAGGACAGCATTTCCTGTCAGCTGCCAACAAAGTCTAAATCAAGATGATAATCTGAGACATTCTGAGACTAACTCAGACACACCCAGACAATGCCCTGAGAAACAACACTTCCACAAGTCCACATTTCAGGACCTGCTTCGTTTCCAGTTTTCCTCTGTAACGCATATCCTAGCAATTCAGCCTATCCCCCCACCTTGAACCACCCACCAGGTCTGTGCAGATCCTATCTACACCACCACTTGCTGCAGCTTATGGATTGCCAAAGGGTAGGGCCTCCAGAAACCTCCAGCCAGAGGTGGGCAAACTCACTGCCCCAGTGCTACCAAGGACCAACTTTACCTCCACATCTGTGTCCCCAGGAACAGCTGTGTTTCAGCTGCCCGTGGAAGTGATGGGATTTTGACTGAACCACAGAAAGTCACCAGACCACAAAATATAGCCTGGGCTCACTCTTCAGAGGGACTAAGGAGTTTTCCAAGAGGTCACTGCTTCACAAACTGCCCTGAAGTGCAGGACACATGCAAACATGATGCCCTGGTCCTGCTCCTCTATCTACATGCCCCACTCATGGGAAAGGTGGCAGCTGGGCCTCATTCAACTTCCTCTTTAGTGGAATCCTTCAGATCTCTCTTGGATTGAATGCATCCATTGATCTCTGTCCGCCCTGGTCTGGGGCAGATTATTCAAACAAACACAGGGAAAATAAATGCAGATAAGTCCTAAAGTGGGTCTCAAAGATATTAATACAATGTCAGATGAAAACAATAAATTAAAAATGAAAGTACCAACACTTCCTAATCCCACTAGTTCAGGCCATAGCTAACACGGTCTGCTCAAGTACTTTCTGGAAGTCTCCATCATCACAGTCAAAGAATCAAATTCAAAAGGAGAACATGAAAAAGAGAAAGAGCCCTTGGACCTCTTGCAGCCCCACAGAGGCAAGCACGCCCTGCCTCGTGTTTGCAAAAAATTGACATTTCTTCCACTATGGGAAGCAGTGTGTGGGCCTTCTTCCAGTTCCAGGCTGTCTCTCCGTCTCTTCGGCACAGAGAAGTGTCATCTTTTCACAAATGCACAGTGATACTGTGTTAGTACAGAGGTAAAAGAATGCATAGGAGGATGATTGGTTTATGGAGTAAATACAGCACCACCTGTCCTACTGCAGTCCTTGAGGCATGGCCCAGAAGCATAATTCAGACAGAGGAACTCTGGTAGATGAACCCTGCAGAAGACATATACTTCATGGGCAGAGCCATGTGTTACCCCTGCTTTCCCATGGTGGCCACAGGCTCAGTGGTGCACAGGGCACTGCAACAGAAAAACATTGGCCCAGACATGAACGTACAGAGAGATGCATGGGTTTGGATGATTGAAACAGGGATGAAAGTTAAAAAGATCTGTATTTTTATACTCATATTTCATTTTCTATCTTCATCTAGCACAAACGCATTCAAAATAAGCCAGTCAACAGTCAAGCTTTCTTTACATTAAATTAATACCTGAATGAATCTTCACCAGACATGATGGTAGCACATAGCACTGAGGAGTAGGCAAGTAGGGAAGCTGGGAAACCTCGTATCTACTGTTCTCCTGACTTCTGCATCTCCACCCTAGATAAAAGCAAAAGCACTGTAAGTTTTAGTGGTCATGGTAGTGTTGGGTTCATGGCTGGACTTGATGATTTTTTTCCAACCTTAATTATTCTATGATGAAGGTACTTGGTCCCACGGGTTTTCCCCCAGATTTCTGCATCACTCCAAACCAATTACATTTCAGTCTGAAGCAGAAACATATAACACACCAGAAAGAAAAATGCTGAAGTCTTCCAGGTTTTTTTAGCATCACTAAGCTTACTAAAAAATGCAGGAGCGTAAGAGAGATGGCTGGAAAGTGGCCTGCTGTCGAATTCACATGCATTTGATCTACGTCAGTGAGCTGGTCATAACAGTTCAAATACTCTGTCTCCCTTGAGAAGGGTCCATTCATCCCAACCTCTGCTTTGTAGAGACAGATCTTTGATATATCAAAAGTATTAAAACCACATGTCCATACATAATGTTTTAATTATTATTTAGATACAGAAAGTATAGATTCTTAACCAATTTTCAGCAATTTTCATTTTTTACTTGTTGCAGGATATAAGTACATTGCTCAACTTTTCATAGTGACGTAAAGCCATTTTAAGACCCGTGCTCAGGACACTAGGTTCTTACACCCACTGATATAAGAGCCTTTATATTGAAACTTTAACCAGTATATGCAAAAACTCGTTTGCTAAACTCAAAAAGAAGAGATCATCTGAGTGGCAAAAGTTGCTACAATGACAAAAAGACAGAAGTTGTACAGCTTTTCTGTTTTCGGAACTCATTGTCATGATACCTGTCTTCTACTTAGAAGTCATGTGTCATAAGGCTGCCTTTAAATCAGAATTGCACATGAGAAAAGAAATTCCCCCCCAAAAAAAATCCCCAGGTAGGGATCTCTTATTTAAACTGAATTTTAGGTCCTAGAGTAGAACAGATATTTGAGTGACTTTCATCTTCAGTTTAGACATGAAGGACAAAGAAAATAGTCAGAGGACATAAATCTGTAGGTGGCATATTTCTTGGTTTAGCGGTCCAATACAGAAATACATGCATAAGCTTTGTGTCTTGGATACAGGAACACACTTCACTTGAGCTATATTCTGCACATATACAGAAAGTTTGATGTGTCCCACACTACTTATGCAACATATGCCAAGTCATCTCTGTGCCTCTTGATCTACCCTACTTGCATGACAGAGCTAATATCAGCAATCCAATGCAATGTATCAGGGTTCTTACAGATCTGCAGGAAATACATATTTGATATATGTGTTACTTCCATATGTCTATACAGAACTACCACTGGCAAGGGATCTGGAAATCTCAGCCAAATGGCCAAGTCCTCAAATTCTGATAGCACAAAATTTCTAGGAGAAGACAGAGAAGACATCTGAAGAAACACGAGTAATGTAACCCCAGACACACAACTCAATGTACTATCTTCTGCTTATGTTACGCTGCAGTTCTCTGCTGTGATTTGACTTTTAGTTTTCATAAGACTGGAAATAGTCAATCTTATATCTGTCAGTACACAGGAAAAGAAATAGCATCGTATGATCTGAATAATGGGGTTTGCGTCACAGTTTCTTGAGGAAATTCAATGTAATGACAGAGAAAACAGCTACAATAATTTTTAAAATATTTTTTCACATGACCTCTGAATTCTTTTGTTTACTCTTTAAGAACAAGCTGCAAGATTCTAACACAACATTGGTGCATTTTATGTTCAAAATTTCCCTGTTCTTTTACAGATGAAGAGATGTTGACGCATTGAGGGTACGGTGAGAGCAACAGTGACATTGTTAAGAGAAATAAATGGTTTATGGGGGTAGGCATGGAAGGCTACATATTTAAATGACAAAGTCCTTTCATACTGTGAGGACATCATGTTCCTCTTGGTCTGGTAATGGTGAAAGAGAAAGAAGCAAGGAAATTTCTTCCTAGATTTAGTTAGATGCTAGTTTCTATGGAGACAATTTTCTCCAGTCATTTTTATTTGCAGGCACTAATAACATAAACAATACAGAGCAGCAAGAGTTTAACCCTGGATTGAACCCCATATCAAGCATATTCTGTTGGGAGAGAAATGAATCTCTATATTAGATACAAGAGCCATTACACAATCTTGTTAACATCCAATTTCGTTAACTGGACTCTGGCAGTACAAAGTAAAAAAAACAAAACTGAAGAATCACGTCTCTTCATAGCCTGTCTCCTATTTTTCAAAAGCGTGTTGAATAGAGACCTGAGAGGGGAGAGCATCTGCGCTCTGGTTATCCCTGCACAGCTGATGCCATACATTGCTATGCATTAATCATGTAACTTCTGGTTGCACCAGCCTTCACAGAAGGGTCTGTGGTTCCCAGGCCTAAGGCTGTGACTGGCCATACCAGGGGAGGTGAAAGCAGTGGAATTAGCTATCTTTTGGAGTGCAACTGAAGTAATTTGCCGTGAATGTAATTTGCCTATATCATTTTGCGAACTGATCAAAAAGGATACAAAAGAGCAGTTAGCTTCAAGCAGCGGGCAGAGTCAAATGTATGTCAGTAAGGTTTTGTCAGACTTTCCTTTCTCCACTCCCGGCACATACTTTTGTTTCCGCTGTATTATTTTTAACTGAACAAACAATTTACCTAGAACATTTAGCTATTACATGTGTCTCTTACATTAGTAATGGAATATGCAGATCAGAGTATTAATTTTCCCGAGTTGCAGGGATTAGTGGGAGAGAGGAGCTGTTGTTCAAACACTGATTTTCTCTGTCGTATTCAGTAGCAATACGCAATACTTGAAACCTCAGTTTCATTATTTATGTGTTTAATAATATGGAGAAACTAACCTTATAATGAATAGAACCTCAAAGGAGGCTGGCAGAAGAGATAAGTTAGGTAAACATTTTTAAACTCTTCCAAGTATACAGAAAGATTGCACAAGACCTGATTCTCAGTGTTACGTTTATATTCAAGAGGTGTGGAACTTTAAATTTGGCTCTCTCACACCAACCGTAAGTTAAGTAATCCTATACACTGCCCAATCTGAAAAGCAAAGTGAGAGAGGAATTGGCTCATGTTTGGCTGGACCTTTGAAATATGCAACCAGATTCCACCCCTCGGCGATCCTTAAACACACAGAATTATTGTAGTGCAATACCCAGAACAGTTGCCGGAGATAATAAAAGGCTCCAATGTCCTGATTTTGAACAGCATAGTAACTCACTTTATCTCACTTCATTTTCTCTGTCAGAGTGCTGGGAAAAGGGTTAGTACTGCTAGTCCCTTGTTGTACTTAAGAATTCCTCTTAGCTTGTAAAATACGCCAATTTCAGGACAAATACCTGTTACTGCAAGTCACAAATCTGTGTTTTGGCACTGGTGTCTGAAGTGATCAAAGCACTGAAGTGTAAAAACTTGTCAATAGGATGTTCGGAAAGCAGAAGAAAAAATCCCAAGTGCACACAAGAGATGTAAATTTGTTAAAGCTGTTGTACAGAGGGAAGAATATTAAACTCACCTTTTCCTGCTTTAACTTTGATAGATAGTCTAGTTGTTAAATAAGCAGGAATGCACTTTCTTATTCCATTTTTCCAAGAACATGACATCTACATGGCAGCCTTTAATCCAAAGCACAGAAGTAGAAAATAGAAGAATTTGATATTCAGATTTAAAAAGACTTTCTCAATATCAGCAAGGGTTCTGCCAAGCGTACACGTTTAAAACAGAAGAGCCAGGGCACAGTTGATGCTTGCACAACTATGTGCTTTGAGAAGTCCTGTAATTAGTAAGTAAGAAAATCTGTGGAAGGTAGGCAACTGAAAGCTGGATTCCTTGTGTCCTCTGGTTGGATTATCTAGTTCTCATAGACCATGAAACCCCGCAGAAATGCCTCCTGCAGTCAGACCCACTCCCATCCATATGGGAGAGAATTCTGACAAGCACTGGTTTTGCATAACAGCCTTTCCCTCATCAAATGCATTAAAAGCACATCTGTCTCTTGCTTTTGAGAGGATCTCTTTCTTCTACCCAGCAATCCACTTTCATGAAACCTGGAGTAGCTTCATATCCCTGAGGCTGCAGCTGCCCTGCTGCATTTGACTGAATCTGAGCAGCAGGTCCAGAAGCGAAGTTGGACAGCAGACTATGAGATGAAAAGGCATCATGTAAACCTCGTGCCCTTAAGGAAGTAGTTATAGAGTGTAATTAGAACAAACTCTCTCCCTGACAGCTTACTATTGTGGAGCCCGCAGTTAGAGAACTTGATACAGGGATAATGTATTTGAGGAGTTAATTCTTTCTGACCATTGCCTGTATTGTTTCTGTGGATGTACAAGTGTTATTTCCTCTCCTCCCTTCCCACAGAAGCTCTCCAATAGCTTTTGGTCTAACCTACCCAGGTCACTTCATAGCTGAATTACATCAAATTGCTCAATGTTAGATTAAAAACATTATATTTCTGGTTGGTTTTTGGTTGTCTGCTGGGTTTTTTTTGATAACTAGGTAGATACTAGGGCTTAATCTGAAAGTGAAAGGAAATAGTATCACCAAAATTTCTTAATAAAAATATAAAAAATGAGAGGGAGGCAAGAAGGAAAGTGTGCTGTCAGCATGGAGGATGAGCACCCATAAAACAAAGTACAGAACTCTGTACTTCAGACAAGACTGAAACTGCAGCAGGGCTGTGTGAAGGCTAAGGGAAGGCAACTACCAGATGACAGGCTGGTGAGGAGGAAGAAGAGAAGGAGGAGGAGGAGGAGGGAGGAAGCTGTGCAGAGACACAGGAAAAGGCAGCACTGTCCAAAAATGAAGGGGCCAGACAGGTTGCCTCAGACAGGCAAATAAGGCTTTTGGGGCACTGGGTGCACACAGGAAGGACATCCAAGCTGGCCACACGCAACTTGCGGAGAAGCCCCGGTGCAGTGGTGGTCACCCTGTACAGGAGTGGTCAGAGTTCACAAAGGCAAAGCGAAAAGGTGGAAAGAATGAAAAAAAGAGCTGGGTAAGTATCACAGCTGAGCTGGCAGTGATGAGCAATTTAACAGTGAGATGGCGAAGGCTGAAAAATATATTTAAGAGGAATGACAGACGTTGAGGAGGTGAAAATTCACTGAAAAATGTGGAAGAGGGGGGAGGATGAAGAATTGGGGGAAAGGGAGTGCAATATATTTGAGCATGCTCTTCATACCTCAAGGAATCAGTTTCATTTTGAAGATGTCCAAAGAGTGGAGAAAATTGGCATTTTCGTGGTAACCTACCTCTTTCTGTAGAAACCATCAAATTTTCCACTAAAAAACACCGCCTCTCAGTATCAGCTGAAATCCACTGTAAATACAATCCATCATCCGTAGTTCTCAAGGAGGAAAGGAGAACACTCAGTCATAAAAGGAACCAGTCATCTGTCCTTCCCATTTGCCACAGCTAAACAACTCCACGTCTCACAGTTAACAAACTGCTCTCTTCCTGATGTGCCTGCAACTTCACTTTGAAAATAACATATATCCAGCACATGAGAGCTTTCCAAAACCTGTGGAAAAACAATTAGAAAGAAAATTGTCACATTATCGATTGCAAACTTGGCAAGGTCTAATGCAGTTACTTGCAATGATTATGCTGCTCCCTTTCTCACCACTAATTTTCCACTTGAGTAATCAAGAAATCAGTTTGGATTAAAGATATACTGTGTTTGACAACTTTGTTACCCAGTTGTTGTGCTTGGGAATTCAAATGTATCTGATGTGTCAGGGAAGACTTTTCCTTTTGTTCTTTTTCTAGCAAATCTAGGTGTCTTCTTGTGACTGTCTTGTTGCTGGCTCCACAGGATACACTGTGGTCAAGATGACCAGCGTGACAGTAAGCTATCTTTATCTCTTTACTTGGCAAAACTGTTAAAATAGAAAAGATGAGTAAACAGTTTACAGGTTGATTTCAGTGTTGAATGCTGTAAATGAGCATGCAGTCTGCAAAGAGTGTAGTAGTTATTACCCTTTAATTGAGCTGCTAACTGACAAATACAATACACAAAACTATATAAAACATAAACTTATCGTTGAGCAAGTGAAAATATAAGCAGAATTTATTCATCTCAATGAGTGGGAAGAATGTTGACTATCTTTAGAAAACTTTAGAGAACACAGCTGATCCAGCTAAGATTTACTTCTAGACATGATGAGCACTACCCAAGTTCCTCTCAAATGATAGCGAACAAGAATTTGAAGATATTTAACTGTAACTCTTTAGGACTTCATTTCCAGGACTCCATGTAATGAGGAAGACCTTTTCCCAGCAACTAACAAACCCCTTTTCTCTGACTGTTTGGCAAACTCTGCAATGAAAACTGGGTGGGTGTTGCCAAAGTCATCATATTTCACCATCCCAGACTGACACTGGCATACCTGCCCACTGGCTATAACTTGAGGAAACAGGGACATCAACTTCTACCCAGACTGTAGAGTACATGACAAGATTTTGAGGCAGTAAAGGCTTAGATCAAAACTCCAGGGGATTTTTCAACAACAGTTCATACTGCTTATCACTCCCAGAAAAAAAATCCATCTAGAGACTGTGGTTTTGATACTGAAGTAACATGAATATTTCTGGTAGCTGCTGAAGATCTGCAATCAGTTATTGCATCTTACTCCATCCACACCAGCAGGAAATTTTTCAGGAGAGAGCACTGAATAATACGTATTTGACATGAAAGTAATGCAACATGAAGTTTTTGATAAGAATAATACCTGGTCCACAGGCTTCTACACTAACTCTGTGGTGACTTGTGGCAGCCCCTAGAGCAACATATTGCACCAACAGGGCCTGAGAGGAGTGGGTCAACTGGACAGAATTGGGAAGCCTCCATTAGCAGGTTTTTTCCTGATGAGGAGCAAATCTCCTCGAGAACCTACTCTGGCTGATCCCCGGAGTGTCTTGGAGCACATGAGTCAGTTTTCCCTAGAGGATTCAAACCAGAGAGACATCTCAGCAGTGTACCCAACACCACAGCCACTCACGGGTGTGGAGGCACAGGGGCTGCAGAGGAGCTCACCTGCAGCAAAACCCTAGGGCAGGTCTCCACTTTGCAACACCAACGGCCTTTCTCTGATCTGCTTATAGTGTGCACTATAAGATGAACAGATGCAGCCGAAGATGCCCAGTCCCTCTAGATCTGACAGATGTGCCATGCCAGAGAGGAAGAGGATGGCCAAATAGTCAACTGCTCTCTAGGGGTTACAGCTTCCCAACCTGTAATTCTTTACTAGGCATTGCAAACAGAGACATGGAGTGGTGAATGTAGTGAATCAGGGCAGGGATGTGACAGGTTCACGTGACTGTTTTATCAGCTCTGATATTTGCTACTTCTACCTTAGTTTATTTTAGTTTATAGTCAGCAGAACACGCAATATCTGTCACCACAAGGAAAACCACTGCTTGGAGAGTCACTGCCTCTCCGCATCATGTCAATGACAACCATAACCAATTCCTGGCCAGGCTATGGAACTGTTTGAAAAGAGGTAAGTGAAGGTCAATTCCAACGGGTCTGCATTGTGTCTGTCCCACTGTAGCATTCCTCTCTAAATAAACCTGATCTCTCTTTCAATTCTACAAACTAATGTAACAGCAGAGGGAGGCATGTAATAATGTTATTCATTCTCTCATAGCAATGTCCACACAGAGTTTGCTTACTCAAGCATTGTACAAGAAGGGTCTGGCTCTGTCTATAATGCTGCAGCTGTATCCAAAGAAAGGATATATAGCTTGCTCGCCCTTTGCGTGGGACAGTGCAGCAGTATTTGAAGAAGCCTGTGTTCCCTCTCAAATAATATTACTAACAGTTATTCAAGACAAACTCCTTGATAGAGGGAGCATTGGCAGAGGATGTGAACCCACTATTTCTGTGCATACAGAATTTACTGGGTTTGTTGGACTCTTTTCAGTTTTCTGATAAGTGTTATCCTGCTCTGGCAGGGGGGGCTGGACTAGATGATCTTTTGAGGTCCCTTCCAACCCCTGACATTCTGTGATTCTGTGATGTTGTTCTCACTAATGTAATCAGTGATATTGTTAGAAGAAGAAAGAAGCCAGTAAACAATCATATATACAATAGGAATAGGATAATACCTTCCATCTGACAGTAAAAATAATTACCTAAAGCCTGTGGCAAGAAAAACAGGACTAAGCCAAATAAAACACATTTCCTCAGAGGTAGTTAAATAGAACTGTGCTGCAGGTAGAGTTAAGCAGAGCAAATTTCCAACACAACTGTCAAAGCTTGAACGTCTGCTTTTCTCCAGTGCCCATGGGCTTGCAGCCTCCCACAATATCTGGACACTGCAGATTCACTTCAAATTAATTTGCATTAGTACTGCAAGTCCATTATATAGTTCTCCCATATAAGAAGACTACAAGTAGTTGTCTTCACTAGTGGTATTAAAAAATAAAATCCCTTCAACACAGAAATGAATCATTCATATCCAACTGTTTTTTGGGGAATAAAAAAGGAATTAAATAGCTGTCAAGGGGTCATGAAGTATTAACTATGAGAAAGTTAAGCAATGTCTAAGTCTTCTAGAGCTGATCTATTATTGCGTTATGTTTCTCTGTTAGAGCCCTTACAGGCGAATCTTTTTAAGGATATCTTAATATTAAAATAGTCTCTTAAAAAACCCCAAAAACTATTGAAGACAAACTTTCATATTTCAGTAAGAAACACTGCAGCACTAATTCTGGGTTTGAATTATTGGCACAGAGTTTTTCTCAACCTTCTCAAAGAGTAAACATTGCTCCAGTGAATTGCAATGTGGAGATAAGACAACTGCTCTGTCTGAACATGGATTTTAGCTTAATAAAGTGTTAGAAAAAATACAAGAACATCGTTAAATCCTTATGAACAAAATCAGAAAAGTGAATTCATCATACATCAAAGTTTAAATACAGAAACATTATTTTCTTTTTTTTTTTTTGCAGCTTTTATTTTCATGTTGCCCTGTAGTTCAAGTTAATGATTTTGTTCTAGCCAATATTTTGCTAAAAAGATATTAGATGGACTACAAGTTAGTACAAACTTTGTGCTTGTCCAAAAATTTGATGAAAGTATGGCTTAATAATCCTAGTCATATACTGAAAACTTACTCACTATCAGACTTTCCGTTAAAGTACAGTCTATTGAAAAATTACACTCCCAGAGAAGCTAAAAATGCCACCTCTAGCTATTGTTTTTGCTAACTTTAATTTGGTCCTCTGAACTTCTGTAGAAAAACAGATTTGTCTAATCTACAGAACAGAAAAGAAGATATCTGCTCTTACAAGAATATTTTTCTTTCTGCTCTTTGCAGGAATGAATACTGGAAATGTAATGTTGGCCAAGGAGTATTGTTTCCTCTCAAAGATAAACAACTTTGCTTTGTTCATCTTCTAGAAAGCACATGGTAGGTAACTTCCTTATCAAAGAATATTTTGTTCTTAAATTTTTTGTTTAAAATTTCAAACTTCTACAGCATCTTTGAATATGGATGAGAAAGCACCCAAGAACATGTTCTGTTGTTAAAAGCTCTTGTCTGATCCGAAGAAAAAACCCAAACAGCTAAAATCCAAGACAAGAACTGTGGTTGCAGACTCCCCTTTCCACCTTTAACATATCTTTTCCTAAAAGAAGACTGGTTTGTATGTGAGATAAGAGATCCTGAAAAACACTGTTTGAAGCATATGATTATGCATCCCATATAACAAAACATAAGCTGTGTGGTAGAGGGAGGGCACCTTTCACAAAAAAAAGATATTTACAGTGTACCTTGTTGAGCATATTTGATGGATGATACATTTATGATAGAATGAATACTAACGTTTTAGATGTTATGTTTAGATGTAACATAAAAACATTATATATATTAATCTCACTTTACCTAATGTATATTTTTGCCTCAGATCTTTGTTGAAATATTTGATTTTGAACTCCATAGGGTTAAGGTTAATTTCATGCCAGTGTATATATAGATTGAACTCAATGGACCAAGTGTCTCTGAAATGTTTTAGCTCAAGCTTACTTCTGCAAGTCCACACTGGGTTTCCTCATGACTTAAAGTTTTTCCTCAGTGGGTTATGTAAAGTTGAACTAGTGATCCCACTTCCAGGTAAAAAAGATGAGAGTGCACTATAGCCTGCAGCTGCTTACTGACTCAGAAAGACTAAAGAATAACAGACTGGCAGTCTCTTCTTAGGCTGAGAAACTGCCTCCACAAAGCTAGGACTAAAAGCCATGGATACAGCCATGTGCAGATTCACATTTTCAGAAGGAATTTTGTTCACCAGGAGCACATTTTCAGAAAGAACTTTCCTCATCAACTCGTAACGAGTTTAAAATCATGTAATCTGTTTTCTTCCCTTATTCTCTCAATTTGTGCTACTATCAGGAGATCAAATTAAACGGCATTTTTAAATAGAGTTTTAGAAATGTCTTTATTATTATCAACTATTTGCCAATATGTTTGAACAATTTGTGGTTTGACCTGTTTGTGTACTGGTTACTTCAACTATTAATTTTTTCAGACATCTGCTAGATCCCACTCTTTTGTTTCTTCTCTCCAGAAAGCATAGTTGCAATTTTAAAAGCAGGGACTAGTGAATAATGGATTTTTGCAGAAAACTTTCAAATGAATAAACATGAGAACTGAAATCCATGTAGTTTTCAAAATGCACAAAGATTTTTCTGAATACAGGGGGCTAAATATGAATAGTTCAACTATTTTTTCATGCTTTGGTTCATGGAGATGTTCCTGAATCAGTTTGTTCCTGCTGGTGCAGCTCTATTAAATGAAAGAGACATTCGGGTGGGTAATATATCTGTTAATAGGCTAAAGGAGTGAAGTTGTACCACCTCAAATTTTTAAGGACTTTGACAGTCCACAAATAGAGGTCATCTAAAGTATGTACAAGCTGCAACTGTTTTGGCAAAATCACACTGGAATGAATCACATGATCATGTAATTTACCAAGGAACAGAATCCCAGATACAAAAGAATTAATAGTCAATATTTATCTAATAGCATCAAACAGATGATTCACATGCTGAGTCTATTAGAAATTCTTCCTCATCATTTAATAAAGCTTGAATAATGTGGTCTTAGGCAGAAATCTTGTGTCCAAGACAATGGACACAGGACAATACTTTTTACAACAGAAACCATAATTTCCTGTTTTCTTGCCTCCCACCGTCCCAAATTCATACATTTTCAGAGACATAAATAAAAGTTAAAATACAATTTCCAAAACCAGCCAACTGGCAACACCTTAGTTGGGAAATACTACAGTATCCTGACACTTGTAAAATAATTTGTTTAGTTATCTATTACAGTATTCAGCAGCACAATTATTAGTGTTTGTTTCTACTATATAGAATCATGGAATCATAGAATGTTAGGGGTTGGAAGGAACCTCTAGAGATCATCTAGTCCAACCTCCCTACTTGAGCTCATGATAATTTTAATGAGAAAGAGGCAATTTAACAGCATAAATACATTAAAAACCCATATTTTTCAGTGGTTCAATATTCAGTCTTCTATCGCTAGTCTAAATAAAGTGTTAACATGAATAAGTAACAAGGCTAAGCTAAGCACAAAGTGATGTACAATCCAACATATATGAAAATGAGAAGCTGCCTTTGTGGACATTTGGGAAATAAATTAAAATTAAAATATAAACTTTTACATTACAGACTTTCCCATTAAAAGGCTCAAGTTTTAATTGTGCTACTTGCACTTAATGCAGCTATTTTGAAAAAAGAATAAATACATTGTGATATTTTTCATCTAACAAGGTACAACATTTTGTTTCTTGAATGCTGTTTATCCGCTACAAGAAGTTGAAAATATCTGTAATTCCCCGTGACTGATCCTGCAATCAAACAAGGAAGCAAACCTGACCCTGAAAATTTCTGTCTGTGAGGACACAGCTGAAAAGTTTGTTTTCTAGGTGTGTAATATGCATGTTTTAATGTTAAATTTTGTTGAGACCTCAAAATTAATTAATCCCCTTCTTTTATCTGTCTGAAAACAGTGAATAGACCTTTACACAGAAATAAAAAAGCCATTCTCGTCAGTGGTAAACCTGACTGTTCATGATGAGCAAAGGTTGGATAGTGCCTGGGCGATGCACAATGGTTAATAAGATGCGCAAGAATTACTAGTAGAGATTCCAAAATTGGAGAACAATTTCCATTACTCCAGTTTTGTAGATGTTGAGTCTTTATTTCCCTCGATATATGAGTAAAGTACACATTTCTATATTGGCTATCAAAGTGTGAGAAATTGTTGAGATGAATAGGCATTTTAATTCTAAAAAATCCCTCCTTACACTTGTAGGAGGAGTGCCAGGCACTAGCGCTTCACAGATGGCAGTCAATGCCTCTAAAGATAAAATAGAAACTCCACAAAGGAAAGGAGCTGGTGTTGGCCTCCCTTACCTAGAGGCTGCCCCAGTAAAAGTCCATTCATGGTGTGACAGACTTCAATGGAATTTCATACCCTTGCCACAAAATGCTTTTTACCTTCCATACTCCGTGGAAACACAACAGCCAGTAATACCAAGGGGAGAAAGAGTAGTACCCAAAAAGGAACAGAATTGTGGAAGAATCCGGACTGCATTACCAGACAGAAATGTAATCAGTCTGGGGATGATGAGGTGAAAAAGTAAATGTCACCTTGGAAACCTGAGATAAACTCATGAAAAATTTAGTGTTTTCCCTATGAGGGAGAAAATGACAATCAGATTAATATTGAAACAAATGTTTTTATTCAGGTTCTCAGTGCAGGTAAACAAATTCCCAAGTGATGTGAATACATAAAGTATTTCTTTCTTCTCTTTCTAAAGTGGACTATGCATCGCAGCCATCATTGACATATCAATGTGCTGAACAGGTCAGAGAAATAGGCGTAGAAACTGATTCTGGTTAAATTTTATTTTGATATCTGGAAAGGAGTTCTGTGGTAGTATCGTTGCGTGTTTAATTTGTTTTCCTAGTCTGATTTCTCAAGTGGGAGAAGGAAGAAGGCAAAAGATTTATGATTAATATTCAACAGAAACTTCAGAAAATGTTTCTCCAATTCAAGTTTCGCATTTTCTTTTGTTCTTTTAAGTTTCACGTGTCAGTCTTTCTTGATTGTTAATTTGCCACACAGAGATTTGGTAGCTTGCTGAGAAATTCAGTTTTCCCTTTTGTGTACTCAGAGTTAAACTCACACGCCAGGTTTTGTTTCAGTGTGAACAGCAGACCAGAAGTACATATAATTTCAGTGCCACAGTAGTTGAGATCAAGGCAAAGTTTCTTATCCCACCAGCTCACCAGCTTCCTGACAAACGCTGGTTCCACACAATATCCTGGTGATAACCAGAAGATAACTCAGTCGTGCCAAAGCCCACACAGAAGTTGTCAATCTGTAAGTTTAAAATACAGCTTCATTGTTAGCATGAGAGATTTTTAAAATGTAACTTACAGAAATTTCCTAAACTTTAGGCACAGATTTTCTTTGCTTATTTTCTTTCCTAACCTTTGCTGTATTTCAGTATCACCCTCTAGCACTCATTATGCATTCACATCTGGATGTGTTGTGCATGCACAGTTTTCATAATGTCTTTACGCATTTGTGTCAACATTTTATTCTTTGAAATTCTCAGCAATTTTAAATTCCATTGTTCCACTACAATTATTCCTCTCCTAGCTGTATAGACATTTGTTTGTACAGTTTAGTTGCAGTGGGGTTTCATTTAAGTTGAAGAAATACTTGGATGGAATAAAAATAAGTAGCTAAACAAGGTATGTGCAGCAGCTAAGCAAATATTATTAATTAATATGTATTAGAGTATTCTTAAAGTAATTAAAAAGTCAGCTTTTAAAGCCACCAATCAATTTTGATTGTTTATTCTGATTCCCTGAGACAGGTCATGAATTTTTGTCTATCAGTTTCCAAATCTAGCTCAAGAACTGCAAAATCAGCTTCAAACCAGGCTGTTAATGAATAAACTACAGCTTAAATATAAGTAAAGCTGGGAAACTATGGAAACTGTAGCATAAGGTCTTAGGTTAGAAAAAACTCATACAGTGATAATTTATGCCTAGTCTTTATCTTAAAAGTACCTATTTCATCCTGTTTATGTAAGATTTCAGTTAAGAGATCCTTACATCCTCATCAGACTTGACAAATTACAAATTTTCAATCCACTAATAGCGCTCTGCACCCAAAGGAAAAAATCTGCATGTTTTATCTGGAAATGATATTTAAAGTTGGGATGTGTAAAGTTTTGTCTAGGCAACAGCTTTCCCAAAGACACTAGTTGATTACCACTGGCAGGGAAAAGCCATGCTTCACATGGGTAAATACATAATAACAGCAGTTGATTTAAATACTGGTGGATATCCTACAAAATCTAACTTGCAGTATTTTAAACAGACCACATAGATTTTTCTGGCTCTTAAAGTAAGAGGCAGCCCTGGTCTGAAGCCTGCAGCTGTGCACATCACCTTCTGCACTAACCCTCCAGGTCCCCAGCAGTATGTTTATAACAGAGCTCACTGTCAGGGCTGCTTCCAGGCACTGAAGCACACTGTGTCTCTCCAGATACATTAATTTTCTGTCCCCAGAACACACTGTGGAATAATTTATTGCTCTAATCCCCAGTTCTGTGTTTGGTCCATGACAGGCTCCAGGACCTTGGCTGTGTTCAGTGCCTGCTGGAGGACCCGGGAAGGGCTCACCAGTTCCCACATCTCCACACATGGTTAGGACAGAGGCTGTTCTGGCTCATGTGGTGCTTAGCGACACGGTTTAGTGGTGGACTTGGCAGTGTGAGGTTAATGGTTGGACTCAATGCTCTTAAAGGTCTGTTCCAACCTAAAGGATTCCATGATTCTACAGTTCTATATTGTATCTATGTTGTCTCTGAGGACCAATGCGCAAGAAGAATCAGAAACCCTGTCTTGGACTTGGAGGCTGATTTTATTTCTTTTCTTTTGCACAAGCTGAACCATCCTAGCATTTGAATAAAGTAGAAATAAGACGTTGGAAATAAGAAAAACCCTAGCTTTTACAGCATCTGACAGTCAAACTCTATTAACACATAATCATCTTGTTTGAATCTAGTAACTACAGGTTTATCACTCAGGGTGGGACAAATTTTCCTGCTTGGTTCTTCATAAATCATCTGAGCAGTGAATTCACTTGCTAATTTAAAAATGCATGTAGAAATTTGTATTTCATATGAAATTCATTCTCTTACATATTCATGGCAAGAATCTCCACCAAACTGTAAACTAATGAAGAACTCAACCTGAAGAAGCCAGGAAAAAGTGCATCAGGTGTACTTAGCATTTTATTTTTTTCATCGGTTCCTGTCATACAGAAGCCAGCTGGTAAAATATTTTCGGGGTTTTTTATATGCATGGAGTAAGGGAGTAAGGGTATTGTAAAGAAAAACGAATGTCTACCAGAATCTTAAAAACTGCTGTGTTGATATGAATACCTGGAGTTACCTTTTTTTCTTACTCTATTTAATGTCAGTTCTTATAAATGTTGATTTCAAATGTCTACAAGCCTAATCATAGTAATAGGAGAGATTCAACAATTCTCATGAGGAATTTCAAATAATACTAACACCAGCAGTTATATATCACAAAATGGAAAACAAGAACATTATTTACATTATCCTCTTACTGTCTGCAGAAACATTTGTGTTGCATTGGAGGCCAATAACTTGATTTGCTTTCATAAGTCATTACGGGTGATTTATATGGGCTTGAGACAATTTTCCATTTATCCTTTGTCTCTGAGGATAAGGAAATATAAGTAGACAAATGCAACAATCTAGGAAAGCCTGGTGCTTTTCTGCATCATTTTAATGAGGCATTATAAGAGCCATAAGACTGTGCACAGAAAGTAGTAGTTTCTTATTACAATTGAATAGAGATGAAGAAACCCTCTGTATTCATGATTATACTTTACAGAATAAATGATGAAGAAGGTAACATTTAATTCTTCCTCAACCTGACAGAAAAGGAAGACTGAATATTGGAAATTCTATATATTTTTCATGCAGTCATAACTTACTGATAAAGTTCTAGCAATACAGATGCATAAAGGTTGGGTGTTACTCAGACCCTGCAGACAAAGAGGAGCATCACCCAAGCAGACTTTTGCAGATGGAAAGCCATGCAGTGTGGCTCTGACAACACCAGAAGGTGTCCTATGGGTTTCTCTGCAGTCTGGTGTCAATTGCTCCCTCTCAGTAGTCTACTGAGTGTTATTCCTGGAATAACACCCAAACTGAAAGAGTCCATACTCACTTTCTTATGGATCCACCTCAGGTCCACAGAGTTTCTAATCACAACCAAGACTGGGTCACCATTCTTCATGACACCTAGCCCACAGCCCTTGCACAACTTGCATACAGTCTACCATGATTTGTCTACTCTTTCCATGCCATGGTATCCCACAATCAAAATAGTAGGCACCATCTGATTTACATACAATACTATCCAGTAGCATCTCTTAACACAGGGGAGGATCAAAATCTCATCCAGACATCTGAGAACATCAGAATTGCTCATTGTTTTTCCAGTGCACCTGCACTTCATCCCATGCAGGGGTAATTTCTGGAGCTAATGCTCAACTGTGATGTAAGCTACATCAGGACAAGCCCTTTGCAATACTACTTCCATCACAGATGTTTTCTGGTTAGGTTCTATGGCTGAGAAATGCATGATAATGGAGACAGCTGGTCTTCTTACTTTTGCAGAGCCTGGAAGGTGAGGAGAAGGTAAGCAAAAACCTTGGTGTGCTGAATGAACCTGGGAACAGAGGCTGTGTTATATTGTATTGTCAAACACAAGATTTCTGTCTATCAAATCAATCTCAGGATTGCCTACTCCTGTTTGAGAGACCTCCTTGAAATTCCTCACAAGGGCTCAAAAACAGAACAGTCATTGCTGAGTGTGATGAGCACAGACAAGTATGGCTTCTGCAGCCTAATAGCACAATAAAAGTATTGTGAGCTGCTGCACTGGGATTGTGTGCTCAAACTTTTAAAATGTTCCATTGTTTATCTTGAAACTCTGGAGTAATCACTTAATTAATGTGTTAGAATAACTTTCTGATAAGAAATCTGATAACAGAGGCTCCTATTTTCTAACAGAACAAGAACTGATGAGGGGAAGATTTCTTACTATGCTTTTAGCTTATTATTAGGAGTGTATAGAATTGTCAATAGTGATGCAGAATAAGTAGAATTATTTACTAAACATTTCTAGTCCATGGCTCATGTGATATAGATAATTAATTCCTCTCCTCTGTTGATAAAGATACTAATCAAAGATTATATTAAGCCTAAACAAAAAAAAGTGAGACAACATTTTAAAATAGTAGATACAAACAACTTGCATTTAGGAGCTTTAAAACTACTTAAGAACCTCTAGGTAATTTATGTTGACTTATAATGTGCTTTAGAAATTTGAAAGTTTAATTTGCTACAAAATTTAAAACAAGTAAACTGAATGACACTACCAATTCCAGCCTTGTCAGTCAGACACTGATCTGAATCAGGTAAAGAACATGTTAGTCTGATAACAAAAAAACTGAAAGAGTAGAACAAATAACATGAATATCCAGGAAATAGGTATTGTCAGCCTATTGACATAATTTCTTTTTAAATTGAGTAGATACAAGTGAAACTGATGCAATATCCCTGGATATATGTGCCTGTGCAAGGCATTTTAATAGGTGTAAACTTATTTATTGTTCATTAGAACAAGAAGGATTGAAAACGTAAAGTGAAAAGGAAATAACCTCACCACACCTGCACAATAGAGAACACGATCTGCAGAGGCATCCTGATATTCAGCTGGCAAAAGGCCTTAATGCAGCCTTCCAATGTTTAAACAACTGTATTGTGGCAGCTTCCATAATTACTATTGTGGTAACTGCTTCTTAAAAACCTCCAGTTCAAGAAATATGTTGATAAAGTAGGAAAAGGCTAGGGAAGAATACAGGAATAAACAAGGATATGGAAACCACATTTCATGGAAATATATAAGTACTTGATTCAGTTGATGAACACTTCTTCAATTTTATTTGCATATCAATATCTTTTGGCTCATACACAACTTCACCCTAAAAGAAAAGACAATAATGATCAACAGGGGCAAACTAGTTTGAAGTTTCCGTGAATTTTCCACCTCCAGAGTATTTCTTTTTCAAGGCTGGAAGCTCTTAGTGATAGTGTACAGTTTGATGGTTTACTGACTGTAAAAGCTGTGGTCTCTGGCCATATTAAATCATGAGGAAGAAGTACTTGGGATGACCTCTGAGACACAGGAATACTACTTCTCTTAGAAACAGCAAATACAACCCCGGGCAGTTCATGGAAACAGAGGTCACGCATTTTCTGTAGACTCCATCTCCACCACAACTCCTACGTCTCTATTTCTTTCACATGGGCTCAATGTAAAAAGAAATAAAGCCTCTTGGAGCCATGCTGGCAGGGATAACTCCTAGTAATAGATGCATCTCTGGATTTTCCTAGATGATCGCTACTGGAAATCTGCATAAATTTTCTAAGTCTAAAACCCGCTTCAGGCAATGGGTCTTCAGCTCAGTCCTCTGCGAAATAGGATGGCCATAATCACAAGAAAAATACATAAAAGTGCAGTAATGAATTAAATTCCAAGACATTTTATACTCCTAGCATATTTAAACTGATACTTTTCAAGGATACTGAAGAGTTTTTTTTAAAAAAAATCAGATGATCATACTTTAGCATTTTTCAGTTTTCTTTGTGAGTCTTAAACGTTGTTGTTCTTGACGCAGACGAGTGACACAAAGGAGCATAAATTTCTAACTGCATGCTTCCAAAACATATTTGAAAGTATGACTTCAAAGCTCTTAGTGAGATAAAACAGCACCACAGTTTAATAGGAATGCATATACCATGTTTACCAAGTTAAAGAGGAGAGAAGGATAAAGTACATTTTTTGCAATCTTAAATAATTGCTCTGTTTTGACTAGAAGGCTAGGAAAACTTCATCCGAGTAAAAGATAAACAGCAATGTTACCTCGAACACCCTATGTTTAGCCATGTGTATAACCTAACCTTACCTTTGAACTGATGTGCAGCATTTTCTTATTAGTTCTAACTCCTTGCAAAGGTTTTATGGTCATACCAGGTTTTAGATTTGGTGCCAATATACTAAACAGTTACAGTGATATCTTAATTGATAGTACTAAGAGGACTGTATGTAAGTATCTAAAACATGGCCCGTACTGGGACTAGTCAAGTGAATATTGCAAGCACACATTATTCTGCTCAGGGAAACAGAAAATTTCATTGCTAATTGTTCATAAAAGATTTATTTAACTGGAATTTACATTTCTTTAAGTGACACTTCCAGACAGAGAATGTCTAAGCTCTCATTAAAGTACATTTTATTAATAATTAGTTAGTACATATAAATTAATTTGTCAAAGACAATTTATTTCCCTCACCCTATCCCTTTTGTACAATAGCTTGTCTGCATAAACTTGATTTTCGTCTTCCAATCTGAAAAGGGATTCTTAGGAGATAAAGCATAAAAAATTCCAGAGTATATTCACTAATGCCAAGCCAACCTTGTTAATGTCAGACTCAATAGAGAAAAACCAGCATAAAGAAATCTACTACCCTGATTTTAGACACTGTTTGGCCTCAAATTAAAATGCCTGAAACAGGACCATGCTTCCCATTATGCATATATTCCTGCTGCAGTAAGCACTTGTGCAGCAAACATAAATCAAGGAAAGTGAGATCTCATTCTGAACCATTTTGCATCATAGCATAACTGGTAAAGCCAAGGAAGGGTAAGAAGATTTATTCCATTAAGAACGACTGCAAATCAGCTTTACAACAAGAACTCAGAGCTTCCCTGACCACAGGAAATATCCATGTTCTTAACCCATTCCTGTGAATCAACATCTTTACTTTTAATAATTGCAGAGAGAAATCCTGGATTCCTGACATCTATTGTATAAGCTGCATTTCAACTAGATACAGATATATTAATTATTAATCTAGGTATTATTTTTGTTGCTTTTATTTGTGTTGAAGTTAATATCAGCTGCTGGATGGCCAACCAGCAGCTTGATATCATAGGGCAATTGCTGCCAGTCAGGAAAGGGTTCAAGGTTATGAGTTCACCAAGACTGTGCGCTGGGATGCTGGAGAAACACAATCAGGCAGGGCTGGAGCAGCGTGGGAAACAGGGGCTGCTCACAGGTAAGAAACAGAAGGGGAAAGGGAGGGCAGGAAGTGCTCTGAAAGAGGGAAGCTCTGTCATACACCTTTGGCTTGAGTGTATTTGGTTACTTTATATAGTACCTTATATAATATCCCATGGATATCCCATGAGGGGTCATTTATTCAGACAGAGATTTCAAAGAAAAGCTGCATCTTGTGTGGGATGAAGACTCCACTCTGACACAGGAGTGTTGATTTACTGTATCTTTGGACAGAAAGCAAGAAATCTAATGGTCTCTGAAACATGTGGGCTGCCAATAGCTTAAGGCAAGCCTTGAAAGGATGTTGTTAATATGGGTGTCCTATTCTTCCAAGATGTTTGTTTGTAAATGTCTGCTCTTGGCATACATTACTGTGAACTTAGGAATCTTCGTCATTAACTGGGCTCACATCCCATATGATGCATGTATTGAGGCTCCAGAGATTAGAGGGCAAAGTGAAGGAGAAAGAGCAGTGCTGAATGAAAGTATTTTTTTAAAAAGAAATAGGACGGAATAGATAACCTGGAAACACTGAACACTGGAGACTTGAGCCTTGAATGAACTAGCTCTCGGTCACAAACTCAGGGAGTGTCTTTGCTGTTGAAAATATACAAGGTTACAAGCAAATTCCCTTTTTACCCATACTTACCAGGCAGAACTCCTTAGAGCACTAAGAGGACGGAGTTGAAGGCTTTGGAATGTGGAAACAGAAGTACTGCTGGCCCTGTCCTGGCTGCCTGTCCTGCGTGATGTGCTATTTTAGCACAGGCAGGCTATCCACTGGAAGCACATGGGCTGACTTGGGTCCTGCTCCATACCCTCAGCTGCACAGGTAGCAAGTTCTGCTGGAAGGGTGGGGAAGAAATTTGGCATGGCAGTGACCTAACCACTCCTCACTCCTGAATGATATCATCTGCAGGGGAATACAGTATTTTTCAGCTCCCATAACTGACTTATTTTATTGCCCATATCTTTCCTGAACATTCCTGAGACCAATTCCTATATTTTTATGGCACAAAGTCAGGCTGAGAACTGAAAGATTTGGTTAGGATTACTGGGAATGTGATAATCTATGTGGAAATTGCTTTTAAACTACCATTTTGTGTGATTCAAGTCAGGCTTTGTCTCCCCTTTTCTCCTTTCCCACTTACTTATTTTTTGAACACATGATAATTACCTAAGTGAGAGAATACAAAGTACCGATTTGTGTTTTTTTGGTCTGCCAACATAATAAATGTTCACAGAGTTTTGTTTTTAATCTTTAACAATAGAAAAACAGATGGTATGAGTAACTCTGTACTGTTCTGTACACTATCAGTATTCTTAAAATGATATGTATACTAACCTTGACACAATCTCACAGCACACCCGGGAGGGGGAATATTGTGGCAGCTGTGTTAGTATTTTTGTTACAGTGCAGTGGCTGTTTCTGCATGCACAGAATCAGACAATCAGAGAAAGACTTGTTGAATTGTGCAGGTTGGAAGAGACCCCTGAGGCCAGTTTCTCCATCCTCCTTCTCAAAACAATGCCTGTCAGAGCAGTTTGCCCAGGGCTGGATGTCATCAAATCTTGAATATCCCCAAGGATGAAGATCCCACAGACTCTCTGGATCACCTGCTCTAGTGTTTTGCAACGCTCATAGTGAAAATATTTCCTAGTGTCTAATGGGAACTTCCATTATTACAGTCTATGTCTGTCCACTCTCATCCTATCGTTGTACAACTCCAAGAAGAGTCTGGTTAAGTCTTCTTTACAACCATCCACCACATAGTTGCAAACAGCAATAATATCTCTTTGGAGCCTTCTCTACTTTAGGCTGAACAAATCGATTTCTCTCAGCCTCTCCTTGTATGCCATGTGCTCCAGCCACCTCCCAAACATCTTGGTGGACCTCCATGGCACCTCAGGCATCCTCCAAAGCTGAAATTTTCAGTGTAAACTCTCCTTCACAGAACATGCAATTCCCTTGCCCAGCTGGTCCAGCCCCTGATCACATCCCACAAAATCAGGCAGCAAAAACCACTGAACTTGAACTCTCATAAACAAGACCTACGTCTTACATGCCAATTTTTCACAGTATTTACTCTCACAGATTTTTGGGCCGTCTTTTGAGAGCCTGTAACACCTAAAAACCTGATACTTCATCTAGCTCAGAAGTATAACGTGAGAGACACAGCACAACTAGGGAAAAAAGAAATGCTTCATTCATGTCTATCCTTCTTCCCAGTAAGTGTTTAGACAGTCTTCCGTATCTCCCCTCAGCCTACTCTCTCTCAGGTCTTTTTGTGGTTTCAAACTCCTCACACTATCGAGGCCTTAACATTTGCATTACTTTCCTATTTTTTAAAGCAGAATAAAACTCAAACTCCTGAACTTAGTAGTTTGCTCCTGTTGGACATGAACAGTGATAATTCTTGACATGTCACCACCCCATCTTCATGGGAGCTCATCTACTGCACTTAGATACAGCTCCTTGTGCACAGGGTTAAGATAAACTTTCATGTTTTGTGCAGAAGATGACAGTAGTTCAGTCAAATGGCAGTTCATCTAACATGCTTTAAAGTATTAACTGTCTTCCTTAGGGCTGCACCTTGAACACAGGGGCATGTGGGCTTACAAACACTGAGAAGCAATTACTGTAGCAGCCAACATGAACTGGAATCACAGCCTGACCAAGGGATTTCTTTCTTTCTGTGTATAGCTCATTTCGTAATTGTTTTCCATACAAATGTGATGTGAACTTGGCCTTAATAAACCACAGGCTGTGTTTCACGCTCATTCTCTTGGAAAGTGCAAACCACATTGTTCCAAGTTTACAGATGTTAAGTATGGGTTTATATCAGTTCAAGCGTAATATTAACTTAATTTATGAGGAAATATGGCTTGTACTTTGGGTCTTTTTGTCTTCTCGCCTGTCACTGAAAACTATTGTTTGCTTTTGATATGTGCTGTCTCATGTCAGGGCATCAGTAATCTTAAATGATTATGCTTGCTGGGGCTCTGTAAAAACTTTTAAGGATAGAGATGTATATGCAACATATTTGCTACTCTACTGATTTCCATTAAACAGACACATTGCCTGTAAAACTGCACTCATTTTCATTCAAAATCCACTTTAGTAAGAGTATATGGCTTGAATTCTTTCAACTCATGAGTACAAACGATTCATCCTTGTATTCTTTCATGGCGTTTCTGCCACTCGTTTCCTCTGTTTATATTCCATAATAGCTTCTGTTTACTCTGTTGCTTCTCCCTAGCAATTTACTCCATTTATCCTTAAGTACATCCAAATATTTGATCACAAAACTCAAATAGCAGCTCTACCAATTAGGGGGAAACAACTTTGATGTGTCTAATTATAGATGAAACAAGACCAAATGTGGGTACTTACAAGAAAGAATATCAAGCAGAAAGACAAGCAGCCAAGACAATCTTTTGGTTATGAAGTCATGACCAGTTTAGAGGGATGGAGAGGTCGGACCCTATGGAGGCAATGTGAAATTAAACAAATAAATATCATGAAATTAAGCAAGATTGATAGGCAGAAGAAAATACTGCAAATAAATAGTTTTAAATTCAAGAACGTTCCTCCTAAAGGAGGTTTACTTAGGGGGCTGATGTATAACACTAAATAATAAAATCGTCAGTCACAATCAACATCTGGCAATACATGTTCAGTATATGTAAAAAATAAATTAGTTGGAAAGTAGAATTAGTAAAGAAAAATTTAGATTGATAACAAAATTAAGCAACAAACCATTGCATAATGATGAAAAGATTTAATTTTTTTCTATGAAATCCTTTGATAATATTTCAAAATTAAAAACAACATAAAAAATACATTTATTGAAAATTCTAGAAAGAATAGTCCAACAATAATTTCTCATCATCGGTGTGCTACATGCAGAGCCTAATCCCAAAGTCATTTGATGTTTTAGGCTATCTCTCCATGTATTTTAATGGTGATGGGATTCCCAAGGTCCCCTGAGCAGGCATTGTCAGTCCAGGACATACGTTACGAGTAGGACAGGAACCTTATCCCATTTCTTTCCTAGTACGTTTAACACAGGTGATACTACAGTAACAAAACACAGGAACTGTTGTCCAAGTACCTTTGTTGAGTCTTTGTTCCTTTTTCACCAAGGCTGATATAAAATATAAGGCAAATTCAAGAAATTAAATAAAGATTTAAAGTTGAGGTGTGAAATAACGATTTATTTATAAATGGATAGAAAAAGAGGATACTATTTAATCCAGAGGAGAGAGGGCAACAGAGCAAAAAGGCTCTCTAGAGTCATGTTAAGGGAAGGGTACTTCATGACCACAGATTTTTGTCATATTTCTAACACAACCTGTTAAAACTCACTGGAAAATTACATCCTATTTAGTGCATTGACATATCTTGACAGGAGTCAGAAATGTTCTTCTTCTTTGTTTCTAACAAAAAATAAACTGTCCAAATGTCATTTAAAGGCAAACAGGATTAATCCGATCTTGAAAACTAAACGGTTCTGGACATGCTTTCTGGCCAGGAGATTTCCCAGATGCCATGAGCACAGGCCATGAATTGTGACTGAAAACTTGGCAAATGCCAGACCACCGCAATCAAATGAGTGGAAAGACTTCTTTTGGCCCAATCACAGCTGCTGATTTGAAAGACGGGAATAATTTGGTTTTAGTGGGGCCTTGTGACATATTCAATTCTGACAACTCCCAGAGGCAGAATGGAGGGATCTGACCCAGGCTGTCAACTTCCAGTTTTTAATGACACCACTGGGTGAAAAACAGGACATGTGAGCAAAGTACAGGCATGTTGGAAGGGAAAATTCAAGGCCGACTAATTAGTGACACTTGAATTTCAGACTTTTCATATCTTTACATTAATTAGTTTAAAATTTTAATTTTTATACAATGCTTAAAAATGTATTTCTTTCATCTGACACCCCAAATCTTCATTTCCCGAGCTGTCAATTTATCAGGTACTTTGTGGTCACAGTGAGGATTCACAGCCCTCAGGCAGAGACTAATTCGTTCCACATTGGTATATACTGGGAATCATTTGTTTGATGTCAGCAGAATGACAGCAAGGCAACACAAATGACTGGAACCAGGTCCTCTATCTGTAAGGATTTTTTGATTTGATGATGATAACCAAATAAGACATACCCAGGTTCCCAGAAGTATTTTTATGAACAACTGTCAAATTAGCTAAAAGTAGAATCTAGAAGCTGACATCAACAAATTGTTTCCATCCATGTTTTATTACACAGCAGATAAATGTTCTAATGTAAGCCTTTGAAAACATGAATATTCTTAAGCAGTAAAAGAAAATTCACATTACCCATCATAAGGGAGAACATTACAAATTCAAATCACTTGAGGCTTAAGTGCTCTGGTTTTATATTTTTTACAGTGCTTTATTTCTTCCAAGTATTACACAAATATTTGGTCATCACTAGATGAACACTGCAGAAGAGTCTGTGACTCCTCCAACCTTTCCTGTCCTGTCCCCACTCAGCCATTGACTGTTGCTCCCTCAGTTCAGCCAGGTGAACAAACTTCTTGATACCTCTCAAGGCATTTTTTTTTAAGGCTGCAAGGTCTTCCTCAAAGAGCATCCAGGAGTGACAGAAGGAAAGTAGCTGATCCCATGCTGAAGTTGTTAAGTAGTGCTCATATTCCTTCTCTTTCTGAATAAGATGAGGGCAGAAACTTTTGCCTATAAAGATGAGATGGATTATTTTAAATTTCATGTACCATTTTTATCTCAGTGATTTGCCCAAAAAGTGTTATTTGAGTGTTTCCTCTCGACCAGACTACTGAAATGAACATACTTTGCCCAAGATATCAACACAAAAGTTAGAAACACAGCTATGTGTATTTTCTCCTGTTTTCTATCTACCAGACTGTAACATCTCACGTCTTTCATGAAATTTTGCAGACCAAAATAAGAATGAATCCTTCATGCAAGGCTAATCATCCCTTGGATTTGTATAAAGAGCAAAAGGTCAGGAACACGTCATCTCACTTAGCTGTTTTCGGAGGTCTGTATCTCCATACCAGTCAACTAGGAACAGACTCACAAGCATTAGGAATAGTCTACAAAATCCGAGTTCTTTATTTTTCAGCCTTTTCTGAAACTTACTAGTGAGCCATTAGGAGGGCATCAGTAACAGCTAAGGAACATTTTGCTGGGATGAGATGGGAATCCAGAGGATTGTGCAGAGGTCTCAACAGAGAAGTAACACTGGTAACTTTGCTTGAGGGTCTTCTTGTATTTTCAAGGTCACATTATACTAATGTTATTATAATGGCCTGAAAGTAAAGTAAGAAGATGCAATATATTTAAGCAAGATAGTAAGTGAAAGACATCTGTCCCGATATTTTACAATTCTCATTAACTACCACCAATTGTTCTCAGTGTAACAGCAAAACTTTGACACTGCAGTCCCTGCTTTAGGTTTTGTGTGTGTAAAGAACAGAATAGCTCAGATGGAAGTGACCTCCAACGACCACATAGTCAAACTACCTGACTACTTTAGGCCTGACCAAAACTTAAAGCAAGTTATTAAGGGCCTTGCAAAATGCCTATTCTGCTGACAGGTTTGGGGCATTGACGATCTCTCTAGTAAGCCTGTTCCAGTGTTTGACCACCCTGTCAGTAAAGAAATGTTTCTTAATGTCCAGTTTTATCAGGAGCAGTGTGGCCAGCAGGAGCAGGGATTTAATTCTGCCCCTGTGCTCAGCACTGGTGAGGCCTCACCTCGAGCCCTGTGTGCAGGTCTGGGCCCCTCACTGCAAGAAAGACACTGAGAGGCTGGAGCGGGTCCAGAGGAGAGCAAAGAGGCTGGGGAAGGGACCAGAGGTAAAGTCCTGTGAGGAGAGGCTGAGGAAGCTGGGGGTGTTTAGCCTGGGGGAGACTCAGGGGGGACCTTATCACTCTCTACAACTGCCTGAAGGGAGGTTGTAGTCAGGTGGGGATTGGGCTCTTCTCTCAGGCAACCAGTGACAGGATGAGATGACATGGCCTGAAACTGCATCAGGGGAGGTTTAGGTTGGATCTCAGGAAGCACTTCCTCAAGGAGAGGGTGATCAGGCATTGGGATGCACTGCCCAGGGAAGGGGTGGAGTCACCGTCCCTGGGGGTGTTTAAGGAGTCTGGATGTGGCACTTAGTGCCGTAGTCTAGCCAATGTGATAATGTTGGGTCATAGGCTGGACTTCTCAGAGGTCTTTTCTAGCCTCAACAATTCTGTGATTCTGTGAACCATTCCCATGCATATATGTATGTGTATATGTGTGTGTAAAAGGAGAGACACAGATTCTTCTTTACAATTGTTATACACAAAACTAATCCTCCAGTAGTTTTGATTGAGCTGAAAATTTATATAAATCTTTTATTTATGTGAAAACAAGTTATTATATAAAATGTCTTCCTAAAACAGAGCAACAGATTCTCTCTATACTTCACTTTGAAAGATATTCACATCCTCTGATATTTATTTAAATTCCATCATATGGTAAAAAAAATATCACTGTGAACACTATTTTTCCACATAAAACAATACCCTGTCTCATGCCAAATTCTGTCATACTCTTCTTTTTATGCTGCTCACAATTTTCCCACTCGTTCTTTCTCTCAAGGCAAAGCTGAGATTAAAGTCCCCTATGATTTAAGACCTCAAATCCTACTGTGTTTGAGCAGATTAAAATCCCAAAGTGAGTAAAGCCTTTCTAGAAATTTTGACATAGATTTACCAAATTTTAAGCTAGAGTGAAAAGTGATCAAAGCTACAGCAAAGCGAGAGCTTACCCCATGCAGCGACTGTATTCCTCAGCCAGCATTTTTCATAGACTCCAAAATCAGCATTCCCATTGTCTACAGGGTCATTTACAAGCAGGTGTTAATTTTACTTAATCACCTAGGGGACAGTGGAAACGTATTTCCAATCCAATTAAAACAACCCAAATCCATGTTTTGATAAGGTTGTAATTAAGGTTTGTATAATGAGTCTGTATGCTGGGTTTCAAACCAGAATGCTAATGTTGCGCTCTTTTGATGTAGCCAACAGATCATATCTCCATGCAAAGTCTATACATAAAGAAGCAGCTTAGCTCAGAGCGTGATGGCTGGGTCCTTGTGTGACCACAGGTTCATTCTTCATGCAGATGGCTGTGCTTTCACTGATATTTGGGTGAGAAGAAGTGACCACAATGTGAGAATGTGAGAGCTGTTCATAAATACTATTATGTAGAGCTCTAGGTCCCAAACACCACCTTTTTTAAGACAGCTTAACATGCAACAACATGGTGGTGACTGAGGGGTTAAGACTCCAGACTTGCTATATGTGCAAAGCAGTTCAAAGCGAGGGCATAATGGAGGAAAAAAATGCAGGCAAACAGACATGGCGAGAAAGCTATTGTCTACGTCACATCATAGCACCTCACAATAATGTCAGGCATGCAACAATTTAGAAAATAAAAACAGTTAACAGCTTTTCCTCATTGAAAGGATGTGGGAGGTTTCTGTTCACCAAAGGTGCCGATCACCACCTGATTAGAGTATGTGGCCCCTCTCTACCCTAGGTAGCTTCTTCCCAATTACTAAATCCAGTCTTTGCAGTGCACCAAAATAATAATGGAAAAGAACAAAGTAGATACGCTATCTTAAAATGTGAGCATGCCAAGGGACACCACTTGAGATGATAAGGGATAACACATAAAACTCACACTTTGAGTGATCTCCATGTCCTCTGTGTTCCTCTTTGGTTCCTATGCTCAGCTAGAGCAGGTCAGCTCTCAGCACTCAGCTTCATCAGGAACTGTATGAACACATTGCTTAATGGAGAGCCCTTACCTAGCAACCCTCAGCTATCTTGACCAGATCCACACCACCCACTTTCTTCTTTTTTTTTCCATTACATTCTTTAGTTTTCTATGTTATCACCTGCTCCCTTCAATTATTCTCTATATTCTGTACTAGAAATTTGCTTTCTTATTCCTTTATGTCTTTTTACTCAGTGGATGTTTCATTTGCTTTTTATTTTTTTCTAAATAAAGCTGTAAATTAAAAGACAATTCTTTTAAAAGGAATTTTAAGAGTTTCTTCTTTAGATTAGAAGTCTAGCAATACAAGAACATAATCTACACAAGCTAGATATTATGGCAGAATACTGTAAGTTTCATACTGGATAATGATTGAGAAACGAACTGTAATTCTGCACATGATGTAGCTGTACCTTGACCAGAAACTGTTCAATGGGACATGTCCTACAGAATACACTTCTGCACTGGCTGGTTTTACTGTATCCTTTTTTCAGATGAAAGGACAAGAACTGCATTAACTACTCTATATACAAACATGAGGCAGATTTATTCATTGTCATAATTATTTTTTGGCTGGTTTTCTATTACCCTTCAAATCATTCCTAATGTTTTATAAACTTTTTTTGACTACTAATAACCAGTGACAACACTTCGGTGGAAAAATCTTTTAGGTTTCGTTTCAGTGATGACAACCAGCTCAGAACACATCACTGTATTAGTGAAGTTGAGGTTTTGTTTGCTATGCTTGTCACATTATTATTTAGCCACTGTGAATTTCAGTTTACCTGCCCAGTTGCTCATTGTTATAAAATATATCTGTAATTCTGGAGTCTGCCCCAGCCTATCCTGAATAACTAGTTATCACAAACTGTCACCTCACTATTTATCCCTTTTCCAGATCACTGGAGAATATAAGTGTAAATATATAGATTTATTGACAATGTAAAGAACAGTGGAGGCCAATTTGCATATATGGCTGTCTCTGTGTAGCTGTACTAGAGGTATTATTCAAATAATAGGGCATATTCAGGAACAAGAAAAGGGAAAACTGTTATGTAGAGACAGGCGACAAAAACTATAATGAAGACAAAATATTTCCATTTATGTTATGGTGAACCAAAGGCCCCCATACTCCTTTGATGCACACACAGCCATTTCAGTACAGTCAAGAACTTGGAGTGGGTAATATTTTTATTCAGGGAAGATTTGAAACCAAAATACTTGAAAGCAGATCAATTCCTTATACCTGAGATGAAGTCAAAGAGGATGGAAAGGAGAATATCTCTATCAAGTTGGGAGACGGGAGAGGTGCCTGAGGACTGGAGGGAAGCAAATGTCACTCCAGTCTTCAAAAAGGGCAAGAAGGAGGACCCGGGTAACTATAGACTGGTCAGCCTCACCTACATCCCTGGGAAAGTGATGGAACGACTTATCCTTGGGGCCATCTCAAGGCATATCAAGGATAAGAGGGTCATTAGAGACAGTCAGCATGGCTTCACCAAGGGGAAATCGTGCTTGACTAACCTCATAGCCTTTTACAAGGATATAACAAGGTGGATAGATGATGGCAGAGCGGTGGATGTGGTCTACCTTGACTTCAGTAAAGCATTTGACACAGTCTCCCACAGCATCCTTGCTGCTAAACTGAGGAAGTGTGGTCTAGACTCTCGGGTAGTGAGGTGGACTGTGAACTGGCTAAGGGGAAGAAGCCAAAGAGTCGTGGTCAATGGGGCGGAGTCTGGCTGGAGGCCTGTATCCAGTGGAGTGCCTCAAGGGTCGGTACTGGGACCAGTATTATTCGATATATTCATCAGAGACTTGGATGAGGGACTAGAGAGTATTATCAGCAAGTTTGCTGATGACACCAAGCTGGGAGGAGTGGCTGACACACCAGAAGGCTGTGCTGCCATCCAGCGAGACCTGGACAGGCTGGAGGGTTGGGCGGGGAAAAATTTAATGATATATAACAAGGGTAAATGTAGAGTCTTGCATCTGGGTAGGAACAACCCCAGGTTCCAGTATAAGTTGGGGAATGACTTATTAGAGAGCAGTGTAGGGGAAAGGGACCTGGGAGTCTTGGTGGACAGCAGGATGACCATGAGCCAGCAGTGTGCCCTTGTGGTCAGGAAGGCCAATGGCATCCTGGCGTGTATTAGAAGGGGGGTGGTTAGTAGGTCAAGAGAGGTTCTCCTTCCCCTCTACTCTGCCCTAGTGATACCCCATCTGGAATATTGTGTCCAGTTCTGGGCTCCTCAGTTCGAGAAAGACAGGGAACTGCTGGAGAGAGTGCAGCACAGGGCAACTAGGATGATTAAGGGAGTGGAGCATCTCCCTTATGAGAAAAGGCTGAGGGAGCTGGGGCTCTTTAGTTTGGAGAAGAGGAGACTGAGGGGTGACCTCATTAATGTTTACAAATATATAAAGGGTGAGTGTCATGAGGATGGAGCCAGGCTCTTCTCGGTGACAACCACTGATAGGACAAGGGGTAATGGGCTGAAACTGGAACATAAGAGGTTCCGCTTAAACTCGAGAAGAAACTTCTTCTCAGTGAGGGTGACGGAGCCCTGGAACAGGCTGCCCAGAGAGGCTGTGGAGTCTCCTTCTCTGGAGACATTCAAGACCTGCCTGGACGTGTTCCTATGTAGCATAATCTAGGCATTCCTGCTCTGGCAGGGGGATTGGACTTGATGATCTTTCGAGGTCCCTTCCAATCCCTAACATTCTATGATTCTATGATTCTATGATTCTATGATTTTCTGACTGGGTCTCACAGTAGTGTGCATGGTTAACTATAAGAGTAAGTAACATGCTGGGAATCAGGGTGCCACTGTGAATCAGATCTCCAAGTGTGCCTCATACCCAGGGAGGTCAAAAAAAGAAGGATCAAAGTTAAGACAGCTATTTATCTCAGGTGGGGATTGGGGCAGAACTGTAAGATATTATCCGAGAGCAGCAGGTATTCAAATCCAACATGGTCAGGCTGACCGCACTAGTCTAGGATAGATCCACATCCTATTCCCTTCCTACCATTGTATTCCTTGAGGATTTTGTTTGTCAGAAGTTTCCGCTAAAACTGGAAAAAAATACAAAGCCTGGCCTCCATCCATAACCAGACCTCCTGCACAAGCCTGGTAAGTCCAGCAGTTCCCAGAAGCTGCAGATTCTCTGCGAGTGTGCCATGGGACCAGTCCAGGGAAGCGCTGAGAAACATCACCCATGTGGAAAAACCAGGCTGTATGGTCCCTGGAAATGTGACCCCCACAGTGCAAAGGAAAGCACAGCTGCTCCCCTGGGACAGAGGTGGGCATGCCTGGGGCTGTGTATGTCGAAGTCTGCTTTAAACAAAACAGCTATTATAAATTAGCAGAGTTAACGAACAGAACATATATACAATCACCTATGCAAAGCACACACACAAAAAAATCTTACAGCAAAAAACCTCACTGAAACAGCAGACAGATTCTTTATATGAGATCTTCACCACTCATACAAGGAACAATTCCTTTGTTTCCCTTTTCTTTACTGACTTACTGCTGGAATGTACTAGAGTGTTTTAAAATCACTTTCTTTTGCCAATACATGATAATCTCAGGCCGTCAAACACAGATACCTTCCACTACTTGTGGTCGTGAATTTGAAAAGCTGACCTTCAAAGAGGAAACAGATCAGATTTTAAGATCAATGATAAAACTGGCAGTAATCAATATGAGATTTAAAAGCGAATTAATTGCAGAAACAGATGTAATTACTGACAAATGGATAGATCATTTAAATTGTCTCAGTCAAATCATTTTATTGGCTTTTGAAAGACAGCAGAAGAGAAGTCGGAGGCAAAATGAGGTTGCAGCAATAATAGCAAGCCAAATGTATCTGGACTTATAAGCAGAGATTCCAGAACCACTGGAGGCCCCCATTTTAATTGCATGAATATCCAAACAGTCGTGTTTGGCATGAAGTAGTCAAGGAGTATCCTCAAAAGTCCACTTTTAGAGAACGGGCACAAATTATAACTCTGGGCTTGATTCACAGCAAATTAGTCATACGTGTGTTGCATAATTTTGCTTCACACAAAGAGCAAGTGGGGAGAGAAGCTGGTGCACTGGCATTTGGAGGAAGTTTGCATGCATGGAGGGGTCATTTTCTGATTCATAGAGGTGTCAAGAGCATAAAACCCTGAATAAAGGGATATGAATAGCTTCAGCCATTCCCTTTTCTGTTCTGTGAGGCTATCGAGCACATATTTGACATGTAAACAGCTTGATAGGGTAAAACAAAACTCACCCATAAAAACCCAAATCAGAATGTGAAAAGGTAAATTTTACCTACTGAAAATCGCAGAAAAGTTGTCGATCTGACTCATCTAAGGAAGGAAAAGTGCAGCGAAATTGATAATTTGGAGAATATAAGGATACAGCAAAATTCAAAAGCAGCTGTTTACATTTTGAGCTTTCACAATAAAAATGTCAATGAGGAATAAATTTTATCCAGTGAAACTGACTTTTTGCAATAAAATTGAAAACTAATTCTTTTGCTAAAAGATGTATTGAAACTGAGAAAAAAAAAAACAACACAGTGGAATAAAGGGATAAAAGCAAGGAAAGGACAAGGGCAGTTAGGTTTTTGGAGCACGGAGAGGAACCTTTGAAAAGAATGTCCTGAGGTCATGCCCGAACTCTCCTGACTGTATTTGCATTTAGCAAAGTAAGACACTGTGGGATTTAGGAAATTGTAGCAGCTGGGAAGAATAGACTTGTGGTAAAACCCACCTAATGCAGACTAAAGCCAACAGTAGCTGGAGTAGCAGAAACTGTTTCTTTGTAACTGAACAACAGATTCCCATAGGAATCAGAGCTCTAAAGATGCGTTGGCATCTAAACCATGGCTGTAATACTTCCAGGCATCCTCTTCCCTACTTTGCTGAATTCACTTGATTGAAGCTGTAGACTTGAAGCTCTTCAGACCAAGGACAACATTTGCCAATTAACATGTTTAGCTAAATAGAATCCATGCTGCAGCTTCTGAAGGACTACTCATAATAAAAAAAAAAAAAAGGAAAAAATGCAAGAAGAGTAAACAGATCTATTATCAGTCCTGCCTTGCTGCTACAGGAAATTTTTAAAAGGTGATTTCTATTCTTTTGGGGCACAGTTAATAAAAATTCCTAATGTATTGATGAGCTGTGAAAAAGTGAATTGTGCCTTCTTGCTTTGTGCAAACCTTGCCAATTTTTATCATGTATCATGACTTCCAATTTGTTTCATAACTTTGTTCATCTCAGACTGAAGAAAAGAAGTTCAGGTTGGTTTAGTTTTGACCCTAATTACCACAAACATGCTAGTATTTGGAAAGGAAAATGCAAAAGTAATTGTCCAGTTCTAAATTCCTGGAAAACGCCTCCCTTCACCCTCCAAAGGCATTACTTCTCTCCTCAGCTTGCCAGGATATGGTAGCACTTAATATTGGCTGGCATGTTGAGATCTCTTGGTGTTGTCATAGCAAGAGTTTCTGTTAGCAGGTTTGGGGAATACTTACATTAGATGCAATTTTTCTCTGAGCTGCATGAGCCAGAAGTTGTTGTACCAGCCAAAAAGCTTATGAATGCTTAATGCAGTACATGTTCTTTAGTAGGATGATAAGGAAGAAGAAAGTTTCATCTCTGATGAAGATTAAATATTGCCGGGTTTTTCAAAACCCCTGTTTCTTTTTCTGGAATGTGGTGATACATTGAATAAAAAGTGAAGCACCATTTGTTGTACTACCAAAACACCAGTTAGCTTTTATAATGGCTACTGTTGGCCATCACATTCACATGCACCCTATTCCAAGAAGATAACATTAACAGAATCTGCAAGGAAAGATGATGCTGGATGTAGAGTGGTACTCAGGATTTTTCATAACTGTGCATCTAACAGTTTATTCTCTTCCTATGGAAATCTAAATACCAACTAGGAAAAATAACCTTCTCCACTCCTGGTGAATGGAGAAAGCTGTCATATTAGCTGTGGAGTTACAACGCTCATATTACAGGTGAGCCCTGAGCTAAAATTAGTTCTAGGATCTCCTTAGCTCACATTTAGTAATGAGCAATAGCATCTCATTTTACGCTTTGAAAGTTAAGATGCCTGAAATCGCCCATTTTGGAATCTGTAATAACAAGTAAGGGAAATGACTGCATTCTAAACACTCAAACTGGGTTTCTGAGCATCCACACTCCAGTAAGCAGACTTACCTTCTGTTGTAACTCATGCTGTAAACCTGTCTCAGCTGTACAATTGAGCAATTTTATCATGTACACAAATAGATTCGGTTTTTAGGAGAGTTCTTTTAAGACACATAAAATCAGAACAAACAGATGGGTTGCAGAAGTGGAAATCATTTTTGGTTTTCATGAAATCCATGCTGTAGACCTTTGGAGACTCTTCTTTTGCATGAGATTTAGTGTTTATATGTCAGAAGCACTGCATTTTAAGAGATATCAAACTAAATTCTGTCTTGTGCTAATCTGAATTGTATAAAATTTTATATGACTTTCTCGGGTCTTAATATGAGGTAAATTACTTTCTGCTTTTATTCCTGTATATTTTATCTACAAAATTTCTTCCCATATGTGGTGAACATTTCTAGAGGTAGTGAATGGAAAGACAAGGGGGGCTTATGCTGAGAAACATATTCCTCTAGTAGAGAATGGGTACTACTAAAATAACCTACTTAACTTTGGTTGCACATTTCCTCCCATAAAATAGCAAAATGTTTTTAAATAGGTTATGGCTGTGTATTAAACAATGAGTATACTTATATACATTATAAATAACTTAGCCTCAGGATTAATTTCAAGATCTCACTTTCTGATTATCTGCACCTCATATAGTTTTATCTACAGTGGGCCAAACTAGCTATCTTTGAGATGAAACCCAGACACCCACATGGATAACTAACCCAGGACTGCTTCACATTGAAAACTTGTTCTGTACTGGGAGTGTGGCAGTGGGAGAGAGACACAGTGCAGGGCTCTTTCTGTATCTCAGTAAAAAAGGCCCAAGAGCATACAGCTTGGTAAGGTAGCTGCTTTAATAAGTGAGGATGTGCCTTTAGACATTCAGTGACTACCGTAAATCTCTAGCCCAGAAAACAGAAGTAGCTTCTGCTTACAAGGAGTGGGCAAAGTTATCAAAAAATGCTTAAAATAATTAGAACTTTACAGAAATAGGAAACCCTGGAATTTATATGTTGACTGCATTGTATGTCCTAGAGTAGAAACTTTGGGCAGTTCTTTACCTTGCAGCATAGTTTGCTCAAATTAACCATGGAAGACATGATAAATCCTTTTTGCTTTACATTGCATAAACTGTTAACTGTCACAAAATTAATATTTAATAATGTCAAAAAAAGCCAGAGAGAACCCTGGTCTCTGGAGAGCTAAAATAGACGCCTTAAGCCTACAAAGAAGTGGGATTTCAGAAATACTCCTGGTTTTGGTGTCTTTCCCGTAAGTGTCTTCTAAGTTGTTATTTTTAATCCTGTTCCTCAGACACCTAGCTATTCTCATTTAGCAGATAGATTACCAAACTGGATTCTGAATTCAGTGTTGGTGGTCACAAATATCATTTTCAACAACTGATCTGTAGACCCAGAATTCTTCTGCTGGAGCTAGTTTGAAAACAACCCAAAGTCAGTTACATCTTTGGCTTCTGACTCCAGTCTGTTGAATGATCTCTGCTTCTTCTCCAACGTGCCTTGTGGATACCTGCACGACATTTTACTTTCAAGTAAATTAGAAAAGGATTGCCAACATTTGTCAAAGGTGCAGGCTGACACAAGTTCTTTCCTGACCCTACAAGAAATGTCTTCAATTTTAGTCTTAAGTGACCTGCTTTTGGTGAGAAATGTCTCCTACAAGTTAATGCATTTGTCATGTTTTTCTTTCTTGATGTAATCTTTCAAGGGATTTGAGGATTGGAGGTCTCTTTTGCATTGTAAACACTAAACAATAAAGTCTGGGATTTTTCTTCGAAATGTATTTTATATATGCCTACCGAGCCTAGTAAAATATTTGACTCACATACACTTTTCTGTCGCAGGTGTACCTACTAGTCAGATATCTCAGAGTTCTCCCTTACTTAATGATCTCAGACCAAGTGAAGAATATGTTGGCAAAGTTAAAATGACACCAACTTGTGAGAAGAGCTTTTAAAGCTCAATATCTTTAAAGGAAATACAAAGCAGAGCCATTTTATAAGGTGTCCTTCACAAGAACAAAATAGTTCAGTGCCCTCAATTAGACAAGCTAAAAGGTTGAAAAGAGAAGTATCTTTCCAACTTGCTGTGGCTGGAGGAAGAGCTGGCTAAATTATCAAGTGTGCTTGTTTTGTGAGGAGCAAGGCATCATGGCACTTATAGAGCTCTTTGTTTAAATTCTGCCTCAAATTAGAGGAAGAAATGAGATAATTTCCCTACTAAATTTTCCTTTCCAGACATAACTTCTTGGTTCTGAACTGCATTTTTTTCCCTTTAAAAACAGACAAGATTGCACCAAATGGTAGGTATTTTCAAGAGCACTGGGAAAAAAACCTTAGGAGAGGTTTTTCACCTCTCAGACTCTTATTATCAACCCATACACTGTCTGTACTGCCAATTGTTGAGGAAAAAAAAACCAAAATACAAACCCAAACAAGTATGCATGGTAGACAAATAGCACTTCTTTCCTCCTTGATTGCAGCTGAGGGAAAGCTATTTTTATTCAAGCAGTCCATTTTCACAATCTTTCACTCTTTGTCTCCAACCACCTACTGTTATCTTGTGGTTCAAATAGTCGTTGTGGCAGACCTTCATTAAAGATCTGACAGCACATTACTGAAACTCCACTATAAAATGGAGAGAATGATGAAAACTTCCACAATATGTTACTGATCAATTGCATCCAACTATCACAACAGTCAAACTAGAATAGAGTAAAATCATAAGGAATTGAAAATCACTGGAAACAGACTGGAGAAGTCATGTTCTCTAATGTAAAGTGCAACTCCCAGTTGTGTTTTAACATTAGGTATCATGTCTCATCCCTTAGAAGTAACAGTCAGTTTTCAATCCATTTGGGCAAAATTGAATTATTTTCATTTTGTCCAAAGCTTCTCTTACATTGTCCTGTACACATGATGACTTCTAAGATATCTTTTTTTTTTCTCGGCCAAGTATTTCCAAAATTCTCTGAGATAAATGACTCTTTCCTCTGCAACAATCATCAGAAACCTTTCAAAAACTTTGAATTTAGCCACAGACAGATTTTTCTCTGTGTTTTTTCCCATTCTGTCATGTATTTTCCTTTTATTTATTCCTCTCTTTCATACATTTGTCCCTCCAGATGTTTGTCTCAGCTCTGAAAGAAGCTTAATCTAATTAATGATTACTCATTTGTCCAGGAATACAGTTGGATGTTATTGTTAAGGTCAATTAAGGCAGTTCTAACATGAGTTAATGTATATCACAGTGATTTTCTTTCCAAAGCTATGTTGAGTAAACAGCTTTACATAATGGGTCCTCCAACTATTAGTTCAGGTAACATCACTAAAGTCAAAGCAATCAAGCAGTAAAAATAATTACATCTCCATAGTCTAACCCTCCTAACCAAAGTCAGTAACACACTTCAACTACATACCTGTGGAAAATACTGAAACATCACAGATCAAAGGAGGCCTAGATAAGATGCAATTTAATTTCCGAAATTATTGTATAAAACTGACATTTTACATAAACATCCAGATATGTTCTGAAACTATTTGTTTAGATCTTGATTCTGAAGATGATGGCTGTCTACTCGTTATTCATTAATGTTTACAAATATATCAAGGGTGAGTGCCACGAGGATGGAGCCAGGCTCTTCTCGGTGACAACCACTGATAGGACAAGGGGTAATGGGCTGAAACTGGAACATAAGAGGTTCCGCTTAAACTCGAGAAGAAACTTCTTCTCAGTGAGGGTGACGGAGCCCTGGAACAGGCTGCCCAGAGAGGCTGTGGAGTCTCCTTCTCTGGAGACATTCAAGACCTGCCTGGACACGTTCCTGTGTGGCATAGTCTAGGCATTCCTGCTCTGGCAGGGGGATTGGACTTGATGATCTTCCGAGGTCCCTTCCAATCCCTAACATTCTATGATTCTATGATTCTATGATGATTTACCTTAATCAGTTTATATAATGAGATTTTACTCCAAATAAAGGCTTTACCAGGTTTTTACTATTCTTATGTTTTCCACCAACTGTTGAGGTCACAGTGTCACAACACTTGGAGGGTGCCTGGGTGAGAGCACAGCTCTGCAGTGCTGTTGGTTCCTCTATATATCACAAGAGGCAAGAGCGGTGGCAGGTCAAGGGTACCTGTCCTCTGGGGTGATCAACCGCCCTGGAGCCAGCACATAATTCAGTTTTAGTGACCAAAGCTTACAAATGAATCCATGCTGGTGATGAGCTTACTGATATTGATCACCGTAATGAACTGGGTTTTCTAAGTCACAGTCACTAAATCAGAGTTATATAGTGGTTGCTGAGCAGCTTGTTCCACTGGGAAGCAAGCAATACAATCATTTCTACTGAAAAATTTTAAGACTTTAATCAGAAAAAAACTATTCAAACAACTATTAAATAACCTAGTCTGAATTTCTTCTGTGACATTTCATCCTGAGAGTAGGTTTTTGAAGAGCAAATTTAAAAGTTCTTTTGTCCAAATATTTTAAGGACATCTTTGTGCTTTAATTCAAAATGGAATTGCATCCCATGAAATTTAAATAAAAACAAACAAACAAACAAATCGGTGCCTGTCTTCCAGTTGAAAGATCAGGCCTTAATATTTGATCTGTGAGCACAAGGGTATTTTAGGACAAATGTTTCTTGAAACTAATTGAGATCAGCTCAGTTAACAATATTAACCAATTTTATTTGAATTTATTATAAAATCAACTATTTAGCTAATAAGTAGAACTCCTTTCTACTCAGAAATTTTTTAGGAACCACAGAGATAGCTTTAGCCATTTGACTCTCAGAACGTCCCCCAGGTATGGCAGGGACACTCTAGTCCCACCACTTGCATACTCAGCTAGGGAGGATCCTGTCTGAAAAATCTGGGAACCGATAAACCAAGAATTGAAGGAAAACCATACTGTACTTCGTTACTCACTGGAGGAAAAAGACAAGAGCTGGAATAGAGCTTCTATTTATAATGGAAGCTGAACCATTTTAACAGAAAAGCAGAAAGGTAACAACATGAAATGAGACATGCACTAATAGGACGTACTGAAACACAATTTTCTGTTCAGCCTTGTGGCTGATTCCACCACATAGGTATTTAGCTTTCACACACACCCATAGCTAAGCCTTTCAGAAGGACACACACTTAATTCAAGTGGTGAAAGCACATAAACCAGTGAGGTTGGAACTCAAAATATACAAAATTATAAAGACTTAAAAAGATGAGATTTAGCTTTTTAAAACTCCCATTTTCTAGCACCATCCTCAAATACTGGGGATACTTAGAAAAATACAGTTACCTTTCTTAGCAGGCACACCTTTACCTCCCTTCATTCTCACTCTGCTGTTTCCTCTCTGCTTCATCCATTTAATGGCATATACATGAGCCAAAAACATCTCTCTGACTCTCAGTTACATACACATGCACTAGTACCAAGTACTAAGAAAAGGATTCTGTGTGACTTCACGCTTCATTCTATGTTTGCATAAACTTTGCATAAACTTCTCTTTATATGATGTACTAAGTTTGGCATGATTGTGCTTTAAAAATTTATTCATCCCAATTAAAAAAAAAGCCAAACCACTTCTCAGATATTGTCCTATTATGAGGTAAAATAATTTCAATTCTTAAAGGAATTAAACACAGTCGTTTGCCAAACTGTCATCTGGGATGGGGACCGAGGAGCTGATCCAATTTTGCCAACAGAAATATTAACAAGGAGGTGGCCAATGGGAAAAATCCCCAAACAGCTACATGAGCTGAGTGATCATTTCCTCTTGAACTTGCTCGTGGTGACAATTTAAGCAGCTGAGTCTCACTGACTTCAAAGTTAATGAAAATCTCCTATAACTACTCTCATGCAAAATTCAGTTTCAGTGATATTTGCAGCTGCCGGGGTTGTTAGTCATAGTAGAGACAGTACTAAGGAACCTATGTGAAAGAGCTCAGATATTCTATGCTAAAATATTATAGTTTATATTATCCTGCTCACCTTTCCATCTGTTTGCATCTTTTTCCTATTCTTCTGCTTAGTTTTACAGCTTCTGGGGCTTACTTCTCCCATAAAGATGTGTTTACACTGCATTAGGTGTAAGGGAAATCACTCTTTTTTTCATGTAATCATACTGCTAATAGCACAAATTAGTCTAAAATAGAAAAATTTGATCTATCTAGAAGAGCTCTAGTATCAAGTATTTCTGCTCATCAAGAACTGCTTCAACTCAATATACGGGGAAAGGAAGAATATTCAAGAAAATCACTGACTTAACATGGCTATATCTCTGTGTTGGAATTAACCAAATATATTTCCCCTTAAATTATTGATTAAGGTTGAAGAGAATTCTCATAAGGATTGTGCATGTTCCATTTTCAAAAATGTTGCGATTTCCTTTTGCAGTTTAACACATTTCATCAAATAATAAAAGCAAGATGAGAGCAAAGCAGTTAGAGCTGAGTTCTTAAAAGGATGTTGTATAGTAGGCTAAACAATATTCAGATCAAAATAAATTTGCATGTCAGTCATTTACAAACAGGGTATAACTCTTAAAGTTTCACTCAGATCTTGAACACAGTGAAGTGTGGAAGTGTCGTGGGTTGACCCTGGCCGGCCGCCAGGTACCCACACAGCCGCTCACTCACTCCCCCCTTCACTGCTGAACAGGGGGAGAAAATATCTCCAAGGGCTCAGGGTTTGAGATAAGGACAGGGAGATCACCCTCATTTACCGTCCCGGGCAAAACAGACTCAGTTTTGGGGAAATTAGGTACATTTATTAAAAGAACTAATCAGAGAGGAGTAGTGAGAAGTAAGAAAGAGCAAACAAATCTTAAACAGAACACCTTCCCCCCATCCCTCCCTTCTTCCCGGGCTTAACATCAATCCCGGTTTCTCCACCTCCTCCCCCCGAGCGGCGCAGGGGGACAGGGAATGAGGGTTACAGTCAGTTCATCCGACGTTGGTTCCGCCGCTTCTTCACTCCGGGGGAGGACTCTTCACTCTTCCCCAGGGCCATTGTGGGGTCCCTCTCACGGGAGAAAAGCTTCACGCTCTCTTCTCCGCGTGAGTTGTCCCACGAAGGGCAATTCATCACAAACTGCCCAACGGGAGACACCTCACAAGGGGCAGCCCACCCCTCGTGAGTCTGAGGTGCAGTCCTTCAGGGGAAACTGCTCCAGCGTGAGCCACCCGCAGCGTCCCAAAAGTCCCACCAGCCAACCTGCTCCAGCGTGGGCATTCCTCTCTTCCACGGGCTACAGGCTCTGGCAGCGACTTGCTCTGATGCGGGCTTCCCACGGGCTACAGTCCCCTTCAGGCAACCACCCACATGGCGTGGAGTCCTCAGTGGACATCTACACGGTGATCCTCACGGTGGACATCTGCACCTCGCCCATGGGCTGCAGGGGGACAACCCGCTTCACCATGGTCTTCACCACGGACCCGGGGGACTCCTTCTGCTCCGGCGCCTGGAGCTCATCCTCCCCCCCTCCTTCTTCACTGACCTTGGTGTCTGCACAGATTCTCACTCCTCCATCTCTGTGCCAGCTGTTATGGCGCAGTTCTTTTTCCCGTTCTTAAATATGTTTTTCACAGAGGCGTTCCTCTGCTATCACCTTACTGATAGGCTCAGCCTTGGCCAGCGGCTGGTCCCTCTTTGGAGCCGGCTGGCATTGGCTCTATCAATCTTGGGGAGCTTCTAGCAGCTTCTTACAGAAGCCACCCTGCAGCTCCCCCCCCCCCCCCCCGCCCCCGAAATCTGGCCAGACCAAACCAAAACAGGAAGAAAACAACCAAATATTAGTATTCTAGAAGTCCCACATTACCCAGAAATGGCAAAGGTTGAACAGACAGCTTCTTTGCTCTTGATGTTTTTTTATTAAATCCATGGTTTTCATAATGACAGTTACTGATTTTTTCTGTGCAATTTTCTGCTTATCAAATATTTCATTTCTTCTATAACATTGTTTTGAATCAAAATTTAGTAGTCAGTCTTTCAGACGTTCTTGCAAGCTACTCTGTTTCTCTCCATTATCTTTTTATTTAAGCACCCTTGCAATTTGTTTGCTATTGTGTGAACGGGAGTTTGAACACTTTACAGTGGCAGCATGAAAGATGTTGTGCTGTCTATTTGGTTATCACTTCCTAGCTTGCTCTGGGTTAAACAGTTTCGTTATGATCTTGAAGGTATAGTTTTCGATTTAAAAAAATTCTGTATTTATGGGGTGAGACTGGAACTGAAGTGGCCAGACTTGTATTCTTGGCTTTATCATCCGCTTTCTTTTTGTTTTTCTATTCTTCAGCAGAGACTGGTACAACCTCTTTCTCATCAAGAAAAGGTAAGCAATTTCCCAGATCCTTTATTCCAAAAACTTTTGTGTGATGTACTTGGCAGTGCTAAATGGAGAGCTCTTACTCCATTAGTGAGCTTACCCTACCTATGCTTTCCTCTAGTAAACCCACACCTGAGTGTTGAGGAGAGTCCCTGAGCTCTGGGTAGGCTTCTACAGCCACGCTGATGTCCAAGGCCAGGAGCAGGCTTAGGACTTGTGTCAGTGCACCTATACTGCTGTGACAGTAGCCATAAGCTGTGCATGCCAGCAGAATCAAGTAAATGAAGTAAAGCACGATCCTGACACATCTCTACTTGTCGAGTTTAGGCCAGCTCCTCCTCTGCATTGGACCTTCTCCACTCTGTAGACCTGTTTTGACAATAATTGATGGGGAAAAAAGCATCACTCTGTTGTTGTAACCATCTGAGAAGGAATTGCCCTTTTCTCATTACTACCATCCGGATAGAACTCCAGTATAAACTCTTACTTTCGGTGTGTTTCAAATATGGTGGGAGTTGAGGTAGACGTCATCACTACACAGTCATATCACACCCTCTCCATTGTACATTATCTTCCAAGCACCTTCCAAGCCATGTTTGTTTAGGCTTGTGTGCAAAATTAAGCTTGCATGTAAAATCATCTAACATCTTACACAAAAAATATGTACAATCCAGAAGCTGCAGATACTCCTTTAGAGATTTCAGAAGGGCTTTTGTTTCTTTAATGGATCTTGAATTTAGTATTTCGCAATTAACTCAACTATATAATACGATTCATTAAGATGTCTTGTACGTAAAACTGTTAAAATGGATAGTCAGCTTTTTTAAATGAATGGTTTAACCCATTAATGCCACGTGTCTCAGAATTATTATCCAAATGGTCTTAAAAGAACTTTTTTAACTTGACAATACTTTTGACTTCTTTTCTTCAAAATGAACAATCTGCACACATTTTGTTTCGTGCTTGGGGCTTAGCTACATGAAAATACACAGGGAGGATAATCTGTAGCCATTAAACAGTATTAAATCCCTCTAGGAACACTCTTATTCTGAATTCAAGTTGCTTTGTTCTAGCTAACATATCTCACTTCCTAAATAAACCGAAATAAAACAAATTAAGGCAATTAAAAATAATCCGAAATTAATGTCACTTTATTGCTGCACATACAGAGATATGTAAAATTATGTGATTTTGGATACTGACTGAAATATTAATCTGAATAGAGTTTTCTGTTTTCCTGTAGACAAACCCAGAGAGATACTCAGGCTATTTACTCACCACTAAACAAGAGAATTTCCACTTACTTTAATTTGCTTGCATTTAAATTTACAAAAGAAAGGGACTACTGGTATAATACTATGTATTTATTTTTATAAGTAAAATTTAAGACATGACCAACATAACAAAAGACTGAACTGTACATAAATTCTGGCCAAGATTTTCAAACATGGATGTCTAAATTAAGCCATTTTGTCAAAATAAACCCTGTTATCAATGTCTATTTAAGAGCAGCAACATGCAGCACAGCTGGTTTTCACAGGGTAAGCTGTTGCATGAGGCTCTTCCTGGAGGAGAGAAGAAGCCTGAGCTGTGATGCCTCACTTGGGTGGTGTAACCACCTCCCATAGGGCAGCCTCCCTTCTCCCCACACAACTCCTGAGGCTGGATACTGCCACGGGAGGTCTCAGGCCACAGTAGGCTCCTGGTGCTCCTTGCTGGGCCGGAAAAGGTAAGAATGACTTCAGTTGTTAGAGGGGAGCTCTGCTAGGTGGTCTGCATCATGAGGTGTGGGAGCTACTAGAAGGGACAAACAGCTTCCTGTCATCAGGGGTGATGATGGAGCAATGGGGAGGACCCTCACAGATCCTCTGCAAAATCCAAAGCCTAAGCCCTGAAAGAGTGAGGAGAGTGGTATGGGGTGGTGATGGAGTCAAAGGAAGAACCCCCAGGAGCAGGGAAGCTGAGAACGAGTGGGTTTGGGCATCTGGCTTCCTTCTCTCTGCAGCTCTTCAGGGGGGAAGTAGGGTCAGAGCTTCAGTCAGAGCGAAGGAACAGCCACCAGGTCATCCAATTACGACCATCACTGTGAAAAGAAGAGATGTGCAAGACAAGTGGGAATTTGGGCAAAACCCCTGCATTGCTAAGGAGCCTCTCCATAAGTAAAACAGAAAAAAAGGACTACACAGGAATATATTTCTACCTCAGGATTCAAAGACAAAGCTTGCTCCTGGACCTCTGCACATGCCTGTTCATTTATGAAAGACTTTGGGAAGCTACAAGTTACAGCCTGAAAACGATGTATTCAGATCCATCTGAACACTGGGTCTTGAAAAAAAAATGGCCACCATGACTGAAGTGCTGCTATGCATAGTTCGTGGTTTTTTAAAGTGACACTCAAAGAGGTCACCAACAGCTGAAAGAAGGCTAACTAAACACACATCTTTAAAAGACATAGAAAAAGAACCTGGAGAACTGTCAGCTGCTCAGCCTCACCTCAGTCACTGAGACTGGAACACATCTCCTTAGAACCAATTTCCAGGAACACAAAGGACAAAAAAAGCAATTTCAAACAGTGAGCAGGAGCTCCTTTGCCAAGGGGATATCGTGCTTGTACAGATGATTGCACAGCTGCAGAGTAACTGAGGCTGGAGGGTGTCTCTGAAGATCATCAAGTCCAATGCCCTGCTCTGGAGGAGGTTGTTCGGGACTATGTGCAGTCAGGTTTTGAATATCTCCAAGGACGGTCACAGCCTCTCTGGCAACCTGTTCCAGTGTTCAGTTATGCTTAAAGGAGAAGTATTTTCTCATGTTTAAATGAAATTACCTATATTTCGAGTGGTGCCCCTTGCCTCTTGTCCTGGAACTGGATACCACTGAGAAAAGCCTAACTTGGGCTTTTTTCTCCCTTCCATCAGTGTTTCTATGTAATGATAACATTCCTTCTGAGCCTTCTGACTCTCTCCGCTATGCTCATGTCTCTCTTGTACTTCGAATACAACATCCCGGATGTGTCTCCTGTTGGACTATTTCACCAGCCTGTAGAGGTCCCTCAGGATGGTAGCATGACTTTATGGTATATCAGCCACTCCTCCTATGATGACAGCTGCCGTCAGCTTAAGTTGATGGGTATAATAGGATAATGTTACATCTACTTTAACACTGCTGGGTTTTTGTAAGTTAGTTTACTCGGAAAGAAATTTTCCACTTTTTTGTTTAATAATCAGTAACATCGCATGCATAGCTTTAAGTATAACCTTTTGATATATGAGACTACAAAATGCATCTTCAGAAGCCAAGCCTCTGTGCAAAAAATGGTGTATTGATTGACCAAAACCCTCTTCCTTTTCAGTCTCCACACTGCAAAGTATGCAGTGGAAGATTACTGACCCTATCCTACCTACAGTTAATAGGATCAGTATTCTGAAAGAAGGAAAAAAAACCCCAAGACATATATGAGAGTTAAAAAGTGATTCATATTTTGTTTATTATTTACAAATCCTCTAATATTAATCTAAAAACAATGATTCGTAGCAGAAGGTCAGCTAGAATGTAGATATACAACAGATCATAAGTAACAGACTGTCTACATTTATGGCTAATAGAGGAGGATTAAATTGTGATGTCATTAGATGCCTCAATAGAAATTAGGGAAAAAAGAAAGGTTATTTTTACAAGAACTGAAACACACTCTTAATTTTATTTTAATCCCTGATAAATTTTCATGTGTTGCTGCAAAAAATCTCAAAGTTTCAAACTTGTTTCAATGTGTTAATATTTACCAAGACACTTTCTAGAAAAGCTTAGAGAATTTGAAAGCAGCAAGTGTACTCAAAATAAAAGCTCAAATCTCTCTCCACCCTCCACAGAGAATTAAGAAATTTCACAAGGCTCTTTAGAGTACATGATTGGTACCAATACAGATATGACTAAGCCAAGAAAAACAGATTTAAGTGAGGCTCACACCATTCTTGTGGATAGAATTGAAATGGACACTGGGACTGCCTATAACTTATTATCTGGGTCAGAGATGATCCTAGATGCTAACAAGGAACAAGGGATTCAAACCTGAATGCTCAGAATTAACATTTTCACATACTAGAAGGAAAACGTTAGAAACAAAGAGTATGTGTTTAAAAAAAACCCTATTATCTCTTAGGCATTCTATTTTATTAGTGTCCTGTACTTTGTTTCCATTTATATCTATGCCTTTGTATTTCTGTAGCTACAGGTTTTCCTAGACCCCAACAGATAATATCTTTATCCTTCATCTTCTTAAATAACTTGCTAAGAGAGCATTCCTCCTCTTCCTTTGGCTCTAATTATAGCTTGAAGATGAAAGAAGAGATGATATGGGGGGATGGAAGGGAAGCAAGGGAAAAGCCTTGTGTATTAACCACAGTTAACTACAGTACAATCCCAAATGGCAATTTATTGACAGATGGACAAATGTAACTGCAGGTCCCAAGGGCTGCAATTCAAATTAGATTTAACTTTATAGAGGATGACAAGGAATTAGTCTTATCAGCACACATGCCTGTGTTGTGTTTCCTATTACATATGCCTCTTCTCAGCTGGCTGGCTTTTAAACCTACAGAGTTTCAAGAACATTTGCAGTATGGCTGGGTGACAGCACCAAAAAAACCATTATTTAAAAGTAGGATATAAAGGAGCAATTTTCATCCTGAAGGCAAAAGGTATCCTTAGAGAGTACGAGCACACTGCAAAAATCTGGCAACTCACTGTTTGGCAGTGCACTTTGGTGACTCCTGGAAGATGGGCACAATCCTGATAAAACAGAAGGTAATTTCTAGGGGCATGTGCAGGGGAGGAGACATTAGAGAGAGACAGGTTGTTGGGGAGGAAGGAAAAATACAGCGCAGTAGGGAGAGGGCACCAGGCTCTTGAGCCATGTTAATGCGCTGGTTCAACGGAGACATGTTTCCTGCCCTGTCACTTCTTTGTGGGCTTAGGAGTCACCTCCATTTTATCATTTTAAGTTGAGACCTTTGACCCTAACAAATTAGGTATGCAGATGGGAAAAGGAAGGATGGAATGAAGTGGCCAGACCTGGAGCGTGCAGACAGCTGATGAAAGACCTCACATGAGTAGATGAAGTCATGAAAACAATGGGGTCAGAGGAAGGAAAAATGAAACAAGAGCAACAACCTGAGGTTTGGAACAAGTTGTATCAAAACCATGAGTTGTAAACGTATCACATTAATGGACTGAGACATAAGTTCTATATAAAATAGTGTAAGTGCGGATCAAACATCCTGCAACTACCATCCACATCTAGAAAATGCTGATCTGCTAAAATCAGAAAATATCATTAAATAAACCAATTTAAAGGCTTTCTCAAAGGTCTTCTAACATGTATACAGATATTTGTGCATCATCAATCACCCTGTGTAAACATGATTTTGAAATTTCAGCCCTTATCTCTAATGGAGATTTTTTTGAGGGATTTGGGTGGAGGACTTTTTTTTTTACGTCTGTCACTAGTTTTATAATGTTTTTCAGAACAGACTAGTAATTGCAGGTGTATTAATCTAGAATTCCCAGAATAAGAAATATATGTGAACTATAATTGTAGAAAGCATTGAGCAAGTGCTTGTCTCTGAAATACAGCCCTGCTAAGGCGTATTGACCAAGGATTCATGAAAATTGTCTCATTTTTGAAACTCTTATCCAAGGGTTTCATCTGTTTCAAAGCAAGGTCTGAAGAGGGTCTGTAAATGAGAAGAGGAAAAACAGAGATCCAGATATCACTGTAAGACTGAGGGATTGTTTTCTTGTCTACAAGATGGCCGTAAATGAATGGCAATCCACCCATAGCTGCATGCATTATTTTCCACTGGTTTCCTATGCCCCAAGCCATGGATTTCTCATTGATCCCTTGGGCTCACTTTCTATTTCTTTCATACTTCATTTTATGTGACATTGTTACAGATGAACAAGTCTTTAACCTTAAACAGTTTCAATGCCTTTATCTGGTTATAGCATGAAATACCAAGGAAATGAGATCTGATGAAGAATTTTGACTTCAGAAGGTTTGTAAATACCTCACAGAGGCAGTTTGCACAACTATAACTTAAAATATTACACACGCTCCGTTGAATGCCCCTGAGGCATTTGAAAGCACTGAAGTGAATTTAGGTGTGAAAAAGGCTTAAACAATAGACCTTAAAGCTTCTTTAGTCCCAGTGGCACTTTATTCTGTCCATACTCACTTGACATACATGAAGCAACGTTTTTCTGAAAGAACATAGTCTAGGAGTCACATGTAATTTTTCCATATTGACTAAATCCCTCCACGTTACCAAATGTGACTTTTTTTTTTTTCCCAAACCTTCCTCTCTCACAAACCTTCCATATGCTGCTTTTAAAGGAAAAGAAAAACTATTGTTCAAAGCAAGACACTTCCCTGTTGTTTTGCTCACCTCTGAAACATTTTCCCTTTTGAACAGAACATAGCACTTCGGCTCTCAAAAATCTCATCAGACTATTTCGTCTGTCTGAAAGAGCTCTAATGCCTTGCTGTGTGATGCATTTCTACTCTCACGAAATATCCACTGAGTCAAGACTGTCATCTGTGCAATACAGGTGCAGAAAAAGCCCAGCTAGAGCTAATAGTGTTATCCTCAGTAAGACCCAAGTAATTCTGTAGCATCTTCTCCAGATTGATTCTTCCTTGCTTGTAGGAGACTCCTGCATTAAAACCGTATTTTTCCCAAGCTTTATATTATGCTAGAATGTTCTGAAGCAAATCTTACAGGAAAACCTCTAACTGAAATCTTTATAATACGACCTGTACAGCTGTGTTATCTCATGCTCATTTCTGTTATTTAAAGGTTCTGAAAGACTCTGCAGGTGTATTGGATCTATGGTCCTAAGGTTTTGCTACTGGCAGGGGCTACAGGAGTGATTTTTGTGAGAAACTGCTAGAGGCTTCCCCTTTGTCCCATAAAGCCAATGCCAGCTGGCTCCAAGACAGACCCACTGCTGGCCAAGACCAAGCCCATCAGTGATGGTATTAGCAACTCTGTGATGACCTATTTAAGAAAGGGAAAAAAAAACCTCCTGCATAATGGCAACTTCAGCCAGAGAAGAGAAGAGTGAGAACATGTGAGAGAAAGAACTCTGCAGACACCAAGGTCAGTGAAGAAGGAGGGTGAGAAGGTGTTCCAGGTGCTGGAGCAGAGATTCCCCTGAAGTCCATGGTGATATGGTGAGGCAGCCGGTCTCTCTGCAGTCATGGAAGCTGACAGTGGTGCAGGTGTCCATCTGCAGTCCATGGAGGGCTTCATAACAGATCAGGTAGATGCCTGAAGGAGACTGTGACCCCACAGGAAGCCCATGCTAGAGCAGGCTCTTGGCAGGACCTGTGGAGAGAGATGATTCCACGCTGGAGCAAATTTGCTTACAGGACTTGTGACCCTGTGGGCGACCCACACTGGAACAGTTTGTTCCTGAAGGACTGCACCCCATGGAAGTGACCTATGTGGGAAGGACTCATGCTGGAGAAGTTCATGGGGGACTGTCTTCCACGGGAGGGACCTCGTGCTGGAGCAGGGGAAGAGTGTGAGAAGTTCTCCCCCTGAGGTACAAGGAGCAGCAGAGACGGTATGAGATGAACTGACCACAACCCCTATTCCTCACCCCTCTGTGCCACTGAGGTGGAGGAGGTAGAAAACTTGGGAGTGAAGTCCAGGAAGAAAGGGTGGGGGAAGCGATTAAAGATTTAGTTTTTATTTCTCATTATCCTACTCTAATTTGAATAGTAACAAATTAATTTTACTCAAATCAAGTCTGTTTTGCCTGTGACAGTAACTAGTGAGTAATCTCTCCCTGACATTATCTTGACCCATGAACCATTTATTATACATTTTCTGCTATGACCAGCTCAGGAGGAGAGTGATAGAGGGGCTTTGGTGGGCACTGGGTATCCAGCCAGGGCCAGCCCACCACAATGGCTAATGATAGGAAATCACTTATTACTGGCAGCAGAGTAGGAGTTTTGCACACTGTGATGGAGAACATCATTTGTATTTTTCTTGCAAACAAGCCTACAAAACTTTCCAGATAGTTTTTTTATTATTTTACATTTTTAGCTCACTTTTCAGCCCCTGTAACAAACTGCCCTGATGTAAACTATATGTTAGTATAAGTAAAGGAATAAAAAGCGCATTCAGATATTGAAGATGATATATCCAAGTTGCTGTGGTATTTTTTTACTCCAAAGTAGATTACACACGACAGTATTTAGTGTGATATATTGTAGAGGTGGAAACCAAGATACCTATAAGTAAACAGAAGACGAAACATTCACTTAGAGTACATTCACTTAGAGTTAGCAACCATTCAACATTGACTCAAATCAACAGATTTCCTTATTTTCTGCTCTTTGTTAATTTTCTATTGACTTCCATGAGAAACGGAGCCAAATCTAGGGGCGATCTATTCCTTCTGACTTATGTAACACAGAGACTTTTCATTCAGCAAAGGAAGAAAAGAAGCACTAATTGAGAATTACTACATTTTGTGAAGTGACCAAGCTCTGAAAACACTTATATAACTGCCTGGAGCTCTGGTGGTTTGAGGAATGGAGACTCACAGGTTGTCACTCAAGTATAGAATGAGCGAGGAAGGCTTGAGCAAGAGAAACTGCACCAGCATATCGTTTAGCTTTTGTCCCTTCCTCAACAGGGACCTGATTTTCAGGCCGAAATCAGTGAGCGGTTCTCATGCTGTTATAATAAAACAAATGTTACCACTCCCTAGTGCTGCTGCTATAGAGGTGATGTGGATGAGAACTTCCTTAACTCCTGAAATAAAATACAAGAACTTGTACAAACATATCCGTAAGGATAACAGGGAAAAGAAGGAAAAAACAGTACTCCATGGCTGGCACAGCCCGTGGCCTCTTTTATTAGTGGAAAAGACCTTCAGCCCTTTCTGTCTCTGGAGAGGATAATGTTTTATTCTGTGAATGCTGCTGAAAGAAAAGGATCCTTGAGAAAGTGAAGATTTTTCCCTTTCATGGCAGTCCTTCCTTGTGAGGAATTGGAAATGTGCAGTGAGAGGAGACTAGGGGGAACAAAAGCTGCAAGAGCCAAAACAGGCCAGATGGAGTCAAGAAAACAGAAATTAAGCCAGAAATACACAATAAAAATGGAGAGAAAGACAGGCAATAAAATATAACATTACAATAAAAGAGCAAACCTTAGAACAGATTGAAAACTGTGGGCCAAGTTAGTTTCAGACAAACACATTCAAACCAAGTGAGAGAGATACAGATGATGAAGAGAGATAATAATGGAAGTAAATAAGTAAAAAAACCCAGGAGGTCCACTAGAATGCAAGTAAAAATCAGCACCAGAAGCAAGAGATGTATTTCAGTCTTCGACATCCTTTTCCGAGCCCTCTATCAAACTAGCCTTCAGAAAAAGCAGTAGGACCAGACCTCACCCAGAGCTACTGCAACAACAGTTCATTGCAATACACAAAACATTTCTTCCTCCGTCACCCGCCCTGAAGTGCTTCTGTCTCACACAAAGGATTGTCAAACTTGGATTCATTAGAAAGATTCCTTATATCTAACAAGCTGAGGCAATATTATTAAAGCATTTCCTTTGTTTTTTTGTCTATTCAACTAAAAAAAATGAAACATAAAATATGTTCAGTAGTTACTGCAGCAGCAGACCAAAGCGATCTGAAGTGTTATTACTAAAATTAACCAATGATTGCCCAGTGGTAGGACCTCATTGACACTTTGATACTTAGGCTCCATATATTTTCCCAAACTCAGTGCACAGGCCATGTAGACAGAAAACTCATCCCTTTTCCTGCCTCAGAAAAGATCTTGCACACCTTTACCCCTGACATGAGCAAGACAGTGCTCTGCAGGGGCCCTGGTGTGCTTTAGACAGGACCATGCCCCTCAATGCCATCACAGCATCCTTGCTTGCCCTGGCCAGCCCTTGCTGCCAGCTCCCCAACAAAGAGAGCATCCAAAGCACAATCCAGTTCTTTGCTCCAGGCTAGATAAAAGCACATTTCTTTTCTCCCGAGTGTTTTGTTCTAAGCAAACATTATCCCCAGAGCATTTTAACAGCAACAACAAATCTCTGAAAGCTGAATTTTGTAAAGGGCATTTGCAGACGTGTGAGACTTAAGCACTCAAAACTATTCAGATCCTGGAACATTTAGGTGGAGCACAAAACAGCAAAGTGACTTGCCAGTCTATTATTTTCACAAAAACTTTGAAGAGCCCAACAGGACCTCAAAGACCTGGAGGCACAGAATTTCATTACAGAATGTGCAGAGAAGCTTCCAAGATGCACTGATTACCATAAATACAGCAGGTAAATAAACTAGGCAATTTGCCTGTGGTCTAGAGAAAACATCCAGTTTTATTTGTGAGTTCACTGGGTGTGCTGATAAAATCTTGCACAATATACCATTGAGCTATTTCAAGATTTCAAACTAAGTATTTTCCTTCCCTATGAAGAGAGATTTTTCTAAGAGGCTCTATGGCAAGAAGAGTAACCTACACTGGTGGCTTTATAGTGATCATTGAAGCAATGAGGCAAAATTTTTCACTCAACAGAACTGACCTGGTCAATAAGAAAGCAATAAAACAAGAGTGAATTTTATTTTTGATTTGCAACAATATGCAAGAGAAGAACATTTCATTTAAGTGTTCACTTCTCTGCCTCCTGACATGCCGTGGTTCTCAAGCACTGGCTTAATACACTGTAGGCAAGTTCTATTGATTTATTTTTTGGTCAGTGGGTTTGCATGGCTCCTTAGACTGCACTTACCAAGTATTTTGAGAGAACTCAGATGCATTCAGTGAGTAAATTTGTGATGAAATATTTGGAATTCACTTAGTTTAGAAAAAATTACAAAAGCAAAAAATAATACTGTAGGAAAGGGAAAAAGTACTGTAAATTTCTTATGGATGAAATGAAACTCAGAAGTTACATTCATTTTGATAGGCAATCAGTTTGGAAGACTGTAGTCACAAAGTCACTGCGAACTTTAATCTTACTTGTAATCTGATTATTCACATTTCATAGCTGATACTTTCTCCAGGTTTCAGAACTTGATTTCGGTAGCCAGTTTTCAAGTACAGGCTGTCCAATGCAGAGCATACTAAAGGTAGGAAAGAACTGTTCATATACATTTACAACTTAAATGAACATTTCCTGAATGCAGGAGCATTAATATATTTCCGGAAGACAAATAATAAAGATCAAAGAAATAAACAGAAAAAAAAATAAAAATAGGCTTTGATAATAGAGATATCTTTGTGGCTTTTTACAGGTATGAAAAACTAAGTAGATTTCCTCATTTCATTAAAGTTTAAAATATATACTATTTGTCCTAGTGTCAATTGTGATTGAGATTTAATCTCGTGAATATTTTTTCTCCCAGTAATTGAGGCAAATTTACATCTAATATTAACTGGTGTAAGTCTGCAGCTAATAACATGCAATGATGTTGTATTTGATTATGTGCAGGATGATTCTGACCTTTGACCTCATGGCTGGAAAATTATGTTTATTATCAATCTGATGTTGGTGAAAATAGTAGACACTTTAAGAAACCAAGAAAAGAGTACATGAACAATAATGTTTACTTATGATATTCTCATTAAATTTCTGCCGAAGGGCAGGAATATATTCTCTTGGCCCCTCACATTTTCTTCTTCTTGAGTTTACAACATTTTGCCTTTTCCACAACCAACAAGCTTGTGCTAGAAGTTCACAAGATGAGCAGTTTGGCACATCCCACTCCTCTTTTGCTCAAACCTTTCCTGTAGTGGTGTGCAATACTTTCCAGTTGGACTCAAGTGCCTCTTGTATCCCTTATTGTGATGTGCAGCACAGATAAATATCAAGCTCAACAACAGTAATTGCACATGTAGCAAGATGCAGATTTCCACTTGTACTGACATCTTTCCTGTGTGACCTACTGTAGGTGGTCCTGCTCTGGCAGGGGGGTTGGACTAGATGATCTCTAGAGGTCCTTTCCAACCCCTGACATTCTGTGATTCTGTGATCTTGAAGAAGCTTCCTAAATTCACTTATTAGAACCTCCTAATTTTTCCTGTGTGCTGTCTCCATTTGTTACATATCTTGTTTGATCTGTCTGCTGTTCAGCTGAGATTTTCAACTTCTACTATATTTACACTACTGACAACAGTTCTTATATTTTTAAGGACCAGAAACAATGCATGAGTGATAGACTGGAATGAACTGCCATGAACCTATTATTGTTTTATGCAGGAGTTTCCAAAATACAATGGTGATCAAGAAACTTTTTAATTGCTCAGCATAAAAGTAATTCGCTAACCCATCCCTGTTTGTATTTACCTTTCTCACACAGCTTGGCTGGCCACACATCTGCAATTATTTCTCTTTCACCTCAACCAACTCTGTACTAGAAATGAGGAAGCAAAAACTATCTCTTTATATAATTCCTTAGTGCAACTGTTGAATATCTCAATAAACAATGCATTTCCTGTTATCCTATGGGATTTTTCCGGATCTGTTCCCAAGTCTTAAATAAGCTGTTTCATTTCTTATCTTTGGAAGACTGCATAATCATTTAAATTTATCTTCCTAGAAGATAGACATTTAGCCTGTATCTTCCTTTTCTTAATTTTATGATCTAATTTCAAGTAATAAATTCTTTAGGTCTTTAAATTCCTGTCACCGTGGTTTTTTTATTGCTCAGACATATTGATATTGCACAGTTTGCAATTAATGTTATTTCTTTGTCCAGGCTAGTTACCATCCACTCAGACTACGTAGCTTTTTTTATCATGTTCTGAAAAATCAATGCTTCCAACTCCTACCTCACTTAATTAGCTCTTTAATGAATTTCCTTTACTGTGGGACAGTTGATGTTCCCAGAAGCTGCAGAAATTTAACAGGGGTTTGCTGGAATCACAGCAAAAGGACTGTGATTCCACCTGTATGAAGGGCTGACAGATTTAGTTCTTGAATGTTGATTACAATGTACGGAACAACCAAGTAAGTATTCTATACACTGTACAAATCAAGTTTGGGTCATTTTATTTTTAGTCCATTATATTTTCAGCAGTGCCCACATCAGCAAAAAAAAAAAAAAAATCAGAGCTGGACTTTGCTGCAAAATTATATAAAACTGTTTAAGGGAAATGCAATGAATGTGTGATTGGTCAGGCTGAACTGGCACCACTGATGACAGCAGCTATGGCTGATTTCTGGTAATCATGTAAGTAAAAAAAAATAGCAAAACAGAGAAAGAAAGGCATTGTGGGCAGCAGGAACTTTCCTCAATGGAATTTTCCAGTGTGCACAGGGTTGTTTGTGACATCAGATAAAGCAACATACAGAGTCTGAGAACTGGATACAACAAAAACCAAAATTTACAATGTCTTCATGCAGACTGATCTTGGGTAGAATCATTCCTGTGTGAAAAGCATGAAAAAACACTAGTGTCTCCATGTCTTGAAAACCTGACTTGAAGACTTAGAGAAAAACCCAACTCAAAAACCAAAAAAGCCCTCATTTACATTCCTAGAGGGCTAAATAATTAACTAGGACTCATGATTTTTTAACTCGCTGTGATTTTATGCTCACTAGCTATAGTTGAACAAAGGTAGTCAAGATCATTTTGGAACTGCTCACAACATTGCAATGCATTCTTCACAGTTTTGGTTTTTTTAAAAAAATAAATTAATGAACTAGATTCATAAAACTTTGAAGGAAGAGTGGTACTGTCTCTACTTTTTCATTGAGGAATATATTTGTTAGAGTAGAAAGACCCAGTTCCCCAGGTGGCAGAAGGCTGAACCTCCATGAGCAGAAGGCATTGTGGTATTGGGGAAAAGATTCCCGGCAATTTCTCTTACTGAAGCTATTCCACCCTCCAAAAAATCTCACATTTTCTTAGGACAGGAGAGGAAGCAGGTGAACACCCTGCCCTTGAGACACTGAGGGAGCTGCTCTGATGTGTTCCCTCTTGTTTTGGTTTGGCCTGGCCAGATTTCGGCGGCGGGGGGGGAGCTGCAGGGTGGCTTCTGTAAGAAGCTGCTAGAAGCTCCCCAAGATTGATAGAGCCAATGCCAGCCGGCTACAAAGAGGGACCCGCCGCTGGCCAAGGCTGAGCCTATCAGTAAGGTGATAGCAGAGGAACACCTCTGTGAAAAACATATTTAAGAACGGGAAAAAGAACTGCGCCATAACAGCTGGCGCAGAGATGGAGGAGTGAGAATCTGTGCAGACACCAAGGTCAGTGAAGAAGGAGGGGGGGGAGGATGAGCTCCAGGCGCCGGAGCAGAGAGAGTCCCCCGGGTCTGTGGTGAAGACCATGGTGAAGCGGGTTGTCCCCCTGCAGCCCATGGGCGAGGTGCAGAAGTCTACCATGAGGATCACCGCGTAGATGTCCACCGAGGACTCCACACCGTGTGGGTGGATGCCTGAAAGGGGACTGTAGCCCGTGGGAAGCCCGCATCAGAGCAAGTCACTGCCGGAACCTGTAGCCCGTGGAAGAGAGGAATGCCCACGCTGGAGCAGGTTGGCCGGTGGGACTTTTGGGACGCTGCGGGTGGCTCAAGCTGGAGCAGTTTCCCCCAAAGGACTGCACCTCAGACTCACGAGGGGTGGGCTGCCCCTTGTGAGGTGTCTCCCGTTGGGCAGTTTGTGATGAATTGCCCTTCGTGGGACGACTCACGCAGAGAAGAGAGCGTGAAGCTTGTCTCCCGTGAGAGTGACCCCACAATGGCCCTGGGGAAGAGTGAAGAGTCCTCCCCCGGAGTGAAGAAGCGGTGGGACCAACATCGGATGAACTGACCGCAACCCCCATTCCCTGTCCCCCTGCGCCGCTCGGGGGGAGGAGGTGGAGAAACCGGGATTGATGTTAAGCCCGGGAAGAAGGGAGGGATGGGGGGAAGGTGTTCTGTTTAAGATCTGTTTACTCTTTCTCACTTCTCACTACTCCTCTCTGATTAGTTCTTTTAATAAATGTACCTAATTTCCCCAAAACTGAGTCTGTTTTGCCCGGGACGGTAAATGAGGGTGATCTCCCTGTCCTTATCTCAAAACCCTGAACCCTTGGAAATATTTTCTCCCCTGTTCAGCAGTGAAGGGGGAGTGAGTGAGCGGCTGTGTGGGTACCTGGCGGCTGGCCAGGGTCAACCCACGACACCTCTCTACGGGTTGAATATGGATATCTGGGGTAATAGTTCATATATGCTGAGAGACACAGTGGTCTGTAAAGGCTCCCTGGATGACACAGGATCCACAGTTGAGAAAGAGATTTGTAGGACAAATCTGCCTTCTGAAAGCTTCATAGCACTGGGGAGGTACAGACCTCTGTTCCAGAAAGAGCAGATCAAGCCCAGGAAAATGCAAACCCTCCAAATGGCCTTTGACAGAGGTGTGAAGAGCATCTTGCAGCAGCTGCTTCAATCTACTGATTCACTCCATTAACCACTAATGAAGACATAGCCATACAGATAGATCTTATTTATGGTAGATCACTTCAAACAAAGAGAAGAAGATTTGAGCTGGTGAGTCTCACCTTCCAGCAGAATTTAATGCAAGGCAGTGCCAGATCTATGTTGGTGTAACCAGTGCTGTAATCTACCCTTTTATCACATTTCTTTTTTTCAGCCTGGTTGTTTTTTTTTGTTCGTTTGTTTTAGCAAGAGAAACCTTTAAGTGTTCCCATTTGTTTCAGATTATGAGATCCTGTCGTGGGTTGACCCTGGCCGGCCGCCAGGTACCCACACAGCCGCTCACTCACTCCCCCCTTCACTGCTGAACAGGGGGAGAAAATATTTCCAAGGGTTCAGGGTTTGAGATAAGGACAGGGAGATCACCCTCATTTACCGTCCCGGGCAAAACAGACTCAGTTTTGGGGAAATTAGGTACATTTATTAAAAGAACTAATCAGAGAGGAGTAGTGAGAAGTAAGAAAGAGCAAACAAATCTTAAACAGAACACCTTCCCCCCATCCCTCCCTTCTTCCCGGGCTTAACATCAATCCCGGTTTCTCCACCTCCTCCCCCCGAGCGGCGCAGGGGGACAGGGAATGGGGGTTGCGGTCAGTTCATCCGACGTTGGTTCCACCGCCTCTTCACTCCGGGGGAGGACTCTTCACTCTTCCCCAGGGCCATTGTGGGGTCACTCTCACGGGAGACAAGCTTCACGCTCTCTTCTCTGCGTGAGTCGTCCCACGAAGGGCAATTCATCACAAACTGCCCAACGGGAGACACCTCACGAGGGGCAGCCCACCCCTCGTGAGTCTGAGGCGCAGTCCTTTGGGGGAAACTGCTCCAGCGTGAGCCACCCGCAGCGTCCCAAAAGTCCCACCGGCCAACCTGCTCCAGCGTGGGCCTTCCCTCTTCCACGGGCTACAGGTTCCGGCAGTGACTTGCTCTGATGCGGGCTTCCCACGGGCTACAGTCCCCTTTCAGGCATCCACCCACACGGCGTGGAATCCTCGGTGGACATCTACGCGGTGATCCTCACAGTGGACTTCTGCACCTCGCCCATGGGCTGCAGGGGGACAACCCGCTTCACCATGGTCTTCACCACAGACCCGGGGGACTCCTTCTGCTCCGGCGCCTGGAGCTCATCCTCCCCCCCTCCTTCTTCACTGACCTTGGTGTCTGCACAGATTCTCACTCCTCCATCTCTGTGCCAGCTGTTGTGGCGCAGTTCTTTTTCCCGTTCTTAAATATGTTTTTCACAGAGGTGTTCCTCTGCTATCACCTTACTGATAGGCTCAGCCTTGGCCAGCGGCGGGTCCCTCTTTGTAGCCGGCTGGCATTGGCTCTATCAATCTTGGGGAGCTTCTAGCAGCTTCTTACAGAAGCCACCCTGCAGCTCCCCCCCCGCCGCCGAAATCTGGCCAGGCCAAACCAAAACAGATCCAAAAGAGACTGCTTTGGTTAATTTGATGTGGCTGCTGGGTCAGACAAAAATGACACTACCCTGTTCTAAGGGTCATGTCTTTTTCATCTAGGACCTAATATCCCAAACCCCCTAAGCAGTTTTAGGGCATCTAATCAGTCAACTAAAAGCATCCTTGTAGCTACTGTTAGTTTGCATAAACATTTAATGTTTATGTATCTTAAAGCACTATTCTCTGAATAAATTAATTTAAATTCTAGCCCATTACAGTGGCAATGGAAGCATTACCTCTGCTTTTGGAAGGGCAAGGATTTCACTCAAGATACAGAGGTTTTTCAAACCACTAAGGTATAATTGTCATTCATAACCAGATCATTTGTATGCTTTTAAATACTGCTCTTGGTATTTCATTTTGAGCTTAATTAATTCAAACATCTGCATATTCCAGGACAAATTAGATGAAGATTTTCCAATTTTATAAATAATTCAGTATTACTTTTTAGATAAACTATGAATAATAGGAGATGATGTGATCAAAATAACAATTAGTTGAAGTAGTTACCAAACTGAAGTTATTAACTTGATCCACCTTCCTTTCTCCAAACTTCTGAGTAAAACTGACATTGTGTTGTACAAATTTTGCCAGGTATAAAATATTCATTTACACTTTCCCCTCTTTTGTTTAATTATCCACCTAAAATATGTTTTAGGCAGGTTTGGGTACCCTGGCGATGTACAAGAAACTCAAAGTAAGTTACTCTGTACAATAAATTACTAGAAAATAGATTGATATCTGAATAGATTAAAGGAATAGGTATTGAAAGAGATGATTGAGAATAAAAAGGCGGTGATCATGTGATAAAGTCTGAGCAAAACACATGAAGAAAATGCTTCAGATGTTAAGGAAGCTATAGCCAAGGATGGAATTGAGTCAGAATAAGGAGAAAAGTCATCAATTTTTAGGATTGTGCCCTTGCATCAACAGGTGTTTTGGAGAAGTTGTGTCTGGTTCTTGAAGAGAGCAGATAGAAATGGAATGCAAGGAAAAAATGTACTTCAGAAGAATTCCTACCCCTGACAGACCTTATCCAGAGAAGTAGATCTGCATATGTACCAAAAGCAGTATTAGATGTTAAGTATATTTTGGTGACTCAACACATCAATCCAAACACTGACAGTTCACTCACCCTACTGTTGCATGCGTATGTTCTTTCTGATTTTAGATTTCTCTTTTCTGTTGTCTTCATTTAGCAGCTTTGCTAAGTGCTTTGAAGTTTGAAGCTGCTCTGCAGTCATTTTATCGTCATGATTACGAGAAAAAAAACTGCACTTTTTTATGGAAGTAGTATAGTGTCTTTTCCCAGGACTCAATGTATTTTTCAAAACAGCATTAGTTTTCTGCATGAGAGTAGCCCTTGATACTAAATAAGTTTGAGCCAGTCAGTCTCCAGGCTTGTTTTGAATAGGCCCACCAGAAGTATCTGATATTCCTGCCTCCTGATCACTTTAATAGGATTCTCAGATTTGGGTCTGATCTCCAGACTGGTCCATTTGATTAAAGATAATTAGCACTTGAACATTTTCTGTTTAAAATCTCAATCAGTTGGGATATTTTGCACACTGGCCACGACTGCATCAGCCCGTGTACTTCATAGGTTCAGATATGCAGCACAAAGAGTCCAGCTTGTCTCAAGCTTTCTGCCATGAGAGTTTCTCTTGCAGGAAAATGCCTTTTCAGTAAAGTAGCTGAAAGCTCTTTGCTGCTTTTGCTCAATAAAAGCATTAAAGGAAGGAAATACAATTGGTGCCAGTCAACACGGTCTTACAGAAAACTTGTTTTGTCAAACATGATTGATTTAATTCCTCAGGAGACTACAAGTTTGGTCAATAAATGTAACTGTGTAAATGTGATAGACATTGCAAGCTATTTGCTTTGGTGCCACATATATTCTGATAGCAGTGAATTAGAGTGAGCCCAGCAAAGCATTTTTCACATAATACACACATCTTCTAAGTAATCATCAATCTTTTCATGGACTTAATTACAGCAGGTTTCTCCTGGGAGAGAGATTAATCCTGAGGTTACAAGAAATTACTTATGATCTGGATAGAAGTATGCTTACAATTTACAAAATATAAAAATTTTAAGGGGGTAAAAATTCTGAATGAAGATTAGAAAACAGTACAGAGTATTCTAGATTTTCTTGTAAAATGAAGTCAGTTTAAAGTATATTTTTTTTACCATTTGAGGCAAAATGATGTCTAGAGGCAATGTATGCAGGGCAGTATCATAGAGTGTGAACTATGTTTTGGAAGCCAGGGACTTCAGGGTAATAGTGGATAAACAATTTAACACAAGCTCCCGGAATGATGCTAAAAAGCATCAGTAACCTTGATATGACTTAAATACATCCCATATCTCCTCTTCATTTTCTCTTATCTCCATTTTCTCTGAGTTCTGACCTTTATATTTTGGTTGGATAAAGAAGTAACAACCAAAAAAAAACAAATAATCTTGGGGACAAGCAATTCACTTCAAATAGACTGGTGATGATTTGGGGCTAAGCATACATGCAGTAGTTTACTTGAAAAAGACCAGTGACTTATGATAGGTCCACAATACACTGAAATTACAGAGAAAATTGCTATAGGAGTCCCTTTCTGTAAATGCCCCAACAACCTTGAAATGAGTACTGAAAACCAATCTTTTTTAATTGCTCAAACCACAAACCATAATCACATAATTCCTTCTGATTACCAAAGCACACTAGACTATTCAAATCTATGTATAGCAATCTGAATAGATTAGCCTTTAGGATATATTAACATCAAATTTTGCATAATAATAACTAATAAATTAGTCTAGCAAAAGAGATCAAAATCTAATTACCAGACGGTCATTAGATATGTCCAGTTATTCATATCAGGCAGTGCTGGAGGGAGGGTGGGTTGTGATTAACATGTCAGGGAAATGCAGCTGTGAAAGTAACACTCCCTCACTATCTTACAGCATTTCAGATTCTAACTCACGCTAAGACGTCACACACATCCACAAGTCAAAACCATATGAAAGCAAAATGTTGTATTGAGCAAAACATATACAGATGGCAGGAGAAAAATCATTTTTGTAGTGTTAGTGTTAAGAACCATTTCATTCAATGTTTTAAATACCAGAGCATTAAAAAATTTAATGGTCACAGGTAAGGAGATCAGAAGTGGTATGCTCCAAAAGTGGGCCTCTCTCTGTAGTAGGTAGTGTATGATTGTGTATGCAAATATGTGTGTCTGTTTATGTGTGCAATGTACGACTGTGAAGACAATAAAAAATTATTTTGTATATTTTGAAAAGACCATTTCTCTGCAATGAATGTCTAATGAAACACGAGAGCATGTCCTACCTTTATACTTGTTCCACCAACCCCCCACAAAGTGTTACTAACATAACTGTGGGCATTAGCAAAGCTAGAAAACCACCAGTGGAAAATGTTGTCTCACAGTCTACGAGAGGGGAAAATGGCAACCACAATGATTTTGCTTTGCTTCACAGTTTCAAAGCTTGCCCACAGGCAAGTTTGAGGCACTTCCAAGATGTAGAACAAGTTTAAAATTTTGTTTTATAGTCATTGATGCAAGTAAGATTTGCTTCTTCAGCATAGATATAGGTGGCAAGACAAAAACAGGCATCTCTATCAACATACTCTGATTAATTGCTTTACACTGGTGCAGAATCCTTGAGTGGAAATCTTTAAAATATCTCTCTTCCAATGGTCCTCTCGGATCAAAAGAGTCACTTAAAAAATCAACACTCATTTTTAAAAAAAAATGCTCTTGCCAGTACTCCTTGAATGCAAAGTTGTTAAGACACCAACCAAAGAGGCAATTGAGCCATGAGAAAGTGTTTCTTTGTTATCTTCACGCTATTTCCACTTGTTCCTTGTGTCACCAGGAGTGGGTTTGGCGTAATTTTTTTTTAGATTAGTCTTTTCCAGTTGATCATCTAATCAAAGTCCCTGAGAGTCCTCCCTCATTTCTTGTCCAAAGAAACCAAGAAGATGCTATCTAATTCACTGCTGAGAATTTCATCAAAGATTTAGCTTTGCTCATCCTGATTATGATCAATCAACACTTAACATCGATGGTTGGCAGAAGTTCAACTTAAGCACTTCTGGTTTTTACATCCTCTTAGGTTTCAAGATAGCAGCAAACCTAGGAGATCTTTCCTGCTCTTCAAACCTTCATAGGATTACCTCCATCTCAGAAAGAAAAAGATATAGACTGATTGTTGTCAATATACAGAAGATCCAATACGGTGTGATTTGGTAATTCCTTCTTCTTGCACTTAAAATAGAAGACAAAGACGATGGTTTTGTTCAAAACATTTATATTTTCAATATTAGCAGCTTTTCTTGAGCTCAGGATCTACAGCATAGCGAATTTGCCTTGATACTCTCAGAAAGGATTTTATCCCACCTGAAAATACCTGTGTCACTGTGTCTTATCTTGGTCTCCTCATTATTCTCATTTCTACAGCTGAATAAATAATTTTTTTGTTGAAACACAATACTAAACCTAGATTTCACTGCTTAAGGAACCAAAGTCCACCAGGCAGAAGGGAGAATTAGCCTGTGGATGTGCTCCTTCCTTACAGTGCACTGCCAGAGCAATCATTAATGAGTTCAGTTTACTGGATGAATAGCAGTCATTAATATTTCTAATGGAAACCGATATGATGAAGGACCTGTAGTCTTAATTCTGCCTTCCTTATTAAATTACAAATCACAGCAGAGGCTTGGAAAATTTTGAAAATTTGAAATTCTGAAATGTGTAGCAAGTCACAGAACTGCCTAGATTGGAAAAGACCTTTAAGATCATCTAATCCAAGGTCAAGATATAAAGTTGCCAATGATCCCAAATCAAGATTTTCTTTAGTAAACCTACTGTCCAAGATATGACAGAGGTTTTGTTTAAAGGCTGGATTTCAGTTATCAGGCTATGCAAGTGTCCACAGGGGTCACTAGCTGAGTAAAACATCTGGGAACCGCTCAATAGCTCTAAGGTTGATATTCTTATATTCATCTCTACTTCCTAGTTTTAATGTTGTACTTCTAGCATGTAGACTACAGCAAGTAAATTATTCCTTCTTTTTTAATTTCTGTCTGTCTTGAATTAAAGGTTACTTCGTTGGGACCGGCAAAACGGCAAACTGTTTCATTTGCATGGGCATGATTCTCTTTAAAACAGAGCAAAAATAGCAATGACCATCATCAAATAAGAATACTCAAGATTATCTAAAACATAGACAGTGTCCAGCTGCTGAGCTCAAGAATGGAAATAAGGTGTCGGTGTGGTAGAAGTGTCTTTCAGCAACTGGTTTTAGATGGAAAATACTTGAAATATGGTGAGACAAATACTCTGCAATTTTGCTAGTAAAAGCCTTATGTGTATGTTTTGGTTTGGCCTGGCTGGATTTTGGTGGTGGGGGGGAGCTGCGGGGGGGAGCTGCAGGGTGGCTTCTACAAGAAGCTGCTAGAAGCTCCCCAAGTTTGATAGAGCCAATGCCAGCCGGCTACAAAGAGGGACCAGCCGCTGGCTAAGGCTGAGCCTATCAGTAAGGTGATAGCAGAGGAACACCTCTGTGAAAAACATAGTTAAGAACGGGGAAAAGAACTGCGCTATAACAGCTGGCACAGAGATGGAGGAGTGAGAATCTGTGCAGACACCAAGGTCAGTGAAGAAGGAGGGGGGGGAGGATGAGCTCCAGGCGCCGGAGCAGAGAGAGTCCCCCGGGTCTGTGGTGAAGACCATGGTGAAGCGGGTTGCCCCCCTGCAGCCCATGGGCGAGGTGCAGATGTCCACCGTGAGGATCACCGTGTAGATGTCCACCGAGGACTCCACACTGTGTGGGTGTATCCCTGAAAGGGGACTGTAGCCCGTGGGAAGCCCGCATCAGAGCAAGTGGCTGCCGGAGCCTGTAGCCCGTGGAAGAGAGGAATGCCCACGCTGGAGTGGGTTGGCTGGTGGGACTTTTGGGATGCTGTGGGGGACTCACGCTGGAGTAGTTTCCCCCGAAGGACTGTGCCTCAGACTCACGAGGGGTGGGCTGCCCCTCGTGAGGTGTCTCCCGTTGGGCAGTTTGTGATGAATTGCCCTTCGTGGGACGACTCACGCAGAGAAGAGAGCGTGAAGCTTGTCTCCCGTGAGAGTGACCCCACAATGGCCCTGGGGAAGAGTGAAGAGTCCTCCCCCGGAGTGAAGAGGCGGTGGAACCAACGTCGGATGAACTGACCGCAACCCCCATTCCCTGTCCCCCTGCGCCGCTCGGGGGGAGGAGGTGGAGAAACCAGGATTGATGTTAAGCCCGGGAAGAAGGGAGGGATGAGGGGAAGGTGTTCTGTTTGTTAAGATCTGTTTGCTCTTTCTCACTTCTCACTACTCCTCTCTGATTGTTCTTTTAAATAAATGTACCTAATTTCCCTAAAACTGAGTCTGTTTTGCCTGGGACAATAAATGAGAGTGATTTCCCTGTCCTTATCTCAAACCCTGAGCCCTTGGAAATATTTTCTCCCCCTGTCTAGCAGTGAAGGGGGAGTGAGTGAGCGGCTGTGTGGGTACCTGGTGTCCGGTCAGGGTCAAACCACGACAGTCTATAAGAAACAAAGCAGAAAGTGCTTATATTCAATTTCACTGAAAAAAAAAAAACAACATGAAAAATACAACATAAAGCATTAAAAAGACAGGCAAAAAGGTTATTCTAATTCTTTGTCTTAATTCCTTCAATCTGAAAAGAGCTTTTTATCATTTGACACAATCCTTTGACTAAGAATAAACCTTCTAGATATTCTTTCTGACACACCAATAGAGACATCATGTTTGAGTAAAATATAAAAGAATTTTCTCACCATTCTAATCTCTTTTTTTTCAGTTAGTCTGAAACCTCTTTAATATTCACTGCAGAAGACAGTTACCAGAAAACAGACAGTAATGATGATGATTTTATTGATTTTGACTTGCAAAGAAATCTCAAATGGGACTAACAAGTAATTTTTTCCTCTTCAGCAAAATCTTTGTACCAAATCCGCTGTCAAAAAACAAAAGCATCTGTGGTGTCACATCTCATACATTTTGCATAATTATGTTGTTATAAACTTTAGGACCATGTACATGTCTTCTTTATTTGTTGATTTTTGCATAGGTGGACCTTCTAACTAATTTAAATCAATTCGTTATCTACAATTGCCACCAGAATGGAAAAATATATAGATACTGTTTTCCTCTAAATCAAACTTCTAATCTAAGACTTAAAATTTATTATGCACTTTTTCATATAGCTCAGTCTTACCATACAGAAATCTTTTTCATAGCACTGCAGAGATGAGAATTATTTGTACTGAAGTAGTTTTATTGCCCATAGACAAATACACATGCAGACATTTGGAGGAGACAATTTTTTAATGCAAAATACTGCACAACATAAATATGCCTGTTATATATTCACAGGAGACATTCTCCAGTAGGACTTACAGTAACATTAGTATTTCATCAGGCTTCTTCCAGACTGGCATGCTGTATTACTCATTCATTGGAGCAACACTAAACTGAACCCTCACTGCCAGAATAAAGGTTACGTGGTGTAAGATGATCCCAGCAGATGGACCATTGTTATTTTTACAGTTCTTAGCAAAGAGAAAGTAGAATGTCTTTCTAAAACTCTCCAAAGCCAAACTCCAACAGCATGTCAAATTATATTTTCTAGGTATTTTTCCCACTTCTTTTTTTCACTTTAGTGACTATTCTGAATAGCAGACCTAAAATATACAGGACTTTTTAAAGTGTTCTTCCTTTTTCTGAAGGTGCTCTCTCAGACTTCATATAATACATATTCATAATGCTTCCATCATGTTGTATATCAAATGCCGCTAAAAGTGAAACTCCATCCTTAGTGACATGATTTAGTAGTGGACCTGGAATTTCTAGATTAACAGTCAGACTCAATGATTCTCTTTAATTCAGCAGCCCACAAACTGTTAAAAGAATGAGGATAGACAAAAGCAGGCCTCATAGATTGGTCTCCACTTTCAGGGGAAAAAATTCCAAGCTCACTCCTTAATGAAAGAAAGAGGCACCCTAAAACTCATTCTGGCAAAATCGAGGTGATGTTCTGTCCATTCCCATGCTTTTGGTGTCTTGTGCTTTTTAAATTCTGAGGTGCTTTCTGAAGGGACACTCACTACAAGGGCACCAGGAAAGGCGTGCTCTTTACAAAATATGTCTTAAATCCTGCAATCCTGAGTAATTGACTTTCCTCTCCCGCAACCTCACTTCTCTGAGATGTTGCACCAACAAACACCACACATATTTCCACCAGCCTACCGCTGGAAGGAGTCTCTGCCTAAGTCATCACCCAATATTGCAGGAATTTTCCTGAAGACTAAACACTGGCAGTGGAGGGGCTTTCCCAGCCTCACTTGCCTGGTACAGGTTCTCCTTAAACTACCATTTCTGCTTTTCCCTCCAGCTCATGAGAGTTAAATTCATCCACCTAAAATGGAAGGAGTGAAGAAACTAGCTTTGTCTTTAAAAAATTCTCTTTGGGACGAATATCAAATTAAGTGCAGCAGAATGGAAATTAAGTGCATTTACTTGAAGCTTATAGTTACACGTTTGAATGAATATTGCAAATGTGATACTTTCCTGTGATCACTATCTCTATAGATATCAAAGAGCTAAAAGAACCGTAAATGCAATTCTTGATGTTGCATGTCATTTGACAGGAGTTGTTCTAGGTAGGAAAGACTCAGACTAGCTAAAGAAAATTAGATTCCCCAGTGTTTAATGAGATGAGAATTGCTGTTGTATGAAGACAGACATTAATTGTTTCATCATCAAGTTCAGAAAAACTGTTAGCTTTATACAACTGCTTTTGCATTTCACGGGATGGCTTAGGATACTTTTAGATGGTTCATCCTCAGAGCTGTCCTATGAAGGACTATTTTTTAATGAAGTGCTGTGATATACATATGAGAATTGCACTTTCTTGCCATATGGGGGAGGTAGATGATCCCTAAGTGGCACAGAATAATTCCTGCTTAAAAATTAAATTTGGAGATCTGGTGAACTGGAGTGGAATTACTCTATATCCTCCAGTGCTTCCTAGCTCTGCATCATGGTTTATAACATCACCTTGCAGAAGACTAAGAATTGAGTCTCACAGATGCACTGCAATACTTACTAATATTCTGCAAATTTTATTTAAACATTTAAGTTGATCATCTCACTGTGTGTTTTCCATGATAGTAAATCCCTTGTTTGCTCTTTTATTAAAATTGTTTTCCCAGAAAAAAAAATACAAACAACTATTAGTCAAGTGCTCCAAACCTCTGTGTTTGCAGTACTTGTATTACAACATGTCAGACTGGTTACCAGTTGTACTGGGCTGGTCATCCCTTGAGCTAATCTTGGTTCTATGATCCAACAAGGATCTGCTCAAATCTCGTTTGTGCCCTCGAATCTTTACTTCAAATGGGATATAAATTTTGGCTTAATTTTGCAGTTCAGCAGTGTTGGCCATGCAGGGTTTAATGGAAAGGACAGAAAGTGCATTTGCACAGTATGCCTCATTCTCCGAGATCAATTAGCCAAGCTGTGGCATTTCACTAGATCTCTCAGAGATCAGGTTTTTTTCCACAGTGTCTAGTGAAGATGGAGAATACTGCAGCAGCGTATTATTTCAGATCGCTGCACTCTGTGCTTCCCTTTCCAGAGGACCGGGAACAGCTGTTGCCTGCCATTTTGCTGACAGATGATTTGGTCCAGCTTGAGCATTTGCTCAGTTGCTTGTTCTTTCAAAATAAATGCTCTCCGAGTTGTTATTCAGCCAGCATGACTATTTTAATTGCAGACAGACCTTCTCCAGGTTTCATCTTTGCTGTTTGCTGAGCAAAGAAAAGGGCAGAATGATGAAAGAGGTGACCAGAAGAGGCAAAGATATTAAGCCTGTCACACTAGGGCAGAAGTTCAAATTCCTGATGCAAAGCTGAGGTTGCTGCAGGGACCAACCTACCCTAGATATCCATTTGTCATCATTGCCACAGCAGTACAACAGAGGGGGAGAGGAGTCTTCCTGGTTGCCAAATGTCTTCATGTGATTTGTCACAATTCTTCCTATTAAAGGAAATATTATCCATCTAGTCTCAAGTGTTTCAGTGTTAGGATGTCACTGGCGGTCCCATCCTTCTGTCCCGGTTCCTGGTTCCTTCTTTTACCATTTCAGCCAGTGACTGCAATGTGTAGTGTATTATATGGTGTCACAAACAGGCTTTTTTTTTCTTCCTTTGTAAATATTGAGTGCAGCATCAGCAAACTGCTAATGTGCTGCGGTTTTTACCTAGTCAGTAAACTAGCTTATTCCACTAACCAGTTCCAACTATTTAACCAGAGTATTTTGACAGGTAGAGAATAACATTTGATTGTTCGGTGCTTGCAGCACCTTGTTTATGTAGGCTAGGGAGGTTCAATGCACGATGATTGACAGAAACAAAGGAGAGTCTGAAGACCAAATATCTGGTAGAATCAAACAAACTCAGTTCTAGCTCTTCCTTAGTGTTTTGCCTCTCTTATTCCTCTTCTCCAAATAAAGTAGGATTCCCAGTGGCTTTTTTGTTTTAAGATAATATTGTCTTAGACCCAGCAAAATGCAAAAGCTCTGCCCCTCTTTCCTGCTTTGTGGACCCAAGATAATGCATTGCATTTCAGACAAAATAAAATTTGAACTCTAAGGCATAACTGCAACTGACTTTAAATGCACCATTACATTTTATGTTGCTTGCCATAGTGAAGACCTCCCTATCCCTGATTTATGAACTGCAGCTTTGAAAAACAAATTAATTTCTTTTCTTCTTTGGTTCCTGAATATGTTCCTTTAATATCCAAGCTGCAGAATAACACTCAGACAAAGCAGTTAGAAAGACTCAAAATGAATGAGATTTGTAATAAACTCAGCTACAGAGAAAGGTTGCAAGATTGTAAAGTATATAGAGTTCTGTGGGTTTAGGTAAGACAGTTCTTAAATATCGGGAGCTGAAAGAAACTTTCCTGGTAACACAATGGCAAGAGCCAGCCAGAACACAGTAATTCTCTTTCATGACAACTGGGAGATTTTGGAATTCATTTTCGTCTTTCACTGGCACGAACATGAAACCCTTCCTATATTTTCACAAAGCAGAGTTGTGCTAATCCTGAAAGCTCTTTCTTTAATTTAAATTCTTCCTTGTCCCCTCTCCTCTCCTCTCCTCTCCTCTCCTCTCCTCTCCTCTCCTCTCCTCTCCTCTCCTCTCCTCTCCTCTCCTCTCCTCTCCTCTCCTCTCCTCTCCTCTCCTCTCCTCTCCTCTTCTCTCCTCTCCTCTCCTCCCCTCCCCAGGAATAACCAGAAAGGCTGCACTGAACCTTTGAAACCAATAAATATTGCTCAAGTCTTTAAGCCCCTGAGCTACAAAGTGTGTTCACTCACACGTTCACAAACAGCAAGAAGCAGCAGCAGCAGCAGCCTTCCTCACCAGATAACACTGGTTTTTGTGAAGCACTTTGCCCCTTACAGTAAACAGCAGACAATGACCACGTTTTGGAAATGGGTCTGGCACTGCACCCACTGGGAGCAAATTCTTGGTCTCTAAACACCAGAACAGCTAAAGACCCATAAGAAAATTCATAAAACTGGGCTGTTTTTTTTTTCTTTCGTGTGCTCCACATGCCCGGGGTGGATGCAGCCCCACGGGAGCAGACAAGAGACAGGGAAGTGTCACAGAGCAGTCACACACATTCCTCCAGGTGACACGGAGAGCTTGAACATAGAACAACAAGAACCTCGGTGCCCCCTTTTGCTTCAGCCAAATCCCCCCATGCTGAGCAACCGTATCAGGATCAGGACATCCAGCATTCAGGATAGGTCCTGTCACATAAAACTGGTCAACTGCAACCATTCATTAGCGATTTAAAAAAGAGCATCTCACTTATTTTCTCTCTTTTGGGCTTTGTTTCCCCATTTATTTGTTTGCCTTTGTCTCTGCTAGGATTTCTTTCTTTTTTTTTTTCCGCCTCCTGATATTTAACGTGACCACTCATTTGGCTCCATGACTGACAGCAGCAGCATTAAAAAGGACACAAGAGACCAGCCCTGGAAGGGATTAAACAGCACGAAGCCCGCAGCAGCTGCTTTTCCATGAGGCCTTTCTCTCCCCAAGCACTCCCCGCTGCCGCTGCCACCAGTGGTGAGGAACAAACGGGTCTGACAATGGGGAGAAACATTAGGGATGAGGGCGTGGGGGAGAGGGGACATTTGTGCAGTCGCCGCCTTTGCTAAGGCAAAGCGAGCACATACACAGCACATATCCAGAGTGGCAGGGGAACCAACAAAGCCATGTGGAGACCTATTTCAATTGCCCTGTTTTAGATTTGCAACCAAGTCATAAAACTGACCCTCGTAGCCCCTACACAAAACATCTTTCTACTCCCACCACTGTCAGACTCCTGAAATAAAAATTATTTCAGGTTTAACACCTACCCCTTTAAAAATTAGATTTCTATTTTGGGTGAGCAATATTCAGCCTCTCTGAAAATCGGAACTATGCGGTCTTTCTCCTTGTTGTGTAATGGCTTCATTGTGCATATTTTTGTGTTGCTATTTTGAGGTAGCTTTGAAGAGAAGTATTTCGCACAAAATGGTGGAGACCACAGTGCTAAATTCAGGGAACAGCTGGATTTTGTTAAATTGCCTTTTATACAGCTATTGTTGTGCCATTTTTCCACCCAGCTCTTCTCAGAAATGCTGAATGAAATTGTATGAGGAACTTCATGTAACAGTCTAATTCAGAATAGCTCAGTAGATAAAATAGGAATTATTACATTGTTAGCTTGGGACAGACTGTATGTTCAAGGATAGAGGGAACAGAGTAGAACAATAATATGACTAAGAAGATGTAACTTTGCAAGAAATAAAGTTTTAATTCATTGTCTTACACTATGTTGCAAATCAGGAAAAGAGTGGGTAGGAAATAAGAGATCTCAGTGTGACAATTCTGTGCCTCTGCAGACCCTGGAGGGACAGGATCGCTCAGCCAGATGGTCCTAGAAACATCCAGAAATAAGGTGAAACCTTCATCAGCATTTCTGAAATGATATAGGAAGGCTTCCTTATAAAAGAAGACCTAAAACTAGGAGAGGGTCTAGAAGATCCTCATCCAGAGAGGGTCCAGAACCGTGTCAGGAGGGAGAGGAACGAATTGCAGCTTCCCAGGAGATGGGGGCAGCTCTGCAAATGGGGTGATCAGCCCACGACGAATCTGGGTGCATCTCTGGTGGGAAATTGGCACTGCCCAGCCTTTGGGGTTTTGCGTTAACTTGTAGCAACCTTCTTCAAGCAGGGATTTCATTGGTGAGAGCGAACAAGTTGGCAGCTGGATGCAATGAACATTTCTTAAAGAAAATGTGGTCATTAGGACCAGCTAATGATTGTTCTGTATGTGATAAATGTCAAGATAGTGTGTGCAATCTACAATTTGGTACTTTTGGATGAATGGTAAATTCACTGAAAAAAACCAATGTTTCATGGAAAACAAAAGCATTTCTAAAAATTGAGTGAAATTTCATTGTGACTTTCAGGCAATGAAGTGGTGGCAATTTGCTTCAGGTTGTTTTGAGCATTTCTTGTAAAAAACATCTAAGTATTTAATATCTATTTTATCCTATTTTACCGTTTCATTTTGAGCATTCTTTTCATTAAAAACATTCTAAGGCTTTAAAATGTGAAACCTTTCTGTGTTTGGATTTTTGTGATTTATTTAACCTGCATACATGGATCCCTCCAGTGAACTGATGAAATCCTGGAATGAATTTTACTTTAGCTCTTATTAAAATTCAAGGATCAAACACCACCTTAATCCTTGCAGTACATCAGTACATAGCCTCTAGAAGATAATCCAGATACTTTCAGGAAAACAGAACCTCCAATACCAAAACGGGCAGTACTTTAAGCACATGCAATAATAAAGACTAGGTATACAACAGCTAAAAAGATGTAGCTGAGATTGTCAAATTATGTGATGGAAGATCCTCTGCATGTCCACAAAGAAGCAGAGTGAGACATGGCAGGAGGAACCCAAATAATACCCTTCCACGCTCATTGTAGGAGCCATCAGCCCACTAAAGGCTCATTTCCACAAGTGCAGAGGAGTACGAGGGTAAGCAAAAGCCCAAATTAAAGACTCGGAGGGAGGGACACTCTGTCCAGACTGTTCCCAGGCCTGTCCCAGGAGACCCTCAGCCCCAGCATCCAGGCATGAAACCCATCACAACGAGTCAACGATGCAACATCTTTCAAACTGCTCGGGTTTTCTGCCAAGGGATGTCAGACGCAATATGAGACACAGAGGAAGTCGTTTTCAGGATTACACAGGACTTACTATGGGTGTTCAGGGGAAGAACAAGAGGTGAGAAAAGGGCTAGATCTAGGTGACTTGGATAGGAAGAAGTGCAGGAAAATAGAGGGATCAGGAGATCAAAAGGGCCGTTTGCTTACTAGAGTGAGAAAAATTCGAGTGCCAGCCTCTGGGGTGAGCCCAGCTGCCGGAGCATCCCCACTGCACATGCCTATATTTTCCCTTGCAGAGCTCCATCTTGCTTAGCCAAAGAGGAGTGCAGCATGAGGCTGCTGGTGCCATCTGTGCTCACATGAGTCCTCTCTGTGTCTGTCAGTACTGATCTGTATGGCCAGCCACGTACATTACATATTTACACACCGTATATGCATGCATGTGCCTACTGGGAGCACATGCTCAGCCTCGCTGCTGGTTGGACCTGGGGGCATGGAGCTGTGGCAGCCTCACCTCCATCAGGCTGTCAGATCTGGACCAATTCCTCTAACAAGGATAATTTGGCAAAAAGCTGTAATAACAGAATATTACAAAACCTAAAATCTGTGCTGATAGCTTTCCCATATCTTTAAATTCATATCAAATAAATTATTTATATTTGGCAACCACAGGCATTCCATCCCAAAGAGACAGCTTCCAGATTCTTGGAAATAATAACCATCAAAGACATACAATATGTAGCATTGCAAGGCTATTCCCCAAATTATTATTTTTCTGTGATATGTCAAGAAATAGATGGTGAAAAACTTAAACAGAACTGATTAGTCTGAAAATAATTTAATTTTATTTTGCCACCTACCCTTAGCTTTTATTCCATCTTGAATTTAAATATTTTCACTTCAAATTGGACCAGTTACTGAACGAGTTTTGTTAAGGTGAAGTAACATTTGGCACTGCTGCAAAGGTCTATGTTCTAACCACACACACATTAGAAGAATTGGAGGCATCCAGCCCTCTAGATTTATAACAGGATTTTTCTTCCCAGGAAAGCCAATTACTCTGTTATGTGTTCAGAAACAGGAATTGAGTTCACCTTGTCTTTATGGAATGTGCTTCATACTCTTTATCAATTTAATCCCCACTGGACTATACCCTATAAGCAATAGAGGTATGCAATTGCTGAAAAAAGAGATAAACCAACACAGAGTTTCAGGTAATGGGAAATAAAATGATGTTTCCTCTCTCACATGCTCCAGGGATGCTTAGAGGAAGCATGAACCTGTGAAGAGTTTGAGCTCTGCCCAGGTGATTGATGAACAGGAGGATTCTGACTGTTGTGTTGATGTTCATTGGGCTTTCATCAGCACAGTTTAAAAAGAAAGGGAGAGGCAAAAGACTTTCATCCTCACTAGTGAAGCTGCCTGGTTTGCATCAGCAGCACTGTTTTCAAATGCTTAGGACAGAAGCAAAAAACCACTTTTTTACCGGAGAACAGTCAGTTCCTAAATTTGTGTGACAGGATTTTACTCTGAATTAGGTCTTTCCCATATTCTGTTAGATTCATCAGTTTTTCAAAGGGAGATATCCACAGGCTTTCCCTCCCTTTCATCCAATGTTCCAGAAAGGGACATTAACAGTGAATGATTAGCCACAGCATAAGCATCTGCAATTCATTCGTTCTGAAGGAAAAATCAAATAATGTTCAATTCTGTGTATTTTCATTTTATTTTTAATCCACCAAGTTGATGGGCTTACCCAGGCTTTCATTTTTCAGATACAAACACCACTCACAAGTACGATTTGCCCATTTATCCAGAAATCAAAACGTGAATCGAGTAAACCAAAGTTACTGATGTGGGCTGCTGTAACTGAAAACTTCATTCTTGTTACATCCGTGGGTAAAGAAGAGCATGACTAAGACGACTATATTTTGCTCACACACAACATGAAGAGGGAAAATGCTGAAAGTCTCGGCAAAATATGATGAGAGGGTCTGGAGCAGAGCTTCAAGGTCAGAGCCTGCAGTCAAGCTCCATGACGGTAGCCCAGGAGTCAGCTGCGGGGCTACAATTTTTTTCTGTTAAAATGTCGTCAATATCTATTATTATGGATATACATTATCCATTATTATAGGGTATCTGAGGCTTTGTGTACATTGTTGGTGCTGTGCTTGCAGAGTTACAATATGTGATGTATAAACAGGTCTGGACAGATAATGGCTTCATCATTCCACAAGAATTTTTGAGATGTTTTCTCTTTCAGAAGGAAAGACAATTTAAATGATTTTCATCCACAGTCAGCAAAAACAAGAAAAAAATTCTCAGCTAAGTGGGTTTTTTACTTTTTACTATTTTTACCTTTCTGGAGGTAAACCATACCTAATACATTGAAATAAAGATGTCTTTAAAAAAAAAAAAAAAGCCTCCTGGTCTGATATTGAAGTGACTGTTTTAACAGCTACCATTTTTACTTTTTATTCTTTAAATAGGAGATTAATTAACACCTATTTTAAAATACCTATGCTTTTTAAAAAGAACAGCTTAATTGTACCAATGCATATCTGTTGCACATGCAGTAGTATATGCAACCAATGGCCAAAGAGGCACTCTTATTGGATGTTAGATAAATGAGAACTGTTTGTTAATACAGACAACAGATTCTCATGTAACCTTAACTTGTGATTTCCATCTCCTCTAACATGGAGTAGCAATAGTCAGCATGAAGTTCTCACTACTTATAATTGCCAACTGCACAGCTTTATAACTACAGGTATCACTCATGAATTTGAAACTGTACTCTTCAGGATAAAGGCTGTAGGGTAAGTGGTGCCAACGGCCCCACAAACACTTCTACATTGATTTATTGAATACTCGGCAACTAATATTCCCTTTAAGATTTTCATCTTTGCAACTGTTTCTATTGCTAAAGCTGTCTTATTTTTATGCCTTATTTTTATCTCATCTTGGAGACACATTAATGCGCAATTTTCAGAGCCTTCAGCCATTTTTCCCTGTTTTTTCTAGGCTTCAACTCACCATTTATTGAATCAGTGAAGAAAAACAGTGTAGAATTGTCTTCCTCCCTCCCTATAAGTTAATCTTGTACATACAGCCTAAAATACCATATTAATTTTTCTCCCCTTCCATCCACTCGGTGAGAACCTGTTAAAAAAAGATGCATATTTGCTTTCCCTGAGGAACCCATACTAGAATCACCCATTTAGCAGACCTGAAATGCAAATGCCTTAATTTATGTAAATGCCACCCCAAATATCCATGAGATTAGAAATACGACCTCGTCTTAAAAATAGATTAATATTATGTCTTTTTTCTTGTATTTTTATTTCAAAACAGATTAATCTGCTCTCAACTTTCAATACAATCTGTGTCTGAGGACTGAAGCCTGAATGAATGAAGTACAGCAATATATTGCAGCAAGCCATTCTTGTGAGAAATACTTTTGCTCTGAATAGAGAAGAAAGCAGCGTGTTTATCCTTTATGGAAACAATCTTGACTTGAAAGAACACCAACAAAAGGTCCTGCAGCTATCATTTCTTGTGACAAAGACAAACAGAAAGAGAAATTATTCTTAATCCATTTTACTTCATGACAGTTTAAAAGAGCATGCAGTCACGTTTTCCTCCTGCCTTCCTTAATATTGGTGACAGCAAAACACAGTTGGATTAGAGTCTATACACAGGAAACTCTTTAAAATTATGCTCTTAGAGCAACCAGCACAGCAGGATTTCCTACTCAGTTGTGAACTGCTGAAATCCCACACCTGTTTTTGCTCTTTGCCCAAGCAGTCCTGAGCTCAATCCATGATGTAGTAATGCCATAGACAGGGACTCACCTGCACAAGCATCAAAGGTGCCCATCTGAGTTTCTTAAAGTATGACCAAGTGGGTCTCAGCATGGCTGTTTATTGATATCAGCATGGGATAATTTGTTCCAGCATGAGACAAAGGGCTTACTGAAGTCCAAATCTGTCTCTCCAGCATCATCTATTTCATCATCTGTCTTAAACCATTGGCCAGCACCATCACATATGCCATTGCCCAGTAGCTTGACATAGTCTTCAGAGAGCTCTTCCCTCGCACCCATCTGCTATATGTCCATTAATTTAGCTCTGTATTATGTTTTCACCTTAGCTAAGCATAGGCATAACTTAATTTTCCATCTCTCAGTATTTGACTTCTCTATGCTTTTCTTTCCTGATATCTTTATCCATTTGTAATTGTTTGAGCTTTTACAGGTGGGTCAGTGACTTACAGGAGCCATCTGGCAGCCCTGTGGTGTGCCACAGCTCATGATATACAGTGCTGGTTTGTTAGGACTCAGCTGTCAAAAGAGGCGGACCTCTGTCAGGTTCCTCAGCTTCAAACGAGTGCTGGAAAATGCATAGAGGGGGGTAAAGTGAACTAAGAAAACAGTTGAATTACAAAGCACTTGAAGGACCTAGCACAGCTAAAGCTTTCAGAAAACTTGAAGGAAGCATAAATGTTTGACGGTAACGTTCAGGCCACCAGCACCACACTTTTCTGCATGGACAAAGAAACACCTTTGTAATGGTGAGCAGTGCAAGGGAAATGGTGCTTACTTCTGCACACTGAACCAAGAACCTTAGGCATCTTCCTGTAGAAAGAGATGGGTGTGGGATACAAAGCTTAATACAGAACTTGGGAAAATGAAGAAGGTAATTTAGAGAAGTAAATTGTCTGTAGGTGGTGTTGTAGATGGTTGTTTGCACAGTTGCCAGATGATGGTGTACTCAGAACCAGAAACCAGGGCTTTGCATTGCAGTTCCACTAGAGAAAAAAGAGGCTCTTCTGTTCAGAAAGGCAAAGGAGGGTTTGAAACAGGGGAAGATCTGACACTACTACCATACTCTGAAGTACAAGATTGAGCTTAGGTTTTCCTTCATGTGAATGTGCAGTATACTTGCATTTAGCCTAAAGTATAGGTAACCCCAACAATAAGGAAGATTGAGGGAATATCTCACCAAACCCCAATCAGTTATTTCAGTGCTGTGAGTGGTTGCCAGCTTTTCAACTCGACACCAGAAGCCAGACAGTCATTTTCCGCTGAACACTACAGATTAAATCCACTGCACAGGGGGCATAGCATGAAGTCTAACAGTATTGCAAAGAGTGTCAACTCTCCTTAAGTCACACATCTGTAATAGGAAGGGAGAATGCCGCTTTTCTCTTCTCTCTACAATATCAAATCCAACAGAGAACTTCCAACATTTTAAAGGAAGAAAAGGAAATCAAAGGCCAGTAGTAGAACTATATGCAAAGTTAAACCTTTGCAAATATGTTGTAGCGATACAGTCTGTCGTTCTCAAAAAGCGAGAAACCTTTTTTTTTTTTAATGAAATCTGCCCTGCTTTAGAGGCATTAAGGTAACTTCTATCGTAACTGCTACACACTCCGTGACGATTTTAATAATCTTTTTATAATCAAGTTCTCAGACATATAAAAACTTAGCGTCACTGAACAGAACAGAATTGATTCTGTTCAGCTCAAACCAAGACAGTATTGTTCACAAACAAAATGTTCAGTTTACATTTACAGTCACAAATCTAATGCATCTGCAAAGGGAAGAATCCTAGCCATACGAACATTTAGAAGGCATACAATGTTCTATCAACATGTGAAAAGATAGAACAAAAAGATGACTTTTTTTTTTTATGAAGCTCTATTCCTTCTTTGGATGTAGAATTGGAAGCCCCAAACACAGCCTTTACCAGTTAATCACAGAGTTTAAAGCAATTTCCTTTTATTCTTCCTTTGCCAAATCAAGGTTGCATATAACACCTAATAAATCTGGCAAATTACCTGCAAATAGATCCAGAATTCATAGCAATATTTATACATTCAAGAAGAGTAATATATTCAATGAAACAAAGCCTTTTAACAACACTGCTTCGATCTGTTTGTATCTAAGCCCTCTCAGAGCAACTATTCTTGAAAACCGAAAGTTAATTTTATATCAAAGAATGAAATGTTCTTGAAAACTAAAAAAATCTTGATGAAAGTATAACTTAGGTTAAAGAAAATCTTACATAGGCACAAGTAAATATCAATGAAGAGGACTGCTGAAATTTTAGAGATCTTTACTTATCAAAATGTAAAAGACAAAAAGAAAAGAAGATGACATAATTCTTTTTTAAATGGCTTTCATTTAAAAAATACACTTGGAACAACATGGTTTTTTCAAGCTGTGCAATTGTTACATGGTTGGGTTTTTTTTGTAAACTGCACCCTTTTATTGTCATCTCAGATGAGATCAGAAACTCCTCAGCTCAGTCTCTGAGCTGTTACAGCACTCAGTAACAGGAGAGTAGGTTACCAGCACTGGTCTCCATCTGAGGTCTATAGGCCACCATGCATCCATGGAATATATTCCTAGGAATGCAAATAGTATTTAATATCATAGGTATTATGCCATAGAATTAAAATTATTTTCTAAAAATGTTGTTGACTAGCTCCTCTAAGGAATGTTTTTGAGATGCGAATACTTTTTCAGAAAAATCGTAGCGGTTACAGATACAGAGCTCTCCAGGATAGTCTAGGAACTGTTTTCTGGCCCAGAAAGCCAGTACTACAGCATAGATCAAGTCCTACAGCTACACTTTCATCCACTATCTCCAGATTATTTGAAATGGCTGCTGGTGTAAGCTGGCCCTCAACTTTGCCTGACCATTGCTTGGAACAACATTGGGGCACATGGGCAAAAAGCTCTGGGAAGCACACTAATAATTTAACAGTACAAAATAGAGCCCCAGGCTCCAATTTTTTTCTTAATACAAGTATAGACTATATTGAGTACTTATCCCACTAGCTGGTGTTCTGCTGACTTCTGAAAATAAAGCCCATATAGAAACAGAAGTCTACTTTGGTCTTTCATGTGATGAACGATTTATTGAACCAAAGAGAAGTGCCTCGGGATATCACGTTGAAAAATCTAAGAGACCAATGCCCTCAATGGAACTTAGAAAATTGAAATTTCTTGTGGTGTTTTCAATAATGCTCCCTACCCTACTGTGAGAGCTTTGTAGCATCTACCAGAGCTGTGGTTTGCAAATATCTGCTCTGATATGCCGGCATACTGACATCGCTTAATACCTGTCAAAACTGGAGAACAAATAGTCCCTTCTGGCTTACAGTAACCAAATATTTCTAAATTCCTCTTCTAGTTTGGCAAAAGTTCCTGAGCCAGTCAGCAACACTCAGGCTGCCTCAACTATCTGAATAGAAGCAGTGAATTACAACCTGCTCTTATTTTTGTGGCAATCATTAGTCATTTGTAAGCACAGTGTTTCCTGTCACTGACTTGCAGGTCATGTCTTTAAAATCATATTGTATATTAATACCATATACAGAGAAAAAAACCCAACACTTGTCTATTCTGTTTTACCAAATAATGCAAAAAGCCTTAAACTTTCATAGTTACAGAGTACTTAGTATATAATGATGTCTAGTTCTTAAAGAGGAGTTTTCACTGTTTTGCCTCAGGGCAGTTTATAAAGGATGGAAGTAACATCACTGCCATCACTGGCCATGAACCCAAAGAGCAGATTGATAAAGTGATCTCTCCAGCATCTTTCCACAGAAATTAACTGAAAACTATTGGTTTCACATTCTTTGTATAAGACTGTATCAGCTATGACAAGTGATAATAGAAGTGCCATAAACCTTTTGTGCTATTCATGCAAATGACAACTTTTACCTGCAGATATTAGAAATGCTTGGGAGACCTTCTACATAAATAATTAAGAATACACTCCTTAAGCAATGCCAGACTCGACCAAATTTCTGCCAATACTGGATGTTTATGCTGATTAGCGGCACAGTTGGTAAAGCAAACTCTTTATTTATCTCGATTAAAATTCAGAAGGCAGGAGTCAGTGTAATCTCCAGAGGTACAACCCAGCAGTTCGCTGTGCCAGGATGTTGCATAGGTGTGTCTACAGCTGCTGCCAGTATCCCAAAGTTGGATCAAGGTTGATTCTAAGCGTAGGCAAACTGACAATGTTCCTTGCTTCACAGCAGAGACTGTCAGAGCAAAATCACAGGACAGAGGCGTAACAAGGTGCTTGAACCAATAGTTCTTTTAATAAAGGTTCATATAAAGAGAAGGGAAAGACAAAGGCACAAATTCTGATGCAATCTTAAAATGCAGATTTTTCCTGAATACCCGTAGCAGTCAAGTCAGTTCCTAAAGCATTGAACCCACTTTCTGACAGTTTCTCTCATGATACTCTTTGCTTTGCATCACAATCCATGACAGCTCCTGACAAGATCGTAAACAAGTTATGAGTACATTTATGATGTAGTAAGTCTCAGGCATGAGAGCAGCTAATGTCTGAAGGAAGTTGTGTTTAATAAAAGGGCAAAGCAACACTGGTAACTGCAAAAATGTGTAGGAGGCTCTGATGAATAAGAAAGTGCTGCTCAGATGCTGGGGGAACCCACTACCATCATCTCTGACTGTTGCTTGTGTCAGCTATTAAAAGGAAGGGAATGAATTAATGAACTTGCTAATCACCTTCCTGACCTCCATCAGCAATTTAAATTCTCTATCCTGCCTTTCACTCATTTTTGGAAAGTAATTGATATTACGCTATGACAGAAATAAGACATCAAGGTTCATCAGAACACAATTTGAAGGTGATCAAAACATTCATTCTGGGATCTTTTTTATTCCCTCCAGGCCTGGCATCCTGTAAATCTTTCCAAAGGAGATACTGGTGCACCTCTATGACTGTAAGTATCAGTATTTCTGTTCTTCTCTGTCAGCTTCAAAGAAGATAACACCTGCAAACAGGTAGTCTTAAGGAATCAGTCATTAGTGCAGTATTGGAAGCCATCTCAGGATAGGGGTTTGACCTTCCTAGACTGACTCAACATCTGCTCTAATCAACTTTTCTGTGTGTTTTGATTTATACTTGGTTACTTATTCACTTCAAGATGAAGAAATACCTGGCTTTATACACATACATTAAGAGTCATCTTCTTTTGGTTTTGTAGAGCATGTGAAGAGATGAGTTTTAATACTGAAGAAATTGTATTAACTGAATAAGGAGTTGAAAGGAAAGAACGTAAAATGCATTGAAGACGTTTCTCCTAATGACAACCTTAAAGCTGATGACTGTTACTCCAGCATCTTTACGCCAGTGCCAGTCTTCTTACTGTGTCGCATTTTTAAACACATGCCCAATTCCTGCTGAGGACCCCTCTTTCACCACAGGACTACTGATGTTCTAAAATGACAATAGAGAAAACTAGCAAACTATTTAACATCCTGAGCGTTTTCATTACCTTAAGGAACACAAAAATGACATGTGTTCCAGAAATCATTTTGACACTCCAGGATGCTGGCAGAGGTGTGAAAAACAGCAGCATCTCCCTCCCTCATTCCCTCCTGGAGTCAGTGGAGAAGCAGGAAGGCAGCTGCTCTCTGTTCCTGGGCATCATGGGCCACTCCTGGTACTCCAGAATTTTTTATTTTTTTTTCCTTCCTGAGTACTAGGGCAAGCTGTGAATGAGCTGAAATCAAAAAGTATCACTGAAGGCTGAATCCCTACCTGCAATAAATCTTTACTACGAAGCCTGTGATGATATTTCAGTTCTTTGAACTATATGGTAATGATAGAGATATTCTTTAACGGAGAGACATAATGACATCATTGAAGCATAATTCATACAGCAATTAGTAGGGAAAAGCCTGATATTTGTGAAAGCAAATCGCTACTTGGAAGCATTGATTTAAGAGCTCCAGTTTCAGTCTCTAGGAAGAAAATTCCATCAAGACTTCTCCCAACAGTTTCACCTCCCTGAACTGGCTGGATGACAAAATGACAACAGCATTTTTTTTACAGTTGGATACAGTTGATATAGCCAGAAACAGAGAATCAAATAAGCAAACCAATCAATCGTGGCAACTGGATGAAAAATATCTATTCAGATCAATACAGATATGCCAGTTGTAAATGAAGTTAAAGTATACCCAAGCTTAAACTGATGGAAAATTTATGAAACTATCTTATAGACCATTTCTTACAATTTCCTTTGCAACTTATCAATGTACTCTCTGCAAGAAGGGACATGAATGAGCTTGTAATTTTGGTATCAATCTTCTTATTCCCATCTATATCTTTACAACAATGGCAAAATTCTACAGGCTTTAGGAAATTTGTCCATGGAAAATACACCATATTGGAAGTATGCACCAAGAAACAGGACATTTTCTTTTCCCCAATATAAAAGCAGTACAGATAATCTACCAGGACGTGGAGTAGTACTAAGCGAAGAGAAGTTGGTTATTCCTCAATGAAAATTTGCATAGAAAGACAAGAAAATATTTTTCCTTCAGAAAGAACCAGTTAACTGGTAAAGAATTTTGTCTTGGGGCAACCTCTGTGATGGAATCAGAAATCCCACATCCTCCCTTCCCAAAATAGGCTGTGATGGTTGTGGTGATGGTGAGGGAGACAAAAGAAACACCATCTAGGGGCTGGATCTGAATCACACCTCATGTCCTACCTTCCCAGTTGCTAAATGTGATCAGCCAGCTGAGCGCACCAGGCACTGCTCACTCTGCTGCAAGATGACAGACTGACCAGTCTTACCAGAAGAGGTGGATGTGGATGTCCCCTCTCAGGAAGGTTTACTTCTTCAAATACAGGAAGATGTTCATGAGAGGTTGGTTAAGGATGGACACTGTCTCGCTAAGCTTCAAACAAGTTACGGGAAAAGGTCAAAAATCCAATTGATATGTGTAAGAACAACTTCAATTGGACAAGGAATATGGGACAGGGAGACAAGGTTGCTCAGAATAAGATCAAAGGATGAAGTGTGTCATGCCACGGAAAACATGGGGAATAAGCCATGTGGTTGTAAGGTTTTAGCCAGAATAAAAATTTAATTGGTGTAGCAGGATATGGTAGGATAATACATATGACTAATAAATCAGTATAAATTGATACAAATTCATGTAAACAGCCTGTACTGGAACCACAGGCGAGGCAATAGAGAGGAAATGCTTGATAAACTGGGGAAAAAAAAAAAAAAAAAAAAGAGTATCCAGGATGCTTTGGTAGGTGTCAGTTACAACTCAGTACACCAGGCCAGGCAGAATCCTCCAGAGCACAAAGCTTGTTCCCCCCTGGAGATTTTAGCTGATCAACTGCCAGATGGAAAAGGAACACAGCAGGACACAGTATGCAAAGGTCATGACATGCACCACACACTCTTTCTGCATGGAACTCATCTAAAAATCCAGCCAGGTCTGAATCCAGGCAATTTGCAGAAAATTCAACAGTGAAAGAATTGTGGCCACCTGTTCATCTTCTGGCTGGTTATCGAATATTTTAACTGATTTTACTTTTTTTTTTTTTCCCACAGAAGTGTCAGATAATTCTTTACACTTTCATTGTGGTATTCAATGTTTTCTGTGAAAATCTATCATTTTGTAAAATGAATATTTGTGAATGTGGAAAGGAAATGAGAACAAGAAGTGGAGTTTTGCTTAACAGAACGTAAAACTGATTATTATTGCTAATATTCATTTGTGATGCATATCACACTGAGCTGCCAAAGAAAATTCTTGCTGCCCTGCAATGTTGAATTACTTTCCACCAAGATCTGACTAATTTTGCTTGTCAAGAAAACAATTAGCATGCTTTATTCCATAGACCAGTTCCACCACCATCTCTCATTCTTTTTCAAGAGGCAGAATATACTCTCTGCTTAACTTTCCCATAAATACCTGCTTAACATTTCTTTTCAATACCACACATCATCACTGTGTACAATTAATGATCTTCAGCTAAGTGAGGAACCTTATGCACATTTCAGACTGACTGACAGGTGACAGATTTACGTCCCACATGCATACATTGTTAAGAAGCACAACTCCCCCACTGAAGACTGACAGCTGCCTTCATTTACAAAGCCAAAGACCTGCTCAGACTGATTTGCACCAGTACACTAGGCAAGATTGGCAAAGTGTTCCTATTGATTCTTAAACCCACACTGTAGGTGATAAAACTGGTTAGGTGATCAGGTTTTTCATGCTGCCATAGGCAATTGCCTCACTTGACATCCAGAGTTCCTAGAGCAGTTCATTTTTATTTCTGTAGGATGTTTTGCAATTTTTCCCTGCAACAGCTTAACAAAATACCATTTGCTACACATAGCATTGTTCATACTCCTTCCCACCAGTTGTGACACAAATTTATCTTAATACACAGCAAAATATGTAAATAGACTTTTGTAGTTCAAAGAGTATTTCATCAGAGATCAGTTCAACAAAAAGACTCTTATAAACCGTGTACTTTTCCTGGTATATACAGACTTTCCATTGATTGAGCTAACTGAGCCACAAGACTAACTGGCATGACATGCAGAAAAGCAGTTTAATTCAGCATTGCCAGAGGACTCCACAAGAGAAAGTGCTGCTAGATTAAGACCTTTATAAAGGATTTTCAATTACTACGTTGATTCTGATGCTGTGAATTCTTCCATCATAGTAGATGGAACTATTAGGAGCTTCAAATCAGATAAGAGGAGCTTGCCTGGGGGAAAATGAAGATGAAGTCATTCGTACTTAGTTGATAGTCAAAGCCTCTTGATATGAAGATGCCATTTAAAACATTGGATGTATCCGTTTGTCCAGTATATAGTTCTTGCCCCCATTTTGCCCGGTTGCTAACCACATTGAGTTAAATCTCACTCTGTAAGTAGCTTCCTAGAAGCAAGTGGAAATATCCAGCAAGGTACTACTCACTGCCAGAAAAAAAGCACCAGCTTGCGAAGAATACTTACATGTTACTGACTTGTGAAAATTTTGTTGTTGTTGTTGTCAACGAGGACATTGGCAGGAGTTTTTCCACGCAGAATGGACAGTCATCCCAAGCGGAGCACAAATTCAGCCTCACCTGGGCTTTGATCTGTGCTTCAGAAGAAAGGGAGAGAGCCAAGAGCTAGAGTTGCTTAAATTGCTTCTCCTGCCAGTGGAGGGAGGCATGCAACTCAAGAGCTGCAAATGGGGGTCCAGTCATCTAACATAAGGGTTTTCCTTAATCTACAGACTGTGTAGATACCTTCAGTGACCCTAAAAGCAATCCTTATGTTATATTTCAGCACAGGAAGATGCTAACTTTAATTAGTGTTTTTGAACGGTTGTGCACTGACTGAAGAAGAGCCAAAGAATATCGATAATTTTAAAGACCTGTAATGGACAGACTGTAACCACATCGTGGAATCACAGAATTCTTGGAGTTGGAAGGGAACTCTAGAGATCATCTAGTTTAATCCCCTGCTAAAGCAAGTTTGTCCAGAGCATGTTACACAGGATTGCACCCAGGGGGGTTTCGAAAGTCTCCAGAAGAGATTCCACAACCTCCCTGGGCAGCCTGTTCCAGCACTTTGTCACCCTCACAGTAAAGAAGTTTCTCCTCACATTTAGACAGAACTTCCCAGGTTCCAGCTTGTGTCCACTGCCCCTTGTCCTGTCACTGGGCACTGCTGAAAAGGGTCCAGCCCCATTCTTCCTGCACCTGCTCTTTAGATATTTAGACATTGATAAGGTCTCCTCTCAGTCCTCTTCAGGCTATATAGTTCCAGCTCTCTCAACTTGCTTGTAAGAGAGATGCTGCAGTGTAAGATATAAAGAGATATCACACAAGATATACAACACGTAATATAACACACAAGATACGAAAGAGGTAGAGCAAAATGGGGAGTGAGACATAGAAACACACTTCTGTGGACTGTGAACTACTTACTGAGAGGATATGGAGATATTTGCTATCTGGATGCAAATCAAACAGCTTTACTCCAAGAAATGAAGCTGTGAAGTGGCACGCAATCTGACAGTCTGTGCTCATATACACACCAGGAACATTTTTGAGGGGAAAATCCCAAGAATTACCAGTGGGATTTGCAATTTCTTGAGAGAACAGAAGCAATGAGGAAACAGGCCCACTCAGATGAGCTAATCTGTGCCCAGAATCTATTAGGCAACATCAATTCTTGTTTTGACAGAGCTTGATTTCAATTAAATCAAAAAATGAATGCAGAGACCTGTGTTCCATTAACACTGAATAAATCCACAGCAAATATTTCTAATTAAACTATAAGGAGATTAAACTACCTTAGAGATTATATAATGATGCCTCAATGTCTGGCATGTGCACATGAGGATTTAAGAAAATGCTGAAAAAAAACCAGGCAGAAATCTTTTTGCTATCTATTGAAAAAAATATACACTACAAAGCAGATGACAGATCTGACAATAGACAACTCACATTGTTAAAAGTAAGCTTCACAGCAATTCTACAATTAGAATAAAGTGCTTGCTTTCTAGCAACAGTATTCACTTTCTACCATTTAAATCATATCATTACAGTAATATTCTCCTTGTTATGAGGAAAGCTTTCAAAAAAAAACTAAGCCCAAATTTCTGAATTTCCAGCTCTTTATGCAAATCTATACTGATAATATACAGTCTTCTTAAATATAACACTTTTATTAAGCAGGTGTAAGCCAGCTCTTTTTTGATGCAGAAGGTGAACACAACGGGAGTTGACCTGGTTGCTTAAGACAGAAATTTGGTACCTGCAAGAGCAGTTATATGAACAGGCTTTATCATGTCCAGACATGCAGAAATTTGAAGCTGCATTTTCTAGTGGTTCAAGAAGGAAGACCAAGGACAGACTCCAAGAACTGTCTGTTTTCAGATGAGTTTTAGTTAAGAGGTTTCCCTTTGGAAAAGTTATCATTAAGCATCTTGCCTAAACCCTTAGGAAGATGCTTCCAACCATAAATGGCACATTTTTGCGTCATTGTGAACACTGTTCCCAGAAAGAAGAATTAATTTAAAGTATTAGGGACATATTTGGTGGTCACAGCTTGAAAAAGCGTTTCTTCACATGATCTTAGCTTAATCACAGAATGTTAGATGTTGGAAGGGACCTCAAAGATCATCTAGTCCAACCCCCCTGCCAGAGCAGGACCACCTACAGCAGAGCGCACAGGAACGCGTCCAGGTGGGTTTTGAATGTCTCCAGAGAAGGAGACTCCACAACCTCCCTGGGCAGCCTGTGCCAGTGCTCTGTCACCCTCACTGCGAAAAGGTTTTTTCTAACATTTTTATGGAACCTCCTATATTCCAGCTTGCACCTATTGCTCCACCTTGCTCCTGGGGAGCCCAGGTCTGATTCCCTGGCCTGGGGGTGTGTATGTTCAAAACCACCCAAAGAAGGCACAGGCCCCTTTCCCTGGCTCCTAGGGTCCTGTTGAAGTTTAAGGGTGGGCTGGCCACTAAACTTTGACAGATGATCTCTGTGAACCCACCACCACCCTCCCAGGGGAAGATAACAGGGGAACCACAGAGAGGGACTGTGATGTTGGGGGGGGGGAGGGGGGAAGCTTGAACCAATTTAAGGAAAAAATAGAATAATACTAACACTAACAATGAAGATGTCAAATTATATACAGGTATACACAAGTATGCAAATACGCTCAAAGATACAAGAGAATATGTTAATACAGGGCCCAAGCCTTCTGGACAACAACGAGATCCAGATCAGGAAAAAAAAGCCCCAAACTGGACTCAGCAGCAGACAGAAGCACCCAAACCAGAGTCCCAATGACAGTCCAAAGAAAAAAAAAAAAAAAAACAAACCAGAAAAGCTGTGCCTCTCCTACCCAAGGTGGGGAAGCAGGAGACAATCTGTCCCATTGAACAGTGCTCCTCTGCAACGTGGAAACTGGAGGCAGAGACACAAGCACCACGGTGAGCTATGACAAAGAGCCAGTGGCAATCCTCCTAGCACAGCAGGCACTAAAGACACTAGGGTGTCTCCTAGGAGCCCTTATATACTGAGCACATGGGAAAGAATACCATGATTGGTCCATTTGGGTCACCTGACCCATCCCTTCCTCCCCACAGACACAGTTGGTGATTGCCACCTGTGCCAGGACCCCCCGAAAACTTTTATTCTGGTGCTCTCAAGCCAGGACAGGTTCCTTCTAGGAGACTCTGTGGCTTGGCTTCATGCCACTGTAAGGTGCTGGCTGCAAAGGCCAAGGTCACTGAGGAGGGCAAAAGTGCCATCCATTGAACCACACTGATCTTTTCACTTCTTGGCAAGAACATAATGTGTATTGGGTGATAATGTTTATCTTGTCTCCATGAATGAACAAAAACCCAGAAAACTGCACATTTTTGCCAGTCGTTAGGCAAAAGTTGAATGCCTGCCAGCTGGTGGGCTCTGTCAGTGACAGGGTCAGCTTCTCAGCACCTTCAGCAGTGGGGCCACCCAACCCTTTGTCATGTTCCAAAGGCACAATGAAGGCTGTGAGAAGGACATCTTGCACCATCACTGAGCTGGTGGGACAAACTGGTGCAGTACAGGCTGCCCAGCACAGGCTCAGATAGTTACCACTGTGGTGTCATGCACAGATACCAACCCAGAGGATCTTCCTCCACATTTCCCCCGTCCTCCATTCATCTGGTGGCAGGTCATTACAAAAATTAGCAAATTCTCTTAATACAGGGTATTGCAGGAGAATCCTGGGCTGAGCAAATAGCAGGGTTTGGGAGCAAGAGTTACCGTGGATGCGTCTCACGGGGAAACAAGCAGAGCCAGGCAGCCGGCACTGTTGTCTTTGAGGGTTTTTGTTTTTCTAATATAATATCACCAGCCAGGAATCATAGAATCATAGAATCATAGAATCATAGAATCATAGAACAGTTCAGGCTGGAAAAGACCCTTGGGATCATCGAGTCCAACCATTAACCTTACACTACAATTTCGCCCCTAAACCATGTCACCCAACACCACATCTAAGTGACACCTAAACACATCCAGGGAAGGTGACTCAACCACCTCTCTAGGAAGTCTATTCCAGTGTCTGACCACTCTTTCCATTAAGAATTTCTTCCTAATGTCCAGCCTAAACCTACCCTGTTGCAACTTGAACCCATTCCCCCGGTTCTGTCCCTAATGACCTGTGAGAAAAGACCAGCACCAACTGCTCTACAATGTCCTTTCAAGTAACTGTAGAGCATGATGAAGTCCCCCCTTAGCCTTCTCTTCCTTAAACTGAACAGTCCCAGCTCCCTCAATCGCTCCTCGTAAGGTCTATTCTCCAGGCCCTTCACCAGATTTGTTGCTGAGGCTTACTCTGAAGACCACAAGTAGCAATGCTAGTGCAGCACGTGTCCTGAGGGAGGGAAAAAGAACACAGCTCAGGATTGCCACAAATGAGAACTGTATTCTAGAGTTCATCCAGATGTATGATCACAGGAGAAACATGAGAGAAATACACCCCAGATTTTAAGATTACGGGTGTTCCATTAAATAATGAGGAGCCACCTCAATAGAATATCACTGGCAAACTGTTAAAACATTCTTGTATTGCATAACTGAATCACTGTTCATAACCTGTAGGAATCATTAAGGGTCTCTTCATTCAGCCCAATGACATGACTGCTTTGGTCTTACTAATATCATATCTCAAATGTTCATTTCACTGATACTCCTTCTGAAGGTAGAGAGAAATATAATACTCATCCAGGGTTCCCTTATCATTGCCAAGGCACAGACACAGCGTCGACTCTATTCCTGCTAAGCTGAAGTTTAACATAAAATTACCATTTGCAATGATACTCAATGATTAATTGTCTTAGCATACCCCTAGTAAAAACCCCTGTGGTCAAACTTATTCTAGCTATTAGTACTGCTTTGAAATTATAATCAGTGACTGATGGCTCAAAAGAAAGCATAAACTCTCCCTGTAGAAGAACTTCAGAATATATTTCTGAAGAGGGGAAAATTATCATTTTCAACTCACATCGAAACATTGGGAACTACTCAGAAAATGTGCCACATTCATTCTGTTCATTCTGGGAACTTATTTCTGTATCCTCTTTCCATTTAAAACAGGGCTGAAATAAATTACCTTACGATCTGAATCTGTTCATGAAGAGCAATATCAGATGACCCTTGCTCCTTCTGGAAAAATCAAAACTTGTGCATGATCTAAGCAGCAAAGGTATATCTACACCTGTTAATGGGAAGGTTTATTGAAAATATCTGATGAGACTGCAAAGGGAGGGATGTCAGGAGAGCGGCTCTGGGAAACAACCTCAAACGTGGCCAGTGCTTCTTTTAGATAACAGAAAACACCAGACCTGTAACCATATCTGTAAGAGAGTGAGGAGAGCTGAGCTTCTTGTGTCAGTGATAACTTTTAGTAGCAGGAGCTCAAGACACTCCATGTTAACAAAATGATTTACCACAGAGACAGCTGTTCCCTTTATTAACATTAATGTCACATTTATGTCCCCATTAAAAAAAAGTGAATAAATATCAGAAATGTTACTGCATCTTTTTCTTAAGTTGTTTTTTGCAAAAGGATTGAGCAGTACAGCACAGTTGGAAGAGCTTTTGTTACTGATGAGCCCAGTATAAAGACTGGGCTCACTATGAAATCAATATATGTATCTATCATTTTTTAGGGGATTTAGTTTCAGGCTCCCTCAGAGCTTTGTGCATGTTACCTAAATGGTCAAGAGAGAAAAAATTAAAGCACATAAACAGAAAGTTTGACTCAAAACATTACCAGTTCTTTGATTACAACTGAAAAGCAACAGTTTTGTTCATAGTAGAAAATATTCGGCTTAGATGCACAGTATTGCTAGTCATCTGAGAATTTTTTATTTAATTTCATAAATACGGGAATATTATGACCTTTACAAGAGTGTGTGGTTTGATCAAAAATAATACACCAAACAATGTTGAAGTTTCTGGTGCTGGAAGTATAAAAATAAAAGGAATTTTTTGCATTACAGGTAAAGAAATTAAATGTCAGAGAACAATTTCTATCCCGAATTAAACAAAAGTCAGCATCGTGAAAAGAGATTATGAAAATGATCCTTCCAAAATTTATATGGGATCTGACAAAACTATCTGTTTTAAATAATTTTAAAATAGTTTATTTTTAATATGTCCTTTAAAGGTTTATCTTACCAATGACTGAATTTTAAAATCAAAAACAGTTTCAACAAAACTCAAAACCCCTCATTTTGAAAATATCTGGTGAGGATAATCCGGTTATTTTGAAAAATTTCACAAGTGTGAAATACATAAAACCTGGAATTTCCTTATGAAGCATTATGAAGTAAATGAAAAGACATTTTACAGCAAATGAAATGTCGCTTCAAAAAAAATCCTTAGGGCAGATGCAAATGTAGTGATGTAGGGCAGGAAGAGGAAGTCGGGGAGTAAGAAAGTTTTCTTCCTAATCTGTATTGAAGTTCCCTTAGGGCTATTCAGCTGTCAATTTATTATAATTCTCATCCATACCCATGATAGAATTGTTCCTATATTGCCACATAATCAGAGAGAAGTGTACCCTTTATTTCACCTACTTCTGGGTGCCAGGTCTGCCTTCATCGGTAAGGCAAGGATTGGTGAGGTTCTGGCTTCCCCAGTGCCAAAGTTAAAGGTATGTGCAAGTGTGTTTGAGATTCTAATGACCAATGTCTCAGTGGAATTGAAGGATCTTCAGTTTGCTCCCTCTGAGGTGGAGATGATCCCATCCTCCCACAGAGAGACTGAAGAGAAAAACTTGTGAATCAGACCAGCACAGACACAGGCCAGGTGATGGATGCACTACCCGAGTGGTGGGGAGGGCAAGGGACAGCAAACTTGAGAGCCCAAAATCACCACCGCTCTCACTGCTGGAGCAAACCTCACCCCACTGCAGGTGCATGCGGAACCCTCAGCACAAGCTCCTCTGCAACCCCCGTGAAGTCTCATTGACCCACACTCAAGGTCACATCTGTGTGGGTGAATAGCCCACATGAGCAAACATAAACTAAAAATTTTCTAGTTATGAAACTCAGGAATGCAAGTATCAACCACTTCCAAGTGCAGCAGGAGAACAGGACCAACGGGATTAGCACTGGTCTAAGCAGAAAATTATAGAACAAGTTCCTTCAGCTTTCCATTCCCTGATAAGTTAATATTCTCCTTATTTGTTACAACATCTGCAGAACCATTATCCAGCTGAACAGAATTGAGATTACAGTCATTCAACTGACTGTTTATCATATACAATCAAGCACAGTTTTTATTTTTGCCCTGCCCAAGATGAGGCATAACTGACATTAAAGACAAATTTGTGACATTAGCAGTCAGATTTGATAACTGTTTACAATTCCAGCTGGGCAATTAAACAGTGTTAATTTTTGGAACCCCACCTCACTCAATAATATAACAGGCACTCTCCTGATTAATAAGAAATTAGACTATCCATAAACTCTCTGCTGGATGCTAAAAGCTTTGTTGTGACAAAAGTCTTTCACTGTGTGACAATTAAGGCATGCAACTAGCTTCCTAGTTTCCAAATTTTCCCTACACTGTTATATTCCTCTGCTGTCATTACATCCACAGAAAATGCATAGTATCTCCTCATAGATATCTGCTCAGTCTGACTCTAGAAAAGGTTCCAGGGAAAAGTGGTGTTAGCTAAATTCTCTTTCTGAAATATGAAAGATTTAAAAACCAGTTTAACCACAATAAAGAGGAGAATTTATTTTGTTGAGTAAAAGGCATCCATAAGTGTAAGACCAAGATATGAGACAGGATGCTTTACACCAATGTCTAGGCTGCAGCAGCAACTGCTGCACCCTTTCTCTCATATTGATTAGTCTTTGCTTTAACTGATTTTGGTCTTCATGACCAAAGGTCTTACTCCTACATGACTAACTCCTATAGGTGGTCAGTGCTGGACCTCTACAGAAAGAAGTCATTAGGAAGTGATAATATCCCACCATTTTGCATGCCCAGCCATGGCTGAACAGAGTTTTTCCCTGAGTGTAGTGGATGGGACAAAACATAGAGCTGATTTTTCATACAAAAGTTACTCAGGTCAATATGCTAGGAAGGTGCAAATTGCTCTAGTTTTTATTTTGAAAAACAGTCTTTGTTACTTAGCTCAGAGACCCTTCCTTAGAGCAATAAAATCCAAACAGGTATTTCCCTTTCCTTGCACCTCAAGAAGAGAGAGATAAAAGATACATGGAAAAATTGCAGGTATTTCAAAACTATCAGGAAATCAACATTCAGAAACAATCATAGAAGTTTACCAAGTTGAAATGCATTTTTTATTGTACTTGAATATCCTCTTCAAAAAATGTTAACTGTATCCTTTTTTAAACTCCCAAAAGAAGTGAACTAAAAAATCGCTCCAAGAAAGAGGACAGCATAATATTAAATTCTCACAGTTCCTAGTTTTCAGGTTCCTTATGGCTTAATTAAGATTCTCCTAAATTAGTCAGCAAAAGTTTTGCTGCAGGGACATAGACCCACATCACAAGCAGAGTCAAGCACTCCAAGTATAAAGAGATTGAGACAAAATCCAGATTTTGAAAAAAGAATACTGTGAACTCTTTTTCACATCCCAGATACTTTCTTAAAGAAGATAGGGTAGAGTATGGACTTTCTATTAGAATTGTTAGTTCTTTAAATTAAACTTGAAAAATCTAAAAACCCTGAAACAAGTTTAAAAAAAATTACCAGCATCCGCATGTTCATGGAACCCACGAAGTGAGTTTTGTGAATCAGGTTATGTATCTTAAGATCCCACCAAGTGGGCCAGGATTTTTTGTATTATGCCAGTTTGCAACTCCTATGGATGATCCTGTTCTTGTTTCTGTTAATCTTTCCCTCTGTGGTACAGAAGCCACCTAGACAAGATATATAATCATATTAACATGATTTAGGTAAATCCCAGAAAAAGGGAAATGTGAGACAAAATTTGTTAACACCTTATTAAAATAGTCAGTATCCTTTGACAGAAGTTACATTTCAATACTATTGACTGACCGATATTTTCCTCATTATCTGTATCACAGGCATCCAAGTTCTTCATACACCACTGTTGCTGTCAAATTAAAAAGGAAAGTATTATACAGAGAGCAAATTATATACATATTAAATTACAATAAAGACTCAGGCAAGTAGACTCATGGTTATTTTTACATAATGTTGTGAGTATGTTGGTAGTGAAGAAACAGTGACACATGTTTTAATACAAGATTGAAGCCCTGATTCTGATCCAGGACCCTCCTTTTTCAGGGGAAAAAAAGGCCATTGAGTACAGTCCGACACAAGGTCTCATAAACACCATGGACTTCAAATTCCCTGCGGTCACTCTGCTGTGCAGAGGTGAAAGGTTGGTCTTTAAAAATGTTTGGCTATTTGGTTTGTGACTGCAAAGGAAAAACTTCCTTTTTTTCTTTTTTTTTTTTTTTCCATAAAATAAGGTCAAAGAATTTGCTTTCTTCCCAGCTAGGAACAAAAACAATAATGGAAGCTCTTCAAACTAATGCTCAAAAGAGGCGAAGAGAGCCAACAGATTATTAACTTCTCAGCAGGGAAGACATTATTACAGTCAAAAGACTTCAAATGTGATTCATTAACAGACTTTCAGACCTCTTTGTCCTCTGAAGAAGAGTGTATATATTTCTTCAGTCATGTGTCTTTGAGGGAGTTGACGCCACCACTGCGAAGTCTGTTGTCCAATTGTCTCAAATATGGCACTTTTGTAAATGTCAGTGCTAGATGGGTATTAAAGTCATCCATCTGTGCACGGTCTTTGAGCTTTGCTAAACTATAGAAGAAAATCATATCACCGCACTCTGGGGAAAAAAAAAAATATTTTTTTAAACTTTTGCTATTTTCTCACTACCCAGCACATTAAGTAAACATCTAATGCAAAATGTGACTTATAATATTAAGTTAATGGCAAATTTGAAAATGGGGAAAAAGATACCTCTTCTTTCTGACACACAAGAAACTCTTGAAAATTATTCTGTAGTTCCTATCATGGAGCATATTTTTTGATGTATTTTATTTTCAGATAAATATATGTTTTCAAGATCAAACTTAGATTTTAAGTACTTCATAGTACTAACTGAACTTGTTTATCAGGTACTTAGAAGCCTATCGTCATTTAATAAAGGTACTCTATTATCATCATTAATAACTTCATGTTGTAATAGCCTTGAGTATTCTAAAAAGAAGTTTACTAGAAAGAGCATTCATGGAATTAATTTTCTAAGACAACAAATACCTGCCCAATATTTGCAGCAAGCTCAGGTTGACAGCCATGTAGATCCCTAGCACAATTTTGTTATAAGTTACACCGATCCAAGAGAAAAAAGAAGTGTGTAATATGCGCTAAGAATACAACACAGCTATACATTTCAAATATGAATACATGTAATGCACAGGAATGAAGACAGTATCAATATATTCAAAGACATCACAATGAGACTAAAATCATACACAAATTCTGATTACATTCACACAAATCAATATAGACATTTGTTATACTTGTGGTATGCTTAAAGAGAGCAGATTGATTACCTCTCACACAAAAATTATAAGAACGTATCCTCTAGAGCTGACTTGGTCATTAAACCATTGATGGCATAATTGCTTGCCTGACACTCTATAAACTGACATTTAAAATGTGTGGATGTTTTAACCCCCCCCCCCAAAAAAAAAAAAAAAAAGATAATTAAAGTAGCAAAGAAGTGAATTTTGAGTGACTATACAGTACAAATAAATCATTCATCCTGCTACCCAGTATAGTATAGTATACAATGGTAGCACATTCTGTAGTGCTCAGACGTGTCCTCCAGCTTTGTTTCCTACAAATAGATAATTCCTCCTAGAAACCATGCCCGGCATATAATTTCTGATACTCAATTTTTTTAAAAAATTAAATGTATAAACTGAAGTCATAGAAAATGTCTTTATCAGTTCAAAATGTATAATTCCACACATAACCAGAATATAACCAGACTATTTTAAACGTCTTAAATTTAATAACATGGTAGAAAAAGGGCTTTGTCAGTAACATAAACCTCTTAAGAATGATAACACATACAAATAAAACTATGTGGCAGATTCACACTTGAGTGACCAAATTACGCCCATTTTGGTTTTGTGATTGTGCACAAAGATAACTTCTTTTTTTCATATATTATACATTGCATCAAAAGAAATACAGACAGCAGGTCAAGGGAGGTGATTCTTCCCCTCTGCTGTTGTGAGATGCTGGGGTGACCTTATAGGGCCCTTCCCATACTTAAAGGGGGCCTACAGGAAAAATTAGGGACTCTTTATCAGGAAGTGTAGTGACAGAACAAGTGGCAACAGTTTCCAACTAAAAGAGAGTAGATTTAGATAAGATGTAAGGAAGAAGTTCTTTACTATGAGGATGGTGACACACTGGAATGTTGCCCAGAGAAGCTGTGGATCATCCCTGGAGGTATTCAAGGCCAGGCTGGATGGGGCTTTGAGCAATCTGGTCTTGTGGAAGGTGTCCCTGCTCATGGCAGAGAGGTTGGAACTAGGTGATGCTTAAGGTCTCTTCCAACCCAAACCATTCTATGATTCTATGATCATTTTGCTCCCAAACATGGGATGACATTATTGTGTATCTGGCTTCAGTCCCTGGCTGCACTGGGCACTTGACAATGGAGGAGTCACAGGCAAGTAAGGTGGTTTCAAGAGATAGACTTCTGCCTGTCTGTACATCTCTTTTCCCTTACCATATGATGCTGGTTATGACTAGATAGAAAACCAGAAGCAAAATGGACAATTACTTGACATCTGTTTTTCATTTCTCTTGAAAAAAAATTTAAATGGTCTCAGTTTTTAGAAATCTGCAGTGAAAATGAAGCGAGTCTTTATAAGGCATTTTCCTAAAACAGCTAATGAAACACTAAGCAAGTGTTTGGGAAATCACAGAACTAGAAGAAGATACTTTCTAAAACAGAATAAAATTAAAATTCACCTTAGCAACAACCTACTGCAGTGCCTGAAATGCCACAGACTGCACACTCCCTCTTGGCAAACAGACTGCAGGGTTTGCTCTCAAAGTGGGCATTTATGGGAAGAAACAAAGTTAGAATCTCTCAAACTCCATACCAAATAATACTTTCCCTCCTCCATTTCTTATCTATGGCTCTTCTTCAGCACACAGAGACAAGAGACTCTTGCATGACCCGTGGCACATGGAGATGCAGGACGAGCAGGGAGAGGGAAGCCTCCCCTCCTGATCTGCACCATGGTCTGCACGGACTTCAGAGACTTCTTTCCATGCAATTCCAAGAGTACTATAAAAACCAAGTCTGTTGAATAAGCCACCAGAAATGTCTCATTACTAGTCTCAAGCCACAGGTAGCACTACGTGGGAGGAGATTCCCTCAGATGTGGGAGATAATGGAGCTCCCACCGGCATCTGTCTCAGAAGTACATGCGCTCACATTGTGTGATAAGATTATGGCCGTGTGGCTGCAGCTGTCTCCCCTGCCATCAGCCTAGGTCTGTGTCAGACTTGACATCAATAAATAGATTCAAAAGAGCATTAGAAAATGGAGAATTTCATTGCAGGGGAGGCAATAATTCAGCCTTGGTAAAATTAACTGTTTGATCTCGTTATAGTTTAGAAGCTTTAACAATTCATCATACTTAAGCCTGAATTCCTGGTCTCATTAGTGTATTCACACAGAGAATACATTAAATCACTTTATTATATAGTCTTGAGTTTGCCCATGTCTGTGCTAACAGGACATTGCACAGGGTTATGGTAAACGAAGACACATTCTGTAAGACTTTCTTAATGACCTCCGGGCTGAATGAGAGAAGCAAATTGAGTCTCCTGGAAGAAAAAAAAGACTAGGGACAAAAATTGTGCAGCATCCAGCTGGGGGAAGGAATGAAAGATACTTTCGGCTAGAAATAAAGTGGTGGGAAAAAAAATAGTCTGAATGTTATAGAAAAATGATATCTAAATCAGTAGCTAAAGCAAGTGGGTTTTTTCAATCTCATGGACTTCTTATCTTACAGTGACAAAACAGCTCTTCTATTAAATGTGCTGATGTGCTGTCAACTAAATCAAAAGATCGTAGTTGTCCAGCTGGGTGGAGAAGCTGTCCTTGACCCTTGATAGCGGCTGCTAACACTGTCCAGGCTGGACCCAGCTGGGTTGAATCTGGAGGAAAGGAGGAGAGAGATGTGGTATGGGTGCAGACTGCTAGGCTATGGCAGAGCAGAGCTGCTTTCCTCCAGGTCCATCCTCAAATATTTCCACACTTGGCTGTTTCTCTATACACGCTCCATATAAACAAATCATTGTAAGCAGAGGTGACAGGCACATGTCAGCACAGCCTTTCTCCCATCACTGCTGAAGAAAACTTTTGTAAAGTTCAGGCGACCTGACTGTGTGGCACTCTTACATTGTGAAATTATAAGCAAAAGTGCAATGGATTACAAAGTAATCCATATTATGCGTGCAAATGTACATGAATATTAGGTACATCAGTATTAGCCAAAAATAAAAGAGTAGCCAAACAACTGTAAAACAGCAGGTATCACTGGATATAAAGACGGTGTCTTCAGTTGTTCACAGAAGCTTACAGGAGAAGATAAAAATCTACCAAGTGATAATTATTGTAACAATAAACAATAATTTCTAAGAATTCACAAGGCAAACTGGACTGTGTGGGCCTTCCTTAAGGAAGACACTTAGAGGTTAGTCACAATGAAAATGCAAACTTGTGGGCCTGTTTCATATTTGCACTCACGCTAAGTGTAAAGAAGCAGGTAAATTTACATGCGCAAGGTACAAAATGCGGATAAAATTAATAGCAAGGGATTTAAAGAGACATACAGAAAGTGTGCCAGATAAAGAAGAATCATTTGGGCATTACATTTTATTCTCCTGTTTAAATCATAATCATGCAATAAAATACAGAGCAAGATCAATCTCAATGCGATAGTAAACGTAAGGGAATTTTTACAGTTAATTGAAAAGAGCAAACTACCATCCTCCTGCCACCTTTGAAACATCCCCTCTCACTTCTAATATCAATATCCATTATTACAATCACTGGTCTCCAAATCCAGGGATTGAAACTATTGTGATATCCTTTTATTTGTTCAGTCTGTCAACTCTCTCTGCCTTAATGAATTTTTATGGGCTGACAAAGGATCAATACTGGTAACAAAGCTGTTTGCAGGGGGTTCTACACAGTGTCAAAACAGACATGGACAGTGAGGGATGCTACACGGCAACATACAGCCACAGTATTTTATTGGGCTGTAGGTACAACACCACACTGGGGACTTGCTTCCTCCCCTTGAACAAATGAGAGACAAAGAGGCTACAGAAGACGGTTTTTAACCCAAAGTTCACCAAATAGAGATTGTACATGTGGGTCCTTCAGCTCCTCTACTGCCAACATGAAGGCTCCCAAAATCATGACTCAGGCTCTGTGAGTCAGGACATCGTAAAAACACTGCTCCACAAGCAGCATATTCATGTAACTAATGATCTTTGCTTCCTCCGGCTGGTTACTCTTTGTCCTGTAAACATCACCACAAAAATCTCTCTGCCCACATACCCTCCAGTACTTCACCTCCACAGCAGTGCTTGTGCTGGCTGGTCAGGGGTGACTGCCGGCTGGCCGATAATAACCAGAGCTTTAACAGCTGCCCTGATTTTTTTCCTTTCATTTTTTTTAAATCTCGTTCTCTATTTGTTCAGCATTCACCAGCCTGCACAAAACTAGTGAAGGATTACACAGTGAACACACGGCTTGCAGACTTACACAAAACAAATAAATGATCATTTCTGCTTCTTTTACTTAGGAAACCAAGCTAAGACTGGTAGAAGTGAAAATCCATTTTATTTTCCTTCATTAAGGATATTCTGGTGCTTATTTTTCAGGTTCTTTGTCACTAAGACAGCTGGAACAACACACTCCTTTCTGTTACAGATAAACTGAGAGACTCACAGGTCTGCCACAAGCCAGAGCTTTAGCAAACAACACAGCGAGATTGATGTTACAATTGCACGGATTGGCAACACTGCTGTGCTGCAGCCCTATGGCTCACCTGCTGAAACAGACTTTCACTGAGGAACAATATTATAGGAATGCTGCGAACCGTACGGAGTATAAAATGTAAGTGCATGATGCCTGGAATGAGTTAAGAGGAAACTGAATACCTATTTATGTAAGCAGTTGTAAAACTAAGTATTTTACGCAAATACATGCAAACTATGCAGCAGGGGCAGAGTATGACAGAAAGGGAGAAGGAGAGATGGAGTGCAAAGACCTCAAACTAATAAAAAAAAAAAAAATTATCTGTGCAACAGAGCACAGGGTTGGCAATCTTCACCATGCCTGGCTCAGCCTTGAAACGCAGCCTGTGGTCTGCGACAGCAGCCACCCTTGCAGGAGATCAGGTGTCTGCAAGTGAAAGAAAGGGGAGCAAACAGTGTTAGGAACCTTTGGTACTTCTGTAGGTGATCCTGCTCTGGCAGCAGGGTTGGACTAGATGATCTTTGAGGTCCCTTTCAACCTCTAACACTCTGGTTCTGTGATTCTGTGATACTTCCACTAACTGACGTCATCACTCATGTGACAGGTGACATTGAGAACGTGTGAAAGATAGAGGGCTCACAAAACAAAGACTGGAGTATGGTCCATGGGAAGACAGTCAATGGTACCTGAAAACATGACCCTGCACTCACCTCTTCCTCTTGGTAGGTCACACCCGCCTTCATACTTCCACTCAGTGAGTAATCTGGAAAGATGTGTGCAGGAGTGATTAAAATAATTTTTATTTGCACCTACTGAAACAATTTTATAGTCCCTCCAGTCCTTCTCTCCAACTGAAAAGTAATACAAGTTCTAGAAGCTAATCATCAGGAAAAAACAATTACCTGGCACTTTCAAAAGCAAAAAATGTCTAGCACAGTTGGGAGCACCAGCACAACCTGAAACCACCTCTAAGTCATTTTAAAAGAGACAAATTATGCTTCAAACCTCCTGGCTGTACCCTATTCAGTCTACAGGTTAATAGACCTACAGAAGCTAATCCATAAAGCCAAAAAATATCTTAATAAATGTGTAAGAAATGGATTGTCACACAGTCAGTGGGGCTGGATTCACTTCAACCCTTTTAATTCCTTTGCTGGAATTATCAGTCTCACTGGTAGAAGTCAGGCAGCACTTGTGTTCCCTTGTCTGTCTGTTTGTTGGGTTTTTTAACATTTGTCTGAGAACTGAAACAAACAAAGAAATCTGAACAAAGGCGAATGTTTTCCAGTGCACCTGTACAGAAACACTGCTGCTTCAATCTTGTCTTGTTGCAGTGCGGTAAGCAGGCAGCTCTCTCTTTATGCAAATCACTTCTCGGTTCTCTTCTTTCATTTCTTGTATTTGGATTATGTTTTGTTAAAGTCATTTCTAGCAGTATATGCAGATTTTGAAAAGCAGGGATGTCGAAGCTATGTGACGCCGTTACTCTTAGTAGAGCCTCTCGTCTCTGTATATCTTCAAAGAATACTATGAACAGAGGTGCCACTTCTTTAAAGATATGCTTCATAAAAAGGATTAAAACACTGTTAGAAACAAAGATCACAGAACAGAGCAGCTCTAGGGAATGCCTTCGTCACTGAATCAATCCTACAAGGAGTTAAGATTCATCTGGGTGTTTCCTCCACTCTATTAAAAAAAAAAAAAAAAAAAAAAAAAAAAAAAAAAAAAAAAGCTCTGTTTTGTGCTGGATTATTATTACTAAAAAGACCCAGAGGCAATTCTATGCAAAGGAGAGGATAAGATTAACTACGTAGATATTTGTTTCCCATTTCCATGATGAAATTAACCACTCTCAGGGTGCAAAACCTGGGCACCCACCACGATGCCTAAAATGATGGGGAGAAGAGAAGAGGCTGTGCTGATCTCACTGAGGAGAGGAGGGAGCAGCCGCTCAGCACAGCAGCACATGATGTATCAGCCAGGGCTTGTGTGGAAGGTTAAACTTTCATTATCCTCCCAGTCAATCTTGGGCCTGGAAGACAGTGCAGCAGCATCTTATTTCAGTTTTTAAAGCAAAGTATGAAAAAATATTACTTCACCTCAAATATGCCTAGAGAGACTTAGCACTGCTATGAAGAGCAAGTCTTTCATTTATGTGGCATCAGCACAACAGTCTGCAGCAACTATCTTCTAAATTGAACTTTGATAGCCCTAAAAATGTTAATATGCTGGAAAATCTGAATGTATCTTGGGAAAAGATGGTAAAATATCTCTTGGAAAATTAATAATTAATTATATATTTTAGTGAAGATTGAATACAGATCAAAACAAAAATTCATGTTGTACAAATGGAACAATTTATGGAAGCATGAAATACAAAGTGTATGTGACATTTTCAGAGAGTTATTAGAGAGAGAAATTCATGAACCCAGTGTGAAAATGGCAATAACCATACAGAATTTCAAGAAAATACCAGATCACAGTGGGCCTGGATGTTGAGTTGTACAGGTCATTCTGAATATTTTCCCACGTTTTATAGAAGTGTGCAATCAAAGGTTGGATACTGCCATATAACCACAAAGCCCCAGGGAACCACTGATTTATGACTGCCAGTGTCCACATCCCCAAACACAGCAGAGCTTTCAAGTACACAGATTTTTATTGAATTATTTTATTGAACATGCAATTGTCTTCCAAATGCACTCTAAGGAGCATTTGCCCATAGTCTATGGGGATCTGGCTGACCTTCTTTTTCTCCAGCTGCCAAACTGTATTAATGGATTAAAAAACATACACAAGAGACATTCCTAATAATATTTGTCAGTAAACAACAGCAGTCATGCCACAGAGATGTTATGCAACTGAGAGTGCAAGCCATGATATAATTTTCATATTAACAGGAGGCCAGTACACTTAAGCGCCCCAGAAACATAGAAGAAAGTGGAAAGTTAACCTGGATTATGCACACTTTCCCTCCACCCTTCCTTTTGTTCACAACCTAGTCATATTGTCAGATTTTCTCTCTGCTCATACTAGCACAGCCAACCCTCCTCTGTAGCAGCTCAAATAATTGCACCCTTCCATAAATGCCAACATGCACCCAGGCCTTCGCTCTCATAAGTCAGCTGCTTCTTGTTGTGGACAATTATGTTCAGCCACAGACTTGTTTTGAATGTTTTTCCCTGATTTATTCCAGCTTCCTCAAGGGATTAGTTGTTGTACTTCCTTCCTTTGCAAAGCCAGTCCCTGTCTTTCATGAAATCTCTGGGGTAAGGTTTACCACCAATATCTTTTTATTCCTAATGTTTTCATGTTAAACTGAATGAAGTACAACTATAGCCCAAATCCTTTTTCCCTACTGTTACTCAAGATACATGGCTTTAGCTGAAGGATGACATCATCTCCCTCCTAAACAGACTCCCTGATGGTCCATCACCATGAATATTTCCTCCTTTCCTGGATGTGGAAGTCAAGAGACTGACAAAGTTTTGAGACTCCATCAAAACTATTCCAAAGTTCCATTTGTGCATTCCTGTGCAAAGTGCTCCAATGTCATCACATGTACCTCTAGCTACCAAAGCTGGAGTGTCTCAAAATGATGCTAAAAGAAAGCTTCTTCAGGGTCCGAAGTCACAGAAACCCTATGTGAGTTACTACTAGTCTCCACCTGTGCCCAGTCCACAAAGGACAGTACTTATCCTAGATGTGACTTTGAAGCGACAACTGTTGCTCAAGCAACTGTTCGCATGTTTTTAGCTCTAGACATCTTTTGTTTAAACTCCTGCTCAACTGAACACCATAAGCACACAGACCAGAAAGTGAGAAGAAAAAAAATAGGAACCTTTAAGGAAAGAATCCATCACAAGAGTGAGTACAACTGGAATAGGTGGCCCAGAAAGGTTGTGGCATCTCCATCCCGGAGAGTTTCAAAACCTGACTGAAAAACATCCTAGAGGACCTGATCCAATTTTGTGCAGGAGTTTGAGCTAGATGACCTCCAGAGATCCCTTCCAGACTATGTTTTGCTGTGATTCTTTGTGCTCATGTGTCCTGAACGGAAACTACCTGCATGGTAGTCTCTTAGGCATATACAAGGAGGGAATATCAAGAGTGGCATAAGAAGATACTTGGATTCCCAAGAGGCTTCTGATTCCAGTCCCAAATACAATATAGCCACGGTTTGGGGAAAAAAGAAAACACTGGAGCTGCCAAGTATAATGACTTCTGCAATTTGCTAAAAATCTCACTGAGAGGTGCTTTGAAAATAAATATTTCTGATCTATTTCACAACACAGAACCAGTAAAGCCCAGCCTGGTTTCTGCACTGTTTGTGAGGGATCCAAAATTGCAGTATAGAAAGGTATTAATGATCTGTTGAGCTTAAGTGAGAGACATCTACTTCACGTATACAGTTTTCTTTTTTCATGCTCAATAGTAGGAAAATATTAAGTCTATTGCCATGACAACATAATGTCAGGTGTTATTCTTTCTTCTTGCAAGCACTGCCATCTTTTAACTAAACAAGTATTTTAAGTAGTTCTTCTAGTGTTTTTTCTCCTTGGGTTCATGTCTGTGTTCTCCTCGAGGCTTCCTTTCCTGCCACTCTTAATAATCACCCCATAAACTATGACACACATGTTGAACAATAATACACAATGTTGACTGCACACATATCAGCAGATGAAGATGAATGTGTAACTTACACGGGTCTTTAATATCGCATCTTTGCTATTTCTTCCTGCATCCTGCCCTGAAAGTGCCCTCATAAAGATGTGTTACATTTTTGATATTGATGTCACAAATGCCTGCAGCAGTCATCATGCTCACATGCAACTTCTTTCCTGACCCATCATAACAAGTTACTTTTGGAGCTCATTAAAATACTACATCCTGATCCTGATGAACTTATTCAGTATTCATGGGAAAAGGGCACACATTCTGTTTAATTATAACAGCAATTGTCAGGAGTCACAGTTTTTCCCACTTTTCAAGCTGAAGGTAAGCTTTCTAACAGCTTTCAGGATTAATAGATCTTTGAATGAGTGACACTGGGAGTGTTTCTAAAGACAAGCAATTTGATAAAGAGCAGAATTAATGAAACTCAAATTTCAGATTTCTCTGTCTTTAATCTGCTCTGTGGATTCAGATGTCTGATAAAGGGTGAGCCTCTTAGCCTTTCTATCTCCATGGGCACTTGTTCTCCTAAGTCTTGTAGGAACACACCAGCTGAGAGGTTCCCACCACTCTGTTAAAGGAGGTTGAAACTGAGCAAAATCAAAATTTGTTATACGTTATCTGATACAAGCACATGCACACAAAGTAGAACTACAGATGTCTTATTTCTGTCAGAAATCTAGGTCTAAAAAAACAGGATATGAAAGTAAAACATGCCTTTGGAACAAGGGTGGGAAAATTTAAGGAAAATCTTAAAAACTTAGTCCCAAGAAAAGAAAGCATCACATCACCAAAAAAGCACAACCAACCACACTTCTGCTCAGAAGTAGCTTTGTGCATACCGTGACAGCCTGGTGAAAGAGATAAATTTATCCATTGAAAGCTGACATGCCTTAAACTACACTTTGTCCTAGAACCTGATAAGCAAATTGGGGAGAATAGAAGGGGGAATTTACAGTACACCTTGGAGGTTCCATTACCTGGAATGACTTTGTTGCATCGCATTTATCTTTGCCAATTTTTGTAATAATGAAAGATCTTGAAGGCTCCTAAAAAATGTAGGCATCAAAGTATTTAATGTATTTTATGTGTGCTGTTGCTGTATGTTTCATAGTAATAAAGACAATGATAACAAAAAGTATCTCCTACAGTGATGGGCATTCATGAAATGCAGCAAAAAAAAGCCAGCACACTATCAGTAATGACAGATACAAAAACATGCCATGTCCCACTAAGGTGCAAATGGTCTAGGATTGACTGAGGTCACAAAAGTTCTTGTTGATTTTGTCAGTTTAGTGGTACCTGGCAAAACAAATAGAGAAAACAGTTTTGGGTGGGGTAATAAATACTTATATATAAAAATGCATATCTAGCATGTCACATCAAAATGTAACGTTACATCTTAATTTTAGTCTCCACAGTAAACTAAATTTTCACTTTCTGAAGCAAGTTTGTGTCTTTTCACAGAACAAAAAATGTTTGTGAGTGGGAGAAAAAAAATGTTTATCCAATGAACTATAGTTTAATGTATCGTGAATCAAGGCAGTAATTCATCTTTCTTGCCATTGCTTTTACATATTAGTCACTGCCACGAGGTTTTCATCCCTGCAAATTACATCCTCCCAAATCACTACGCTGAATCACAGATCTTTCTGATTAGTCGCTTTTGTTTAGGCACCCCATAATCATTTGGTTCTTTCCATGCAAAGTAAAAAAAACACAAAAACAAACCAGAGCTGTGATCCATCTGTTAAGTTATAGACCATAAGTTGCCATCTGTCATCCATGGACCAGTGGTAGTCCCTGGAGCACTCTCTGCCCATCTGCAGAGAGTTGGCTGCTCTCCTGGTGCTGCCTTCTCCTCGTCTGCAGCTGTTAAATCACATTACAAGATGGGTAAAAAAGCACAGAAGAAACAAATGTGAATAACATTAATTTTCCATATAAACAATTGCTTTAGCTGCAAGAAGGACATTATTCAATTGTGAGTGCACAGGGAGAAACCCCAGAGCCACGTGCCTTTCTTGCGAGCAGCTTTGTGAATGCCAGGTCCCCGCCAGCAGCTGCAGCAAGGGCTCCAAGTGGGGTCCACTGCGAGGTGCTCCTCCAGAAACTCAGGTCAACATTAACTGGTTCACTGCTTTGACAGAAATATCTGCAGCTTCAGGGAAGAAAAAGTTGATTTCCCCGCATTGGGTAAGACCACTTGCCCCTCCCACCAGCTGTTCATTTAGTCCTGCACCTGAAGCACCAGTTCAGACCACGGCTGAGCAGTCTTGTGACAGCTCTCCTATCTCCAGAATTTACAGCCTGGGGTAGGAAACATAAGTTTTGTTTACTTCAGACTGCTAATTTCACTAGTTGCTACAGATCCCACCGACAGGAATGAGGAATTAGTGAGGCATTTCTGTCATCCCGGCTCACTCTGACTCGCTTTGCACAAGGTGGCACTGCCAGCTCCCTACCCGCCAGTACATCTGACAGCCCATGGTGGGGCAGCAGCAGCAGCAGTAACTTCTTTCCCCTCCATCTGCCCCTCGACCTGCTCAAGGCTACCAACCCCACCAAGGCCACAGCTGAACATGCTGTCCAACCACCTCACTCACAGCCCAGCATGAGAGTGAAAGCGTCATCAGTTCTGGGGCTTTTTTAAAAAAAAAAAAGGCTCAGGCCTTTGCATGCCCAATCCCTGCCAGGTGATCTGCTGGGGTAAATTCTTCAGCTATCACATCAAAATCTGACTGAGATCCTGAAACCTGTAATACAATGCCATACTGTCTCACAAATACTCATCCTTTAGCAAGCACCCTCCGGATGTTGCACAAGATATTGACATTACAGATCAGACTGAAAACTGAGGATGTAAGAAGACCATAACCAATCAAGATTTAATTTCATATAAGAATACTTGAAGGACGGGTAGGTGCAGCAGTGGCTCTGTTATAGGCTTTTACTTACATTTAACTCAATAAATTTCCCATTATAATGTGGTGAATACCTCCAAATCTTCCTATACTCCATGCCAAAGAAACACAGGCAAGAGCCAAATGGCAAGGGCAAAATTTAGGTGTTTGTGGAGTTGGTACATGATGTTTATTCTCATCTGCACCAGAGAAGCTGACACACATGGGTTACCAACCCATAATCATTTGCCCATCTGAATTTATTTAGTAAAACAAGTCTACTTCAGCAACCAGGGGCACATCAGAGAGTAGTATAGACAATATTCATCACGACTTCAAACAGTTCAGCATCAATTGACTTCTGGGTCTGGTGTGACCATCCTTACACACACAGCTGGGACAGACCTTCAGTTCATACATGTGAATTAACACCGAGATGGTTCTGCAGCTCTGCTGCCAGTGCTGAGAGCACCAATACGTCTAAAAACAGGCTGACGTGGGATAGCTATCCCAAAAAGTACTATTTTTCAAACCTTGACTCCTTGTTCTTGGAGCACACATGCATGTACTTACTTGCTGCCTAGTAATACCAGACCTACTGACTGTATTTGAATGACTCCATGAGTGAAGATGAACAAGTTTGTAGGTGTCCACAGCAGTAGTTTTCTGGAGTCAGTTGTGGCAGCCTCAAGGTTCTTCAATCTCTTTCACGTTCAGTATATGTTTAAGCACTTTATAATGCTTAAATTCTGGGCTTATAGGAGTCCAGAATACTCCACACTCTAAGTATGTTAAGCAATTGACAGTCGGGGCCTCAGTGTCTCTCAGTTATTCATTTAGAACAAAAAAGCTGTCCTTTTCCTGGCCTTTATGCTTTGTTAGTCTGGAATTAGCATTTTGCCAGTGCCTAAAGCCCAAATCTGAGCTCTTCCAAACTCTGGGAAGCATGGATCTGGTGCCAAGCCCTGTATTTCAAGGCCATCTTTAATCTAGTGCTAGCAAAGGAGTGGGTTTTTTATGCTAATTCCCCACTTTCTCATCAGCTAATAGAACAAAAACGAGGAAAAACTATCTGGGTCCTAGGGATACTATCTTCCCTTTCTTTTGGAAATACATAGATGACGAACCAATCAGGCTGTGAATGATAAACAACTGCTTTAAATAGATAAGAAGCAAATAGGCAAAGAGACAATAAGGTTATTAAGGGATAATACTGTGAAACCGAGTGACAGATGATTATCTGAACTTCATTTAATTTCAAATTTAGCATTTCTTTTATGTTCACTCCTATAATTTTTCTTTTCCCTTTTGTTCACACTCACTTTGTGCAGCAAAAAAAAAAAAAAAAAAAAAAAAAGAGGGGGATAGTTTCAAAACAGAGAATTTGTCATCATCTAACGCAAAAATTAAACAATTCACCGAAACCAGTACTTTGCCACAGGTCTCTAGGGTCACATGCAAGAGCTTTCACACAGACCGTTACCTCCATTCTCTGCTCTTGCTCTTTGGACAGAAGCCAGAACTGGGGGATACAGAAGCGGTTTAGTGCAGCTGGTGAGTCCTGTCCTGCCTGCCTGATGCTGAGACCTGAGCTGGTTCTGTTCCCTGCTGCCCTGGAGGACTGGCGGAGATGGCACATGGTTTTCTACCATGATCATGCAAGCATTACTTCAGAAACTTTTCTTTAAAAACACAAATGTAAAGATTAAAAGTCTCACTTTAATTTTTTTAATTTTTGTAAATAATTAATAAGGTGAAACCTACTTGCGAGTCTTATCAGTTCATTTTGTTGTTCATTTCCCTCAGAACAAACAGGAAATTTGATCAACTGAGATAGTTTTCCCATAGACGCGAAGAGCTAAATGCTCTTCTAAATGCTCTTGCTAGTTCCTGTGGCACCCAGGGAGATGGAAGAAGAGGACTCAAGCGCGACAGGCTGAAAGGCACGGACTCAGCTTTCGAGAGAAGCTAAGACAAAGTTTATTAGCAAGAAGCACTATTTACGGGTTACAAGCAGGAGACCAGACTGTGCAGCCAGGGTTGTTATTAGCTCATGTGCTCCTTCAATCACTCTCTTATCACACAGGGAGAACAGTCTTTCCCAGGTCTGTTTTGATCATACTCTCCCATTCACTCCCATGCATATTTTGTGTACCAGAAGCATCTTATCTGTCCATTCTCATGAGCAAACTCCCAACATGAGCTGTACTCGGCTGGTCACAGTCTCTTTTCATTATTAGCAAGCAAGAGTTATGTACTTGCTTAGAAAAAAGAGTCTTAATTTTGCAATGCAGCGCTGCCGGCACGGCTAGCTGAAAAATGTAGGGTATCTGCACTCGTGCACCATGGAAGGAGCAGCAATGTCCTGCTCCTGTGGAAATTGTCTGTTTTTAAACTGCTGACCCACAGCCCAATAGCTCTGTCACACACCGTTCCAACACAGCTGGCATCAAATCTTCACCAAAATGAATGCAGTTCACTCTCCTCTTCATTTGGAGCCCCAAACCCCATCTGGTAGCTTCCATCCAAAAGTACAGATGTTCCATCCTTTGCTCTAAATCTTACCACTTCAAACAAAAAGAAATCCTCATCCTCTCATCCTCTCCTCTATCCTCAACTTATTCTATAAAGTTTGGTTATTCAAGGATGAGTAGCTTACATCCTCTTTGAATAAAGTATTAGCAATTTTCCTATGCATGGTTTCATCCACTTGGCAGTTTTACAGTTGCTGATGCTCCTGTGGATAGCATCCTTTTAAATAATTCCTGAAAATAACGTAATTTTAGCCTCAAATGGTAGCAAAATTGTGTGGTTCTGTTTGTTTGTACATGAATTTGCCATGCTTGAAACAAAAAGGGTCACTAAATTGTTTTAATTATTTTTTTAATCTCTGCTACAATGAAACTATAAAAAGTCCTGGTTTTATACTAAATTAAGCCCAACAGCACCTTCAATAGTATCTATGATTTTATGTGCATAGGGCATACAAAGTGATATAATAAGCAGAACTATAGTGCCAATGTTTTTCTTCAAAAGAATAATTCAGTATAGAATGACACCAGCATTCTATCTAATATTTCTTCACTGGTTTCAGGCAAAATATCAAAGAACTTTTGTGAACTGATTTTTCATTATATTTAGTCGAGATTCTCAAAAAACGTTTTATGACTTCTCAGATCAGACATCAGCTAGTTGGAAATACTGGGTAGAAATTGATAAACTAAGCTGTCATTGCCCAGCGCTGCTGGTTTTTATGCCATCAGCAGAGATATTTTGCTAAGTGTTATTTGATTTTTTGAATTGTGTAACTGTTCTCAAATTCAGCTAAATACCACATGCCTGCAGAGAAATAATTCCTGTTGTAATACTGAAGAACATGGACAAAAGCAGGAGAGGGCCTTTTGGGAATGCTACTGCAAATCAGGGGAAATACATGTAGCTTGCCATGTGTTTAACTCCATGAGTTTATGTACTGGATAAATTCCAGCAAAATCCCAGCTCTGCAAATAAGGAGATAATATAGACCCTTTCTAGTCATAAGTTGCTTCATCCCAACATCTCCTGGGAGTAACCCTTAATAAGAAAATCCCCTGGCATTTATTTCACTGGAACAGCTTTGCAGAACTAGTACATGAGAAATACAAAGCAGGTTTAACATAACCTTGTTTGCCTTCTAGAAAGTGTAGTAGTTGTGTTCTTTGGGGGAACTTTTTCATTGACATCAAATTCTTTGGAAATCAGAGCAAGAGAAAGAGAGTTCCCATGTCCTCAAAGTGGAACTGTGGGATAGAAATTAATCTGGATTTGAGCCTGTATCTTTCTATAGCGAGGAAAATAAATGGACCACCACCATGTCTTGCAGAACACACGAAGTGGGAGGAGGCACCAAAGTAAAGCAGAATAGCTGCTTTGGCAGCAACAAAATAGAACAAAGAAATTCTGTTTTGAAGAATACAGCAAACAACAACAAAAAAAATATGCTGTTGTGAACAGTTTTCCTGCCATTTCTTATCCTTTTGAGAAATACGTTCAGAGCATCATACAGCCAGAGATACCGAAAAATCAGTAATGCTTTGACATGCCACTACATTATACTGCTTAGGAAACAAGCACTGTTCTTGCTGCCAGTAAAGCTTGGAGTTAAATTTCCAATTATTCATTTTGCCTACCAGAGAACAATAAGGTAAAAGCTTATTAATATAACATTTATTCAGAACTAATATGTAGTGTAAAACTAAATCATATAACTACATAATGTGCACTACACTACAATTTGTGGTACGGTGTTACATGTTCTATCAGATACAGTTATAATCATGCAAAGAAAACCAACCCATCTACTTTCTATATATTTAATTAATAGAGCAATCAGAATAATCTGAACCTTTGTGGTATCCATTTGGTTTTTACCTAAAATGTCTTTGTAAAAAAAGCATACACCTGAGCTGATAAGAAAAATAAGTTTGCATTAATTTGTATTTGATAACTATGTTCCAAAGAACAGAGCCAACGCACAGAGCAGTACTGCTCAGGCACAGACATGGCTGAGAGCAAAATCGTGACAGTAACAGAGAGCAGAGGAAAGGTCAGCGAGGCTGACGGTGTTTTCCTGTACACATAAAATGTGTTCAGTAGTCTTTAAAAATATCTCAGCTCAAAACAAGAAAAAGACATCTTCAGTTCCTAAGCATATACACAGCAAGTATTTCAGAAAGTGGATAAACATTTGCATGCTTACATATTGTTAGATACATGCACAACCTTTTCCCCGAACTCCTAAAACAGTTGTTGTATTTCCCTACCAGTATTCACTTCCATTCTTTCTACCGGCAAACAGAAAATCCAAAAGTAATGAAAATGTCCTTATAAATTTAGTAAGAGGAAAACTTCACTGTATAAAACCATGGCTCATCCACATCATGAACACAGCAGGGAGTTCTGATCTCCTCATCCTTGAGAAACAAACAGAGCAGAACTGAAAAACTTTCAGAGAAGTGCAGGAAAAGGAATCAAGTCATAGACCAGTTTCTCTGTGATTAACTCCTTCATAAGCCAATGCAGTTTAGTTTGGGAAAAAGATTCATGGAGAATACAACCGAGAGCTTCAAAATCACTAGTGATGTCGAAAGGGTGGGCAACATTCAACAGTTCTCTGCCTCTTCTAACACTAGAACTACAAATGAATCTACTAAAGAGTCAGTTTAAAAAAGGATTAAGGGGAAGCTGGTGATCCCACACATATAGTGCAGTGGATCTGCAGAAGTCCTTCAGAGATGACCCTGTGAATGCTAAAAATCAACAAAGTTTCCAGCAGAGCTGCTCATGTGAGAAGAGTCCTCTGCTACAGAGCACACAAAAACCAACCCAGCTCAAAAGGCGCCTGTGCTGGAATAAGTAGAGGCTAAAATAATATGAAAGGGAAGTATTACAAATGCCTGGCCTGTTCTTGCTCTTTCCTAGACACTGATGTAACTGGGTGCTTAAAGACATGGTAGGATACTGGATGTTGAACTAACTGGATTGCTGGTCTAAGCCAGGTTGGATCATTTTATTAGCATGAGAGAAGGAAGTGGGATTTTTTAAACAGGAAAATAATATCATAAAATTAGCTTTGTTTACAATCATGAACTCTTGTGCTTCACTTTACCAAAGAGAAAATGAGTCGGGCTCAATCCAGACTTCTGCTTTTGTTTTTTTGCCATCCAAATAACACGAGTATTCAGGTTAGATTTCAAGGGCTCGGTAGTCATGAATTTCTGACTACAGGATTGCAGAGATAGGAAGGTAATCAAGTTATTTTCTACAAATGTACTGGAAAAATAATTTTTTTTCTTAGATAAAAATTATCACAAAATAGGAGTTTTTTCATCAGGTAGGAGTTATTTCATCGGGAATCTCTACAAACTTCAGGTGTTTTCTGGCTACACTCCTTTAAAAAATGTTTTGTGACCCTGCACATTAACAAGCCCAAGTCAGACCCTTTCTCAAACACATTGCCCAGGACTGATTTCTTTCTGTCAAAAGAGCAGCTAAGGAGAACACAAGACTCTGCATGTCTCCGGCTATAAGACAGATATAACACTCAGATCAATGACGTTCATATCCTGCAGGAGTTTTGTTCAATACAGGGAAATATTTACACACTCCCTGCATTTTTCATCTTTCAATAAATTCTATAAAGATTATTTTGTCTAATTTTTAGTAGTAAAACTCTACTTAAGCCCTTTCCATTTGGCAATATATAAAAGGATTATGTGGCGTATGAACTACTCTGAAAAAAAAAGTCATAAATCCTCTTGTTAACAAGATAGCCATCAGCTATCTGGACATGGTGCCAGTGGGTCGGCATAAAATAGAGTTGTCGGTGAGCTGGAGAGAAAGAAACAAGAGAAATAGTCAGGCTCAGTTCTAATTATTTCATTATCAAAATAACTGCAAAGGGAGACTAGTGTGAGTCATTTTCTTTGGGGCCAAATTTTTCTTACTTTCAGTCACATTGAGCAATACCATGCTGCACGTGTGGTTCTGCAGAAATCGATGTGATTCTCATCAAATATTATTCAGGGTTAATCAGAACGTCTGCAGGTGGCTTGTAGAGTTTGGTGGTGAATTCTGAAGCTACCTTAGGATGATGGCGTGGATAGAAGACTTTTCTCCTTCCAGTCCTGGCATTGGAGAGGGCTAATTTCCCGTTGCTATCTCTTCCTCTGCTTTCTAAATCTTGGAGATTTTCTCCCGAGTTTATGCATGATTAGATCATCTGTCACATAGAATAATCCCTCCTCCTGCCCTGAAAAAGAGATTTTGACACACCTGACTTTAAGCAATTAGAGGCAGGGGGAAAGGGGGAAGCTAATCACTTTGTAAGGGAAACTTGAAATCTGTAGATTGTTAATTAAAAAATTTAAATACTGATTATTTGGTCTAGCATAAAGATTAGTTGGCATCCCTGTTTATGCCAAAACCAGGGAGACTATTTCTCCTGATTTAAAGTGAAGTAATTGCAGTTTCATCAAAAAAACACATAGCATTTACCGGTAGGAAAAAAGTAGTTAACACTTGTCAATGTGGCAAAATCGTTACATCAAAAAAAGTCTAATTTCCTTATTTAAGATAACATTGATAGAGACCAGTCCTGAAATGATGCATCCACTCCTAGGATCAATGTTCTCTAGAGGCATTAGGAAAATAGACGGACTACAAGAACTATTTGAGAGTTGGAGAAAATCCTTTACTGTGAGAGACCAAACAAGACAGATCTTAATAGCTCATTAGAAAAAACACATTTAGAAAAGATCCAATTACAGTGCATAAATACTGCCCTGGAAAGAAAACATCAGATAGGAAAGGCTGTGTAATCCTGCAGAAGAAGGATTATAAGGATCAAGAGCTGAACCCTAAGTTAAACTAATTTAAATTAAAAATTAGGCATCACTGTTTAATTATGGGGAAAGAGGTTAATTAATGGAAAAAGATATGAAAATAATCTGAGCATTCTCCATCTCTGGATATTCTTAGAACCACATGCTGCATCTGAAGCCAAGATGTTTGCGTCATAAAAGGGTAACCAGATGAAGTTGAATTACCTATGATAACAAGAGGATAAGGCTAGCCGTAATAGTCAATTCCAGTCTTAAAATCAGCAGAAAATAACACAAATCAAAATTTAGAAAGCTGAAGAATGCGGTAAAGAGTCACTTGATGGAATCCCCTCTCACTTCGTGCAAGTGCTGCTTTTGGAGTACCACAGTACTTAGGAACAAAGTCATAGCCTGAAGGGCTATTACTGCTGTAGCAATATGTCTTGGAGAAAAAGCAAGCAAAACTGCTTTGGTTATCTTGGTACTTGAAGAAAATGTAAACAAATTCCCAGATATTTTGCAGTTCTCACCTTCTGAATAAGCAATAAAAAAATATAAATAGCTTACCTCTTAAAGTCCTTTAACGGATTGATGTATCTGGGCTGATGGAACTTGATGGGATGATGCACACAAAAATTAAAAAGTACTTTAAATGGAGTCTAAATCTTTCTAAACCCCCAGAAATTGAAGGAATACATTTAAATAGATAGCTTTCCCCACATATGACAAAATGCACCATGGAAAATCATTTCACAAATTCCAGATTTAACATGTGAGATACTTAACAAGAAATAAAAAGTGTGGGGAAATGGCAAATGAAATGGCAAATGTAGGCTGGTATTTATGTCACTTGGTAATTAACGACAGATATTTTCCATTGTATTCTGCTTTTCTCATTCAAACCCACTAGCTTCAATGGAAACTAAGACTTTCAACTCAAATGAGCAGCTCTTAGCAGCTTTGTTGTTGAAGTGTCAAACATACTTAATCAAACTTAACAAGTTTTCACCTTTACACGTGTATTGGCAAAACAAAAGTCCTACAATTTAAACACTTATGGTTTTAATGTTAAATAGCATAGTTCTTTTCCAGAGTGCTAATGTGGCTCATTAAGTCAAAATGGAAAGAGAGCCAAGGAGGCAGCTGAACTTTAGTACGATTCCTCTCCTTAAGTAAAATTCAGTGAAGTTGTATCTAACTTCATTTTAACAATACATTATATATGAACTATTTTCATGGAATTTACTAAAAGGAAGTAGCTCAAGCAGATACTTATTAGACCTTAGCATTGATTTGTATGTTGATTATCTGAAAAGAATATTTTCTATGCTGGTGATAGCTTGAAATGTCATAAATTTGACCTTGTCATTATTCTTAAAAATAAACCTTCCTGATATCAGTGGTAAAAGGCCATTAGTTGTTATTTTTCTTCATTTATTGATATTACTTCTCATTAAAGAAATCTTATTTTCTCTCTTCATATCGGACATATATAAAGGATGCCTTTGTTTTTCAGAGCAGCTGCGAGAGGTACAGACTTGAAAGAGAAACTAACATTTCTGTTTGGTATTTTGCAGTGATAAGGATTTATTAAACATGGCTTTAGCCTTATTTATTTATCAGCTGAAAAGGTTCTGTCTCTTTAAAAGCCAGCTATTATGAACTCATACTTGAGTACATGGAATTTAAACAAAACTGTAAAAACTTATTACCTGCTTTATTTCCTCTCTCATTGTAAAAGTAATGTTAAATATCTTTAAGTATATTGAATAAAGATAATGATGAAAGAAAGCATTAGCTGAACACGGGAACATATGCACTGTTTCTTCAGGGAGTGGTATAGCAACAGATTAAATTCACACACAGCTGCAGCATCTCACCCAGGTACTGTATTTCAGCAAGAGGAAGTAATGGTAGTGTCTGTAACATTAGGCAACACAGATTTGGATTGGAATTTCTGGCATATTTTGCATAAACTACTAAAATCTCTGCAAATTGAACATAGATTGGATGAAACCTAAAATCTTCATCCGTTAGAGATGACAGAGATGCTCCTGAGCCATAGAACTCCTCAAAAGAATAATAATGATCATTCAAAATGCATTAATCTCTCAGTGTTTCCTTAGTGTGGGCAAGCTGCTGTGCACAGACCAACATCACTTGGCCACCAATTCAGCTGGAGCTTCCCACTAAATTTTTCAGAGTGTCCTCTGCCACGTCACAACTCTCCAGCTTGGCCAGAATGTTCTGTTATTGGTTTGTTTCACTCAGCAGCCCGAGTTGTGGCTTTCATAACTTTGTCAGTGGCTCTTTTCCTCCAGCACTTCTACACGCCAGCAGGGATGAAGAGCTGCTTTCTTCTCCATGTCTTTAGATGAGATGGACAGCGTTATGTTGCAGACTTTCAGGATTGCATTTTGTTTAAAGACCTGTAGAATGATAAATAAACATAAACTATTAACCCTTGAAAGTTGCCTTTAAAATAATAATAATAAACATTTTTCTGTCACTGAGATTTTTATTATTAGGCAAGACTTACCAAGCTCATGTGCTGCCTAACTTGCTATTGACTGAGTTTGAAATCTGGGTTACTTTCCAAAGGTTGGTTACGTATGGATTGACTTACTGTAGAGAAAATTGCTTTTCAGTTTAAGGAGAACATATAACAGACTATGGTGGTTGGTCCGAAATGGAGGAAAGCTATCCTTTGTGCAAGTAACCCTACCTTATCACATCTGTCTTGCAACAAACCAAGATGGAGGGAGTATGAGATGGATGACAAATAATACACTGCTAAGATAACCTCAGTCTAAGTAAGTCTTGCAAACTGCAGCTCCAAATTATTTATCAGAGTTTACAGAGTTTTTCTTGAATTTGACAAATGTCTTAGGCAAAGCTGATTGCTCTAGCTGAAATCTATAATCACATACATTTATTCTGTATTTTATCTGGTTTGCATCCTGCTGCTTCTGCTAAAATGAAAAAGGTAAAAATCTCTGTTGTGAAAAGTTGGTATTTTCTGTCTCCTGCCTTTGAATAGTAAAAGGCATCATTGTCTAATCAATGTAAATAAAATTTCATATCCATGGTGCTACCAACAGCTTCTCAGTCACGGCTCTCTTGTTTTCATAAACAATTCCTGTGACAGGCAGTTGACATTTTCTGATCGTTATCTACCCTTACCTATGTTTTTAAAACGTGTTTACAGAATTGATTTGGAAATTTCAAGAAATTGAACCAAGTTTTTTCCCTATCAACATGAAGCACAAGGAGCCATTTGTAATAGAACCAGTAAAGCCACCACATGACTGAAAAAAACTCAAGAAACAGAAGGCTGAAGCTGTCTTCAAAATAAATGTAAACAACTATTTAAATATGAATAATCGTTTTAGTTGTGTAGATATATTATAAATATGCAACTGCAATTTAGCTGAATTAAAATTACAGACAGAATCTATAGTATTTGAATTTTGTGTACAAGACAATAGAAGTCCTTGAAATCTATATACACCAACACTTCAAAATGTGGTCACATGAACTGTGTTTTGACAGCAAAGGAAATGGTCATCTTTTCTATAAAGCTGCCTGAGATGCCACAGTGTAAAGGTTAAATGGGAACTGTCGTTCAAGAAGACAAAGAAGTGGGAATCACAAGGTTCTGAAATTCTCACTACCCGTGCACAATCTTGGCTTAAAGCAATGGATAATCCTTCTGAGATCAGGTTATGGTACAAATCTGAGATAACAAAAAAATGTCAAATTTTTGTAAAGGTTACCCTTGAAAGGTTTAGTAATCTGAAGTAGGTCTTCAGATGGGGATCACCTCCCCCGTATTTTTAAGAAGAGATTAGAAAAAAATGACAAAGTAAAATCAGAAAAGTTCAAAGCATACAGGAACACACAGAAACAGTGAATAGTATATGCAGAAAAAAAAAAATAATAGATTGATTATGAAGGATGTAATTCATGTAACATGCCATGTTACTTGGCGAATGTATTCATTCCTAAACAACACAGAGAGTGCTGTCCCTGCGGCAGTGACACCGACCAGCTTGTTCAATGCAAGCACTTTGAGCTGCTTGCGTGGGAAATGTATGGATAAACAAAAAAAAGGGAGCAAAACTGTACTGATTTTAAAAGAAAACGATTTTTTCTTGATTCTTTTAAGACAAATTTGGCTTTGCTGATTGTAACAGAACAAGGTCTGCAAGGCTACTTTCAGCATATACATACTTATGGGCTTACACTCTCTTTGAAATATACTCTGCATCAAAGCACCCAAATAGGAAGTGGAGTGACCTTTCCTAAACATCCTTACTGCATTGATACGTTGCTCTCCATTGCATAATTAAATCAACTGGTTGAAACTAAATCAAACAACAGAGGTGTTACCACTTACCTCATACGCAGCCTAATTTTGGGGAACAGTTTAAGCACTTCATTACATTAAAAGGTTTTCCTGAAAGTACATCAGATGTTAGATCAGTTTAATGTTACTGTTCACAGTCATGCATCTATCTGCTTCTTTTCCAACTGTTTTTTCTTTATAATAAAGCAGTTATAAAACATTGTCTGTAATGGGATTAAATCAAATTATGCATAACAACTAAAAAGATCAGTGCCATAAAAACTGTCAGACTGGAAAAATATTAATATGAGTACATGACACACAAACAAGGAAATGTAGTTTTGAGCTTCATCTACAATACAAAATATGGCATCACTGTAGCTACATGAATTTAGGCCAGTCGAGATACTGGCACTAAATTTCTGCGGGGTGACACTTCGTATTCCTTGACCACAAAATGATTCCTCGTGACTAAGACATAGGATCCTAATTCTTAGGTAAAAATTAAGTAAGATTAGCCTCTAAACAGGCAGGGAAAGGTGGAGCACTGAAAATCTCTCATGCTTTCATGGGTTACTTTATTAAAGAGAGAATTAAAGGTGGGTATTTGGAGTGACTCAAGAAACCCAGATTACCCAGCATAGTAAATTACCTATAACTTTCCTCCCACCCAGAAAAGGTGGAACAAAAAAGAAGAGTAACCTGGAGAGTAAATTTTAGCATGGGTATTAATGCCATGAGTTTCTTTTCCATTTGATTGCTTTCTATTTTAGGTTGATATTCAAGAAGCAATGATCCACAAAAGTAGCAATTATTTAATACTTAGATCACTACACTTCAGATATTATTCCCTCAAACTTTTGTGTGTTCTAGTTTATAACTCGGCTAACTGCACAATAGGTACTAATCACAACTCCAAGTGAAGAGTTTATTTTCACAAGATCAAATCGGGATTATGTGGTTAAATTGAGTATTTGTTTTAAACAGGGCTCCTGTAACTGGTTATCATATAGCCACACACAAATCAGCCATAACCTTCTGCAAAAGTTACACAAAGAGTTTTACAGATTGCATTAATTCTGCATGTGTAAAATGCATGTGAAAACAGAGCAACTGACATCATCTAGAGCAACTGATGTCATCTACCTGGACTTGTTCAAAGCATTTGACACTGTCCCACATGACATCCTTGTCCCTAAATTGAAGAGACATGGATTTGACGGGTGCATTGTTCGGTGGATAAGAAATGGGCTGGATGGTCATGCTCAAAAGTGTTGTGATGAATGGCTCAATATCCAAGTGGAGACCATTGATGAGTGACATTCCTCAGGGGCTGATATTGGGTCTGATCGTGTTTAACACCTTTGGCAGTGACACGGACAGCAGGATCAAGTGTGGCCTCAGCAAGTTTGCTGATGACACCAAGCTGTGTGGAGTGGTCGACAGCTGGAGAGAAGGGATGTCATCCAGAGAGACCTGTACAGGCTTGGGAAGTGGGCCCATATGGTGAACCTTGTGAAGTTCAATGAGGTCAAGTGCAAGGTGCTGCACCTGGGTTGGAGGCACCCCAAGAAGAAATACACGCTGGGTGTCAAGTAGATTGAGAGCAGCCTGCATTGAAGGACTTGGGGGTAATGGTGGATGACAAACTGAATCTGAGCCAGCAATGTGCTCTCGAAGCCCAGAAAGCCATTCACATCCTGGGCTGCATCAAGAGAAGCGTGGTCAGAAGGTCAAGGGAAGTGATTCTGCCCATCTACTCTGTTCTTGTGAGAGTCCACCTGCAGTTCTGTGTTCAGCTCTGGGGCTCCCAGTGTAAGAAACATATGGATCTGTTCAAGTGGGTCCAGAGGACAGAAGAGCCTGCAGAAGAGAAGGCTCCAGGTAGACCTTATAGCAGCTTTCCCATTCTTGAAAGGGGCCTACAGGAAAGATGAGGAGGGACTCTTTATCAGGAAGTGTAGTGATAAGATGAGGGATAACCTTTTTCAACTGAAATAGGGTGGATTTAAACTAGATACTAGGAAGAAATTATTTTCTGTGAGGGTGGTAAGACACTGGAATAGGTTGCCCAGAGAAGATGTGGATGCTCCCTTCCTGAAAATGTTCAAGGCCAGGCTGTACAGGCTTTGAGCAACCAGATCTAGCAGGAGGTGTCTCTGCTCATGGCAAGGAGGTTGGACCTAGATGATCACAGAATCATTGGGGCTTGAAAAGACCTCTGAGATCATTAAGTCCAGCCTACAACCCAACACCACCACATCAGCTAGACCATGGCACTATGAGTATCAGATTCAATTTGATTATAGTCTTCTTTCAGAAGGAAAGGCTTACAGGAAGTTCTCACCTTGTGAAAATATATACACTACTCACTTCTGTTTGTACATTAGTGGACATCATTGGATTCTGTATATTCATAGAGGTAAACTTGTGAGGAAGCTCCAAGTCATAGTTTAATTAAACTTTTAACTGAAGAGATTATTAAGAGGCAAACAGTTTTCTTATGATTTTATATTGCTCTATGTTATTTATATTTAATTTAGCATTTTTATTGCAAAATTTTATGAAAGAAAACTTACAAATCCATATTTGGTAAATCAAAAATGCAATAATCCCTTGAAAAATTTTAACTTGCATATCTATTAATCTCAACTCATTTTGCTGAGTATTTGCAACGTCTCACACTACAGTTCCCTTTTCTGAACACATATGCAATAATATAATTTCTGTATTGTACCACAAAATATTCTCATAAATAGTACCTAAACCACAGATGTCAGATAAATTAACACTGAATCGCCCAGCCTTTTGTTTTCATTTTTCTCCCTATTAGCTTACAGACTATGATAAGCCATAAAGCATTGCCCAGTCATTAGTTTTCAATTAGCATTCTCCCTGGTGAGGCCGCATCTGGAATATTGTGTCCAGTTCTGGGCCCCTCAGTTCAAGAAGGACAGGGAGCTGCTTGAGAGAGTCCAGCGTAGAGCCACAAAGATGGTGAAGGGAGTGGAGCATCTCCCTTATGAGGAAAGGCTGAAGGAGCTGGATCTCTTTAGCTTGGAGAAGAGGAGGCTGAGGGGTGACCTCATCAATGTTTATAAATATGTCAAGGGGGAATGTCAGGAGGATGGAGCCAGGCTCTTTTCAGCGGCGTCCACTGACAGGACAAGGGGCAATGGGTGGAAGCTGGAACACAGGAGGTTCCAGAAAAATATGAGGAAAAACTTTTTCACTGTGAGGGTGACTGAGCACTGGAACAGGCTGCCTAGGGAGGTTGTGGAATCTCCATCTCTTGAGACATTCAAAACCCGCCTGGACGCGTTCCTGTGCGCTCTAGTGTAGGTGATCCTGCTCTGGCAGGGGGGTTGGACTAGATGATCTTTGAGGTCCCTTCCAACCTTTAACATTCTGTGATTCTGTGATTCTGTGATTCTGTTGTCTAAGTTTTTGATGGAAAACTCTGGAGGTGTAAAATAGATAATACACGCTCCTGTCAATGTTAGCAGAGAAGGCAGGTAGCTTTTGGGAGAAAGGAAGATGAGATTTTGACTCAAAACAGTGTGGTTCAGAAGCAATCAGTGTGATTCATCACAGTTAAGCCACCAAGTCAGGTACAAAGCACCAACCTTGGATTTCAAACATTGGGTTATCTCTATGCAGAGCACATTTTTATTAAAATGGATTGGTAATTTTTTTGGACTCTAGTGCCTATTCAGACTATGCAAAAAAGAAATCAACCAGTTGTCCCCTCCAAAGAACCTTGTGACACATGACAAAGAACACCACAAACATGGATATCAGACTAAACCTGATGATGGGTGAAAGATTTTCACCACAATATAACTGGCAAGACTGAAAAACATGATGTGCCTTACACTTTCTCCCATCTCTGTTTGCTGTTGCTGCAGCTTCATTCCTCATAAGAGCTAATCAGAGGAGATGTTCATTTGGCCATGACCACACAAAAAGACAGGGAACTCCACCTTGGACTTAGAGAACTGGGAGGACATCAAAATCCAGAAGACAAGTCTGCAGACAAGATAAAGCAGAAATCACTGGAACCCTTAACTGTCCAGCAGACCTCCACAAGCACTTCATTTTGAAAAACTTTGAAATTACATGAATGAAGTATTTTGTCTGACATTTTTCCTCATGAGCTCTAAATTTGAGCTTTACATTTATAGTCACAGTCTAATAATTCATAATTATATTTACCAATTTATAGTTAGTTTACTTCACACATCCTTTCAGTAGATTTACATGCACACAAGCAATGTTGGGCATTCCATCTGCAACTCTATTCCTGAGTTTTTACATAGTCTTAACAGAAGAAGAACCAGAAGCTTGACTGCTGAGTGCTGTCAGAGATTCTCTCATTGTCCTAACAAAACCAGAACTGTACTATGGAAAAAAAAAATTATGACATCTCAGATGTATTTAGAAGGCAACCACCCTGCATATTCTATAAATGATGAAACCTGACACGAGTCCCCTGGGAACCTCTTCACCACCTGCAGGTAATCCTGACTGCTCCTGTACTGCCTAAACATGGGTAAAAACAATGGGCTAAGGCTCAGAATTACAGTCAGCTCTTAATATGAGAATTACTTTATATGTCCCATCTCCAAAGGGAACAAAAGCAGCTCTGCAACAACATGCAGCTCCATCCCCCAGTGCAGAAGTCAAGAGCTGAACAGCCAAACTGGCGATAGTGGTCACCTGTGCCCAGAAGCACCCTCACCTCCTTGAAAGCCTCCCAGTTTCTTCAGTGATGGTGTTTTGACCAGCTGGCCGGGTGATACAGATGCCGATTATTTTGGCCACATCATTTAGTTTGCTATCATGTTAAAGACGTTCATTAATATCTAGTTTTGCAGCCTTTCAAATAACAAGATTACCACTTTTCAAAACTAACTGATATTAAAAGCAGGAAAACATCAATAAAGTAAGCTCCTCCAAGTTCTAGCATTGCTTTTTTGGCACACATATTACATCTACTTTTACCACAAACTATAAAACAGACCAAAGCTAAATATTCTAGAAATTGCAGTCTAGTTTAATCATAAAAAACCCCAAGGTGATTAGACAAATGAGTCTATTTATTGCCACATGAAAATAGGAGAGTACTTTAGTCAACCTCATAGCACAGAAACTTTGCTGCTGTATTTTTGGAGAGTAGTCCTCATTTCAGTACGTGATTTATTTCTAACCATCGCGTCCCATGATAAAAGTTTACCTCATCCTGAAGTGATAAGGCAATTACTAGGATGCTCTTGGAAGCAGGTGGAGAGTCTGCCTTAGCCACTGACCAGCACTGCCGCCTGCAGAGAAGCTGTCTTTTTTTCTGAAATCTTAGCACACACCAGTCTGTTTGCCTTAGATGTGTCTGAACACATCAGCTGATTAAAACCTAGGGTACCAGTAGAGACGAAGGACACTCCAAAAGTACTCCAAGTCACTAAGTTCAAAGTCTAAAATATCTGATACTTTAGGCCTGTCCAAGAGGTATAAATACTAAACCTGGTATTTTAAATTAACTCAAAGGCTGTGAAATAGCATCAATTGCTTTGCCTAGCAAAATGCTGCCAAGCCAGGTATTATCAGATCATGAGAGCATTTACATTATATTAGAGGGAAGTGGTGAACTCACCACTTTGAGATGACACAGAAAGCTTTCGGCAGAACTAGAAAAGACATGACAGGGCTGGTTAGTCATCTGACAACGTCATTCTGACCACTTTCAAATTAAAAACAAACTTTGTATTATAACTCCACTTTAGCAGTGGCTGCCACCCTGATTTTATAACCTTTCAAACTGACAAAGGAAAAGCAAGGTATTGTAATAGCAAGTCTACATGAAAACCAAAGTGTGAGATGCATTTTTGGACGGTAGGAAAGGAGTCAATCACAAGGCAATCTCCTCCAATACATGTGTGTCATCCCAAAATAATCAAAACTTCTTACCACATCTGTTGTTTTCCTTTACTATGCACCATCCCTGCACTTACATTTCCACTCAATGTGATAACTCTTCTGCTTCCAAAATAATTCAGGATCTTCTCAGCTGTTGCATAAATTCAATTTTCAGGTTAAACCTGGGCACGAGTCAAATTCACAGCTTCAACATTCATGAAATATTTTCACCAGTTCTGTACAGGAAAAGCAATAAGGGCTCAGCTGGCTGAAGTCACTTTTTCGTTTCTGGAGTGTTCAATTATGCAGCAGGAGAAATGAAATGACTTTCAAGTATAAAGCAGGCAGCTGTAAAGAAAATGAATGTAAGACCAGTAAACTGAGAAAGGAAAGGTCAGAGTTCAGTTTCTAGGATTTTTAATAGAAATACGAAGCACAAAAAGAGGTACAAACAATGGCCAGTGGAACAGGTCAAATATGTATAAAATGTAGGAATGTGATGATAATGTTTCTTATTGCATTTTCAAACATTCCTAGGATGTTTCCTTATATCAGCATCCTTTTCCCTGTCCTAGCCAGATAACTTGATTAATTAAACTTCTGGCTTTCCTTCCTACTGCAAACACTTTCTGTAGCATAACTGATAACCCAATTTATGTAAAGCAAATGAAAAATATTTACATTGGAAGAAAAATGGTGCACTTTTCACATGGTTCTTGTGAGAACCCTGTGCTTTATGCACGTTTCTCACTCCATATTTCACATGAGCCTCATCTGTTCAGTATTTGCAGTTCCGCGGGGATTACAACTGGGGCTGTAGCTAATCTAGAGTGAACTCTATTGTAAATGAGCATAAAGTTGCTTTTGTAGCTGAGGAATTTAGCCCACCCCTGGACCAAGGCATGTTGCAAGGGCACAAGAGGATCCACACACAGGCTGTGTGCTATAGCCACAGCAGGCTGTAAGGCAGATTCCCAGTGTAGATGAGGGAATTTCCAGCAGAGGTGTAACAAAATGAAGTATGACCCTCACTGCCATCCGGATCACCTCTGGGGAATCCTTCCAGCATAAGAGCAGAAGACGGAGAGCACGCATGGCCCTTTGCTGCTCATTTCACAGCTCAGAGATGGAGTGAGAGAGGTCAGGCTCAGGCTACTGTGAGAGCAGAAAAGAGAGAGCTTGGTGCTCAGCCGTAAAACACTCCCAGTTCCACTGCTGGGAATCACAGCAACCACCAACATTGTTCTAAATGACGCTTCTGAACTGCCCAAAATACGGGAGTTTCAAGTCACCTCTGCCTGCCCTGCAGCACCAAGCTGCCCCCCGAGGAGCATAGCAAGGAATCCAGGCAGCCTTTACCCCGTCCGCGTGTCACGCGTCAGGCTCCCCTTAGAGCTCCAGTCTGCAAAAACAACTTGTTTTGAACGTTGTGCTGAAGTGTGAGCACAGCACTCCCCAACTGGGCAATATAATACTAGCAATGAAAATGCGAAGCAGGAACTGGGGGAAAAGCTCCAAAATCCTGCTATATAAATGTGAGTAATGAGAAAATAGTTGAAGCTTGCACTCCAGATACATTATTTAGACTTTGCCTGTTTGTTTTCATTAATGTGATTGAAATGATCAAAATCTCTCATTTACAATTTTCAGCTAATCCTTCCACATACGCATTAGACACTGCAATCCTTTTCATGGACGGAATCTAATACTTCCTTTGTAATTCATGGATGAGATTTCTTAATTAAAAAATGAGGATAAATCACTCATAGGGAGTAGTCATTGTCTTAAAAATCACTGTGTCTGGATTCCATCACAATGTATTTTGCTACTGAGCACCCTGTTTGCTTCTTGGTTTATTGGAAATACCCCTCTCCTGGCCTCTGTGGAAATGAGCAAGATAATGTTTTTATAACAAATACGGGTTTTGTACAGTTTGTTCTACTTGCTCTGCAGCACACTCTACTTACTGCAGCTCAGGCCTGATCTCAGAAATCTTTTGAGGGCACATATTCCTGTTCCTGTGAGAAACAGACAAGCATGCAATAAAGTGAATCTGCACGTTATCTCCACAGAACAGTGTAAATTTTTGTCTTATCTTGTCTGATAGAAATGCACACAGTATTGTATTTGTTTTACGCTTGTACTGAGCGCATGTCACACTCTTTATTGCACTCACAGAAAGTAGCATGACACCAGTGAAACCATCTCCTTACTGCTGCTAAATCAGTGCATGGCTTTGCCTTCTAAAAAAGGTGTAATTTGTTCAAGGGCAAAAATATTATTAAAGATCCAACTTTGTCTGAGATTAAAAATTTAGCATTCCAGTTTTTCATACAAGATTGTCCTCAGCAGCTGTGAGAAGAAATGTTTGCATCACTGATATCTTTCTTATTTCTTCCTGTCTTAAATGATACACCTAGATGTATATTAAGGGATATCCAGAGGTATGGGAAGCACTGGAACATCTCTGCCCTGTAAAGCTACATTTTGGGCAACACAGTACCAACAGTACATTGAGTATCTCCCTGTATTACAGTTCCTCTCTGCCTACATTAGACATAATAAAGATATTTTAAAAGTAGCATTGCACACCTCGTATCTATAGATTAATAACTCATCTCTCTAAATTACTTTGATGGTAAATTTGATATAGGATAGTTGACCTGCAATGCCTTTCTCAGCTCTGATATCAGTTATATATGTTCCTATTAAAAACTACACCCATTTAGTCTGAGCTAAATGGAAGCTGACGCTTTGGTCTTAAGAAATGTTGTGACCTTTTGCACTGAGCTGAAGAAAATAATCAACATGCTGTCTTGCATTCCCTATTCCTCACTTCAATTCTATCAAAAAGGCTCCATGTTGTGAGAAGGGTTGCTTGGGGTGCTAACAGCACGTTTATTTCATATTTCTGTAAATCCTTCTTCGTTTAATGATTTTGTAGAAGCTCGATTAGCACCATGAGCATAGTTTGGAAAAGAAAGTTGGTCATGCGGTAAAGATACTGATGTGAAATCCAGGAGACAGAGATTTTGTTTCTAACTTAGCAGCCCACTTTTAGCAAGACTTTGTAAAGTCACTCAAATTGTGTTCTTGACAACTAAAGTGAAAATTATTTCATACTGGCCTCACCTCATTTTAGCTTAAGTCTAAGGGTCTGGACAAGCTGCAGGACAACAGGGCCCTTGGGGCTACAAGCACTATTGCAAAAAAAAACAGGTTTCTTTCGGCTGATACATTTTGATGGCAGATCAAAAGCAGCTGGTGCCTATGGTAATTCTGGGTTATATAAATGCCCAAGGCTTTATGAACACATATATGACATTTTTGTTATAAATTTAGTAGCCATCTTTAGTTACCATCTTTACTGTTGTGAAAAGTGTTCCCTTCCCTTTTATGCCTCCCTATTTTTTTGTTTCTCAGTCCTCCATTGCTGAGGAAATACTATACTCTGCTCCTACAGTGAGTAATTTTACTTATGCAGTTTTTGCTTTGTAGCATTTTGTCAACATTTTCCAAATTCTCTCCTGTTTTCATCCTTGCTCTGCAAAGAATCCTTTCTGTGTACAAAACTGAACTTGGGACTGGGAATTACAGAGCTTTCATCTGCTGACACTGGGAAAAGTGAGCTCTTCAATAAATATTTTCTTAATTACTTATGCTTTGTATTATCGCTCTTTCTCTGTGAATATTAGCATCTTTCAGGAGGAAGGAGAGGACTCATAGCCACTGCTACACCTAGTGGGAAACGGGTGAAATGAGAGTTTGGCTGGGACCATCCTCCCACTCCCACTCTGCCAGGCCCTGAGGCCCCTCACATAACCTCCATAAGGATGCAGGATGAGGACTAGTGATAGAGAGGAATCAGACAAAGGCTCAAACGACAGAGGATATGGAGAAGCAGATGAATGAAGGAGTCAAGGATAGCGCTTTCAACAGCCACAGATGGATTTCTTCTGGTCAGTGCTGGCTGTGCACAAGCACCTTTCCTCTCTCTCTTACAGTGTCCTTGCACCTCTACATTCCACACCGGATCTCTTTCCACCTTTTCCTCTTCCCTGGTCCCACCAGCAGCCATAAGACCTATTTGTTGTAAAATAACCCTCCCCACTACTTCTCTTCTACACAGAATGTACATGCCTTCTATTTGTCCCCTTTATATGCTTTACATCCTTCATTTTTTAGTTACAGCCTGTATTTTAGCCTCAGGGATTATCTGCACCTCTGTACACAGGGAGATTCTGAGACTGGCTGGATTTTCATAACGACCAGACTGAACACAGTAAGTGACATTAAGTGGAATAGTGAAGGACATGGCAGATTGAGCAGCTGAGTGGGCAGGCTGAGCATGGACATTCATGTGCAGAACAAAGAAAGCAGGAACCAGTCAGCCCAGAGACATGGTATGTGTGCTGCAGAGGAAAAATCAGGAGGCTACTGGACTATTTATCCCATCATACCATGCTGACTATTGGAGTGCAAGCCAATAAATGATGGCAGAGCTGAGGATCAGTAGCTGACCCAGAGGAATAATCTGATGATGTCCATCACAAACAACTCTGCTGTAAAGGGCATCCTTACAGCAAAAAAAGGCGCCAAATGTGTCACCTCTGGAGTTAGTCACTGCTTCCCCAACCATCTTAGGAACAAACTTTATAGTATTCCTGCTGATTCAGTGGCAATTTGCTCATTGCTCCAAATGCAGATCCCTCTCATGCTAACATAAATATACCCAATGGGATGATTTTTAAAATGTCTACCTCTTCTCTTGAGGGTTCACTTACAAAGTTGGCTGATATTACCACATAAACAGCAAGCCTGATTCTCTTCTTATGTACACAGATTATATGGAAGAACTATGTCTTTGAGTGGATGTATTTCTGACAATTCAAACATCTCTTTCAGTATCCTTAATCTGAGTCAGATAGCTGATGTAAAGAGTAACAAGTGGCAGAAAGTGCAATTTCCATACAATACTGTTACTAGATTTTGTGTTAGTTCTGAAGGATGAAGACCTGGCTGTACCTCAGTTATCAGATAAGTGTGTGACATCGATGTACTGCAGCATTAGGAAAGGCAAATGAGATCTGAGTAGGTACAAATTGAGATGTCCTCCTCCTCTAAAGGAGGTAATTATACATTAATGTCCAAATGAAATTTCAACCAACATATTGAGTACTGTTCCCATCACTCATACCCAGAAATTACAAACTTCAAGTGGAGCAAATGCAGAGCAGAACATTTGCATGAAAAGTGCCCATTTTAAGACAGAAAGCTGAAGAGCACAGCATGTTCACTTCAGCAAAATGAGCACTGGGGAGCATAATCCTACCCCAGAAGAGCATCAGGAACGAGAAGAATGCTCTTTAAACAGAAGGGCAGTGTTGAAAGAAGATCAAATAAACATAAGCCAGCTAGAAATAATATGGGGATAGAAATAGAAGGGGGCTTCTGACACTCAAAGAAACATAGCTTAGCACCGCTGGAGCACAGCCGTCTACAGACAAGAAGTGTCAGGAATCAGCATCATCACTCTAGCAAGTTCCCCAGAAGGTCAAACTGAGCAAAGCAGTGAACTGTCCCAGCTGCTGGAGTTGAGAACCTTGCAGAAGTGCTTGGGGTTTTGTCTCTGTCTGTTTCCTTCCCATTTGTGTTTTCCTGGTCACCAAAATTGTGAAAACAAGGCAAATCTATCCACACTTGTGAAATTCCAATAGCTGCAAATCAAATTCCAATACCTTCAAATCAAAATCATAGAATCATAGATCGTTTAGGTTGGAAAAGACCTTGAAGATCATCGAGTCCAACTCCTAACCTAGCAACGCCAAGGCATCCTTGTCTTCTCGTTCTAGTGAAAACTCGCTTCCCCCAAGCCCGGTGTTTTACACCCGAGGCCCAGAGAGGGAGGCAGAAAGCACGCAGCCAGCATCTTCAGCACCGGCGGCTTGGAGTTTTGGTAGGGTGGCAGAGAGAAAGGGGGACCAAAAAACCCCAAGCCCCGAGCCAAAAACCCCCAAACCCAACCCCACCTCCCGGCGCTGTGCGAGGCTCTGCAGAAAAACTGGGCCCGCTGCCCCGGGGAGCGGGGCTGCCGCCGCGGGGTTACGCCAGCGCCGGGGCGCCTCTGCCCCCCCAGTCCCCAGCATGACTCACGCCGATGTCTCATCCCCCGCCCGCCTCCCGGCGAAAACTTCCCCCGGTAACTTTCTCGGTGTCGGTCCTCCGCTCCCCCGCGACGGTAGGGGCACACACACACACACTCTCACTCATTCACTCACACCCCGCCATCCCAAGCCCCGTTCGAGTCACTGGCGGAGGGGCAGCCGTGCCGGGGGGGGATGTCGTAGGAGCTGCGTCACCGGGCGCCCGACGGCGATTGGGGGAGGCCGCCCTCTCCCCGCGATCACTAATTATAAAGTGCCGCCGCCGCTTCCCGCACCCGCTCCCGCTCCGCAGCGGCGCCCTGGCCCCGGCAGCGGGCCCTCGGCTCGGAGCCCCCCCCAGTTCCCACCGAGCCTCCCTCTCTGAAGCTGTCAGCAGCCGCAGGCTGTGAGTTCCTCCCCCCGTGCCCCGTCGGGGTTTCTCCGGAGGCTGCTCGGCCTCGCTATAAACAATAGCGGCTCCGACGCCGAGGCTTCAGCAAGGCGCAGTTCGCTCCCCAGCGACTCCCCAGGAGCCCCGAGGGGAGCCTGTATGTGAGTGCACTGCTCTGCCGTGCGGGACGGTGGGTGGGAACGCGACCGGGGAGGGCAACCGGGGGCGGCTCTGCCGGGGCTGGTGCCCGTCGTCGAGGCGGCTACTCGGGGCGCTCCGGTGGAAAACCCTTCCCGGGAGAGGCTGCCGTCCCGTCCGTGCCGCTGTGGGTCTCCCTCTCTCTGCCTGAGGCGTGGTTTTTGCGGGAAGGGCGGGATAAAGTGCTTTGGGATGAGCACTGTCACCGGACGGGAGCCTGTGAGAGCTTCATCCTTCGGGTCCTCTCCTGTGTTGGGCTCGGATCCGTTGCCTGGCAGCTGCCAAGCCCCTGCTTGACCTTAAGCGCCTACTTACCTCGCAAGCGCAACAACCCCGGCTCAAAAAAAGGAGTCACCGGAGTTGCGTGCGACCCAGAATTTGGTTTTACACCGCGGCGGCCGAACAGTTTTGTGCCGCCCTTTCCTGCCCCGCAGCTGAGGGGAGGCAATGACGGGGAGGGGTGCGGCAGCTGGGCGGGGGGGAGGCGACTGCCTGCTGACCTCTCCTTCTTGCAGCCCCATGGCGTTGCTCCTGAGACTCGGCTGCTCGCTGCTGGCTCTCAGCACCTGCCTGCTCCCGAGGGCGCGGGCGGACTGCGGCCGCGACTGCGCCGCCTGCGCTTACCGGCTGGGACCCCGCGCCGGCATCCACCCCCTGGTAAGCGGGAGCGTGGAAGGGACACACACACACATAAACACACATGCTCGGCCCTTTCAGCGCCGCCGAAACCACTCGCCTTCGCCCCGCCTTAACTTTGGGAAGGATCGAAATAACAAAAATAAACAGCGGGGCAATCGGCCTGGGATGCTTCGAAGACCCGCTTTTGAAGAGGGGCGGGGGGTGAGGAGCGGACACAGGGGCGCAGGGAGAGGGGCGAAGGAAGGGGAGAAGGGGAGCGGGTGATGCCGGCACCAACCCAGCGCGGCCCGAGGAGACACCCCCTACCTCAGCCCGCCCGTCCTTCCCGCGGCTTTCCGAGAGGCACAGCACCCCCGCCGGGCAGCCCCCGAGTGAAGCAAGGAAAAAGCCGACTGGAAACGTGAGGGGGCAAGGAAATCCGGCCAGAGAGGGCCGGGGAAAAGAAAGGTCGATGCCGGGCACTTCAGGGCGGGGGGAAGTCGGGCGGGACGGGAGGAGGGTCCCGACTCCCCGCCGCGGGCTCTCCGGCAGGATAGGCTCTCTCTAGGCAGGTGGAAAGCGGCAAATTTGCCTGAAATCTCAGAAAAAGCAGAGTTCAAGCCCAGTTTGAGTAGCAGTGCCTCCCGCTGCTCGGCCTCTTTGCGCGGTGCTGCAGAGCGTTAGTACCAGCCTGGTTGGAGCTAGAACAGAACCGATACGCCTCTGAAAGGTCCTTTTGTCGTTGTCTCCTAAGACAAATCATGCTAAGAAAACTCCAGAAGACGGGGGGGAGGGGAGTTTAGTCAGTAATTTTAATGGTATTGAAATTGTTTTAAAGTATAGACACAGAGGCAATTGAACTTGAAATTTAAGGATTGGGGTCAATGAAAGTCTCGGGTCCCTTCAGCCCTTCTGAAGAAGATGGGAACTCAGGCTGCCAATTCCTTTACCAGCGGCACCCGGGATTCCTGATCTCAAATAGTTGTATATCGAGGCATCATGTTCTCAGCACATCTAATTGACCTGAAAAGATTTGTTCCTATCATGCCATCAATTATTTGGCAGCACACAAGAGGAAGGACTGGACCCTCTTCTTATGCAGAATTAGAAACCACTGAGTACTTCTGCTTACTCCAAAAGCACAAGGACTCAAGCACAGCAGGTTCATAAGGCCAATATTCTTAGGATAACTGTCAAAACAGTTCCCTATGCTTTTTGCTTACATTAGCTTTCAGTGAAACTTTAGCATTAATGTCATCTAGGGAGCAATGTGGTAGTTTGCATTTTTGAAGCGAGGGATATGTGCTTTTCAGTCTCTCTCTTGTACATCTTCAGTAATTATTCAGGAAAGAGTCAAAGTCCCATTCAGTAACAGCACTTACTAGATGAATAGGTAAGGAAGCAATGTACCTTACCTCATGTCCATTATACATGTACAAACAATTTGTAGAAACAAATGTTTCTACATAGCAGCATTTAGTATTATCATAACTGGATTTATCACGTCATGTCTATAAGATACAAGATTTATCACATTGTACCTGGTCATTCACACCTATGAGATGGTATATGTTCATTTGGCAATGAGGGTGTCCTGATTATTGAAATGAATTGAGATGGGAAGAGACCTATTCTTGCTTTGATTTAGAGCTATTTCAAAGTCGGACTGAAGCTGAGATCCGTTCACTTTACAGAATAACTATAATATAGCAATAAGCATGTAGTGCCAGTTAAATTATTGTGTTGTAAGATACATAAATCCATTTCATTTTCTTGCAATTATATAAAAATCATATATAAATTTCTCAGATTAAAATGGGGCTCAGCGACAAGTAAGACCAGAGGTAGAGAGCTTGTTAGTTATTAGAGACAACTGTGCTGGAGTTTAATTTCACACTTAGAAAGCATATTGAGATCTTTAGAAAAAATCATCCATAGGCAGAGTGTTTCTGTTATTGAAAATGTTGATGATTTCATCTTCAATTGTTGTAAGAAAACCATGGACAAGAAAGAAAAACTACTGAATTCACCTTTTTTGCAGCTACAGTGTGTGGCTTCACAAGAAGTAAATTCCCCTGACACAACAGAGATAGTAGTTGCTAATATGTATGTTACTATCTTTACCTGACAGATTATGAGATACACATACAGGTACTGAGTGTTTTTTATGTCTTAGCCTGAAAAATTTTCATGACAGACAGACAGAACACAGCTTAGGATTTTTTCCCTCTTTTTGATGGTTGCTACTTTGTATGTCAAACTAGCGAAAGCAGAACTTTCATCCTGCCTAAGAGAGCCTGTATTTCTACATTTGTATTGGTACACATCCGAACGATCTGTTCCACAAAGAGAAACCAATGATAATAGACAGAAACACAGCCTTTAAAGCTATGCAGTGTATTGAAGATCCTGAGCAGTACAGCAGAGCTGACTTCTTTGCAATGACAATGCCATGTAACTTCTTTTCTAAAATTTCTGAATATTACTTTTTAACTATAACTCCTATACTTCAATTATTATGAAGGAAACCACAGTTGTTTTTTTTGCTTCCCAGTAGTAAATGGAAGAACAAAAAACAAACATTGTAACACACCTAACTGTAAGGGAGATGCAGGAACTGTATGTGTGGCTTCCTTTGAAACAGAAGCGTAAGAGCAGCCTTGACACACAGGACTCACAATCTGTCTCGTCTGATATTCTGTCTCTCTGAATGGAGACTACCATGTCCTTCAGAGAGGGGTATGAAGAACTTCGGAACAGGCAGATACCAAACCAGCTGTTCGTGAAGAGCAGTCCTTTCAAGCCACTCACAGAGAGGCTCACTCACAGTCTTTTAAAAACAAATAAAGCTAAGACAAAGTGTCAGTGAGGTGCTTGTTACCTTCAAATCATTCTCAGTAAACCGCATCCATTTTTCAGGCATGTACACTAGAATGTGAAGGAAAACTGCCTTCTGCCAAAGCCTGGGACACTTGCAAGGAGCTCCTGCAACTGGCAAAGATGGATTTTCCTGAGGATGGCAACATTGCTCCAGGAGACAAGAAAGAGGTGGATGAGAACCATTTGCTTGCAAAGAAGTACGGAGGCTTCATGAAAAGATACGGTGGGTTTATGAAGAAAATGGATGAGCTCTATCGGGTAGAACCAGAGGATGAAGTTAATGGAGGAGAAATCCTGGCTAAGAGGTATGGAGGGTTTATGAAGAAAGACTCAGATGATGATGCCCTTGCTAATTCCTCTGATCTGTTGAAGGAGCTTCTAGGAACAGGGGATAATCCCGAAGCAGGGCATTACCGAGAGATTAATGAAAATGATGGGGATGTCAGCAAAAGATATGGAGGCTTCATGAGAAGCGTAAAGCGCAGCCCTGAATCGGAAGATGAAGCCAAAGAGCTGCAAAAGAGATACGGTGGTTTCATGAGAAGAGTGGGCAGGCCAGAATGGTGGCTGGATTACCAGAAACGATACGGTGGGTTTCTTAAGCGCTTCGCTGACTCCATTCTCCCTTCAGAAGAAGATGGCGAAACTTATTCCAAAGAGGTCCCAGAGATGGAAAAGAGATATGGTGGATTTATGAGATTTTAATACCTTTCCCTTTATCCCTTTTGTCCTAAATGAGAAAGACTGCCTTATTGGTCATAACTTATTGTAACGTGTTGCTTGTACTGTACAGTTTTTTACTGTCCTTGGTTAATGATGCAACCTGCGATTTGTTGTTTTAGGTTCTATGTCCTTTCAAGTCAAATGACTAATTTCTGTTTTAGTCAAGTTTCAGTCTGTGTTGTAGTTTCCATGCTAGAACTATTTTGATTGCTGTATTAATTTTCTTTAAAGAGTAAGTACATCTACAGTAGAGTTGCTTGACTGTATATAATAAATTCTTCATCCTAACTGCATAAATTCTGAAATGTTACTTATTTTCTGTTAGTCATTTAATCAAACATCATCTGATTTTTTTCTTTAAGCAATTTGAGCAATGCCAACATCTCTTCTATAAATACAGAGTTTGTACTGCACACACAACAGCTGAAACACATTTTTGTCTTTAGTTTACTCAGTTTCTTAGAATACCAGAATAATAAATATGCTCTAAAGTGAATATAACTGTATTTGCTCAAACTGCTCTGATTTTAACCAGTTAACAGAATAAATGTTTAAAGCGTAAGTTTATATTCATAGTGTTCGCCCAATTCACATGAAAAAAAACGTAAATGCTTGACTTAGAGCACTAAAAACATTCCTCCAGTGCACAACACAATGCCACGTTTGATTAGTTACACCTTTTATGTCATAGAATTGTGGAATCATAGAATGGCCCAGGCATATCCATCCAATATAGCATTGTACAGTTGGCCCTAAAGTCACACTAACTCAAAAAGTGCTAAGTCGGTTTGTGCGAAATAAACACAACCCGAAATGGCGTAAAAACCCCGTAACAGTCCTAATTTTACAGAGCATCTGACAAACAGTTTTCAATGGAACAACTTTGTGTTCCATTCCTCAGATGGTATAAATTCCTTTGGCCCTACTGAAATTCGGGAAACTGCTGGTCAGTCTTTTCTGTTTCACACAGAGGCAGTATAAGTAAATCTGAGAACAAACAGAAACCCCAACACTAAGATCATAGATCCTTCGGCATTTACATAGGTGGCACTTACATCGAAGGCCACCTCCCCTCCCAGTGTGTGCTTCCTTCCATAATTCTGACTGTGTGCCTAGATTCCTAGTCTGTGAGCACTTTTCTCCCACCTACTGCTACTAGTTACTGGTTACTTCCCACTTGGATTAACACAATAAAAATCACTTCGACCACTGGCACTGACAGTAATTTAAAGTTTCTACAGTCAAAATCCTCAAAGCTGTTTAGATACCTGATCATTGCTGAAATACTTTATGGGAGCTAGATGTTTAAAATCAGCTGTGGCTCTGTATTCAGTATCTCTATTTCAGTTTCGCACAGTACTAATTGAAACAAAGGCAAATTAGGAGTCTGACCTTTAACTTCAAGTCAATGGGACCTTCTAGATATTCAGTACTTTCAAAAATTAAGCCATATCTAAATTATGCACTTAAAAGCCTTATCACATACAAATAATGGGGATGATTTCTGGCTTGGGCCTCAGAGGATGATAGAGGTTATCTGAAATGGCCAAAACCCTGCTGAAGAGTTGATAAACCACAGGGCAATCCTTTTCATTCATTAAAAAGCAGGACCCGTTTTCCTGCTGTTCAAAATAGATGTTACTAAATTTTAAGGGACAGACAATCCAGATGCCTGTAGAAGCTCCATGGCCTTTTCAGCATTCAGTTGTGTTTCCTATCGCCTTTCTAGAGAGTTATTCAGGATGCCACCAGTCACAGTAAAAGTTTTCTTCCCATCCTTTCCCCCATAGCAGCTGCCCAACAGTGGATGGAGGACATCAGTCAGTCTCCTGGAATGCAAGACCAGCGTGGTTTCATCCACAAGGACCTTGGTCTGTGCGCACTACAAACCCATGCACGAGATGCAGGCGTCAGCAACAGGTTTGCTTCAAATGTACACTCCAGAAAGAATGACATGCATTCTTAATCTTTAACATTTTTTTCCCTCCTTTTCCCTAAAATTTACCTCTAATTTAGTCAGTCTTCTAACTAAAACAAGTTTTATTGTACTTCATGACACAAAAGGTTTACAGTTGCCACTGATCCATTACAGTTAACAAAACATGGGTGATTAAACAAGCAATAAAACTCCCAAAGCTCAAGACCTAGTATGTATGTTGCAGAATGGAGTGTTTTCATCTACTAAAGGTTCCCATTTACATCAATTTATATAGTAAAAAAAGAACTTGATATAAACATCTAACTGGGATATATGCATGCAACCCAGATCAGGAGTGAGAGCAAGTAAAGGCACAAGGTTCTCCCAAGGTTGAACAGGCAAGGGGCAATGTACGTGGAAGGGGGATGTGACTGATTCTCTGAATGAAATAGCAAAGCTGAATAGTCCTCATTCCTTCCATTACAATTGAAAACCTCTCTAGTTAGACACTTCCTTGCTTTAATAATTATCATTTTAAGGATTTGAAATTAGAGTAAGATGTCATTTCCTCTGTTGACATGGAATTCTTCTCTTACAACTTTCAGTTATGCCGTCATTCAGAGGCTCTCTTACGCTGAAGTGTTCTGACATTCTTGGTAATTAACACTTCGGGTGGAATCAGCACGGAATGTGCCAGTGAATCAAGCAAGGTTTCCTGAAGTCCACTTTTAGTAAATCACAAGTCAAAACTAAGGTTGCAGATAGGATCTACTGGGCTGGGAGATGAAAAAGGGCATCTCAGCCTCGGTCCAAGTTCTGAAAGGGTCCCCTAATTTTCCTCTTACATTACATTCCAAGAACTATCGCTTCATTGGAAGATTATTGAAACAGCTGTATTGCCTTATATAAGTAAAAGCAGAAAAGAAGAAAGTCTGATGTCTGGAAAGAAAATCAATTGCAAGAGTATTCTGAAGGAAGAAACGTCATCTTGCGACCAAAAACCAGATTCTACTTTTCTTTTCCCTGGCTTTTATCATTGGCTTGGCATTTTTACACGGCAATCATCATTCCAAAGTATGATCAAATATAATATCACTGGTCTGAATACTGAGTAAGAATAACAAAAACCGAATATGAACAATGAATACTGGAAGAGTCTAGACCAGTCAAAGACATTAACGCCTCTGCATTAGGAACAAAAGGAATAAAAAAAAAAGTCTAGCTGAGGTTAAGCAAGGATGAGTTGGGCTTTTTAATGTGAACAAATTAGAGGAAGGAAGAAAAGAAAAAAAAAAAAAGATTTCCTGAACCAAATGGAGTTCACGTACAGGGTCAGATCATGAGGGAGAGAAGCTGATGAGTACAATGATTTCTGAATATCAAACTGCCTGCAGCTGGAGCTCTGCCTGAAAACCTAAGCTTAAATCTTGGGATAATGAGAAAAGGTCATAGAACCATTCCCACATCTCAGATGAACTTGGCATATTCTATGAGCTGAAATATGCAGAGCATAACTTTCAATTTCCTAGTGTGATTTTTTTCTGGTAAATGAATATGTAGTATGGTATATAATAAATAAAAATAACTACAAATTATTATTACATTATATTGTGATTATATCTAAATAATTATAATAATGTACTTTATAATTATTTATAACTATACCATAAATACAAGTAATTTTAACATCAATGTTGTTAGCTGTTTCAGATAATGTTTCCCAAGATAGAATTTTTATAAGAATAGAAATATGTTTTAATTTAATATACTGAAATAAGTATTAGGAAACCATATGCACTGGCTCATTTTAATTCTGAAGGGAACTTAATTTACAAGAGCCAAAGTTTTTGTGTATAATAGCCTCTCTGTCATTAAGGATCATTTTGGAGACCTACTTATAAAGCAAAATGACAAATTCATAGCATAGCTCTACAGTTTATATATACATCTCAGTGCCACAGAAAGTTTGCCTTAAAGCCTTCTTCCTCAAACACTACAGAGCTCAGCTGGACACAAACAACGAGATTCCTTCTTATGCAAGAGCAGGAGCATCCCAGCAACATAAAGCGCAAATGAATGGTTAAGTCCCTTGTCTCTAGGCTGCTTTGAGAATAAAGAAATTCCTGGTACAGATTATCTGGCCCCAAGCCCCATTATATTTACAGTGACATTCTGGGACAACCTCAAGGAACATACCATATGCAAGTGGGATCTAAAAAGTCACACAGAGAACAGTGTTACCACTTCCCTATCAGAGTCTTAACACTTTCACTCTTCTCCTCAGTTCCCACCAAGATGGGTGATTCGAGCATCACCAAAGAGACCTTGATTGCAGTCTGGTCTCTTTCTCCAAGACCAGACACTTTGGCACAGACCAGCCCTTCCACTTCCTCTGCAGTCTCACCGTATCTTGTAGAAATTCCTTTGTCAGCACACACTCACAGCCTTGGATGTAATTTCACTCTAGAAGGGTCCCTTCGGAGAGCCGGCCAAGTTAACGACCATCACACCAATATGGCTACAAGTTGTCCTCTCTTTATTGCTCCGGACAGCTCAATATATACAGTTAAGCAGTGTCCACGAGCCTGCCCCTTAACAGAGTTGGTCAGTTACAGGTTTACACGCGCCAGCGTTTTACTGGGTAGTGCCATTCCACTATGCAGGTGGCTCTCGCCCCCCCTTCTCCCCCCGGGGCCAGCACGTCCCGCCAAGCATCTCGCAAAGCTCTCACAAAACAGATAAAACCTCCTCCTCCCTGTGTTTCAAGGCAGCTTCAAGGACAGAGCCTCTGTTTAGGCCTAAGCTGGGTTGTCCACGCTTTTAAAGTTATACCGCGCCTCTGCTCCACAAGAAATTCCTCTACATTTCACCATCCACAACACTGAGGTTTGCTTTCTGACTCAAATCACAAAGACAATTGTATACATTTAACTGGAAAAAATAACTGAGATCTCCAGTTCCAAGTCCTAACTGCGGAGATGAGGTGGCTGTTTTTAGATTTTCTGCTCTTAACATTTTTATTGTAATCCTTTGCTGCCCATAGCATTATAAATAGTTATACATATCAACAGGAATGCACTGATTTCTATCATAACTGTATATCATAATATTGTAACTGTATTTCAGTTATGGACCACTCATCCACCCACCTGATAACCGTAGGGAGCTGTCACGAACATAGTTGTAAGCAACAAACAGGGTAACAAAGCCAGCTGTAAATCAGTAATCCAAGCATTCAATTACTAATCTCATCAGCCTCTTTTAAAGCATTTAAACTGACAGTTGCACATCCAATTAACTGTTACTATAGAAAACAAAAACATTTAAAGGTATTTGACAGACAAATCTTTACTGGCCCAGCAGGGAGCTAGACAGAATTTAGTTAGATTGTGACTTTACCTAAATCAAGCATTTACTGTAATCCTTGCTGGAACTATGGGATGAAATCTCTCAAGGTTAACTAGCCATCACAAAAGCACCTCACTCTGCTAAATGGTTTGTTAAAAGCCCTGCTCTGCACTGCTTCCTCAAGGAGAAGGCTGACACATCCTTGTACACAGGCTGCGAGTGCAAACCTTTCCATAGCTATCCATGTCCGTAGGTACACAGGCACATACACGACCTTTGCCTCTTGCCTTTCTCAACACGGTCTTCTCCAGCCCAACAGTGACTGTTGGCAAAGATCCTACTGATCCTGCATTTTTCTACTAAATTTAAATGTATGCATCATCTTGCCCTCCCAAGGGCAGTGAGATTTGTGCGCAACAGAAGCAACAGAAACTAGTAAAAGCAAAGAACTCCCATGGGAGCCCATGTGTGCTTAAACTTTGCTTCATGAGTTGCAGATCTCAGAGACTTGAGATATAGGAGGTATTTCACCCTCATCGTACTGAGTTTCTCTATAGTAACTGAGACAAAAATACTTAAATTAGGTTCTCGGGCTTCTCAGAGCTTCAGAAGTAATAGTTTCTCCCTCTGAATAATTCAGAGATCCCTTAGACTCAAAGAGTTTCACCATCACTGCAAAAAAATGCATGATCTGTTCACAGCATCATGAACATTCACAACACGTGGCGCTTGCAAATGCCTTTTAAACATTCCAACCTTCACTGTCCCAGCACCAGTCCTTGTGGGCCCTCAAAAGCCTAAAGACATTGGTGAGGCCTGGCCAAAAGAGATGGCAGCATGCCAACACATCTACTCTACCTTCTTCAAGTAAATGTGAATACTACCATCATTCAGTTTTCTCAATATCTTCGTGGAAAGAGCAATTAAATCACTAACCTGAGGCAAAATAAATAGGCATAGCAGTAGGTAAAAAGAAATGCTCAGAGGAAATAATTTTCTAAATAATATCCATCACTACTGAAGACACCTACTCCTCCAATTCCTGCACAGCTTTGAGATCTTCTGTGGTTTGATGGTACTGTCAGCACACTCCAGCTGTTCTGGTCTCCTGGTTGCACTTCTTCCTGGCATCATTATTCTCTGTTTGATGATTTTCAGACTATTTGGCTGTTTGTTAGATACATTGAGTAACACCTTGAGAAAGCTCCAACTGCTTTCACACATACTAGCTTGTCTGCCTAAGTGCTCAGACATCCATCAGCACATTCCCTTTGCCTTTTCTGTACTGTCCCACTATTGTTGGAATTCAGAATCCCTGAATCCAACCCAAAAACCCTGATCTCAGAAAGTGATCTCAGAAAAGAGATCCTTCCTGAGCAGAAATATCATGTTTCTTTCCCCTTATCCATCATTATCAGGCTCTACAGCGGCACAGTGGCACCGGGTACTGTTTAGTCAGGCTCAAAGAGATCAGAAAACTCACTTCTGTAGTCCTCAGTGCTACTGCCACTAATATAGGAAATTTTGTTCAGTATACAAAAAGAAAGACAAATTATTTAAGAGCACATTCAGGTGCCATGGTGCCCACATGGCAATAAGCAACCCATCCTAGTGAGATAGCCCAATTGCTCATCATTCAAGCTAGAAAGGGTTAAAGAAAGAAAAAAAATAATAGTTCCATAGTCATAAATAATTCCAGTCTTTTCAATTCCTTGGGAGACAAGGAAACTGACAGAAAGAACTAGTCAAACTACATAAGAAAAGACTTTATATGTCTGACTAACTTGCAGAAGACATAAGTCTCCTCCTCAGCTTCTTCTGGGGAATATGGACATTTCACCCTCAGTAGCAAAGCTAGTTTTCTTTTTAACCTGCTTACAAAAAAAGGAAAAAACTTTCTATTTTTGCCCTCTGCTCATCTGCCTCCAAGATGTTTGGCTTCTTCCCTGTGAAGAGCACAGTCAACAGCAACTTTTCCAAATGACACACATTTCTAGGAGTCTGAGATTCTGCAGCTTAGATCCTTAAATGTCCTAGGTACAATAATGCCAAGCTCTGTGTTTTGTGCCGTCTTCCTCAGGAATGGTACCACCAGCTGTGTGTTCTCCTTGAAGTGAATCATAGAATCACAGAATTGTTGAACTGTTGAGGCTGGAAAAGACCTCTGAGATCATCAAGTCCAGCCTATGACCCAACACCATCACATCGCCCAGACCATGGCACTAAGTGCCACATCCAGCCTCTCCTTAAACACCTCCAGGGGTGGTGACTCCACCCCTTCCCTGGGCATTGGATCCCAATGCCTGATCACCCTCTCTGTGAGGAAGTGCTTCCTGAGATCCAACCTAAACCTCCCCTGATGCAGTTTCAGATTGTGCCCTCTTGTCCTGTCACTGGTGGCCCGGGAGAAGAGCCCGACCCCCACCTGACTACACTGTCCCTTCAGGCAGTTGTAGAGAGTGATAAGGTCCCCCCTGAGTCTCCCCTTCTCCAGGCTAAACACCCCCAGCTCCCTCAGCCTCTCCTCACAGGACTTTCCCTCTGGTCCCTTCCCCAGCCTCGTTGCTCTCCTCTGGACCCGCTCCAGCCCCTCAATGTCTTTCTTGCAGTGAGGGGCCCAGACCTGCACACAGGGCTCGAGGTGAGGCCTCACCAGTGCTGAGCACAGGGGCAGAATTACATCCCTGCTCCTGCTGGCCACACTGCTCCTGATACAAGCCAGGATGCCATTGGCCTTCTGGGCCACCTGGGCACACTGCTGGCTCATGTTCAACCAGTTGTCAAACAGCACTCCCAGGTCCCTCTCTGCCGGGCCACTCTCCAGCCACTCCTCCCCCAGTCGGTAGCCCTGCAGGGGGTTATTGTGGCCAAAGTGTAGGACCCTGCTCTTGGTCTTATTATCGTTGGCCTCGGCTCATCAACCCAGCCTGCCCAGGTCCCTCTGCAGTGCCTTCCTACCCTCCAGTAGATCGACACTCCCCCCCCCAGCTTGGTGACATCTGCAAACTTACTAAGGGTAGACTCAATCCCCTCACCCAGGTTGTCAATAAGGAAGTTCAACGGGACTGGGCCCAGTACTGATCCCTGGGGGACGCTACTGATCATCAGCAAAGGGTGCATCCATCCAAGCCGTGGGAAGTAGTGGACAAGCACTGGTGCCCTCCAAGACTTACACCAGGTGTGACTGTAATACCATAGAGACCACATATGAATAACACCAGACCACAAGAAGTGCAACCCTGGTGCTGACTAGGCATGTATTCCAAGCATATCCTCAGTCATGGGGTGGTGTTGCCCTTTGACCAACATTGTAATTAACAACAGGTAGAACATTAAGTACCTGCAGGGTTAAATAAGGATAGAGATGAGCAACAGCTTCCAAGAAAACAGGCATGCACAGGCCTGCTGAGGGATGCCTATACAGCTATAAGAGATCTGAGCAGCAATGCCTCTGTAGGTTCATTGAAGGATGGTTTAAATTCAATAGCTGGGAATTTTCTTTACAGTATTAAAAGTCTTTCTTAAATGCTTATGAAAATACAAACCCTCCGGCTGTTGCAGTAGCCCATAGTTATCTCCCGGTTCATGCCCCAGCAGTATTGCAACAGCCATCTGATACAGCAACCCATCATTTTCACCTCAGAACTTGGACTGGGAATTAAATTGTCTGACTGTGTGATGAATTATATTGAACCAAGTAGAGGGAAAAAAAAACATAGGAAAGGAAGCCCGCTTTGTTCCCTACTATTCGTCAGAAAGAAAGAAAGAAACTCATGCTTTGATTCAGGATACAAGATCTAAGTTTTGTGAGCTGAAACTTCTTTTCCTCTTCATTTATAGGGTGTACAGCCTCTTACCTTGTATCCCTGATCAACACCACCTTCAGGTAGAATGACAGGTTCACTGAAGAGTCCATTCCCTCTTGCATGTTCTGGTGTAGTCTTGAATCTTGGCCCAAACAGATCTTAAAGGTACATTAAGTTTGTGCTGAGGATTTAATTCTCTTCTGACGAAATAGTAAAACCACTACTTTTTCATTTAGCTTAACTCTTAGCTATCTGGTGAGATTTCAGACTGACACCTTCAACCCCAATGAATCAAAAGTACATTTTGACACAGACATTAGGAGACAATTTGAGCTTTCCCTGCCCTTCTGAAAGTTCAAATTATTAAAGAAGGGCTGGAGAACTAAGATTGTCGCATATCCTGTGTAATGAGGGATTCCCACATTTCATCTTGTGTCCCGTGTTAGATTACTTTTGAAAGTAAATCACGTGACTAAATTCAGTCGCACAGACAGACACGATAAACTTCTCATTCCAGTCTTCATAAACCTGAATGTTTTTTTTTAAATAGTATTTATTCACTAACATCATTGAATACTTGTAAACTGCAGAGAACTGCTTTTCCTCACCAGTCCTTACTAGTGCTACATAGTCCACTTTTTGAGGAACTAGGCACATTTGGATATTTTTTTTGTTTCTCCAAATATATGAATACAAATTACTTTACCACATGGTCTGCACAACTACATTAATTGTTATCGCTGATAAAATATCGAACTACTTTTGAATGTGTGAAATAAAGTTCTTCCACAAGTTTAGCAGAGATCTAAAGCACTATTAGAGTCTGCAAAACTTAGTTTTGACAGAAAATATTAAAATATCACTTAATTTTGCTGTATTTATCAAAGCATTTGTTTGGCATATCTCTTTGCAGGATGTGAATGGCTTATATTAAGTTTTAAAAAGACAAACACAAGTCACTCTGTTCCCCAGTAAAATAATTATTCATCATGCACTTTAATAAAGTAATTTCATTCTACTAAATCATTTTTTTGCTTTTTGGCAGTAGAGTTTTAAGTTTTACATAGTGATAATACATGAATGCCTTATTAATATATTGATACATTCTTAATAAAACTATGGAATATAATAATTGCTATTAATTAATAATGCATATTTAAAGTATATATTGCAGCTCAGAGGTCAAGATATATTTCAATATCATTCACCTCCGCACCTAGAAAGTAAGCTTCTTCACATTCTCAGTAAAAAGATGTTCAATGTCTAATCCACCAAAAATATTCAAAAGGTCCAGCTGCCTTGAAAAGACAAGGTAATTCTCTGACTCTAATCTTTACTACCAATTGAGAGGCAGATGAAATGAATCACAGAATCACACAGAATGTAATGAGTTACACTTGCATTTATTGTACATGGTTGAGAGCAGTTTTGACAATTCAGTGTATCAAATATACTCACTGAAATACTATTTCATCTTTAGCACCTTGGCAACTGCAAGCCTAACAGGGGATTTAGACCATGAACAAACCTCAGCTGAATCGCTTGCTACATGGATAGATTTTAACATGTGCGTTTAACCTATTCTTATGCAGTCAAAAAAGCGGGATAGGTAATAGACTCTCTTGATAGACTTGATAGGCTTATTTTGATGTGTCTACTATAACTTCTCAGAATCACAGAATCACAGAAGTGTTTAATTGTTGGGGCTGTAAAAGACCTCTGAGGTCATCAGGTCCAGCCTATGACTCAACACCATCACAATGTCACTAAGACCACGGCACTAAGTGCCCCATCCAGCCTTTCCTTAAACACCTTCAGGGACAGTGACTCCACCACTTCCCTGAGAAGTACATTCCAACACCTGATCACCCTCTCCATTAGGAAGTGTTTCCTGATATCTAAAGTGTTCTCGTAATATGGAGCATATACAAAGTATACAGAGATGCATAAAGATGCTGTTGTACTGTTATTTTTTGATCTTCTCAGTTGTGTGGTTATTTTTGTTCTTGATCTTGTTAGTGGTGTACCTTTAACTTTAAATGGATCTGTTTGTGCATTTGCCTTGTTTCATGTATTTAATAGCTTTGTTATGATTAAAACTAATGTCAGCCATCTGATGGTTTGTTACTAGAAGAACAATAACCAAAATATCTCTCATAAAACTGTTTCCATAGCTTCTCTGGCTGTCGCATTATTTCTTTCTTTCAGTGCAGTCAAAGATTGTAGACAGTATAATTCTTGTTATTTTTTACTATCACTAACGAAATAGAGTTTTTGGTACAAGTCATTTCAAGTTCAGTGCCAAGAAAGGAAAATCTGGGGCTAGAGACTGTGAATACAGCAGCCTAAAGACTAAGTTTCTGTATGACAACAATATTCAACATTTTAAAATACTTGTACAAAATTGGAACAAAAAGCTACACATACACAGTATTTCCAGATGCTAAGTAAGGCTCTAAAGAAGCGTCAGATCCAGCTGTTGGGTGAGCAGAACATGACCTACCCTGAACACAATGCATGTCCTCAAAGTACAATGTCACTTGCCATATCCATTCTCTTATCTAAAGCTAGTAATGAGCTGTAACCCTCCACTACCTCACTAAAGCCCCTAATTGTAAATTATCAATCACTGGCATCTTGGCTGCTCAGACAATGATCAATAGCTGCTCATTAGGCCACCTGAGTGCAAGAGCAGGGATGTTATTTGCTTACATGTTTGCATAGGCATGTGCTTTGGAACAGTCTCCTTCTGTTACCTTATAGCTTGCAGAGTTCTGACTGCAAGGCCGTTCTCTACCGATGTGGCTTACCTTGAAATGTCATCCTAAGAAACATCTCCTGTGGTTTGTTTCATAATCAGGATTTCGTCACCGGATCATTTTACCTGCCACTTCCCTTAATCTGCTGCTTTTGCCATGTAATTACTGATTACAGGGTGACACACTTGGAGTTACCTTACGCACTTATTTTTCTTTGGCTGGCAATTTGTTTGGAATCACAGCTCATTGAGATCTGCCTTCAGCCTCAATCAGTGTATTTCAGCTTCAAATTTGCTGGCATCTAAATAGAATATGCAACAGCTAATTGCATATGGAAGTATATGACTTCCATACAAATATCAGCACTGACAGTGTAAAATTTCCCACTGTATTTCTTGGTATAAATTACATCAAAATAGGCCATTTTATTTCGGCTGAAATGAAAAATTCCCCCAATTCCCCACAAACTGTAATCTGAATTGTGCATGGTGTGCCAGAGCACACCATGACTTTACTCAAATTCTTTTCTTCTGTGACTTGCCAATAAACAAGACAGCACCTTTAGTATCACTTATTCAAAATGCAAAGTACAGCAAATAATTAGTGTTCTTTTCATTCATCTTTTTATAGAAACAATGTGTGGACGATGTCATGGTGATCGAGACAAGCTGAGAACATTACAGGAAAAGCACATATTACAGGCCTAAGTAGGAACATGATTTTCTGTTCAATCTTGGGGAGAAAAATACTGAAAATACAGTGGTGTGGGGCTGTGGTTTTAAATCTGGATATGTATAGAAAGCTGAGGAAAAACAACGGTCATTTTAAAGATGTGAAACAATGATAATCAGGTGGTTTCACTTTTATAGGGAGACATTTATGACCAGCCTTCTCCCTTCCCATTCACCGTCCAGCAAGCAGGCAAACTGAAGAACAGGAATTTATGACAAAGTAAGAAGCATTTAACTTCACAACTACAATAAAGCAGCAGCAGAGGAAGGAAAGAGTCTTTGCTTCCCAGGTTTTTGGACAGGTCAATTCTTCAAGACCTAAGCCGAGATGCCAACCCACCATGTCACCGTCCTGGTTGGGACAGGTCGGGCGAGGGAGGGAAGGTGACGCAACAGCATGGTTTAAATACACACGGGAGCAGAGAGTGCCGCCCAACAGACTATTTTGGGAATCCAGCCCGGGCTGACACCTGCACGGAGCCAAATCCCCAGAGGGACAGGCTGGGCAGGAGTGGCTGGAGGTGAGCACAGCGGGGACTGGGGACCGGGAGGTGTGGGCAGCCCACGGAGGGAGCGAGCAGCTCAGCCCTGCCAGGACCCGGCCGGCTGGAGGGAGGTGGGGAGGGGACCATGACCGCTTTCTGAAACAGCTGATCACGTTTTCTGCAAAGGAGGACACCTTCCCTTCTGAGGTTGGTACCACACTGGTGTTTTCAGCACTTTGTAGTTCAGTTAGTCCCACCTTGCTCGGAAAACAAAGTGCTCTGCAGCATCACCCCTACACACATGTATAAAATATATGTTGCTAAACCTTTTTAAAAACCAAGATGGGAGCTGAGGACTCTGGAACAAAACGGCAGGTATGTAGGATCGAGCAGGAGATATTTGCTTTAATCCTACTAGTAAGGAGTTGCCAGCTTTCACAATGCAAGTCTTTAGCAATGTACCATGTACCTGCACAAAAGAACAACTTGAAATAGCTGTTTGAAAGTCGATCTCTTTTTTTTTTTTTCAGTTTTGAAGGGCCAGTGACATCTTGTATTTCTGGATTCGCGTAACAGAAGAGCAGTGCTTGTGCCTGAAAAGTCATGTTCGGCTGCATCCTGAAGATACTACAGTTGCTGAAATGTTTAATTTGTTCATTTTTTAAGTGTTTAATCTCGTCCATATGTCCTCCATGCAAAAGAACTTTTGCTGGGGAAATAGTGCTAATTACTGGCTCTGCAAATGGGATTGGAAGGGAGATTGCCTTAGCTTTTGCTCCTTTGGGAGCAATCTTGGTTCTTTGGGATGTTGATGATGAAGGTAACAAAGAAACAAGCAGACTGGCCGAAAACAATGGAGCTGTACGAGTGTTTACCTACCACTGTGACTGCAGCAACAGGGAAGAGGTCTACAAACAGGCAGACAAGGTAAGATGCAGATCCTGGCTTCTGATTTTTTACTTGGTTTTGGTAGTAAATGCTACTGAACGGTTTTTTTAGAAACTGTACTATTCACTTCAGGGAAGTAATCATATAAGACAATGACTTTCTCTTTTTCACAAGTAGCTTCTAGATAGAACTTAAACTATGTCCACAACAAAGTAACTGGGTTTAATCTGACCTGTTGAGATTTATGAATTTCCAGTCTTTGTTGGGAGATGGCAACCTCTTTTAGATTAGAAGTATGGTAAAACACAAATCAGAGGTTAATTCCATGTATTAGCTCGTATAGGCTTTAGAATTGGTTTAGTAAATAAATAAATAGACACTGGAAATTGTAAAGGGAGAGTTCTTTTTCTTTGTCCATTTGTTTAGAAAACTGTAGTTTGGTAAGGGTCATGTAGGGTGTAATAGTTTTAGAAATATCATCATGGCATGGCTGGTCTCCAGTCAAACTGATGATTCTGCTTCAGTTTATTTTTTGATCAAACTGGAAAGTAAGGCAGAGAAGGGCACCATTTTAAATTACACTCTTCTGCTGTGTATACTGCTTTGTAAGCTATTACTTTATTATTATTATTATCATTATTATCATTATCCAGGAATTGGATGTTAAATTAACATTCTTAAATTTTACTTGTCCTTAAACTGTCTACTGCCTGAAAATGTTTCCCAGTATAACCTCATTTACAATCCAGTTAGCCACTCTGCCATTTTATCCAAGGATAAATTTTACTTCTGCTAAATCCTCAGTATATGTACTTATATACATGACTCTCAAGTCACATCTTTGATGTTCTGTGTCCAGAAATATACATCAGAGAAATTAGCTAAAATATTTCATGATGTGGATGTTGATAGATTGTTTTGTAATAGCCTTGAAGTGTATGAGTTGTCAGAGGGGCTCTTTGTTAACATAAGAGGTTCCGCTTAAACTCGAGAAGAAACTTCTTCTCAGTGAGGGTGACGGAGCACTGGAACAGACTGCTCAGAGAGGTTGTGGAGTCTCCTTCTCTGGAGACATTCAAGACCTGCCTGGACACGTTCCTGTGTAGCATAATCTAGGCGTTCCTGCTCTGGCAGGGGGATTGGACTTGATGATCTTTCAAGGTCCCTTCCAATCCCTAACATTCTATGATTCTATGATTCTATGATTTGTTTCGTTGTTGTTGCTTTTAATTTTAACCAAAAAACAACAAATGCTTTCTGAACACGGCTATGAAAGCCTGAAAAAAAAATTTTTCTTCAATGAATGTTCCTCATGAAAAGTACTTCCAAAGGGTAAGTTGCATTCACAATCTGTAAGTATCTGGAACTGCAATTCTCAGGCTTTCAGTCAAAAAGGAATTATTTTACCCATACTTATTAGCAGCATTTAGGGTGCAGACAACTAACAGTGCATGGAAAAAATTTCCATTTGGGGCCATGGGTGCCACATGTTAAGAACCACAAGTGGTATCATGGCATTACTTGGGGGGGTGGTGGTAAAGATCCGTTGTGCCATAGCAGTAGGTCTGCAGAGATGAGCAAGTTGCTGAGTGTTGTGGCTCGTGCTGACCCAACAGGCAGTGCTCAGCACACAGCGTTCAAGGAGGGTGACCTTTGTCAATCACTTGGGCAGTACAGATGACATGACTCTCGCTATGTAAGACACTGATTAAGACTACCAGAATTTTGGAGTACAGATCTCAGTAATTTCAACAATCTTGGTATCTGTTATCACTTCCCAGCAAGACGAAAAATCACTCTGAGCAACTTGTGGCCAGTACTTTCAATATGACACTTGAGCTTTATTCAGAATGATACTATAAATCAAACAGAAATTCTTCTAGAATTCCCTTTTTGCAAGGAAAAACTCACTTTAGAATTCAGCAAAATTGGATGTCTTTAAAAAATAACATTTTAAATTTGCATGATATCCTTATTTCCATAAATGCTATCTGCTTCTTGCAAAGACATGCACCAAAACGTTTAGTTCAAGCTTATGTAATTTCTCTGTTGGACTTTTCTATCAATGCTGAACATTTTGAAATTATTTGTTTATTGTTAGTTTAACAGAGTCTCGAAATATTTGCTTTATGCACTCAAGCAATTCTCAAACTCCAAACACATTAATCAAATCAGCCACCAGGCTCCAGCCTGCAGAATTTGCTGTGCCTATATCAGCAAAGAGTATTCTGAAGTGCACAGACTGACCTATAAGCAGAAACTCAAAGAGCTGTTCAAAATTCAGGGATCGCTGTTAAGGTGTTAAGTTATTGTTAACAATACCTTTGTAGGTATTGGCATGAATTGAACAGTCATAATGGAGTCAGAAATTCTTTTTGATCAAGGGGCCTCCTCTACTCTTGGAAATAACTGCTGATTTTTAATCAGTAGTATGAAAAGTCTTGAGCTTGGACACAGAAAGTCAAGCAAGAGCAGAAAATTTATATTAATTGCTTTTATTTTACGCAGAAAAATCTAGATATTTTCCCATAATGGAAGTTTTCTTTCCAGGAAGCCAAACGGATCATCTAAGTCCCTAAATAATAGGTTTTAGAATAAACTAGTGAAGTGAACAGCAACTAATTTTCAGGATCGGGCAGTGTCTGCCTGGGAATTCTGAAGGAAATCAGATATGGCTCTGATGAGCTAAAAGTGCATGCAAGGTGTTTTGCTGTAACAGGTGTCCAAGGAATAAAGCGTAGTAAATATGTCAGTTTTAAAGAGTAATTGAGAGGACATAAAGAGACAAACCTGTCTTATAGAAAAGTGGTAGAAACAATAATCAAGAGAAGAATTAATAGACACCTAAAGAAATTCATAATGAAGAATAATTGGCTTGACGCTTTGTAAATGAAAGTCAAGCTTCCCACATTTTTTGGTGTAGTAAGCAAACAAGCCAAATGAAGGCAGATTAAATAGCATGCTGCCACTGGGGAAGGTATGTTGTCATGTGAAGAAAAAGCCATGAAGAAGATCGTTGTATGGACTGACACAGCAGTTAAAAAGTACGAGTGGGGAGAAGGACAAATATATTCCACACGGGAGGAGTTCGGTATTCCTGCCATACTCAGCAGTGCCTAGATTTTCATTCATTTTTGCTGGTGGAAAGGTGTTAGTATCAGAGCCCTGCTTGTCTGTGACAAGCAGAAAGCCTGACACGGCTGAAGGAGTATCAAACAATTCTTCACTGAACACTAAGTTGGTTCCGTGAGAGAGCTACAGGAAGGTCAAGTGTTAGGGCATCAGATCTAAGCAGCAGTTTCCAAATTGCCAGAGAGTAGGATATCTGGGGGTTTTATGTTTTTTATAGTCATTCCATGATTTTTGACACACCAAATAACCAACTACCTCTAGCACAGAAATCTCTGCAGTGAGCCTGATTCTTAACAATGTAAGTAAATCTTGCCCATCTGCTTTGATATAAACCCAATTAACGGAATAAAATATTATCTTTTCAGCAAACCCAAGCTAATGGTGTTTTTGTCCTTCTCTCTAAGTGATGTAATCTCTCTATTTCATGGCGCATGATTCTGTACTCAAAGGATTGATATCCACAAGGAATCTGCACTGAATTCTTTCCTGTTTGGTAGAAAAGATGTGGAAAAGGGGTTGAACAGGCTTGGCTGAGGAATGCAGATTCTTACAATACCACGAGCAGGAGACAAGAAATGCTTAGGTTCCAATTAAAGCTTGCTCACAGTGCACACTAAAGCTTTGTAACTCATTACCTTAGGTTCCTGTGGAAACCAGAAGTATTCTGGAGTTCAGGAACCAATTAGACAAATTTGAGGAGGAAAAATGTCATGGGGATATATTAAATACAAAGATATAGACACCTTATCTCTCTCAGGAAGATCCTAAGCTGCAGAGTGTGACAAGTTGAAGAGTACTCTGGAAGAGACCTTAGAATCCTGGTAGGTTTTTTTACTGCTTTCCACCGTGAGACAAGGGCTATAGGGTTAGATGGACCTTTGAACTGATGAAGTGCAGCAGTTCTTACATACTTATGCTTCCAGTAGAGACATAAATAATTGCAAATATCACTAAACATTTTCACAGGTGAAGCACAAGAAGCAAGGGTAACTTTCTAAAACTTTCTGTTTATCCTTTTTTCATTCAGGTTAGAAAAGAAGTTGGGGATGTTACTATTCTAGTCAACAATGCTGGCATACTGCCTGGGAAAAAGTTCTGTGACACTTCAGGTGAAGATTTTGAAAAGACCATGAGAGTCAACTTCCTCTCTCAAGTCTGGGTAATGTATTTTTTCCTCTTCTGGGTCACCAAAAGCTACAAGCAAATATTTTAGTGTGAAAATTATCAGAGTGTCACCTACCTGAAGGAATCCAATTTGGAGTAGGAATGGGAGTGGCCTTAAATGGAAGAAGATACATTTCCTTAATCATCTCGTAGTTGAGGACAAACCAAATTGACCAGTTCCCCTGCTACATCTCAGTAATGTTAACACAACCTGCCTGGGCAGTGCGATAAATCAAAAGTTTGTGCAACTGTATCGTCACACAGGCTTTGTCTGTAATAGCTGTGGCTGAAGTTAGTGCTGACTTGTCGGCATGTGACTTTCCTGCTCCTGATGCTCGCTGGCATCAGAAGCCTTTGTCTAACAGACTTGTAAGCATTCAGAGAGGCACAACCATGGTTTAATGGTGGACTTACCAGTGATAGGTTTACAGTTGGACTCAATCTTTAAGGTCTTTTTCCACCTAAATGATTCTATGTTAACTGAAAATACATGTTGGTGTCAGTCCTCTGGTTGCACTAGGAATGAGTTCCTAGTCACCGTCTGCTTAATATACATAAAAAAGTAATCTGGATAGTATGTATTATTTGTTTTGTTTGCATACCCCTGAAGGAATTTGCTGTTATTTGGGGTGTCATTTGACCTTTAGAAGGTTGTGTTGTGAGAGTGTTAGTCTTGCATCCTTTTGCCTGTTATTTGTATGTCTGAGTAAGCAGCCTGCATCAGGGAAAAATGTAGCATTGCAACTCCCTCACCCTCTAATCATTTCGCAGCCCACAGTGTGTCATTCTTCCCAATACCTGAGGTAAAGGAGCTGGGAGGAATGTTCCTCCTGACAGGTCTGAAGAGACATAGGGAAGGAGAACAGTGACCATGGGCCCTCAAACAAAAAAAAAACCAAGTGTGCTAGGCATGCACATCTGGAGCCCAATAGATATATCAGGATATCTCTACTATTGAAAACATTTTGTTGCTTCTGTTATCTTTTTTCTTCTCTTCCCTCTCATAAAACATCAGCGTCCTTCTTGTATCGTCAGTAGCACCCACAGCGGTGGTCTGGGATGCTGGAGCTGTCAGGCAGTTCTGTTTGTAACAAACAGGGCTGGTAGCTGAGCTCCCCTTGATGTGTTGACTTCTAGCTCCCTCTTGTGTACAAAATCCCTAGTAATAGTCTCAAACTGAGGAACCAGAGAGCAGAGAAAATACAAAACTTGCTGGTTTTGGTAACTCGATTTTAATCCTGACAGAACTTCAGGTAGAGCGCAGTCGTTCAAGGAAATGCTGTCTCTCATTTATAAATTCCTATAGAGATTTATGGTCAGTTGGGCTTCCTGTATACTGAAGCCCCAGAAAGCAAATTGAGTTGTAAAGCTTAATTTGGAATGCAATATTTTTGGCATGTCTAGCTATAAGAGGGATTTTTTTTCTTATTTGTGTCTTAGACTTGCAAGGCCTTTCTTCCAGCCATGATAGCCTGTAACCGTGGACATCTGGTTAGCATAGCCAGTGCAGCAGGATTGTTGGGACTCTACAGAGCAACAGGTTAGTATTGTCAAGTGCCATTACCCCATGTGTTGCCTGATCTAGTTGAAAGGCATCCCTGCCCATGACAGGGAGGTTGGATTAAATGATCTCTAAGGTCCCTTCCAGCCTAGGCCATTCTATGATTCTATGATTATGAATCAGAGCCACATACCAATAACTTGTCATGCACATCTCCCAAGTGCCTGGCTTAAGCGACTTATACTGACATACTGAACACTCAGGAGGAGCCCGCAGATATGAAAGGTGGTAGCACTTTGAATGTTGAATAAGTGTGTTCAATAAAGACAGGGAGGATCAGAATTGCTTTTGTGTTATTATTTTAGGCACATTCTACTTGTCAATACTCTTGACTTAGACGACGATTAGATCACATTTTAGGACAAATTAATGCAGGACACCATGAAATTCCACTATGTTCACATACTTTTTCTTGTAACTGTATCTCTTAGGTCACCCTATGAGAATGTGAAGTTCAGTGTATCTCTTGTTTCTTCTGCTGATTGCTGATGTTACTGTACTGTTTATTTATCATCTGTTATCATTGGTATCAGCCCTGGTATTGATAAACAGGTCACATTCAGCTTTCATCACTTAACTGTAAGGCTGATGAGAGCGGACCTGCCCATGCATGCATTATAACTTCTTACACCTTAGCTATACCTTTTTAGGTCACATGACTTCATCATCCACAATGGGTGAGTTCCTAAAGAATAATAAACTGTCTTTGATGACAGATTTTGACATTCCTTTTCTAGCAAAACTGGACTTCTTCATATATAACTCTTTTCATACACATTTGAAAAAGCTTCAGGAAACCACATGTGAATTCCTATATTTAAATAAGGTTTTTAGGGTTGAAAAATTGTAGAATAATTTAGGTTGGAAGGAATCTGTGGAGGTTATTAGGTCCACAGCCACAAATAAAAGCAGGCTCAACTTAGATCAGGTTGCACAGGGCCTTGTGAGGGCCAATTTTGATTATCTGCAAGGATGGAGTTCCATATGTCCATCAAACAATAAAAAATCAGACAAGATTCAGTCTTCCCAGGCAAACAAAATAGTACTATAGTTGCAGGGCAAATCAGAAGTAGTAGGTTGAAGTAGCATTGGTAAGTAGGGTATTTAGATTTTACCAGTAAAAATAGTTCTTAATGAAATGTACTGTGATATCAAAAGGTGAAGATACTCTGAACTGAAAGAATGGCTGGCTTGTATATGAGTGTCTGGAAACTTATGTAAAATGTTGAATAAGCTCATCTTCCTATGCCTCTATAAGGCACTGAAAAGAAGTCCTCTAGAAAGGATCCACTTACCCTTAGACAACTATGCATCAATCATGGGAAGAGCCATTAATCTTCAGAGTTAGCATCACCAATATGCACAGCATCCTTAAAATAATTACAAGTATGCTCATTATATAACTAAGTAATATCAAGGCTTAAAACTATTACAAAAGATTAAATTCTGTATATAACATTTACTGTGGTGCTTTTGACATATTTTGGATATTCTTTCTTTCTTTACGTTTCAGATTACTGTGCAAGCAAGTCTGCAATCATTGGAATGATGGAAGCCATAAATTCAGAACTGTATCATTCAGGAAAGCATGGCATTAAAACCACAATCATTTGCCCTTATTTTGTTCGTACTAAATTAGCTAAAGGTTTTAAAAGCGAGTAAGTAAAACTTAGAGTATGTATTACTTTGTGTATAAAAGCTAATCACTACTCAGCAGGCTCAGTGCCTAGCTACTATGAGGTTGATTTGCTCTTCAATATTTTTGCCCTGTTGGCACATACAAATGTCTCGACACAGGAATTCCAAGTCTTGCATACAATTAATAACTGATGCGCAACAGGGACTGTGCAACAGCCTCGCGGTCAGGGGATGATTAGGGATGCACAGCAGTATTTAAGGCAACTTTAGCTATCAGTAGAACTGTTGAGGTTCTCTGCCCCAGGTAATTTTGGCACTATGATTACAGTTACGGCTCTCGGGATATCCATAACCTGTCATTATCAACTATGCAGCACTACCTGCACTATACTTCTCTGAGTGAGAATACCTGGGGTGGTAGGATCTGTATGGTTGTCACGATGGGAGAGGCTACAGGCACCGAATTAGCCATTGCAGTAGTGCAGAACCCATAATCTTGGTTTTTTCAGTGCTCTGCTCCTGCCTCCACAATTCATCATCCTGTAGCAGCATATGCTATGCAGAGTACAGCCTTTCTTCTGGTCCTAGTCTGTTTAGCTGTTACCTCAACATCTGCAGTAGAAAAGGAGGAGGTGTGCGCAAGGTGGCACTCATGCATAGAACAGCATATACTATGGGTTAGCTGGGAAGTTTCCAGTGCCCCAATCACTGCAGGCATTAACTTCATTAGGGTCTGAGCAGGACTTGCACAAGAAGTTACTCATTAGTCATTAAAATGCACAATATCACTGAAGCTTTTTGGATTTATTTTGATGATAGAAGGAAAAAAGGATTGGAGACTTCTTTTCAGGACTACTTTAGGGGATGGGGAAAAATTATTTCATGATTTAATTAAATGATTTCTGTGTTAGAATACATCTCAAAGGCAAAGTTTTGTAATTTCATAATGCTTTCTTTCTTGTTTCATCAGATGTCCTCTCCTACTTCCTGTTTATGATCCAGCGTATGTAGCCTGCAGGATTGTGGATGCAGTTCGAAAAGAAAAGTTTTATCTAGTCATGCCTCCGACCCTACGCTTATTTGCTCTCAAATTGTAAGAATATGACGCATATTCTAGCATTACCTTCTTTCTTTTGTCATATGCCTGCAAAATCAGCAGACAAGTTTAGTAAGATCAGCCCTTTTGTTAGTATTTCTGCAGTCAATCCAGTTACATATATGAAATTGTGAAGAAACAGTGGTTTTAATCTTTAATAGTCTAGGTGAATAGCATTCTTCTGGCCCATGCTGTTTCTTCTATATGTCTTCAGCTATAGATGGGTATAGAAATTTCAAAAATTTCCTGGAGTGGTACACACTGGGAGCAATGCCTGGGCTAGAACTACCTGCCTGCAGTAACTGTCTCCACCACTGACTGGGCTTTCACAAGATGGCTTGATCTGTCATTCATCTGCCCCATCAATAGCACGGGAGCACCAAATGTGTTATTGCCAGGCATTAGGAGTATTGAGCACATATAGCAAATGTATAATTTCTTTATTTATAGAGTATATTTTTCTAAAAAAGACATAAGTCTAACTCGGTGTTTATCTCCTCAGTTTCATTCCTAGAATATTCGTACTATTCCTCGAGTCTTGCGTTAAGTTTCCCTACAGCATGGATAAAGCCTACGGTGGGAAGAAAAAAAATTGAAAACAAAATACTCTGAAGACCTCAAGTGCCATCTAACTGAAAATTTTCAGTAAAACCTGATTTTGAATCATGTTTATTCTTTGACAGGAAATTTGCTTCTTGTATAATATTTGACATTGATCAGCATGCAACTTAATTCTTCGTCACTGTCTTCTTAGTCACTGTCTTTTAGCCACGATCCACTTTCTTATTTTATTCTGCTTTCATGTGATCTCTCAATAAAAGTCAGTAGCAACATGCTGGGGTGTTTGATTTAATTTCATACTCTGCGTTCTTAATTTCTGAGCAAAATCTCAAAGCATGGGAAAAGCGCACTACTATTCATGCAGGAAAAAGGAAAAAACCACAAAGCATTTAACATTTTCCCCTTTCAGGTCCCCCCTGAGTCTCCCCCAGGCTAAACACCCCCAGCTCCCTCAGCCTCTCCTCACAGGACTTTCCCTCTGGTCCCTTCCCCAACCTCGTTGCTCTCCTCTGGACCCGCTCCAGCCCCTCAATGTCTTCCTTGCAGTGAGGGGCCCAGACCTGCACACAGGGCTCGAGGTGAGGCCTCACCAGTGCTGAGCACAGGGGCAGAATTACATCCCTGCTCCTGCTGGCCACACTGCTCCTGACACAAGCCAGGATGCCATTGGCCTTCCGGGCCACCTGGGCACACTGCTGGCTCATGTTCAACCAGTTGTCAACCAACACTCTCAGGTCGCTCTCTGCCGGGCCTCTCTCCAGCCACTCCTCCCCCAGTCTGTAGCCCTGCAGGGGGTTATTGTGGCCCAAGTTTAATGAAATATAACAAGGGTAAATGTAGAGTCTTGCATCTGGGTAGGAACAACTCCAGGTTCTAGTATAAGTTGGGGAATGACTTATTAGAGAGTAGTGTAGGGGAAAGGGACCTGGGAGTCTTGGTGGACAGCAGCATGACCATGAGCCAGCACTGTGCCCTTGTGGCCAGGAAGGCCAATGGCATCCTGGGGTGTATTAGAAGGGGGGTGGTTAGTAGGTCAAGAGAGGTTCTCCTTCCCCTCTATTCTGCCCTGGTGAGACCCCATCTGGAATCTTGTGTCCAGTTCTGGGCCCCTCAGTTCAAGAAAGACAGGGAACTGCTGGAGAGAGCCCAGCACAGGGTAACTAGGATGATTAAGGGAGTGGAGCATCTCCCTTATGAGAAAAGGCTGAGGGAGCTGGGGCTCTTTAGTTTGGAGAAGAGGAGACTGAGGGGTGACCTCATTAATGTTTACAAATATATCAAGGGTGAGTGTCACGAGGATGGAGCCAGGCTCTTCTCGGTGACAACCACTGATAGGACAAGGGGTAATGGGCTGAAACTGGAACATAAGAGGTTCCACTTAAACTCGAGAAGAAACTTCTTCTCAGTGAGGGTGACGGAACACTGGAACAGGTTGCCCAGGGAGGTTGTGGAGTCTCCTTCTCTGGAGACATTCAAGACCTGCCTGGACACGTTCCTGTGTAGCATAATCTAGGCGTTCCTGCTCTGGCAGGGGGATTGGACTTGATGATCTTTCGAGGTCCCTTCCAATCCCTAACATTCTGTGATTCTGTGATTCTGTGATTCTGTGAAGTGTAGGATCCTGCTCTTGGTCTTCTTGAACTTCATCCCGTTGGCCTCAGCCCATCAACCCAGCCTGCCCAGGTCCCTCTGCAGTGCCTTCCTACCCTCCAGCAGATCGACACTCCCCCCCAGCTTGGTGACATCTGCAAATTTACTAAGGGTAGGCTCAATCTCCTCACCCAGGTCGTCAGTAAAGATGTTGAACAGGACTGGGCCCAGTACTGATCCCTGGGGGACACCACTGGTCACGGGACGCAGCACCATTCACCACCAATCTCTGGGCCTGGTCATCCAGCCAGTTTTTTACCCAGCGAAGGGTGCATCTGTCCAAGCCGTGGGCTGCCACCTTTTCCAGGAGGATGTTGTGGGAGACTCTGTCAAATGCTTTGCTGAAGTCGAGGTAGACCACATCCACAGCCTTCCCCTCATCCACTAGGCAGGTCACCCAGTCACAGAAGGAGATGAGACTGGTCAGGCAGGACCTTCCTTTCCTAAACCCATGTTGGCTGGGCCTGATCCCCTGATTGTCTTCTACATGCCACTTGGTTACACTCAGGATGATCTGCTCTATAACCTCACCAGGCACCAAGGTCAAGCTGACAGGTCTGTAATTCCCCGGATCCTCCTCCTGGCCCTTCTTATGAATGGGCGTCACGTTGGCCAACCTCCAGTCATCTGGAATCTCCCCAGTTAGCCAGGATCGGAGACAATTGGTGGAGAGCGGCTTAGCCAGTTCTTCCACGAGCTCCCTCAGGACCTTAGGATGAATCCCATCTGGAATCATGGACTTGTTGGGATCTAACTGGCACAGCAGGTCACTAACTGCTTCCTCCTGGATTTCCTGGAGGGATATTCTTTTCCCCATCCCTGACTACCAACTCAGGAGCCCAGTTGCCCTGAGGACAGTCAGTCTTCTTGTTAAAAGACTGAGGCAAAGAAGGTATTAAGTACATCAGCCTTTTCCTTATCTTCTGTTATTATGTTCCCTCCCTCATCCAATAAGGAATGGAGATGTTCCCTGACCCTCCTTTTGTTATTAATGTGTTTATAAAAGCGCTTATTGTTATCTTTTACAGAGATGGCCAGATTAAGTTCTAACTGAACTTTTGCTTCTCTAATTCTCTTTCTGCATGACCTTACAATATCCTTAAACACTTCCTGATCCACCTGCCCCTTTTTCCAGAGTTGATACACTTTTTTTTCCCCCTGAGTTCCTGTGAAAGCTTCCTGCTCAACCATACCAGTCTTCTTCCCTGACGGCTCATTTGACAGCGCACAGGGACAGCTTGCTCCTGTGCCTTCATAATTTCATTCTTAAAGTAAGCCCAGCCCTCCTGGGACCCTTTGTTTTTAAGGGCTGATTCCCAAGATATTCTTTAAATCGGTATCCTGAATAGTCCAAAGTCAACCCTCCAGAAGTCCAAGGTAGATGTTTTGCTGGCGACCCTCCTAAATTTACTGCATATTGAAAATTCTACTGTATCATGATCGCTGTGGCCAAGGCGACCTCCAACTAGCACATCTTCCACCACCGCTTCCCTTGGTGTCTCCATATATTCTCACTCCTCTCTGCAATTTCACCATAGGTTTTTCCCTGCTTCATTTAAGAAGCTGTTATCACAGAGGCATTACCACCATCACTGATGGGCTCAGCCTTGCCCAGCAGTGGGTCTGTCTTCGGAGCCGGCTGACATTGGCTCTATCGGACCTAGCGGAAGCTTCTAGCAGCTTGTCATAGAAGCCACCCCTGTAGCTCCCCTGCTGCCAAACCCAATAGAGCTCTGTGGAGCGGTGTGCTCTGGCTGGTGAGCTACGAGGGGAGCCTGGGTCCTGAAGAGGAGTGAGCTGCGGGGAGCGCGGTGCTGCAGGGCAGTGCTGTGCTGCTTCCCGTGCTCCTCATTAGTCACAGCATGCTCTTCTATATTCTGCATGAATGTTGCAATTTGGCTTTAGATCTATGATTGGTTTCAAGTATGGTTACAGGACACTATAGAAAGTGGCATGACATTATATTTGTGAATGTACTGTGGGCCTGAATATGCTTAATACATAATTTCATTGCCTATGATGCAGAGCTTATGAACAGGGTTTACAAGGTGAGAGATATACATTTTAAAATGCTTTGTAAAATGAGGCTCCCTTTTGAAGTCGTTAGCTGTTAATGACATTCAGATTTGGTAGATCAGCTATCATTACATATCTGGCATGTCGAGATGAAGTATTTGCAGTCAAAGGGCACATCATGTGGGCTCAGTACACTTTTTTCTCCAGTTTCTTCAAGTAAAGCATGTCAACCCTACCACTGACATTTGTGGATGTCAGTTTACGATCTACATACACGGGATTTAAGAAAAATAAGAATAATATGAAGGAAGCAATGCTTTATATTCTAAGCCATACCTCACTTACTCAGTCACCCTGCAGAGCCTTGTTCTGTATTGCTGCAATCTCAGGCAACAGCATTCTTTGATTCCATTTTTTTCTGGCTAATCTGCTTTCGTTAAGAAGGAATTTGTAAGGCTTATACTTTCTAAGTCTCACAGTGATTTGTTAGATCTTCTTATCAGCCTTAGAAATCAGGAACTTATGCTTTTCTACAAAACTACGAGGAAAATATTTCATTCTTCATTTGTACACAGAAGAGTGATGTATCCTGTAACACAAATCTAAAACTGTAAGCCAAGAACTTCCAAATAAAGTTCAGAAGATGCGCTTGGATGTTGTTCCTGTTTTTTAAAGCAAAATTATCTTTTTATGTTTTGAAATATAATGTGAAACTTAAGAAGTATCTTAAGAGTTGCTGACGACTCCTGAAGCTGTAAAAAAACCTGGAAGACAATTTATTTTCATTTTTTCTCCTTTGGGAGCACTCCTGGTTCTCTGTGAAACTGATGAAGGGATAAACAGATTAAGCAGATTAGCCATGGGCTGAATCTACTTGTGTTGCTGCATCAATAGAGAGACAATCTGTGATGTCAGACAAAAGAGTTTCTTACTCTTGTTTTATATCCATTAGTACAACATATCTTTCAGAGCATATTTTGCTTATGGAAGAAGTTGTAGAATCAGGAATCTTATAAAGAAGATTAATAATATTTAAATTACAAGCACTTTGAGGAAAGAAACATTTTAATAGCATTGGGTCACCTCGTAATCTAATCTTTGAGGAAATCTTAGTGGCAATCACATCCAGTTTTAATTTCTCAGCAATTTCTGTAACCTCTTGGATTACTTCAGTGCCACTCTGTGACACTCCCTGAGCACCTAAGCGAGGGCTCAGATGGTTTCGGTTGGTACATGTCATCCTGTGACTCCTTAACTCCCAGAGCATGAAGAAGAGAGAGTGGGTCACTGTAGCAACTTGTCCCATTAAGCCCACAGGCTGGATGACTCAGTGCAGCTCAGTTCCTGTCCTGCATCAAAGGTCCTTACAGTTGTGGACAAGGAGGCTTCATACTTACACAATTTTCCAGGCTAACTAGAAACAGAATCTTCATCTCTTTCTGTTTGTACCTAGAAAAAAAATGCACTACTTTCTATTTTATCTCAGTATTTTCAATGCTTCATATAATTTCATGAGATAGAAAGGCTTAAATCAACCCAAAGAGTTCAGTCATTAAGAGATCAACATTCTACATTGATTACTAATATCGATTTTTCCAGTTTATTTCTTGTTAATACAGTGCATCTGTTCAATACTTCAGATACTTCAGCATGCCATAGACTGCTAATAAAGAATGACTGTTTTAATTTTAAAAATAGTAAATATAGATCTAATTGCCTTTTAACATTGCACAGAACTGTTGCTGACTCCAGATAAAGGACGAGGTGGTCTTTCATTTTATTAACCGATCTTAGCTGGCACCACAGCCTGACTAACAGTGATTTAAGTAGTCACACGGCATTGCTGAATCCCTTCACAAACTCCAAGCTTTTCCAGTATTCATCGATCAAATATATATTTTATCGGTGGAAGCGGCATTCTAGCAATTGCTCTATCATTTCTTCCATTGCTTCTTTCTCAGAGATGTGGTTAACAAATGAACATATTAATATTTCTGATACGTATTTCGGGTGCTCCTTAAATTACTATACACCTGATTTCTTACTGCTGCCTGGCTTAGATGAATCATACTCGGGAATGTCCTCTCTGTTGTATTGTCATTAAAGACAGCCTAGATAGTTTGAGTCTACAAGTGTGTATGATGTAGATGTCTACTTCAGGTCAAGTCAATAAACAGCAGGGCAGCCCTCCTAACTAACAGAGGGAAAACTCAGAAATCTCAAATGTTGTAGCAGTGTTGTAGCAGTTCTTCACTTGAAGCATTGCTTACCATCCCAGCAAGCCATGGGCTGATGATTAAAGGCACTTCTTAAAAAAATTGTCCTGCACAACACATTTTCTGTTCTGATACCTGCGTTCATAACCTGGGAAGCACGAAAAAGAAATCTGTTGTAAGTAACATAACATATACATAACTGCATTGTTTCTTTTCTGCAGTAGAATGGTCTGAGTAGAGCCGGCTCAAACCAGTAGTGTTGTCTGTCTGCCTGGGATGATGTGCTAGGAGGCAACAGGAAATAAGGAATCAAATAGATACTCCTCCAGAACAGGAAAAAGAGTTTGAAAGAAGCCAGAGAGTGTAATAGTCCTGAAAGGGTCTCTGAAATCTACTTAAGAGTCTGATGGCAAACAGGCTTGAAGTAGGAAGGCAGGCTAGACCCGATGTCTACTTTGTTATCTAGTCCTTTGTTCTCTGTATCTTACCCCTCCCTTCAACTTGAAGGAATAGCCATGCCCTAAGTGCTAAACTGGTAAATTTGAGAGTCCCTACATAAATTAACAGCTGTCAAGTAAGAGAAGAGCCACGATTCTAACTATGCCTTTGAACATAGGAAATGAGCACCCACACACTATGGGCCCCATGCAGGAGTGAGTATTAGAAGAAAATTGTTCCCCTTCAATATTTAAGCCATGTTACATAGGATTGTGCTTCCCTTATATGGATATGTTTATTATCTGGTAAACTGCTGGTGTTTCTTTGACATATATATAATTCTTTAATATGCATAATTTCATTCCAGCTGATTGCTCGCTGTGCAAAGGTTTTACAGTGACTTTCTCATTAATTATTTCCCTCATTTGGCATTTTTTACAATTTCATTTCCAAAGAAGGCACATATTTTAAAGGAAAGTCAGAAGCCACTGTAATAACTAAAGTAAGAATCAGGAAAATAAATATAATTTCTTTTACATAAGAAACAAGTTTGTTATATATCAGCACAAGCGACAGATAGAATTCTTACATAAGGAGCAACCTCCATAATTCAGGAATTGAGGTACACTTCTCACAGTGTAAAACTTAAATGACTTCAACCACACTTAATGACAACTGCTGCATTGTTGGGATAAATTCTCACCACACATACTTTGTAAATGAGAGACGTATTTCCAGCTTAGAGATGACATCATATCTAATTATGTTAATGCTAATTGATTCATTTTAGTGGTTTGTATTAAACTAAATGAAAAATACCTTTGGAATATTATTTAAATAAACTATTATTTAAATGCAAATACATTTAAAATATTATTGCAACATAGATGCTTTCAGATACTTAGTAATATAACCTGTTAAAATATCCAAAAAGGAAATGTTGCTTCACAACATTAAGAAAGGCAGCAAAGCTGTCTTCAATGTCAATAAAACTCTCTGACTGGACAAAAAATATGCAAAAATACTGGGGGTTTAGTGCATCTTTTTTTTTTTTTTAACCAGTCAAAGTGAAACAAATTTTGTTTATACAAAGACTTAAATGTGTCTATGGCATTTATTCCTAGCTGTCCTATTTTTCCCTACAGGAAACGCATCCAATAATTTAAATGCCTGCTGCATTCAACTCACAATCTATCGTTTCCAGTTTGCCCATCAACTGATTATATTAAGGATAATTTAATAATTTATTTCACTCCCTTCTTAGCTTGGCACCTTAGTGTACCAGGAATGCACAGTGCAGAAGTACTAGGTAGCTACCGGCTAAACTAAGGTAAACCACCTGGTTTGGGGTGGGTTTTTTTCCCCAGGTGAAAATTGGTCAACATTTTCAGGTTAGTTTACTGAAAGCATCACTGCACAAATGTGCACTTTATGGCCAAGGAGCTACTGGATCAACAGGTCATCAGGTATTTTGCCAACCCCCAGTTTCCTGTGGGTGAACGACATGTGGGCAAGAAGGAGGAACCCTGTTCTGTTCCCTCAGAGGCTAGTCCTTGGATGTAGGCCTAACTCGCTCAGATTTACACACCTCCAGGCAGATGTCTGTGCACTAAACCTCAGAGCATGCTCTGGCACTGTGGCATTGCCAGTAACCTCACATCACAACCCTCTACACCAAGGGTGTCCTCCAAATCACAGAGGGCAGGAGAGGACACAGCCCTCCTTCCCCCAGAGGTGACCCACTGCATTCCTCTCATCGCCTGAACCAACAGGAGAAAAAGAGTTATCCCAGGAGGTCAGGGGACACCAGGTGGGAAGGAGGCTCAGCACTGAGCCAGTGCCACCATCCGAGGTGGCCAGGTGGTCTCAGCAGAGCCAGGAAGACCCTGCGGTCCCAGCCTCCAAGGGGAAAGCCCTGGCAGGGAGAGGTGGGGTTTTGTGGCAGGAGCATTCACTGCTGGAAGGGACTGAGGGGTCTGTCCTCTTTTCACTCCCTTCTTCTTCTAACCCCCGCCTTCACAAGCCACCAAAATGAGGAGTTCAGCTTTCAGTGGCAGGACAGGTTTGCACAGCAAGAAAAGCCATTTAAAGGAAATGGAGTCACATAACATTGTTATAAAACTGCATGATCCTAAGTCCAGCTGATACTTTCAAGATCTTGCCTGGCTCTGCTGTGCCATACGAGCGCTGTGCACGAGGGAGTGCCTTCTACTGAATAACAGCATCTGTATATGAAAGCAATACCTTTTCATGAATATTTCAAAGCTTAAGTGAAATTTTTACGGTTTTGAGCTGGAAATATTTTTCCACTTTCTTAGAAAACTATCCTATGCATCAGAAAAACCGTGCACACATAGAGCACCTTGGAGTCATTCATATGCCTGGAACAATCGTTGTATTCCTTCTTTCAGGTTTTTGAGAACAACATTAACAACATCTTGATTAATTGCAAGCCTGGCAATAAGAAAATACTGGGCACAAGAATGAAATTAGGAGAGCAAATTGTTACTAAAGTGCAGCAAGATATTTAAAAAGAGATGTCCAGAAGACTGTCAGATCCAGGAGATTAGACATGAGATAGGGTCAAATTCAGAAACTCTTGGTAACACGAAATAACAGAAGCAAATGAAGTTGCCCAATGTTTATAGTGGGAAGAGAAGGACGAGCAAATAAAAATGCAAGAGTTGGGGATGGAGAGCCACAGCTCCCTGTGCATCAGCCATGCTAAGAGTGATGAAGATACAGTTATAAGCACATAACAGAAATAGTGTCTTCTAGGGCATGATAAAGAGGCAAGTAAATCACTGGTCTAATTTACACTGAAAAGTCATGTATTTGGGGTCTACTGCAGGAGACAGTTCCTTTCGTTCTCATTTCAGTGCAGGTTTCCTTTGGCATTATACAGCTGACATGTCTGAATGGAGGCTTTCACCTGCTGTAAACATGAGGATATCCAAGATGTACCGCAGTGTCAAAAAATAATGATGTCTCTGTGGTCCAGGTCCAGCACTCAGGAAGGCTTAGTTCTTCAGGAAGCAGATGAAGCTCCCCATGGAGAATAGCTACTCAGCAAACATTCTCAGACACAAATGAAAAAAATATGCCCAGACATAAAGTGTAAAAACTATAGGTGCACCTGCCCCAATGGAGTCAGATACTGTGAGACACGTTCAGACATGCACAGGCTCGGTAACTTGCTGGCTCTGCAAAAGCCTGCGCAGCATGTGGCTGTGTTGTACTGGCATATCCACACTGGAGTGACCGTGTGGATAAGCTGGAACTAATCTCCAGCTCTCTGGGGCAGAGACACCCGCTGCCTGGCTACATGTGTTTGTAATAAAATCTTCGTACACTCCCTATATGCTTCAGTTTTGAAGAATAAATGCTTTCTCCCAATCAAGTGTAGATTCAGTTTGAACACCCCAGCAAGTGACATCACAGTTCTTCATGCTTTTACTTCAGTTTCCATTGGAAGGCAGAAGTATTTCACAGCATGTTATAGCTCCTGATATATAACGTGGCACAGGAAAGAAAATGGGCTTTCCCAGGAACTCTGGCATCCTTTTCAGTTATAGATGATATCTCAGGTAATGTTAATATGGTTCAGGCATCATCAGGCTGTCCTGCTCATCAGCTATGAGCTTCAGTTTTTAACATGTCGTATTTAATGAAATCGCTGAGAACTGTCAATCATAATTGCAGGCATGTATTGCCCATGTAGCCGGTGAAAAGAGCAAAGAAAAGACGACTGAAGGCAGATAACTAGTCTAAAGTACCACAGAGATTTTGAGCCCTGTTTGGGTATGTGAGTGTGCAAATTAAGTCTGCCTTCCCAGAAAAGCGTCCGTATCGCTGCAGGACCGAATGCCAAGAGTCCCCGTCAGCTGGCCCAGATTAGGCATGCATTTACAGAAGTAGAATCCTGAATATTTACACATAGCATGAGTTAGTAAACATTTGAACAAGTCAGTTACTGTGGGAAAAAGTCCTATAAATTTCACCAGGCTCTGCAAGAAGTGCTATTTACTCATTGTTAAAATCTCACAATGTCTGCAGCTGTTCTTACGGATTTTATTGAGAGGGAATTCTGTGAGACTGGAGAATCAATACTGAAATAATTTGCTTTAAAATAGGAAAACCTGAATGTGAAACTTTACAGGTTTTGGACATCTTATTTTATCAGGTGCACATTTTCATTTTCTACTTTAGATGTAGAATATGCTGTCAGAAAGATCACGCTTGAAGTTCAAGTGGAAAAAAGCAAACACACTCTTACTTAAGCACTTAAGAATGTGTCTTTCTTCTTCATGGTCTCTTTCTTCTCTCTGTCAAATATTGATGAGCAAATATCAATTACTAAAAACCTGGTAAAAATGTACAACAAAACAGATTGTCAAGCTGACGGTCATTTTCAATCTGTCACAAAGAAAAAGTGTTTTCAAATCCTGTTATGCCTTAGGTAAACAGGATTCCTGTGGAAACACATGGTTCGTATATATTTTTCCAGTCCCATACATGCATATATTTAGTCCAAGAATTTCCATGAGTCTCAAGCAGAATTCTCTGGCAAAATGCCCTCTGAGGGAGGAATCAACAATTCCTAGTTTCTGAAGTCTCTGTTACTGACTGTTCTCTCAGCTACAGGACTCAACTGAAGTGAGGGTCTTTCTTCATCTGCAGCCTGAGAAGGTCACAGAGACTACGAAGAATGGTGTTGGAAATGTAATGCAAGACCATCAAATTTATTACAAATGCAGATAGTATTAAAGTAATATCTAAATATCATATTGCAATGATTATACATTAATATAGATACTGTAAATTTAACAGGAGGTTTAGATAGAATTAAAGGGTTTTCAGACAGCATTAGTGAGGGAAGCATACAATATTTTCAGGGCTAACTAAAAGTATCTCCTCAGTTTCGCACCTTTAAAAGTGATGCAAATATCTTTCATTTACCTTGTAATCTTTCATTGAACGAAATTAATTTGTTGAAGACTCACTCAGCGAAATGATTGAAACCAAATGGCTCTGAGGATCCTAAATGCCAGCAATTTAGCAATTCCTATGATTGCATGTACCCTGTGTTCTTGGTCATATGGATTCACTACTGCTGTGCAACGTTGCAAACATGAAATGAAAATGAAACCCAGAGACAGAAATAAATACTGTGAAGCATGACTTAACCACTCTGATTTTAGATTGAATTTCCAGGGATGAGGGAGGACAAGCTGGCTTTTGCACTTTTATGGGCTAACAGAAATTCTGTATTTGCCACCTCTGTTTTGCACCAAGGAAAACAATTATGTTCATTTTTAATTATTTTGGGATTTTCAATCACCTGGGTAACATCATTGTTCAGAAAAGGAAGGAATGAAACCAGATAGTTTTAAAACACTGGATTAGTAATTTAAACTTCCTTCCTAGCCATTAGCAGAATTGATGAGTTTTTTAGGGTTAGTGTTTGTTTAGGTAATATTTTCTGTATGATACTGAAGATTTTTCAGGATGTAGTTCTTTATGTCTACTAAACAACATGAGGCTGTGAAAATTGATCTCTTTTCTTTCACAGTTACAGTTCTGTTCATTATTTTTTAAAAGTGCATAACTCACACTGAGTTTCACACTAAATCTAGCTGTACTCTTAACTCTTCCTTATAAAACAGTAATAAAAAAGTAAGTTATTTTAGTATATATTTACACATTGCATATAAAACAGTAAAAGAAGTACTTTCATATAAGGTTATTTTTAACTAATCTCTATGTAAACTCTGTAAATAGTGTACTCTATTTGTCAGTAAATAGTGGAGATTTTCTCCTGTTTGTAAATCCTTGCCTTCTGTTTGGTGACATAGAGGGCTGTGAAGGGTTTTATATAACTGTTTTTAAATAATAAACCATGAAATATTTGAATGTGAACAAGTATATCATTAAATACAGAATTAAATAAGAATGCTATTATGGAGTGGGTATAATTTCCTTTCTTGCTAGAAACTCAACTGATTTAAGTATAAAACAAATAAAAAAGCAATAAACATTTGCACTGAAATTTCACCTCTTTAATAATTTTTTCTGTTTTCTATTTTTATGAGTATTCTAAAAATTCCTTTATTTTTCTAGTTACTCGTAAATTCTCAAATTAGAGTGCATTGGAAAGAAATCACAAAAAGAATTTCTCGTGTTATGGCATTCAGCTGCAAATTCCACATCAGTGTGCACAGATATTCACACAGTTATGCACAAGGTCAAATAACATGCTTAGTGATTTAACATATAAATACAGACAATGGTAGTTCCTGTCCCAGAGTGTTCTAGATTCAAAAAAGCAACTAAAGACAACTCTAATGCAATTCACATTTCACCCCAGAAGGAAAACAGTTTCCTGGCCACCTTCTGAAATCAATTTGCTGTGTGTCAGTGTTTTATTGATCTCGGAAAACTGTAGCAGAGGATGCCAGGAGAAAAAGCTTCTTGCAAAAGCAAAACCTTGCATCTGGACACCTGATCAGCTGTACCTGCCTTCTCCCAACTCTGTTCCACACCTGAAGAAGCTGGAAAATCAAGCCAGCATGCAAACAGGGTGGAATGGGTTGGTATGGTATTGTAGCTCCTGCAGGCTTCATACTGAGACCTGCTGGGAAAGAGTAAGGACATACGAAGAACAAGAAAAGTGCCAGGAAAAGATTCGGTAGGGACTCTGGAATTTACTTAAGAGTCTCAAAGAAAATAAGGTTCAAATAACAGTGGCTAGGCTTGATATCTTCTTTATTAACTAAGGTTTCAGAAGTGTGATCTCCAGCCTGGCCTTTTGTGTAGTAAATCTCCACATGAGTTAAGTAACTGCAAATTAGGCTATGAAGCCATCGGCTGAACTGGGATTATTTGGGAGGGGGATGTTACAAAATTATACTTTTGTAGAGAAAAGTGGTAATTGCCTACTAAAATTTCTGTCTGCACGGCACTGTCTGCGATGCTCAAAATGATCAATGACCAGCAAAAAAAGTGTTCCTGTACAGAGACAGAGTTCATACTTATTTATGATTGAAAATAAAGCATGGAAATCCACTTACTCTCACAGGTCCTTCACGAAACTATGACAGGTATCCATGTCATCAGATTTTCAAGATATTGGTTACACTGAATATTTTTCTTTTAAGTGTACACGTTTATTTATCACTAAAATGCCTTACAACTTAAATGTTAACTTTTATTAAGTTTCTGCTGAATTCTTAAGAGGTAGAAGATGAAGGAAGAATTCTTCCAAAAGGCAGAAGATAAAAATACAGGCACTATCTTGATTTAGTTTTATGGCTTTATTAGTATTCAGTTTTGCGCTTTCCTGTATGACAATCACTTTTTTGTTTGTGTGTTCATGTGTTTGCCAAGCCTGCCTAAGAGCTCTTGTCATATATAAAGAAGTTGTAAGTTTGACAGAATTTTGGCATCTGGTACAGGGAGTAGAGGCTGGAATCCATTGGCTAAGGAGTTTGAGGCTGAGCACAGAGGAGACTTAGGGGTGTTTTAGCAGGGTTTAGCCCTCAATCCTAAAAGATTCTACAAAAGAAAAATGCTGACTGTTAACAGTATGTATGTCACACTCTATGGCAATATGCATATGTTCAAATGGCAGAACCAAATGTGTTCAAAGGAAAGGGTGTGTTTGCTTTGTCTACTCCATTTACACATTGTTCAAAGAAGTGGGTATCAAGGTTGTGTCGGGAGCAGTTTAGAGCATGGGAACGAGGCAACTTTCTGCTCAGCTTTGCAAGGGTTCTTTGTACCTCACTCACTAGCAAGGCATTGGGGAGTCATTCCAAAATACACTAAGCAGCGTGACTTCTTGCTTGCTGCATGCCATTTGTTCTCTGCTCTTCTTCCTAAGAGTAGATGCTTGGGCAGTGAATGGTCATCTTCATAAAGTTGGTTTTATTTTAAGTACGTATGATGCCTCAGTGTTTTTGCTAGAGATGACCAAACAAATGCATCTTGTACTTTCATTGGAAGGTCAGGTTTGTGACTGTCCTTATATCCCAGGGTATTTATTTCACAATCCCAGAGTGATCTCCAAGAACATTCTGTCTCCTGGACAGGCAACTTTTATGACAGCATTTACCCCTACTGAGGTGGAGATAGAGAGCAACAGGAATGGTCTGCAGGGACAGATGAGTGTAGTTGTCAACACTAAGCTGTAGATGCTTTTTGGCCATTGTGGAAACCCCACTGTGATGAGAAGAACTAAATCTTGCTTTCGACTTCTTTGTGGGAAGAGATTGTAGACAGCTGAGGAGAGGTCTGATGATACAGTCAAAATAAACAGCACAGCTGAGGGCTTTTTATTGTAGGTGAATTGTTCTAAGTGCTGAAAAGCCTGGTGACCAAATACATTAGACTCTTGTAGCCCAGCCAGGAAGCAAGTGAAGCATGAATAACTGACTAACGTGTCACTGTCTGCCAGCATGGGATGGGGTCTTCTAGCCAATCAAAGATCGTAGAAAGCATTACTCATGGGTAATGCTATGTCCTAACTTAGCACAATCAAGGAATGCACAATCAAGGAATGCAAAAGGACTTCTAAATTATAGATTCAGTTGATCAATCACAGATGTGAATTGACTAACTCCAAAGTAGACTGCATTTTGCACTCCTCAGAAAGACTTTCCTCACATCATGATCCTTACATGGGTTCTGTTTCACACAGCTGTTTTTCATCCGTGGGCTAACTTTGTCCAAGTACAGAACCAACAAGACAGAAACGGCAGCATGGTTGTACGGAGTAAGTAATAGACTGAGCAATGAATCATCTACCTTTCTCTAGTACTTGACTTTAAGCCACTTGATCAGTTTAGCTTGACAATAAAAAAGATCCAAGAGAGATTGTTCTTGAATTCTACACGTGAACAGTCCAATAGCATCTAATAGTTATTGTTCACTCCAAGACTGCAGGAAGGACTCAAAGTTATGTAGTACATTCTCCAGCATCCTTCTCTTCCAGGAGAAATGACTTATTTTCACGGCTGACCTTCTCGAGTGCTACAGGAAGATATGGGAGGGCATGAATGTGCTAGTTCTCTATAGGTAGTAATTTCTGTAAATGTTAGTGACATTTAGACACTCAAGCTAAATGGCTCTGTAGGTCAATGACCAGGCCTGAGGTCTTTCTTCTGTAGAGCGCTTACGTACTGGTTGGAACCCACAGGGGTCTGACATGGTCCACACTTGAGTTCTGTAACGTCCACCATTTTTATTTCTTCAGTTAATTGATCATAATGAAAACTGAAGATTCAGTGACTGGAACAGCGTCAAGGGTTAGGGCAGTTAAATACAATGAGCCAGATACATTTGTTTTCCAATTCGTTTACAGCTATGAGAATCCTTTACTTTCCTATTCAGAGCACAGAACAAACTAGTTCAGAACAGATATTCTGTAGCATTGTTTTATATTTTGCACTTCTTCATTGCAACGGAAAAGGAAAAAAACCAATAATATCTGTTTACTAGAGGGTAGTTACCTCTGCACAACCAGACACGAATTTTTTTCGTGGGAAAATATAACTTGCATCAACAACATAACAGTATTTCTTAACTGAGGAAACTGACAACTAAATGTGAGGAAACTGACTGCTAAATGTGCAATGTATTCATTGTTGCAATTCTGTCATGTGATTATTAAAGCAGTGCAAAAAATCTACATATTCCAGAAATACCTTTTCCAATTGGTTTCAGATGTTAATTTCCATTCATAACATTCAACATACCTTTACCTATACTAAGCAGAGACAATATCTGTTTCCTGTAAAAGACTGACACCAGCAATGCGAAATAAAGATAGAATTTCATATGCTTTAGCGAAGTTACCAAATTGCCTTACACATTTATTGTTCTTCTTTGAAGGAATCAAGAAGCCTACAGACAAGAGAGAAAAAGTTAACGTAGTCTGTACAGATTCAAAAAAGACATTTAACAAGATTCAAAAAAATACACTGACAAGGGCTAGCTGGAAAAGTCCTTCTGTCATTACAATTGTTCAAAACAATAGGAGCCAAAGGAGTAAATGGTGACTGTCACAGACTGCATGGAGCATCTCTAGGACCTATGCTCAGATCTAAAGTGTTCATCACAACCAAAATGACCACAGATAGGTGTGACTCAGAAAGACACATGATATGCTGCTGATGCTGTTATACATGTAAAAATGAGGGCTGAAAATGAACCACAGAAGAACCTCAGGAGACTGACTAAGTATGGAAATAACAGAGGAAATTACATTTATGTAAACAAATGTAAAACGACACACATGAAAGCTTTGCATATGAATCTAATGCTGGCCCCAAATTGGCTATTATTACCACAGAGTGAGATTTTAAAGATATAATAGGCAGCTAAATGCAAATATCAAGACAGACATCAAATATCAGTGTTGAATAAAGATTATTTTAAAAAAAAAAAAAGAAAAGAAATGCTATAAATTACTAGGAAATTAATGCTGAACAGGACAAAAAACATCATTATGCCACTGGGTAAAATCAATTATGTGTTACATGAATACCAAGAGCATGACAAAGGGTGTAGCAGAAATGAAAAGGCAGAGTGAAATCTAGCGAGGACAATTTTGAACCACAGAGTGGTCTTCCTATAAATAAAAGGTAAAATAGATAGGATTACTAAACTGAATGAGGAAACAGCTGGGAATATGATAAAAGGTCTAGAAATCAAGAGTGACATAAAGAAAATGAACAGAGAACCTGTTCTAAAACATCTGGGAGACATCAGGTGATACTAGCAATAAAATGCACTGTACCTACAAATGTGTACAAGGTTACAGCTTCTTTTTCATCAGGAGAGCTGCAAGTTCTTAAATAATCTTAGACACCAGCTGAAAAGTTTTTATGCCACTTGAATCTACCAGCAACACTTCAATGTTTACCACCGATTGAATCTTCTTTACATCTTGTAAGTCACTTGAAAAGCCATATTCTCTTAATTGACTCCTTGCAGGTACATACAACTTTAGGTATTATGGTGTTGCAGCATGCAAATAATAAATAGGATGACAAGTTGCTGAGGTCTACAAACATAAATCCTCTTCCCCTCAAAACTGAGGTGGCCTCAGGGAACCATCCCTGGCCTGTACTCTCCTCAAAACCATGTCCATGCATTGGTTGGGAGAGTACTGACTCGTGAGGACCGCAGCCACTAATAATGCCACAGTATGGATGACCATGGCAGAGTGCCCAGGCTCTGATGCTGTTTTCTTCACTAGTACAGATGCAGACACTCACAGATGAAGAGGAAAACCGAGGATATGATGCATCCTTTCACAGTCCCGAGGGAGCCAGGCAAGGCTGTGGTGATTGATCACTTCCTTCTTGTGATTCATGGGCCACTTGCCATAGAGCCATTTAAAAATCTCACAGTGCAGAGGTGTTTTCTATTCTCAGTTACAGAGCACATATCCACAAGCAACCTGGGACAAGGACTGTAGGGACTTCTATTTTAAATTTGTGCCGTATAGATATCTATTGACAGCCAAACAATGATAGCAGCGAATCTTTGTAACCATTGTACAATCCAGAGCTGTGTGAATGATGTCAGTGTGTTTGGAATAATTCCTAAATCACATGAAAAATACTCATGTGCTGTAGTAAGTGCAGCTGAACCTTGCCAGCTTTCATTTCAGGCAGACAAAATTATCTTTTCTTTTTCACAGGACTTATCACAGAATCATAGACACACTGACTGCAAGGTATCTCTGGCGGTTTCTAACCTAACTCCCCACTCAACACAACATGGTCAGCCAGGGCTTTGGCTATTCTGACCCATGAAAATTGGAATGAGATTCCTCTATCACCCTGAACTCACTCTCTAGCTCTGCACTATCAGTCTAAAAAAGAAGTTTTTCCTAATGTCCATCCTGAACATCCTAGGCCACAGTCTGTGGTTACTGCACCTTTTTATTAGATGATTAGATGAGGACCATAACTTTCTGCAACCTGCTGGCCATGCTCCTCCAAGTGTAGCTCACTATGCAGTTTGCCTTACACAGAATGTTACTGTCTGTCAGAACAGACTTGTCCCAAATATGGCTCCTACTACTCCCCTGGAACACCCAGGTCTCTTCCAGCAGAGCTGATACTCAGCCTGTAAGTATCCCTCTGCTGACAGAGAAGCATGTGTCTGTGTTTGTAAAAATGGACAGGTTGGTTTCTTCTACCACGTATTAAAATCCTGAATGGGATCCAGCCTTTTTGTGACACAGCTAATGACAAAGTTCAAATTAAAAGAATGTGAATTAACTGGTAGGTCAGCAATTATGATTTCATTAGACAGGACACGCATCAGGAACCCCAACTGTGGTGACTTATTGTAGACCTCACCTGTCCTCACTTCCAACCGACAACTGCACAGAAAATGGCTCAAATAAGAAGAATAATTCTGTTTTCCTAACAGGTTCGGTGTACTTAAAAAAAAATGTGGCTTTCTGACAATGGGACTCCTAACAAATCAAGTATTCATTCAGCTCTACAATCATCTTTTTAAATAGAGACTGAATTTACCACAGAAGGTGTGTGAAATGTGGTATAGTCTCCAATGCTCAGGCATTGTACAAATTGCCAGTTTCATGACAAGATACCAGATAGTTGTTCACTGCCATTCCAATCTGTTCTTCACCTGATTCAGAATGATGAAAGCCTCTTATTGAGATTATATTTGGTTACACTACATGAAACTATGTAATCACTTTGATAGCTGTTTTCTGTAAATACCAAGTAGCATGTTGAAAGCTACCTTTGCTCTTGCAGACCAGCTGAAGACCAGCATATGATGTTCAGTGCAGAAGAAAATAGAAGAACTTAAATCTGCAATTCATTCCCTAGAAACGGGAAACTTCTCTGAAGAAAAAAATGTACACAAAAGATCAGCAATATACCAAAGCCAGGAAAAAATTGAATATATCCCTATAATTCAGAAGCCAAGTTTACCAACTATAAATCTGAAGTGAAATGCCTGGAAAACCACGCAGCAGACTTGTAGCTTTGACAGTGCTTTTCCCCACTTCTGATGTTTTAGCATCAGCAAGCACGTGGCACTGCTCAGATGCGCTGAATGAAAAATGGTGCCTCTCCCCTGTCATTTTTCCAGACAGTATGTTTTTTATTCAGACTTCTCCTAATCACTGTAGCCATGAATATCATGCACATGTTGTTCATTTTTAATTGTGGAATAAATCTTGAGCTCTGTATTCTCCACTTCTATTTAGTTACAAAACAACCAGAAGCAGAAATTGTGACAGCTGAGGCCAAAACTGCCCAAGATTTCGCTGGATTTTGCAGGCAGTCTCCCCTGTCCCACTGGATGGAAAGCCCTCCCAGTGAATTTTTTTCAGAGTCCAGCTGAGCTGTGCATACAGACTGAAAGGAGGGCATGCACTGTGCTCCCTCCAATGCCACTACCTGGGGCAATCACACCAGTAGTCCTCAGCCACCTCTGTCAGGAAGACTGAAATTTCTCCTTTTCCACCCAGTTCAGTCCTATTTCTTTTCTAGAATTTCATAGCCCCCTTTGTTTTAATGAATCCAGCAATGACTAAATCAGAATTCTTCCTCAGGTCCGTAAGAAGACCAGCCTGGAAACTAACCTTCTTTTCATTCCACTCAAAATCATTTATCTTCAGACAAGCCAAACCCTACACAACATTACCTGCTCCTACTTTACCCTCTGACACACCAAAGCCCATCTCTCAGGTATTTACAGCAGAGCACTACCTTTCCTATGCCACAATCCCCACAGCATGTTTTGATTATGTTTCACTGGGAATTCTGCACTGAAATCAGTGGCCAAACTTCTACACGTTCCTTAGTCATTCACAGTCTTCCACACTAACAGAGGGAAGGAAAATTAATGGAGAAGTGCTAAAAAGGCAGGTAGTTTCTGGTGATGGCATTCCATCTTCCCAAAACACTCTATCTCTTAGTTTTTTCTGTAAGTTAGGTGGTATAAAAGATCAAACATCAAGAACATTTCAACTCTTGCAAATCTTTCAGGTTTATAGTCAGGCTACACTCTTACAAAGTTCTCAAGGTAGTGCTGGAATTGTGTTACATTTTTTCATATTCTCCTGACTGCACAGACATTTATAAGGTCTAAAGACTTTCCTGGACTGATGAATTTTTCCAGGAACACCTGTATCTCAAAGCTGAAGAATAAACACTAAATTTGAAAAGCAAGTTGAATTTAAATGGAACTAGATTTTTTACAAAGCCTGAGAAGCACTTAACATTCTGATTTTACTGCTACACTCTTCTCAGAGCAACTTTGCCTTAGATTGTCATTACCAAATTCAGATACTAAACTAATTTTAATGATTAAGTTAAAAAGAGTCACTCAGGTATGTAATGGTTAGTCATAATTTCTAATATTTTGACTATACTTCAAGAGAGAAAAATGCACTTTTCTTACCATACCATCATAGATGAACCATACTCTTTGGCCTGAATGAGCCTAATTTAAACCACCATAATTAACTGTTTTACAAGTTATTTTCAAGATTCCTTTGGGGCAACCTATCCTGAAAGATGAAAGATGAAGACAGGCTTTCCAGCTAGGATTACAGAATCCAGATGCAAGAAGTCACATTACTCTGAACATCAGCTCAGCTATGTCATTTTTTTAGAGCACAAGGGGCAATGTTACCATTGGAAAAAATTATAACATCCCTTTGGAAGACTGACAGCCACAAAAAAAATGAAGCCCCATAAAAAATTCAGGGTTGTTTCTTGGTTTTGGTTTTTTTTTAATTTCTTAATAAGTAAAAATATTCTGAGTTTCCAGAATATAGATTTTATATCTTTTTTTTTCCTCTGAGATTTTTGTCAGAGGGGTGGGGGTGGCAGTTTGTTGTTTTTGTGGAGTTTTTTAAGAGCAAGATAGTTCCCTTGTTTTGTTTTGGACTCCTGCCAACTAACTCTTCCCAGCTCTTTTACCATTTGTTCTGCTAATTCAACAATACCCAGTAGGTGGCCTCAGTGTATAATGTATTTCTTCACTCATGTTTAGTAATTTTGCCTTGCTTTTCTCATTGCAACAATTTCATTTTAGTTAGGAATTTCCTGCTTTTGATCACTGATTTTCAATATTTTGTCATCAGCTAGATGTTAAGTACTAATTCTTTTAAACAGTACTCTTTCTCTGTTGGTGAAAAAAAAAGATCGTTCAATTCCTAGAGTGGAGCTAATGGTTTGGAAAAAAAAAAAAAAAAACAAGATCCATACGGTTCTGCTCTGGTTTAAAGATACTATCCATGTACTTCTTGATTCTCCCTTTACCTCACGGCTTCAACAAATGTTTTGTTTAGAGAATGTGACGTATTATCCGGGTCCAGACAGACGTACTCATACGGGCAGACAAACATAGCAGATCCTTTAAGTCTTCAGCTCTGCATCTTTCAAAGAGCTCTTGCTGACTGTTCTGGTTCTGCCATATCTTCATCTTCAGAACTCAATTAACTCTGTGGATACGCCAGCCCCACTTATGTACAAGGGTGTTACCTACAGTTGTCATCCTGCGGGAATGCCCTTTCTTATAAAGAGAGGGAAACTCTTTTGATGTGAAAAGTGTGAAATATGTTCTTAACCAATTGAAGAACTGAATTATCCTATTTCTTGGTTTAGTGGGAAACACTTCTTAGTTTCTTGATAAGCCAGACTACCTATCACTAGGATCACTGACACAAGGTATTTGCATCTTTTTGTATTTTCAAAAACCAGAACAAATTAAATGCAAGTATTTAAGACATATTCAAACTCACATATCTACTCATTATCACATAACAGGAAATTTTGAACTCTGCCAGTTAGTGGAGTCACTTCTACAGTATTTTATCTTGATCAGACTTTGTATGCATTCTACCTTGTAGTACATTGTGCAATAAATCCTATAACACAAGATCAGTTGTCATTTCTACACTGAAAGAAATACCTGTATATTTGTGAAACATTTCCCCATGAAGTATATTTGTCTAACATGGATCTCTCCAAAATTCCTAACCCTCTTTTTTGTAGACAGTTGACATGTAAACTCAGTCTTTGGCCATTGCCAGCAAGCTCATAAGACAGTCAGTCTTATAGTTTCCCTACCATAATGAGGTCTGAAACCAATTTGGCTAGGATCAAGGAAATATGAAGCCTCCAAATATTTCTGGAATTGCCTCACTATAAACTTTTTTTAAAAGGCAGATTGAAATGTCCTATAATAGATGTGACTGTCTGCACCAAGAAGCAGATATTTTTAGATTTACATTAACGAGGGCTTCCTAAGGAGAAGTAGGTGTGTGGTCCTATCATACCCTAACATCACTCTCATCTAAGCTTGGGATCTTCATTGCCCAAAAATGTGGCCTCCATACTGTCTTCACTTAAGACTTCATTTACATGGAGATGCTAAGGAAAATGTCTATTCAAGACAAATTAACTAGTCGACATACATAAGTGAAGCTTTATTACATTTTCATTCAGAAGAAAGGCAGTTTTATTTCACAGTAGGCTAAGATACAGTGACCTAAGTTACAATGAATGAGAGCATCCGCATAGAGGTTTAGTGGAACTTAGCATATGTGCATCACTTTACATCATTTTAACATTCCTGACTGTCCTAGTGCAGGCAAGTCCTAAGAAAACAACATTATCCAAAATGAAAACTTGTGTTTGCATTTGTTCCCTCCATAGCCTGCTCTGCTACCATGGAGACAGACAGCTCTGTCAGAATCTAGTAATCTCATTTTCAAAGAAACAAAAACATTCTTGGTGAAAGAGCCTGCAAAGCTATATTGGCACTAAATGTGATTTTGCACCCTTCAATGAAATCCCGCTTCATCACAAAAGGAAATAGAACTGTTCTCTGCCACCCTTGTTCTCTTCTCATCTCTTTCTATGAATGGTAATCAAACATTCTAATTTATAGATTGTTCCATGGGCAGCACAATTAATGGGTCCTGCACAGTGCTCCAGCACCACCATCACAATACCGCTGTCCCCTCTCTTGCATCCCTTCTGCTCCACAGTGCAACTCTTCCAAATCTTTCCCACCAAGGCAAGACCCTGCAATACCTTCAATCCACCTGTGCAGGCCTAGCACAGGCTACTTAGCTCATATCCTTGTTGTCTCCTCTCTACAGCTCAGTCTCGTCTCCATAGCTCCTGCCGGTTTGGCTGGGGACTGACTCAGATAGCACCTCACCAGATAGCACTGAAGGACAGGCCAAGCGTTGGCTGCCTCTCCGAGCAGGCACTGACTCAACTCTTCCTGCGTTTCCCTCAGTTCAACTCTCTTCTCTGCTACAACTCTTCACAAAAAAAAAAAAAAAAAAAAAAAAAAAAAAAGTATGGAAACCTAACTTCTATGCTGTTTTGCCAAATATTCCTGACTGGATTAACAGCGGGGCAGCCAAAAGACAGCCTCGTTAGCAATGTGTCATCATGGTCAGAAACCAGGCCTGTGAGACAAGGTTCCTGGGGTCTCAACCCATACTAAAAAACAGTTTTCCCTGTGATCTCCATGAAGAGACCTCATCTCACCCCTTGTTTCTTTGTCTGTGGAAGAGAAATGTGAAATAACTTATCAAAACTGATGGTGTTGGGAGATTAAGACACTGATTGTGCATTGGGAGACTGCTGTTCCTTAACACCAAAGAACAGAGTAGGTCTTCTGTATTTCAAGAACATGTCAAAATGAAGAAATTAAAACTGCCCCCAAGTGCTTGGAGATACTTGGTTTCTACGGGTATACTCTGAATACTGAACATAATTTAGAAGGAACTCTAACTATTTTAAAGACAGAAGTGACACATGGAAGTTATTTTCATGTTAGCTGGAGAGAAATTGAAGGAAATGTAAATTTAACCCTCAGACTGGGAAGGACACAACTGCAGCACATTCCACTTTCATGAGATTTAAATAAGCTTCCTCTTCACCACAGATGAGCAGGCAGAGCTTTCACAAGCAAGTGCAGTTCTCAGCTCTGTTCCTTCCAGAAGCTGCTGTCAGAAAATCTTGATCTCTTGTTTCTTATTTCCCTGGAGCATTGTATGGTTATACATGCTTTGGGTGACTATAGCGATCACAAGCTCTGGATTACCATACCCGTGTTGTGCATAAATTACTAAGGAACCACAGGCCTAAGCTCATCTTCCACCCAATGCACTGACCTATCCCGGCCAATGTAGTGATTTAACTATTGCATTCTCTGTTTAGATCAGACCTTGGTACAAATTCACTAGGCTGAACACAAAAAGAGTCTCAGCCTTCCCTTTCCAAAGAAAAATAATCAAGATAATCACCCCATTATAATGGGTCGCCTCCAGATGCAACACATCAGGTACCCCAGAACTACTGAACCCCAGATTAAACTGATATGTATGGTGTGTCCCCCAACAGAAAATGTGAGGTGGAAAGACCAGCTTTTTATGCACCTACAGCTTTGCTGCTCATAACAGTTCAATGGGAGTTAAACAGGGTGAGTTTGGAATGTTGCATGGCATAAGGATGAAGGGAGAGGTGAGCAGGAAGTGGAAAGGAAAGGGATATCCCCAATACTCTGTCAGGATTTGGCAATTAGACAAAATTTTTTATTTCCCTCACTGGCTCTAGCATATCAGAGCTATTTCAAAGTATGACCAGTAGCCCTGTTCCACTGCAGAGAGGTGTACAGGGAGAGGAATGATCAGACTGGGAGCACATGACAAGCATGTAGTGTCATTCAAACTTTTGAAGCCAGGTAGTAACAAGTTAAGATACACACCTACACCACCTAAGTTTTGCTCACTTGCAGCAACTGTAGTTTAATTAACACAAATATATTTTGCCCGTGAAGATTATAGATACTGTTCTAGAATCAAGGTTCCAACACTGATTCCACCTCGTTGCTAAATCGAAGCATATTGTTTACATGAGATGTATTAAACTGAATCATAGAATCTATGATCTGAATCATAGAATCTTCTGACAGCAGCTTCAGTTTAATACGTCTTATGTAAATCAGAGATTCTATGATTTACATAGAATCTATGATTTACATGAGACGTATTAAACTGAAGCATCCCCCACAGCTGTGCATTCAGACTTTTAGTATGGCACCAGAATTAACCCTGTTAAATTTTACAACTGTTTATTTTATTCTCAGCCACGTAACTGTTACACATTACATCTTCATGGGTCTACCATGGGTCCTCACAACTCCCTCTTCCCTGTACATCAGCAGCCCTTACAAGACCACAGGAACCTACCACTTGACACATGGTATAAAACTTGGCTTTGGCCATTCTAGATCCCTTAGGGAATCTCTCTTGTCTTCTTTTAACTAAACAAGTGGGGTGGATCATCTCATGCCCCAATAACAGCTTTCTCAAGCTGCTCCACCAAATCCCCTAATCCCTCAATTCAGCATCATCTAAAGATGAGGACACAGCTGGATACCAGCAGCCAACTCCTAGTGATTATTGCTCATTCCAGAAGGCAGAGCTACGGTTGGATCAGCACATACATTGATTCCTGAATCTGCTTCTCAGAGATCATCCTGAAAGAGCACGAGACATCACAGAGCAATTCTGGCAATGTGTTAACACATTTTTCTCCAATGAAACTGTCAGGATTATTGAGCTAATGACCAAGCCTTTTAAATCACAAGCTCACCCACTTCCCTCTCACCCTTCTACATGCAGTCCTCTCTTTCCTCATCTGTCCATTCCATTCAGAAAAATTGAGACAGTTTATCTCTCATGAGCCTTTAATGCGCTGCTGGCCCTGTTTTTCTGGTTTAAGAGCTTATGCATGGTGTTCTTGTTTGCTGAAAACTTAGTCATAAGCCTAACAAGCTTGTACTTTACCTATGAAAACAATTCTGAAGAGTACAAAATATGTTTGGGGTTTTTTTATATAAAGAAAAATATAAATGTATTTGAAACTGATGTGGAATATTGGAAAATAATGTCCTGCAAAGGCTATAGCCACTTCCAGTTTTGACCTGGAACTTTATTTCTAAGTGTTGCAAAATACGCAAAGAGAAATCTGAACAGACATGGAGAAATGGGAGAAGTTTTAATGGATACCTTTGCCATTCAGTTTGTGAAACTGTAATGTGCTTGTGCTCCAGACTTGTTAAACAAAAAAAAAAAAAAAAAAAGAAACACCTAGTACTACGCTCTTGTCTTTGTGTGAAAAATGAAAGCCCCTAAACGTCGCATTTTCACGGTCATTAAAAAAAAAGAACAGAACCACAGCAAGGATATAAGTTCAAGTATTACAACAACACAGAGTGTAGGACATGTATGACTATGTGGATAACAAAAAAGGAAAATAAATGTAAAATGTAAAATCTAACATTTTACTTGAATCACCAACAGAAAGATAACCTGTAAGGGAAGAATGTCTTCTCTTCCTAGCACACCGAAGTCTCAGAGAAGGTGTGCAACCCCAATAGATGTGAACACAAACTTAGGACTAGAGGAGCACTACCTTGGGAAGGAATCCTTCTTCTCTCCCTTTAACAAGAGTATAAAGTTTTTTTACAGGTGTATCTGTACAAGGTGATTGAATACACTCTGTTATTAAACTACATTGACCTATATGAGATAAATAAACCTATTTACAGCACCAAATAGATACTGTTTCAAATTTAGATAGCATATTGACTTATGCCCATAGTGAGCTCCAGTTAATATTCTAGTTCCTATCCTTCTCATCTCTGATGTCTACCATTCATCTCCAGTTCCATCAGGCCTTGAGAGATGACCACCAGCAACTGGAACTGTGGTGCTGAACACAGCATGAAGACAATCTTGTCTGCTCCATTTCGCACATGTTTAATTGGACAAACATGAAAGCCCAGGACTTCCTTATTACATTTGTCCCATTTTTCTTTGTAATAAACCAAATTAAAGTATCATGTTACTATGTAACACATATCTTGGTGTGTACCTTTTGCTGTAGTTGCTCTAGGCCCTAAACAAATGAAGGAATTGCATCATTACATCTATGCAGGAGGTGTCAGAATGCACAAGATGAAGTTCACAGGGTATACTGATAAGAAAGAAATGGGAGAAACCAAATGAAAGTGGAAATTTGATGCAGGGACTTTCTGCAAAGGTACACCAGAGACAAGATACTAATGCAGATACAAGGAGGACTAATTAGTCTGGGTATTACACCTGAAAACCAGACAGTGCTGGCTCAGCTGTTCAGGGTAGACAACTGCTGGCTCACCTGCTCAAGAAGCCACAAGCCCTTCACTACATAGTTTTTCATTGAAGATTTCACAGTTGTAGGAGATTTAGCCATATTATTAAAATTACACAAAGAGGAAATTCCTCTATGCTAGTACCAATATATCTTCTTTAAAATTAGATTGCTTTGTGAAACATATTAACCTATCAAATCTGAAACCCGTGTACTGCACTTCATACATTCAATGGTGTCCAGGTTTAGAAATTTTAGAGACAGTTAACGTAACAGAGTATGTCTAACTATGTAGGGATTAGATTAAAACTACACTTTCCAGTGTAATTCTTCATTCCCTGACTTCCAACAGAGAAGTAAAAGAAGAAAGACAGGAGGAGAGGAGAGGAGAGGAGAGGAGAGGAGAGGAGAGGAGAGGAGAGAGAGGAGAGGAGAGGAGAGGAGAGGAGAGGAGAGGAGAGGAGAGGAGAGGAGAGGAGAGGAGAGGAGAGGAGAGGAGAGGAGAGGAGAGGAGAGGAGAGGAGAGGAGAGGAGAGGAGAGGAGAGGAGAGGAGAGGAGAGGAGAGGAGAGGAGAAAAATCAGTTGGAATTATCTAGTCCAACTGCCTGACCAGTTCAGGGCTGATCAAAAGTTAAATTATTAAGGGCATTGTCCAAATGCCTCCTAAACACTGACAGGACTACCTCTCCAGCCGTGAAATGCTGAAATGTTGTTTCTTTGCATGAAATGTGATTCATTTGTGGCCTTCTGTGACTCCAGCCAGTGTATGCCGTTAAAAGACAGGCATAGGTAATTTCCAGCAACACCTAATGACCATCACCTCTACAAACAGCCAGTGCATCTGAGCTAGGGCACTCAGAAAGGTTTTGTTTTGTTTTATTTTTTATCACAGGGCCATCACGAAATAATGTTCAGTATTATAAATTTTGATAGGGAATGTGTTAAATGCTTCTGAGGAAAAGTTTAAAAGATGGGAGAGCTTTACAGTGTTTACACTTCAGTTTTCCACATGGCAAAGGAAGTTTGCCAAACACAAAGGAGGTTTACAGGGAAGTACATGAAATAAAAGCCAGTGGGACACCTGAGCACTCTGAAGGCAGGATAAGTATTTGGCAGATGAAGAAACACATGTCTGTTTCTCCTACAAAAAAAAACCCAAAAAAGCCACTGGGTGAATTGTTCTTGAGCACTTTGCCTCCTACTCAAATTTCAGTCATGCTTCATTACCTTTCAGTAAGTTAGTGTGTAACTTAATGGTTGGCATCATTCAGGGCACCACCCTCCAAGTGCCAAGGAAAAGAAGGCAAGGAGGACTGGTGTCAGTTAAAGGTTGCTGCTGCAACTCCTCCTCCTCCTCAGTAGCCTATTCAGGTCCATGCAGCAGAAGGCTCTCTCATACTGCAGTCTTGACCTGTTTAAGTCAGGCTGACAAACCACGTTCCTATGTATTTTATTATCCCAGCTTTGACTACCTCTTGTCCTCCTGTCACCGTTTTCCAGACCTAAGAGGAGGAATAAAGAAAGAATCAGATCTTGTGGATCATTAAGAATGCAGTCTCCTTTCTTATATCCCTGACAATTAAGAGGTTCTCTGGCTTTGCTGTATTGGGAACTGATCTGCCCGCAGCCTTTCATAATTGGCTACACGCTTCATTGTCCGGATATTCAAATGTCTGCGTAACCTCCTCTGTGGAAAGTCTTTCCTTAGATTTCCGAGGTCAATGGGGAGTGACAGACACAGATAACCACTTTAGGATGGGACTGGGAAGTAAAGGATTGATTTTCAGCATTTAAAAAGATGAAATAAAAACAGTTGAAGGGACACCAAGGGGAAAAAGAATAAAACAGTGGTCATCTAGCTGAGTAGGAAGGGCTGTTGACTTTGGGAGTGTTGAAGGTGCAATGCACACAAAGGGAGTGGTGAGAATCTGTCCTTGAGCCCCATGTGGAAGGGGAGATGCTTCGAGACTTCTAGAATTACAACACGGTAGAAGATATGGACTGGCTAGGGATTTCCAAACTGTTTTAACTGGAAGTAGACAGGATTCTGCTACAGAACGAGGGACTGTAATCCATTTCTGATGGATTCTGAAAGGCTGCAGTGAACACAAGGCAACCCAGGAACTGCTGATGATTTAAACCTTACACACCACAGATGTGGAGAAAGAGGTGCCAGGCCTGGCAGGTCCGCTTGTAATGTGGCCCGTAACGTTTACTCTCAGCATCGTGGAATCACGGGGCAGAAACCTGCTCACACGTAAGCACCCAGGTGCTTTCCCCACTCATGGAAATACCATCATTGGGGCACACCTAAGCTCAGAGAGAACACTTTGGGACCCACATTACAGTTCCAGATGCCTACGGCTTTTTCACGTGCCAATGCTTAACTGCCAGCACTGACGCACTTCATCCGCCCTCAGGTTACGAGACCGAGCAGGACCCAGCCGCCGCCTCCGAGGCGAGACCGGCAAGGTGCCATTTTGTGGCACAAAAGGCCCCGGACGCCTCCACGCCGCTCTCCGCCGGGCCGCCCCGGCTCCGCCCGCCCTCCCGGCGCGCAGGCTCGGCCGCTCAAGGCGGGCACGCAAGCAGCGAGGGCCTGGGCCCGCCGGACGCCCGCCGGCACGGCTGCCCGCGTCCCGCCCGCGGCGGCACTACAGCTCCCAGCAGCCCCGGGCGGGGGAACGGCCGCCGCGGGGACTGCCGGGAGGGCCGTTACCGGCAGCGCGCGTTCCAACGGTCGCCCGTGAGGGGAGTGGCGGGGGAGGGGGGGTGTGAGTGTCTGTTGGTGCGTTGAGAGGGACGCAGTCGGCGCTAACCGGTGCCCGTGGGCGCCTGCCGCTGCCGGTGTCGGCGGGCTACCCGCGGTAGCCTCAGTGCTCATTGCGTAGGGGATCGCGAAGTGGGTTGAGAGGGGCCGGTGGGCGACGTGGGCGGGGGCTCGGGCCCGTTCCTGCGCCGCCCGTTTTCCCAACGGCATCAGCGGCTTTGGTGCGCCGGAGGAAGGAAGGGCATTTGTTGGAATTACTTTTTTTTTGTAATTTTTTTTTTTTCGATACGCGCAAACCTAAAGGAAGCCCAACAGCCTCAAAGCAGCAAGGCTGCTTACTCAGCGCCGGTTCCTGGCGAGGCCAGTAACGGCAGCGCCGGTGGGCGCCGAGGCGGTTTCCAGATGGCTCCCAGGTGGCTGCACTGGGGAAGCAGCTCCTTCCTTTTGAGGGCAGCGGTACTATAGAGAGAGACGTAAGAAAGAATTTATTAAGTTTATGATCTCTGTCACGACTTCACAGACATCCTGAAAGGGAACGGCCATTGTGAGCGCGTGCCGTCGGCGAGATGCGTTGCCGTTGCTGTGCTGCGTTTATGGGCATTTGTTCCAAATGAAACATTCAGGCCCTGGGAGTCAAATGCTGTGTCTGTGCGCCCCTTTACGGGGACTTGCAGCAGACACTTGTCGGCTTCTTGCATGACCTGAGATCAGCAGATACGTCGCGCATCTTTCTCGTGGCTTTTTGGTCTTTTCTAGGAAAGACCAGGATCAGGAGGTTGGTAGCTGGGCCCTCTCTTTGGCAATACCTTCCTCACTACTGTTTGTTTACCCAGTGTTAAGTCCAACATGAAAAGAACCGCTGTAAACAAGCCAGACAAAACCATACCCACGAGTATTTGGGAGTGCAAAGAAACAAGTGAGGATAATACGAAAGTAACTGAATCTTCAAACCTGAGGATTTGTTTTGGTTGCTTCTAACTGAAAACTTTTGGGACAACACTTCACAAGCTGGTCTGTGGATTTGCCTTGCACAGAAAGTTAGTAGATCACTGTTTTCTTTCCAAAAGTTTGTATGGCCTTCTTAATATATTTTTCCACCTCTGCAGAAACATAGAAGTTTTCTAGTGGGGCTGCATGTCCCCACATGGCAAATTTAAACCCAGTGAGATTTACCTGTGTCATTATGCTATGTGTGATCCACAGGTGACACAATTCATGGATTGCAGTTTAAAATGCAGCAGATAATCCACATTGTTTCCCAATTCAGTGATACCTCTAATAATCACTTCTGACTACACAGTATAAATATTATGTGCCTATATTGTAATGCCTATGAAGGCAGGTAAGTCAGATAAAACGCTGAGACTACTAATACTCACAAGCTGAAGACATGCACTTTACATACAAAAGGTCTTTTGTGGGTAAATTAACACACCCACAGTGCAAAAGGCAGAAAAGCAACATTTCCATAGTTATTCAGAAGCTGCTGTAATGTACGAGCACATCAGCTGCATTTGCTGCATTTATCCGTCGTGACCATTAAAACACAAAACCATTTTCTGTGGCTTTGGAAGTCCCTGCACTGAATGTCTGGACGCACTGGGGAAATAGTACTTGTACGCTTTCCCTGTTCTTACATCATTTTCCTAAGTATGTGCTGCTGGTTACCTGAGAAGTAAAATACTAGGTTAAATAGATGTTTTGTCTAATACAGTATGGCTGTTCTTCCGTAAAGAACTATTTTACAGGCAGTGCTGTGTAGCTACATGAATCAGTTGTGTTGGATCAGCTATGTAATTTAGCTTTCTGAAATGAAGTGCTTCTTTCTTTAAACTACTGCTCTGAACAGTAAGATCATTCTCCACAATCACATTATAAAGTGTCAAACACTCATACATAACTTAGCTGACTGCTAAAGCTCTAAAAAAGGGCTTCTAGTAGGCAATTACTAGAAACGATGGTTATGGGTATGTATTTGTTTTATAAACAACTTTCATAAAAGAGTTACAATTTGCTGCAGGAAAATAGGTCTGATTTCCAGGACTAAGGGGGGTGCAGAGGGAAAGGGTAATTTCTTTTCTACCCTGTGTAACCTGAGGATGACATTCACTTGTTATCACCTACTTGTTTATTGTGAGAAACTGAATAATCGTTTGCTTCATCCATGTCATTAGAGAGTTTCTATTTCTCTGTCACACCCCTCTCTCTCAGCTCCCTTCCAAGCTGTTGAAATGTCCCTTAAGCAAAAGCTGTTACATACTGTAACCAGCTGTATCACTCTTCTGCATACCTACCAATTTCTACTGGATCCTTTCTGAGATGGGCAGAAGATGCAGGGGAATTAGTCTTCACTCAGCACTGAAGATGTGAATGCACTATGGATTTAAGTCATGGCATGATTATTGCTTTCTATTTTCTTACCCATTTCTTCCCCGAAAAACTATTACTTCATTTCACATGTTCCTCTAACCTTCTCCTCAATACGCCAAGAGCTCTTTCCCTAATTCAGAAATTATCACTTTGGGTTTAAAAAACAAGCGTTTCTGTCAGCCTGACAGATTTTGAAACAAAGTCCAGTCTAAAACCAGGTTCAATGGTCATGCTTTGTCCAAGAGTAATTTTCAGGGGATGAGAATGAGGCTGAGGAAAATCATGTTAGTAGAACTATCTTTCAACCATAGGAAGTTAAATGGGCAACAATGAAGCTTTTAAAAAATATTTTTATTTAGCCTTGAGCTATGGAATTAACACAGTATAGATTTCAAGTCTAGTAGAGAGAAATATTTCGGGAATTAAATAAGCAATAGGAAATACAGACATTTCAGAAAAATATAAGGAACCTACTTCATATTTAGATAGATGAAAAGGGCCATAGTGAGTGCTGAGATCATATCCTGTATTCAAAAGTAACCAAAAGAAAAGCAGAAAAAAGTTCTGCCTCTAATACTGAGCTGATTTCATAGGATTCTCTGTAGGTGAGGTTTCCCGCTTAGCTAGCTAATGTCTGGGGGAAAAAACCAAAACCAAAACCAAAAAAACCCCACAAAAGTCCAAATCTCCTGTGGATATTCAGTCAGCTGTTGGGAAAAAAAAAAAGTTATATTTGAGCATTGTTTTTCTAGGATTTCTAGTATAAAATACAATGAAAGATACAGGGCTACAAAAGTAGAGATAAGCTTTTTCCTCAGGGTTAGCTGAGAGTAAAGATCTCCTGGACAGGTTTCGTCTCTTCACAGACTTTACTGAGATTTTGTTATCCTATCACTTTGCGTTGCTGTGGTATCCCGTGCACCAGCCCTTTGTCACCTAACAACACAATGCTCGGTTTCATGCATAAAGAGCCAGGTATTGCATTAAAATCAGAGCTTAAGTGTGACAACACTGACTTCTAAAAATACGAATGTTATATATATTACACAAAGATACAAGTTTATTGTAGGAAAAATGTATTAACAAATGTAGTGGGTGCATTTCAAACAAATGTGAGCAAATTGATGTAACAAAATCATCAAAGTGTAAATATAGTAACATACACCAAATGTACTACAACTTACAAAAGGATTGGGAAACGTCTAAAAGAGCTGGACAGGATTTTTTTTTCCTCTGCTTTTAGATTTGAAACATTTTTTTCCTTATCCTCTCTTTCTAACCCACAGAGCGCTGCATAGGCGAACAGCCTTGTTAGTACTCAGGACCTCCAAGCCCTAAATCCAAATTATCTCCAGTTTAAATCAGAATGTTACATCATGAAAACAGCAGCTTTCACGGTGTGTAGTATCATGTGTACCATGGAGGTACATCCAGAACCACCCGGTGGAAATCAGGCCAGCACACCCTTATCTTCTTTTGGGGAGCTGTTCGACTTAAACTATTGCATGGACCATAGAAATCCAAATCTGTAGATGTGGGAGAGTGACATTTAAGTTTGAACCAAGCCTGGCAAAGCAAAGGTGATTTAAGCTCTAGTTCCTCAGATACCAGCTGAATCACTCAGGAAGTAGCAGGTTTGCGGCTCTTCCGAGGTAACCAGGGGAACACAGTGAAACTTTGTCTAAGCCAGCACACTCCTATAAATACTTCATGATCAATGTTCATTAATTTACATGTTCTCTGACAAAATGCTTTCACCAACATTTTTACGTGTGGATTTTCCGTGCAGCTGAAGACCCTAATAACTTTGAAATTATCGAGAAAAAGGCAAGTTAAAGTCCATAAGCACCAATGTTGGGATTCCACAAATAGCAGAGACTCAAGGGTTAATGTTACTGCAGCTAGTGTACAATACCACAGACATAAAAGTCAATATAAAAATATCAGCAGTTTTTCCCTTCATAGCATTTTTCTTCACTTTACAGACCAACAATTAATGCAGAGAAATGTGGCAGCCCTTACTCCTCTCACAGCCATTTGCAGCATTTATCTCAACTTCTGAGAAATATACAAGAAGCCAAAATCAACCATGACAAGATGTGCAAGTATGTTCTGGCTTTCGCAAGGCTTCATTGAGGAACAGAGGGTACTTTTCGTCTTGCTGATAGGCACTTACTGCAGAATAGCCAAATAAACTCATGCTTAAGAATTGCATGGTGCAGAGCTAGAAACTCCCATCTCCTCAAGGCCTATAAAATACAAAGTAATGAAAGGACAAGGGAGCATAGAACCATAGAATCATTCAGGTTGGAAAAGACCCCTGGAATCACCAAGTCCAACCATTAACCCTACTCTACAAAGCTCACCCCTAAACCATTCTCCCAACACCACATCTAAATGACCTTTAAACACATCCAGGGCTGGTGACTCAACCAATTCCCTGGGCAGCCTATTCCAATGTCTGACTACTCTTTCTGTGAAAATTTTTTTCCCAATGTCCAGTCTAAATCTACCCTGTTGCAGTTTGAAGCCATTCCCTCTTGTTCTATCGCTAATTACCTGTGAGAAGAGACCAGCACCAACCTCTCTACAATGTCCTTTCAGGTAGTTGTAGAGAGTGATGAGGTCTCCCCTCAGCCTCCTCTTCTTCAGACTAAACAGCCCCAGCTCCTTCAGTCATTCTTCATGAGATTTATTCTCCAGGCCCTTCACCAGCTTCGTTGCCCTCCTCTGCATTCACTCCAGCACCTCGAGATCTCTCTTGTATTGAGGTGCCCAAAACTGAACACAATACTCAAGGTGTGGCCTCACCAGTGCCGAGTACAGGGGGACAATCACCTCCCTACTCCTGCTGGTCACACTATTTCTAATACAAGCCAGGATGCCATTGGCATTCTTGGCCACCTGGGCACACTGCTGGCTCATATTTAGCCACTTGTCGGTTAGAACCCCCAGGTCCCTTTCTGCCAGGCAGCTTTCCAGCCACACTTCCCCAAGCCTGTAGCGTTGCATGGGGTTGTTGTGGCCCAAGTGCAGGACCTGGCACTTGGCCTTGTTGAAGCTCATTCCATTAACATTGGCCCACTGATTCAATCTGTCCAAGTCTCTCTGTAGGGCCTCCCCACTCTCATGCAGATCAACACTCCCACCTAGCTTGGTGTCATCTGCAAACTTACTGATGATACACTTTATGTCCTTATCAAGATCACCAAGATGTTAAACAGAAATGGTCCTAACACTGAGCCCTGAGGAACACCAGGCAAAGGATGTACTTCCTTTTTTTATGGTAGTTTACAGTGATACAAGTATGGAATGAGGCTGAACACTCAAAAATTTAGTGGCTGCATGTTACAGAAGTGTACTAGACTGTGCTAAAAGTTCTGCACTCAATTTATCATTTAAAACAAGACAAAAAGCAACAGAATTTGAGAAGGAAAAGCAGAGAAATTAAGACCAGGCAAAGAGTAATTATTTCTTTGTTTTCTTCTCCCCCTTATCATTTACCTCCACCTGCAGCCGCTACGAATGTCCAAGGCTGCCCCAACTTCCCGTCAGGGCACAGAACTGCAAGCCCAGATGAAGTGTCATCACAACCTCACCTAGAGTCTTCCCTCCAGTGCATGGAGGTTTAAATTAGTTCTTTGGTTTGTTATGCCCTGCTGTTTCCATCCCATGTTCTCCTCCAATCCCACCCACTGCTTTCATATACACTCAATTAATTAAAACCTTGTGCTTTTTTCAGTTAGCTGGCTATCAGCCTTGATGCCTCGTTTCCCAAACATCACTACAGACCTCAGATCTCTTTTGCTAGTTTTGCTTCCCTGCTGTGTCTCTAATTTTTCCATGTGAGAAGTTTTGCCTTACTCTTTATTAGGAAAGAATTTTTCCAAGTCCCAAATGTAAGAAGCTGCCTCGCTCTGTTTACTATTCTGTATACTGTTCATCATTTTATTATTATGAATAATGTATTTTTTTATCAACTTATCCCTTTAAATCCCTCCTGACACCCTGTAGACATCTGTATTGTGGATGATGTTATAGCCCAAACTCCCCAAACTACACACAAACAGTTTTTTCCCCCGTGGTAAAAGGAGATAAATCTCTTGTGGGCCACTTCCTCCTGCAGTACAAGTAGGTTCTCTTAAAAGTAGAAATAATGTAAGGAATATATACCATGGGCACATAGAGGAGCATGCAAAAACAGTGAGCAAAGAGCTACATGGCAGCAATCTCTTTGCAGCTATGGCAGGCTACTGATTATCTGTGTTTGTTGTGCATCACAGTTAAGAGTTCGTGCATTTGCAGATAAAATGCTAGTGAGGGATCAGAAAACATGACACTACTAGACAAGGCCATGATTTATAACACCATTTGGAAACATACATAATATTTGAGTATATGCTTTAACACTTTGCAAATTACTTGCACCTTTTCTTTCATTCCTTTTGCTGTTCTGCATAAAGTGGGTCAGCTCTGGAGGCAGGCAAGAGCTCAGCCAATGCTGCCTGCTTACGTGAGCAAGCCCTCAGATGCCACAGCATGTTTGGGATCGACAGACTGAGTATTTCCACACCCAGATCGGAGTCTGCCAATTCCATGCCCACTGCAGGGATAATAAAGTTCAGCATCCTTGGCAAACACGACTTCGAAGAGGTGATGCTGCTGCTGCTATCCACTTTTGTATTGTGGGCCAGGGTAGGTATCAGCGAGACCAGATATCTATATGCTGTGCCAGCTTGTTCAGCATGACTTAGAGCTCTGCAGATTTGATAACGAAATTATAACCAGGTATCTGAGATGTCCTCTTGGGAGGCAGAAAATGTGGGTTTAGGTCCTTCAGACCATCAGTTGTCATAACCCTGCTATAACAGAGCCTGGCATCCATTTCCATGACTGAGGAGCATACACCACTTTTACCATCAACAAACACCAGTTACTCCTCAGAGCTGCTGTAGTCACTTACATCCACAAGGAATAACTGGACTTTGGCATTAGAGGACTTACATAACAGGCATGCCCATCTGGGCAAAGAACATAATTTCAGACACACCCCTGCCTGTAACACTACCTGTTACCAAGGTTAGAGGCTTCTGCTCATGCCACACTCGTCCTACAGGAGCTCCGATTGAGCTAGTGTTGTTTTGTGGGCCTTCACTCCTCTTCCCACACAATCCTCTGCATTGTGTGGGCACACGGTAAATTTGATCATGGAGCTGGCCCAGATGAAAAAGCAAACCCCAAATATTTTCTTGCAGGGTTTTACCCATCAGTTCTGGTGTTCACCACACTGCAGTAAAAGGCTGAGGGAATGAAAGACAAAACATCAGGGTCTGACAACGATCATCGTACTGTAAACAAACACAGCTTAACAGGCTGTGGACTCCTGCCATCTGAGCATCCAGTGGCTAAGTCATGTGCTGGCATGTTCTTCTGATCAGGACTTGTTCCTTTGTTCACTTGATTTGCAAGGGATAGAAGCATGAGATTCACTGCACCAAGCTGCTGGTTATAGTTGCTATGCAGTTAGTAAACACCTCGAACCAATGCTCCACAGCATTTCTCACCCTCACTAAACAGGACTTGGCACTCTTCCCAGATGTAGTGAGTGGAGCACCAGTGGGTAATAGTTTGTCACTTCTACAATCCCAGTATTTTCAATCTGCTGATATAGGGAATTAGAATTCAATAAATTCCTGTTAGAGGGTAAATATGACTCAAAGGAAGTGCATATGGTAAACAAAAATTCAGAATGCGACTGAGTCTTCTGTGTTCAGGATGATGATCCTTCCTTTTGACTGGAATCCCTTTTGCCCCAGCTGTTTTTCTTCTGCTGGAATAAGAAGAAAAAGCAGTGTTTGCCCTGCTTCCGTCATGGGCACCATGGGAGACATCTGACTTCTGTTAGCGAGGACATTAGTTCTCAAACTAAGACCCACTCCTGTCTGGGCAGTTGCAATCTGTGACTAAGGACAAGTTTGCTGCGATTGCACTGTTGGACCTGCAATTGCCAAAGCAGCTGCTGGAAGCTTATTAGGATTCTACAAGTTTCACAGGAGGCGTATAGCATGAATTACAGTATATAGGCACCAGTGGTATTGCCTGTACTTTTTTCCCTACTTCTTGCCAGTTAAAAGAAAGCAGAAAGACCAGACTATTTACAGGCATATTACACCATTCCACTTCAACAGCTGGGGTAGAAGGAGGATAATTAACGCTTCAATATAAAAACATTTGTCACATTTTGAGTGCTCTGATAGAGGTAATATAAAATATTAGAGAGCTTTTAAGAGAATATGGCTCCAACAGCATGTCACGTTGTTGTTGGTTTCTATTATTCTAAAGCGAGGACGAACATCCTAGTCACCAGGCAGCTGCATTTATCCAGCTTAGACCAATGCTTATTTTCTATTTGCTCTATACTACTTTGTTGCAACACATCCATAATCAAGATTAAACAGTGGTGAAAACGTAATAAACGTAATAAAGGTCAACGTAATAAACAATCTACCATAGATTCACGTGAAGCATAAATAAGCAATTTAGTGTATTGGGTATACTGGGGTGCCCCTCTCTACCCAACAACAAATACCAAGAGCTTTCTGGAAATTAAGGCAGGCCAAAAACACATCAATTTTCTACAGCAATATATTATAGCAATACAGTAAACTACCTGCTTGAGCAGGAGAGCTGGACCAGATGACCTCCAGAGGTCCCTTCCAGCCTCAACCATTCTGTGAGTCTGAAGCATACAATGATTGTTGCAAGCAGTTTAATGGTGAACATCAGAAAGGAAATGATAGAAGCCAGACAGATTTCCTTTTTTATCAGTGCTTTGTTCTCATTAAAGAATATTTACAGCACAACTTCTAGAGAGAGAATGAAATATGAGTTACAGGTGTTAAGAAATTACTTTTAGCCAGTGATGGCTCCAACATTGTGCCCAGTTACTATAGGCATGGAAGAGAAGATTAAAATACTTACATTTCATTTTGCAATGCTTATAGACTACCAGAAGAAACTGAAGCAGTACACTCAGGGAAACCATCACAAATGCCATTTTCCTCTGGTACTTACTATTAACTACATCAACAAGTTCATCATATGGGACATATTACATTCAAATTATTGTTGTGTGTGAAAAGGAAACATTATATGCCAAATGATGAATTTATTGTTAGCGTATATGAAATCTTAATCTGAAATTGTTGCTACTCCGCAACTTCTGATTAGTAACACCCAACTGGTCCAGCACACAGCAGCCCAGAAATCATGGCCTTGAGAACTCACTATATTTCACACCAATACAGCAATCCCTAGGAAGCTCAGGGTTACCAGACTGCTTGAGAAGGAAGAAAATTCCAAGATCATCCTTCTCCTAAAAACAAGCAAGATATCCCCATGATTGATAATATACTCCACCCAGCAAGATCCTAAAACACTGGCAAGTTGCTGTAATCACATCCCTCCTGCAGGTTGAAGCCAGTAACTTTATGATTCAGAGACAGCAAAAGAGAGAGCATAACATCAGAGCAAAAATGGCACGTGCTCCTAGCAATTTTAACAGTATTATGGAGACTATTCGTAACAGGATTTTCTTGCGTAAAACTTATTTGGCCAAATAATAACTCTTTAATGATGCTTAAAATTACAGTGACACTAGGACTAAGTTCTGCATTTTACATAAAAAGTGCTTCCTTTTCAGCCATTACAAGAATTTGAGTGTAACATGTTCACGGAGAAGGCACGCAGCTCTTCTGTGAGCCCCCTAACATTTTTGTGGGCAGTCATTCTGTGCAAATATTTTGTGAGGGACTCTCCACCATAATCATGGAACACCAGGAACACGGTTGCCATGTACCTATGGTCCTAGTAAGTACATTCCTTAAAACATAACAATAAATTCTTGACTTCCCATATAAGGTGTGCCTCTTTTCATCCATCCATAACAAGATTTTGAGTGCAAGAGATGGCTTAATTTCAACCAAAGGATGATGCAAATGCTAATTACTTGACAAAAGCTAATGTTCTCATGAGGGTGTGCTTCTGCAATCAGTTCAGCTTTGGATTCTCTCTTTTCACCATGAACTATCAACAATGGCTTCTTCCTTAATTTAAAGGAGATTACTATTAAAACATCAAGTGTATTAGCAATCAGGCTAAACCACTTCATGGCCTATGGCTATGGACTATAACTTCTGGCCCCTAAACCCGATAGCCCATCAGGAAGATGGAACTAAAATCTATATATACCGTATTAACTAACTCAAAAATGCAGTAACTACAATAAAACCTCTAAGAGAAAGACACTAAAAAATTTTAATGGGGGGGGGAAAGAAAAAAAGGAAAACGGGGAGCATGGAGCAAATCAGACACCAAAGCAGAAGCTAGTAATACAAAAGCTTGTAAGGAACTTTTGTCTGTGTAGTTGTAAACAGGCTCTCAGAAGTATTGACATACACAGTGTGGATTTAAGACAATTTCATCTTTGTTACCTTACAGGCAAGATGGGAAGAATGAGAAGGAAAAGGAGAGAGCTAGGTCTATTCTGGCAGTAGTTTTCTGTTTGCTTCCTAATACTCTGCTTTATTGCATTTCTAGTAAAAAGAAAAAAAAAAAAAGGGAAAACCGTACATCATATACTCACTTCATCTGCAGTAGGCTGCAATTATCAGAAAGGAATTTAAAACAAACAAAAGAACTCCTTTCGTGACAATACCAGCAGCTCCAAACATATCGTATCCATTACACCACCCTGATCGTTTTTGCACAGTTTTCTTGTGCCTTTCTTACATTCCCTCCTTTCTCTTGCATTACTTTGCTCTTGACTCTGTAAACTGTACGGGAAAAAGCTTCTTGTTCCACCTTTCTAAGTGATCTACTGCACTGTCATTGTGGCCCACAATGGAACCTCCTAAGTCTTAATTAGCAAAAATCAGAAATAAGCCATACTGAACTTTGACCATTTAACAGCCTTGAAAAGAGGCAAGAAATCAATAGAGAATTACAACTGTGGAATAAGCATACAAGGAAAACCAATAATCTACACATACATGACTGGTAACAATAATTTGCAACTGCAAATAAGTATTTATAACTCACTTATAACAGGAACTAGCATTAACAGAATGATCTGAAAACTGCAACATTTCATCATCATAAAATAAACATATATGAATTCTTGCAGATACTGTCTTATAAGCCATCCCACATCTATACAGTAGTTAAAATTGTACATAAAAAAAAAGAAAGTAGACTGATTCAAAAGAAAAAGCAGAGTTCGTTAGAACAGTAATTACAGCCAAAAAGCTTCCTGTGTAAGATCGTCACTCAGTAACACATCATACACAGCGTGTTTTAAGAACAGGTGTAGTTTTGAATTTCACATGCTTTTTTTCATATCTCATAACAGTTCAAGAATGAATGTAAATAATTTAAAGGCATGTGTTAGTTTTCATAAAATTTAACATGCAAAAAATAAAAAAGAATCATATACACATAATGTAAAATCCTTGATTCAAGAACTCGCTCTTTGCCACGTGCTTATGCCGTGAATGATAACAAAAGCTTCTACGCAACAACAAAAACATCATTCCTAGAGTGCAAGGCTTTTTTCTTTCCAGAAAATAATCTATGTACACATAAATATGCATTTTTCAGTTGCACATTCCCCAAAGACAAGAGAGAGAAAGTAGTCTTATAATTGCCTGAACTCTAAACAGAACTTGGGATGATTTTTATATTTCAATACATTGTTGCACAGTTGAAAACATATAGAGTTCCCTCTCTATTTTGTCCAAGTTTCCTGCTAATATCAGCTACATGGCACAAAAACGTATTACCAAGTTAAGGTTAATAAAGTGAAATAAGCAAGTGAAATCAACTTGGCAAACAGAAAACTCACCTGGTAAAACAGCAATACAGCTGCACTGCCTCACCTCAGTAAAAAATAGCTACGGGGTAGTGGTACACTTACATTGCAGAAATAATACCGACAAGCAAAAGTGAAAGTATTTACGAAGTTCGTCAAATTTGTTCTTATGACTTGAACGACCTTGGGTTCCTTTGAAAACATCGAGCACGATGTTACACAAAACAACGCCAGTCCCAGTTCTGCACTCCTGGGATTTTGCCAGCATTCAAGAAATGGCCCAGAAATAATGTGTGGCAAGAGGGAGATATCCTCGTCTAATACAAATTAGGGTAGTTCCATTTCTGAATTTGAATTAAGAACCATGATTCCCCTTAGGTCTTCTCTGAGCCCAAACTATGGAAGACACTAATTTGACACTCTTAAAAAAGGGATTCTTTACCTTAAGGCTAATTTTAACCCTTCATCATATAAAGCAGTATACTCAAGATATTTGGCGAGTTTTATGTCAGCAAGTTTTACTCCACGGGTTTACTACTTGCAGGAAATCTTTGTATCAAATGGGGAAAGGAGCCTGGTCTTCCACTTAATAGCCTCCAATTCCAATCATAAGGTCAGTCTCAATGTTAAATATTATTTTCCAAATACTACTGTAAAGCATATATTTTATTTAAACCTTTTTCAAAATTAAATTATTGGGGTTTTTGTTTGAGGTTTGGAGTGGTTTTTTTTACACTTCCTTGTTTTGAGTGAGCCACTGTAAACAATACAGTCCACAAAAAGAAAGCAGCAGCCAAACACAAATTTCGTCAGTATCACTGTTTGGCTATCATTAGCCTCCTGAACTTACTGTATCAATACTGTCCTGGTTGCCCTGGTCATTGCCAATGTGCCAGTACAGGTTGGGGACTGCCCTGCTGGAGAGCAGCGCAGGTGAAAGGGACCTGGGGGTTCTAGTGGACAGCAGGACAACCATGAGCCAGCAATGTGCCCTCGTGGCCAAGAAGGCCAATGGCATCCTGGGATGTATTAGAAGGGGAGTAGCAAGTAGGTCAAGAGAGGTCCTCCTGCCCCTCTACTCTGCCCTGGTGAGGCCACATCTGGAATATTGTGTCCAGTTCTGGGCCCCTCAGTTCAAGAAGGACAGGGAGCTACTTGAGAGAGTCCAGCGTAGAGCCACAAAGATGGTGAAGGGAGTGGAGCATCTCCCTTATGAGGAAAGGCTGGAGGAGCTGGGTCTCTTTAGCTTGGAGAAGAGGAGGCTGAGGGGTGACCTCATTAATGTTTATAAATATGTCAAGGGGGAATGTCAGGAGGATGGAGCCAGGCTCTTTTCAGCGGCGTCCACTGACAAGACAAGGGGCAATGGGTGGAAGCTGGAACACAGGAGGTTCCAGAAAAATATGAGGAAAAACTTTTTTACTGTGAGGGTGACCGAGCACTGGAACAGGCTGCCCAGGGAGGTTGTGGAATCTCCTTCTCTTGAGACATTCAAAACCCGCCTGGACGCGTTCCTGTGCGCTCTAGTGTAGGTGATCCTGCTCTGGCAGGGGGGTTGGACTAGATGATCTTTAAGGTCCCTTCCAACCTTTAACATTCTGTGATTCTGTGATTGTTTCATGGCCAGCCCAGCCCTAACCTTTAACAAAAACAATAACATGTTAACTCCCACTAAAATATCCTAATGCAGAAGTTGATTTCTCTTCTGTGAATAGCTCTTGAGAGTGCAGCAGGATCTAGACAAGAGCCTAGACACTGACCCAAAACTGTGTACTTAAAAGGAAAGACCATTTGACCTCTTTCAACAATACTTTAAGTAAGATGTGCAAAGGAAGCAAGAAAATGATTTATTGAAACAGCATGGTACCTTTCAACCCCCTGCTCTTTTTACCTATGGGAAGTCATTTGTTCCAAGGCAAGCAATCAAGTAAAGCAACCTGCTCTGAGTGTCCTCTCCACCCTTTCTCCTTGGAAGTGTTTGTGCAGAGGGATTTCTCAAAAATTCTTGGGAGATTACTAGATGAACTGGCAGGGTTGATAGGCTTGAGAAATGGGCCAGTGCAAACTGCATGAGCTTCAACAAGTCAAAATGCAAGGTACTCCACCTGGGTCGGGCCAATGCTAGGCACAAATACAAACTAGGCACAGAGTGGGTTAAGAGTAGCCCTGAAGAGAAGGATTTGGGGGTGTTGATAGACAAGAAGCTCAACATGAGCCGGCAGTGCGCTCATGCAGCCCAGAAGGCCAACCATGTCCTGGGATGTATCAGGAGAAGTGTAGCCAGCAGGTCAAGAGAGGTGATTCTCCCCCTTTACTCTGCTCTTGTGAGACCCCACCTCGAATACTGCGTCCAGTTCTGGTGTCCCCACCATAAGAGAGACATAGATCTGTTGGAGTGTGTTCAGAGGAGGGCCACAAAGGGCTGGAGCACCTCTGCTGTGAGGACAGGCTGAGAGAGCTGGGATTGTTCAGCCTCGGGAAGAGAGGGACCTAATAGCTGCCTTCCAATACCTGAAGGGAACCTACAGGAAGGCTGGGGAGGGACTTTTGACAAGAGCGTCCACTGACAGGACAAGGGGAAATGGGTTTAAATTGAAGGAGAATAGATTTAGATTAGATCTTAGGAAAAAATTCTTCAGTACGAGGGTGGCAAGACTTTGGAATAAATTGCCCAGAGACGTTGTGGCTGCCCCCTCCCTGGAGGTGTTCAAGGCCAAGCTGGACAGAGCCTTGAGCAGCCTGATCTAGTTGAGAGGCGTCCCTGCCTGTGACAGGGAGGTTGGATTAGATGATCCCTCAGGTCCCTTCCAGCCTAGGCCATTCTATGATTCTATGGTTTTAAAGCTGCCTAAAGGACCTTACATAACGAATTGTTGTATATTAAATCAAGTATTTCATAAGCATTTCCTTAACTCATCAGACAAAAACAACATTGAGAAAAGTGTTGTTTACTTCTGTAGGACAGCAATACAAACAAACCAATTGGAAAGGAGGCACGTTAATAATCTCAGCACCAAGAAAATACCCTTAGTCGTATTTTTTTCCAGTGGTACTAAGCATCCTCCCCTCATGTGGACTTCCCTTGAAGCTGTAAATATTCAGCAACTTACAGTTTTGGAGTTCTGCTGCCTAAGGACGAGCGTACTTTTTTTTTTAAAAAAAAAACAAAAAAAAAACCCAAAAAACCTCCACAACAATGCTGCTCTATCTATAGCAGTAAATACAGAGCACTTCACCGAACTAGCAAACTCAAGACTATTCTGACTGCAGCTAGACCTGGAGCCTCGTTCTCTCCCTTGACAGGGCATCGCCTTGGCAGGGCCACCGTCTCCCCGGTGACACCCTTTCCACCCAGCACAGCTTCACGCCGGGTTTGGCCCAACAGGCCCGGTGACCTCCTCACACCCAAGCGTACCCTCAGGTGCGGGTCTCTTTACACGGAGCGACAACCACCCCGAGTGGAGCGACTTTTTCACAGGCGCTTCCCTAAACCCTTCCTACACACCCCCATAGGTTTCCCCAAACTTGCCCCGCAGGCAACAACGGCGTCCATCCACCACCCCCACCCCCCCCGCCCCGCCCCAGGACCGCCCCTCCAGCAGCCACCGCCGCTTCCCTGCCCTCCCCGCAGCCCACCCAGGCCGGCTCCTGCAGCAGCACCAAAACGCGGTTCTAGGCGCACCGCACGAAATCCCCCTTCTCTCCGTCGACCCCCTCTCCGACAGAAGCTATTTCTTCCCTCGCAAAAATCTCAAGGATGTCACAAATACCGCTTTTTTTATGAAACGAAACTAAGGGTGAAGCGCAGAGGAGCAGCTCCCGCAGCCCCAGTCCAATAAGTCGCTCCATCCTCAGAGCCCTTCAGCTCTCAGCGAGGAGCTACGGCAGACCGAGCTCCCCCACCGAGCACCGCGGGTCACATCTGCTCACCGCCGGACCCGGAGGGTGAACTCCATTCCACCCGCTCTCCCTGCCCGGCTGGAGCTCACCCTCCGGCCGGCAGCTGCGAGTCAAGAACAGCCGGCGCAGCAGCCCCAGAACCCGCCTCCCCCCGGACACCGAGCGCGAAACCCTTCCGCCCCGCCCCCGGGCATCCGGTCAGCCCCCCCGTATAAAACACCGCCCGCCTCTCTGCGTTCAGTCTCCGTTGCCGTGTGTCACGGGCGAGGTGGTCGGGACGCGCCAGGCGGGCGGAGGTAGCCGTGCCCGCGGGGGTCCCGGTGGTGCTGCGTGATGGGCGCGCCTTGCGGAATGGGGCAGGGTGCGCGGCTGCTTGGCCGGGGGAGCTGCGTCTCCAGCGCCTCCCCTCGCCCCTGCGGGGAGCGGAGGATGCATCGGAGGGAAGGGGGATGCGGCGGCGGGTCCTGGGGAGGCGGGCCTGAGAGCGGGCGGTGGGTTGTTCGCCGCGGCTGAAAACTGTCGGTGTGTTGGGCTGGTGTTTTAGTGATGCTAACTGGGCGGGCAGACGCGGTGTGCCAGGTGAGAGTGAAGCTGTCCAGCGGCTTCCGGGTGGTGAGAAAGGAATTGCTGCATCGCAGTCCTTGGGCTGGCCTGGCTACAGCACTGCTATGGTTTGGTTTGATTTTGGTTTGGGTTGGGTTTTTTTGGGGGGGAGTGTCATAGCCCTCCACATGCGGTGAGCAAATTCATGTGTGCCAAACCCTGCTTAGGTGATTACTAGCAGAAGCCAGCCTCAATTCCACACTTATGTTCCACACTTATGTTCCATGAGCACTGACAGTCTGCAAGAGACCAATACCACATGTACCAACAGGTCTGTGCTGGCAAAGTTGTCTGCCCTTGAAGAGAAATCTGTCTGACAAGCCATTGTAAAACCTCTGGTGCTTCACTACAGAATGAAAGGCCTCCACACTTATGTTTATGTGGATGTAGGTGTATTAAAAAACAATACGTGGCATCAGAAGAGATATGAGATCGTAGGTGTGTCAAAAGTACCCTTGATTAATTCACCTAAGTAGATGCCTGCTCACTTTAGTTGAGCAGCCAAAATCAGCCAGGTGTGTTGGCCAAGTTAGTTACCTGTAGGGATATGCTTGGTTACGGTAGCTGGTGTAATTAGCAGTACTAATGCAATGAGTGAGAATGGAGGACTCTTGGATCAGTCAAAGCTGGGTTAGGCAAGAGACTATGTGGCCATCACGTACTTCACGCAGAGTTGGTGTTCGAGCAGAAAGTCTCTTGTGGTCTGTGTGCCTAAAACAACTCTACTTCTCTAAGACCTAATGTGCCTTTGTCCTATGCAAACCTAATACATGATTACAAGGATGGGTAGTGATAGGACAAGGGGCAATGATTTTAGGCAGGGTAGATTTAGACTAGATATTAGGAAGAAGGTCTTTACAGTGAGGGTGGTGAAACACTGGAACAGGTTGACCAGAGGCTCCATCCTTGGAGAACTCAGAGTCAGGCTTGGTGGGGCTCTGAGCAATCTGATCTAGGTAAAGATGTCCCTGCTCACTGCAGAGGGGTTGGACGATGACCTTTAAAGGTTCCTTCCAGCTCAATGCATTCTATGATTGGTTTACTTAATAAATTACTAATGTAATTACTAAACTGGGTTTAGATCAAATTGTGTATTGCCTCTCTTGTTTTTCCATAGGGATTAACAGTAATATCCTTACCTACTCCAGAGATACCAATCTCTTCCTCTGCAAATGGAGGATGTTGAGTGCATAAAGTTAGTGTAATCAAGTGAAATTCAGCAACTGCAGTTATTTTAAAAGCTTGTTGCTTCTGTTTTAGACCCAGCAAAGAACTTGTATTTCTAAAAACTTGCTGGCATTTTGGCGAATGTGAATTTAATAACACTTTTCCTGTATAACTCTGGTTTTGCTTACATCTGTAGTAGCTTTATCGCTGTGAGAGCCTACTACAGGAGATGCCAGTATTAGCTCTAGAAAAATGTTCCTGTGCTGTTTTAATATTTCTTCCATTTCTTACCTCTGCCTTACATCTGTGCCAGAACCTCTGCACGCATTTTGTCCCATTTTAAAGGGAGCAAAGGATAGAAAGCATTCACTGTATGGCTCTTCTTTTTCAGAAGGAGGAACTTGTTTCTCTGCATACAATGTTTTTGATGAATATTTTTCTGTTACTACAATAGTTTTAAGGATTGTTAATGTTTCTGCCAGAAAACTTTCTGAAATGACTTGCTGTGTTTTGGCAATGGCCTATCCCTTTTCAGGACTGGCAGTGTTTTCCCACGTACAAAACCTGAGACTCATGGTAACGTGTATGTCCACATGCTAAATATCGTGAACTTTGCTCAGAGTAGTAGAGAGCTAAGTAACTTATCTCTTGGCAGTTGTCAAACATGATTACCTATATGCGCAGATAGCAGTGTTACCCAAGAGATACGGCCAAACCGGGCATGTTGTGCTGAAGGTTGAAGAGCCAGTGTGCTCTACTTTTAGCCAAGAAGGAAGACATTAATCCTTTATACTGTAGTTAGTCAAAGATTAAAACCCTCCTTGAACAAGGGTGCATTTCTTGCATAGCATTTGTATACTGGGAAATCGACAGCACTCAAGGACTTGAATGCAGGCTCCGTGTCGGCATCACTGCGATGAGTTCAGACTGTGAAGTTAAACACGTGCTTGAGATGGTGTGACTTGAGCCTGTGACATTTGCTTAATGCAGGAAGGTGAAGAGAAGAAAGTCAACATTTCTGCAATGTGTTTGTAAACAGAACACTCTGCTCATTTGCAAAACCAGGCTCTCCTCAATAATGATTGTACTGGTAGTTGAAAAGCCTAGTGATGACAACCACTAAATTACCTGGTGTGTTTTGGAGATTTATAAGCATACAGGGTTCTGAAGCTCGCTATCCTGACAGTTTTTCAGAGTTGAGACTGTGACTTGGTCTGCACATGCTTTCTTGATAACAAGGAGTGCCTACAAAGCAAAAAAGCTGTGGTCCTAGAAGGAGATTTTTTTTCTAACCTAAAGCTTGTGATCACTAAAGTTGTTTTTTCAAGCAGGAAGTTTTCATTTATAATTGCAATGCATTTCATAGAATTGTTTAGGTTGGAAAAGACCTTTAAGATCGTTGAGTCCAACTGTTCTTTTTATTGTTTGGGTTTTTTAATTTAACATTTTAAAAATGTAACTGAAGGAAGAATTTAATACAATTACAGTATTTACAATTCCGCACACTAAAAACCAAAACAAAGTTAGGGTTTTTTTAGGAGTGATAAAAACAGCCCAGTCTCCTCTCTGAATTGGCCTTTAGCTATCAGAATTTACCAAAAAAAAAAACTTTTACAAGGGGCAATGTTACTAGAATTTTCTTCATTTGAATCTAGAACTGAAAACAGTGCCAGTGACTGAACAGTCCCTAATGACTTTTCAAATAGCAAATTTATCCAGTGATGCAGGGCAAAATTCTTGGGACAAGAAAACAGGGGAAGGGACTCTGGGACAGAGTCCTGTGAAATGGACACTGAAGTTTGCATCAGCCTGTTCTGTTTTGCCTGAGCTCAGAGACGAATTTCACTCCCCTCTTCCCTTGACATGAGGAAAACAGCCCCCAAGGCCGTCTTCCGCCAGGAGGGTAGATGAAGGGTGCAAAGTGTAGGCACAGAAAGGGAACACAGACGAAAGGAGACAGAAATGATGGTAACTGTGAAGCAGCACGTTTGGGGTCCAGCTGGGAAGAAAACAGAGGCACTTCAGGTGTCACACACACTCACACCCAAACCACAACTGAAATTTTGCTGAAGGTGTGAGCAGTTTGGAGTAGGCTGAGCTGTCCCCTCTTCATTCATACAAGATCTGACTTTGGTACCATCCAGTTAACAGATGGCAAAATACTTAACTGCCTGAAAATGACAGGTGGAGGAGCAATATCATCACAAGTAAATGAGAAAAAGGCAGGTGATGCAAGAGCTTAACTGTGCCAAAGGGAGACTGAAAGGTACCGTTGTGCATCCTGGTGGAACTGACGTTTTGGACTGTCACCAGTCAAGCGTGTGGAGCCTGGACTTGTAAGAGCCCTCTCTGGACCTCAGACTGCTCACAGACTGCCAAGAATGGCTTGTTAGGTTTCAGCCTTTCAGCACAGCCACCCTCGGGGCTAATAGGAGATAAATGTGCTTGAGGTGCTCAAGAGGCAGCTATTGCTATATTGATTCTAGTTTTTGAGTCCACATTATGTCAGAGCAAAGATGGAAACACACGATGTGAGGGGTGTGGAATTTCAAATGAGTTGAGTTTCCTTCTTCAGCTAAATTTTAAATTGTGTGCTGCATTCTGGAGGAGAATAAGAACAACCTGGAAATGATACAGAAACAGGATGAATAGGTCAGACATGCAGATATAAGCCTATATATTGTTTTGTTTGTTTGTTTGGTTTTTTTTAAATAACACTCAGATGCCAGCTCAAGAAAATATTTAGAATGCACCTGAAAATGCTTTTCGATTTGGAAAGGTTGATGTTTGTGTTTTTTTCTCTTAATGGTTTATTCTATCTGGTAAACATTTTCTTTTATCAGGTATCTGAAGAAATAGCCTCAGGATGAACTTCTTTGTGGAAACATTGAGATTCATTGGACTTTGTGTTTATTACTTGCTGGAGTCACTAGTGTTCTTGATTGTGCCTAGACGGAAGAAGAATGTTAGTGGTGAAATAGTATTAATAACAGGAGCGGGAAGTGGCATTGGAAGACACTTATCTTTAAAGTTTGCCAGCCTCGGAGCCACACTGGTTCTCTGGGACATTAATCAAGAGGGGCTCAAGGAGACGAGCAGACTGGCCAGTGAAAATGGAGCGGCGAGAGTGCAGTCTTATGTCTGTGACTGTAGCAAAAGGCAGGATATCTACAGAGTAGCTGATCAGGTAAAGTATCTTATTTGTGGCTTTGACAGTATTCTAAGATGAGTTCATGTGCTGTGTATGAACTATATTAAGTTTTAGTGACTTCAGAGAAACACATTAAAGTTAATTTATTCAGAGTGTGTACTTCATGTGCTACTATTTCAAGAATACTTTTTTTTTTTAGAGTTGACTTGGTACTTCTATTCCCTTAAAAATAAAAAGACCTGCTTCTCTTTTTCAGTAGCTTATTTCAGTTGGGTAGTTTCTCATTCATTCAACTACTGAGCAAGCATTTACTGGAGAAGTAGGAAAATCAATTTATTGAATCTAAAGCAATATTTCAAGTTGTGGCAGCCCATTGTCAAAAATAAACCATACATTGTAAAAAGACCATACATTGTAAAAAGGAATTAACTGGTTAAGCAATTTTAAAATAATTCCATGGCTGAGAACTTGCTTTGTCAGAATTAGTAAGTGTATCTTGAAGTCTTAAGTATGTATTTCTTTCCTTTCTGAAGAGCTTTGTAAATATAGCATGCGTTTAGGTATTTTGGGCAGAGAATTGTCAAAAGCTAGAACTGCTTAACAGTTTCCATTATAACAACCTGTTCTCAACTGTTGGACTAGAAAGTTTCCGCAGTGGGCGTTTTCCTGAGGATGAGTTCTTAAAAATAAAAATCATCTGTCTTCAGGAACATCAGGTAGCTGAAATAAAGTTCCTCTCCTTGGTGCTGCTCTAGCCTTCTGCATTTTTCTGTCTGTGCAAAGTTGCTAGAACGAGCCTTCTGATAGGTGAAACTTGTGCATGACTTGCAGCTTGTTAGAGGCTGGTACTACTGGTTTTGTGTTCTGGCAATGCTGAACACCCTTGCTTCCCCTTGCAGCTCAGTTAGACCAGCTGAGCCGCACATCTGCTGTCCCCACAGAGCAGCTGCGCATGTCATGCTGAAGGCGTGTAACTGTGCTTCCCGCTGAGCTGGGAGGAGTGGAGGAGGGAGTATTGTAGTGTGAAGGACACTGGAATGAAGAAGATGGAAACTGACCTTCAGTTTTGAGGGCTCAAGGGCTAGCACTTCAGTCCTACGGAGAAAAGCAGTAGTAGAGCCTTTCTGACCAAATATAAAAAGGAGAAGAGGGTATAGATATGCGTGTGACAGTTTAGTCATGATAAAAACAGAGGTAGACAGGAGTGAAGAAGTGGTAAGAGGGTCTTGGTGCATGATTCCTTGCTTATAGTCTTCTGACAGCAGTTCCCTAACAGCTAATCCACTAATAATCCTTCTGCTGATCCACACAGAAGAAAATACCCTGCTACTGTTATTTCAGAAGCATCACATCCTGCTGACGACTGATGTAGAACCACGCTGATGACTTTCCCATCTTATTAGTGGCAAAAAAACTTTAGTATCAGTTAGTGTTTGGTGCCACTGTTTACTTATTGTGGTGTAGTAGACTTTGGCTCATAGACTTCGGTTCAGTGTCAGCCTTTGTGCGATGAGGCAGCAGAGTTCCAGGTTTATTGGGGTTTTTTTTTGGTTTGTTTTTTTCTCCCCCCCACGGTGATTCAGCTTCATTCAATGACTCTGAGTTTTGCAAGACTGTAGCAAATTAAATTCATTCAGACAGGGAAGGATATGGTTGAAAACCTTGTGCCCGGTAAAACAATCTCAAAGCAAAAATGAATTATATGTGAACCTGAGATACCTGTGTCTGATACTTCATCAGAGACCAGGAAGTAATCACTTCAGTAGGAGGAAAACCAAAAAGCCCTGCACATGTGGTGTGCATGCTCCTTTCTTGTAGCAACAGGATGAAGGACTACTTTGGGCTATCAAGAGCTGTAGCTTAAAATTTATTTCTAATGTTCCTGTTCCAGAAGTACCCAACCTCAAAAGGAATGTGACCTTTTCTGACCTGCCCCTCCCTCTCTGAAATTCAGCAGAACTTTAAGACTCTAGGATTGTGAAAAAAGTAACTTTATGGTTCTTGATCCTCTACTTGTAGGATTATAGTAGCCTTTTCCTCATTATGTTGTAAAACTGCACCTGAGCTCACATTTACTCCCAGGATTTCTCTTCTGTGGTACTTTTTTGCTTCTCCGCTGTTTTGTTGTTTTTCTTTTTCTTGCCTATTAGTCAAGATGCCAGTTTGCAGCCAGTTTTCCACTTTTCTGAGAATCCTCCTTCTGGTGCTGAGGAGCAGCAGTAAAAGCACGTTTGCTGGTGGCGTTTCATGCTGCCTATAAAGCATCCAGTGCTTTCTTCTGCCTCTTGTCGACAATTATATGGAGGGCTAATGGTTCTTGGAAAGTAGACACTTGGGGATGCTGTTTGGGAGCCATGGGAATTGCTCACTACTGAACTTCAATATAAAAGCATAAATATAAATGCAGAAACAAACATGAAATAATGTTTATACCAGGAAAAGATACTTACCCAGATCAGCTGTTTGCATAATGCTTGCCTTACCTGGGCCTCGAACAAGCACCTGGAATATGCGGCTCTGCACTGCATAAAGGAAGAGGTTTAGAGCTCTGGAAAGGTGATACTATCTTGCCCCTCTCTTTTTGCCCCCTCGCCATCCCCTCAAAAAACAAACAAGCAAACAAAAACCTAGGGAAGAGGCTTGGTGAAGTTCTTCTGTACTTGGGCTCAAAGCAGAGTGTGGAAGCCTGGGCTGAGCATGTCCCCTTTCATGCACAGGGGAGATCTGAGGAGCCGGGAATTAGAACAGTCAATTTGCGGAGAAGAGAGCTGCCGCATCTAGTTTGTAGGGAAATGGCATGAACAGAGATCTTGTAAAGCTGGAATTATTTGTCTCAGTCGTAAGAAGACACTCGAATCTTCTCTGAATTCCTTCCCAAGTGTTAATGTATTTTGTAAGACTGAGTAGACACAGGTGGTAAAGGAAGAGGTTGTTTAGGTTTTCTCCACTATCATGAAATGGAATGACCACAGTTCTGTTTTTATTTCCCTTCTCCCATTTAACCTGAATGACCCAAGCACCAAGTTACCAACTGTACGTATCACATCCCCACCTCTGTCTTTTGTTTGCATAAGAGAAACATGACCACTTAATCAGGTATTTATTTGCTCCAGAGGGTAGATTTGGACTGTTGGTCCAAGCTTCCAGAACTGCTAGATCATCTGACATGAGGCAGTATTAAAGCATCATTTACTAATGATTGATGTCTCTAAATGCATCCTATTTTAACTTGTGCTGAAGAGTGCATACTCAGATTGGTGACAAGAACAACTTGTCTGAGTCCACCTGTGTAGATCATACGGCACTGGTTCAGAAATATTTGTTACATGAGAGCTCTTTGAGAGGAGAATACACAGGCAAGAACGTGTGAGCAGTGGCTGAGGTGGAGGTGGGCTCTGGCTCTAAGCTCAGCTCTAAAAAGGCATCAGGTGAGAAGGTGCAAGAACCTGAGGTGTTTGCACCAGTAGCAAGCATAAGTTCCATGTAGCTGAAATGTCCAATATATCTACTTCTTGTGTTTTCATGTATAAAAATTGGAAACTATGTTTTGTATTTATTGCATGATATCTTGAGGCTTCTTGTTTTAGGTTAAAAAAGAAGTTGGTGACGTTACCATCCTCATCAACAATGCTGGTATTGTAACTGGGAAGAGTTTTATTGAATCTCCAGATTCACTTCTGGAAAAAAGCATGCAAGTGAATACAATGGCACACTTCTGGGTAATACCTGTACTTTGCATATACATCCTTTTAACATGTTTTCATTGTTAATTTTGCCCTTTTGGAATTGAGGCGAATACTCAAGGATATATAGCACCTTGTAAGTCTAGTCAGATATTATACAGGAAATTATTTTATATACCTGGGAGCCTGTAAAATAAAAAAAAAACACCAAACAAAACAATGGAAGAATGTATCCTGTGGGAACTTCTATGTGGGTAGGTGGAAACAAAATTGCTTCAAGTTTAGAAATGCTCTTAAGAACTGAAGCTTACCATCTGCTAAATTCTGAAACTAGTATTATGTTATAATCCCTCAATAATAATTGACATGAAGCAGGGCCAGCCTAAAAGTTGCTGCTCTAGTAACAGAAGTGTTTGGTTCTGTTAAGTGTTCTAGTTGCTTTGTGGTTATGATAGTTTCACTAAGAAATACCACATGTTCAGACAGTGTTCTTAACTGTGAGAATTTATTTAAAAAACAAGACCTTCAAAATGTTATAGATGTAAGTTAGTAAAATGTTTTGTTGCAACTCTGCCTTACATTGCAGACTTACAAAGCCTTCCTCCCAGCAATGATGGCCTCTAACCATGGACACTTGGTTAGTATTGCAAGCACAGCAGGACTGACAGGAGTCAGTTGTCTTTCAGGTAGTATATTAAAGCTAATGTTCATTTACAGACAATTAGTTTGGTTTAAACTCTGCAATCAATACTTATGGAAAAAAAAAAAATCCCAATTTTTACCTTCTGCGTCTTTGCATATAAGTAAAACAAATGGTTATACTTTCAAACCAGCTGAATTTAGACAGGCCATTCCTTTCAAAAGAGTATTCCAGTTGCTCAGCAAAGTTGTGAAATGGGTTTTTCTGCCAAGGTAGTTAGAGGATCTAGGAGCCATATACAACTTTGGAAACTGAGAACTTCAGTGTTGTTAATCTGCAGGTGTTTGGTTGGGAAGAGGCCGCTTTTTTTTTTATTTATTATTACTTCTTTCTTTGTAAGCGTGTTCTCAAGCTAAGAAGAGTCCCATACAGGTTTCCCTAACTTGAACCACTACTAAAATCCAGGTGTGGTACAAGAGATGGGTGCACCATCTCATTTTGCATTTTCTTTCTTTCAGACATGTATTCAGAAGTACCCATACAGTGGTGGAAAGAAAATGTTGAGATTAGGGCAAACTTAGAAGGCATTTCTGGAAAACATATGCAAAGGGAGAGGAAAATAAAATCAGGTGACATAACAGTAAAAGAAATCTAGCTTCAAGGCAGTGATAATGAAGACAAGTTGAGTTTCAAGTCGAAACTGCATTAGAGAGTCTTGAAAGCTTGAGTCTGCATAAGAAGCTAGTGTTGGGATTTAAAGATAATGTCTAGTATGAAAAGATAATTTCATTTGCTATTGAGAGTGAAAAGGTGATAGCATAGATGTGATGAGGAAACCCTCTGTCTACCAGTCTAGAACAACAGTCAATTTTGGCGAGGAAAAGTTAAGGAGTGCATTGCATCAAAAGCAAAGTTTATTAGTAATCTAATCCTGAAAACAGTTCCTACTCCATTGTAAAGTATGTTATTATTGTACAGTAATTTCCTGCAGGCACTGTGTATATATAATTTCTATACTGTAGTGCTGCTGTTGTATACTGTAAAAAAAAAAACAACCAAAAAACAAACAAAAGACCCCACCCCAAAACAACAAAAAATAACCCCCCCAAAACACCTAACCAACCTTTGGCTAGTGTACTTACTAGAGCATAGTTTTGTCCCTGTTCTCTGTGAAATTGTTACTGTTCCTGTGTAATTGTTGAGTGGTAGGACTCACTGAACTTATTTCCTAAAGTTTAATTAGTAAATTTAAAATGTTTAACTGCAATTAATGTTTTATTTATTCTACAGATTACTGTGCAAGTAAATTTGCAGCAATTGGTTTTGCAGAGTCAATTGATTCTGAGATGAGAAGTCTGGGAATGACTGGTGTGAAAACCACAACTGTATGTCCTTACTTGATAAACACAGGAATGTTTGATGGCTGTAGAACCAAGTGAGTAAACTCTTGTGAGGTATTTATGTAACTTGCACATTTAGCATGTTCCATACTCTTATTTCCTTTATGAAAATCTTGAGCTACGCATTTCTGTGTTATTTTAGGGCCTCAGATGGGTGTTAACAATGCTGTCCAGTGACTGGGCAAACCAAATGGCAGAGTTCTCAGTACTTCACTATTCGTTTAAGCTGAAATGTGGAATTTAATTGGTGTCCTTTCCTCTGCAGAAGCCAAATGTCTCAGTTATCCTCTGGTTTCTAAATCCCCATTCACCTGAAATCAGTGGCATAGCTTTGCACGGTATGCTTGTATAATGGAAAACTATAGGAGCTGTATAAAAGCCTAATGTGTCTTAATATGAGGACTATGTGGATTTATCCTATGAGAGAGCATACAGAGAGAAAATAACAATGTCGATTCACTAACATAATGATGGTGCTATTGTTCACAGGATTTGTGGTATTTATTTCTTTAGCTGAGTAACTGCAAAATCGAGACTTACTTTGAGTAAAATGTGAATCCAAAGCAGTTTGTATTATAGTAAGAAATGTCTTCTCTTCCAGGTGGCCAACTCTGCTTCCCGTTCTGGAGCCAGAGTATGTGGCTGAGAAGATAATCACTGCTATTCGGCAGGACCGAGAATTATTGTTCATACCACGCAGTTTTTATTTTTTATTTCCTTTTAAAAGGTAAGTTACACCTTTCCTTCTTCTGTCTCTTCTGTCCAGGGATGTTTCAACTGTATGTTTGACTGAAAGTGCAAGCCAGGCTACTCTGGGCTGTAGAGAGTGGGCCTGCTCCTCAGTAACTGCATATCTGGTGTCCTGCCTCCAGCATTAGGGCACTTCTAACTGTTGCAAGCCAGGCTGGGAAATTGATGTGTCAGCCCGAGTTATTACTCAGGCTGTAGTGTAATGGATATTTTGAGAGGACCAGCAGTACTATATTCTAGGCAGTATACTGTCTTTGCCAGTATTAGCCAGGTAAAACTAGTTATGATAAAACTGCATAACTCTTCTGATGTCTGTGTTTTTTTTGTTTTCAACTCCCTTACTTTACAGCATTATGCCAGTGAAAGTAACTGCTCTTATTGCAGACTACTTGGGAAACCTTGATTTTATGACTTACTTCAAAGGTCGAGCAAAGAGGGACTGAAAAAGCACAAAATTCTCAGACCAGCAACTCTGAAGTGGACCTTGTTAAAAGTGGTGGTGGGAAAAGTCCTGCTTCTCTAGTAGCTGTGGACTTAAGGTGCCTCACCTCTCATTACTAGCAGTTTTTAAGATTGCTTTTTAATTCGCTTGTAATCAAAAGCTTTCACTCAAACTATTTCTTTTTAATCCAGTGAACTGTTTTCTTTTCACCTTATGGAAGTATATTAATTGAAATTATTTCCTTTGGTTATGTCTGTTATAATGCCTTAAACATGATCCTGCATCACAAAACTAATAATTGGCAACTTTGAGGGGAGAAGGGACTGAGAAACCACATATATTTGGCAGGGAGCCAGGAAAGCCTCTAGTGGACCTGACTTCTCTGAACCATAAAGAGGGGCTTTACTGCTGATGCCATCACCATTCCCTGCAAGGCTGAAGAATTCAAGAGTTTCCTGAAACAACAGATCTGAATTTCTACAAATGGAAGCTTTGTGAAATGAAAATATGTGCTTTGCTGGTACAAAACCAATGAAATACATGAATTTTTGGAGATCATGATCTTGGTACTCACAGATGGCTATGGATGTTGGGGCAGGGAGGGGCAAGGATGTAAATTATGCATTTGTGCTGCTAACCTACTTAATGCCTAATTTATTTTAAAAGCCTAATATCAGGAGTGCAACTGTGTAGTAGAACTCTTATCTTCTAAGTGCAATATTTTAAAAACTATGTTAAATTTTTGTCTCCTAAGCAGAATAAACTTATACTTATAAAACATAAGTCTGCCAGTCTAGGTGGGCTATCAAACATCTTGCCAAGTAAGAAAATAAGCTACCAGAAGTGAAGATATTGCACTGTATAATCAGGGCTTCTCAGGACTATTTCAGAAAGGAATGATGCTGATAGAACTGGAGTGAATGGCATCATTACAGCCATGGCTTGAGTAACAGCATCACATTTTCCTTCTCTGAAGGTTGTTTTGTGCCTGCAGAGTTGTTCTACTTTCCCTTTACTCTTAGGACTATCCATTTATTTTGGACATATGCTGAGGAGGCCTTGCCCTTCTTGATGTCTGCTTAGAAAACTGGAAGCTCTCTTGACATTTGGTAAATCCAAAACAAGAAGAAGGAAGATTACCTTAAATGGTTGTCACTTATGCACATGCTGGCTAAGCCTACCTCATGTCACAGTACTCTACTGGCCATTGGTAACACTTGCAAACTATGATTAACATGCATTTAACATGCAGTTAATTGAAGGATCTCTAATCAGAGCAAGGTCAATTAGAGCAGGTTGCTCAGTACTGTGTCAAGTCTTGACTATCTCTAAGGCTGGAGACTTGTGTTTATTCAGTTTAAAAACAAGTAAATGAAAACCTTATTTAAATTGAATGTTCTTTTTTCCAATTTGTGCCTATTGTCTCTTGTCCTTTCAGTGGATACCACTAAGAGTCTGTCTCTGGTTTACATCTTCCCATCAGGTACTTATGTACCTTGAGCCTGAGCCTTTTCTTTCCTAGACTGACTGGTCCCAGCTCTCTCCACCTCTCCTTGTATGAGAGGTGCTCCAGTACCTTAATTGTCTTTGTGGCCCTTCACTGGACTCACTCCACTATGATTTTATCTTTCAGAGACCAAGTTCTGTTGAAGGGTAAGTATGCATAGTCTGTCATAGAGAGCTTTACTAGAAAAATCTCTGCTAGCTACCTGTCCCAGCAGGAGCACACAAATACTGTTTTCATGCCAGTGTGCCACTACTACTTTGAATATTAGGGTGACTGTCAAATTACTTTGTGTGACTGGAGGATAATGGCCCATCCTGCTGTTGGTTTTGATCTCCCACATCTCCTGAGATGGCATGACAGAGAGGAAGAGTTGTATTCTGGAGGTCAGGCAGCACAAATCCTTCCCGTGTTCAGAAGGTGGTGTGCAGTGAGTGTTTGAATCTTCAAGTGACATGTGAACTTCTTGAGATAAAAGATGGCTTACTTCCAGCATAACAATGATCTTGATTACTTTCCTGAGGTCCTGAGAAGAACTCTTTCCTCCCGCTTTCAGCAAAAAAGCTCCTTATGGAAAGATTGCTGTGAGACCTAAACAAGAAGGTAGAACGTGAAATGGAAGAGCATCTCAGTTGTACAGCCTCATGGCTGACAGCAGCAGAGGCAGCATCCCTGGCCGTGGCACAGAAGGAAGAATCAACACAGCCAGAACATGAGCAGCAGCAACAGCACGATCAGCAGATGCAGCCAACGGCAACAACAAAAAGAGGTTCTTGTTGAACCAGTTTTGTCTGTGGGTGTCATAAGCCTCATGCCATAGGCTGAGGCTGACTGTATGAGGTTCAACAAGGCCAAGTGCTGGGTCCTGCACTCGCATCACAACAACCCCAGGCAATACTACAGGCTTGGGGAAGAGGGGCTGGAAAGCTGCCCAGCAGAAAGGGACTTGGGAGTGTTGATTAACAGTTGGCTGAACATGAGCCAGCAGTGTGCCCTGGTGGCCAAGAAGGCCTGCATCAGGAATAGTGTGGCCAGCAGAACTAGAGACATGATTGTCTAGAGACACGATCTTAGGAAGAAATTCTTCAGTACGAGGGTGGCAAGACTTTGGAATAAATTGCCCAGAGATGTTGTGGCTGCCCCCTCCCTGGAGGTGTTCAAGGCCAAGTTGGACAGAGCCTTGAGTAGCCTGATCTAGTAGAGAGGCGTCCCTGCCCATGACAGGGAGGTTGGATTAGGTGATCTCTAAGGTCCCTTCCAGCCTAGGCCATTCTATGATTCTATCAACTACCTGAAAAGAGGTTGTAGAGAGGTGGGTATTGGTCTCTTCTCACGTTACAGCTGGTAGGACAACAGGAAAGGGCACCAAGCTATGCCAGGGGAGGTCTAGGTTTAGATGTTAGGAAAACATTCTACATTAAAAGGGTTATCAAAGACTGGAATAGGCTGTCCATGGAAGTGGCTGAATCGCTATCCTTGGATGTATTTAAAAGCTGTCTAGATATGGTGCTCAGGGGCATGGTTTAGAACTGGACCTGGTAGAGTTAGATAAGGGTTGGACTTGATCTTACAGCTCATTTCCAATCGTAATGATTCTATGATTCTAAGAAGCTTTGACTTTTTTTGGGTTGCATTGTTAATATCTGCTAATCAGGGGCAGAATGGTCCTACGTCTAACTTTCATCAACCAAATATTCATGGCACCGTGTCAGTAATGACTTACTAGCACTTCAAGATTTCTGGAAATTCCTTGGCTCTCATCCTATTACCACTCCCAAGTTGGACTGTAAGGAGACTTGGATGGAAAATATTAAGAACCTTTGTATTTTGTCTGCGTGGAGAAAGGACTGCTATAAATTGACTGCTGTTATCTCAGAGCTTTTTAAAGAAGACTAACAGAATGGATTGATTATAAAAGGAGTATAACCCCTTAAGAAATAAGATCCCTCTTAATAAAAGCAATTACCATATGAGAAAAGAATACTTGTAAACTTACATACACATACATTATGCTTAACTTTAGAATAAAGTTCATAGAATGGTAAATAATCGGCTTCACTAGTCTGGACTTTGCACACTACAATGGCTGGTGGTTTGAAAATGAAGTAAAAAGACAAAAAAAAGCAAATCACAGTCAGTACGATGCTGGTAATACTTGTTTGGCTCTAAGATTTGTGTGTGTTCTCATGCAACTAAGCACACAGCTTAGCAGTGACTTTCCACTGTGATTGGAATTGCATTAGAGTACATGGTATTACATACCACCTTGAGATGTGTGTGTAATCTTGCATTTGTTTTTCTGCAGTTATTTGGATATCTGCATTCTGCATGTGGTGATGTTTTGGAACATTAGGTCTGTGTGTAACAACCTTAAATAACACCAAGTCCGATGTCTGCTATTCCAGACAATGGAATACTGTTTAATATTAAAGATACAGAATGGTCATGGAAAAATATGTGAAGGAATGCCTTTGAGTAAATCTCATCTGTTTCTCAAACAACATGTTTATCATAAGACTAATTTGAAGGCTTACTGAGAGACAATAAGCATGACTGTACGAGCAAACTTGGCTCATATTGGGATTCCGCCACATCCTTGGACCTTCTCCCACAAAAATATAAATAACAATCAGACTTGTTCCAAAAATAAGCATTGATAGAATTACACTTGTTCATTTAGCTTGGTCCTGCCAGGTGATGAACCCTCTGGCTTTGCTGCAATGAGGAGTTACACACATACGTAACTCTGAATAATCATGTTTGGCACTGTTTTCCCTACTCTACATGACCAAAAATGTAACCATCATTGTGCGGCCATTGGTTTGCAGGGGGATTTTGTCTCAGAGGACCCTGATAAAAGGGTGAGATTACAGGAAATACCTGGTGGGAAGGGGTGATCTGGCCAACCAGCTGAACGGGGGCCATGATACTGCTGTCCTCCACAGGGAAGGGAAGAGAGCTGAAGATGTGCTTTCTTCAGGATGGAGCGAATCCCCCAAAACATATTAAACCATACAACAACGCCAAAGTAAACAACATCCAGGAAAATAATTGCCACTGCAGATAAAGCTTATTTTTTTCCTTTGCGCTTCTTAAATTCTAGTCTTTTGATGGTGGGCAGCCAAAGTAACTAGCTGTGACTATATTTTCTTCAAACTTCAGGCACTGAAGAAACTACTGCTGGTTAAATTAAGTAGTACAGATCCATACAACAGCAGGTGGAGAACAAAACGCATGCCTGTTCTTGCCAAGGCTCACATAAGAGACTTAGATGATCACCTCGCAGCGTCTACTTGTTTGTCAGCAGGGGTGGTTGGTGCTTTTGCTGCTGCAGAATTGATTGCATTAGTTAAAAATTATTGTGGTAAACTAGCATTGTTTTGTAACTCTCAAAAAGCTTCTGTTTGTAAAGGACATTTAGACTCACCACATAGTGCCAATATAGGTTTTCCCTGTGGTTTTTTTTTTTCCTAGAAGTTGGTTAGACATGTGCAGTCCCATGGGGATATAGAGCCTGGCTAAGTTTTCCATGTGGTTTCTAGTTTTTCTCCTGTCTTTCTCCACTATCACCAATCCAGGAAACAGTTACTTGAAATAGCAAGACTTCAAAAGGCTTTTCTAGATCTCATCTCTTTTCAGGAGCAATCTCTCTGCTTGGAAATATTCCATTACTTTCTATGTCACTAACTGAAAAACAGTGATATGTCCCTGACCAGCATTTCTCCAGTTCCACTGTACATGAGCTCTTCACTGATTTTCTGCTGAAGAAAGCTTTACAGCAATGCCTGTGAAAAGCTCTATCATAAAGGAGCTGTTGCCCAAAGCAGCTTTTATTAAGCAAAATCTCAATGGGGACTGTTGAAGTCACAGTAAAATCTGTGCAACCACCTCTAATTGCAGAGAATCGGGATGTGGAAACAGGAAAATTCTCTCTGCTGCAGAAGACAATTTTCTTGCTAGTCTGCCTTGACAGCTCACTGCTGCTTGAGGAAATGGAGCCAGCCTATCATGTCTAGCACTTCAGCAGGTGATTCACCATCAGCTGAGTCATCCCTGTCCAAGCCTAGCACACCCAAAAACCCAGGGAGGGGTGGATGGCTGGGGAAAGGAAGCACAACAAACCTTCCTCCACTAATTCATGCCATCTGGGAATGAGAGCCCATAGGCTTGCAGCTTTATTTGCAAAATATTGTTTAAAATTTTTATTACAAGTCCATAGGGAAAAAAGACAATTTTATTTAACAGTTCATCATCATTACACAAACTGTTGTTCTGGATTCAGATTCAGAAAACAGGAAGCAATGCTCAAAAGATCAGTTTGTCAGACTTTCTTTGCAGACTTTTGTAGTTAAGCCAAACAATTAGATGGGAAAATTGGAATTGAGCACACTGTCATGCAATTGGAGTCTTTTGGTGTTAGAGGTCTCTCTGGTGAGCCAGAGAGGATATGAGCTGTTGCAGAGTCTTGACTCACTTTGGTGGGTGGTAACCCAGGCTTACACGGGAGGTCTCCTGGCCTGAATGTCCATCACTGAAGAGAAGGGCAGCAATCACAAATGGTTGTCTGTGAGGTGCCTGTAGCTCACATGTCCCAGTGTTGCACGATCACTGTGCTCAAGTGTGAAATTGTGTAAAACCAGTCATTGACCCCACAGAAGCTTTCTCTTTTAACTGCTGGGTTAGCAAATTTAATCAGCTCAGTGAAGGATCCAGTATGTGTGAGAACTGGCAGAAAGCTGAAGATGAGTCTGTCCCTAGGCAAGGCGATGGCGTAAAGGGAGCAGGGTCTCCCCCTTTGACAATGGTGAGCTGTTAGATAGCTCAGTCCCACAATTTAATTCACCTTACAACATTTTGTTTACTGATCTCAGATGCCACTTAAAAAAACCCACATTAATAATAGTAATAATCAGTTGTTTTCCATTTGCTACAACCAGCAATTAAACACCAAACTTCGCAATATAAAGGTAAACAGTGGATTATTCATTAACCCACAGCGCATGGACTGTGTAATGCTTTAGCACACTTGGCTACAGTCAAAATATATGTCAAAAATCCCTTTGAAGTTTCCAAGAAGGAGCACCCACTGCATTTCAGCTCTGAGCACACAACCTGGGTTGGAAAGTGTTTCTGCCATCAAGGGGGACGGTGAATGAAGTAGACACCCTTGTCTTCTCAAAGGAAAGGTAAACTTTGGCTTTATCTCAGGACAAGAAAACTGCACTAGAACTAGGCTTCACGTTGCCAAATTAGCTCAGTTTCTGTAAGGCAGCATGAGCGGAGGCAAACTATTCCCATACCTTCCATCCCTTTTTGCCCCCACTTTCCCAGACAGGAGGAAGAGCTGGGAATTTAGCATGTGGTACAGGTTCTTGAGGAACTAAAATGAAGGTGTAAAAACATCAAGAGTGTGATATGAACAGTTAAAGGTCAGGGATTTGAAATCTATCAAGTGGTTGGACATTTTCACACTGAGTATAGCCCAAAGGGCAGCCAGAGGGCCAACAGTCACAGGGAAGAAACACTGCGTAAAAGGACAGCTTTTCATACTGAAAACCTTGTCTGAAACTTATGTTTGGGCCTGGGTCTATGAATACAAGAGTCCTGTGGGGACAGCACAGATCTACAATAAATACAACTGTAGTGGGCCCCATCCATGTGCTCTAAAGGAACATACTATTGGTGATCCAGACTGCCAGTTGCTGACCTGGGAACTTTGACACTACAGGTGCATACAAACTTCTAAAAGTTACTCAAAAATAAAGTATCTGCAGCCTAAGTCTGCATTTCTTTATAAAATGCCAGATTTCACACTAGAGATAAACACCCTCTTCTAGAAAATTTTTTTAAAGATAAAAATATAGTTCTATTATTACATACCAAAACAAGTCTGCAAACATATTCTTTTCTTTCTATTCCCTTTCCCCTTGCTTTAATTAACCTCACAAATGATACTTAGCTTAACATCAAAATAGTTTAAACAGGTCTCAGAGAAGGAGGGGAGGATATGTCCTTGGTGTTGAGAGCCAAAACTGTGATTGCTTCACCATGCGCATGATCATACACATGTAGTGAACACTTATATGTAAATACCTGCTTAGACGTGTGCTGGTTTCCTCTCTGGTTTTGTTTCGTTGGTGTTTTTTTTGTTTATTGGCTTGGTTTTTAGTGGAATGGGGCCCAGAAGTCTGAAAAATTCAAACATAAGTATAGGTTTACCTGGGAAACTACCTGTCTTCATAACAGATGGCCTCTTCAGAGGTGGCATTAGCTGCTATTCCTTGTATCACTTCTATTTTTCAGCACAGCTGGTAGAACATAGCCTGGGTGAGGAATTTGGAAGTTGGTTTAATGCTCTTGGTTAATAAAATCTTAGCTGTACTTGACAGTAAGGCAAAATTCAGTGCAGACATAAGGATCACAGAGCTGGTGCCTGATGTAATTTCTTCTCTCAAGAATTTTTTTTGTTGTACTACCTGAGAAAGAAAAGTACCAGTTATATGATCTGGCTTATTAGGAACAGAAAAAAAAATAAGTCTTGCTTTCCTACTGCTGTCTTTACTGAATCAAAATACACTTTAACTCTGGACAGAGTTTGTGGATGCTTTCTTTCAATGCCTGTAGGTGAAGCTAATCTTCAGCAACGCTGCTTGCTAAACTCCATATAAGAGCAGAAGACACACCTGCTAATAAGCAGGATGTCACAGTTCTGTCTCAAACACCTTTGATTCTCTTTAGCAGAGAGGAAACACTTCAAAAGGCTATCCTCATTTACAGCAACTTGTGACATTCTAAGGCTCATTTGGAAGAAGGATAACGTCTAAACTTCCTGACAAAAGCAATGCATTTTCTTACATGCAACTAGTATTTCATTGTTTTACAGAAGTAAACTTAGTCCCACCAGTCACTCAGAAGGGTTCAACACTGCAGCTCAGTCCTTACAAGCTGCTGACAGCTTCCCTCAGATCCATCCGTGAAATCAATGAGCATTCACTTGCATTTAAGTTGCTAGCTCAGATCTTTAGGACAGATTGTGTGAATGTGGATGTTTCCCAAGACTAGTTTATGGACACGATGACTGAAACATCTTGTTTGGGTAATGTTAGTGGATAATATTGTTAGAAGTAGTAGAAGAGAAATATAAATACGAGGTTCTTGAAGGACAACTAGTTGGTCATGTTTTCAAGAAATTGTTTAGAAGTTTTCTCTGTTGTCAGTCGCTAAACTTCAAAAATAATCAAACTGAATAAAAATATACTTCTAATTTTAAGAGAACCGAATCAAAACTCCTTAACAAATAACAGGAATAAACCCAATATTATTTCACCTTCAGAAACCAGGAAACGATGGCACAATCTAGAGAATATGCATATTAAGAAACATAAAATTAACCTGGCAAGCAGATGTCCTCACAACCAAATGCTAATATTTCAAAATAAAATTAATTTCTATATCACTTAGCTAACCAAACTCTTATTCCAGTGGCTGAAGTAGAGACATCTAATATTGGTTTGCCTGATTATTTCACATAACATCAAAAAAGACTCACTAATAAATCCTACCTAACAAAACAGTAGTGAGCATATGCTGGATAATGAAGGTGAAAGTGACAGGTTAAAAGGGGGTCATGGGCAGTGAAACAAAGGGCTTGTTCTAAGCCTTATTCTAAGAAAAGCCATGCTAAAGACCTGCCTTCATAATATGGTGTGAAATTGTCATTCTGGCAGTCTAGTAATGCTGTGTCTCACACTCGAAGAGCGCTACCTACCTAGCAACAGCAGGACATATTAAACAATTGCTCTAATGTAAATAAAGGGAACATAAACAAAGTCATCTTCCTACATCTCAAAGAAATTCGATCTTCATGCAGCTCTTCAGAAGTTTTAGATGGGAAGGTGAAGGCTGTAATATTTTTTTTAACTAAGTAATTTTAAGGTCATTTGGATAAGTACTCTGAGAGTCAACATTATCTTTTAGCTGCCTGACAGGCACTGTGTCAGACAAAATCAAAAGCACACAACCTATAATGCCTCATGAGAGACTTACTGAAGATACAGCATATCCTGAATTCCACACACAAAAAAGAAAGTGATATAGGGAGGCAAGTTCTGTGGAAGAAAAAAAATACACCCCTTTCTCACAGTGCAAGCACCTCTCTTTAGTGAAGTCACATTTAATTATAAGAAGCACCCAACTTCAGTGATTCTCTGTCTTTGGGGATACAGAGAGGTAACTTGCTGCCCAGAAATGTTGAAATCTGTACTGAATACAGGCTTTTGAAAGAAGAACTCTGCATATGCCAAAGCATTCACTACCCACAAAAGGGTTTAGGCGTGTGAGTTTCACACAGTGAATGGTTGCCCTTGTTAGAAACCCCAGAAATTACTGAGTAGAGACTGGATGCAGAGTCCTGCGACGTTTTCTGATGTTGTGACAATTTCCTACTCTAGCCCCACTCATGTTTTTAATCACTAATGAAATGGAAAGCAGTGAATCAGGCAGATAAGATAGCTCATCTTTCTTTGGCTTTCAGTTCAAGTTGTTTTTTTTTTTCCAAGTTTCAGGGCTGGATTGTCTAGCACAGTATTGATCCCTGCTTTCACCTCAGAGGAGCAGCTCTGCAGTAAGCACCACTGCTGGGCTCCCAGCAGAGCCAGCCTCTTTCAGCAGGAAATCTCTTGGCTCCACTCATTCCCCTCAAAGCCCTGTGTGAACCAGATAGCTTAGCAAGCACCATATTATACCGCACTAATAAAAAAAAATATATAATCTTGGCAATTGACTTGATTTGGCTCCATCTAGTTTGATGAAAAGCAGTTTATTAAGTTAAGTCAACTTGCTTACCTAAAATCTGCCGAATATATTCCTGCACCACCACATGCCGAATGTCATTCTAAAGGGTTGTGCAAGAACATCTGTGAACCTCCTGTGTCAAAAACATCTCATCAAAAGTATTAATTCCTTACTGAATAGAAAGTGTTATTTCTCTTGAGTTCATGAAAGCTGAACTGGAAATAAATCATGAGGAAAAATTTGCACATAAAATCATTCTCTACAAGTGAATAGCAATTCTAGACCTGACAGAGGATGCAAACAAAACCATAAACAAGTCCATTAAGGTTTTAAATTTGCAAATTGCTCTGATTTTAGAAAGTGTCAGCTTCTTGCTACTTTCCAGAGACCAACTGATAGCAACAACCGGCAACAAATGACCTCACCAGCACTCTCAAAAATGATCAGCCTGCATTTCCAGACCAGTGCAGAATCAGTCAGATCCGTACCCATTTAGGTCAAATGGAGAGTGAGATTTCCCTGACACAAGGCACAGCTGGCTGTTTGCAAACATCCAGCTTTACAGCAGCTTTTCCGTCAAGCCAATCTCCTGCAGCTGCCAACTGGAGGAGACCAAGAGAGATACTGATGCTCTCTGCCAACTCCTGGCTGGCAATTTTTCTACACTGCAGAAAACCAAAGAATTTTGTGAACTCTTCTTGTCCCACAGCAACCCTAAAAGACCTGAGGTGTTAAAGTATTTATTAACATAATTGATTCTCAGTATTTTGAACATTAAAATTTAAAGGGCAGAAACCTGAAAACTGCTTTTAACACACAGGTAGGTAAAACCTACCAGTGAGCCTTTTCAGTGCTTTCCTACTCCTTATACACATGCGCTTGCAGCACTTAATTGCTGTGTGATCACATTTAGGACTAAAAAGACTGGCACGCTGTCAAGAAGACTATTTAAACTGCTCAGCTGGAAATGCTAGGGAATCGTGGCTCCTTCTAGGGTTTATCTGCTTTTAACTGCCCGCCAAACATACACCTTGCTTCAAAAACACACCACGAACAGAACTCCTGTCCTATTGATGGCTAGAGCCATACCATTATGTAAGAAATTAGGGAATTACTCCCACAGACAGCATCAGGAGAAAGCATTTCACATTAAGTGGCCCTCATGTCCCTGAAGAGATTTTCTAGGAAAGGAACTGCTAATAATAATTAGGCCATCTGTCACCTTACTTTAGTATCAGAAGAACATGAAAATCTGTCACAGCTCTCAATCTAAGCAACTTCAGTATTATTTTTAATATTGAAGTTTCCCCAGTGCCACAGCTGTGCACAGCATTCTACAGACTAATAGGAAATTGCAGGCTCCTGCTCGAGAGGCTGACAGCCCAAATTAAACATGATGTGCTACCATACAACAGACACAACTGGAAAGTTCTTTTGAAAAAGGGCTTCCAGAACTTCTAAAGATGTACAGGAGATGTTTTCACTAGCTACTTAATTAGCATTTTATACACATACAGACGTAGTCTCAGAGTTTGCTTCTCGAGTAGCCTTTTTTTTTGTAATCACAGGATATTAGCTAGAAGTGCATTTTTTGTTTGAAGATGATGATGGTGGTATAAAAAACAGACACTTGGGGAAAAAAAAAATCAGTTGTATAATGCATATATAAGCAGAGAAAGTATTCCAGCCAGCATTAAAAGAAATTGGCTTGCAAGAGATGACTAGGCAAAAGGCAATTAGGGAGGATAAAGCTGTAGATGGAACCTCCAGGATTAACTTTGAACCTCAGGCATAGACGGTGATCACACATCACATATGCTTGGTTTACTTTTTACTACTTTAAAACTTAGAGAATGATTTCCTTCAGTTGCCTCAAATCCTTTTAAGAGAATAAAAGCCTGCAATAGCACACTACTTTCACCAACATTTTTTTCATAATACAGTTAGTTTTTTAATAGCTATTTTGGAAAACTGACTTTCATAGACATCGAATGGTTTGGGTTGGAAGAAACCTTTAAAGTCCATCTAGCTCAGGCCCCCTGGAGTGAGCACAGGTATCTTCAACTACATTACATTGCTCAGAGCCTTGTCCAACCTTGAATGTTTCCAGAGATGGGGCTTCTACCACCTCGCTGTGAAACCTGTGCCAGTGTTTCACCACTTGCACTATAAAAAAAACCCTCTTCTTTACATGTAGTCTAAATCTACCTTCCCTTAGTTTAAAAGCATTACCCCTTGTCCTATTTCAACAGGCTCTGCTAAAAAGATTGCCCCCATCTTTCTCACAGGCCCCCCTCAAAGTATTGAGAGGCTGCAATAAGACCTTCCCAGAGCCTTCTCTTTTCCAGGCTGAACAAAATCAACTCTCTCAGCCTTTTTTCATAGCAGAGGTGTGCCATCCCTCTTATTTTTGTAGACCTCCTCTGGACCTGCTTCCTTTCTGTGCTGAGAACTCCAGAGCTGGACACAGCACTGCAGGTGGGGTCTCATCAGTGAGGACCAGAGGGGCAGAATCTCCTCCCTTCACCTGCTGGACACATTTCTTTTGATGCAGCCCAGGACAGGGTTGGCCTTCTGGGCTGCTCATGCCCAGCTTTTCATCCACCAGTACCCACAAGCTCTGTTCCAAATACCTTCATTCCTCAACATGTATTGATACAGGGAGTTGCCCCAACTGAGGTGCAAGACCTTGCACAAGTGCCTTGTTAAACCTTCTGAGGTTGACACAGGCGCACTTCTCAAGCTTGTCTACATCTCTACCTGCTTCACAGATGTAGATACTTCAGCATAAGTTAATGGCTGCCTCCCAAAGCATTAGGGCAAAGTATCATTGTATACTCTGACTTCATCCTATTTATTCTGCTGGAATTTTAGGGAACTCTCCTGTATATGCATGTCATCGGTCACACAAAAGCAGGAAAGCTTTATTAGAAGACTATGAAATGGACTCAGAACTGCATCACATGCACCTCCCTACCTCTCAAAGGTTCAGCTATGAAAACCCAAGAAGCCCTCAGGACTCTAGTGCTAGATGGCATATTAACACCTTCAAGAGCACAGACACATCCCAGTTGTGGCAGCAGCAGATGTCCAGAGCCAAAGATCCAATGGTCTTGCCCTGCAAAGTGATGGGAAACATGAGATGATCCAAATCTACAGCCAGGAGTCTGGACATTCACCTCAGCCTGGCAGAGATCCTGAAACAGCTGTGATCAGTGCTCACCTGTAATCAGATTGCTACAGTGAAAAATACTCTTTCAAGGACCATATTCCAAAGCTTCTCAGGCTGCACAGAAAGCTCTTATTTCCCTGTAGTGATTTAAACTCTTGTCCTCTCCCGTTTATAGGCAGCACCAATATTTCCTTTTTCCTACGTGAGTTCTGATACCTCTACGGGAAGAGGCTAAAAGAAATAGCAGCTCAAAAGAGCCAGTAGTGGGTGGAGTGATTCTGTTTTCATACAGTCTGTTGTACAACAGCACCATCCAGCTGTCAAAAAAAAAAAAAAGAAACTTTAATACCACTATCCATATTTGGTCTTTGTACCACAAAGTGAATAATTACACCTTTTGAACAAAACCAAACCCACAGGTCTTTTCCTTGCTTCTGAATTAATCGTATTAGTTCATTGTGTTGTTTTCTGGGTTAGTACATAAGTAAAATAAACGTAAGCAAAACTAAGAATTCAGCTCAGTTTATTTCTGCCTGGCAAGACTGGCAGACTACAGCTTATCTCAGTGGTTCAGTGTAGCATGGAATATAAGGAAAAGACCATTATCTTTGGCTCACAACCAAATACCGTTAATCACACTACAAAAATTAATGGAAGAAAACTCAACTATTTCATACACAGGAGCCTATGTTTTAGCTATCATAACTTAACACGCTTGAGCTTCAGTAGTGAAAGCAAGAACAGCAGTCTCCAGTGAGAGGGAAAAATGATGAAAACTCAGACCTAATGCATTACTCTTGAGATGCATTATGACATGAGGAAGAAAACTCCTTGCTTTCCAAGATTTTTCATGAAGTTGTGTTACTGTTAAATAACTATAAAGCATATGCAATGGAAATAAATTAATAAATGCACTCCCTACAACAGATGACTGATTACCTGAATTAACAAGCTCACTGCTTAAACTGCCTTTAATGCTTTGCTGAACTCAATTTTGTTGTTAGCACCCACAGGGAGCTTACCATGTTTGTCCACTAATGATCAGGAAGTCTAATATTAGAATACTGTTCTTGCATTACATGTGCCTTAGTCTGTTGTGTGATCCCACATTCCTGTATTGATACTTGAAAGCAAGGAATGAATCTCCTCTTCTGAATTTCTGAAGTCCAGTACTTGTTCTTTACATACACTTTACAAAGGAGTACAGAGAACCTATTTAAGTCTAAAGATAAGTCAGCATCCTTTAAAGGAAAAAAAAAAAATCCAAATAGAAACTTCCCAAGCAAATATCGGCAGGAAAAAAATGTAAATGCAACAATTAACTCAGAAAAAAAGGCATTTCTACACTTAAAGAAAACTTGAAAGGAAAACATAGGATAAATCAGACAACTTTAAGGAACATGAGTATATGCAAGGATAAGCAGTGTAATCACATCAAGAGGAGATGCAATTTTTCTTGCATAGAACTAAAACATACAGGAGATTTTAACATAAGCCCAAAACGTAAGAGCACAGCAAAATGAAAACAGCAAGCACTAGAATAGTAGCTAAAGCCATACGAGCAAAGAACATGCCCAAAGATACAGCAGAGGTGCCAGATGACAAACCTGTGCCAAGTGGGAGAGACGGTGCCCTTAGACAAGCAAGGCAGCAAAACCAGAAAAGCCCAGAAAGACACAACCCTAAGGAAGAGGGGACACTCAGCTCCCCCAAAACTGCAGATGAACAGCAAGATCAAATAGAGGCATGGCCAACGAAGTCTTAGAGCTAAGTTTGAATAACGAAAGCAAGTTCTCCTCTCACTAAGACAGGAAGAACAGAGAACAAGAGACCTTCAAGAGGAGCTGTGTTAGAAAGTCATAGCAGGACTACAACATTAGTTGTAGAGACACAACAGCTGCACAACATCAGAGACAGAACAAAACTAACATGAAAAAAGTCGGAATAAAAACAGATCAGAATGCTCAAATCACTAAAATCAAACTGGTGCCCAATGGGCAAAAAAGTAGACTGGTATGTAAGAGGGCACTGGAAGAAGGTGACAGGCAAGAGAGAGCCTTTGAACTTGTTACGAAAGTTTCTTCTCTGTTCCACACAACAGCAACAAAGTGTAAGTTTGCATTTTAAGTGCAGAGAAAGTAATTTAAAATAAAGAATTTGATGATCTTGACCAAACAAAGTCTATTTCCCTTGCCAGGAACTGACTAGAGAACTTGTGACATGGCTTGGAAGCTGCACAGCTATGCTGAGAGAACTGCTCAGAAGGCATAGAGTTACACACTCATTCCAGTAACAGAAAGGGTATGATCAATCCATTAAAAAAAAAACCTCAGATGTATGAGGAGAACAGGGAGAAAGAAGAGGAAAAGCAGGCCTCCATTAGTTACTAGCCCAATCAAGTAACAAGGGGGGGGGAGGTGGAAATGGCATAAAAATCCCACTAAGCATACAAATAGGCCTCCAGTGGAAAGAAACAAGACAAGCCAGACAGGAGGAGAAACAGGAAGCCATGAAGTCTTTCCAAAACAGTCTAAATAGAGAGACAACACTTTTACACCATCCTCCATGAGGTCAGCCAGAGTTCTGCCAACTTGATCACAGCAAGTCCTAGAGCATTTCACATGGAACTTGAGCTCATGACAGTGGTTTTTCTGTTTTACCATAGAGTGTAAACTTTCAAGACAGGACACTACAAGGTACTAGAGGTAAGAAAACTGTGTTTGCACTAGTTTACGCTTTGTTCAGTTTACACTTTGTTCAGTTTAGGGAATCTATTTTATTTAAGATCAGAGTACCTGTTCAAACTGAGCTTTGTAGTCTTGTATGAGTAAGCATTTCCAAACCCAGGGCTTCAGCTGTCCAGAGTCTTAGATAGACGTACTATAGTTAAACCTGCCATGTCACTCAGAGTATATGTTTACATGTCTACAAGCCCCCCCACCTCCTTGCCAGCCAAGTATCTATTTACTATCCACAGAAGGTACTATTCAGTTAAGACCTGAGGAGTTCAGCTCTTCATCAACCTCTCTAACCTTGTGGCAAGCAAAGCTTGTAGATGTGATTTACTGCAAGCTTCTGCTGTCACTGATGAGTGCAGTGGTAAAGCTGCAAAAAGTTTGTTGGATTTAGTATTTTAGGTCATGAGCTGTCTTATTTAAACCAGAGATGTAGAATACAACTCACATGAAAATATTATCCATACTATTAGGCAGAATAGCTGGATAAAAGGAGTATGTTGCACATACCAGTCTCAATCTCCTGTATCCCTAGAACTACACTGCAACACTCACCAGTCCCATCTTTCCCACGGGACTTTCTGTGAATCCTGTTTATTTTATATTTAGCATTTCACAGCAAGTTAGTTTCTACTTCCAAAGAGTCTAGACATAATTTGTGTTGATACCCACATCTTTCAGCAACACGTCAAACTCCCAGAACAGGGAGGATGAATAAAACCAAGAGGCTCTATCCCAAGAAAGCTCACACATTTCAAAATTTAAGACCTTATTTTAATCCAAGATATGACAACTTTAAAGTCCACTTCAAAAAAGGGCAACTTGATGCTGATAAGTCTTCATATGTACAGTGAAAAAGGTAAACGCAAGTTTCTAGTCAATAAGGCTTCTCCATGGATTCCAATATTTTCTTCCTCTCTTCTGCTGCAGGCATCTCTGGTTTCACACCATTTCTTCTCCTTTGCATCATAATGCCATGCTGAAAATAAAAGAAAATGACCATGAGAACACAGATTTCTCAGAAATCTCTGCCTCTGAGCTCCAAATGAATAAGATTCTTTAATAGAAGTACTTTTTATATCAGGAGCCAGACATTCACTCTGATTTGCCGATACTACTTAACTGAAGATATCTGATAGTTTACCTTGCTGCTTCAGGAGACAGTGAAATTACACTATTCCCATTACACTATGTCAGACTAATGTGCAATTGACTGTAGTTTTTTGGTAGTTTGTGCAGGTAGTCAAAGGCTAAGCTAAAAGACTCTTTACTACTATGACATAAGGAAAGAAATCAGCAGAGAACAGTTTAACTGCACATAGTTCCTCGTGACACTTCTCTACCACAAGAAACAAACAAGGACACCACCAAATAACAGTGAACTCTAAGTATTATCTTAAAGTAAACATGACCCAAACTAAAATCAGATGAACTCATCCTACTATCAGAATTGTTTCATTATATCCATTTACAACAGAACTTACTACTAGAAATATCAGACACAAATTCAGAGGGAAACATACCAGGTACTGCAAGAACACCTACTACTCACAATCTAACAGGGTAAACACAGGAAAATCAAATGAAGTACTTTGATGTGCATCTCCTTAAGTCTTCCAGCAACACATACCAAGACTACCTAGGCCTGTAAGTCACCGCAGAAACAGTAGCAGTCAGCACTAGCCAAGTTTGAAGCATTCAGAAAGCACTGTTTGAAGTAATATACTTAAAACAAAGCATGGAGTAAAATTTAGAAAATCTGCTGTGCTTACCCAGAATTTTCTGCAGCTTTTGTACTTCAGAAAATAAGCAGTACACATATCCTTGTTATAGTTATTGTCATCCATACATTTTCTAGAGGCATCTGTTTCCTTTAATAGGGAAAAGGTACTTCAGAGTTGAGGGAAGTTATTGTACTGTCTAGAAATTCTAACATCTCCCAGAATATCTATGAAGATAGGAGGCAGCTTCTCAGATGAAAGAATACTATCAAAGAGAGCACAGGAACATCTATCACAAAGGATAATCAGTATTTCCAAGCAATGACTTCATTTTTTAAATAGTACTACTGTCTGCTATCTTAATAGTAAGGATAAAGCCCAGAGAATAGTTGTTTACAAAGACGCTTGGTATAATCCACAAAAGACTTTAAAAGTCAACCAAGCTTGTCTAACCCAGACTTCCAGCTCTTATTTTAAGGACAGAAAATTGACAAGATTGCTATTAGTTGTATTACTCCTATGTACAAGGAATTACTCATTGTTATTCCACACTCACTATAAGGAATTTCCAGCTTTTGCCATCTTCAGATCCTTTAAGAAACTTTTTATTCAGAATGCCAGTTGAAGAGTGACATCCACAGAAAAAAAAAATATCTAGAAGCCACATCACTTAAGATTGAAACATACAAACAAATCCCAATTCGATCATCTTACCGCTATACACGGATTTATATCATGGTCTCTAAGGTGTTGTGCATGCCTGGGCATTCTAGACAGGCACTTGTACTTTAGCTAGAAACAGAAAAGAAACAGGTTAAGTATCTACTTCTAACAGTAACTCAGGATTAAGTCTGAACTTCAGCATATAATAAAGGCCTTCCAATAATATACAATGTTTGGTTGGCTTTTCAAAAGAAAAGCTAACCATCACCACAAATCTTTTTTTGCAAAATGTTACTTCAAAAGCATTAACAGCAGGACAACTCTGGCAAGTTTAGCCTGTCACCAAGACTCCTTACTCCCTCTTAAATTCCTGCAGAGAAGGAAGCCACTACAGTGACTCTCACAAAAGCCTGTCATATCATTGAGGAAGTGACTGTGTCTAGGAGAAACAGCTCCATACAAGCTGTTCACAGCCAATACATCAAGGATACTTCAATTAATAGAGCAGGGGAGCAATGTGCAAGTAAACTTCTCCAGATTTGTGCCTGGTTCTTATTCCCAGGTGTAACAAGTGCCCAACCACCTCCTGTGGTGTTGTATCAGACATTTACCAGAAAGAGAAATGGTTTCACCACAAGGAGGGACCAGACCCACTTACACTGTGTATAACTGCTTGAATCACATTTTTCACCAGTTTAGTAGTTTGACACTGACTCTAGGAACTGTAAGCTTGAGAGACACAGAGTTCAGTGCAAGGAACCTATGCTGATCCAAGATGATGACACCAACATGAAGAGTAGACCCTCATTCCCTTTACAACTTCCCACACATTGCCCTTGGCACACCCATGGCCATATAGGTATCTGTTCCAAAGAAATACAAAATCAAACTAAAAATAATGTTGATCAGATGACTGAGCCAGTGCAAGCAGAAACACAGAGAGAGCTTTCTGCAGCAAACTGAAGTACAGCTGATGAAGTAAACTACAGAACATCCTGGTTTGATCTTCCCAGGGCTTCCCACCTCCTGAAACATCGCTGCCAGTGCTAAACTTAAACCCATTTCTATTCATGTTACAGACTGGTTACTGCAAGTCTGCATTAAAAAACAGTTTTGCTTGATATCAAACAAAGATAGTAAAGTACTGCTCTTAGTAGCTCACAGACAGAAAATGTTTTACACTACAGTGGTTCTTCTGGCAAGATTAAGCTATTTCAGGTGAATAAGCCTTAGATTTTACACCCTGTGCAAGCACACTCTCCTGGTACTTGGGAGTATTTTTTGCATTCTACATGACCATTTTCTGCAAATGGGCCTTTTAAAGAAGAGCATCAGAGAACCCTTCCACATTACTTTGAGAATTACCCAGTGCGTAAATTAACTTTACAATCTAGGCAAATGTTTGCCTTTTTTTTTGTGGGTGCAAGAGGATTTTTGATCAGGCACTTTAAACTAAAACAGAAACACAAGCACGTAGAACAACAGTATCACTCCAGACTTAATGGAAGAGGGGGAAAACAAGGAGAAGAAAATAGAAGCAGAGTATCACAGTATACATCTGAGTCAGTACCACAGACACAACATTCTCAGAGGTTTGTGTCTGTGTTATAACTCTCTGTTTAACTGATAAGAGGTGTAGGTAGCACCTCATCAGCCATGCCTCAAGGTGTACAGTATCAGACCGACTTCAACCTTACTCTCTGAAAGAGTATTAGGATGCATCATCAGTGTTCATTATACAAACCGCAATTAACATTTTCAGTTTGATTACACTACCAGACTCTGCAAGCATGCCCAGTTTAAGGAACAATGTACACAATACATTAAATACCTACTTAATGAACTCAATGAGCTCAGGTTCTCATGAGGCTGCTTAGGTCCGAGTAGGCAAATGCTTAAACATACTAAACAGTCCTACCAGAAAGGTCTGATAGCTCCTGCACGTGTTCCTCTCTCCCTCTTTCCGAAGTACTTTCAGATTTGAAACATTATCAGCTGAAAGGGCAGGCAGGTCACACCGAAATGCTGCTGGGTGACGGACTGAAGGAGCAGTTGGGCAGGAAGCGAGCTTCCTCCCCCCGAGTTCCTGCACACGCACAGGCTTCCCCTCCTGCTTTCAGATTACAGGTCTGAGCCCAACCACAAGCACAGGCTTGTCTATTCCACAGTTCTTAATTATGCTTTAACACATTAACAGTTGTAAACTGTACCACAGAGAAATGCATTTGGTGCTAGCGCTTTTTAACCCTAGGGCTTCTTCTGGTCATAAACCATCAGAATATTTTTCTTTAGGCTCGCTCCCATTGAAAGGTGATGTGTTTTTTTAACGCATATGGCATTACTAATTATGCTGCATGAAAGACCAGCCTTAGTAAACCTTAAACCCCGGGGTAAAGGTCGGGTAAAAACCCTAAGGTTTTTACGCTATTACAGCGGGACAAGAGGGGGCAGGGGGAAGCAGCCGGCGCCGGACGGGACGCTCGGCACTGCCGAGATGCCTCACCCGCCTCAGCCTCCAGAAGAGGGCTGGGGGGCAACTCAGGTGCAGTCGGGGCGGGCAGGCCGCCACAGGGCCCGGCCAGCGCCAGGGAGACGCCGGCACCCACCACCCAACCCCTACCTTCCCCCACCGCTGGTGGGGGGAACCAGAGGAGCCCCACGTCCCCTTCCCCCGCCGCCACCCCCGCTCCCCACCTCGCGCGGGCAACGGCCACCGGCCTTAACGGCCACCGGTGCCCAACGGCCGCCGCGCGCGCAGCCTTCCCTCAACACCACCTGCCGCCAGAAAGCGCTGCCCCGGGCCCCGCCGCCGGGCCCCCCCGTGCCGTCCCCCGGCCAGGCTGGCCTCTCCTCCAGTCCGCGGGCGGGCGGGCGGGCGGGCGAGCGAGCGGCGGCGGACGAGCGAGCCCTCCGTCCCACAGGCGAGAAAGGGGAAGCGGAGTCCGGTCGCGGCCACGGTAGGTGGAGGGGCAGCGCAGGTCACCGAGCGGCGGCACTCACCTCCGTCCCCGGCCGTGTCCGCGGGAGCCCGGGGCGGGAGAGGAGCAGCCCGTCTCCAATTCGAAAGACGTCAGCGGCTCGGGCAGCCCGCTTAAGTACGGGCGCAGCCTACCCCGCTCCCGGCCTCGCGGCTCCCCCCGGCCCAGCGCCGCCACCGCCCACGCCCCGGCGGCGCTGAGTGGCAAGGCCAGGCCGCCAATGGCGGCGGCGGCGGGCCCGCCCCGGCCTTGAGCGGCGCCTCCTTCCACCAACGGGACGGGCAGCGCGGGCCGCAGGCGCCGGCGGCGGGGCGCGGCCGCGGCCCTGACTGACTGGGGGAGGCGTCCAACCCGCGGTGCGTGTGGGCGGCGGGCGGTGTGGGCGCGGCGTGTGCGGCAGGCTGGGCTGCACCGCAGCGCATACACTACAATGGCTGCTGGAAAGACGGGAAAGCAAACAATTTCCAGGCCCGCCGCGTCCAGCCCGAAATATGGGGAAAAAATTACAGAAAAATCGGAGAACACTGTAAAGGGTGGAAACGGGGCGCAGAGGGGATGCTGAGGCTCCCGCGGTGAGTCTGCTGCGGGTTTGGGGGGCAGGCGCCGGGGTTTAGCAGGGAAATATCAGGGTTATTTAAATTATGAAGGGGGAGGAGGAGAAGGAGGGGGGGAGAGGAGAGAGGATCGGCGAGCAGTGAGGAAAAGTTTGTGTTAACCATCCCTCCCTTCCATCCCTTTCCCCCCGTCTCCCGCAGCCCCCCACCGCCCCGCGTCGGACCCCCCCCGGGGGGGAAAAAGCAGGGGAGGGGAGGGGAGGCGAGCGGTGCCCCCCCTTTCCCCTCCCTCGGAGGGAGAAAGAGATGATTTTTCAGAAAAACCTCTCTCAGGAGTTTCCTCCACTCCTCCCCTCCCTCCCCGCGGCGCTATGTTGGTTCGCGAGCGAGCGGGCGAGGCAGCGGGCTGCCCGGGGGACGGCAGGAGGGCGCGGGGTGCCCGCCGCCGACCCCCGCGGCGGGCTAGGGCCGGGGCCGCGGCGGCGGCGCGGGGCAGGGGCAGGAGCCCGGGCTGCGCGGCCACCCCCTCCCCTCCTCGCCTCTCCGGAGCCTGTGCTGTGAATGCAGTGACAGCGGCGAGAGCGGCGAGAGGGAGCGGAAGACATTAGAGACCGCGGTGCCGAAAAATGAGGGAAAAAATTAATATAAATTCGCCCCCCGCCTCAAACCGGCCGAATTTCGCACAGAAATTTCCTCCGTGCACTCGGCTACCCGTGGGGTGTCCCCCGGACCTGGCGGCTGCGTCTTTGGGGGGATCAGGAGCGACTTTGGGGCACTCGACCCCCCTTTCCCGTCGTTTTTTGGACAAAAGTTTGTCTTTTTTTCGTAATAAAGAAACGAATTTGCCTGCTCTCCCCCTCCGAGTGGCCCAGAAGCTTTTCCCTTCCCCATCGGTGTGTGTTTAGAGAAAAGTGTGAACCCAAGTAAGTGCTGAGTCGTGTTGCATTGGGGAGGGGGTTTGCTAACTGAAAGCAGGAGAGATCCGGAGAGAGAGAGAGAGAGAGAGAGAGAGCAGGGACAGCTTGTTGTCAGTATCATAAACAACCAAAATGGAGGGAGAACTGAGGCATATAACAAAATAAAAATCAGAAAAAAATGCCAAAAAATACCTAAAAATCGGGGCTTCTCCCCCTTTTCTTCCTCAAGGTAACAGAATAAAACCCGTGTCTTCCCGAGACCGTTTTAAGGTTTCAGGGAGCAAGGAGTTAATATTTATTATTTTTTTTTGTTGATGAATTCTTTGGAAAGGCAAGAGCCTCTTATAACTCGCCACCGACAATGAGAAAACGTGAAAATCCCTTTCAGGAGAGAGAGGTAGGGGGAGATGATAGTGCAGAAAGTGCCTAACTTGGGGCTAATGTGGAGTGATCCTAGATAAGATAAATTCTGTATGTGCTGCTCTATAACTCCCTTTTTTATTTTTTTTCTTTATGTTTGGGGGGGGGTTTGGGAGATGGGGGCTCCTTTCTTTTCCTCTGTATTTTTTTTTTTTTTTCGGACCGGAATGTAATGCCTTTGTAGTGTCACTTTCCTGATCTAATTAGGATGTGTGAGCAAAGAGTAAACCTTTCCGGTTTATAAAGTGCGTTTTCGTTGCCTTTGAATTTCAAGTTTTCCTGGTGGCTCCCTCCTCTATTTGAACTGGATTCTCCAGAGGAGTGTGGGGTTGAGGTAATGCTCTATAGGGAAAGCAGAGAGGGCTCAGGGACAGGACACCTCTTCTGCGGGTAGTTACTGATTTCCCTGGCACATTCAGTTCACCTGTTTGTCTCCTACAAAGAACGCATTCTTCAGTGTCCTCGTTATATTTATGTAAAATAATGATGCCTCATCTCGCCTCACATTGAAGTTAATGCGAAAGTGCTGCTGATGTTGGTTCCACGTGGGATCAGGGACATAGCAGGGCATTTTAAAGAGACAGCTTCTCTTTTCCTAGGGATATCATCACCTCTACAGCACCTCTGCCTCTAGCAGAGGGATGGTTCGTTGTTTTTTTTTTTGATGGAAAGGTATCAAATCGGCCCTGGTCTGATACACTAAGGCAGGATAATAGGGGGAAATGTGCAGATTCGTTTGGATCAAAGCAATTCTTTTGTGTATAGCAGGTCGTCAGGGGACTCTTCTTGGTGTGTTAATTTAAATGCTGTGTTTTGGAGAGCGTTTTTTTTGAATGGATGTTGCAGAAATTAAATAGTCTCATGTTGTTTAATATTAAAACCTAGTGTTGTTCTGCTAGCTATGAGTTCCCTGGGAGACCTATGTGCATAGGGCAATTTCACAGACATTTTGTAAAAGTTGTGTTATTTTTACTTTGGATAAATTCAGTTTTGTTGGGGACACCTGAGTTTGTTGAAAAGTGTCATAGAGCTTGTTCTGTACTTAAATCTTCTGAACTGTTCCTAAAGGTTTTGAAAATAGTGAAAGTAACAGTGGGTTTTAATTGGCCAAAGTAGGGGTTTTTTTTGCAAGTACACCGTAGCTCTGTGATTATAACATCAGTTGAAGGAATTGCATCTGGCTTTATTTAAAAAAAAAAAAGGAAAATCATTCCAACTGCCATCAATTTCATGTATATGTGTGCGTGCATGCATGTTTTTAACATGGGTTCTCGCTGATACAATTTTTTTCCTTAATTTTTAACTTGTGAATGTTTAGCTGTAATGGTGTGAAATGCTTTGCTTATCCCTATTATCTCTAATGTATTTCAATTTTCAGTGAAATATTCTATCTAAAACATGAGTATCACCTCTTAACATGGCAATTTGGTATCTTTGTGAGGACTTATGATGTTTCCTTTACACGTGCCTTGTTTTTGTAGTCTTTGTGTTTAATTCTAGATTAAAAATTGAATACAGGTATGTGGTTCTTGAGAAGGAATATGGAGTTCTGAACTTGTAGGAAGTCTATTTCACCAAATGTTTTTTTGAACTTGTGGAAGTCGAGTATCAGTTGTGATACCTCTCTGAGTTGAATAGCATGTGTTCGCAAATCTTCTGTACCTTTTCTTGCAAATGTGACCAAAGAAGCTGTTGTACAGTAGTTGTTGACTAGGATAGTCTTGTGGTTAGAAATTTTGGAAGAAATCTCAATGTTTTCCAGTGACTCACAGTTGTGAAAACTAAATCACATTAACTACTCCAAGGCTAGAAAAAAAAACCAACTCATTAAGGAAGAGAGATTAATCAGTTTGTATAATGGATTTAAATTGAACATTTTTTCCAAAAACTGTCTTTTGTGGTTTAGAGATCTCTTTTATAGTTAGCAAGAATTCATATTTGAAAGTTCCTTTCCAGATATTTCTTACGCTGATCTCTTTATTGGCTGAAGTAACATTATCCTGAAATGCATAGAAATTTGGTAAATTAATAGCAGTATACCATGTGTTCATGTTTTTAAAGTACCAGGATAGATAGGTAGTAATAGATGTACAGAACTTCAATACAGTAGTTAATGGTACTGAGAATAATATTAAAGAACTCTTGAAGTACTGTGTCTGTGACCATCATTATGAAGTGTTTAGTGTGTTACTACGTTTTTACGTAATTAAGATCTTCCAAATCATTAATATTGTAGTGCTGAAAATAGGCATAGGCACTGGTAATAACATGAAAAAAGCACACGTTGTGGAGTATCTTGCTTGATACAAAGTAAATTCAATGTATCCAACCATAGTACAAAATTGAGGGCATAGGGAGGACAAAGAGGAAAGGGTGTTCTCACAGAATTTGATACTCTTATAAACTGGGTTTAATTTTGAAGTGTAATCCAGATGGTGATAATAACACCAGAAGATAAATGTTGTTTAGAATTGTTTTTTACAAACTTCCTCTCTTTTTGTAGAAAATTGAATTCTTCTTATGGGGATGATGTGGTGTTTAATAAAAATAGAGGTAACTTTCAAAGCTTCCTTACTTCTAAGAGTTAGGAAAATCTTCTCTATTATATGTTGCTCTGATTCTATATATGATTCAGTATGATCTTTTCAAGATTTCCTAGAATTAAAACACCTGAGGAAACAAATACTTTGGGCTGTTGTTGGTAAAGTTACCCTACTTTTTGTAGGGAAACTGGGGAGCTGTGAATGTATTAAAATACTTCTTAAATACTTGACAATCCTACTCAATAGTGTTTCAGAGTTAATAACTACGGTATTTTACACCAGTACAGCAAATACAGGAATCTAAATTGACATGCATTGAACTTTTCTTGAATGCTTAGTTCAAGCGTGTCTCTTGGTTGTGTATAGTTCATTTAGTAATTATCTTGAAAAATGAGTTTCCTAATGTAGAACTTCGAGATTTAAATTAAGAAACTTTTTCAAAGTTTGTGTAATTCCAAAAGGCACTGTGTACAAAGCACAGCCACTTCTAATGGTCGTCCATCTCTGCAGCTAGTCAGTCAAAATGGTGCCCTTAAGTCTCCTCCTTTCAGGGTAGTGCATGTGTTTTAAAATTAATGGGTTAAAAAAGGCACTGCTCAGGTTCTAAATAAACCACTGTTTATAACTATTCAAGGTTACTTTGTTAAGAGATATTTTACTTAAGAGTTTTAAACATAAGTTTTTTAAATTTCCTATCTATAACCTCTTATATCTTTAAAACCAATTTTTGTGAGCAAATATCTTTTGGGAGGGTTCTTAAACAAGTTTATCTGTTTATCAAGGGGAGATATTCTGGAAAATATGAAATATGTTAGAACAATTAGACCATTCTCAAATCAGTGTAGAGTTAAAAGGAACTAGCAGCCATCACCACCAAAGTGATAGAACGCCTGCTTTCAAGTAGATATTCTCCAAGTATCTGCTAGTAGTGAGGGTTTAGCTTGCAGTACTTTTGAAGGAAACGCGCAGCATCTATCCACTGAACTGTTAAGCATCTTTAACCAATTACCAAATGTTTAGGTAGCCTTAAAAAACTATTTAAAAATAATTCAAATATTAGAAAAAGCAACATTTTGTATTGATCAAATGTAAAATGTTTAAATTTTTGAAGTGTAGGGGATTTTTTTTGCATTTATCTAAGCATTTTGATAGTAGAGAGTTGTGTATTTTTCCTGCTAATCAAAAAAATCACATCTAGAATTTAATTAAATTTATATTGATTTTTAAATTGTGCAAACTTGTAACTGGGATGTAAATTATCAGTTAGCATTCAGTATAATCACTTATACAGCTGCCTGTATTTTATTTTAAATTTTTCAAGGAATATAGTGACCCTTTATCTGAATTTGAATAGAATTTCAGTTGCTAATGCATTTAAAATGAAGACTTAGCCACCAAACATGAAATGCAAAAAAAATCTAATTGTGCACAAGTTATGAAAACCTAATATTGAGCAGAACTGTTTACCATTGCTGCAAGTTCAGTTTTACATTTATTTAGATTGGCTTGTTAAAGTAATTTTTGTCTACTTCAATATCAGTGTTCACTTGTTGTTGTCTCATCTTAGAAGGATGAATTAGCAGAAATGAATATAATTGGGGGGGTTCAAATTTTTCACAAGATATAACATGCTTTTAAAAATAATTATGTTATAACAGTTATAAACAATGGGGCCTTCTCACAGGATATATTAAAATTGTTAATATTGAAATGGACCCTGCATGTCTTGTAAACAGTTACCGTAGGATCATGGCATTAAAATTAACACTATACATAGCAGGTTTTTGAGATGATTGCATAAGTACATACTTGACAGTAAAGAGTGGGAGAGCTTATATAGTTATTCTCATGTTGAAGGAATAAATCAGTTTCTATTGTAGCCTTCTTTGTAATAACTTCTGCCCCTTTGCTAATTAACAGCCTGTCCAGAGTGTAAAGATACTTTGTCAAATACGTTAAAATACGTGGGCAGAGCGATGGGCTATTTTACGCATGCCCAACCCTGAGGGTTTTGATAGACTTACAGGGGGGCATGAAGACTGAAGAATGTGGCCCAAGATCCATAATTTTATTTTATTTTTTAAAAGGAAAGAAGAAAGAAAAAGAAAAAAAACAGGGCTGAACTAGGATAAAAAGCAAAAAGTGAGATAGATAAAACAAATGAATGTAGACAAAACACAGAAGAGTAACTCAAAGCTCCGAAGTAAAAAAGCTCAAATCAGCTTTGAGAAGTCAAGTGGGAGTCAGGAAAGTAAAACCTAGAGTTGCCATCAGATGCAATTAAGAAATAACTGTGTAGAGGAACTTGGAAAAATGCAAAAAGTGTCTGCTGCAGTAAACTGAAATGTTATAATCTTCTTTTGCACTTAATGTGCTAAATTCCTCTCTCAGAGGAGAATATCCCTAGAAATCAGATTAGAAAGTGTTTAAAGGGAATTAGTTGTCAAAGTTTGTTTTTTTACTAAAGTTAGGATAACTAATAATAATCTCTCAGATATTGCTGTAAATAATCCTTTATTTGATATAATTTAACCATGTAGATTGCACATAGACTTACATGTTGTGCAGGTAACTTACCTGGTAGCCTGACACTGTGTATCACTAACTTTCACCCTAAAAGCTTTTCTTTATGGTTGTGGATCACGTTACACTTTGGAGACTGCCAAATCTGAAGTATTTCTCATTAAATAAGATATAGGTGGTTGATTTTGTCTTATGCAGATTTGCTGTGAATTGCCAAGTTATCAAAAAGCAAGGAGAATGTCAAAAACCTCATTTTCCCTTTTCATTTGTTGAGTATGTATTTGAGTACTACAGGGTATCAGATTTACTAGTGCCTGAGTTCTCTGGAAAGCCCTGCAAATCATCTGATTCTGAATTAATGAGATCTCATTACACTAAATGTTTGAACAGCAGAAAGACTCTGTGTATGCAAATCAGATATTACTGTCCCAAGTGCTTGTCACTTCTAATAAAACTATTGTGTAGCCTATGTGTTTTTCATGAATGTTACATTTATGTGTAATGTAGGTACACACACGTTTTAAGGCAGTATCTGGCTTTTTAGGGAGAATGTCATGTCTTCTACATCAGTTGTGATACAGGATTTTTTTTTTAAAGAGACCTTTTTAAGAAAAGGCAGAAAGAAAGATTCTGGCAGTTTACTATTAAATTTCAATCAAGCCTGTGTAGTTAGTAATAAAACATTTACAAGTTTGTAAATGTTAAGTTTCTTCAAACTCTTACTGTCGTGTGGAATTTCCATTTATACTAATTGTGCATTTACTGCAGCTGCCTATATTAATAATACTGTATTTATCACATGGAAGTACAGACACAATATAAATATGTAAAAGTAGAAATTGTCTACAGCTGTACTTATGTTTTCATAAGATGTTACACTACAAAGGTGTAAATTTATGGTATTAGCTACCTGTTATCAGTTACTGGTGCTCTTCCTCCCAAAAGTACTTTCAGAGGAGTTTTAAACTAAAATAAGTGTAAAATCCTGTCAGTGTTTTGTGCTTTCTTTGAAAGTTAAACATAGACATTGTTCAAGTTTATTTTGCTCACTGGATGTTATTGTGGTCAATACACACATAATTTATTTCATCTAGGACACTAGGAAACGGTGGACCACGTAGCTTAGCAAAGAGCTTAGACGTAGCTCATCACAATAAATGCCAGTTAATTTGAATCAGTAGATTTTTCTTTCCTCTGTGACTTGACAGTTTTCTGTAATTCTTTTGAATACTGGGATTGTGTTTAGACTCAACTACTTCTAATTATACCTCAGCACAAACATATAGCTTATGGCTACATTTTAATCAGTTTCAGAAAAAGTAATAAAAATATTATTGCATCTGTCAAAGGATGGTGTTGCTGCATGCTATTTTAAATGGTGTTTAAGTACACTTATAAGCATACCAGTACAATGAAATCAGCTCTGTTCCTAACAACAAAGTTATGTTATTTGTTACTTAAAAAGTTAACCGAGAATCATATGTTAATTATCCTAATTATTCAGGCTGTTTTTAATATGTGCTGAAATTGCTTTAAAAACTATATGTGAAATATTTATATCAAACTCGTTTAATTTCCCATTACTTGTAAAAAGTAATGTTTTCCCAGTTGTAATTTTACATGGGTTTTGTATTAGCTGCACAAGTGTATCCTTCTCTTCTGTATACACTTTTTTTGTGAGCTCAGAAGTTATCACACTTATGTAAGAATCTTTCATTCTCTCAAAATGAATTTGTGCCCCTCTAAGTGCGGATATTGACCAGTACTAGAAAAATGGTGCTGAGGAGTATTGTAGAATTAACTTGTGCTGGTGATGCTACAAGTGTAAAAATTGTCTGTAGAGTAACATGGGAAACTTAATCATAATGGTATTTGGATGATGAGAATAGTCCCAAACTAACTGAGTGTTAAACTAGCCTATGAGGAAAAGATGTCAGGTTTTGCAGCCTTGTAGCATTAATCAGATATGTGGTATGGTATCACTGTTTCTCATAAGAAATACTCGAACGCATTCCTAGCATCAATTGCTGTAGAAGACAAACAGGAATCTAGATTACACTTTCAGAAATCATAAACTATGAAGTAAGTTTCTTGGGAAAAATAATTATTGTAGAGGTCTGCTCTTTAGTATAATATTATTCCTTTGAAAACTTGACCACTTCAGAATATTTGAGAACAAGTAAGTTAAGTCCGTCTTGAGTAATACATTTTGGTTTCTAGTCCAATTTTTATCTGTGCATCACATAAACCAAACTTCTTACTCTTCATTATATTTCAATATTTTCTCTGAAAGGAAAGTGCATTTAAGTAGTTTTAAACTGTATTGATTACTTGTTCATTTGATTGGAGTAGAAAGGTGATTTAGTTTGGAGAGGTTGAATAAATATTATTTTCTATTTTTCTGTAGTTTGCCTAATAAAAATACTAACATAAAAGGATCTTTCTTTAAGCCCTGAATGCAAAGGGAGGTGTGGTCAGGAACAGGCTCTGATGACTTAAATCACTGCTACTCAGTCTCTCAGAGTATTTAAATCCTATGAATTTGTGATTCAGTAATGTTGCAACATCAAAAGTGATAATATATTCAATTATCTTGAGACGAACTCCACAGTTCTTCATTAGGCAGATTGAATTCCCTAAAGGTTTTGCTGAATAAGTACTGAAGTATTGTGCTGTTTGTTACAGTTTTCATCAGGAGTCAAGCCATAGAAAGTCTCCCAACTCTGAGCAAACCCTGAAAGACTTCATGGATGCCCTAAACCTCCCCTGTTCCTGTCATAGTTTCAGTTGTTAAACTGTGGTTGAAGGTCAAGTAATCCTTTCTGCTAAGCATCCAACTTTTATCATAAAGGAAGTAGTTTGATATTTGGTAATAGTTTTAGCATAAAGGTCTTGTGTAAGTAGCTTAACAAAAACCTTGAAGGTGGGCAGAAATTTGCTGTTGAGTTGCAAGTGCACTGTAACTGTTCATTGAGATAGTACAACTCATAGTTTGAAGAAGACAGAGCTTAACTGATGTGTTAATTCTTTCTTCTGAAATATACACAAAAATTTGCCACCACTTTTGCTGCCAAGAGTGCTCTGAAGATTATCTATCTGTCTGTCTGTCTATCTATCTAGGCTTTTTCTAACTTAGGCCTTTGTAGGAAGGTTAAAAAGTCTAGTGGATGGAGATCATAATGTATGTGTATCCTCTTGTGAATGAACTGTTCCTTAGCAACTTTGATTTTGTGTTTGGGGGTGCATCTGAGGGAGTATGTAGTCAAAAATACATGTACTCGCCCCTTGTGCATCGCAGAACTCAGGCCTGAAGAGCAGGTATTGTATCTTCTTGCGTTGGTTATTTTCAGATTGGTTATGTGGAGATAATATTTTCCCCCCTCCACTTGTTGTGTTCATCAGTTGTTCAGGAAGTCTGTTTCTTGATATTTTTTGAGTATCTTGCAGTGACTGACAAAGCTGTTAAATCACCTGAACTACAGAATTTGTAGATGGAAGAGGGAGACTTTTTTCCCCTGTGTGATCTCAACCAGATTATTTGAAAGTTTTCTGGGCCTCTTCAACACTGCTTTGCTATAAATCAAAACAAATTAAACTGAACAAACAGTCAATAAAAATGCATACCCCAAGTTGCTTTGGCAAACCACTTGGGTGCTGACAATTCTTTTCACCGTGACCTTCAAGATATTCAGCTCCTACTTCATGCTTTCCAAATACCATCATTTCCATCTATCAAATTCTAGGTAGGTCATTAGGAAATATATAGTAGTAACTGTGTAGTCTGTAATGCTAACATTTTAAGCATGTATCAGAATGAGAGAGATATGTGTTAAAGTTGAAATGCTTCTCAGGGAGTGAGTGGTATTGCCCCAGTAGTTGTTTTGGGTTTTAGTTTTGGATTTTAATTGTGAGATGCATTTGAGATTGTGTCAGGTGGCATTCGTGAAAAGGAGTAATCTTTCAGGTTGTCAAGAATCAAGCTGTTCAGGTTTTTTTTTTTCATATAGATTAAAACCACTAATTTTTTTTAGCATCATTTGGAAACTGATGGTGGTTGAGGGTACATCATGGAACAGTAGTCATGTGCTTCTCAGCAGGGAATGCTACTTAATGATGGAACTGCAATGTCCTGAATGTTGAAGAAGCAGACCTGTGGTGAAGGATTGGTCTCTTTCAACAGTGTGAACAGGAAACCACTTTACTCTGCCTTTTACAAATAAATTAATTATTTAGAAAAAGATAGTTCATGCACTCACCGATATTTTAATTTTTTCCTGCAGTATCAGAAATGGACACTTCAGGATGATTTTTACAAGTCTGTCAACTTGAAAAGGCAATTGATGTAACCACATATGAAGTTAAGAGCATTTGAAAAGGACAAAAATCCTTTTACTAAAGATCTTGCAAAAATATTTAACTGTCTTGAAAGCAAAGAAAAATAGTTGCTATACTAATCTGATGAGATTTTTCAACCAAGTCAATAATGCTTATATGTTACAGGAGATTCATTTAGCAATAGCTTGAATCTCTCAGTAAGGGAATCTGTGTTATATTAATATATTTACAAGTATGATACTTCATGTATATTTAGATGAAAGTTTTCAGTAACAAAACCATCAGAATGTGATTAAAAAAAAAACCTACGTCCATGCATATTGTAACTATTTTTTTATTTTTTTTTAGGTAGATAGCATAGGTACCTAGACGTGCATAGGTATTCAGAACCCTGGCATGTTTATTTCTGGGGGTTATACAAACGCAAAGCTTTTCTACTACGTTCAGGTACTGCACAATAAAATGCTTTCTAAGGTTAGTGAGTTTATTTGGTTTATGTGTTTGAACCCAGAGTTAAAAGTAGTAGAAAAGTGATACAGTATTGACTTCCTGGCACACAGTATTTTAGTCCAGTGTTGGAAGTGTATGTTATATACATGAATACTTATATGAATATAAGTGTTATGTGGCTTCGGCATTGACTTTCTAGTAATATGGATCATATCTAGGAGAACAAGTGTTTTGTTTTGTCTCGTGTACTTGCCTTTAATTGAATTCTGCTCCGTGATTTTTTTTTTTTTTATTTCTCTTTGTGCAGATTTGTGCTCGTACTTTTTCCTCCAAATAAATACAAATAGCATTGTGGTCTTGCTGTGATTATTATGCATAACACCTCTGACTCAGCAGATCAAAAGTTATGTTTACTGGAAAACACAACTAACATTTTGTACTTTTTTTTTAAAGACTGCTTAAAAATAGCTGTATCAGAAGAGATTGTGCTTTTAACATGCTAACCCACTAAGCCATCATACATCATTCTGTAGGCAGTGTTTTTATGCCAGGCAGGTACCTCTTCTGGAGCCCATCTGAAAGATTATTGCAGAAAAATACCCCAAAAACTTGAATTGTTAAGGAGAGAAACTTCTTTAATAGAATCCGTAATACACACATTATCAAATTGCAGCCTTTTTTCCAAGGATTGTGTTAATATGTCAGCATGGTTTGGCCTGCTTTAGGGCATTCCGGTTATTCGAGACAAATTCTTGATTAAAAATGGCGTAGGCCCTTTTTTTTTCAGTGTGACGGAGTAACAATTCCTAATTTTAATATAGAATATTATGTTGTAAGAGCCAAATACCTGAATGGAATTCTGTACTGATTATGGGAAAGGTAGACAAGGATGAGAATTTATGCCAACTGGATTGGAGACTCTGACATTCATCTGGATTAGCAGTTTCAATTTCTAATGTTGACCCATGTTCCTCTGCCACTTTGTTTTGTTTTCTGAAGTTGTATTTTCCTCATTCAGTTTTTGTAATTGTATACTGTCACTGTGTAAGGAGTCACACAGATGTGGCAAACAGCAGTAGTGACTTGGCAGAAAATTTTATGAAGTGCAAAAAATACAACAGAAATACAAGAGCACAGCCGTATCTTTGGACCCAGGAAATCTTAGATGTTGCTCGTAAAAACGGTAGATCTGTGTGTGTAGTCTGAAATTTCACTGTAGGTTGACTGCCATTATGTGCATCAGTGACTAGAATTTTTTAGGTTTTAAATACCAGTACATGGAGTTTGCTTGTGCTTAGTTGAATTACAGTGCAAAATTTGCTGAAATAATTTGCAAATAACCATTTTCATGTATTTTTTTGACAAATGCTAATACAGAATGGTACAGCGTGAGTGAAAAGTTTAGCTAGTTGTTGCTACTTGATACTTTATTCTGGCTAGTTATGGAGCTCTATTTAATGTTATCTGACAGATTAGAGCATTTAACTTGAAAATGTGCTGCTGCTCAACTGGCAAGTTGGGACACTGCCTACTGTGATTTCCTACTGGCAAGAAGTCTGTAAAGACCGTTTTAAGGCAAGCTTGGCCGTACTCGGAACTAATAGAGTTAGGTAAGGTTTGACATGCTGCTTTCTTCTTTAGACACGCTAAAACACCTTTTGCAATTTGGGCCAATGTATTTTTTTTGAGCTGAAAAAGCATGTTTTGTATAATCTGAAAGATTCCTCAGGTTTGGTGGCACTAGCCCTGTACCTTGAAATATGATTCTGTGGGGTTTTTGTTAGGCTGGTGGCCTGTAAATGTGTGTGACCCGAGCATAATACATTGTGCTTTTGTTCACTTGCATATACAGCCGTCTGCAAAGAACGGTGCTGTAATGAGACACAGGGAGAATATAGGAAACAGGATAGTGTGTGATAATGGAGTAAAATGAAACGTCACAGGGCCTACACTGAGGATGCAGTGACAGCCCAAAGAAGATTACCCTCGCAGTGCTTTGCTGTAAGGCTGTGTACTGTTTGTATGTGATAGTACTTCCCACGTAGTGCCTATGTTAATAAATGAAACGCTTTCAACAAGGAGTTTTATGTATCAGTAGGCCAAAGTGCTGTGTGGAAGTAACTGTGCCGGTCTTTATGTAAATTGTTTTTAAATAGACTGTTGAATAAGGTGGTGTTCCAAACAGTCACAGTTTAAAATCCTGATAAGGAAGGAATTGTTGTAAAGTGTTTTGTTCCAAAGCTGTATACTGACTCGTCCTGGCAGATAGAGTTCTTCATTCTTCCAGGGCTGGATTTTCACTGAGCAGTTAGATGAAGTTACCTGCTTTTAAACTGATTCTTGAAGTTAGCCAAACTGGAATGAAAATGACAATGCTGAAAACTGGGACATAAATCACTTTGTGGAGCTGGGTTGTTAACTGCATTAGTGGAAAAATATGTTCTGTGACTCCTCGATTTAAATTAAAAAAATAATAAAACAGCTAGAGAATTTTGTGTGTGATTAGGATGGGGTATTACTCAATTTATATGTATGGCCAGTGCAGAAACGGAGAATGCCTCTAAATTCAGCAAGTGGTGTGTGTTGCTCTAAAGGCAGCAAGTGACTCATGTGACTGTCTTAACAGCTGGGCAGCAAGATTAGAGAGCTACTATGTACACATTCCCTTACTGACGGGTCCAAGCTATTGCTAAATGAAGTTGTGTTACTGCCAACAACTGAATAACGGGCATAAGAAAATACAGTAAATAAGTGTGTCATCAGGTTAGTGCAGCAGTTATTTCGGACAGTTGTTAAAGTGAAGGAAAAAAAAACAAAAAAAACCCCTTTTCCATGATATGTATTTGAAAGATTTTTGTCCTTATTTTCAAACGCTCAAACTTCGTATGAGATTACATGTTAATTGTCCTTTTGAGTTTGCAGATTTGCAAAAGTAATGTTGAAATGGCTGTTTCTGACACTGCTGGAAAAAATTGAGAATGTTAGTGAGTGAAGAATCTTATTCCAAAGAACTCATTTATTTGTAAAAGTACTAAAAATATGCTTGTATCATGAAGTATTCTGATTTGAACTGAAATTGGCAAAGTGTATACTTCTTGGTCACTTGCTAATTTGAAGACTTATTCATGGTGTTATTGCTCATGTATTTCCTAATTGTAAGAATTTGTGAAGTTTGTTCCAAATTGTCTTTAAGTTTTCCTGGCATGCCAGTATGGATTAGTGGAATATGTATTCTTTTTTGGGCTTTTTTACATTTCCCTGATCTTTTTTTTTCTATTTTTTTTTAAAACTCACATACTTACTTTTCTTAAGACAATTGCTGAACATTTTTGAATGCTTTTGTCCTTTAAATATATATATTTACATTTACACATTGATATTTCAACTCTTATTTATGGATTGAAATTTCAAAGTGTCACCCTGTGAAACATGTCTTTAGGGCCAACGATCGTAAGAACTTCTTTCAGGCTTGAGGACCAAAGGACATACACTTGACTGTTGCAATCAAGTAAATTGATACAGAAATGAAGACATGATTGTGAAGCTCCTTAGTGCTAATTTTAGTGTTGACTTTCAGATCATAATTATGTTTTAAAGATGAAAATGTATTTGCTGAAGAGGATCTTTTATAATGAAAAAGCCAAGACAGATGAGAGGTCAAGCCAATGGTCAAGCCCTTATAGTAAAAGATGACCAGAAGAGTGTGTGTTTGTGACTGTCATCACTGTATCCCAGTGCCCTCAAAAAGATTAAATTGTTAATTTGTTACTCTGTTTCAGGTTTTTCTGCTTTCTCTCTTTTCCTGTCTAGTGATGATTTGTTTCATATCTTGTTACTCTTCCACATTTATTCCAAGTTTATGCAGTTTTCCTCAGCAACGATTTTCATTTATATCTTTAAGGAAAAATGGACAGCATGAAATAAAGTTTTCTAGAGTTGTCAGTGCATCTGAAAACTACCTTTTCAAGGTGGACCATCATTTCAATAATACTTGAAAACACCTTGTTGATCTAGCCCTTTTCCATGTGTTTGGACTTTTTCATAATCAAGTCCTTACTGTTAAATATTTTGAAATCTTTGATTTCTAGGATGTGTTCAGTTTGGTTTTTGTTTTGATTCATCCTCTCCTGAATGTTTCATTACTACTTTCTTTTCATGTACCACTTTCCTGTACCAGACTGCTTTTCTATTCTGCTTTCATCATTTTTTCAGTCACATATTACTCATCAGTTGCAAAAGAAAAATGTTTGTGTTCCTATTTCTGCACCGTTTAGTCTGATGGTGCTCTGTGACATAGGAGCACTAGGAAACAGAGGAATATTTGTTTATTTGTAAGTAGTTCACAGATAAAGCACTAGCAGATTGTGCCTAAGGATATACCTGCAAAACATATCTATCCTCTGACTACTTGAATACTGTAGTAGATTCTTATGTGCTCTTAACACATTCCTTCAGATGAGCCATTGCAAATGTCCATCTGTCAACAGAGTTTCGGGTCCTGGGTCTTGCTGCCCTGTGCTGTGTGCCCCAGCAGCTTCCTGGGCTCTGACTTCTCGCCGCCCTGCCCCAGGGAAGAACTCTGCTGTAGCGCAGGTTGTGTTGAGCTGCCTCCCTCTCTTCTGCAATGTGCTCTGTTTGTTTAGAGCACCTTTTGCACAGCTGGAAGAATCGTATAAAATAAACAGCTGTCCTGAGAGAATATTTGCATGAACTTAGACTTTGTCTTGTTTGTTTGTTCCTTTCAGAATTACACCCGCAATTTCTTAGCCACAAATTTGTGCTGCTCCACTGAACTGAAGAGGAAAGTATCTTCTCATGAATTCTAAGGAGGCAAAAATACAATATTTTCTTTAAGAAATATGATTTCCAAATGATCAAGGAGGAAAGGACCAGCAAGATCAATCAGAAATATCTTGTATTTGTGTGAGGTTGCCTCTTCTAAGCTGGCATGGTTTAAGAAAAATATAGAAAAGATTCTTGCTTGATGTATAGTTCTTCTCCACTTGCTCGCTCATGCCATTTTATTCTTAGAATGGGGAGTTATTGTGGTGTTTTCTTCTTAGGGCTGTTAGAGAACCCTGAGTATTGAAGGAAGTTGAAGTGTTGTTTCTGATGCTATTTCCGTCCTGGTGAGAGCTTCAGTGTTACTGTGGTGGTGTGCGCCACCTGCCCAATACACCTTCCTTTAACAGAAAGACCTATGAGTAAGAAGAAAAAATGTTTGGGGGGGAGGTTGGTAGCTCTTTTTAAAAAAAGTTCAGCCTGTGCTCTCTGACAGCATTTCTTAGGGCTAGTTGCAGTCTCGTTGCTTTCCTTGCACTGGGGAGGCCTGGCAAGTTTGCTGAAGTTGTAAGTTGATCAGAAGTGACTAGCTCTTTGGTTTCACATGTGATCATGGTGCTTGGTTCTTTTAAGGAGTGACAAGCTTCCCAGTGATGAGGGAGGATTCGGTAGCTGCCTTTGGAAAAAGAGAAATCTTGGTTCTGGTGTCCTCTGAGAAAGGGAGCCTTCTGGGACAAACTGAAAAGTAAAGCATGGGAAGGACTGGAGCCTAGATAACTGAAGCACTCTTCTCCAGTAACTATAGATACTGTGGTCTTTCACAGGAGAGCAGTGGACAGGAAGAATGTTTGTTTCTAGGCACTGATGACCGGGTAAGAATAAATAGAACTAAAGGAGGCTTTCGGAGTTGTGTTGCTTTGTTCATGTCTTTTAAAACAAAAAAAGTAGCATCCATTTTTAGGATTCAGTGTACTAGAGGCTGAAAAGGAAAACACAGCAGGCATCTGTCCTTCCTCTGACAAGCTTACAGTGTTACTTCAAGGAGGAGAACTGAGACATGTGGAAAGGGGGAAAAGCAGTTAAAGTGCTTGCGGTTGCATATATGCACCCTGTTTAATTAAATCTAACAACTGTGGCTGACACTACTGTTTTTAAATAAAATAGTAGATTCAGCTGTCCTGCATTTACACAAAGCGAATTATGTTCCTCTCAGTCATCGCCATGGGCACTCCTGTGCTATCCTGCTTTGCAGGCACTGCATCACTGAAGGCAAATACCCTGTGGGATGCTGGTTCTCAGAGTTGTGTGTATCCTGCACGTGGGAGTTCACAAGCCAGTTTGCTGACTGGAAGCTTATACATGGATCTTGACAATGGAACATATTTTTACAGAGTTCCAGTATATTCTAGCAGGTTTGATGTTTGCTTCAGGCTGTGGATACTTGGAGAAATCCTGTGCTACAGCCACAGTATGTGTCTTCATAAAATACGTAGCTGCTCCTGTGTTGTTCCTCCCTCTTGTGAAGGAAAGACACTGCTCACCCAACCTACATCATGGGACTTGTACTGTAAGCACCTTGGTACCAAAGCAGCAGAGCCTGCAGTGCATGCGCAGGATAAAATGTGATGAGAATAAAGTAAGTGGCTCTTGTGGGTTTTTTGAGACTTTTTTTTTTAAATAAGAATCTAGTTTCTGTGACATATTTTGGGAGAGTTTTTCAAAGCCATTGTCTTCATAATCTGTTTAGAACACAGTTTTCACTGCTTTCCATTGCAGCTGCAGGCACTAAGTGTTTCTGGAAATCACTCTTTGTAGACCCATGCCAAGGACCTGGAAAATTAACGATCTCTTCTGTGACGTTCAATTTCAGTGACACAGACGTCTCTAGTTGAATCTGAGTCCTTAGGACAGTGTTAGATTATCTGACTCAAAACTGGTTTTTGAATGACTGAGGGCTTATGGAATAAGTAGTCAAGAAACTGGCTAAGTTAGGGTAGAGTTCACAGGAATGACAGGTCTACCACTACCCCTGTCTCATTTCAAGTCTCCATCCCAAAGCATGAGGGTTCAAAACTCTAGGAAAAATCTGCCAGAATCTTTTGACAAAGACAAAACTTATTTTACATTGACTTTTACTTTTTTGAAATGGCTGTACTGTTTTGAGTGAATAAAAAGAGAAGAAACAAAACACTGAAGCAGACACTAACTTGTAAAATTTCAGCCCAAACAATGGCAGTTTGGCAAAGTCGTGAGTTGTCTTATGCAGAAGACTTTGTCTTAGAATGGCAAGTGTTTGGCAGCGTGGTGAAATGTGATCCTACTCATTCTGCCAGTGGTAAAATATTCTGGATTTGAATTAGTGTTTGTACCTACTGACAGCAATTGTATAGATTAACAGAGGAATTGGCCTGCTTTCAAATCAAGAGTTGTTAGAGAACTGTTATCACAGGTCTTACCAGCCCAATCAAGGCCTGAGATGACAAACACTGCTTATAAGCATGATAAGTGCTGATCATATTTCATGTTTGCATTTTATTTGGTAAGAATAAGTGCATATCAGAGCCTGGTGTTCTGTTTCTGACAGTGGCAAAACCAAAAGTGTGGTGAAAGGCACGGTAGCAGGGCAGGCACATACAGATGCCTTTCCCAGAGTATTTTCCCGATCTCCAGTAATTAATTTATAAAAGCTTCCTGAGCCAGACATGGTGGGTTTGTATTTACTAACCTTTACTGGACTTTTTCTATAGCTTTTTCCTGTCACCTCTTGAGCCTTTATGAACTTTTAAGTGTTTAAACACTCCATTGCAAGGGGTTACACAGCAGGAACATGTGAAGAACTGGTACATTTGTTTCTTGAGCTAGTGTCCTTGTCATTTCATTTCAGTTCACTTGGAAGAGGCAGTAGCTACCAGTCTGTTCAGCTTCATCTGTCGTTCTCCAGCCACCTCAGTGCAGGTATACTGTATGCCATTCAGTTGCATCTCCCCATCTACATGTTTATTGAGTCCTTCGGAGAGCTCCGCTTGTTTTATGGAGCTTGATTTCCTCTTCCAAGTTGTGTTGCCCCCTCACCAATATGTTCTGTTTGTTCATATGTCCTCCTACCACCCCACTTGCCCTCTGTTGTTATTCAAGTTTGTGCTGAGTTGCCTTATGTGGATGCCAAACTTACGACAGTACTTCAGTGGACATTGCAAATTATTTATTAGGAAAGAAATAAAGCAGGGAGGAATCCATGGTGTATCTGTCTCCTGAATATTGTACAAAAGATATAGGTAGAATGGCAAAAATACAGGACAAGGTGATGAGTATGAAACAAGTAGTGAAACAGCGTCTATGCAAAGAAGGCCTAAGTAGGTTTAGCCTTTCCAGCCTGATAAGAGACTACAAAAGGAAGAATATAATAGAGGTTTCATATCACAGGCAGGGCATCATGAGGAGTGATGACTGACATAGATAGTGTGAAGGGGGAGCAAAATCAGCTGAGAGGAAAGAGAAATAGTGGGAGATCAGTTCAGAGAAAGCTATAAGAAAACAGTTGTTAATGAAATGTGAAATTAAGCTGTGGAACTCCTTGCCATGGGATCTCGTGAGTAAAGAAAGGTTACATGAGCACAAGAGGGGGCTGCCAAATTGTGGGAAAAGAGGGCTATTAAATTCATCTAGCTCAGGAAGTCCCTAAATCATAAATGGTGATGCTTCCCCAAAATGCTACATGCTTGCCTTCTCATGATCTGCAGCTACTGGAGCAAGGATGCTGGGCTGGGGTTCTGCTCTGGCCCACCAGGACCACTGTTGTGTTCTGATGAGCATTCAGTGATCCAGAACTGGAACAAATCACTCAGAACTAGCACAAATCACCTGGGCTGAGCCAATTGCCTTGCTGACACAGAAACCCTGTCTGTCTCTCTAAAGCTATATAGATCTTTTTGCAAACTAGTATATGCACATGCTTATCTTCTGACAGGTAAACTTCAAGCCAGTGTTCTGTTGTCTAGGAACCTTTTTAATTTCCAGCATAAACTCCATCCCTCTTACCATTTTTGTGGTCCTCCTCTGGACCCACTCCAACAGGTCCATGTCTTTCTTCTGCTGAGGACTTCAGAGGTGGACAGAGCAATACAGGTAGGGTCTCACCAGAGTGAAGCAGAGCAGAGAGGCAGAGACTCCTGCCTTGACCTGCTGGCCACACTTCTTTTGATGCAGCCCAGGTCTTTGGGGCTGTGAGCGCACATTACTGGCTCGTGTCCAGCTTTTCATCCACCAGTATGTTCTTGTCACAAGTCCTTCTTGTCAGGGCTGCTCGCAATCCCTTCATTGCCTCCAGCCTGTATTGATACTGGACATTGCCCTGACCCAGGTGCAGGACCTTGCACTTGGCCATGTTGAACCTCATGAGGTTCACATGGGCCCACTTCTCAAGCTTGTCCAGGTCTCTGTGGATGACATCCTGTTCCTCATGTGTGTTGACTGCACCACCCAGCTTGGTGTCATTTGCAAATTTGCTGAGGGTGCATTCGATGCCACTCCCTATGTCATTGATAAAGATACTAAACAGCACTAGTCCCAGTACAGACCTCTGAGGGACACTGCTTGTCACTAATCTCTATCTGGACATTGGGCTGTTGACCACTACCCTCTGGATGCAACCATCATGCTAATTCCTTATCCTCTGCCCAATCCACCCATCAAATCCATGTGTCTCCAATTTTGAGAGAGGGATGATGTGGGGGACCGTGTCAAAGGCCTTGCAGAAGTCCAGATAGATGACACCTGCAGCTCTTCCCTTGTCCACTGATGTAGTCATTCCATCATAGAAAGCCACGAGGGTGATCAGGCAGGACTTGCCCTTGATAAAGCCATGCTGACTGTCTTGAATCACCTCCCTGTCTTCCATGTGCTTTAGTAGAGCTTTTAGGAGGATCTCTTCCACAATTTTCCCAGGTGCAGAGATGAGGCTGACAAGTAGGTAGTTTCCAGGGTCCTGCTTTCTACCCTAAATGAGTGTAATGTTTCCCTTCTTCCAGTCACCAGGGACTTCACCTCACTGCCATGACTTTTAAGACATCACAGAGAGTGGCTTGGCAACTACATCAGCCAATTCCCTTGGGACTCTGGGATGCATCTCATCATACCCCATAGACTTTGGTATGTTCAGGTTCCCCAGATGGTCACAAACCTGATCTTCTCTTTCAGTGGGAGAAACTGTGCACCCCTAGGCCCCATCTTACAGTCCATCCACTCAAGAGATATTGGAAGAGAGGTTGACATTGAAGACTGAAGCAAAACACAGTTGTTTAGTACCTCAGTCTTCTCCTCGTCTGCCATTACCAGCTTGTCAGTCTTGCTCATCAGGGGCCTACTGATGGTCTCACTGGTGTGCTTATTAAGACATTTTGTCTTCTTTTTCTTTTGTCAAATATTTTATTATGCTATCCCAAAGTGGTTTTTTTTGTGAATATGTGTTACCAGATTTATACATGGTATTCCCAGCAAGATCTTAGTAGTCTGCTATAGTGGCATCTGTATGTCATGTTTTGCACTGGAAATACAGCTGCTTTTCTGAATCATTATATTTTCTTTTTCCTCAATCACGTCTCTTTGGTGACCTTTACTAGGTGTTTATAGAATAGTTATACACAACTCTTTTGTACTCAGCTACTTCCAACTAATGATTGGAAATCACTAGTCTCTGTGTTACTCTGTCCTTTGTTGTTACTTTTCATCCCCTTTCTGTCTCTGCTGTCGGTAAGATTTGTTGCAGTTTTTCTTCTGTGTTGTTTCAGTCTGCCCTGTACCTCTGGTACAGTTTTGGCTTTTCTGCACACTTTGGCAGTGCTCAGTTAAATGCATAAAAAAAAAATCTAAAATTAAATGTTGAATCCTTCCACCTTTCAGAAGGAAATCTGTTGTCTTCTCCTCTTGATCTGCTGCACTTCCTGCCACACTATTATTGAACTAACCCTTCTCAGCTCAATGGATTACTGATCAGGTGGAGGTATATCAGGTTTCTTGCTGAGACTAGAACTGTTGTACTTCCTTTGTATAAACACTGTTTTGTCATATTGAAAAGTTGGATATTTGACATGGCTCAACTTTTTAAAACTGTGTTACGTTTTATTCAATTTTCTCTTTACCTTCATGTTTTCATTCCGTCTTTGAAAACATGCTCCAACCAAGAGGCCATGCTATCGTCATGAGTTGTATGTCCAGATAGCTCTTCTCCACCTTTTCTCAATCTTGAAATGAAGTAAAAAATGTTTATTTGGATTTGATGCTGTTCTGAGACTGTGCCATTTCGTCACGTGGCAGCCTTGCTTCCTGATAAATCAGAAAATAGTATTCCAGTGTAAAAGGTAAGGTTATGTAAGTGTAGTAGATACTTTAATTCACTTTTCAGAAGCCCTTGTGCTGGTCTCTGTGGTTGATGGCCATCTTTGGTGCAGAGGACTGTAAAAGTCTACCTTATTTTCACTGTAGTGGGAATAGTGAGTTGAAACAGTTGCCCAGTGCTTCTCTCTGTTGTCGCTGTAGATGTTTGACACACTTAGCTCAGATCAAGTTTATTCCAGGAAATATATGAACTGCCAATACTATGAGCTTAATCATTTAGTAATCACCCCTGCTAAGGTGAGAGCGTGTCATACTGCGTTGATACTCAATTAGTCTGTTGTGGTCAGTCTATTCTGCCAGGTTGATTCTCCTTGCTGCCCTCTTGGATGTTGGGTCTGCAAGACAAAAGCGTTACCAAATCCCCTCGTCTAGCAGGGTGCTGATATTTCTGCTGTTCCTGACTCTAAATCATTGCTCAGTCTGGTTAGTGCCAGGACATCACAGGAAATCTGTGGGTGCCATTTCTCAGTGATCTGCAGTTTGTGCTAGAGCTGTGGGAATCCCAACCTACTCATCCCTCTATCTCAGATGTCTCTTCTCTGCTTCCTCTCATGCTGACAGTAAGCCACTCCAAAGACTTAGATTGCAAGGAAATAGCCAAAATTTTTCCTGTATATTTAATTTGACTGTTTTAGCTCTCCAAGGTTAATTCAACTCTGGCCCAATACACTGTGCAGCCAGACAAGCACCACTGCAAGAAGGAGAGGGAGCGAGGGAGGAAGAAGCACCATACCTTAAACTGTTCCAGTGTGGAGGCACACTCAGAATAACTAAGCTCCAAACAGGCTGGGAGAGTGCTGTCCTGTGCTTTCTTCAATATGACAGATGGACAGGTGTGACCATCTCCAATCCCAAAGCGTTAGCTTAGGTAGAGTTACCTAATTCTGGATATAGCTGCATTGCTTTTAGGATTGGGGCCAGAGATGTGAGAAGGTAAGTACTGAAGCTGCTTGCCAAGGCATCTATCAAATCTGACAAGGGATCAGGCCTTGAGGTTAACTGGCAGCAGTTAGCTGTACCATAGTTATATCTGTGCTGAGTGATTACTCAGTGTTTCATTTTGTGTTGGTTGTGGTTGTTGGGTTTTGGGGTTTTTTGGGTTTTTTTTAAAAAGGTGATGTCTCACAGAGCTGATTTCTGTGGCCCTGTAATTCAGTGGTAGTATCAGCCCTCATCTTTACAAGTACAATATTTTGGGTACAAACCCTAAAGTTTTGGTGACAACTGTGGTAACAGTGAGCCTGAAATACGTCTGACACATTCTCATGTTCCCATTCGGGATATAGACTCCTCTGAAAGCACCTCCCTGCTTTGGCAAGGAAACAAATGAATTTAGAAAGGGTCATGTTGAAATCATCAGGCTGTTTTACCTGTTTTGGTAGCATTGTGTGATTTTCCTTAGCCGTTTCTTTGCATAACCCTAACTCTTTTTCACCATTTTGTACCCAGCCCTTTAGCAGTTGTTTCCCCACACACTAGCTGTGGTGGCAGCTTGTTCTAACTGGTGAGTCTGGGAGAGAGTGTGCGGGGAGAGGTGTTGAAGACCATTAATTACTACATATTAGAAATAAGTGTATTGTGTGTGGTCAGTAATATGTAGGAAGTGTGGCCTAGTAAGATGACCTTCCATCTCTCTCTGCAGGAGAAGGGGATGCATACCTTTCTTTACTCAGATATATTTCTACGGTATGGTAGGAGGCAGGAAAAAAAGTGTAATTTCTACAGCCAAGTTCCTATGTGTTACTTTTTCATGTGTTCTTAGTGATAGAAAGCTTGAGTGGGTGCTGTGCTGTCAGACTGTATTACCCAACATTAGCTGGTCATGAATCTGGCTTCATGTTCACAAGTATTTCTTTTTTCTTGAAGAATGCCCATTTGTGCAGTTAAAAACACTGATGGCAGGGGCACGAGTCTCCACATTGCCCTGCCCGCTCTCTGGAACTCAGATTTGGGGAAGCAGGGCAGTCACAGTTTGAAATTTGTAGTTGTAACATTATCTGTTAGAAGCAAAGAAAAAAAAATTCTGCTAAAACAAGTAGTGTAGACCACACTCAATATGCTTCAGATAAGTCTGCCCATTGTTGTGTGCAATTAGACCAAGTGTTTTAAAGGATTAGTAGGTATTATAAAAGATTGGTTAGGGGTAGGAAGTAAGGCTGCCAGTGAGATTTTTCTTCTCAAGTCCAAATGCAAAGATTTCTTACTAAAATTTATCCAGTTGCTTAGCTTTTCTTAACAGAAGGTTCATAGGTCATAGAAACAAGTGCAGTATGAAATTTCAAACCCAATAGTCACCTGATTTTCAAGAAAAGTGGAAATATTTCCTCATTTTAGAAGGCAGTGCAGTATTTAACTGCTGCTTTGTGCTGTCAAAATATGCCCGTTTGTTTACATTTGTGTGTATTCTAAACTGGTTTGACTTTTGTTTTGTTACTTTTGTTTTTAGCTCTAGAAGCCTGTACAGGGTCCCAAGGATTTAATTGGCTTTCTTTCTAGCCACTTTTTTCCTAAGAAAATGTGACTATACCAAGGCTGTGAATAGACCTCCCTGTATTCAAATCTGCTGGACAATGACCGTTGCCTTGCAATTTATTAACGCTTCTGCTTTGCCCTTGCTTTGCTTCATTGCACTTTTTAGACCCCCTTCTTCACAGGATTCTCTGTTTTGGGGTTATTTTACCAGCTTGTCACCTGCCAGATAAAGGGGGTGGGAGGAAGAGGTTGAGAGAGCCCTGTCATTCCTTATCCGCCTGCGATTTGTCTGTGTCCTCTTTCTTCATCTCCTTTTGCTCCTGTCTCCGAACTTCCTCACCTTCATCCTCATCACTCCTCCCTCCCCAGTCTTTGGTTTTGGAAGAAGCCAGGAGGTGTGGTTAGATGCCAGAAGAGCTCGGTTATTACTTACACAAGGAAACTTCATCCTGTCCAACAAGTATGCTATTCGTAGCCTGGAGGGATATATCTAAAGGGCACAGAGTTTCCACTCAAAATTTGAGTAGATTAGATTATGTATACATATTTGTTGTGACTTGGCAGGAATCCCAGTGCCTGAGGTCTTAAAACATATACTTTGCTATACTCAAGGCAAGCTCAACTGTGTGCTTCAAAAGATGCTCCAGAGAGATGGGAGGCTGCTGTTTGGAGTGCACAAAAAGTGTTATCCTCTCTAGATCTGATACAACACGGGAATTCTGACTACTGTTCTGTCTAGTCCTGTAGTTTGACTTGATATTGGCTGCTATCAAATGCTTCAAGGGGTGGTATAACCATAAGATACAGAGAAGATCTTCCCTGATTTAACTCTCTCCTGGTTTGGATTTTGTCCTTAAAAGAGAGAGTTTGTATTTTTCCTGAAGCCCACTTAAAATCATATTATAATTTTGGATGATCCAGTTATCTGTCTCAGTCTTGCTTGTCTAACTGTATGCTACCTTCTGGCAATAAATCTCACAGGCTAATACTTTGCTGTTAAAAAAATAAGATATTGGTGTTTAAGATTTGCTATGCTGTGGTTTTATTGATGTCTCTCACTGTTGTAAGAACAGATTAAACCATCTGAGCAAGTTATTCAACTGCTAATTATTTTAATAATTTAAGCTTGTCATCTTGTTTTAAAAAAAAAAACATAAAATGCAGCCCCAAAATTCAGGTGCTGCAGATATGCTGGAGGCAACCATGAAGTTAAAACAGCTGTATTTTATGAAATTCTGTTTGGTATGGCACTTTTCCTTATAAGGCCCAATGACCAATTGTTTTGATTATTTAGAAGGAAAAAATTCCATGAGAACTGTTACTGAAAATGACTAACTTGGCATTAGTGATCCATCGCTCTCTTACGGCATTTGATGAAATACTGAAGTTAATTAAGATAGCTGAAATATCAGTCAGTGCTTCAGTTGCTCATATGTGACCCATTTATTACATTTTCTTGTAAATTGCTAATGATATCTGTAGATAAGCGCTCCTTCTGTTTGTAGCGGTGTCTTCGTAACATCCAGGCCTTTGTAAAGAAGGAACACCCTGTGTGTCTAATAAAAACCTGGAAGCCGTGATTCACAGTCCATGGTGACCTATGGGCTTTTGCGGCGAGGGGCCGAAGTGATTCCTCAGGTTTTGCCATTAGAGCAGTGAAGCCTTTGGGTGGCAGGAGTGTGGTGCTGTGATTGCTAATGGACAGTGGAGGATCTGCAGGAGCAGAGTGGCAAGGGCATCACGTTAGAAACTAAGGCTGGCTGGGTTAGGTTGCAGGAGAAGGGCATATATGATGGAGAGGTAGGCTGGGTTTAGTTAAGTGTTTTTTGTTTCTTTAAGCAAGGATTGGAGGTTGGTAAAAGTGCACTAGCTGATGTGCAGTAGATATGAGCTGCTTTTGCTCAAAATCGCAGAGGAGTACATGAGAGTGATGGGACCAAGACTTAGAAGATCTAAAATGTAGGCCTACCTGACCCCATTCTTTTGACATCTTAGTGTCTTAGTGCTTGAAACTGATTACTACAGTTGTTCGGACCCATTTGTGCTACCTATTAGAGTAGTCTTATAAAGGCAGAGGATGAGAAATAATATGTTGTGGGAATCTTTTTTATCCTTCTGCATGATATTCTCCCTGTGTGTTGAAAAAAAGATTTGCCCTAACAAACAGAAGCTGCATGCAAAATTTACTGCGTTTTCTTTTTCTTCTTCTGTTTTGCTTTTCTAAGTATGGAAACAGAAGATTCAGTCAAGCAGATAATAGGTAGAATTGTCCCTTTGTGAACATTAAAATGGAGGTAGTGAAAGAGAATGTCTAGGCTGTTGATCACAGGGAGATAATTAACAAAAAAAAATTGCTATGGCTTAGTCCATGGCAGGCTGTTACCTTGAACATACTCTTGCAGCATCATGTGTCAATGCTGAACGTGATTCTCAGACTTGTATCAAAAAGGACTACTTACTGTAGTAAGAGCAGTAGATGTTTGTTGTCGAGAGTTAGTTTCCTTTCTAAGGTTTCTTTGGGTCAATTGCTTATAATGTGCTGAAGTTTGTATTTCTTCCCACCTGGCTCACTACTCATGTCCTTCTTTGCTTCAGGATCACTCTGACTGGAGGTAAAGGCTCCATGTATGTTGGCAGGCAGACAAGAGTTCTGCTCTTTGTGGTGGGGGTTTTAAGCAAGTGGTTATAACGACTGATTAGTTTTGAAGAGCCTGCCAAGGCTCTGGTGGCTCTGGTTCATGTATGTCTGACCCTACACGGATACGAATCATTACAGGGTGAACAGGTACAGGTCACTGCCCACATAAACAAAAGCGAGAGAGCACACCTGGACCTGACCTCGGGGATGAATCAACACAAAGGACCACAGAGGATGTAGCAGAAGACGAAGGAACGCAGCAGGATTCTTGTTCAGTGCCCTCTGGGCTGTGGTTTTGCAAGTGACACTGTCACCAAATCCAGGAGTGATTTATTTAGTTTTTCCCTCGGGTGGTGTACAGTGCCACAGCAGAGGCCTGAGGTAACCAGGTAAAAAACTCAGCAAAAAAAGGTCAGTAGCCTCACCTATGCCACAGTGTCCAGCTAGGCCTGAGCCTGCTGCAAGCACTGTGACTCACCAGAAGTGAACAATACCCAAGAAACAGCTACAGGATCCTGCAGAAGCTGGAAGAGGAAACTGATCCAGTAAGTATTGCATGCCCAATTGCACAATAACTTCACAAGAGGGTTTAAATTACTTTTTCTGAAGCGAACCTCTCTTGCTCAGGTAGCAGCCTTGCCCTTGCCGTTTAACTTTGCTGCTCTCCAACTTAGATCACCCTCTTGTTTTTCTTATTTGCTGTAGGCTCCTCATCCACACAGATGCACTGTCACTCAGGCCACCTCCAGACTTCTGCACTCCACCTATTCTCCCTGCATCCTTTCATTTCTCTTACTCTCTCAGCCAGAGTAACAACCTTTACTGTTGATAACCCCTACCCCGGAATTTTGCATGTCATATCCAGCAAATTCTGCTTAGTCTTCACAGGCTATCCTTGTCTAGTTGTCAGTCCTGCTGTACTGAAGGACTTCTGAGAAACTTTACTGTATCAGCTCCCTTGTACCTCCATATCCTCTTACCCTTGTTCTCAGCACTCTCTACCCTCTGTGCAAAAGATCCATCCCATGAGGAGTGACATCAAGTTATCTTCGCCACCCAAGTCTCTGCAGCTCTGTCCCATCGCTGCCTTGCCCTATTTGGGAAGCCTGGAGATCTCTGGAAGGAGAGGGGTGACCTTACTGTTGGTGCTGATGGCACCACGGAACACGCTGCACCGCTCTCTGCCTGCCCTGGGGAGTCCTGGGGCTGTGGGGGAGGCACAGAGCAGCCCAGCCCAGCTAGGCACAGGGAGAAGCACGCCTCTCCCAGCTGAGCTGGAGCCACAGCATGGCTTACTGCTGTGCTCTCTGGAGCCCAGCTCCTTGCACGGGTCCAAGGGGAGAGAGTTTGAAGGCTGGAGGGAACTGTGTGTTCAGGGGGATGCACAGGCGTAGGAGATGGATAGCGTCGTCCTTCAGTTTAACAAGTGCCAGTCAGTCCCAGTGAGTGTCTTCTGTCACATCCGTGCTGCTGACTGAGGGCTTTGTAGTTTCTCCAGTACCTGGCTCCACAAATATAAGAGCTCTTGATCACACTTTTCGATGCTTTTGCATTTTTTGTATCGGTGGTTGTTGGAGTTCTTTTTCCTCTTGCTTCCCTCCCTGAAATGGCATCCTCTCATCGGTCTTGCTTTAAAGCTTTAATGGTATATTTCTTTGCTGTGCCAAGTCCTGAACATGAGTTGTGCTTTTCTGCCTCCTTTCTGAGTTGATTTGATCTCCTCTCATTTCCTCCTCGCTAATCACAGCCTTCCCCAGCTTTGGTTATGCTGCCCCCCTGCTCCAGACCTTAGTCATGCTCAGAGTGTTTATAAATCTTAATGCAGTCTCATATATAAAGCTGTGCTGTCATGGAGTTTCATTAGCGTGGTCAGTCTTTGCTCGGGGTAAAGTACACAAGGAATTTCGGACTGTATTGCTGTTCTAAAACTTCTGTTGGGTAGAGTGAGCTTGTGTATATCTAACAACTGCTACAGAATTTTCTTAAACTTCACAGCGTATTTTACAATAATTTGTAGGAGATGTGGAAAGATTGTATTGGAGGGAGGTTTGACACAAACATTGCAGGTAAAGGAGATGTTGGTTTGTTTTCCCCGGGGTTTGTTTGTTTGTTTGTTCATTCCCCTTTAAGGAAATGCTCCTCTAGCACTCCTCAATGAATCTTGTTGATAGGTGATCTTGCGGTATATTATCACTGTTTGCCTGACGTCCTTATGTAAATGAGTCCTTTAAGTCTCCCAGGAATTTGCTAGGGAGTAATATCCTTCAGCATAAGGACAGCTAGTTGCACATGTGTGCAGTTACAAATGTAATGCCTACTGTTTTTTTCTTTAAAAAAACTAAAACAAAAGCAGAACACTTTATGCTCAAATGCCTATCCAACAGTGTCTGACCATTTCAAGTTTTGAAACAATAGCAACTAAGTTACCCCATTACGTATGTCCCAGAAGAACCTACAACAGCATATGTAGTATGTGGAAGTAATTTGGAAGGCATCTTGCAGTTTTGAAGGGGACACGGTGAAAAGAAAAGTTGGAGGGAGAAAAATTTGAATGTGGTCATGAGGGAAGAAACTAGTTAGCAGTATTAAAATAGAGTTTGTAATGAGTGGGGTGACTAGTAACATCTTTATTTTTTCTAATTTCTCTTAGCACATAAAAAAGCTGCAGCCCATATGAAGAGGGATATTATTAGCTAAGAGATAGCCATCAGATTTCAGAAGATAAACAAAAGGTGGATCTTAACCTTGAAATTGTCAGCTCTGCTCGGCAGAAGGTTGCAAAGGCAGAGTGGTGAGAGTTTCCTGGAGAACTCCCAGAAGATTGAAATGGATTATGCAATTCTGGAAGGGGACAAGAAACAGGCAATACCAAGGTGCTAAACATAAACAGTTGTAACAAAACACTGGTCAAGCACTACCTCCAACACCCTGCAAAACATAGATGATGTTCCATATTGAGACTATGTCAGTTGAACTAATTAGAAGTGTTTCCTAATGATATACAGGATCTTGTGTACGTCATCTAGAGGAGCACTCCTTGTGTGACCCGTTTTGTTCCTGAGGTCATTATATTTTCATTGAAAAAGCACCACCAGCTAAATTGGTAAATAAATCCATTTTTCTAAACACCTGTCTGAAAAATTAATTGAACACAGAAGTATTGTAAAACTCATCTTTTCACAACTTTAAAAAATAAAATTAAAGTAAAACATACCTTTTTGATTGCAATTTTTTTGCTAACCTACAGCTGCCTTCCCACAGTGTGAAAGGAGCTCAAGCATCTTGTTGGACAGTGCTTTAGAGGAATACATTCTCTGGGAATCACAAAAGCATCTTAATTTTATGTTTCTATTTGCCCTCCAGGATTTTTTCCCATAATGTGCATGAAACATTGATGTGAACTGTACAGTCATAAGGCTATTTTTTTTCTGTCTTTTTTGTCACCATCTTCCTTCCACCTTTCTGGAAGCCTCCCCCAGTGGCAGTGTGCAGCTGTTCCGGGCAAAGTCTTGCATGTGTTTTTCTCTCATCGCTTCATGTAGGCATGGAAATCAGGGAAGTGGAGTCTACTCCGCTTGAAAGAGAGTTCTTAAATGCCCTAGTGTCTTGAACTGTGGAGAACAAAAATTACCTTGCAGGACATGGGTCTTTTGTCATAGACCACCTATTATTAGTACTGGTGAATGCTTGCTGTGATAAAAGGTGTCCAGCAAGACTGTGAAGGAATATACCATCTTGTCGATAATGTCTTACGTGTGTGTGTGTTCGAGAGGTGGAGCCGGGGTAGACTAGGGCGACAGGTATGTGTCTTACAACCTGGCTCTGTGCCAGTAGGGAACCTCATTCCTTCAAAGCTACCTGTGATCTCCTGTACATTGACATGATATGGAGAGACCTCCTCGTGCTACTGTCAGCCTTCCTGGCTTGATTACCTTGCTGATAACAGGCTGATTACCTTGTGATTTAATAGTTGTTTGGTGACTACACTGTTCTGACATTTTGTCAAGCTGACAGGAGCTCTTGGATTGGTTTTTCTGTTGGTGGAGCTCCAGGGCAGAATCTCTGTGGACTTCTGTCAGGTTCGCCTTTGCTGCCTGAAACTGAATCTGGTAGTTGCTGCCAGTCATCTGAATCCAAAAATTGTACTTCAGGTGACTTTTCTGGATGCTAACTGCTTGGCTTCATCTCCTTCTGCCATGTTCAGTTGTGTATCTCTGAATTATGCATGACTGCTTGAAATTGTTCATTGATCTGGCATCAAATCTCAGAATTCTTCCAGATTCAGATGTGCATCCTAAAAAGCGTCGCATGACAAACCCGAAGCAGGGCACTGTAAGTGAACTGCTCAACATGCCAAGTGGGAGGTGGGAAAAGTGCAGAGCTGTGTACACTTACCTAATTAACAAGAATGCTCTCATAGCAAAGCAGCATGCAAATGCTCTGTGAAGCCACTCTAATCAGAGTAAGCCTTTTAGGTATACACTAACATCACTGCATAGACACAACTGGTGCATGAACAGAGTCAGAAATACATTGTGTCTGCACTGGGCAGGTTCTGAGAGGCTCACCGATTACAGCTTTGAAGAGGGATTTGCTTTGGTATTACCTTAAGTATTCGGCATCTTTAGTTATCCTTTTCCGAGGCTTTTGTGGTTTAGCTCCTGCTTGGAAAGTAGTCACTCTCTTATGCTTGTTGCCTTTCTTTGGGGACTAGGATAAGAGGCAGAGGAGAAGGGGCAACCAGAATCAGCATTTTAGTTGGAATAGCTCCAATAAATCATTGAAAATCCAAGGTTACAAAAAAAGCAATGCTAAACCCTGTCACAGCTTTTGCCCTCAGGCAATGTTGGTCAGACAGTGTGATTCAGGGCAGGACTGGGCTTCCACTACATTCTTTGGGCTGTGTGGGTACCACCTATACTCAGGATGCAGTGTAAGTCCTGGGGAGACTACCTTTCTCACATTCACTTTATTTCTGTCTTTCACGAGTTGTCTTTTTGTCCATAATGTAAGCTTCCCAACCATTTAACCTAGCCTCATGAGGGAAATCTAACCCCTGTGAAAGGTCTTGTCCTAGTACAGTCCTTGCAACTTCTGTGTATTGGTGCAATTTTTTCAGATACCACCACTTTGCCCCTCTTATTTGAACAAACAGCAGACAAAAATTGAGTTAGGGTAGAGGATTTCCCCAAGCCCAAATGTTGAATCACTAGTTGGATTATTGTAGTCTCATGTTTTCTGATTTACGCTCCATGCTTATTTTACAGACTTTACTCTTTAAACCTGTCCCCAGCCTTCTAGCACCCAGTTAATTTCTCCAGCCCAGCCAGTTCCTTTGTGCTGACTGCCTAGCAGATCTTCCTGTGAAATTACTGAGCTCTTTGGTAAGTTTTATTTTTTGCCTTAAATGAGCACAGCACAAAGTGGAGTGACTGGTGACTGCTTTTTTTTATGCTGTTCCAGTTCAGACCGTCTCTCTCTGTGACTGAGCAGGGTTCACTAGCTGCATAGGGTTGTGTTGTGTGGTAATATATTTGGGTGGTGTTTATCTTGAGTTCACCAGTGTCACTATGATTTTCTCCTAGCAGCCTAAAGCACAAGAAACCTTTTTACTTGACTGATTATTGAAACTCTTAAAAACATCTTGCATTATGATTGAAGTTAGATTACTCTGTCTCAAAAAGCAAAACTTGTAACTTCCTGTCTAGTTGTGCTCTGCCACCTGATTGTTGAAATGGTTCGTCTTGAAGTATTCAGGTTTAGAAGAGTCTTCTTATGTATAAGTGTTTAAAATCATGGTTTCAGGGGTGGTGCGGGCTGGGCAGGCCTGCACCAGACAAATCTGAAATCTATACCGGGCAATTTTGCTAGACGTTATAATAAAGCAAAGAATTGGTCACCACCTGGGTAGTTCAGTTATTTGGGAAGAATCAAAGCAGCATTTGTAGGAGAGTCCTGTCCCACACAATTGGAGTTCTTTGGAAGCATCAGTAAGAATTAAAGACGTCCTGGTTCAGAAATCAAGTGAACTTTTTCAAAAAGGCTTTTTATGGAAACTAAGGATCCATAATATAAGAGGAAAGGTCTTTGCACAAGTAAATGGTAGACAGAAAGGTAGGATCAAGGGATAGAAGCAGAAGGTCAATTCTCAATTAAACGATGGTCCCAGTTATGTTCCACAGAGATGTGTGATGCTCAGCACATTCATAAGTGGTATCAGTAAGAGGATGAGCGATTGGTGGAGCAAATTTGCTATGAAGAAGAGTGCTGGCTGTGGAGACTGTGGAGAGCAGTAAAAGGACATTAAAGCATTGAGGACTGTGTAACAGAATGTCCCATGAAATTCAGTATAGATAAATGAGAGTAGCTGAGGAGCACTGAGCAGAACATTCCTGTGTGTATATATAAGATTATGAGTTTGAGATGAGTTTTATCATCGAGGAGTAAAACTTGGGGATTGTGATGAGTGATTCTGTGAGATCCCGAGCTTGTTGATCACCAAAACACAACCCAAATGTTAGAGGAGAGAAATCTAGGATAAAATTGAGAATGTCATCGCAAGAGTGTATGGTCTAGTTGCCTTCTGAGTGCTGTGTGCAGTTCTGCAGCCTTCATCTCAAAAAGGATTTCTTAATACTGGAAGAAGTTTGGAGAAGGTCAGCAAGAATGATGAGCTACATGGGGTGGCTTCCATATGAAGAACACTTTTGTAAACTAGGACTTTGATACAGGAAAGAAATTAATTGAGGGCAACATCATGGAGATCTGCAGAGAAAGGAGGAGGCAGACTAACCACTGGCTTTCAAAACAAGAACATCCACAGTTAGGAGGGAAGGCAGGTTCAGAGCCTTCAAAAGGAAGAAGCTCTGTAGTGGAGACACCTGTAGGATGGCTTTTTGAAAGTATGCTGTGGACATTAGAAACTGATACGGTTTCCAGGGGGAGCATTGACTGTTGCTTGGGAGGATGATGTGCTGAAAGTTGCTAAACTAATGGAAACCACGTATGGTTCAGGAGGTCCCTGATATCGCAGTAGTTGGAGGTCAGATGAGTATCAGTGAACAATATCGCACCTTCATGACCTGTTTTGTACTTCTGGCTATTACTAGAGACAGATGCCTAGATGCACCATTAATTTATCCCACATGCCAAGTCTCATTTTAAGATGCGTTGAGGTAAAAGAAGATAATGTTCCTAATGAACATTAATTAATTCCTGATCATATTAGTATATAATCTCATACACACCTTTAAGATGTGTGTTTGTGCTTTTGTGTATGCATATATTATTTGCTTTTGATTAGGGCTTATTGTAAAAATGACATGGTGTTATATGCAGATTAAATAGTAACCAAAGTTTGCTTTCACAGAAGCATCATCACTTTAAAAATGGGTGCAGATTATTCTTGGAGAGAGGGTGGTGGTATGATTCCAAAATACATGAAAGCACTTTTGCAGGTTTTAAACATTTTAACAGTAATTACAGTATCAATGTTATTTGTATCACAACCTCTCCAAAGTTTTAAGAAGAACATCTATGCAGTGCCACAGAGATTCTTAAAAAGCCCATCAAACCACAATCATCAGATGGGTAACTCTAGGCAGCTCTTGTTTCCTTTAATTTAGTATATAATCAGGAATCCTTTGGAACATTCAGTAACCAAAACTGAGCTCTCAAGATTTAAAGTAGACCTAAGTAATTTGAAACAGGGAAAGTCCACAATGAGATACTGGACAGTATTATGATTTTTTTTCCTTTAAATTACATGCTTTTAGGTCATGATAAAATAAACATTGGTAAATTCATGTTCTACTTCTCCAGAAACTTAAGAAGAAGAAAAAAGACAGGCATGATACAATTTTCTTTTCTATACTCTGAAAATATTATGTAATGCTCTTTCTAATGTGGCATATTACAAGAATGAGTTATTTTCTAAAATTAAAAAGCTGGTTGTCCACATTTCCTGACCGTAGTACAGCTTTTGAGAATTGCAAGTAGTCTTACTAGTCAAATCTGTATAAATACTTATTTTTCTATGATGGTTACTGTCCCACAGCGAACTACTGTGTTTTTTTCCAAATTTCCAAGCATTTTCTCAAAAATGCTTGCTTTATTAATTAATAAAAGGTATGTATATTTAACAGATGTTTACTAGGGGAATCTCTGTATTTACTGCCCAGAAAAGAAATGGGTTTAATCTTTTCAGTGCATTTGTTCCCCATGCTACCCATATTTCACACTAGTTTAAAAGGATTGGAGGCTTTTCCTGCTCATTTTTTTTCAATTTCAGTATGCTTCTCTGCTCTGTGGATGTTTTAAAAAAAAAAGTTTGCTAAAATTTTGAATTGATGGAGTATCTTAATTCTTGTCTTTTTCCTACCTTCTGTTTAATACTCTTTGCAGCATAGTCATTGTTCTGCACACAGTAGATACTGGTAATGTGCTGTCACTACCAATACACTACAATGGTTGCCTGGTTTTAGTTTCAGTGCTTAAGTTGATTCATTGTGTTCTAGATGTTAGCCTGTTTCCCCAGAGGGTAAAATCTTATGTGTTATTATCTCTAAGTCATTCTTATGTTTATACCTAAGATCGCTGGGTAGATATTTTCAGTATTTTGCCCACATCATTACTTTTTCCTGCAGCAGCTTTCACGGGCAGTTCTCCTGCTGCGTGCTTGGATTTGGTTGAGTCTTCCTGCAGCCTGTGTGTGCTCTCGCTGCTCTCCTACCATGCTTCCTTGGCCCCACATGTATGCTGTGGGTAGAGCTTGAATCCATGGGGAAGGATTTCTCTGAACTCAGCTGCCTGCTCTAAGGAGAAGTCCTGAAGTTCAAGATAAGATAAATACAGGCTTGTATATATTTTAAAAAAGCCCCAAACTGTCTGTTCTTTTCTGATTAGTTTTCATGTGTGTGTGTGTGTTCTCCTTACAGGAACCACATCTGTATGGTAGGTTGCCTGCATCTTTGAAAGATTATTTACAATAACTTGCCCAAAAATACAAAAGGTCAAGTGGCTTCACCCAACTCTCAATGCTGTCTCGTCCCCGCCAGGGCCTCAAAACTGACTCCTTTGTCTTTTCAGATCTCTCCATCAGCCTCTGTAAGATCAGGAGCTGTAAAGCCGTGGCTGATCCTGGCTGCTGTCAGGTCAGGTACCTGTTGTCTCTCTCCCTCTCACTACCTGTTGTACAAAAGGCCATGGTGGCCAGAGTCATGGCTCCGGAGGTTGAGATCTGTCCCTCCTGCCACAGAACCGTGTTTATAGACAGTCGTGCAAGGTGTCTTCATTGCTCAGGGGAGAAACATGTGCATGCATGTTGCTTGACCTTCAAATCCCTTCCAAACTACACAGTAAAACAGCCAGAAAATTAAATGCAGCATCACTTTGTGAAAGTGCAGGTGTGAGTCCCTCCTAGCCTAGGCAAGACTCCCACATCAAACCCACCTTCTGGTTAGCAGTCTCACCCTAGCAATGCCCATTCTTCCTCCTTCTTGTCCTCCAGCATCAAAGCCTCAGCTTGACTTTGCAGATGTAGGAGAACTCAAGCTACAGAGAGACACTTCCCTTTGTTGCCCCCTTCCTCCTCTAGCCCCATCCAGCCACAAACAAATGGGGGGAATCAGCATCTTCATACCAAATCCATACTTAAATGTGAGCAAAAGTGAACAGCCTTCACTGGCTGTCTCCTTTGACGAGTGACATGCTTTTCAAATAAATGCAGATCAGATGGCCTACCAAGAATAGTGCTGTAGGTCTCTGCATCAGTCAGAAGACTGGTTTTAATTCAGTGCAGAGAAAGGCATCCCTGAAGTCATCAATACTTCAACATCTTTGCCAGTTAATACAATTTTTTCTTACCTGCTTGATTTTTCCCATTGATGGCATCAACTTCTCCAGCTGAGATCCTTCCTTACCGAGAGGTAATTCTCTGTAGGAGGAACCTCAGGAAGTTCTGGATTGGCAGGTAGAACTTCTACTACCTGCAGGTACTCCGAGATGAGGCCTCTGCTGCAAAAAGTCTGGCATTTCTCTATGAAGTCAGACAAATCTACCATTCTGAGGCATTGCAAGCGTACAGTAGGCATGTTAGTGCTTGATGATTCAGGAGGGATGGCTGAGCCTTGCAGGGCAGCAGGTCTCAGCGTTCTGTCCTGGAGTGATGCAGGCACTTTGCCACTTATGCCCTCAGCCCCCTCCAACAACTGTGCGAGCAGAGGTGTCTGAAGGAAGGAGAGTTACATCTGCTCTCCAGAAACTAAACTACCTAGTGAGAGGCTTGGTTGTAAACTCACAGCACAAGCAAAGCAGGAGGAGGCTAAATGGTGCTCCTTCTTCAGGAGTAGATTCCTTCATCTTCAGGAACATTTTTAAAAACCTTGGCTGAGAGAGGCAGATGTGGTGAGATTCATAGCTCAGTTCTGCAGTGAAGGTGCTGTCTGACTGTCACTGTGGCTCTTCTGAGGCACTGTGAGTGGCTACGTTGGCCTGTCTCTTGCTGATGCTTCCTCCAGCTCAGCTGCTGCAGCTATCCCTGACTGCTCAGGCAGAGCAGGCTTACTCTGTCAGTACATTTTTTTTAGTGAGGTGATTATTAGTCCCCTGATAGAGGAAAGAAGGAAAATGGTTACTTGGGCTACATTAGTCGTGGTGTGTTCTTCATAGAGGCACCAAAACCAGTCTCTTGTCCTTTGTTCTGAAGGAGTCTTTGCTGTTGGCAAACCTGAGAGAGGTTAGACTGGAGCATCCTAAGCTTAGTTTGCTCCATTGCCACCCCAAGCAGCAGTAGCTCCTGGCTTGATTGGGCTGTATGTGTTCATCCTCCTTCCCAAACAGGGATGCCAGTCTGTGTTTCATCTTTCCTGTCTTCCTCACACTGTGCTCCGTGCTAGGACTTCAGCTCTTGTCCATGTATTTTTCTCCTATGGCCCTGCTCCCTTTCATCAGTCACAGAAAAGCTTGCCAGCTCGTTCACGTCAGCTTCTAAAACCCTGAGATGGGAGCACAGGTTTGGGAGCAGCAGGGCTTCAGCAGCCACTGAAGAGGGAGGTTGCCACTTCCCAAAGCAGCACATGGATGGCTCTTGCCCCATGGCACGAGGGAAGAGCAGAACTAGGAGCTGCTATTGCTGCAGACCACGTTAAGTGGTGCGATGACGTGCGTGGCACAGTTTGGGAGCCCTTTGCCTTACACCACAGGCGGTAGCAGTTGGGAGGGTTCACAGGCACAGCCAGGATGGACATTACTGTCTTCAAAGGAGACGATCCTGTTCGTGTGAGTACATTGCTCACCTGGGATCTGTGTGGACAGCACTTCTTAAAGAATCACAGTTTCCATAGGGTAAGTAACCACTTCTCATGTTGTTTCCTAAAAGAAGCATTTAAAACACAGAATGACTCTATAATACTATTAAATCCTCAATCAGCTCCACTGTTGTTATGACTCTGATGTTTCTAGGACCCCTCCTGGTTTAAAACTGGAAATTTCAGCAATTGTAGCTAGATTCACTGTTCCATGTACAAGGTGCAGTGACAGATACTGTGTTCTCAGTACTGCGTTCTTATCATTGCTCTGTTTTGAAAGAACATAACCATGAAACTGGTGTTTTCCTTTACTGTGCTTGGACATTTAAGAAAATTAAGGAAGGGACCTTACTGCATGTGTTTGTGTATTGTCTTTGTTATCCTATGAGTTTAGATATCAAATAATGCTTGAAAACATTTTCAAGTGCAGCTATTTTTTTCAGATTTTTAAAGTTGAATTGCAAATTTTGAAAAAAATTATGCTTCTCTTTTTTTAATATTAAAAACAGGAATGAATTATTTAACTTGGGATTTGGGGTTGATTTGGGTTTTTTTCTTTGTCTCCTTAGGTGATAGAAAATTGTGTATTTTGCAACCTGGAATTATTTGGGTGTTTGGAGAGTTAGCAAAATTAGTGCCTCATGGATGTCAGAAGATGTGATAAATTTTAAGAATTATATTTTGACAAATTACAGAAGTTGTATTTTGTTGCTAGTTCCCAAGTGGGTTTTGTGACAATGCTTTTTGCAGTGTGGTGCTTCTCTAATTCACATGGAGAATAATTTGAACTTTGTTATTAATTGAAAATTGTTCCTAACTCTTTTAATTAAGAAGAAAACTTAATAATACTATGAGCAGTTATGAGATGAGTGATATATCTTTGTCCAGTATTCTGCCTCGAGATTTTCTAGCACCAAAAGCTACTGGTGGTCTAAAAATCAGCATTATCACAGACAACTTTTGTGTTCTGTACACAAGAGAAGTCTTTAATCCGATAGCTGATTTATTGTTGCAAAGCATAGGAATTATTTTATTTTCTGTTTTCACTTAATCCTGTCAAATGTAGCAGAAGTTTTCATTATTCATACAAATTTGTCCTCTTATGTGTGTATGTCATTAAGCTCTTTGCTTAGGAATAGTCTTACAGAAGTTGAGATCCCAGCTAATTGTAGGTATAACATTGCCCTCATCTGGATCCACTGCTTTGCGATTTTGCTATGTTTGTAAGGTAATGAATAAGAGTACCTGACCTTCCTCCTTTATTCTCTTTAGCATTTTAACTACATCTGGTGTTGATCTTGCTTATTTACTTGTTCCAGTTGCTTCGGTGTCCTCTGATATGATAGTCTTTCCATACCTCTTAATGGCTCATCTCTGAGGGCATCTCCTTTTAGCTACAGCAACTTTACGTGTGGTGAGAACTGAATATAATAAGCATTTAAGAGAAGATGTTGAATAGTGTTGAGAGGGCATTATAATATTTTAGATAGAATTTGGGAGTGTTTTTTTGAACAGGAAATAATCTGTAAATACCAGCAGTAGGGTGACTACGTCCATGGGGACTTAATCTATTTCGTTTATGTGGCTGTGTTAAATATTGTCTACTTATTGTGAGCTATGTTAGTGGAAACATCTGAAAGTCTCTTTCTTTCTGCTGTGACAGTGGAAGATGATAAGATAGACATCGCACAGTAGCTAATTTTTAAGGGTCTCACTGGACCCTGGAAGGAGTGAGGAGTCATTAGCATTTTCTTCTTGAGACAGGTGATTTGGGGATCTCCCATGGACAAGGTGAGGGTTGTACCCCCTCTCTTGCTCATTAGTTGAAAACAAAGCTTTCACTTTTTCTTTGGGTACCGGAGCTGTTTCTACCTCCTGCCTGTATGTACAAAGCCCCAAATAAATGCTTCTCCGCTGTCAGAGAGCTTCAGCCTGTTGCTCCGAAGCACTTCTGCCTTTAATAAGTGTTCAAGGATACCGGTTTGCTCATGTTCATGCTTACCAGCAGAGGAGGCTGGGGCTATGCAAAGCTGAACTAGACACCAAACAGGAGAATACTTTACTCAAGTGAATGGGAAATGAGAAGGGAAAATGATTTGGAGGCAGGAGGCGGGGGGGGGTGTATGTTAAATGTTACATTACTCTGTGGCTCTTGTCACATACCTTCATCCTGCTATGCCACGTGGGGTGTGTGAGCTGTACAGGGCTTTGCCCTGACAGATCTGGAAGAGTTGGAGGGGGATAAACTCCCCCCCGCTCCACAGATACCTGTGTCATCCAGGAGGCCTTCTAGCAAGAAAAGGAAGACAAAAATCTACAAAAGGATGGTGGCAAGGAAAAGGGAGATAAAAGGGAAATTCCAGAAGGGCCCTCTGGATTTGCTCAGGCACACCTAGACTTGCCCTCTATTGGGATGTACATCATTAAGAGGCTTTATTATTTTTTTAAAATTAATTTTATTTTCCTTTGCAGGTCAACTTTTAAGCTGCTATTTCCTCTATAATTAAGCAGAGTGAAGGCATTAGGTTCTAGTAAAGTTGGGCCTAATCCAGAAATCTTCTCTTATTCAGGCCTTCCTGAGTAAGAAGCTCAAGCCTGGGCCCAGCATTTAACATATTTTGCTGTTATTTCTAAATTATTTGTGGTCTGTGGAGGATTTTTATTTTGTTTTTAACTTTACTGAAAAGTCCTTTGCTTTTGTCTAATTTTATCTCTTTATGTGTTACTGTCCAACATAGCATTAGTTGAAATGATGTAAGTATGCTGCAGATTGAAGTGCATAATTGCTACTGATAATGCAAGAACGACTGATTCCTACAGTTTATAATTAACAGTACATAATGTTCTGTGCATGGGTTGGATCTATCCCTTTTAACTTCTCCTTTCTGATTCTTTCCAACCCCTGGTCTTGCTGCATCCCAGCCTTTCTGAAGATATGGTTTCTCTGGAGTCTAGTCCATTCTTCCTTTTGTTTTTCAGACCAGTAAAAATGGGAAGTACTGGATTCTGGTTTCCTCCAAGAAGAGTCAGCGGAACTGGTTAAGACCAAAATCTGAGGACTTTAGTGGGCAAACATCAGGTGTGCATTGAACAGAGGCTACTTTAATCTTGCTTTAAGTAAATGCTTCTTTAAAAATAGTATTATATATGAGCTTTTGTATAATGTGTTTGTTATATTTGATACTGCATATAATCATTCATCCTGCAGTTGTGAAAGCACAAGTAAGAATGAGGGGTTTAAGTGATAATATGTTGAGACACAAATAGGCAATATTACTCATAAAATTCTTTCAGCTGGTCTTTGGAAAGTGTAATATTTGAGGATCAGTGTCTTTTTAAGTTTTATCTCCATTGCTCAGTCTATATATCCACAAGAAAAAAAAAGTGGTTGTTTGCTATTCAGAGATCAATACTGAAGTTCTTAATTGCCTCGTCTGTTGAGAACAATAGTGCATACTTGTTGTTTAATAAAACACTGTCATTGGCAAAAGTTGGATCCACACTATGTTTGTTCTCAGGATACATTTTTAAGGATGCTTAAGCACAGTTCAAAGTCAGCTTAATTAGTTTTTATCAGAGAGGAACAAAACCTGAGTTCTTAATCTGTGTGAATGTTTTGAGTTATTTCTGGTACAGCAATGAGGTTGCTTGAAGTTTTGGAGAAGATAACAGTAATGTTACATTGGCCTGAATATAGTATGGCCTCCAGCCTGAGGTGTGATCTTTGCATTGAAAAAAGGGGTGAGAAGTTGTCAGAGTTGTTAATTTAACAGTTCAGCCTCACGTGCTGTTCCACAACAAATGCTGCTTTTGGCCTCAGATCAGACCCTGCATATCACCCCTCTGCATGGCCCAACATCCTGCATCTCCCTAGCTTGATGCACGTTCAGTTCCTCCCCACTTGCCCCTGGCATTACCAGCTCACTCCTGTTCTTACATCCTTAGATGCTCCCTGCATCTCCCTGGCCCCACAGCCCCATCCTAGTTCTGTCCGTTGTCCCTCCTTGCAGCAGCTCAGCCTCTCTCCCTGTATCCTGCCAGCTGTGCCTGCTTCCCTTGTCACCAGCTGGGCACAGAGGCCACTTGCTGCTCAGCTCTGGACCCAGAGTGGACAAATTAACCACATTCCCCTGCTGCCATCTGTGGAGGCAGTTCCCTTGCCGTTTGCTGCTAATGCTGCCTGCCCTCTCTCAGGCTAGGTGTGGGTTTGGCAAGGAGGTGAAAGGAATCGTAGCCATTTAGGGAGGCAGAAGGGATTGTAGACATGCAGTGAGGGCCACGGCTGCTTCACTGTCACCTCTGCATGGCAGGTCTCACATAGGTGCCTGTGTGGTATAGATATACTCTGTGTACGTGTAGATCAGGTTGGATTTTTTTTTTCTCCCCCCGAGTTTCATTTGTCAGGAGGGATTGAGATTAGGCTAAAGCAAGATTTCATTCTATATTCAGGCCAATCTGCATAGAAGACCAGTGTGTTCATTTACAGGAAAGCAAAATTAGTTTTATTACCAGATTCTGATTAAGGTGTATATTGAAAAGAAAAATATCTTTCAATCCACAGATAGATCACAACTTTGATGTGAAACAGATCCTCCTTTTGATTACATCAGTGGCTTCATTGGAGTCTTTGGAACTGGTCTTTATTTACTTTTATTGCAGAAAATTACTGCTCCCAAGTCTCCATACAACTGTTTAATTTTATCATTTATGAATGATATCAACTAGATAGTTGATTATGATTCAGAAAATAAAATTAAGCTGGTACTTTGAAGACCTGTGCGTGTTCCCACCCATGGAACTGATGTCTCCAGCTTCATTCCATGAGTGGAAATGAGTCTGACACAAATCGGAAATCATGAGTACTTAAAGAAACGCCTTTTCTGTCACTGGGTAGCTTTAAAGACGTTAGTGGTTCTATTAAAAATGTTAGTGGTTCCATGTAAATTTTGGGGAGTAAAGGTGGTGTTATGAAACTTCTTAATTACGGAAGGTAGTATAGTTTAACCTGCCATTCAAGGACTTTAGGGTTGAAAGGCAGCAGATTTCCATATTGGCATGGCTTCTTCTTCCTCCTCTTGTAAAGACAAGAGAAAGGTTATGGGAAGGAGGAGGGAAGAGGCATAGGCAAAGACACACTCCGTGTACACGTTTTAAATGGAAATCTCAGTCTGAAGATTTCATAAAATGCAGACATTGAAGAGGTGCGTCTCCTCCGCCTCCCTGCCCCTCCAGCCCTCCTGTCCTGCCACACACTGATTAAAACACAGGCTCTCCTTTGTCCTCGCTTTTTTTCCAGTGTCTTTACTGGGGCTCTTGCAAGGACCGTTCAGTTTTACCCCTATTGCACCTGGGTGCTGCTCTCTGCTCCCCTTTGGAGCAGTTGGCTCCCTCCCTCTCTGCTGAGCCTCAGCAGGGACGAGAGGACAGCTGAGGCCAGGCCCAGGCTGCCTCCGAAGCTACCCAGCCTCCCCTGGCTGCCGGCAGGGAAGAGCCCCTTTTTGTGGTTTTTTTTTTTGTTCATCGGGGAGGTGGTGTTAGGTTGGAGCAGCTGTGGCCTGGTGCTCCCTACCGGGCTCCTGGTTGCCCAGCTCCACCTGTCCCAGCAGCTGCTGCCTTCCTCTGCCCTGCTGCTGGGGGCCATGGGGGCTGCTGGCCACTGAGCCACCTGCCTGGCTGGGGTGGACAGCAGCTGCGAGATGTAACACTGGAGCCGGGCAATGGAGAGCACTGCTTTTGAGGGAGAAAAGCCAGATTTCAGGGATTTCTGGCCCTGCCAAGTGCTTGCGTTGAGTGCCGTCCTCCTCGTCGGCCCTGCTGCCACAGACCTCGTGCTTGACCCTTCCCACAGCGGGTACCACTGGGGTTTGGTATCTATAGTGGCAACTGTGCTTCAGTGATGATCAAAAGCTTTCAGCTACCCCTGCCTGACAAAGGAGGGCTGTGAAGTGCCCTGTAATGGCAGGTGCCCAGTTGCTACTATACATTACCAGATGATTAATTTAAGGCTGTATGCCTGGCAGTCAGACACAAGCATCACACACCTTCTTTAGTTGAAAGCCTTTGGTTTAATTCATGATTTGCAATGCCTCCATCCTGAGCTAACCTAAATTTGAACACCTAGAGCCCCTACGTCTTGCAGGATAGTGTGAGGAAGGTGGGGGTCTCCAGTCCTGGGCTGATAAAACCCTAATCTGTCCCTAATCAATGAGATTTCTGTTAGTATGTCAAGTCTGTGTTAGCAGAGGGTAAATTTAGAGGAGAATTTAATCTGACATTAGCAAACGTTGGCAATACATACATTTTACTAGAGTAGATGCACAGATGTGCAGTAATCGCAGGGAGGAGGTACACCTGAGAACATGAGCTTTGCCCTGCCCTAGACTGTCAGCACGAGTGCTGCCAATTTTCGCGCAGATTTTCAAACATTTCGAGGCTTACAGATTGTCGCTTTGATAACTGTGTGCGTGCGTGTGTGCGTGCGTGTGTGCGTATGTCTGTGCAAACACCACAGGTGTGTCTTTAATTCTTTTGAAATCCGAAGCTGCCAAAAGCCGTCTGGGTAGGTCGGCTCTTTGCCTGATCCCTCTGGTAATCTGACAGAAACTTTGCTGTTCTCCATCCGTGCTTAAGGGGAAGGTTGTGAGGTGTGATTTCAGGGCATATGTGGATCTGTTCATCCTGAGCAATGCGTTTTAAGAGTTGCAACAAATAGTGTAAAGAAACCTGCAGGTATTACATTAGACCAGCTGAACCTAATTTTATTTTTAAGTTTTATTCAGAAGCATCACATAGCAAGTAAACTTCAAAATCTAAGTTTAGTTACAAACTAGTTGTTTCTTATTTTTTTTTTCCAGTCCCCTTTTGCTTTCTTTTACGACCACATGAAACTTGAGAAGCCATCTAAAGCTAAATCATTTAGTGGAGTTGGGCAATTCCCAAGTGTCCAACAAGAAGGCCTGGTTTAGGCTGCGATGGCCACTGTCATTCCTGGTGATTTGTCAGAAGTAAGAGATACCCAGAAAGTCCCTTCAGGGAAACGTAAGCGTGGTGAAACCAAACCAAGAAAAAACTTTCCTTGCCAACTGTGTGACAAGGCCTTTAACAGTGTTGAGAAATTAAAGGTTCACTCATACTCTCACACAGGAGAGAGGCCCTACAAGTGCACACAACAAGACTGCACCAAGGCCTTTGTTTCTAAGTACAAATTACTAAGGTATTAAACTCTATTTATCTTTCAGATTATATTATCTATTTTATGTTGGCCGTGTTAAGCCGTGTAAAAGTATATATTTGTGTACGCCTTCAGCTGATTGCAGAGAGGATGTGTTAATTAAAGTAGCCATTGGATTGTTTTTAGAATTCTAAATTACCTAAGTTTGCAAGCTAATGTCTTTAATTTTGTTTCTTAATTTGTTTTATGCTTTTGTTTTCTGTTTGTTTGTTTTGTTTTATTTTTTTTTAATGAGCATAGAATTTTCATTTGTATAAGGAATTGTCACAAGAAAAAGAGTATGGACTGAAAATTTGTTGGCTATGGACTTTTACATGAGTACTTTCATACTTGCCCATATACCCCTGTTACAGTAGCTAAAACCCACCAAAACTAAAGTGTCCATTTAAGAGAAATGACTCGTGTTTTGCTATATTTAAATTTGTCGAACTGTCTTTGTAGTGTCATGCTTTCAGTTAAAAGGTTCTGTTGCAAAGCAGCCCTTAGTGTAGTATTTAGCTGCCATTAAAAAATGAGCACGTGTGTTTTTTGATCAAAATAATTACTTACAGAATATATCTGTGTTTAAAGGCATATGGCTACTCATTCTCCTGAGAAAACCCACAAGTGTAATTATTGTGAGAAAATGTTTCACCGAAAAGATCACCTAAAGAATCACCTACATACACACAATCCCAACAAAGAGGCCTTTAAGTGTGAAGAATGTGGAAAGAACTACAATACCAAGCTTGGGTTCAAACGTCACCTGGCTTTGCATGCCGCAACAAGCGGTGACCTCACCTGTAAGGTATGTTTGCAGACTTTTGAAAGCACAGGAGTGCTGCTGGAGCACCTAAAAACTCACGCAGGCAAGTCGTCGGGTGGAGTGAAGGAGAAAAAACACCAGTGTGAACACTGTGATCGTCGGTTCTACACCCGAAAGGATGTCCGTAGACACATGGTAGTGCACACTGGAAGAAAGGACTTCCTCTGTCAGTACTGTGCACAGAGATTTGGGCGGAAGGATCACCTCACGCGCCACATGAAGAAAAGTCACAACCAAGAACTTTTGAAGGTCAAAACAGAGCCAATGGACCTTCTAGATCCCTTTACCTGCAATGTTTCTGTGCCTATTAAGGATGAGCTGCTTCCAGTGATGTCTTTACCTTCCAGTGAACTGACATCAAAGCCATTTACAAACACTTTGCAATTAAATCTCTACAACACTCAGATTCAGTCCATGCAGAGTTCTGCATCTGCACACCAAATGGTTGCCACATCGTTACCATTGGGAATGCCTTGTCCAATAGACATGGAGTCTGTCCACCCTTCTCACCAGCTATCGTTGAAATACCCGCTCGGTACTACCTCATACACCATTTCTATGCCTGAAAAAGAACAGCCATTGAAAGGGGAAATCGAAAGTTACCTAATGGAGTTGCAGAGTGGTATGCCTTCTTCATCCCAGGATTCTCAAGCATCTTCATCAAAACTAGGGCTGGATCCACAAGTAGGGCCCCTAGATGATGGGTCTGGGGAAGTTTCCCTTTCCAAGGGCTCCGTTCCTATTAGCGAACCTCTAAACACGCCATCATTGGACTTCTCTCAGCTCTTCAACTTCATACCTGTAAACGGCCCTCCCTATAATCCTTCCGTTTCGGTGGGAAACCTCGGCATGAGTTACACGCAAGAAGAGGCGCATTCTTCTATGACTCAGCTTCCACCGCAAACCCAGGATCCACAAGATCCTAGCAATAGTATAGGTCTTGGGTCTCTGCACTCGTTGTCAGCAGCTTTCACAAGCAGTCTAAGCACAACCACCACCCTACCGCGATTCCATCAAGCTTTCCAATAGGATGTACAAAGCTGGCTTGTTACTGTCTATTTGTAGAAATGCCTTAGGTGACCATTTTTAACTTAGTGCCTACTATAAGACATTATAAATTCTCTGCTTTTGTACAGTACCAATCTCATGAAGCCAGTAAGAAATTTAAATTAACTTTTTAAAAATGTTTTGAAAGTGTTTATTCTCAGCTGTGTTTACTTCAGGTGTTTTTTTTAAAGAAGCAGTCTCATTGTATTGTCTTCATTTTCACTGCCAATTGACACATCTAAAATGTTCAGTAGAAAGTCATCCCAAGCAACCTCTCAACACTCATCCTTTTTTAAGAAACTTTTTCAACTGTACAAGCTATTCTGTTTTATTGATGTCAGTGGTAGAACTACCACTTTTACCTTTTAATCTGTTTTGCTATTCGCAAAGAATCCGTTTAAAATACGTATCACAAAGATTCCTGAAGATTTGGGAAAGAAATTCTTTGGTCCATTTCCAAACAAATCCTCTTCCCAAATAGTGACGCATCTGATCTGTTCTATAATGACAAATCTAAATTTTTAAAATAAATATAGAATTCAGATTTTTCTGAAAACTTGTGTGTGTATATATAGAAGTGCATATATACACGTACATATATATATAGCATTTTGACTTGTATTGAAGTCATTACAAAAGGTGTTAAGAATTTAGCCATTTTCTGGCTTAGTTTTTTGTGGCCTGTTACAGATAATGGAAGAAAAAAATTTAGTTTAATTCTCTAAAATCATGACTGAACAGAATTTCAACAGAGAATCTCTGCTTGCCTAAATGACAAATGTTTCAAGTTGAATTTGGAACTGTGTTGTGCTTTCATGACTCTGGTAGAGGGAAACAGGCAAAATTAATGGCTGATCTTGAAATATGAAAGTGTTGTAATGTAGTAATGCAGAATATTTTGTCGCAGTTTTTGTTTTAATTCTTAACTTACTGGGTTTTTTTCTCTTTAGTAGCATAGAAAGAGTACTGCATAGGAATCTTCCAATAGTGTATTCACATTTGTAGGCATCGGTCTTCTCCCAGCTGCCACCGCCAAAGGGTGGATCAAGTCCAGCCAGAAAGTGTGTATCTATTTTCAATTTAAAACTAGAGTGCAGTCAGAGAGTGAATGTAAATTTGCAAATACCGGTTTTGGGTTTTTGGGTTTTTTTTTTATTGGAATGATCTTTTCAGTTGTGTTACATGGTGTGTTATGTCCTCCTAAGCAACAAGTTAGATGTTAATCACACTTTCTACACCTGGGTACTTGGTTAGGGACTTTTTGCCCATTGCCAAGATTTAAAGACAGGACTCTTAGGAGTGAAGTAAAAGCATATTGCTTACACCACTTTTACCTAATGCAATATATTCTATTCCCCAACCCCTACTAACCAAAAGAGGAAAAAAAGAAAAAAAGAAAACAACCCTGTGATGCATGAAAGCAAGCTAGATTTGCTGAAACTCAACAAGAACATTCTTTTCCTTGTCATTTTTGTACAAGGAATTAAAAAATAGAAATCAAGTACAGTAGTATCTCTCAAACAATAATGAAGATTCATAAAAGGTTTTAAGTGGTTAAACTAAATATACTTCACAGAAACAAACGTTGCTCCCATTTAAGGAGCTCATGCTCCAGATGTTTTATCAGTAGCTCCTACTTTTTTTTTTTTAACTCTAGGAGCAATATGCAGGTGTAGTTTTACTATTTTATACATATGTGTATTTAAATTTTATTACTGAAAGATAACATTTTTATAAATGTGTTTGTGTTCCAAAGGCATTAAAATAAGGATGTATTAATAAGGAAAATACCTTTTTGAAATTCTACAAACTACTCCTAGATTTTGGGTTTAGGAGCACGTTATCTCAAAGTGGGCTCTTAGCTCTGCTTCATGACTGCTTCCTCTGGTTTCTGTGAAACAGATTGCTCGCTTACTTACATCTTTAGTTGAATGATTTGTTCAATATTGCTTTTTTTTTTCTCTTCACCTTTCTAAAGGAAAGAAAAACACCGATGAACAGAGCACAAGGTAAATGCAACCGAATGTAACTCTAGTTTAAATCAGCAACCATAACGCATCTAGGAAGAGCCGGGGTTTATTCTCAGTCCTTTAAATCAATCTGAGATGAAGATAAATGGACTTAATTCTTCCGGTGGGTTATGTCCCGCCCGGAGCCGAGCCTCTGCACCTACCCCTGCAGCAGAGGAAGGTTGCGAGTGCTCGGCGGCATCCTGCCGCCAGCCCGGCGGCGTGGCCTGGGCAGCCTCTGGCACACGGATTCCCACCCCGTAGTGACCATTTCTTGTTCTCAGCCGCTGAGTAGACTTCATTAAAAAAAGCCCAGCGGGCACTTTGCCAACACCCGTTTCTTAGCGTGTAGCCAGAATCCTTACTACTTCGTTTGTGCCTTATCTTCCTGAAAAGGGACTGACATTTCACTTGGGAATTAGACGTACATTTCACTTGAGAAATAGGGACCTCAGACAAGATATTGAACCTCATTCGGTCAGGGTTTCAGTGGGTGGCTGCACCGCGTGCGTGTGCCACCGAACTGGGATGTAGGGTAACGTGGGAGCAGGCTGACACTGTAAGCAATACTATCACCACCAGAGTGCTTTTTAGGCAGAAGCAATACTTGGCCACTACTAAACCATCAGTTTTTAAACCCTGTTTTCTCGGTTTCACATGGATTCTTGGCGGGAGGGGGGAGGGCTGGTTGATCATGCACCACTCTTTGTGCAACTTCTAAACTTCTAGTAAGGTTGGTTTTTTTTAAAAAAAAATATATATTTTTGTGTACTTGTTGCTTGTGCTTTATTTAGTAGTAAATTGTGGAATAGAGTGATTTATTGTTAATTTGGCAGTAGCGGTTTTTAAAAACCATATACTGACTGAAACATGAGCCAGAGCTGATTGCTTTATTAAGCTAATAATGAATGTTAAGAGTACATATTTTCAGGATCATTTGCCTAGTGAGCTAAACTTGTATTATAGGCCAATATTTTTTAAAATAAAGCTTGGTCAACCTCTATGTTACACATATTACAAGATATAGCACTTTCAAAAAGAAAACCTAAACCTTTTAAGAAAATTTCTTACAGGTTATGCTTTTTATTATAAAACCTTTTATTATAATTTGTTTCAAGTGCCATTAGATTACATATATGTAGGCCTTTGGTATAATGCTTTGTGTACAAAATGGTAGACATTGTAATTTTAAACAGGTACATTTTTACAGTGTTTTCTTATCAATTTGCTATATTGCACAGAACCAGCGTGTCTTTCTTAAGGGTTTTACAATGGTTTTTACTAGGTTTACATGTTTCAAACTACACTGTCTTCTACTGCCATTTTGAATACCAGTTAAAAAGAAATTAGGAGTTTGTCCTCACCAATTGCAAACTGTGTCCTTCGGAGTTCTGGATGGTAAACTATGGCAAAAATGTTTAACGTGCAGTATTCGATACAGATCTTTTTTATCGTAACCTGTCATCACCATGCTGCTGTCTGAAGTTAACTTAGGGCCTGGTCCTGCATCCGTAAAGGTCGATGGGAGCAGGACTGCATCCTTTGTTACGTCTGTCTCATACACTGGTTTAGCAGCTCACCTTGTATTCCGCTCAGTCTATAGACAAGCCTCTGAACTAAACGTCCCTATCTGGTGTGTAGTAACCCCTATAGGCTTAGCTGCCCGGCCTGCATCCTCCCAGTGTACACTTAAAACCACAGCCTCCTTAGCATCGCGCTCGACGTACAAATAATGCCACGGCAGTTCAAAATGCGTTTGGGTAGTCCCGAAGCCTTTATGCAATAAGGGTGTCTTACTTTTGTTGGAAGGCAGTGTCTTTTGATAACCGTTATCTAGCCCTGGAAGTGACACAGAACTATTGCTAATCATATGTAAACACTTTTCAGTATAAGCTTCAGTGGTACAGTTGAACCAGAGTGAATGTTTATCTCCTCAGAAACACTCCTGCAATATTGTTATATTGGATCATGCTGCTAATGTAACTTGGGATACAACTCCTCTCATGGTGCTACAAACCTCCCTGTCTCATTCAGATGTATTTTTACCCATAGAAAAAAGGACTATACTAGACCTATAGTTGTATGATATATTTTTATACTGTGACTTAATTTGTCATTAATGAACTTTGTGCAACACCACGATGTATTCATATGCACTTGCAAAAGTAAAATTTTGGACATGCAAATTTAAACGCTGACAAGCCCAGCTCTCGTCCACAAAAATAGGTGACTGCTAGTTAAAATTAAGCGAGGGCTTTTTATATGGTGTGGAGTGAAGAACATGCTGTATATTACTAAAAGCCTTTGAATTTAGACAAAAACTGGGAAAAGTATATTGGGGAATGATAACACACCCAAACCTGACTCGGATTGCTGAAATTATATTTTTAGCTAGTGGAAAAATTGTTTGGACTTGTGTGCTAAAATGTTTTAGTGATAAGATTTTTGAGTCAAAAATAGAGAAAAAAAACCCCACAGAAAACCCTGCATTCCAGACTGAATTTGTATATGTTTTTTGCATTTAAAATTTGCTATCCTGTGATATGGGAAATTGAGTTGCTTATCATGTATATGTACTTTAAAATGTATTCACAAACTACTGTTGTATTTGTATAAAATATAGACAAAAAGATTGCATATATATTTTTGTGTATAAGCTCTGTAAAATAGCAATCACATTATGAAGCTGCAGCAGAACTTCATTTTAAACATTCACATCCAAAGAAACAGACTATTTATTGTCCACATACCCTGATTATAAAATATACCTTGCTGCTATTAAACAATAGTGCTGCAGCTTCTTGTGGCCTACAGTGTTATGTTTGCTGTACAAAAATATGTGAACTCCACAAAATATATCAATAAAATTACAGAATGGTTTTAGTTAATGAACAACTTACGCCTGGCATTTCAATAGACAATCTTGATCTGCATGTTTGGGGTTACAATAAGTAATTGCAGAGCACATCCAGTTTGGGTGGATGTAGTTGTTCTGAGTTTGCAAAGGTGTGTCTGTCTTTCTAATTTATGACTGGTAAAATGTCAGTTTTTCAGAAAATCTTAAAGCATAAGTATCTGCGTTTCGTGATTTCACCAGAGAACAAATTGGACGATGCTACTGTGTCTGTGACAAGACAGATTTGAACTGAAGGAAGTGATGAGTTTTCCATCAAATTGCACTTTGAAACGCTGTGAGACACTGGAAGGTGAGTTTGGGGTTTCTGTAGTGGGGCTGCTTGTTCAGGAGACGTAGGTGAGTGATTCTCCATCATTTCAGATTATTGCCAGTAATTTGCATCTATGGTTATAGTTTGCAGGATAACTTGTAAGGGTGTGGCATGTGCTAGACGCAGTGTGTGGGTTGTCTCTCTGAAATATCTCCAGGACAAGCTCTGTCACTCTGATCCCGTGACACTGCTGGAGTCTGACTCTGGTGCAGTGGGGGGCAGAGGGACTCCGCAGCCAGACGAGCAGCCTGCTCACGGCTGCAGAAGGTTGCCTCTCTGCTCATTCCACACAGTTTTTCACTAACATAGACTGTTTGCCAGGAAAGTAAAAGACTAGCATTTTATGTTTTGGAACATGTTTTGTTAACATCCTTAACATTGTCTGTGTTTTCCTGCTTTTGGGTTCCTCTTTTTTCCAAGTCAACTTTTTAGGTTTCTTGCTATAACCCAGTCTGAGAGAAATGAGTGTTACAGAGTTGTTGGTTTTTGCCTTCTCTGTAAACAGACATTTTTCCTTTCTTGTGATCCCTACCCCTTTCCTCTGAGCTGACTTGTCACTTCCGTGTCACAGGTTTCTAAATTGCTTGAGAGGGTGAGCCTTGTTATGTTGAGAGTCAAAAGCACTACAGCTGCTCCATGATAGGAAATACTCTGCAAAACCATTTATTCCCCAATCCCCCCAAGGAAAAAACCACTCCGTTGTGTTGCTATTGTAGCTGGTCCTACCCACTGTTACTTAATTAATATGTCCTCCTTCCGAATGGACACCCTCTAGAAACTCCCATCAGCCTCTATAATAAGTGGAATGTGATTGCATGGATGATACCTGCTATATCTGGAGATCTCTTGGTGGAACCTCTCCAGGGCTTTCCTTGTTAAATTCAGAGCCACAGGTGTCTTCCCTTCTCTCTGCCCTGTAACCACACATTTACAGAACTTGTGTAAGAAGTACAGAAAAATGGTCCTTCTGTATCCTCTATACCTTGTGTCGCTGTCCTCCAGGAGTGGAAGGGAAGGACTATTCTGGTTTCCCCTTTCACTCTCCTTCTTTTCCTTCCCATGTAAAACCCTGCCCTAGGATAAAAAACATGTTTTTGACAGAGAAATCTAAAGCTGTGATGCAGAGCTGCTGCTGGACTGGCAAGAACCGAGCAGCTAAATGCTGTTGGCTTCCTCGCTTTGCGAATCAAGACATTATATTAAATTGGATAGAAACTAAGTTTTCCCAGGTGGCAGTTGCCGTAGCTGGCACAGCAAGGGTTGGCGATCACAAACAGGCGGCAAGTAGAGCAGCAAAATAAGCTCTTATTACAAAAATCTAGTCGGCGTATAGAAGTTTGAGAAGTTTCTTGGAGAATTAACTGCTGCTTATCATTATGAGCTGGGGCCTTTCACAAATAAACAGCAATGCTGTATTTCTGTGTTTTGAACAACAGAGAGATGGTGGTGGTGAAAATTACACCCCCGCAGTGGTGTGAAGTTTCAAGTTCCTGCTTGTGTGCTATATCACAGGTAATTCAGTACAAAATTTCTCTACTCTTAATAAAGGTGTAACATCTCACGCAGTATTTTTATTTGTTATAATGGTCTCTGTGTCCTCAAGAGATGAACATTTTCAGATAAATAAGTATTTTTAAATACATAATTAACAGCTGTGTTCTTCAGTGTCATCGTCATCCCACAATGTTGTCTCCTTCGGGGACAGTTGTATCAAAATCACCAGCTACAACCCTAGTTTGCCTCAGAGGGGACTGAAGAGACATCAGCTGTCAGCCGATCACTGAAACCAGGACTAGAGCAATGCACACTGCGGCTAGGCTGGAAATCATTGGAGTTGATCCTTGATAGTTTGCCCATGGCACTGATATTCGCTGTTGCACTGACCTGCCGTGGACAAAGAAGGGTTTAATATAATTTTCATAGAAATTGTATCTACTCACCTTGATGTGTGTAAAATAATGCAGAGAGCCTGAATAGTCACAGTTGCTGAAAATCAGCCTGTTGCTTAAACTTTTGTATTCATATGCGTATATGTGTGTGTATATATATATATAGGTATGTGTGTACGTATAGGTATGTGCACACATAGCAATCAAATTTGAAAAAGCTGAGAAATTAGTTTTATTTTGTTTTGGCTTACTTTGAAAAGTTTATATTTTTCAAGCCCAAAAGGAATCATGCAGTTTGTAAAGGTATCTGCTAGTTAACACAGTGTGTGGTTTCCCAGGCAAGTTGGAAGAGTTTCTTTCAAATGCTTGATTAATCTACGAGAGACAGCAGTTTATCTAAGGGGTGCACAGGCTCCCATGAGGGAGGTGTTTGTCAGCTATCTTTGTGTAGTATTACATAGAATTTCAGCAGAAAAGTTCTTTGGGCTGTGCCTCTGACGTTAAGCCCAACCCTGGTTTACTGCCTTTGTGTTTAATTGTTGCACACATCGTCATTGGTAAATCCTTAAGTTCCTTCACAAGCACTTCCACTGAAAATGAAAATAAAATGCAGACATGGATAAGGGACATGCCATAAATGAACAACATTGAGCTGTAACATAGCAATATCAAATACCAAACATTAATTACAAATAAATACAGACTAAACTCCCAAACTCACTGAGTCTGTCCTCACCTGAAAATTATCTCCTCTTATTTTGTTGATGCCTGGCTCCTTATGTCAATAAAGTATTACAGGATTGCCCTATAGTTTATGTGCTCTGTTGAGCTTAGGCATATTTTTTTCAGCAGTATGTTTACAGGAAGCTTCTGCTTATTCACAGATGCAAACCTTCTAACAACATACTTGAATGCATGACCCATTGTAATTGCACAGGTTTTAAACCCTGTAACATAGGGCAACCTCTGATAATGTGCTGTGACCCACAGGAGTGCTCAGGCCATCATTTCACAGTTCCCAAATTTAACTGATCCTGTTTTCCCTCTGCAGGTGTTGTTGAACGTTGGATATTTGCGGGGAGCTACTGCTATGGTAGTGTATTTAATATAGAGTCAGAGTTAGGCATGATTTATGTTAATGGAGTTGTGCAAGTTTCTGGGAGAGGCTGACCCTTTTATACTTCAGTCCTAGGCGTCAGCATTAAACCCAGTTACCTGGGAAGGCAGCTGTCCCCAAGGTGTAGAACAGCATTAATGTCACCCCCTGGGTCCTTTGCTGTAGGTGATTCACTTTCCCCATTAACCCTTGAAGCTATTTTCTAGTCCTTAAACTGCAAATCTCAAATTCCACCATTATTTTTTGTCATCTCCCTGTGACCCAGCAAAGTCAGCTTTGTTCCAGGGGCACAACTACAAAACTCATCTCAGTTTTGTTGAAAATACTGTGTAAGGTGCCCACCAGGTGACAGCAGTAATGGTCTTTGCATGGCCAGAAAGTATTGCTGGGAATGAGAGCCTGTATTTGACATTATCCAAAAGTTTAGATGCTCTTAGCTTGTCTCAAGGTGCTCTCTTGAAATTTGTGATACTCATCTACATCAGCAGGTCCCGTTTGTTATCCCTGGTCCGTCCTGGCTAATGGTGGTCACTGAGGCCAAAATAAATTAGTTGTGAAGCTTCACCTGCCTTCCCAGTGCGTCCAGTTAACACCTCGGTGCTTTCAGGTAAGGAGAGCCTGTGCCTTGTGCCCTTGAACACATGGAGTAACCTTACTGGGAAGAAAAAAAGCATCAAGCAGCTGTCTGGCAATGTGTGTTTGAAACTTAATCTTATTATTTATAAACTAGGGTTTAACCTTTTTAAATGTTTATTAGTATTTTGTCTCACAGCAATAAAACAGCATCACAACTCTTCCAGATATATTTGCACTTGCATTTGGGTTTACCTCTGACTTCTGTAATGAAAACTTTTCAGGGTGTCATTTGTCTCACCAAAACACTCAAACCCTGAAACATGAACTGATTTTTTTTTTCTGGCTTGTGGTTGTAGCAAAAAAAATAAAAATAAAAGGTTAATCCATGGCCTGTCTTCAGAGCAAGCCCGTGTATGGACTGGCTTCAAATAATGGTATCGCTTACACCTGTGCAATTGATCGTATCAGAACTGCTTTCAGGCAACTCTGAATATCATTTGAGGTCTATGAGGTGTGACTGGAAGCAACATTTGGACAATGAAACACTATATGCATAAGGAAGAATGTAGATTCATCATCAAACCCTTAACTGAGATCACAGGGGTGGACAATAAATGGAGGAAAAAAAGCTTTGAAACTGGGAAGAAACCTCAGAAATCACTGAGACAGGCTAAAGAACTGTGTGGTGTTTTGAGAGTAGGACTGTAATTTAAGTACTTAAGAGATAAATTTGACTCCTTTAGCAAGATTATAAAGTAATTCTGTAGAAACACAATGCTGCCTCTATATTGTAAAGCAGTTCTTAGATGCCAGTAGACAGCCAAGCCTTCAAGGCTTTGCTACATGGCACACCAACCACACATAAAAAGAAATAATGATTTTGGAAAAGAGTGTAACTATACACTCTTAAACCCTCTGAAATCAGTTCTGACTTCTCTCCAGCAACTCAACGAACAACAACAGGAGCTAACAGTAATGGCAAACAAAGTTCCATATTCCCAATACGTAAGTGAAATATAAATGGGTGAACTGAGCGAGACTGATTCTGTGTTCCTTCTCGGCTGACAGCACAGATAAAGTTGCGCAGCTGGCGCTCCATCGGGTGCACAGGCGTGGTTTGTTTGCAGAAGTACAACACAAGCGCTTCGAGCAAAGCCATCGCTTCAGCAGGTAGTGGTAGCTGTGACATATCGCACAGCCGTGACATATTGCAGCCCTTGAGACACAGACCGTGTTTCCTTCTTGTTCCTGTTGCATTCTCTGCTGGTGACTTCTGGTTCATGCAGCTTGTTTTTTTCATGTGGAGACAGCAGTGAAATGGGAACAGTGTGGTTGGAAGCTGCTGTGAGTGCCGGTGCGGTACTGGGGGTTCCCCTGGGGAAGGGTGGCTGGCAGGGAAAGGGCAGCTTGTCCCCGGCAGCCCTGCTGCCCTCCAAAAAATCCACACTGTGGCCCCCTCCTCCAGACCACAGTAATGCTGGAGTCATCAATGGGTTACAGGAAAATAATGTTGATCAAGAATAAAAGCCTGCTTGATTTTACATCTGCTTTAATTGCATTCACATTGAAAGACACTGGATGTGCCCGTGCTCTGGTCATTAAGGCTGTTCAGATTCCAAAATACGTCCCTCTCCCTGTTCAAAAATTCAGCATATTCCCCAAGAACAATACAACATGCCAGCCATGACAAGGGCAAACTAGAAAGATTTCTAGCAGAGAAGGGTAGTAGGGAAATTACCAAAAAGGGGCAACTAGAAGGAGTGGGGAGGACATGGAAATTCTACCATATCTTACCAAAAGAGACCTCAAACCAGAGAATTTGGGAAGAGCCCTAAATCTAAGCCTCTGGTTTATGACCATAGGTTTTACTGCTGTGTTCTGTAGCACTCACAATCTTCAGGTACGCTCCTATAGTTGTCAGCTGAACAGGTCCTCCCTCAGGCCCTTCATCCACACATCCTTCTACCTACTCCTCTCCCTCAACCAATTCCCCTTGAGCCTTCTTTGCCACCTTAACCTGCTGAAAACGGGTTGTAACAAGCGCACTTCTCCCACGAGAAGGCTGAAGTTCTTGGAGAATTCATAGCAGAGATGCATCTCTGCTGTTTATATGCTATATGGCACCAAAGTCCATGCAAGAATTAGAGCTTTAATAGCACTCAGGAAACAGGCATTAAAAATCCTTTCTCTCTCTGGCATAACTTCAGCCGCTTACTGCAGCTTTTCATTTCCGTCACAGCTTACCTGCCCAGAAAAAGACCTCTGCCAAGATCAGACGCAAAGACTTCTGCATACAAGCATAAAATCACAGTACTGCTTACAAAAGGAGTGTAAAATACCTCTTGTCTCTGTGGTTTACTTCACTGCATAATTAAAACTACACTAAAACTCTTTTGGTATTTTCCACCTCCCTGCTTCATTGCTGTCAGGCAGTGCCTCAAGCCAGAGAGCTGCCCCTGGGAGAGGGCAGCAGCAGGGTATTACCTGCCTGGCTTGTGCTTTACAACAGCAGTCTCACAGGGTAGGATAGCACCAGAGGAGTCCAGGGGTCTCTTGTGCTCTCAGAGTCCCTGCTGGGAGGGGCAGGGAAAGAGGAGTCTTGTGTTATCAGGCAAACCCCTCTGCAGGGTCTGCCCCACCTAGGGCCATTGAGAGGCTCTCTGGCATCACTAACTCTTTACACTCTCACTTGTTGACAACTCCTATAATGCATATTAGCACCTATTTATCTAGTTCTTCCCCAGCCTATGTTTCACACTGGCAGGTGATAACCCAAATTCCCCATTCTTATTCATCTCTGGTCCAAGTTTGCTTTGTGAATTTCATGACAACTTTCTCTTGATAGTCCTAAATCTCAGCACGAGGGAAGACCTTGGATCACTGATTCACTACAGAGCGATGCCTTTAAAACCCTCTGGTTGAGGTGATCTAGAGTTAAATAGGGTCAGAAGATGTCTGGGAAGTTAATTTTGCCTGTTGAGGTGAACAATGGAACCCATCTCAAGGTGGAGAACACTCCAGTTCTGCTTGCACGTGTTCTGAGCACCCCCAAAACCTCCCTCAGTGAGTCTGTGCTGCATCTTACTCATCAGAGAAGCAAAACAGGAACAAAAAAAACTTCAGAAAACACCAGGAAAACTCTGCAGGAACTGCCTGAAGAGCCAGTGTTGCCCAGAGGTAACCTCTGGAGAAACAACCACCACCAATATTCGAAGTTCCATGACAGGATCTGTACTGGCAAAGCTGATCTCCAGAGGAAGGTTCTGAAGGACGAGAAAGTGGGAAATGGGGACCAACTTTTCCAAGATATTTGTCAATATGTACAGAAAGATATTTACTAGCATATTCAAAAGCACTTAGCTGTATAGGTCCCGTAAGGGTGCTCTGATGCATGGGCAGTAGAGCAGAACAGCGTGAGTGCTGTGAATGTGTGAAAACAGGGTCAAAAGAGCAGAAGACTTTCTGAAAAAAAAAAAAAAAAAAAACCAAAACAAAAAACCACTGGCACGAGCAAGGCAAAATTACATTTGTCTGATTCTGCCAGAACAGCTCTGTAAAGTTAGCAATAAGTTCACTAAGGAGGATCCAGAAATAAAATACACACCTGTAGTAACTGTGTGGGGTGGGATAGGAAGATGACCAAATATTTATGTATAATTCTGTATCCAATGGATGATACAGAGCACACATTTGCCTTTGTGCTGCTATTAACTGTGCTGTTCTGCATGGGCAGAGTTGGGCAGCCAAACCAGTCCCCTTGTCCCAGTCGTGTTTAAGTTGCAGGTTTCTACAAACACAATTTTATATTTAGTATTGCCTCATCAAATGCTGGCACTTGCCATTTCAGCTGCTTCCTCTGACAATGACTTTGAGCTGCTTAGTGTATCTGATGATGATCATTCCTGTCTGGAGACAGGGTGAAATGCACTCACCAATCCCTACTTTACCTACTCTTGGAGTATTTTGCTAGAGGCAAGCAATGGGCAGAACATCTTTCTTTTCTCTTGGGATTAGAAACTATGTGAAACACTTAGAAGTTAATTTACTAACTTATTGTTGTTATTAACTTATAAATTAAGATCCTTTTAGTATCTTTAGTATCTTTTTAATATATTTAAGTCCCTTTGCCCTGACTTTCTAGAGATTTACTTCAGGGTTGGAGAAGAATATTTCCAGGTGAGCTTGATTGGGTTCAGCTAGTTGTGACAGATGCACTTCATTTGGAGGTGGGAGGGAGAATGGTGAAGAGAGGATAAAAGGCTTTGGAAGGCAGCACAGAGTTCTTTCTGTAAGGGAAATTTTTCAGTCTTCTGTCTTAGTAGCTGCCTCTTGTCTTAGTAACTGCTTCTTGGGTTGTCCTTCTTATTATGCCATCACCCATTCCTCTTAATTGTTTTCTTCCTTTGGAGTTTTCCCCATCTGCGGATTTGCGACCTTGCAGCAGCCCTTTAGTTACCCCTGGCAAAGACAGCAAAAGCTCCTTGGGGGGAGCTCCTTTGCTCAGGACTCGCCGCTTGCCTCCACGCCTGGCCTGGTGCTCCATTGACTGGGATCAGCTCTGCCTCCTGCAGCCCTTAGGCTCTGGGGGCTTCGGTTCTGTCTACAAAGCCACCTACTACGGTGTGACTGTGGCTGTGAAGCAGGTGAAGAAGAGCAGCAAAAACCGTCTGGCGTCACGGCAGAGCTTCTGGGCTGAGCTGAACGTAGCCTGGCTACAGCACGAGAATGTGGTGCGTGTGATGGCTGCCAGCACGTGTGCCCCAGCCAGCCAGAACAGCCTGGGCACCATCATTATGGAGTACGTGGGCAACATCACCCTGCACCATGTAATATACGGCACTGGTGATGCGTGGAGACAGGGTGAGGATGATGAAGGAGGATGTGGAAGGAAGGCCCTGAGCATGGAGGAGACTGTGTGCTATTCTTGTGACATTATGACTGGCTTAGCCTTTCTTCACTCACAGGGCATTGTGCACTTGGACCTGAAGCCTGCAAATGTCTTCATCACCGAGCAGGGAGTGTGCAAGATTGGAGACTTTGGGTGCTCCCAGAAACTGGAGGAGGGCTTGTCCCAGAGCCCCCATGTTTGCCAGCAAGGGGGCACGTACACACACCGTGCCCCCGAGCTCCTCAAGGGGGAGAGAGTCACTGCCAAAGCAGACATCTACTCATTTGCTATCACCCTTTGGCAGATGGTCATGCGTGAGCAGCCCTACCTGGGCGAGCGGCAGCACGTCCTCTACGCTGTGGTCGCCTATAACCTGCGCCCTTCGCTGGTCGCTGCTGTTTTCCACGAGTCGCCCGTGGGCCGGAGGCTGCAGAGCATTATTAGCTGCTGCTGGAAGGCTGATGTAGAGGAGCGCCTGAGCGCAGCCCAGCTGCTGCCCAGCCTAAGGGCACTCAAGGGAAGCCTCTAGGAAAATGCGGGACTCCTGACTGTTTATTTTATTGTTGATTTTTCTTTCACTCTGCCTTTCCTCCAAACACAATGAATCTAGCCCCTGTGTGATCTAAAGGCTTTGCTGCCTTTTTTTATACTTAAAAAAAAAAAATACAACCAAAAAATATCCTGTTTTGATGTAAGATTATAAAAAGATTTAACAAAACTGTGGGGTTTTACTATGGGAGAGGATAGAGGCAAGGATGAAGATGTGGGTGAATATGACATTTTCTGGTTGATCTGTTGTGTGCTGCCTTGCTCATGGAGAAACTGGGGAATGTGATGTGCCGAAAAGTATTTGTTTTCAAGTAATTACAAAATAGGGCTGCTTTTGGAAGGTTCTTTGTACATAATTCCTTTTGCTATTTCCAAAATGTTGGATATGAGTAGTTCTTTACACTAGCTAGGTTTGAGCTTTTCCTCTTCATTTACCAAGGAATGAGTATGCATCACAGATCAATGAATGCAGAAAAATAAAGGCAGTGTCAGTAGTGGGGGAAGGTTCTTGTTCTTAGATTTACTTAAATTCAGTAAGTATGCGGTTTCTGAAATGGCAAGTGTGAACTACCCATGCACTCCTTGAAATAAGGAACCTTTTTGTCAGTCTAAGGCTATTAAGAGTAAAAAGATACATTAACAACCTGTGGCTTTATATAACCTTCCTGCTACCAGGTGTGTTAGTTGCAACTTGCTAGTTGGTATTTTGTAAGCTTTATCCGAGGTATTATAAGAGCATCTCATGTGGAATAGAAGTTCACAGGTTTTGGAGGTACTGAGGGAGTTAAAAAAAAAAAAACAGAAAATATGGAGTCGAATAGATACAGAAGACCTCATAAATTGGGGTAAGGAGGGGATTACTTGCCCTTCCTAAGGCATGTGTCAATATTAGATGAGATACTGGAAGTACTGAAAAGGAAGATTGCTTAAAGCAGTAATAACGATACTCTGCCAGCGCTCAAAGCATACACTTATTGAACTATCCTCTGTGCTGCTTGTGTCTTATCTACTATCTTTTCTAATCTGGTTGTAACGTGTCTGGGACAGGAAGTGCTGTAGGCAATGCGGAAGACAAAGAGCTCTGATCCCTGATTTATCAGAACAGATAATTATAGAACTGTCTGGAGCTACAACTACCTGACTGCTGTAGCCGATGTTGCCCTTCTGCTCAAAGACTGCCTCTTTGTAAGACAGGAGAAAGAGTGATGTTTCGGTGAAATTGTTTCTCTTCTTTCCCCTTCCTCCCCCTTGCTTCCATTCTGGAAAAAAATCCCAAAGGAGTTGAGCCAGTTTCCTGATTTCTGACACGCATCTGTTCTTAGCCCCATGAAATCCTGGAAATGAGCAACTATGTGAATTTGAGATGATTCTGCAGGTCTTTATGGTATTTGGGTTGGTCATTGAAATTAATGGTTTATAAAGCATATCTAAGCTTAACTGTTTCTTGCTTTTCTGTCCCCCTTAAGTGGAACTGTAAAATGGCATCTGGAATCAAAAAAAACTAAGGTAAAGTCTAGAATAGATTTCCTGTGTTTTCTCTATCAAAATACTTATGTTATAGAGTTAGGACTTGTGTTGGGTTTTTTTGTTGCATAATTTATTTTAATAAAAAAGAAATATCTTTTAGATTTATCGTAAGAAGCCAGTTACCTTTTAAAATTATTAGCTGAGGGCATGTAAGATAAAATGTCAGATAAAGCCATTGGCATGCCTCACCTTAACATCAAGCTTAACACAAAAATGTTTCTCTAGTCTTCAAAAGAATATAATAAAAGAATGGAATTAAAGTTTTGTAGTAGTTACTAGATGCTTGTGTTGTATTTATTTTGCCAATCTAGGTAGCTTGCTGCTTAAACTGCTAGAAACTTGTTATTTTGAGTTTAACGATACTTTAGCATCAATAAGTGCTACTTGAGCAAAAAAAAAAATAACAATCAAGCACCCTTCAAATTCTCAGTTATACTTGACAGAAGAATACTGGATGGCCAAGGCATACTCTCGAAGCATAATTGGCTCTGCAGATGTCTCTCTCAGTTTTACTGAATTCTCTTTTGAGAGCAAGTGAGAACTCTGCACAGCACTCGAGATGTAGGCACATCATAATTTGCTGTCATCATGAGGTTCTCTATTTTTTTTTTTTAGTAACTTCCAAGATTTGATTTGCTGCTTTCGTTATTGCTAACACGCTTTAAGTTAATACTAACCAAGAAATGTCTCAAGCCTGATAGCTTAGAATCCATGGCTCTTTCAGGATTATTTTGTCCCTTTGCCTCACTTTACCTTGAATTTCCTTCTGCCAGTTTGTAGCTGGCCCTTGCACTCAATGTCCAAAATAACTCCACCATAAGCAGATTTGTTTATCTTATGGCTCACCCTCTTGTGCTTCATTTATGGCTGTGCTGAGCAGCACAGGACTCTGTGAAACACTGGTGGGCACTTTCACTAGTTGAGAGGACTGATGCTTTTACCCTCTGCTCCTATCTACTGATGTATCCAACCCAAACTTTAAGTGACTTAAAGTTTGCAGTGAAGGATTTTTTTTTTTTTTTCAAATACCTTTGGAAATCAAAAGGGGACATATCAATGAGCTCATTAGGAGCACCAACAGCATGCAGATAAAGAACTGCAATACAATTCAGCGACACAATTGTGAAGCACAACTCCTTCCACCCAAAGCATTAGCTCCTTCTAAACTAATAATTTCTGTCTGATAATTCCTTTAATATAGTATCTGGTAATGTACAAATGTCAGTTGTGTAATCAGGAAAGTTACTTCTTAATGAGTGCCATGGGCTATGGTCCTGGAGAGAGGAGGTGCCCAGGATACCTGATTGCTTTTCAAGGACTGCCTTCTCCAAGCTCAAGCTTGGTCCATCCTAATGAGCAGGAAATCAATCAGAGGTGGCAGGATGCCTCTTAGGATAATTTGCTCCTGGTTAAACTCAGACATAAAAAATAAACATGCAAGAGCTGAAAAACTGATGAGATTTCTGGAGCAAGTAAGGCTTAACTGTTGGTAGACAAGGATCAGATTAGGGAATGTTCAGACAAACAAGACATGCACAAGTTCATGGGACCTGATGGGATGCGCTCACAAATGCTGATGGAGCTCACTGATGTCATTGTGAGGACACTCTGGATTATCTTTGGGAGACCATGGTTGTCAGGAGAGATTCCTGAGGGCTAGAAGAAAGCAAAACTAATTCCTATCTGCAAGATGACCAAAAAGGAAAACTTTTTGGAAAACTACAAACCAGTCAATCTCACCTAAATCCATGGGAAAGTGGTGGAACAAATAATTCTGAAAACCACCGCCAAAGATATGAAGGATAGAAGGATGCCAGGGAATAGTCAGCACGGACTTATGAAGAGGAAATCCTGTTTGACCAACCTGGTAGCCTTCTGTGGTGAGACTACTGCCTGCTGGATGAGGTGAGAGCTGTGACTGTTGGTTATCTTCACCTTAGTGAAGCTTTTGGCATGTTTCCTATGACATCTTTATAGATAAACTGATGAAGTACAGGCTATGTAGTGAAAACTGAAGATAGCTGAGCTGCTGGGCTCAAAGGGTTGTGAAGTCCAGGGGGAAACCAGTCACTATTGGTGTAACCCAGGGGTCAGTACTGGGCCTAATATAAGTTAATGTCTCCATTAATGGCCTGGACAATGGGACAGAGTGCACCCTCAGCAAGTTTGCAAATATTACAGAATTGGATGGAATAGTTAATACCTCAAATGGTTATGCTGGTATTCAGAGGGACCTCACCAAGCTGGAGAAATGTGCTGATGGTAATACATGCAGGGAACTGCAAAGTCTGGCACTTGGTGGAGATAACCCCATGCACCAGTACAAACTGGAGGCTGACGGGCTGGAAAGCAGCTTGGCAGGACAGGACCTGGAGCTCCTGGCAGACACCAAGCTGAACCTGAGCCAGCAATGCGCCCTTGTGGCAAAGGCGGCCAAACAGCACCCAGGGGTGCACTACAGAGGGTGCTGCCAGCTCTTCCAGAGCATTGCCAGAGCGATTGTTTCCCTCTGCTCACCCAGCCTTGGTGAGACACAGCTGGAATGCTGTGCCCAGCTGGGCATTCCCCCACAGTGTGAAAGTCACTGAAGTACTGGACCAGGAGCACAGCAAAGGGCCATTCAACTGAATCACAGAATGGTTAAGGTTGGAAGGGACTCTGAAGATCATCTAGTTCTAGCCCCCCTGCTGTGGGCAGGGACACCTCTCTCGCACTAGACCAGGTTGCTCAAAGCCCCATCCAACCTGGCCTTGAACACTTCCAGGGATGGGGCATCCACAACCTCCTTGGGCAACCTGTTGCAGTGCTTCGTCACCCATGGTGAGGAATTTTTTTCCTTGTATCTAATCTAAATTTACCCTCTTGCAGTTTCAGGCCATTGCCCCTTGTCCTATCACTACAGGCTCTTGTAAAAAGCTCTTGTGCAGCTTTCCTCTAGCCCCCTTTCATGTATTGGAAGGCCGCTGTTGGGTGACCTTGGAGCCTTCTTTTCTCCAAGCTGAATAACTCCAGCTTCCTCAGCCTGTCCTCATAGCAGAGGTTCTCTAGCCCTCTAATCATCTTTGTTGCCCTCCTCTGGACCTGCTCCAGCAGATCCATGTCCTTTTTGTACTGTGGGCTCCAGAACTGGGCACAGTACTCTGAGTGGGGTCTCACCAGAGCAGAGTAGAGGAGGAGAATTACCTCCCTTGACCTGCTGATCACACTCCTTTTGATGCAGCCCAAGACAAGGTTAGTTTTTTGGGATGCAGTGCACACTGCTGGCTCATATTGAGCCTCTCATCAACTAACATGTCCAAGTCCTTTTCCTCAGGACAGCTCCCAATTTGCTCTCTGCCCAGCCTATATTTATGCTTGGGATTGCCTCAACCCAGGTGCAGGACATTATACTTGGCCTTGTTGAACTTCATGAGGTTGACCTGGGCCCATCTCTCAAGCCTGTCAAGATCCCTCTGGATGGCATCACTTCCCTCCAGCGTGTCAACTACTCCACAGAGCTTGATGTCATCGGCAAACTTGCTGAGGGTGCGCTCTATCCCAGTGTCCATGTCACCAACAAAGATGTTAACAACACTGGTCCCAGTACCAATCCCTGTGGGACACCACTTGCCACTGGTCTCCACTTGGACATTGAGTCATTGATCACAACTCTCTGAGTGCGACTATCTAGCCAATTCCTTATCTATCGAGTGGTTCGTCCATCAAACCCATATCCTTCCAGTTTAGAAACCAAGATGTCATGTGTCAAATGCTTTGCACAAGTCCAAGTAGATGACATCAGTTGCACTTCCTTTATCCTCTGATGCTGTAACACCATCGTAGAAGGCCACTGAATTTGTCAGACACGATTTGCCATTGGTAAAGCCATGTTGGCTGCCAGCAATCACTTCCTCTATATCCATGTGCCCTAGAAGCCTTTCCAGGATGATCTGCTCCATTATCTTGCCAGGCACAGAGGTGAGACTGATGGGCCTATAGTTCCCCGGATCTTCCTTTTTCCCCTGTTTGAAGATGGGGGTTATGTTTCCTCTTTTCCATTGGCTAGGGGAATGGAACCTCTGTGTGTGGGGAAAGGCTGAGAGGCGGGACTGTTCCCTCTAAAAAGAGAAGGCTCAGGGGGATCTTATCAGTTTGTATAAACACTGATGGGAGGCAGTGAAGTTGGTGCCTGTCTATTCTCAGTGGTGCCCAGTCACAGGACAAGATGCAATGGACACAATCTGAAGGACAGAAAACTCCAAGTGAAAGCAAGAGGAAGCATTTTTACTGTGGGGGTGATCAAACACTGGAACAGGTTGCCCAGAAAGGTTGGGGAGTCTTCATCCTTGGAGATATTCAGAACCCAACTGGACATGGCACTGAGCAGCAGCTCTAGCTGAGCCTGCTCTGGACAGGGGGTTGGACTAAACAATCTGAAGATGTCCCCTCCAACCACAGAAGTTCTGCAATTGTAATATTTATAGATGCTTAATTTCAGAAAGCTCATGAGTTCTCCTGACAGATTTCTTGTTCTTGATATTCTGAAAATTATGAATTATGGGCTTTAGGCTAGTTCCTTGAAGTTTTTTCCATCTATTTTTATATTTAATCCACCAAGGTTTTATCCTTTCTGTTTTCTTCATCTGAACAGAGCTTCATATTTTTAAAAGATGCCTTCTTGTTTCTAAAGCTGGCAGAAAAGCTAATGAGTGTAGTTGCACATTGCTCTTTAACTTCGTCATGCTTGCACACCTCCATGTAAAATGTTAGCAGGATGGACTTCCTCAAGTAAGATTGACCATGTATCTTGACTGTGCTCTTAGGAGGGAACAAAGCCTCATTTGTCCCAAGCGGTAAACGTCAGATCCCTCATGTCTTGCCATCAACAAAGTTCCACAACTTGATATAATTATTTTCCTTGGAAATGAAACTATTCTTGTATTCAGGTTTGAGGTTTTTGATAGCAGTAACTTAATTGCCATTTCTGGGACCCTGGGATGCCCTGTCGCAGTGATCATTTTCTCAAGGTGAGACGGGTTTCTTTTTGTGTTTTATGTGCTCTATTCATAAGTAGCACAAACTGCCTTTCAGACTTGCAGCTCTGTGGCACTGAGAGTGAAGTATTCAAAACTGGGTGGGTTAGCTCCTGCCTCTTACCAGTCTGGGGGAACCACAGCCTTCATGGAAACTTCAGCTAGTTCTCATCAATCTCCCAGCACCTAACTACCAAATCTGGCTGCATTTACTAATTTCAGAATGTACATGTAAAGGAGATACTGTAAAGCGCTTGCGTTCTCATGTCTAGTCATCAATAGCAGTAGCTCTGCACAGATTAACCATGTAGAGTGTTATATTTGTGCTTTCTTGGTTACACAGAAGGCATTGTCTACTAAGGGAAAACATGAATTAAGAGTTCTAATTCTGTCTTTTTTTTTCCTTTTTTTTTTTTAATAACTAATAGCATCCACTACCCTCAACCTCACTGACATGTCTCCTTTTTTCCCTTAAATGGGCACATGTGCAAAACTTGGTAAGATTCAGTTAAGAAAAAGATTTTATGTAATTTTATCTAATTTGAACTGAATCCCTGAATAAGAGCCAACACTAGCCAGTGCTAAAACTGACACTAGTTAGTGTCAGTTTTTTCACGCTTTTCTTCAGGATGGAAAGCAACTTCCATGTGCTCTTGTGTTCTGTGAAGTGCAACAGTTACTTTAGCAGTCAAGTGATTGTAAGAAAGACAAAAAAAGATGGCCAGAAGCATGGGAAGTATGCAACTGTAATAAACAGTTTCTAGGAAGAATGAGAAAGAAGGAAAAGAAAAAGCATGTTAGTGTAATTTTATCATTCTGTGTTACTCTTTGCTTACTATAGCTATTTTGAAGGCTTACTGCCTTTGGTTCCAAATCAGAAATATCAATAGACATTTCATAATCAGTCTGGAAAAAAGTAAGCATAAGGTATAATTCTGATGCTACTCTCTTTATTTGGGGGTAGGTGGAAGTATTACAGTTAAACATATTTTATAATTAAGTGAGGAGTAGTTATCTGTTTCTCTTCAACAGAGCTTCTGGCTTCCCACCAATCAAGAATCTTTGTAACCTTGCTCCTGCCTTGTTCCGGTGTTTGCTTCTCTTTCCTTGGAGGCTTCTTTTGTGCTCACTTCACATTATTTTACTTTTCCTTTTTTTGGGGGGGGGTGGGGGAGGGGGGTTATCATGCTTTATCTCAACCCAGAAAAAAAGAGGTAACAACACTATCTTCAAATTATAAAAATACTATATAACTTGGAGGTGCCCACATCCTTAACAGTCAGAAGCTTGAAGAGATGAGTATGAACATGTATGGGTTGCTTCTGTATTCTGTGGTAAGATAGGGAAACAAAGAAAAGGAACAAAACAATCAAAACAAACCAAAATATTCTACAGAATATTACGCAAATATTTGTAAATTCAATGGGACTTAAGTGGATGCTTGGTATTTGACTTATATATCAATTTTTGCATTAGCATCTGTGTTTATAAATTCATCCAGCACAACAAAGATGAAAACAGGCGTAGAAAGAAAACATACTTTGAACATTTTCCTTCTGCTTTATTTTAGCCATTTATCTGCTGCAAATACCTTAATGCAGTGCTCAAAGAGCCTCTTTTTATGCTTCACTTAACCCAGCTGCCAAATATTTGTCTGCCTGTCAAAGGGAAAGCCTTAAAACCTGGTAAAGAAGGAAAATGGAACAAAGCAAAACAAAACCAAAAGTGTACTGGCATGCATCCCAGTCTGCCATCAGCTAGAGATGCCCTGGGACAATTCGATAGCTGAGGCACCCTCTGCCCCTGGACTTCTCGGAGCACGAGGCTGAGTTTCGTTCTCCCCACAGCCCGAAGTTCAATGGCCTGAGTGTTCAGCAGCGCAGGGAGGTGGTTGCATTTGCCTTCGCAGGGCACCTGGGATAATAAGGTAATTCATAACTTAATAAATATTCTACTGCACATGTGCCAGGCTACAAAGAGCAAAGGAGGCTGCAAATTGGAAACGTAGATGTCCAGCTCTTTTTAAGTTACTCCCCGCCCAAAGAGGGAGGAAGGAAAACCAGTTTTATTTTCGAGCCATGGGTTTTTCTCAACGACCTACTTCAAAAATGGTGAAAGCGTTTCGATTCAGATATGGCACAAGTGAAGCTGGCCCCAGAGACAAGTATAGAAAGTGGCACCTGAAGAGACAAAGTAAAAAAATCTGACTGTAAAGGGAATTGATAAGAGGGGGAGGCTGGTTTTTTTTTTGTTAATAGCATATATTATATCATATAGTAAGTTTTGAGAGATACCATATACTTTGGCCATATCCTTGTTTCTTTCTTATCTAAAAGTTTCACTAAAGTGGTTTTCAGATACCACAAAAGCTGCACAAAAAGCTTTCGAAGGAACGTATCATTGCACTGGTGTGCCAGCAGATGAATGTCACCCAGATTTCTCTATGTATAGAAAGTGGCAGACCTCCCTTCCACTAAAGTTGTGACTCGCTGTATAGCTTTTGAGAGTGAAATTACTATTATTAGATATTCTCTAATTTAAAGGGATGAAAATGTATATTCTTAAAATATAATGAATCATTCTTTTCAACAGTTGACTTCCAGAGGAAATAAATTTCTTAATTTTTTTAAAACCTTCTCATGCTTGCATAGTTAAAGAAGTTGTGTACTGAATTGCAAACAGCATTTGAAAAAGTGCCCTAACCACAAAAATTAGCAACACGTGACCAACCATAGCAAGAAGAATCTGCAAGAACCATCTGCACAAGGAAGACAAGGGAGGTGGCTGAAGGAGACCACAAAACAGGGAGAGGCAAGACACCCCCAAAAACCAAACCTATTTGCTACAAGCCTTTCCATCACTGAAGCTCTCATTGAAAAATATATTTATGCTGGCACATGAATTTCTGTGTTATATGGTACAGCTGCCTGCCCACTGGACTGTCAGGACCTCATGTGACTTAAACTGAGGGTCTTGAGGTAGGGCTTAAAATCAGACAAGGCCACTGACTCAGTTTGGAGTGATCACTTGCTATCATCAAGTCATACTAGTCTCTTGTTTAGTTAAAAGCAGCACAGCTTTCCCCTCCTTCCCAGCCCCTCAAAACCCCAACTGTCTTGGCCCATCAAAAAAAAACCTAGGTAATTTTAAATACCCTGCAAAACATTACCAGCCCCAAAACTCTCTGTGAGGTTTTTTCCTTTCTTTTGCCGATGATTGCACTATGTGCAAATTATGATGATGGTGATTAGTTAGCGCTACCCTTTAATAACACAAATGATTTAGCAGTGTATACTAGTACACAAGTAACGGTGACTTCATTGGAAAGGAAATTTATAAACAGAAGATTTTAAGATCAAAAAGCTCAGTTTTCTATATACCGAATGTGTGGGGTTTTATTTTCAGGAAAGAGGAGAATCAATCTGTAGGTACTACCATAAGCATTTGTGCCTGCCAGAACAAAGTGATTTGGTTTAGCTCGCAACAGGAACATTTCACAAGAGCGAATGAGGAGCAGTTCTTCCTCTGAACACGTAAGGCTCTTGAAAAGGAAATATTCCCGCTGCAAGGGTGTGGGAACAGGGCCATTGACAGAACCAAGTACCTGCTGGGTGCTCTCAGAAAGCTCTTCCAACAGTCATAATTATTGAATTATTATTTTCTAATATACGTGTTTTGTATTTATAAGAAAAAACATGAGATTGTAACGGTGAAAAAAAATTACATGTATTAATATTTCTGGAAATTTTTTCAGGGGACGCAACTACCATACTCAAACCCACTTGCTATGTATACAATAATTAAATAATAATAATAACAATTTTTAAATTGAATGCTTGACCACAACACTTTAAAGTGCTAATACTCTCTTTTCCTCAGTTTTAAACCAGTAGAAAATACTACTCCCCTTGATCTGCATCTGGAAAACCTGTTGCTCAAGTTTTCACTGTGCATGTAGGTACAAATGTTGGAAGTGCAATCATGTGCATCTACACATAGCTTTTCTTATAACATTTAAGTGATTGTTACAGGGGAAAAAGACTTTTCTATTCTATCCTGGAAGACTAACCAAACCATATTCCATATTTGTAACAATGGTGGAAAAGGGCATGTATAAGCCTTGTTTTCAAGTGAAGTAGGAACTTCTGCTGTCAAGTTTAATAGACTTGCTGTACTCTCCTCTAAGTTCTTCTCTTAAACAGGACTGCTGGGTTTTCTATGAAACAGCATTAAAGACTCTACAGTTGTTCCTGCCCTCCTATCGCAACCTCATAATTCTACGTAGTAAGCTGCAGCTGCCACTTTGCCACATTAGCTTTTCAGAGAGGTTAGCAAGCCCTTTGAAACCAAAACTTCTTAGTATTTGATGCCTCTTGGATCACTTTCATGTTATGTCGTGGATCCAACCAGCTGTTCTGAACAATCACAGTGTAATGATTTCCTCAGTGGCTAGTAATTCCTGTTTCCAAAGCACGTCTTTAACACCACAGTATCTCCTTTAGTTCCATGTCCTAAGTTTTACATTATTATTCCTGTTTCTGTCAGAATTTGAGTAATTTAACTTGGCTCGTTCACAGAGGGTCGGGTCGCAATAGGAGAAGCATTACTGACTTGGCTTTAGTCTTTTTTTACAGACTCCAGGGTTGGGAAGGGCATCTCTTCACAAGTCCCACAGAAGTCAACCAGGCCCTGGATATAGTCTAGATAATACTGTGAGATGCAACTAATACCCCACTCTAATAGTCCCGTACCATCAAGACTGTGATTCCCCCTTACTTTAGATCTCCTCACCATCTATGTCTAATATTTGCTAAATTTTGTGCTTGCAAACATTCATCATCTGAAAACCAGCTAGATCAAGAATATTGCAAAGAGGAAACTAATTTTAAAGGGATGAGGAACAACTTCTCCCCAAAAAAACCCCACGCAAACAACAAAACACCAAACACCAACCCAAAACCCTGACGCAGTGATGCATTCTGTATCAAGAGAAGTTTTTCCTCTAGTTGTAAGACAGTGTGAGGTCAGGATCATTCCTTAAATTATCCCTGCCCCATGATAGAGAGGTAGTGGAAGCACCGTGAAACAATTCCCTCCTATTCTGTCTCGCCAAAGAATTAGATTAGATTAAACTGGTCTTTGGAAGAAAAAAATGCAATCAGTGATTTCATAACTGGGCTCTAAAACAGTAGACAGAGGGCCATGGCCAAAATCTATGTGGACTACATACACTGGTAAACACAATTGGTGTAAAATGAAGCAATGTTTTCTTCCTCCAGGACAGACATCCAGCCATGCAAACACTCTGCTGCTAGTAGCTTCCCACGAAGTCTTGGCAAGAGGCAAACGTAAGGAGGAAAGAGAACTCCAAAGTCTTTATTGCAGTCTTTATTATATAGGTCTTTATTATCACATAGTGCTGTGAGAGTTTGTACCAGCACGTACCTCTAGTTCCCAAACGCTCCGAGTACAAAGCGTCTGTAGAGAAGCCAGGGAGATTGAGTGCAGCAAACCAACCCTGCACCCTGGAAACCGTTTCCAATTCAGTTGTTAAAACAGCTTGCTGTGTTCGGAGTGCTGTGGATATTATGTGAATAGATGCAATTTTTCAACACATGCTACAAACTACTGCAGTTTTCTTGAACTGTCTTGTTTTTCAAAGTAAAACCAATCACAACAAACAGTGCCAAGCAGTGCTGCCTCAAGTGGCCAAATCCAGATTGAAGAGATTTATACAGTCTGGAATATATTTTTTATACTCAATTAACCTTTCCACACATGAGGTTTTCCAAAGTGATTTCCAAAATGAAAACTGGATTCAAAGCAAGTTTGGCTTGTGTGTCCACTAGCTCTGCTATCACTGGACTGATGCTGGGGATTTTTTTGTACAGGAATTGCATCCCCCCAATTCTTGGTGACATGGCTGGGGTAACAACAGATGATATGGCAGGAATGTGAGTGTAAATAGTGTGTGTGAACAGAATACTCAAATCAGCGTGTTCTGAGAGGATGTCTGCCCCAAACTTCATAACACTAAGAGGAAATTAACACCAACAAAGCTTGCTCAAGACAACGATCATCCAGATTAAACTGTAACCAGGTGTCTAGATTACCGAGAGCCTTTTGAGAAAAAAGGTTAGCTTGAAAAGTAGCATGAGAACTTGTGAATCCTGGAAGAAACCTCAGGGTAGGAAAACATTACCAGAGCAGCAGGCGTTATTTCTTGTAAGGCCTCCTCCCTGCTCGGACATGGTAGGTAGCTGCCACGCCACTCCCCGTCCAGGCTAGGGGACTGACAGGATGAGGAACAGCAGTGGGCACCAACCTCCCAGGAGCACATACAGGAACTCACGGGGCACTAGTGCATGGATGAGCCCCACAGGTACCCCTGTCCACACCTCCAACAAGGAAGATTTAGAAACGGGGAACCTGTACTCCCAAAAATGAGAACGTGCATTTGTAACCTGCTTGTTTCTCACAAGAGAAGGAACTGTGTGACTATGTAAGTGGGATCAGTTGTGAAAGGGGATGAAATTTGTGCGTATTAACACATTTGTAAGCATCTAGTATTGTGATTTCTGTTGCGTTGCTGATACCGATTCACAATATATAGGTCACTGATTATTGGCAAATTACAGGTTGCTAACTGCCTTTCTGCTGTCAAGACTATGCAAGTTGCACAGTTACTCTCTGCAAAAAATTTGTTTCATTATTATGAATTGGACAGAAGCATCACATATGCAGAGCAAGGAGTGAAGAGGCAACATTCTTCCAGACAGAGAAGACAAAATTCATCAATTTTGGAAAAAAAAATCTTAAGACTGAACTAGAACAGGGTAAATTCAAATAACATCCTCCCCAAAGCAGCCCAGATGTACAATCGTTTTCCATTCAAAGACATCGTAGCGATGTATCACAGATTCCACATCACTAGAAATGCTCCAACATATTAGTAGCTAGGTGGTTTTTTGTCACTGCGATTTGTGTCAGAAGAACAAGGCACAACAGGCTGACAAAGGAGAAGTTTTGCTTTAACCAGGACAATGATAGTAGAAGCCAAGCGTATTATCTGTCAGGCATGAAGTACGTATTTAGAAAAGAGCTTGTGGTGATAATTAAGAAGTTGATGCTGCCCACTTGACCAAGTCTCAATATCTGCAGCAACATTTGTCAACAGCAGAGGACTCAATCAAATCACCACTGCTCTTTTTCTGAGTCACAGATCTAGTTCATGTTTCCCGTGGTTAGATGAGAAATTTTTAAGGTAAAGAGAGCCTAGTATTTGGAGGGGCTTTGCATTTTTATGTGGTAAACGTTATGCCAGAATTGGCATGGAAATTTAGAGAATTGAAAACAGACAGGCTGGGTGCAATATGAGAACTCCAGCTGCAGACTGGTGCTCATGCAGTGCCCTCTGTCCATCTGCTACCTGCAGAGAACATCAGTTGCCAGTTAGCAACTACCCAGCTACAGAAATCAATCTCTAGAAAGGGGATATTTTCAGTTCCAGCAGGTTTTCTGGAAGTTTCTACAGCTGAGGCACCTGTGCACAAAGCAAATATAGATGTTCAAAGCCTAGAGAGAACAAAGGGGTATTAACAGGTAACACCCAACTGCTGAACAATGAACTTGGAGGAGAGTTTTGAGACATGATACAACTGAGTAACTTCAAGTTAACACAAGAGGATCAGCAGACACCTACAAGTTAAGACCAGGCAGATACTGAAGTCTTTCTTAAAAGGCTTGCAAATAGCTTTCACTGGATTGCTGCTGACTGTGGCAGATACTCCTCCACCTGCTGATGATTTCCTGAGAAGCCTCAAATACAATCCTGCTTCACAGGTATTTTAGGATCAGTTCAAACAATATCTTCAGAATTGTCTTCAGATCTCAAGGACCTTGGAGAGGAAATGACTTTCAAGTAATTAGGAATATATTTTGGCAATATGTTAATCGCTACTGAAAGCGAAGCCTAGAGGCATTAGGCTGGCATAACCCAGGGAGCTTCCAGGGAGGTGCCCACATCTAATAATTACTATGAAAAAGACAAATCAGACTACTACTGTGCAGACGCTACTGTGAGCCCTGCCAAAGCCATCCAAAGGCCACTGGCACAAAATAAGCAGAATAAATCTACTCAAAAGAGTAAATGGTTTTCACAAAAGCCTGTGGAATATGTTTGCCCTCTGAGCCATCCAAAGGTGTATCAGAGTTCAGCATTCACCAGAAGACAGCACGAGCCTTCATTCAAGAAGTTATTACAATACTTTAGAAGATGCTGACTGCCAGCAGGCACATGCTGTTAACTCTTTAGTCACACAAGTAGACTCATACCAGGATCTACTCTTGAATTATGATTGCTCTAGCACTACAAGAACATACTGGAGATCTCTTCAAAGATTCTTTTTGTCAAACAAACAAAAGAAGACAGAAGGTTAATTGACAAACACACTAAATTATTTTGGTTTGCAGAACAGTAGGACATCTTTTCTATATATATATATATAAATAAACATATGATCTAACCTGTCACAGAGGGAAAAAAAAACCACAACAAAACCTCTCAGGCAAAACTTAACAAGATTAAATACAGTGGCATTAAGCAGCTAAAGAATCAGGTGACCATTGATTTAACACAAAATAAAGATGATCAGGCTAACCACAGACCTAATTCCCTATAGACACATATTTATAATTAATGGGAACTGAATTGCTAATGGGAACTGAATTTGGAGCATAAATAGAATCTAACTGGTTTTACTATAAACTAGTAAAAATATATGGATAACAAAACATTCAGTTCATTACTCAGGACTCTTTCTGAAGGACAAACTGGTCAAAGGAAGGGAAGAAAAAAAATCCAAAACAACCAACCCAGTAATCTATAAAAAAATGAAGTTAGGAATTATCATGAAATTAGATATTAAATTGTTTCTGCTATAGACTAGTAAGTCATATTGAAAGTATGTCTTGCTTCTTAATTTTTTATCTTCTTACACATTACATGAGGTAAACACTCCTGGAAACTTCATCTGAAAAAACATATGTCGACAGTGTATTGTAAGTCCAATCTCACAATCTTAGAACTACAGCTTGTATTAGCTGTGGAGAAACACCTACACTAAAACCAGTGTGCAACCAAAGGGAAATATAAAATACAAATTGGAAGGTAAGAATGACAAAATACTCAGAAGGTAGGCAAAAAGTTGTATTTACAATGGATATTTACCATGTAAAAAGCATGAAGGAGTAATTTTTTTTATAGCGTATTTCAGAGAAAGCAAGAAGCTTGGATAAATTTCTGCTCTACGTTTGTGGAGAAAGAAACACGTATCAGAAAATTCTAACAATAGCTAAGGAAAGCCTTAAACATAGGAACAGAAGAAAGGCGGTTTTCAAATCAGCAGCTTTAGATAGCTTGCATCCAAGAATTTTAAGAGCTGGTAAAGGAGACTTGTGTGCCGTTAATGTGGATTTTCCATAAGCTTTGAGAAATCTGGGGAAGCTCAGAAAAAAAAAAAATCTCAAAGAAAACCAAGTTCGTGCCAATACCAGAAAAATAAGAAAGGAAGGAACACATTCAGGAACTTACTGTCAACCTTGCACGAATCTTAGGAAAAAAGACCAACCGAAACACAGTTGACTTCTTGATGTAGGAACAAGAAACAAATGAGGAAATTCTACTTAAATTACAGTTTACACATATGGAAAGTGTATCTTTTAAGACTGACTCTCATGTAACTACAGCATACTTTTGGTAGACAATAGGAACAGTGTTGATATAACACACTTATACATTGACTTGTTCAACAGGATACAGAGAAACTGGCATAGTTGTGTACACACAGTTCATTTTAAGTAAATTAAAACTAAGATTACAGGTCTGTGTCCTCAATAAAGACTTGGTCAGGCATATTTCTAATTGAATCCCACAGGAATTAGTTCCTGGCAGCAAGATACTCAGTATTTTACCTGGAAATGAAATTTACTGAGAACATTCATAAAAGCTCTAAGTAAATAATGTAGGAAGATTGCTGATTGGGAACCATCTGGATTACTGGAAAATTGTTTCAGCATGATCAGGTCATGTATTTAAGAGCGATGAATATAAATCACTTATAGATGGAAAACTTCCTCAGGAAGTAGTTGGAATGACTGATAACAGAATAGACAGGGGTTCCTTATGCACAAGTGAGTTCAAAATTGTTAATAAATTGTTAAATGGCTCAGAAAACAAGCCACCAGAACTAAACACTTTTCACTGCAGGGAGGAAGAGGCCAGAGAAACACGACTATCATTGGAACAGATTTTTCAAGTACTGATCTCCATTGGCAAAATACGTCGTTGCGCTTCAGGAAGCAGCAACAGGATGACAGCTTCTGTAGCCGTGAGTATTGGAACCACTTTATCAGAATACAGCACCTACTCCAAAGAAGTCAGATATTTCAAAGGGCAAGCACAAGTAATCCAGGTGCAGAACATGCCTAAAACTGAACATCACAACAGAATAATCTACATACAAGAGTTAACTCCATCACATGAGGTTTAAGGACCATATGAAGACTCATTAAGTGTTCTGTAGGGGAAAAAATTATATGAAGTACGGCATGATGGTCAAAAGCAAGTTCGTATTAGAAGACTAAGCAGGCTTTTTTGAATAACTGTAGCAGTTACTAAGTTTCCAAAGGTGACAGTAGCTTCGGTAACATTATACACATCTATGATTACTGGACAAAACTCCAAACTAGGATTAGAATATCATTTTTTACAAGATAATCACAGTGACCTTGCCATAAGTCATCATTTCTTAAAATACAACATCTGTTTCTCCAGTCCAATAAATCAGTGAAGTGTTGATGTACCTATAAAACAGGCACCCTCTCAGCAAAATGCTTGTTCTCATTAAAAAACATCCCTCCAACACCCTATCTGAATGAACTAAGGGACTTCAATAAATACAATTAAGGCATTTTCACTTCGTGCTTCTGTTCTAGCACTTCCCCTTTCAGGAACGACTAAAAGGAAAAAGTACGAAAAATACTTGGGTGGGAAGGGGCTCGCTATGGCTGGAAGCAATAAAGACTTGCTCGTACATCAAATCCTGCCACTTCTTCCTCCCTCCCCCCACCTAAAAAGCCCAATTCTGCCGCTACAGGCAACGGGGAGCGCCAGCTGCTCGCGGGCACTGACAGGGAAGGGCGCTGCGCCCCGCGCCCGGCCCCGGCGCCACCGGAGCTCCACGATCAGCTTCTCGGCCGGGTCCGGCCCAGCTCGGCACGTCCCAGCACCTCAGCCCCCCACCAGCCTTCCCCACTCGCCGCCGGTGCCGGTGCCTCCCCGCCCAGCCTCCCCTCGCCGCCGCTTCCGGGCCCCGGCCCGGCGGGTGAAAGGTCCCGCAGCGCCCGGATGGAGGCGGTGCCGCCCACTATATAAGCCGCCGGCCGCCGCCGCGCCCTCCTCTCCCTGCGCCGCCAGCGAGCACGCTGCCGCCGCTGCCTCCTGGCTCACCGCTGTTCGCTGGGCCCCGCGCCGCCCATCGCCCGGGAATAAGTCGGTCAGGAAGGCTCCGCTGCCACCATGGTGAGGCGGGGGGTGCCGGGCGAGGGGGAGGGAGCCGCCGCCGCCTCTGGCGGCTGATAATGCCGCGTGGCCGCCAGGCCCGGGAGGCCGCCTGTGCCCCGCCGGTGCCGGCTCTTGGCCACCGCCTGGGCCTCGGCCCCGGGACAGTGTTGCTGGGGCGGGCAGGGAGGGGCTGTGGGGACGATCGCCGCGGCTGGGGCGGCTCACGGAGCCCCGGGTAGTCGGGGGCGCAGGCCGGAGTCTGTTTCCCCGCGAAGCCAGGCCGGCCCGCGGCGGGGGCGCGGATCGTGAGGCCGGGCCGCGGCGGCCGTAGCGCTTCCTGCTGCCGGGGCTCCCCTGCGGGAGCGGGGCCTGGGGTGGCGGCGGGGTCGGAGGCGACCGCAGCCCGGCGCGAGGGTGATGGCGGGGCCTCGTGCCTTCGCCCTCAGAACCGGCTTTCATTAGAGGGACGTGCGGGGGTTGGTAGAAACACAGAACTGTCAGGGTCGGAAGGGACCTAAAGATCATCTGGTTCCAACCCCGCCGCCATGGGCAGGGACATCCTTCACTAGATCAGGCTGCTCAGAGCCCCATCCAGCCTGGCCTTAAAAACTTCCAGGGGTGGGGCTTCCACCACCTCTCTGGGCAACCTGTGCCAGTGTCTCACCACCCTCATGGGGAAGAACTTCTTCCTAACATCCAGTCTGAACTGATCCGTCTCTAGCTTCAGTCCATTCCCTCTAGTCCCATCACTAGTAGGACAGGCAGCGCCTCACTGGGCTGAGAAATGCCGTGTTTCATTCACTTTGGTTTTTTTAAGATCTTTCTCCCTCCATGTTTTCTCTTGTATGTTCTTTCATCGACTCACTTTGTCCATGTTAATGCCCAATTATTTGCAAGCCATTAATTGCAGAAGCTTTTCAAATCAGTTTCCTGAGTGGCCAAATTGGTCCTTCTGGTCAGATGCCTCTCCTTGTTTAAGTTGTCGCTGTTTTGTTGCTGTCTTTGTTATTTAATTTGTAGTGAGGTCAAGTTATAAGATATGTGAAATGTGTTTATTTCTGAGGACAAGGACGAGTGGTGACCGGACAGCCTGCCTGCATGTAGGCAAACTGAGGAGGGATGTGCTTGCAGCCTCCTGCCGTGGGATGCAGTTAGAGACTAAAAAATTGCTTTTCCTCAGAGCAGTCAGGGCTCAGTTAGGACTTTGCCCTTTCTTTCTGTTCCCACTAGTTCTCTTCCGTGCCACCACCCTGCCGCTTGGGTATGTCATCTAGTCAGTAGAATAAAATAGTCCCATAGGTGAATTGTTCTTCACGCTCTAGAAGTCTGTTTGTGAGAGGCTGTGGATAGTGTTGGTGTCGACCGCAGTGTCTGATATTTGTAACTTCAATGTTTCAGGCGTTTAAAGATACTGGCAAAGCACCTGTGGAACAAGAGGTAGCAATTCATCGCATTAGGATTACTTTGACAAGTCGCAATGTAAAATCACTTGAGAAGGGTGAGTGATACTTTAACTGACGTAGCTTGATAAGTAATGAATGATATGATATAATGCATTGCAAAATAGAATGTATGGAAAGCAGGTGTAATTAAAGATGTTAGTGTTTGCCTGTTTGTATGTGACTTCGCTAATAAAGTCAACCCAAACACCGACAAGTAGTTTCTAATTTGATTTTTAATGGAAACTGGTGTTCTGGGTTTTCCATCACGCTGAAAACTTCATGTCGTAATGACAAATGTAATAGAGTGTGGCTTCTTCCCTTTAGTTCTCGTGGGGGTTTTGGTTGTCACTATTTGAATGTTTAAGAACTGAAAGGCAGCAGTTTCTTGATATTTTGTTGCTCTTAGGAAGAGTTTGGTTTAGAAGTTTTAACATTGTTTAAGAAGTTATTTGATCTTGTTTAGGAACTGGCTTTGCCAGTGTTCTAATCATACAATATAAATGTTGTAGAATCACTGTTTGATGCAGGATCTTCAGGCTGATAACACCTTAAATACAGCTGAAACTTGTAGTGATGGCTTTTGCTTACTGCTGTAACAGGATTTTGCTGACCGTGGTGCAACACTTCCACTTGTATGTAGTTGGCTGTGAGGATAACTGTTAAAATGAATGGCAATGATCACTTCATACGCTATTCTGAGCCAACTTCTTATCTGAAATCTTTGCTTAAGAAAGCAAGCAAAAGAAAAATACAAACCTGATCCATTTTTTATTTTTTTTTTCAGTCTGTGCTGACTTGATCAGAGGTGCTAAGGAAAAAAACCTGAAGGTCAAGGGACCTGTTCGCATGCCCACCAAGGTACTGTTTTCCTGTCTTTAAAGCTTGTTTATTTTTTCTGCAAATGTGTGCTTAAAAGATCTTTTTTAAGAAAGAAAAAAGGTTGGGATAAAAAAGCAATACTCCTAAACTGAGGGTGACCCAGTGTAAACAGATAATGACTTCACAAGTTGGTTTGATGTTGAGGCAGTCGTTCGGTGCAAAACATGTTGAACATGGAAGCAGTTTTTCTGCCCTTCAGTTTATTTTAATTGTGATTTATTATTTTTTTTAATTGAATATAGGGAAGGAGTGTTTACATCAGTAGAATGAAACTTAAGAAGTAACTTTCCAGTGGCATAGATACCAAACAGTAATTTTAGGTGGATTGATTTGACTGTAGATGAGTCTTCTGTATGCACGAACTAAATACCCCGTGTTTATGGTTTTTCTTCAGACTCTGCGAATCACTACCAGGAAGACGCCTTGTGGTGAAGGTTCCAAGACCTGGGATCGTTTCCAAATGCGTATTCATAAGCGGCTCATTGACTTACACAGCCCTTCTGAGATCGTGAAGCAGATCACTTCCATCAGCATTGAACCAGGTGTAGAAGTTGAAGTTACTATTGCCGATGCCTAAATGATGGCCATCGTTGAATAAAGCTGATTTACAAATTTCCGTCGTTCTTTGTTTTCATATGCTTGCCAAGAATCTGGGGTTGCCCTGTGATGATTTTCACAAAGAAGGAGAACAGAGATTGTAATGCTATGTGAGAGGATTATATGATATTTAAGGAGGAATATGCCAGTTGTAAACATCAGGAAGATGAAACTTGGGCGTCATAGATTCATTGGAGGTTGGTGACTATGGACGTGCAGCACTTCCATTGTTAAAAATATGTTTTCCTTAAAGGGTTTAACTTTGGCTGAAAACTTAGTTTATACCCAGAGAAGCAGTAGCATTAAACTTGATGTTTAGGTAAATTCGTAGGTTTTGCTATGCAAGACTAAACTAACACTTGGCTTACTTGGCTGCTTTTTTTTTTTTTTTTTCTCATGCTTTTCACAGTCAAAGGATCCTGAGGATTTTGGTTACAAAACTTTGTAATTTGTAGTGAATACATTCAGGTCAGCAAGTTCTTTCCTTTGACTTGCATGTAGAGTCACAAAACAAAGTCGTGGAACTCTCTAGTTGTCTTTCTAGGTTTAAATTTCCATAGATTTGAATATTGAAGGTAATGTTAAAAGTAAGCTTCCTCTGTAAAGGAGTAAACCAGCTATTTTCATTGCTGCTGCTTAGGCCTCTCAAGTTTAGTGGTGGGTTTTTCTTTTTTAATTCTGCAAACTAATCCTTAAAGGCACTATGATTAATTCTTAAACTAACAAGACATAAAAGCCCTCACTTACATGAAAGAATGCTGTTTCATTTCATCCACATAAGGTTGGGTTGCTGCTTCTGCTTCAGGCACAGGAGAGAACTCTAGTTCTAATTAAACCAGCAGAAGTATGGAACTTGAGGTTCCATTTGTATTTGGCAATACCTAAAACGGGCCAGAGCTCGAGCTTTCTTATTCAAGGGAGTTAAGAGTCCTTCATCTGCCTGCTTGTCGTAATTTCATTAAATGTAAAGCCTTAGAAGGATTCTGTCCATCTTATTAGCAGGCTCAAGAGCTTTCACAGAAGGGAGAGGTGAAAGACTTTTGTTGCTTTTACACATGCAGATTAGGACAAGCCTGCTTCCTTTGGAAACATCAAAGAACTGTGACCAGAGAAAAGACAACTGTCTTCCTGAGCTACTTTGGGTGAACCTTCACCCAAAGTAGTTTTCCCTCTGCTTTACCCAGTAGCCTTCTGACTGAAAGCGCTTGGAGGTGTCTAGGGAGGGCTGGCTGACTTCGATCTGATTTCTGTCTTTGCTGTTGGTCAAAACCTATCTCTGTGAAATAGCTTTTTATCGTCTTGCAGCTGGCTGTGCCTCTCACTTTCCCCTTTAAAATATGCCTGAATGACCTGAAGTCCCATTCTGTGTTCTTTGAGCAGCTGTGCCTTTTTTAAAACAGGTTTTCCATGCTCTATGGAGTCTGCTTCTTCACCTGCCTCCAACTTGCTCCTGAGGACAAATACAACTTTACCTTTGCGTCTTTGGGCCTTGCACTTCATGGGGATAACACTGTCTTCTGTGATTCCCTGCTCTCTGAATGGACAGGCTCCATGAGGGTTTTCCAGACAGGAGGATCGCTCGCCTTCCGCTCCTGTGGAGTTCCTTCGCGGGGCTCCTTGCGGTACCGCTGCCTGCTCGGCCTGTCCCGGCTCTGCCTTTGCATAACTTGAACATTTTGTGATTCATTTGTTTCCTACTTAGTTTGTGACAATACCGCCTAGCGTCGAAACGGTTATGTAACAGCCACAATCACTTTTATATAACCATTTGATGGAAATACTTAGGTATCTGCGTCTCCTGTGCGTCTGTCCCCTGTTCGCCCAGCACCAGCACGCTCCCAGGCAGGACGCCCCTCCTATGGCCGCTAAGCTGCCGCTCTCGGCGCCACCCTGCTTCACCATTCAAACCTCTTCCTTTCGCAGTGCCTTATTAAAAACGATAAATAAATCCTGCGTCACGACCACACGCTACACACTCTCCCCCCCACCCCGTCCCCCCCCCTCCCGCTTTCCCCGTCCGCGGCTGCCCAGGGCTCTCGGAGCCTCGGCCGCCTTGCGCTGTGCGGTAGCGCCCCCTGTCGGCCGGAGGGAGCCGCGCATCGCGCCCGCACGGGCCCATCCGTCACCGCCGCTCCAAGCCCCCGCCCCTCCCCGCGCTCCCTCCCGTTCGGCCAATCAGCGTCCGCTTTCCCCTCAAATGCTCTCTCCGCTTCCCGCGCGGGTGGGTGTTTCGCGGGTTCGCGCGCGCGGCAAAGGTAGCGGCGGTTGGTGCCCGCTCGCCCACCCGCGAGGAGGAGGAGGTGGCGGTTGGTGTAGCGCGTGCACTCGCTGCCTCTCCCCCTCCTCGGTCCCGCGGCCTTGCACCCTGCCCCGGCCGCGTTCCCCGGGCAGTGGGGCAGCTCCCGCCGGGCAGTGGGGCAGCTCCCGCCGGGCAGTGGGGCAGCTCCCGCCGGGCGGTGGGGCAGCTCCCGCCGGGCAGTGGCCGCCCCGTACCTCGGGGTCGTCCCTTTCCCGCGTGTGAACGGGGGCCCTTTGTGAGGCCGACGGTTCGCCGGTTTTTTGAGGCAGGGTCACGGTGGCCTCGGTGCTCAGGGAGGCAGTGTGGGGAGTGCGGGCCTGGGCCTGGTGGCCGAGTCCCTGGCGCCTGGTGGGTGTTGAGCCTTGCAGGGATAGGTGCTAGAGGTTGTGGCCCGGCGCTTGCAGGTGGATGAGACCAACGCCCAAGAGAGGCCGTTAGCGTGCTTTTGCCTGCGTGTTTGTTAGTATAAACCAACAGATGTGTTTTTAAGGCTCCTTCGTACTGCCGAGCTTCTTTAGAGGCCCTTATTTTCTTAAGAAGTCGCTTGCTTATATACAGGCTAGCCTGATGTCTGTTTTGCTCCCTCTGTATTTTTGTCTGTTCTGTGAGAAAATAACGGATTTTATTTTTTAATAAGTTCTGTTGCACAGCGCAATGGATAATGAGGGGAACATCAGTGTTTCTGAAGAAGTGTCTAATACGTTGCAATCAGTTTCTTTTCTGAATGTGGCGGGTAAGCCCTCACCTATGGAGTCAACAATACTGCCTAATACAGAGGAACAAGAGGTGTGGATCAGTTTTGTAATGCCATCTGATCATGCTTTTTTTTTTTTTAATTCTGGTGAATATTTCTTCTGTGAGAACACTTGCCCCCAATATATGTTTGATTCTTCAGCTTCTCATTTTTTTTGCAAATAGTTATAGCCAGTAGCAAATGCAGAGTCAAGGCTATGTGATATATTGTGCTGAGCTTTTGAGAAGGAAGTAAATGACTTAAGTAATTACACTTTGAGTGTAATGTGACTACTGTTCTTTTTAGTAAACTAAAAAAGGTTATAGATCCTTATTGAAAGCTTGTTAGGTGCTTGGAAATAAAAAATCTATAATGCTGTGCTGCAGTATACTTTCGAAGATAGTATAGCCATCTCTGCTTTTTTTAGAATGGTAGGTTTCCTGATTGACTTCTCTTCTGTGACTTAATTTTGTATGATTAGTGGAGTGCTGGTATGGGAGGGCTGTGGAGAGCTCTAGTACATCCATCTGCTGAATGAGCAAATTGCCGGAGTAGTGACTTCAAAGCTCTGTGAGAAAGTAAGGAATTCTGGGATCCCTCTAAAATTTGTCTGGTATTATTGCTTCACCTTGATGGAGAGAACTTTGTATATAATATGAGATAGAAAAGACCACCTAGCAACTGACAGCTGTCTCGTGGTTGTTACTGTGAGGAAGATGAGGGGCCAGTGCCTGGATAGTGGTAATGAGGCTGAGAACATGTCAATCTATTAACTGAATGTGCTCTGTACAAAATGGAAGTGCAGTACTGCACAGCAGCTATTAGAAAATAGAACTGGAATTCAATACAGAGGAAGACCAGCAGGTGGAAGCAGTGCAGTTTACGCTTCTGGTAGTGTGCTCTCTTTAAATCAAAATACTGACTTTGTCATGAAAGAGCATTAAGGTGGGGGACAGGATTACAAAAAAGGTGTTACTTAACAACATTAGGAGGTAAAGAAGTAAATGAAAGATAAGGATTTGAACTTCCCAAGGGAGGAGAAAGTGAGGCAGTAATATAAAATAGGAAATACTGCATCAGAGATGTATGCTGACAGAATTTTGGAGTGTTCTGTTTAAAAAGTAGCCGTTATAACTGGTGGTGTTTTTTTTAATTGAATAGGCTTATCAACCTTTGAAAGTCTTCTTGAGAGTGAGACCATTTTCTATAGCAGAACTTGAAAACCATGAATCTCAGGTTAGTTGTAGAATTAAGAAATAAGTGTTTCTTCTCCCTGGATAAATGATTTTGGTTTATTTTTTTATTTGCAACTGTTACTAACTTGTGTGGTACAGACATACCTGTAGCTCTGCAAAATTCCATTGGGTGTGTTATTTAAAAGTTAATGTCACTCTTAACTCTTTACAGTGCTCAAGAAATGAACCTGTTTCATGGAACAGATATGCAATTCTAGGAGTAATTCAAGTATCTGACCCTTGAGTTTCTTTGGAATGCCTGAATATTTGCCTACCTTGTCCTGGTGACTTGCCTCTCAACCAGTCAAATTTTTCCATAACCTGTACAGTTTATACCATCAGATTTGGATGCTTCGGTGTTTTACACACACACACATGTACACATGCAAACACACAGAAATACTTCTCCCAACATAATTTTTAGGTCCTTTTTTCCTCCCTGCCATGCATAATTTTCAGGAAAGCATCTATGTTCCAAATACGCAATGGGAAAATGAAGAGGTAGAACCCAAGACCTATTTCTTATAGTTGTAGACCAATGCTTTAAAGAGAGACAATCAGCAGATTAACTGATCTCATGTTGCTTATAGAGGTAATCATTTATATAAGTAAAGCTTAAGAGCTCTGGATGAAATGCTGTGCTCTTGATACAACTACCAGTGATTCTGCGAAGTGACCCTCAGGAAGTTGTGTTCTTCAGATATAAATGACGTGTACAGTGCTGGGAGTGGTCCCACTCCTGCCAGCTTGCCTGCAGGGTTAGCTGGGGGAGACAGTGGGAGTGACCTGTTCCCAGCTGGATTCCAGTTCTGTAGGTCTGACTACCTCAGGGCCTCTACTCGTGAGGCTCTTGGCAGCTGCTGGCACTTCCTGCAGATGCTGGATTCTTCTGTAGCTCTCCAGGTTGTAATGCACCTGACTAGCATTCCTGTTCCTGGCAATGTGGGAGGCACATTAAAGAGTATATGGGTTTAGAGCCTGGTGCACTGAGCAAGTGACTGGGCTAAACGCAGCATCCAGCTGCTTAGAGTGTCTGTATCAGTTGGTAAACAGACTTGTTAACTGAGGCTCCTAGGAAGAGAAGTGCTTCCAATGCACGTGCTACACATGGATTATTAGTAAGTCTGGCCAGCCTTTGAACATAAATGTCAGATTTAGTTACAGTCAGTCATTGTGGCTGATGCTTCAAGACACTGCTAAGCTATACTGGTAGATCAGTTTGTATTTTTGGTAGTCTGTCTGGTGCAAAATAAATTTTCCTGTGTTACTGCATTCTACATTTGTCTAGTTAGTGAATGCTAGGTAATTATATTTCATCTTTACCTAATTGAGAAATAGCAATCAAATTGGTCTTGAAACTAATTTGGTTTCCACCATTGCCAATAACACCATCTATTAATCAAAGGATAATACTTCAAACTTTTTAAATTTAGCTTATGCTGGTCATAGCTTGTTTCATACTGAAAATGACTGAAGTGAAAACCCACTAATTTCTATATAGCTTTGTTTTCATAGCTGTTTAGGGTACTGTGAGCCACAATGACAAAGTACTACAGTTTGGAAAGTTGAAAAAAGATAATTAAAAAGTTTCTGGAATGAATCCTTGAAAATTTTGTAACTTATTAAACAACTCCAGACAATTGCTTTAACTTCGTCTGCATTCTGGCTTTCATGTAAAGTAGCAATCTCTGCAGTTGTTACAGACCTTCAGAGAGATTATACGTAAATTTTGCAACTGTTGATAGCTCTGGTAAATAGATGAAAACACTAATTTTGTAGTGTTTTTTGTTGATTTTGTTTGGGTTGGTTTTGTTTGTGGGTTTTGGGATTTTGTCTGGATAATTTTCTTCTGAAATAATTTTGTGTGGTGTTTTGGTTTACCTTGTCATGTTTTTCAAGGGTTGCATAACTATTGAAAATGCCCAGACAGTAATTCTTAGTGCACCCAAAGAGTCTTCTGCAATGAAAAACAGTGAAAGAGGGATTGGTCATTCTGTGCACAAGTTCACCTTTTCTCAGGTAGGCAAACTTCTTCCTAATGTTTAGTTATAGTTTAGGTTTTTTCCCACTGTAATGATAAAAATTGAATTTTCTACTATATCATGCATTACAGTAGAAAACTCAATTTTTGTCCTTACAGTGGGAAGAGAAAGAATAGTAGCTGAACTAGTTTAAACCTTCTATATTGGAAGGAAGCTTCTTAGCTCTGTTACCTGCGGAAAAACTTCTGTTCTTACCGTATCGAAAGATAGAGATCCACATGGTTAACCAGGAAGCTGCTGGGCAAACTCAAATGAAAGAAGAGAGTCTATAGATCAGGGAAGGAAGGGCTGGCCACTTGGGTGGAATATGACTATGGTCAGAGGGTGTAGGGAGGCAACTAGGAAGGCTAAGGCCGCCTTGGAATTAAACCTTGCAAAGGGAGGTCAAGGACAACAGAAGGGGCTTCTTCAAATGCATTGCAGATAAAACTAACACTAGAGGCAGTGTAGGCCCTCTGGTGAATGAGGTGGGTGCCCTGGTGACAGAGGATACGGAGAAGGCGGAGTTACTGTCTATGCTGCTGGAGACTGTCTTCCGGAGCTCCAGAGCCCTGGGACCCCAGAGGAACTCAGGATAAAGGAGTTTGCCTTCATTGATGAGAACTGAATGAGGGATCAGTCAGGCGATCTGAACATCCATAAATCCATGGACCCTGATGGGATGCACCCACGGGTGCTGAGGGAGTTGGCAGGAGTCATTGCTAGGCCACTCTCCATTATCTTTGGTAAGTCGTGGGCAACAAGTGAGGTTCCTGAGGACTGGAAGAAAGCGAATGTCACTCCAGTGTTCAAAAAGGGCAAGAAGGAGGACCCGGGCAACTACAGACTGGTCAGCCTCACCTCCATCCCTGGAGAGGTGATGGAACAACTTATCCTTGGTGCCATCTATAGGCATATCAAGGATAAGAAGGTCATTAGGAGCAGTCAGCTTGGTTTTTCCAAGGAGAAGTCATGTTTGACCAACCTGATAGTCTTTTATGAGGACATAACCAGGTGGACAGATGATGACAGTGCAGTGAATGTGGTTTATCTGGATTTCGGTGAAGTATTTGACTCCATCTTCCACAGCATCCTCGTAGCTAAACTGAGGACGTGTGGTCTGGGTGATCGGGTAGTGAGGTGGATTGTGAATTGGTTAAAGGAAAGAAGTCAGAGACTTGTGGTCAATGGGGCAGAGTCTGGTTGGAGGCCTGTATCTAGTGGAGTCCCTTGGGGGCTGGTACAGGGACCAGTACTATGCAATATATTCATCAACAACCTTGATGAGGGAACAGAGAGCATTGTCAGCAAGTTTGCTGATGACACAAAACTGGGAGGAGTTGCTGACACACCAGAAGGCTGTGCTGCCATTCAGCGAGACCTAGGCAGGCTGGAGAGTTGGGTGGAGAGAAATTTTATGAAATACAAGGGCAAGTGTGGAGTCTTGCACCTGGGAAAGAACAATCCCATGTACCAGTACAGGTTGGGAAGAGTAGCGTAGGGGAAAGGGACCTGGGGGTTATGGTGAACAGCAGAGTGACCATGAGCCAGCACTGTGCCCTTGTGGCCAAGAAGGCCAATGGTATCCTGGGGTGTATTAGAAGGGGAGTAGCAAGTAGGTCAAGAGAGGTTCTCTTTCCCCTCTACTCTGTCCTGGTGAGGCCACATCTGGAATATTGTGTCAACTTCTGGGCCCCTCAGTTCAAGAAGGACAGGGAACTGCTTGAAATAGTCCAGTGCAGAGCCACAAAGATGGAGTGGAACATCTCCCTTATGAGGAAAGGCTGAAGGAGCTGGGTCTCTTTAGCTTGGAGAAGAGGAGGCTGAGGGGTGACCTCATGAGTGTTTATAAATATCTAAAGGGTGAGTGCCAGGAGGACGGAGCCAGGCTCATCTCAGTAATGTCTAATGACAGGACAAGGGGCAATGGATACAAGCTGGAACATTGGAGGTTCCACAAAAACATTAGGAAAAACTTTTTAACGGTGAGGGTGACAGAGCACTGGAACAGGCTGCCCAGGGAGATTGTGAAGTCTCCTTTGGAGACGTTCAAAGCCTGCCTGGACACATTCACTTGTGACCTACTCTTGGTGATCCTGCTTTTTCAGGGGTGTTGGACTAGATGATCTTTCAAGGACCCTTCCAACTGTCAACATTCCGTATCTCTGTGATTCTCATCACTTGTGGGTGACTGGTGCAGAATGAGGAGGGAGTTGTGCAACACCAGCAGAGCTCTTGAAAGTATCCGCTAAACAGTATGTGCTCAGTAGCATTCTGAGCAGTTTATTTTAGGAGTAGGAAAATATTCAGAAATAAATGCAAGTCTGAATGCCTTTCAGAATTAAGCAGGCATCCTATGAGAACCCAACAGAAAATGTTGAAACAGAAGGAGTTCAGCAAGACAGAAAACTAAGCTGTTATCTCTTACTTGGCTTGCTCTGAAAAACTAGTCGCAATGAATCAGTGCTTAATGTTTTTGTATGTTGAACTTTGTACCGTATATCACTTTTTTTGCTCTGTTTTTCTCCCCATCTCCAAGGTCTTTGGACCAGAAACTACTCAGAGTGAATTTTTTGAAGGCTCAATGAAAGAGATAGTAAGAGCATATATTAGTGGAGTGAATGGACTGGTGTTTACTTATGGAGTTACAAATGCGGGCAAAACGTTCACCATCCAAGGTATGAAATGCTTATATAACAAATATAACAAACATATATAACAACCAAGTCAAAATCTAATGAGATGTTTATATTAAAGTCTGTATTTTATTTTTTGCTATTTTTAAGGGACTTCAAGAGATTTTGGTATTTTACCTCGCTCACTTGATGTGATTTTTAACCACATAAGGGGAAGACAATACTTTAAGATGAACTTCAAACCGTATTTGAGCAATGGTGTCAAGAAACTAGAAGATACACAAGTTAAGCAAGAAGAAGCCATAAAATCTGCTATTCTTGCATCACTGAAAGAGGTCAGTGACTACTTCCTTGTAACTGAATGCAGCTTCTTAAAAGCTCCCTGTCTAACAGGCTGCCTTTAAAATCTCTGTTTCATTATTGATTCTGCAGATCTATCTAATCCTGCTGCATGGATACTTGGTGAACCTTGCAATAGAAAAGTAACTCACTCTTTTTGGAGCCCAGGGTAAACTGAAAGAACTTTCTGCAGCAGACAGCACACAGTTAAAACCAAAAGCCATTGCAAGGCCAAAGCCTGGGTTTCTATAGAGGAGTAGTTCTGCCACTGTGGTGACACTAGCCCTTGAAAAGTCTCTAAGAGCTGACCTATCTAAAACCTGCTTCTTAAGTGAATCTTCTTTTGGGATGGGTTTCCAGGCTGGATTTCAAGGCAGTTGCTCAAATTGCAGTACTAGCTCAGGAGGGATGATGGCAGTCTCTTAACAGGGCCAGTGAAGGCAAGAAGAGTCCATTTTGGTGGAAGAGTCTTAAAGCATATTAGAGAGTTTGCAAACCTGTGATTTTGTGTAACTTCTTGAAGATTTTTTTTCTGATACAGCAAGTGAAATACCACAAAAGGAATATTGTGAAAGGATTACAGCCTGCTTTAGAGGATTAACAATTAAAAGCCAACAGGGAGATCGGCCCCAGTCAGCATGGATTCATGAAGGGCAGATCCTGCTTGACAAATCTAATCTCTTTCTATAACAAGGTGACCTGCTTAGTGGATGAGGGAAAGGCTGTCGATGTAGTGTACCTGCACTTCAATAAGACCTTTGACACCGTTCCCCACAATATCCTTATGGCCAAGTTGGCTGCTTATGGCTTGGATGGGCACATACTCTGCTGGGTGAAACACTGGCTGGCTGGCCGGGCCCAAAGAGTTGTGGTCAATGGAGTTAAATCCAGTTGGCAGCGAGTCACGAGTGGTGTCCCTCAGGGCTTGATGCTGGGGCCGCTCCTGTTTAACATCTTCATCAATGATCTAGATGAGGGGATTGAGTGCATCCTCGGCAAGTTTGCAGATGACACCAAGCTGGGAGGGAGTGTCGATCTGCTGAAGGGTAGAAGGGCTCTACAGAGGGACCTGGACAGACTGGATCGATGGGCCCAGGCCAACTGCAGGCATTTCAACAGAGCCAAGTGTAGGGTCCTGCATTTTGGTCACGGCAATCCCATGCAACGCTACAGGCTTGGGGAAGGGTGGCTGGAAGGCTGTCTGGCGGAAAAGGACCTGGGTGTTCTAATTGACAACCAGCTGAATATGAGCCAGCAGTGTGCCCAGGTGGCCAAGAAAGCCAACAGCATCCTGGCTTGTATTAGAAATTTTGTGACCACCAGAAGTAGGGAAGTGATTGTCCCCCTGTACTCAGCACTCGTGAGGCCGCACCTTGAGTATTGTGTTCAGTTTTGGACACCTCAGTATAGGAGAGATCTCGAGGTGTTGGATCAAGTGCAGAAAAGGGCAACAAAGCTGGTCAAGGGCCTGGAGAATAAATCTTATGAGGAGCGATTGAGGGAGCTGGGACTGTTCAGTTTAACGAAGAGGAGGCTGAGGGGGGACCTCATCATTGCTCTACAGTTACTTGAAAGGACATTGTAGAGAGGTTGGTGCTGGTCTCTTCTCACAGGTCATTAGGGACAGAACCAGGGGGAATGGTTTCAAGTTGCAACAGGGCAAGTTTAGACTGGACATTAGGAAGAAATTCTTCACGGAAAGAGTGGTCAGACACTGGAACAGACTGCCTAGGGAGGTGGTTGGGTCACCATCCCTGGATGCGTTTAAGTGTCACTTAGATGTGGTGTTGGGTGATATGGTTTAGGGGTGAACTTGTCGTGTAGGGTTAATGGTTGGACTCGATGATCCCAAGGGTCTTTTCCAACGTGAATTGTTCTATGATTCTATGATTGTATGTATCATTAACTGGCCTCAGAAGATTGTATGTAGAATAGAGGAGTCCTTACTGTGGCAGCCTGCTGTTTCCATTATCTAGTCATTTCTCTTTCCAGTGTAAAAAGAACAGCTCTGACCGGAAAATGGGCACGCTTGTGTGTGTGACTGTTTTGTACTTCTAAGCTCAGGTACAAGTTGTTAGATATCTGGCTTTTTTCCTTTTTTTCAGTACGTTTTTAACCTGAACTGTAATTCTGCGTATTTAATCCCAAAATGTGGTAGGCTCAGCTGATTTGCTTTCAAAGCAACTCTGAATGAATTCTGGGAGGTATAGAATGATTGACTGGGTTTTCTTTTTTTTCTATGGTCTTTAATACCAATGTTGTTAAAGTACTTCAGTTAGCTCTTAAAGAATATCCTTCTGTGAATCAAATTCATATGTGAAGTTCAGCTCTAAATTCTATTGCTTATTTAAACTCTATAAACTGAACTTATAGAATGTAGAATCATAGAACAGTTTTGGTTGGAAGATACCTTCAAGATCGAGTCCTACCTTTGTCCTAGCCCTACCAACACCACTCAACCATGTCCCTAAGCACAACATCTGCCCATTTCTTAGACACCGCCAGGGATGGTGACTCAGCCACCTTCCTGGGCAGACTATTCCAATTCCTGACAACCCTTTCAGTAAAGAAATTCTTCCTAATATCTGAGCTGAACCTCCCCTGGCACAACTTAAGGCCATTTCCCCTCGTCCTATCACTAGGGAGAACAGACCAACCCTCACCTCGCTGCAGCCTCCTTTCAGGTAGTTGTAGAGAGCAATAAGGTCTCGCCTCAGTCTTCTCCAGGCTAAACAGCCTCAGCTGTTCCTCACATGACACGTGCTCCAAATCCTTTATGGGCTTGTTAGCCCACCTCTGTACCCTCTCCAGCACCTCAGTGTCCCTCTTGTAGTGCGTGGTCCAAAACTGGATGCAGTACTTGAGGTGCAGTCTCACCAAAGCTGTGTACAGGGGAATAATCACCTCCCTGCTCCTGCTGACACTATTCCTGATAAAGTCCAGGGTGCAGTTGGCATTCTTGGCCATCTGGGCACACTGCTAAACTTTGTTTAGTCTGAGCTGGGTTGACTTTTGAGGAAAGACCTCAGATGAAAAATCTAAAAATATTGGACATTTATTTTGAGAGTGCCTTAAAAGCTAGATCACACTATGTGTGTCTATGTGCATGTGAAGGAGATGGGGGTCTTAAAAATTGAGATGGTCAAGAGGATAGTAGGTTAATATTTTTAAAACAAGCTTGCAAGAAGAAACAAGCAGGAACTCAAGGTTTAGAATAGAAGGTCAATTATCTTATTTTGAAGATAGTTCTATAATTTACAAACATTGCCTTCTCTTAAATCACAGTCCAACTTTATTAAGTTTAACTAAACTGAATGTTACAGTAGGTGATCTAAATGCTGATGCACTACAGTGAAAAGCACACAAGACTCCATCAGGAAGGAAAAGTAAAAATGCATCTAGAAAACAGTACATTACAAGACCTTGTTTATGTGTTACAGTGCTTCCACAGTGATAGCTCAGCTATCCCCAGTACTGCAGCCGTGCTTCTTGATAGCTTGTGAATGAATAGCATCACTGTTAGGATGCTCACTCAAGCTTGTAATCTGAGAGCAGATATGGTTGGTTGGGCTTGGGTTTGGTTTACATAGATTCCTGTAGGCCCTTTTCCCAGGCTCAGTTTACACGTCATGCAGAAAGAGCTGGCTGTTCTTTTCATTCTCTCAGTTTAAAGTGCTCCAAGTTATTGCAGTACCCTTGTATTTATGTTCTCTATCCAGTATGGCTGCAAAAACTCTTGCTCAGCATGGTTCACGCCCTCTCTTTCCTTCCCTTTGCTTTTTTTATCCATGGGTTTAAATACTGGGTTTTAGTGGATTAAAAGCTGCTTTTCTTGTGTTCCTATTCCCACCTGTCCTTGTATTTGCTAATAAATGTCAGCTTCTGTCACTGGCAGACAAGGTCAGTTCCTGTTTCCATTTGTTTTCAGGCAGTCATCTTCATGCTCTCTTCTGTATTTGGTTTTATGATTTGAAGAACAGTGTTGTAACATAGCTAATTCACTCAGGGAGTTTACAAAAAACTTCAGGTTTTTTTCTTTTTTTAGATTCCTTTACATTTTGGGCACACACAGATGTGCAATGCATGTCAGTCCCATACCCTGCCTTAGAATTCTGCTTTGCTCTTCACAAATGAATAGAGTTCATGCTTGTGGTTATACTTGTAACTAAGAATGAAACATGAAGGTATAGCCAGTACAGTCTCTGCAAAATGGTCACTTACCATTTCATTGTCATTTATTTTGTATCTTTAAAATAGAAGATCTGAAAGTATGGCTTCATACTTTCCTGTTTGTAAAAAATCGGCTGTGGATATATGAAGTAACATAGGCATCAATAGGCAATCTGTAATAAATTTAGCACTGCATTTGAATAGCTGGAACATTAAGATTTACTTCTTTGAATCTGTTCCCCAATTCTACTGTAGGATGACCCTCCATCAGGATTGGGTTTTGGGAAATCAGGGTGGATGTTCTAATGAAAACTTGTATCTGTGTGTAAAGTATGGGGAGAGAGGTAGTATGTGGAGATGTTGGAATCTCTAAGTAGTGGTAGTTGCTACTTCATTACACTAGTTTTCCTAGGACTAATTTGAAGTAATTTTGTTGATGTAAAGAAATTCATTGAATGTGTAGACTTGGAAACTGCTGTTATCTATACAGGATTTTTAATGGCCTTTTAATTCAGTCTAAATTAAACCAACATAGACTGTTAGTTTACCAGATGTTTAAGTCCTTTGTGAAGCTATCATTTCACTCTGTCTGAGGTTTGAAAGTAAGTTTGACTCACACCCTTACAGACTTGGCACAAGCCTGTGATTTGCAACAAGCAAGCAAATAAGTAATCTCTGCTTCTTTAGTCTCTCCATTGCCCACCACTCTGCCATCTGCCCTGAAAGAAACTTGCTGCTCCAGTTCTGGTTGACTGAGTCACAGAATCACAGAATGTGAGGGATTGGAAGGGACCTCGAAAGATCATCAAGTCCAATCCCCCTGCCAGAGCAGGAATGCCTAGACTATGCCACACAGGAACGTGTCCAGGCAGGTCTTGAATGTCTCCAGAGAAGGAGACTCCACAACCTCTCTGGGCAGCCTGTTCCAGTGTTCCGTCACCCTCACTGAGAAGAAGTTTCTTCTCGAGTTTAAGCGGAACCTCTTATGTTCCAGTTTCAGCCCATTACCCCTTGTCCTATCAGTGGTTGTCACCGAGAAGAGCCTGGCTCCATCCTTGTGACACTCACCCTTGATATATTTGTAAACATTAATGAGGTCACGCCTCAGTCTCCTCTTCTCCAAACCAAAGAGCCCCAGCTCCCTCAGTCTTTTCTCATAAGGGAGATGCTCCACTCCCTTAATCATCCTAGTTGCCCTGTGCTGGACTCTCTTCAGCAGTTCCCTGTCTTTCTTGAACTGAGGGGCCCAGAACTGGACACAATATTCCAGATGGGGTCTCACCAGGGCAGAGTAGAGGGGAAGGAGAACCTCTCTCGACCTACTAACCACCCCCCTTCTAATACACCCCAGGATGCCATTGGCCTTCCTGGCCACAAGGGCACAGTGCTGGCTCATGGTCATGCTGCTGTCCACCAAGACTCCCAGGTCCCTTTCCCCTACACTGCTCTCTAATAAGTCATTCCCCAACTTATACTGGAACCTGGAGTTGTTCCTACCCAGATGCAAGACTCTACATTTACCCTTGTTATATTTCATTAAATTTTTCCCCGCCCAACCCTCCAGCCTGTCCAGGTCTCGCTGGATGGCAGCACAGCCTTCTGGTGTGTCAGCCACTCCTCCCAGCTTGGTGTCATCAGCAAACTTGCTGATAGTACTCTCTACTCCCTCATCCAAGTCACTGATGAATATATTGAATAATACTGGTCCCAGTACCGACCCTTGAGGGACTCCACTGGATACAGGCCTCCAACCAGACTCCGCCCCATTGACCACAACTCTTTGGCTTCTTCCCCTTAGCCAGTTCACAGTCCACCTCACTACCTGAGAGTCTAGACCACACTTCCTCAGTTTAGCAGCAAGGATGCTGTGGGAGACTGGGTCAAATGCTTTACCGAAGTCAAGGTAGACCACATCCACCACTCTGCCATCATCTATCCACCTTGTTATATCCTCGTAAAAGGCTATGAGGTTAGTCAAGCACGACTTCCCTTTGGTGAAGCCATGCTGACTGTCTCTAATGACCCTCTTATCCTTGATATGCCTTGAGATGGCACGAAGGATAAGTCGTTCCATCACTTTCCCAGGGGTGGAGGTGAGGCTGACCGATCTATAGTTTCCCAGGTCCTCCTTCTTGCCCTTTTTGAAGACTGGAGTGACATTTGCTTTCCTCCAGTCCTTGGGCACCTCTCCCGTTTCCCAAGAGTTGGTAAAGGTGATGGAGTACTGTTCAGATTTGTCCCGTCGTTCATAAAAGCATTCTGGGCTGTTGCAGTCTGGCAGAGGATCTTGATTCTCCCAGAACTGTAGAATAAGTCTCCTATGTTAGCAGCAATGGATTACTAAAACAGTTTGCTGTGAGTAGCAAAGAGCAAGAATTCTTGTGAGGGAAAGAGCAATTATTGATTTAAGTATTGTTAAAAACATTTCATTTGCAGCCAGAGTATGGGTGGGCTAACACTTAATACTGCTTTGGTATTTAAATCTTAAATACTGGAATTGCTGTCATTTTTAACTTCCGCTGTTCTCATAATCGGTTGATGTGGATGTAACGGTCTCTTATTTTCTTAAGGAGACAGAAAACATCTCAAATGCTTTAACAAATGTGTGTGATGTGGAGTCAGATTTTCCCAACTATGCTTCGAAAAGTCTTCCTTCTGATTCACTAGGTAAAATGAAGTGGAAAAATTTTGTGGGGAAAAGAACAGAAATTTGGGAAATGGGTAACTATTGATGAATTAAAAAAAAATCTCTGTGCTATACTACAGAGTAACTGTATATAGTTTTTAACCAAATTTTAATGGCTCGGCTCTGGAGAAAGAGTAACTATATAAAAATATTTTTATAGCTTTGTCCCCTCTGGAGGAAGAGGGAGGCTTAGTTCTGCAAAGCTAATGTATAAACTACTGGAAACTTGTGGTAGAGGGCACACTGGCTTAGAACCTGGTACTATGTATCTAACTGTACAACACATTTTTTTTATATATGTATATGCCTCCTCATTTTAGAAGATTCTATATACTGTAATTAAAATTTATCATTTTTTGATCATTGAACTCTTTCTCTGTTTTGGGTTAGCAGAGAAGAACTTTTTTCCGCTTGACATATATAGGACTAATATCCACCAAAGAACACAAGCAGCTGTGTGGATTTCCTTTTGTGAAATTTATAATGAATATGTGTATGACCTATTAAATGTATTTTCTACATCAAAAATTCAGAAGCGCAGAGTCTTAAGAATTTGTGAGGATCAAGGAGGAAATTCTTATATTAAAGGTAATAATATTATTTTATGACCTCAGCAATTTCACAGAATTTCTTTGATGATCAGAAGTGTATGTGACAAGTCTCTTTTCGCAGACTTGAAGTGGGTTAACATTCAGAGCATTGAAGAAGCTTGCAAAATACTAAAAATAGGAAACAAGAACCGAAGCTTTGCTTGTACTAGAATGAATGAGCAATCAAGTAGAAGGTTTGTTCCTCTAATTATAAGTATACTCTGTCCTTTTTCTTTTAAGGGGAGGGAGGAGGGGAAAGGAGGAGAAGACTTTAGAAATAGAGAAGGTGGTATGCTTTCTGCTGAAAATGCCTTTTTACTTGGTTTCAGTGTCCTCTTATTAATTTGTTCGTTAGATGTGGAGGGGCCATGTTGTTTATTTAGCTAATATAAACATAGTGTTACTAAGCCTGCTTTTTCTCTAAAAAGCAAGAGTTAACTCTGTTCTATATCGGCTAAAGACAGCTGCCATTAAATTTGAGATTTACTGAGTTCAGTTACTACATGCGAAGTAGCTACCTGAATACTCATCTCCTGATCAGTAGACTTAAGTGGACTGGCTTGTTTTTTCTCCAGGACAGCTTGTAGGCTTCATATGATATGTTTTTTCCTTTCCTGTGTTGAAATAAATGGAAAGTCACAAAATACAACTTTTATTGCTGCTTTTTGCTGCTGAATCAATGTATTGGGAAGGCAACTACTGTAAATTAGTGAATTAATTCGTGTTCTTGCTTCAGCACTGAACTTTCTGTAGCATACAAATTTTACTTTGATTCACTGACTGCTTAATTCTCATCATTGCTGTTATTAAAAAGGATTTCTTTCCATTCCAGTCACAGTATATTTTCAATCAGGCTACTAAAGCTAACTGATGAGCATCAGCCACGTGTTCTTGGAGTTTCAGAGTAAGTGAATGCTTCAGCTGATTAGCAAATTATAAATATTTTAGACAAATTGATAAGATGTAAGCATGCTAAACTGATGAACTTTTGTTTAATAAAAAAATCTTCTGAGAGCTGAGAAGGAAATTGGAACTCCAATAGCTGCCTAAAACTGACTGGAAACCTGATAGGAACAGGTGTAGAAGTGTGTGGTTTGGTTTTGGGGTTTTTTTTCCTGTTAAAGTTTGGCTGAAGGAACCTGTTAAAACTCTGTCAGTAGTACATAAATTGAGGGAAATGTGTGTGGTCTTACATAATGAGGAGGTGGAGGCAGATTAGCACAATGTAATACCACGCTATATATTCTGGTAAGCAGAATTCAAATGACTGGCTCATAGAAGCCAATCTCTAAAGTTAGAGTGCAGCAGTCAGTGCTGAAGACCCAAGGTTCAATCTATGTTAGTGTACATTTTTACTTTGGGGCCAGACTAGACTTTATGGGCTGATTGATTGTGGCAGCACATTTGATGTGCTCCTGGAATGCAAATACAAGTGTATCATCCTAAAAGAATGCAGGAGACGTGCACTGGGACTGCTCCGTGGTACAATCTACAGTAAAAGCAAATCAAGTGATTTGCTTAAAAACTGTTCTCCTGCTCTAAAATGCTGATGTGGGTGCACCCTGTGACTGCAGTGCTAAATCCTTACACCTCTCTGTTCTCTTGTGCTTTAGAGGAAATGGCTTAATCTTTTGGCTTGAAGCCATTTAGATAACCTTTGTTTGTTTGTTTTTCCTAACTAATTGTTCATTTAGCTTGATATGGAAAAATGAGGACAGCCTGTAATAGTGTGGTTTAGTTCAGTCCTAGCTGATACTGATTTCTTTCTTGTCTTTACGGAGCAGAGATGATAATAAAGATACCTCACTGTGAGATAACACCTTTTAATGTCAGACATTACAATGATAAATACTCTAAGGAAAGATAACTTGAGGAAATTACTGCATTCCTTGCCATTCCCAGCCTTGGTGTATTCCCTTGGCAAAGCTTGCAGCAGCTGTTAGATAAATGACAGAGCAAGTGTATTGCTTAAGGAAGAAAAAAGCTCTTCATCTTGTACTGGAAAGGATAAGATCACGAGATCATAGCCTTTCACACAGTTGAAATATGTGCCTTAGTATGTGTAGTATTACTATGTACTTCTTTCAGCTGTGTGAAAGTCTATGGTCTTACAAAGGTGTTATTTTATGTAAATAAATGTATGTGTAAGTGAGTAATAGTTGGGTTACACAAATTTTCTAACTTGCAGAGCTACTTGTAGTTCAAGGGCTTTCTTAATATACAGTAGAAATGATGAAATTCCTTGATTATCCAGGGCAATAGCCTCTGATTGTAACCTACTGTACCATGAGAGACAATTCAATGGCCTGAGTTCAGTAGCACGTAATTATTATACCCAAAGAAAGAGCTCTAAGGTGATCTGGGAAGGACTTTGGGCTTCTTATCTGCGCTAGTGAAAGAATGGTTCTCTACTGAATAGAGGCAGCCTGCGGTGCAGGGAAGCGTACTGCTGTCCTGCCATCCTCTCTGTGCTGGAACTGGCGAAGGTGACTGTCAAAGTGCCTCTGTTGTGTAGTCCCAGAAATTCCTCTTATCTTGTCTGGAAGTATCTGCTTTAGGATTGCAACAGAATTTGGGTTCCTAAACTGAATTCTTTGTATAAGAATGTCTACAAAGTTTTAGGTGAATGCTACAAACAGATTCTCTGAATGTGCTGAATAGATGATCTTAGGAGCAGCTTCTTTTTCAAGTCTCGTTATATGCAACAGGAAGATAGATAGTTTAGTGCTGTTATCCTAAATACCTTGCGTAGAGCCTCCTGGACAAAATGTCAGCATTAAAGTGCAACTTATTCTGTGATCTAGGTAGGCTGAAATGAGCCACTTGTTTACACTTTAGACATAGAACTGCATGTCTTTTCATTCTGTTATATTTTCATATTGTTTAGAAACAAGCTTATACATATGTTCTGGATAATTCTTTCATTCAGGTTGTCTTTCTGTGACTTGGCGGGATCGGAGAGATGTAATAAAACAGAAACCTTTGGAGATAGACTAAAAGAAGCAGGAAATATTAATAATTCTCTTCATATCCTTGGAAAATGCATTGCAGCATTGAAGCAAAATCAAAATCCAAAGTAAGTGACAAGTTGTAAACAGCATGCCAAGGTTTAGGTTGAAACCCTAAGCATCCCTTTATGTTTCTGCCAAGGGTTCACATGGTGAGAGGAAAATGGAAATATACAAAATTTTGTGCGCTTTCTTTATTACAGATGTCAGTGGAATACCCAACATGAACATTCTTACTCTAAAACTGTTTTTTGTGGAGAATAAAAAGGGCAATTTGCAGTAAACTTTTTTTTTAACAGAGTGTGTGTGTGTGTGTCTTCTTTGTGTACAGAGCTCCCGTCTCTCCCTTTTCTCCTCTTGCCTTCCACCTCCAAATTATACAGGTAGATTCATCCAAGAGCTGATAGATACCCTGTACTTAGTTTTTGTCCTGTTCCAGTATCTGCTTTGTAAGACTAGGGAACTGTGATGCAGACACTATGCTATTTTAAAATAATTCAATTTGTTGGAGAGCATATGAGATCCAGGCAAGACCTTGCTCTTTGCTGTGAGGTTAGGCTTAAATGTGAGCATCCTGTTGGATCTGCTTCCTTAAAGAGACAAAGAGAATTAAGGTAAATTACAGTGTCACACAATTTACATATTTTTTTTCTTTCACAATTTTCTTATGCTTTTCTCCATGAGGATGAAGCCAAGCTATATTCCATTCAGAGAGAGCAAATTGACTCGTCTGTTTCAGCCATTCTTTTGTGGAAAAGGAAAAGCTTGTATGATTGTGAACGTTAATCAGCACGCTTCCACTTACGATGAAACACTACATGTAATGAAATTTTCAGCTATAGCCAAACAGGTAAGAGATGCATCTACTTTCTCTGCCCTTCTGCATTCTTTGTTACTGTTGGTTTGTGAAATTATAAGGTTGTGTGGACTTGAGTGTGGTTTGGACTTTTGATGCATCATATCAATTTTTCTGCATGGGGCTTCCCTTTAAAACGCTTCTAGGAGGCTTGCCCATCCTCAGACCTATTTGCTAAGAAGTTAAGATAGCTGCAGCTCTCTGGCTTTTTCAGTTCTATACCACTGGCATTCTGTGTAAAAAGTAGTCAGGGTGCTTTAAGATATGAATGATTATACCATATATCTGAGCAAATGCAAGATTTCAATTCAAGATTTTGGTGAACTACATGTAGTTAAGTATCTGTTGTGCAAGATGACAGTTGTTCAAAACTTCTTGGACAGGTAATGGTGGTAATAAAAGTAGTTTCTGTCTTTATTTTGTAATCTAAATGACATCTCTTGTGCCTGCATTGCTCTTGTTTGGTTAAGTGCAAGTAACTAATAGCAGACAAAAAAGGAATTGTTGGTAAGTTAATGTTTAAGGCAATGTACTCTTGTCCTTTGAAGGCAAACCCCTTCTGCTAGAGCTACATGCTTTCATACTTTTTCTGCTAGCTCTACTTGTCGGCCTCCTGTTAAATTCAGGGCTTGGGACTGATGTTTGGTCTTAAATTCATTCAGCTTCCCTGGAAGCTACTTCTTGCAGGGGGTGGGGTGGTTGCTATGCCATGTTTCATGGCAGAAATAAAGTCCTTTTCTAGTCTGGAACCACAGATTAGTTCTAATATGTTCCAAGTCTGTAATGGCATGTCTAATATGATATCAGAAAGATTTTTCCAATTATCTTCAGTTGCAACTTTCATCATATTTGTGCACTGAGGAGGCAAGCTTCCCTGATATGTGTCATATGACATACATTCTTAAAATCTTTATATAACTAATATGAATTCCTGAATCCTGGTCACAGTATTTCAGGAAGGAGCAGATGTTTTAGAAATTTGCTGCTTCCTTATATTTTAAGGGGAGAGAAAACACTTGTCTACACAAGTCAACTAAGTCTGTTAGTAGGTAATCTTCCCCATTCTGACTTAATTATTGTAAGTCTTGTATTGATACATGGCTTTTGTGTGCTAAAAACCATAAAATTTTGTTAATGTGTGTTAATAGAGTGTAAATACAACAATGCATTCATGCCACTTGTTCCTGGTGTTTTGATATCTGCAATATTGACAGCATTGATAAGTCAGTGTGTTCAGCTCTGTTTTTTTTTTCCAGGTAACTCAGACAATCCTACCCAAAAGTTTTGGTTATTTTCCACCCAAGCTAGTTGGAGGCAACGGCAAACCTCTCATGCACTTTGATGCGAGCACATCTGTAGATGACTTTCCTGACAGTACTGAAACCTCCACAGAAGAGGAAGTGGACATCACCATTCTGAGTCATGAGGTAGATACATATCTAATGTAAATTGTACCAGAGAAACTAATTGCTCTTAGTTCTAATATTAGAATCTTTTACCATGAGAGATGTACTGGGAGATTATATCAAATGAGAACTGTCAGTTTCTGCTCACTGTCAGGCGGGCCTAGACTTAATGTGGTCTAGCTCTAAGGGAACAAGTGTAGTTGTGGAAGGCTCTCTGTGGCTTTCTAGTCAGGTCAGGTGCTAAATTTGGAATTCAACTGATTGCTCAACAAGAAGAGCAAGAAAGCAGTATGTCTAAAACATCATTATTTAGTCATTTGTGCTCTTTTAGGAACAGCAGAAACAAGAAGCAGCATGTTAAAAACAAATCTATACAATTTAATAGCAATAAACTGTAAATATCAAGTAAGCTTCCTGCTAAATAATTGTACAAATACATATTTAAATGCCAAAACAGTATTAAGCTTTTTGCTGGCAGAAACCATCAAGATGGAAAAGATTGTCTTTGCAGTCAAAATTCAAGTTTGAAAATATTTCTTCAGTGCAGGCTTTCTGAAAATACAGGCTTGTAGAAGTGTCTGGAAGTGCTTGTAGAAATGCCTGTTGGAAAGCTGTCTGTCTGAACATTTCATCTGACATGCATATCAGTGTGTGTTTCTAGCTTGTCTTCTGATCTGAAATATGTTAATTCTAGGATCTCTTGAAAACTACAGAGCACCTAAAGGAGAAGCTAGTTGCAGAAAGGCAAAGCAGACTCCTCCTGGAGGTGAAGATACGTAGAGAGATGGCGGAAGCAATGTTCCGACAGCTGTTGGAAACAGAGGAAGCCTGGAGGCAAGTCATGTTGCAGTCCTCTTCAGTAATGAAAGGATTCCACATATATAAATGCAGACATTTTTATATATCCGCAAGACATGCGTACTCAAGTTACTTAGAGAAGTTAGAGCTAGGCAGCTTCAAAGCTTCTGATGAAATGTCCATGTCCTCCCATGTACATGAAATGGGGACACTGCTTTCTGTTGAACTTTTCTGTTTATTTTTTAACTCCTGAAGATTGTCCTGACTCGTTATTAGTATTTAGCAGATGTGGAAGATTGTTACGAGGACCCCACTGAGGCTTGTGATTTGTTCCAAAACTTGAACTTGATCGTGTTAATATGCATGCGTGTGCTTAAGGTAGTTTGAATTGTATCCCTTGGAGCTCTCTTAGATTCTTTTTTCTTGGATGATTTATGAACCACTGTTAGGTTACTATCTTATAAAGTACTGTGGCTGCCTGCACTGATGTTACTAATCTGGCGATGTTTTTCAAGTGTGTCTAGATTGCTCAAGCTAAATTAACTTCCTCTTAATTCTCCTCTTCTTGAAATCAATTTTCTGCTGTTTGGATTGCTAACAGAGACTAACCCCAAGTTAAGTTGCCAGCTGAACACACTATGGTTTAACACCTGCACTGACGTTAAAAATTGTTTGGGTGCCTTTGGCCAAATGCACGAAACAGCAATGATGCTTTTTCTCTGTTGAGGAGATATTCTGTGTCACTGCTGGGGCAATTTTTAAAATTGTGACAGAAGTGATGTGTAGTGTATCAAAATGAAACAGCAAAATGCATTTGGCATTTCTCTTTAATGGAAAAAAAACCCCCACCCCCAAACCCAACGTGAAACGTGTCAAATATCAGGTCACTACCTGTTAGTGGATTTTTTTTTTTATAAAACATTTGATATATATTATGTTCTTCTATAGCACTTTCCTTGGTGTATGTCGAGTAGAAACTATGCCTTGGTGTAAGTCTGTAGGATTTTTGATAATGAAAAGGAGAAAAGGGGAGAAAGTACTTCTTGGTATTCTTCATTATTTATGGTTAGATAAATAACTTTTATCTTGCCAGTTGAACATTTGTAGTCACATTGTAATAGCTGGAATGCTAATATGTGAAATAAAACTAACATGTTCTTCTCAGCAACCGCTTGGAAGATATGAAAGACAGTTACGAAGAAAAACTGGAAAGCAAATTTGAAATGTATAAAGAGGCCATCAAGAAACATGCATATATGTGTGCAATGGAACAAATCGAAGACCAGTATGTTCCCATAGAAGAATTTCTAGCTGAACAAGAGAAAGTTGAGGTATGACTTGACTGCCACTAAAAAAATGCATGCTATGCTCTTAACTGTAAATTTTGCTTTTCTTTAACAGAATCACTTGGGAATCCTAAATGTAACACTGAACGGTCAAAATAACTGGCAGTTCAGCATAGATGTTCTGGTGTCTGATGCTAATCATAAGGATAGAGATGTTTTCTGTGTAAGACTACCTGTAGTGTATACCTAAACTTCCTCATCTTTGAGGAAACAGCTCAGTTAAATCCAAGTAATCTTTGTCTCTGTAGTGCAATGATTGAAACACCTAGGAGGATGATGTATACAGCAGTCTGGCTTTGTGGAGATCCTTGAGATTGTAGAGTGTAGAGTAAAAAAGCTAGTCTCAAAGGATGGTGGGGAATTTAGAACAGAGTCACTATTTTAATTATAATGGATCTCTGCTCTGAAAGTGTAGAGGGAGGATTGTGGGATAAGAATCTGCAATAGGAAATCAAACTTTATGCAGGAGAGAACTTGTTCTGCTGAATGTACTTAGTACTGCTCAGAGTTGGCATCAGTGAGTTGCTCTTCCTTTTGCGGCTGGTTAGCCATGTACAGCTCTATCAGTCTTTGCTTCCAGCATCTGCACAGTGTATCCAGGCAACACGTAAGACATGTGGGTCTCGGTCTTTTCAGGAGGGCTGTAGGGGAAGAGTAGAACAACTGTGTTGTGTACCAGAGATGCTTTCTCACTGCACTCTTCTGTCCAGGAACTGATAAGGCACCTCACTCCACTGGTAGGCAGGTTCATTTCATGAGGAAATTTGTGTTTCTGTTATAGATTGTGATACACTTTCCCAGCAAGTCGGTTACTGACAAGCAACACTATATCGTGTAATGGCCTCTGGTTTTCCAGCTCCTTCACACTTGTCTTGTTCCTCACTTAGGATTATCAAGTCCAACCTGCAGCCCTACACCACTGTCACATTAAACCATCTCCTGAAATGCCACATCCAGACGTTTTTTAAACATGTCCAGTGATGGTGACTCCACCACCTACCTCGGCAACCCATTCCAGTGCTTCACCACCCTTTTGGTGAAGAAATTTTTCCTAATATCCAATCTAAACTTCCCCTGGCGCAACCTGAACCTGTTCCCTCTTGTCCTATCACTATTCACTAGGGAGAAGAGGCCTGTAGCTGCCTCTTGTACTGGCCACAAGGCTGTATAAGGGAGGATTCAAAGAACAAAATGGCTTGGTAGCGAGTCTGATGAAATCCCTAAGATGTAAAATTCTTAATTGACAAAGAAGAGCACAACATGAAATATTGAGTGAGCAACTTCAGATAGTAACTTTTCTTGATGGTGACGTTTGATTTCTCACTCTGAAATATCAGCCTAGCAATCTGACAGGTACAGAAAAAATGATTGTGATTAAAATCTAGTTTTATGAAGTATGTCCTTCCTTATTTAGCAGGCTATCTGGTAACAGTGTTTAACACAGATATGCTCAAGTTTCCTTTCTGCCATATGGTTACTTTGAATACAGTTTGGAAATCTTCATACTGGAAGAGTTTACTCCTGTGTAAAGTAACTTTTGCCTAGAAGGTCTCAGGATCTGAAGGTTATTCCTTACTGTGATTTCTCAACTGTGACCATCATAACTTGCAACTGTGAAATGATTTTAAACCAGTGTATACATGTGTAGCACAACTGAAGTGTGGTAGTGCATCACATTAAGCGGAAATTTAGACAAATTCTACTGTGTGCCGTTCTTTTTTTCAGGATAGAGAGAGGAAAATACTGCAATTGGAAAGGCAACTTGATGAACAGTCAGGGAGGCTGTTGGCTGTGGGAAATCCAAATTCAGATACAGGGACTACTGAAAACATAGAACTAGGTAGGAAGCTAATCTGTATATTCAAAGTTAATTTACTTTCAGTATTGTGCATAAACAGTCAAATTTTTGTTTTGCCTATAGATCTTACGAACAAGATGATGAAGAGAGCCAATGAGGGACTGGAGAGACAATGCAAAGAGAAGGAAGAGGTAGCTCTTGTTTAGTATTTAACAAATCTGGGGCTAACAGTCCTAAACTCTGACATGGTTCAATGCTTAAAGATCTGCACTGTAGATGAAAGCATCAAGATTTCCTGCAAATGGGCATCAAGTTTACAAAAAAGCCCTTGCCAAGTTGGATGATTTTGCCAGAGTTTGGCTGTACCAGCTTTACTCTGGTTTGTAAAAGCATCTGGTGCTGCCATGGGTCACGTGGTGAACAACATGCAAGTTGGAAGTCAGGAAGTGCATAGCCTTGTCCTGGAATTTGTTGTAAACGTTGCTCCATGACTTCAGTGCTTTCCTTTGAAAATGCTGCCTGCTTCCAAGGAAGCACTTACAGAATCTGGTAACAGCTTAGATCTAGAGCCAAATTAGTGCCTTAAACCAGTCCTTTCTATAAGTACTCAACTCTGCTATCCTGTTAAGTAGAGGATAATGTCTCTGTTCTTCAGACAAACAAGATCCCCGAGTCCTGAACAGCATATAGCGGTGGAAATTACGAGCTTCAGGCTGTGTTATGGAAAAGAAATATTAATTATTTTTAAGTATGCATTTTTAGTCTGTGCCTTGAATGAACTTTTTGTAATGCTATAGAGTTTCCCATGTTTCAAGAGGATGGGGAGGAGGGAAGAGACAAGCCTTGCTCCTTTCACTAATGACAGATAGAAGTAGGGGTTGGAGAAATACTTCCAGCTGGTTCTAATAAACCATGTAAATGGAAAGTGAACTTAAATCCCTTTCTGTTGAGAAAGTGTATTCCAAAAATAGTTTTTTACTTACCAAGTTTAATGTCTTGTGTTACAGCCCTGGCATTTGTTTTCCATTCCTGTTTTGAGATCTCTACATAATTTTCCATTCCTATGTCAGTTTCAAATTTTGGTGAAAGTTTGGCTTTTGTGCTTAATAGGAGGATACAGTATTGATTGTTTTGTGTGACTAGAAAGTGTTAGAATGATGGGATTTCTGCCTCTCTGTAACTGAAGTGAGAGCAGCTTGAAGCAGTTGGTTCCATCAGTGCTGTTCTGCTGCTTTGCATCTCATATCCGTGCATGCGAGACGAGTAGTTCACTTTCTTTTTAATTCCCATTCAGCCATTGGACGTGGGCAAAGGGTAGGGTGTTTTTTTGTAATCTTGATATTTTTCTCTCCAACCTTGTAGAAGTAAGTTAATGACATAAACTTAACTTTGCAGGTTCAGAGTTTCTTCTCCCTCTTAGGACTTAATCCATCAATATTCCCATCAGAAAAGTGAGGTCTTTTGTTATCACTGTGCTCCAGTTGGTTATATGAAGAGTTCATGACACAAGAGTGTTCTTTCAACTAACCTTACTGAAAAAGAACAGATGGTTCCAGAAGTAGCTCAGTCTATGCTGCTGCTCTTTGATTGACAAGTCTGTGTAAATCTAGTAGCTTCAGCACAACAGCCCTTGAGTGCCCCAGCTGTATTTTGTCACCAGAAACAATGGGTTTGGGACATAGGAGGTTGAGAGAAGCAGACTTCATCTTCATTGCTTTGAACTTGAAGTTTGCACTGTTCAGCATTAATCAGAAATGCTTACTGGGTCTATATGAGTTGTAGTCATAAACAAAATTAATGTAAAACATACTGTCTTGAACTTCCATGTGTACGGGTTTTATTTGCAGCTTATAAAATCCCTCAAGTTTAAAATACAGAAATTAAATGAAAACCTGCTAGAAGCTAATGAAGGCTACAGAAAAATGGCAGAAGAGAACAGTCAACTGAAGCGTACGATCGTGCTAAAGGTTTGTCAACAATTTAAAAGCAACTTTAATATGGCTTGTATCTATAGTTGTAATGGATGTTTCTGCATCTTTGTACATATAAAACCACCATTCAGTCTAATTTCTTTTGATGTTAGCGTTTTTTCTATCCCTAACTTTCTGAATTACGAGCTCAGAGCCCTCTTGTTTCACTCCATGACTTCGTACGTTGTAAGACATGACTCATTTTTCAACTTCAGTGATAGACTTGGTCAGTAGGGTAGTAACTCTGTGCTGACAACTCTTGCTGATCTAAAGATGCCACAAATTATGTCAAGAAAAGAAATACTTGGAGCTCTGGCCATGAATTGTTTTGCTGAGGGCAAGCAAGGTGTCAGTACATAAATATAAGTGCAAGAATATGCAGGTGGCCAAGCGGGATAAAAGATATGGGCAGGTAAAATACTGAAATAGAAGAAGTTTCCTTCAAAAGCAGGGACTTCATGAAGATGATAGCATCTGACTTCAGATATCAACTAGATTCCTAAATCTTTTAAAAACTAATAAAATATTGAACTCTTGACACTTTTCATCTATGCCTCATTTGTAATCTGCAGATGAAACATACAAGCATGTGTAAGAAGCAGGTATAAGAGAGCTTAGTGATGTTTTACTTTGAACATTAAATTTAATGCATGTTCTTTAAGTTTAAGGCTGAAAATTTTTCATCTTGAACTTTGTTTCTTAACTGAATCTGAGATATAGGAAGGTGACTTTTCGTTAACCACAAGGAATAGAGAGTATTTTTAAGACTCTGTGTTACGCCTGCTCAAATAATTTATTCATTCCTGGTTAACAGACTTAAGACTATGATGCAAATTTTGATTTGACCAGTTTTGCTTTCAGTAATTACAGATTAAGACAGGAAAACCATCTTTATTTGCTTCCTACAACAGCAGTTCTTTGCAGGCTGTGGCTAAGCATTTTAGCATCAGTTTCTTAGTCAGCTTTGGTGTCTGACAAGATCTGGTGGCCCTGTACTTTTCTCTTCTCTAAATTACACAGAAGTAATTCAGAAGAAATGGGTATTGAGTAGCCATTTGGCATAGTCATAACAAGTGTCTTTGCTGGTATAGTGAAATAATCTGAAACAGAAAACTTAACTACATGAAAAAGGCCTTGGAGTGTCCACATACTTAACCCAGCCTTATCCTCATAGGATCAAGAAATGAATAGTCTTCAAAACTGGGCTAAGCGTGTTCTTGAGCTTGAAGAAACAGTGTCTTCCCTGCAAAAAGAACTTGAAGAACAGAAAAAGCATCTCTCTACGGAAGAGCCAAAACAACAAAAACCCAGGAGAGGTTTGTTGGCTAACCTGAAGTCAACAGTGGCAGCCACTGCTAGTACACCTCCTGGTAAAGCCTGGGGGAAGCATGAAGTTGCTTTATCCTCTTCAAGGAAACAAGTACTTTTGTCTCATAAAGCAAAAGAATAATATTTGATTAATCAAAGTGTGCAATTACCAGGATTTTTATCAATCTTAAAACTGTTGGTAGTTTTTTATCGCTCTTAAATGCCATCTTCATTATTGTGTTAACTGACAGAAAAATGTTTAATACAGAACTTTCAACTCCACTTCAGTTTTTAATTTAAAGCAATGTAAGTTTAGGTTTAAACTTGTGCTTTTACTGTTGATAGAGGGATGTGATTTAAGAACTAGGGATATAATTTTAATTCTTGAGTAACTGCTATCATGGTCTTCTATACTGATAAATGTGTTATTCATGCAAAGAGGGATGTTCCTTATCTGCTGCTCTGTACTTCTTAAAATTAATTTTATTGTTGACTCCTAGAATCAGATGGCTTGTGAGATTAATCTCAAGTAGTTAAAATAGCTTGGTTCTTCAGTTAACATTCTGGCTTTGACCTGGAGATTGTTATCTTGGGACCAAACTGAGCAAATTGCTAAAAGAGGCAACAAAATGAGGCCTTATCTGGCTTCTTGCTATTTTTTAGTTAACTTGGCTTTGTAAAGGAACTTATTTTAATATCATTTGAATTTCTACAACATGTATGCATTAAACTTTGAAAAATGTATTTATAATAAAATCTTTCATTGCTAAATTAAGCTCTGTTCATTTTATAAAGGTGAGAAAAGCAGTGAAATCAAGATAAGGAAAGATTGTAAAATTAAAGGCCAAATACTCAGAGTGATTGACTTGAGTTGAAAGAATCAGAGTCCTGATTATATTACTTACCTTTATCAAGTGACTCAAGGAAGGAAGACTGAAGCATGAGAGAATTTGAAACAGCTTTCTCAGAGCTGTTTCAGTCTGTGAGGCTGAGAGTTTTTTCTAACTACTGTGAACGTACCATGCCTGTAAGTGCTGGAGGATTGCTTTAGAACAGGGCAGAATCGGTAAGTAAATGGGACTGATCAGTCCCTGTAGTGCCATTTCCCACAGTGGAGGGAGACCCAGTTCAGACCAAGAACCTCAGCCATCCTGTGGCGGCACTAGGTGGTGCAGTGTTCCTGTGTGACAAGGACAACAGCCCCTGTCTGGTGTGACGGTCCTCGCCATGTCTTTTGAGTTTCACGTTGGTCTGTGCAAATGCAATGGTTGAGTAATCGCTCTGACATGTCTTTAACCAGGTTGGAGGTGTAGCACTAGAGCCAGTGCTGTTCTCGTGTTTTGAACTGCTTCCGCTAAACAGCTGTTATTTAGCTCCAGTAGTTCTAAAAGGCCTATAATCCCTCCAGGGTAGAATTTCTAAAATATTGTTCTACTCTCCTGCAAACTATTCTAGCTATTAAAAAAATATTTTGTTATAATGATACAATACACTGAGTGGCGATTCCTTGAATAAGGAAGCTGCTGCGTACCAATTGCTCTAAGAACAGCAGTGTTTGAACAGAAGGTCAAGAAAAAATCGGCAGGACAGGCTTATTCTGGAAACTTTGTGTAATACCATTTCAAACTATCTAGTGCTACACCTTGACAGTCTGTCACTTGTCTGAGATGTATGTTAGCAAGTTTTATGTAGCACTAACTGCAACTTCTTATTCCCCGAGCTGCTACTGTTTCCTTGTTCCCTCCTACTTCTCAGAGCTCTTTGGATGGCTACAGGAAATGGCTTGAAAGATAAGGCTACATTATTTTAAGGTTTGGTTTTTTTTCACTAAGATAAAATGAAGCTTGTAGTGAAGCACTGTCCAAGTCTTAACTGCAATGTTTTCCACAGAGTTGCAATGGACTGTGTTGCTATTATATTAAAAATTTTTGGGAGAAACACTGACAAGGATGCAGAAAGGGCTGGTTTGCTCTTTTTCAGCTTCTCGAAGCTGAATGGTGTCCTGGGTTTAGCTAAAAACCCAGTCCTGTTTAGTGACAAATGGGTATAAGGAAAGCAGAATCCATTAATCTCGTTAGTGGTGATGAACAGATATTCCCCTGTTCCACATGAAGCTACCACTCTGCATAGAACATCAGTCTTTTTTTTTTTTTTAATCTCAAATTACCAACATACAACTTACTTCGGATTAAGTGTTTATTAAAATTAAAAATCACCATACAATAGAAACTATTTACATATTTAACTGATAGTCTGCTTAAACTGCACTGTTTGACTGAAGGAAAACAATAGAAAAGCAATGAATATTTATGCTGCTGAACTTCAACTGCAGGCATACCGAAGCTTTATCAGAAAGGATTTTGAGCTTCTGCAAAGTACCATTTCCTAAATAATTGGGCTGAGGGGTGGCAAAGATGTATTTGGTTTCAGTTGTAAGAACCAGTGTCACTTTGAAATATCAAAAAGTAATCTATGCAGTAGTTACATTGCAATTGCACTAGTTCAGCTGTTTTGGTAAGTAATTTGCTAGAACAATTCAATAAGTAGAGCTTAGCAAACTGCATTCACTTCTATGAATTAGATTTATATACTGAGCAACAAATGTATAGTGTCACTGCAATGTAACTTGATATCCTATTGCATATTTCCACAAATTGCTTTTGATAGTGCTAGAGCTAGTTTTAGCTTTAAAACAGATTTGAGGTTAGTCAATTAAAGCAGCAAAAATATAAGGTATATTCTTGAATTATCACAGAGGATTAAAAATTCAGATTAAAGTATTTTCTCTGGTAATAGTTTTGGTGACTGCAATGAAAGTATTAACTTCCTTCAACATCCTGAGCTTTCCCATGGGCTTCAGATGATGACTTTAGCCTTGTGGAAAGCTGAAGGTTGAACACAGAGCTGGGTGTCTGTCACTTCTGCCGTCGTGTGTTTGTATTGCACTCCTGCGTCTGTGATGGCTCTGCACCATTTTGAAAAGGATTTTAAATTTTGTATGAGTAATACAGCAGTAAACCAGAATCATCTTCAGTGTAAGGAATTACATAATCCTTTCTTAAAGGAAACCATGACACTGTTTAGAAAGTCTGACAAGAGGTGACAGTACTCCAGATACTAATGTCAAATAACAAGGTTAACAAGGGTACAAAAATAGTTTTCATAATGTACTGTATTTCAAAAAAGATGATTTAAGAACATCACCATGTCTTAAATCTGTAAGTTCTCCTTTATGACTCTTTTGTTTGAAAACAGCTGTTCATGCATCTTCTCAGCCCTTTTATAAAGGTCTCCTTGTAATGTATTGTGTGACTTACATCCTAAGAAGGCATTGTCGAACTGTACCAGAGCATGATCGCTTTCCTTCCTTCTCCCTCCCCACCCCAAATAGCCTGCTTGCTTTGGGATGCTTCTGCAGTTGCAAAACACCAAGCGTTTGAGGAGAACTTCAAGCTTTAGAGGAACTGTTTTAACCAAATAAAAATATTATTACTTCTCTGCAGAATTACTCTTTCCTTCAGCATTTCAGCTTCCACACACAGTTAAGACATCTGAACTTGTGAAGTAATTGGTTTGAGCAGTCTGCCCAAATACTAGTCTGTGCCAATGATCCATGTCAATAGAAAAAGTGTTCTTTGTTTTATGGCTGTTGTTGATACTGCCCTTCTGTTGCTGTGTAGAAGTCATCAAGCACACTCTGTAGATAATCAAATGTTGGCCTCTCTTCTGCTTTGTCTTTCCAGCATGTTTTCATGATATCGTAAAGCTCAGCTGGACAGGTTTCCATGCGTGGCATTCGGTACCCACGCTGAAGAGCGACCATCACATCTGAATTGCTCATACCTTTAACAAAAAAGAAAGTTTTGGTGAAGTGGTGCCAATTCCTACAGAAGCTTTTTTTTTTTGCTTTTTTTTTTTGATTTGCTTCAGTCTAAAGATCTTCATCCAATAATACAAGACAATTGCTACTTATCGAAGGCGGTTACTAATAGGAGTGCAATAAACAAGGCCAAGGTGTGCAGCAGCACTGAAAGACTTGCTCTGACAATCCGGGGGGGCAGATTTCCGTTTCCCCAGTTGAGCGCAGTGACCTCTTTAGCGCCAAGTCTAACACAGCTGTAGGAGAGATCATAAGTCTTATCTCCAGACCCAGCTCAGTTCTGTTCCTCTGACCAGTCCTGCCACCGCGTGTTCCGCTTCCAGCAGTGGTGAAATTCACAGCAAAGGCCCACCCAAAGGTGTCAGCCTTTGCAGAACTTCTAATCTGTTTTGCTGTAGGCCCCATCCATTCCGAGATGGAGGGCACCTACTGCCTGCCCGCACTGCCAGCCACCCTCCCTAATGTAGTAACGCTCTTTCAGAATTTCTTCATCAGTTTTTCTGTAAGTGCCGCTGACTGCAGGATACTGGGCATAGTCACTCGTGACATGGGTGCTTGTAACAGGCAATTTCCCCTCCCTTCTTCCTCAGTCCTATTCCTGTTGTGCAAAAACATCTTGCCAGCTGTGCTGAGCTTTGCTTTTTTCCCCCGATATGGTTTTCATTCAGAGGAAAAGAACTGTAACTACTAGAAGTGCATCCTGAGCCTCACATGCCAACTAACAATCACATGACAGAGGCCTGCGCTGGACTCCATCTTCCTCCCCTCTCTTTTTTTTTTTTTTTTTCCCCCCAGCCCCCCTTTTTTAAATCCCTCAGAGATTGGTTCACAGAACAATTTCGACACCTACTCTCAGGTCAGCTACGCCACTTCCTACCCAAAAAGCTGCCTTTCAGCTTGTCCTTTCCTCTGCAACTCTTACGCAACCCAGTGGAGTGCTTGTGCCAGCGTTACCTTCTCCAGGACACAGACTCTAAGCTTTTTGTATTCCAGTGAACGCTGTTTCTTCTGATGACTGGGCATGCAGGAAGCACCCTGCTTCAGCCTAGACATTTGCTACCACCAGTGAAGACTTTCCTTTCCCAGAAAGATACTTCAGACCGCATAGTTGCTGGCTGCTCCTTGGGCTGAACAATCCACGTGGTGCAGTTCTGCCTAAGCCTATGGCTTCTCATGGTTTTCTCAGGCAATTCAGCCTCTGCTCAGGTGTGTGGGTGAGATTCCACTGGCCCAAAGGTGTGGGGAGAGCAACCACACTGCCAGAGGAGGCAGGATGGGTCCTGGTCTGACGTCAGTTCCAGCCTTTTGGCTTTAACCTATTCTACAAATACCATCACCAGGTAATCTCAGTCTTACTTTGCGCACATCTTTTGTATTTTCAGTTCCTCCCTGGAAGGAGGAGCGAAGTTTTCCTGAGCTAATACTGCATGTGTGCAGAAAAAAAGCATAAAAAAGCATTTTGAAGGTAGCAGTGGAATGGCTTGTTGTCATAGAAGGAGGAATTAGTGCTATTTAGAGACAAAACAAACATAGGAAGGGAGTCAATAAAGCATTTTATAAAGAACAGTGATCTGACTACTTGAGCTTAAAGAAATAGATTGTATAAAATGTATGCAGTAAAATAGTGATTCATATTATGCAAAGTCTGAGTTAACTGCTACATGGGAACTGCTACTCCTGGGCTTTTGTGCAGAACGGGGCTGATTCTGTGGGTTGAAGTACTTCATAGGATTGTGCTTAGATCTGTTGTCTGCAGGACTGATTGCTACATTCCGAGTGGGAAGGGCAAAGACCGTATTTCAGCTAATCTGCAGGAAAACTAGCTGATAAATAACCCTTTAATTTCACAAGACAAAACTGAAAATACTTTTATCAGTATCCCATAGTAAATACGTCAGGAACATACTTGCATATACTTGGAGTTTTATGTAAAACAAAAAAAAAGCTCACCTGTTTACCCCACAGTCCAAGCAGTAGTCTAAAATAGCTACTTGTTTAACTTTTCCTTTTTTTTTTTTTTTTTTTTGGCTAGAGGATTACCTATCTCATCAAAACTATATCCTAATCAGTAAAAGAAATATATCCCATATGCATATTTGTTACACCCTCAAATGCTAGCAAAGAACATTAGCTCTAAGTGTGGTACATGCCTGTTAATTTATGCTGTGGTACCTGTTAAGCTTAGCAGATAAAGACATATTTCCTTGCGTTAGAGCCTGGAAAATGATGTGAACACAGTGGTATGGAGGAAGAATCCCTCTATAGAGAAAGTGGCATTATCTTGTGAAGAGCAGTGGACATAACTGGAACGGAAGTATGGATGCTGCCAGTATTTGACATACTACATAATCACCTGGAAGTGAGTTTTAACTACCAATTCAACTTATTTGCCCAGAGAATCAGATAATTGGTCCATATTCCAGGTGTAGTTCCTTAAACTATAGTCCCACCAATTGCTTTGAGTTTCTCAGGAAGAGAAACAGCTGTTGGAATTTAAGAACAAAGATTACAAAGCTCCAAGTTTCTTGGCTGGAAAAGCTTCTTACCAAGTTGCCTGCCTAGATTTTCTTCACAGGTATTAATTACTTGCCTTTTTCAACTCAAACTGCTGAATACTCTTTTATTTGATGGAGTCGGTTAATAACTGAAAATAGCATTTTAAAGCATTCCCTTTAGAACTGAAAAATCAATTAACTGTTTCTCTTCAGTGGCTGCTGGTTACAGCCTATGACCAGGTTACTCTCACCCTGCTGAGGTAATTTGCCCAAACCTGTCACATCTCTGTGCAAAGTAAATTGGTCACCCATTTGCTTTGCTGACTTTCTGGATCTTCAGTACCAGCTTTCAGTCAAATAGGCTACTCCAGTTTATACTTCTATTTAAAATAGACGTATATCCCTCTTCCAGTTTAATGTAAACAATGCCTGCAAACTATTAAAATCTTCCAGCACACAGTCAAGAGGCTTCTGCTTCTAATTGCTTGGTGACAAATGAATCCACAGTGTATGGCCTATTTATGGTGCTCACAAAAATGCTCCCATATTTTTAAAAAAATATATTGACCAGACTTCCCCCAGAAGAGATATTTTCCCACAGTCATACAGCAGCACCGTGTCTGCTGTACAGATTGATTTTGTTCTTAAAATAGAAATATGGTATGTTTTATGAAGGTAAAGAGAGAGCAGACTTGGCTTCAGAATTAAGAGTTAGATTGGGTTTTGTAGTTTTCTAGTGAGCTCGTGCATTTGTTCAGGAAGAACAATTCTCAAGGCATCCAGACCTTGTGAGACCAGCTCAGTGTAGTCAACTGTCTGTATACAAAGGCATGTGGAAAAAAAAAAGTATCCTGACGAAAGAACCACGAATTACCCTGTTGCATACAACTCCTGTGTGATGCTTCCTGAGGATGTGAGCAGTGTTTAGAATAGCTGTAGGAGGACCTGCTACTCAGCCACATATTTTATAGCCCTTACCTAAAAACCAAACGGAGCATATGCTTAAACACTTGGCTCTGCAAGCAGCCTTATCACCTCTTGAAGTTTAAGAGGGCTACTCCTGAGCTTAAGTGCTTTCTTGGACTGGAGCCTTACTGAGCAATGAGAAAGTCTGGTTTGGCTCTACCTCTTGCGCGGAAAGCTGTTATGCTCTTCCATAAGAGTACTGAAGTTGGCTGCCATCACCACTTCCTGAGTTTTGGGGAGCTCTGGGTCTCCCTGTGCCCAGAGGTTTCGAGCCTACTGTAATTTCAGGGACTTGAATCTGCCCCTTTGCCATCTCTCGCAGTTCAGGATGCAGAATTCCAGCTGCTCATGAAATGATGGTGAAAATATTTTCACTATTTAGAGAGCAAGAGCTGCTGCACTGGGGGCGCTGGGCAAGTTTTGCTTGGATGAAACATCTGCTCTCCCTTTACCGTCTGTGAACTGCAGGATCCTAAGCATTCTTCTCAGAAGTTTATCTATGAGATGTGTGGTACAGATGAACATTGCTGTACTTTCCCCGTTTGCCTACAAGGTAAGAGAATTTTTGAGCCCTCACCTTGAGCACTGTGTCCCTCACTACAAGAGGGACACTGAGGTGCTGGAGAGGGTACAGAGTCCGTAAAGGATTTGGAGCACGTGTTGTACAAGGAACAGCTGAGGGATCTGGGGCTGTTTAGCCTAGAGAAGAGAAGACTGAGGGGAGACCTCATCGCTCTCTACAACTACCTGAAGGGAGGTTGTAGCAAGGCAGAGGTTGGTCTGTTCTTGCTAGTGGCCAGTGATAGGACGAGGGGAAATGGCCTTAAGCTGCACCAGGGGAGGTTCAGGTTGGGTATTAAGAAGAATTTCTGTACTGAAAGGGTTGTCAGCCATTGGAACAGGCTGCCCAGAGAGGTGGCTGAGTCACCACCTCTGGAGGTGTTTAAGAGATGGGTGGATGTTTTGATGAGGGACATGGTTTAGTGGTGTTGATAGGGCTAGGATAAAGCTTGGACTTGATCATCTTGAAGGTCTCTTCCAGCTGAAACTGTTCTATGATTCTATAACCTAGCTCAATTTTTCATCACCTCAGTGAGCTTAAATGAATACAGTCTGCTGCCCAGGGTTCATCAGCTATGCCTGAGATGTGACAATTTTGTGTACGTAAAAATACCCTTCATACAAGCTGTCTTTGTGTGCCGGAAACCTTAATACATATTTTGTTTATCAGAAAGAAAAATGCAACATGAAGCACATAACTGTTTCACAGCAGCCATAACTGATGTACTCCTCTGCGGCCCTGTACCTGAACCGCGTGGAACAAGGAAGAGTAAATAGTCCTAGCAGTACGTCAACACTGTTTTAGGATCTGCTTTCATATTTGTTTAGATTAGCTAACACAAATTATTGCAGCCTATTTGGCTGTGAAAACATGCTTTCTTAGTAGTTTCACATATTATGATATTAAAAACCCCAGCAGCTTACACAGCACCGTGAGAACTTGTAGCACTGCATCCTCACTATGGGACCGTGCTGCTGACTGTAAAGCCAGGATCTGTGACAATACAGCATTTGCTGCAGTTGTAACACCTTCTGAATATAAAAAAAAGGCCACGTGTTAGTCTATCTGCTAAAACTTACCCCAGAGAGGCCTGTAGTTTAAACACACAGTGACTGTAAGCTTTCAAAGCAGTAACATTACCTGCAAAACGTTTTCCAAATCACTGCTATCATTACTGTCAGGAGTGAGCTCTTTCCCTGTATATTTTGTTTGCTTTTTAACACCAAAGTATAAGTACAGTATAAACACATGCCCATACCTGGATAAGGAATCTTTCCGTATGTGACGATTTCATACAGGAGAATTCCAAATGACCACACGTCAGATTTAATAGTGAAAGATCCATAGTTAATTGCCTCTGGTGCTGTCCATTTAATTGGGAATTTTGCACCTAAGGAAAAGTAGTCTCAATCAGTCAAAGGCAATTTTAAACACTCAATACCAAGTCATTAAAAGGCCTTAAATGACTTGCCTATGAAAAGCTGAAATTAGCAAAGCTACCAGCAACTCCTTCTGTCCGAGAGTTATCAGCAGAGATGTGCTGCAGGACGCATGTTGGCACAGGATGTGTGGTTTGGCAGAGGTGCAAATAAAGTGTAATGAAGTTACAAAGCACCTCTTCCTCTCAAGTGTGGTAATTTTTTGCTAAAATTAGTCACCTTTTCCCCTTCTGCCGAGCAGTCAGGCAACAGTCTTACAATTCCCATCACCTGGAACTTCACAAGACTTTTCCTACTTTAAAGAAAGTCAGTGTAGCTTCAATGTACACTTTAATGCATTTCACATTCAGCTGTAGATGCAAAATCAGTAGCAAATCATATCTTAAAATACTGTCTTTCATGTCTAATTAACTGATTTCCAGAAAATCCCATATAAAAGCAAACTTCTTCCAGTTAGAAGAAGTTCAGGCAGCTTTTGTTGGGGAACATTACATTAGCTCTTCAGACAACAAAGAGCAATACCAGCAGATTCTCTCTATGCCCTTCTCAGCCTACTCTCTCATTCTGGCACAAAATAGCAGGTAAGCTGGGAAACTTTTCTGAATGACAGAAAACACATCAAGGAAACTCAGCATTAAATGAACCTTTCAGGTTATAAATTCTTCAAACAGTACAGAACATCCAGAACTAGCTAGAAACTGGATATGGGTTCTGCACCTCTGAAAACTGCTGCATCAGACCCTTCCCTCTGATCTATTGAATTACTGTTGGGCAGTGACTGCTGAATAGTTTATCTTCCTTTAATCTCAACTGTAGTACCTTCCTCTCTTTCTTTCTCATACCTTAGTTCTTCCATTCCTGTCCTACATTACCACAGTTTCCATCCAGACTGTGTGGAAATATGATGTGCTGTCTTTAAAACAAAAAGGGGAAAGCCAGCCAACAAAAACTTGCTCAGAGAAGTTACCCTGATGCCATCCGCGCACAGAAGCATAAACAAAAACTTTTCACTGCTGCAAACTGACTACGCACTTCTTGAAAGGATCCTTGACAACATTAGCAAAACACACATGGCAGAACCCAGACAAAGACTGTTAATAGTATGATTTCTCCTCTTGCCAGTTCTTGCCCCGCTGTGATGTCACCTCCTACCCATGTGCTGAGCAGGGACACGGCCCAGCCCTCCAGTGTCTACACGTAGCAGCAACGCTGCTGAACATGCAAATCAAAGCTGCAGTTCCTCAAGCAGCTTCTGAAGGTGACCAGCTGTGCTAAAGGTTTTCTTATTAGCAGCAACTACAACCCCTAGGGCTCCTTCCTTTGCCTAAGTGAAAGGAGATATGTATGGCATTGAGGGATGTGAAGATAAAATAAGATCGTATTTTCTTGGCATTTAATTCCATAGAATAGAAGCTGTGGCTGCGCAATAAATTTGTGCAGTTTAGAAAAAAACTGTGTGCAGTTGAATACTCTCAGTTTTCTTTGTTCTTCAAATATATTTTAAAAAAACCACTTTAAAAAAAAAGCTGAGAAGCACAGAAGGGTTATTTGTTTCCTTATTTTTAAAGTTGCCAGCATCAGAACGCTCTGTCTAGGAAGTTATGGCATTCTCTGTCCTTGGTGACCACATTGTTGTTAGATACAGCCTCTCTGCCTCCCAGAGGCTGAAGTTTTAAAGACAAAAATAAAACCACATACCTTCCCTTGCTGTATATTCATTGTCTTCAATGACTCTTGCTAGTCCAAAATCAGCAATTTTGCACATCAGTAAGTCCGAAACCAGAACATTCGCTGCTCTCAAATCTCGATGGATATAATTTTTTCTTTCTATGTATGCCATCCCTTCCGCAATCTGTAACCAAAGAAATAACTATTTTGTTATTTCAACATCACACAACACTGTCAGCAGGTCTGACCTCTCTCTTTTTTCACGGTATCAGCAGCACCACATCCATTTATTCTTTATCACTGTCTTTGAAGCATTTTTTAGATGGAAGCAAGGAAAGGATGACTGCCACAGAAAACCTGTGTGTAGATCCAGTCCTGCAAAACTACTCTTACAGGAGCAGCTTCAAAAGAATTGTTCAGGTGAAAACCAGCTGCAGGATTAGAGATATCTATTAGAGACATTTCCTGAAACAAAATCTTAACTAAAATGTTCCTAGGATTTCTGCAAAAAAAAATCTCTCTTCCCTAAATTATTAACTAGTTTTATTTTCCAAATACCAAGAAAAAGGAAAGAATTAATGTTAAACAAGATACAGACGTTCATTTAAGGACTGATGAAGCAATGGTGCAGGCAGAATTTAAAAAACCCAAACCAACACCTTTCTATTTACCCAGTACAGGCCTGGACAATCAGGAAGCAATTACTAAGACAGAGCAAACAACTTCATTTTCTTCTACAGCAGCACGTACCTGTTCATACATGAGAAGTGTCTGGCAATACACAGCTCTTTGATACTATCATAAGTTAATTTAATTTGTATTTCAGCAACCCAAATTAATTTCCAAAGCAAATTAAAGATGATTAATATCCTCAAAATACGCACTGAGGATTTTTTCCGTATTTGCCCAAATGACTTTTTTTTTCCCCCCTGAAGAAATACTCCTTATTAGGAGAAAAAAACCAAACAAACAAAACCCCAAAATAATGGTTTCTAAACTCAGACCAACAAAACTGACGTGTAGATCGTATTCTGTCCAAAGGTTTAAGAAGAAAAAAGAAAAATAAACCCGGTGCTTGTGAGCTCTCAGGTTTTCCATTCTTTGTGAGCCCTTGGCAATGGGCCATTCCCAGGCAAGGCCACGGCCCAGCCTGTGCCACCAGCACCTCCCCAGGGCGACAGACAGCTCGCGCTCAGCCACACGGTTTAGGGGGTGCACAGATTTGCTGATGAAGCCACAGTAAAGCAGTGAGGACCCTTCTCCAGTGCCACACTCCCTGCACACTCATACACCGGCTTCATTCCTCTCCACCTCAGGAGAAGACAAACACTCGGATCCCTTCCCAGCACCCGAGGGGCTCGTTTCAGCCATGCAGTAAAGCGGGCAGGAGCACCTGAGCAAATTTTAAGAAAACATTAACATCACATCTGCTTATCTGTTTTCAAAAAGTCCCCGAGGGGTACTGCGAAGGCACGCACTGCCACCACTCACAGCACAAAACCACACAGTCTTTGTTCCTCTTTTTTGGTTTAGGCAATGGAAAAACAGAGCCCCTTGCCCTTCCACCTCCTTCCACTGCAAACCTTTTCTTAAAAACTGATATATTCTTCAGAGCAGGGTGTTACACTGCCCTTGAACAATGCAGGGGGGTTCTCACACTAAACCAGAAACACTGGTGATGAAGAGAATGAAGAACACCTGCATTACACATTTTCTAGAAATAAGTAAGATGGTTTGTGATGAAGTAAGCAGGTATTAGCAAATAATTGCCACAGAGGGTCTTACAGACAAAATACAAGAGTAGTATTTGATTCAAAGTCCACTCTCCCTCTCTCTCCTCCCCATGCCATTACTTGGGTTTTAAGAGGAATGAGGGATGAAAGGGAAGGTTTTTCCATAAGATCAATGCTGAGATTGGACTCGTCATCTTGGCAGATACAACCAAAATGCAGACAGGTCCGCTAATGTCACTAAAAATACATCAGCCATCACAAAAGCATCAACTTTCCTCCTATTTTACTGCACAGATTTAACATTTGGAGAAACTGCTGGCTACAGGAGGAAGAACCGCTTCACAAGAGAGACATTCATGACGATAATACTTAGTTTCCAAGCCCAAAGCCATAGGAAAGACCATTTTATTTCCTCTTATTTGTGTCAGACTCAGTAAATTCATCATCTGATTAGCCACAAATGAAGAGCTTGACATTGAATGATCCATTATGTTTTCAGCAAACACAAACTCCATTTCTGTGAAATTCCAGGACAATGATTTTGACAGCACTGAATCAGAGACATTCAAAGAAGCCACATATGTGCAAGCATTTGGGCATGCAAAAAATTCCCAGGTAGGAAAAGAATAATGGGCAAAGAATTTTGAATGGGATAAGGAAGGGAAACAGCGACTGGACAACTGAATTCACACATCTGATCGTGTTAAAACCTTTGCTTGTGGGGAAAAAAAAAAAAAAAAAAAGGAGGATTTTTTGATCAAGGTGCCAGAGCCCTTATGATAACTCTTCATGATAATTGTTGGGTTTTCATTGCCAAATTATATGTTAAAGGTAGAGAAATTCATGGCAACAAAAGAAAATTAAAACCTTTTTCCTCCTTTTTTAATGATCATTGGTACCTGTCAAGACTGTTCGGCTACATCTAACTACTACTCTGGAGCGGGACGGGAAAGTTAATTTGGGCTTCTGGAATGTTTTGTGGCCTGTAAGAGAGGATTCTGTCTATGCTGCACAAGCATTACTACCAAGAAGGGAACAGTCTCCCCTTCACCTTTAATAAATTACTGACATGTTTCTAGAAATACACACGCTAAATGCTTTTAAAAATGATCAACCAATCTCTAAATACTATACATCTGGGGTAAGCATGGGAAAAAAAAGGTCTTCTGGGAGAAATTAATCACTCTACAAGACAGCCTCTGTACCGTAAAGCTTCAGGTAAGGACTGTGCAATAAATGAATGACTCGGAGCCGCATTTGTGCAGACAGTTCTGTCACCCATTTGGGGTGTGTTTCTGCTCCTTTTGCCTGTAAAACAGGGTAATTATTTAACTTTCTGGAATGGTTGTAGGTCATTTCACAAATAGGTATAAAACTCTTTCAAAATCCTGAAAGAAAACGGTAACAAAAGCATGGAGGAAATAGTGTTGCTTTGAAAATACGCATTCCCTACTTTCTGACCCTTTGTAGTTTCTGATGGTGTCTGGAGAAAGCACCAAAGGCAGCAGAGGACTTTGAAGCAGGGAGGGAAGAACCCAATAAACCAGTGTTTCAGGAGAGGACACTCTACTGTCATGGAAGAGCTACACCTTCTGAAAAGCAAAAGCACTTGGTCACAACTCACAAACTTCCTCAGTGAAATATCACGGCGGATGTTAAACATCATGACAGATGGGCAGTTCTGTGCTTTTTTTTTTTCCCCTACAAAACCAGACACCTCCTGGACTCTTTGGTAGCTCTATTTTCCAACTCAAAGATATGTTTGATTTCAACTTCCATTCCAAGGTCTGTGATCTACTTTTGCAAGAGTTATTTCAAACAAGCCATGTTTTACATATCCTTTGCAGTGCTGTTTCTTCATACAGTGAGGGGGTGACAGCAACACATGTAATGGATTCCACTTGTGCTTTTCTAAGCTGCACGTAAAAATGTGGAATAATAAAGAGGCCAGATGGGTTTGCTTAAGGTCAACCTGATAGGATGATTTATATCATGCTGAGAACGTATTATAACATGTTGAGTTGCAAAACTAAATGACAGGGATCATGAAACAGAGTGGAATTAAAATGAAAGAATGGCAAAATGCAAAGTTTTTTTTTTAATGAGGAAAGTAAGTTCTAAACAACCTGGAGGGCTAACAGATGCAACTTCACTGGAAAAAAGTCTCGGGAATAACCACACCATCAAAACATCCCACCACTATAAGTCCAAGGGCAAATCACACTTATCGTAAAGACAGTGCCTGATGAGAGCAAGTTGGCCAACTCTTACATGATCAGAAACACACAAAAAGTATAAAGTGAAATTACAAAATACAAAAAAATACCCTAATATGACAAAAATCAGAAAAGCCCACCCACAAAAAGTGCCACAAATAGTAGGTATAATTAGGAGCGCATTAGTAACAGGATAAGACCAAAGAAAACGGTTACATTAAACAGATGGAGAAGACTACATATGAATGCTAACAAGAAGTTTTTTGATGCTTGCCTTTGCTTCAGTCTCCACTAAAAGGGCCAGAGATGCAAATGTGTTTAGCATGAATGACAAATGGTTAAGAATACAGGATAGAAAAGGAAAAGAACTGGGTTAGGACAGTTTCATAGAATCACAGAATGTGTTGGGCTGGAAGGGACCTTTAAAGGTCATCTAGTCCAACTCCCTGCAGTGAGCAGGGACATCTTTACCTAGACCAGGTTGCTCAGAGCCCCATCAAGTCTGACCTTGGATGCCTCCAGGGATGGAGCCTCCACAATAGCAACCTGTTCCAGTATTTCACTACCCTCATAGTAAAGACCTTCTTCCTAATGTCTGATCTAAACCTACCCTGCTCTAGTTTAAAACCATTGCCCCTGATCCTATCTCTACACACCCTTGCAAGCAGCCCCTCCCCAGCTTTCCTGTAGCCACCTTCAGGTACTGGAAGGCTGCTATAAGGTCTCCCTGGGAGCCTTCTCTCCTCTAGGTTGAGCAGCCCCAACTCTCTCAATCTGTCCTCATAGCAGAGGTGCTCTAGCCCTTTGATCATTTTTGTGGCACTCATCTAGATCCATTCCAACAAGTCCAAAGAAGTTTAAGTGGATCTGTATTATTTACGAGACACCTAAAAACAATGAATAAACCCAAGCTCACGCATCTTCAGTCACCTGCAAAGCAAGGAAAAAAAATGGAGGGGGCAAAATATAAGTGATGCATGAGTATTTAAAGTTGAGCCTAGTTTTTATTTGGTTACAAATTAAGTCAACTCTGGGGGAAAAAAAAAAAAAACAACAAAAGGGCATGACCTACAGTTTCCAAAATATTGAGAAACGGCTAGACTAAGAACCTCTCCATTCCTCTCCTGTCCAATTTTAAACCAAAATCACATAGAAATGATTACTTAGAGATGGTTTAGGCATACTCTTAAAAGATTTCCCTTCGTGTTGGCAGATGTGGCTTTTTAGTCCTTTCAGGATCCATACTATAAAGCTACATGTGAAACCACAGGCAGTAAAAGGAGATAGGGATTCGTGAATAAAGGCAGCTTCGAAATTCCTGCTGTATCGCTGCTGCTGCCTGTGGGGCAAAGGAGGTTCAATCGCTGTGCCCACTCCTTGGGGCTGGGCCGCTGCCTCCAAGGGTCCAGCCACGAAAGGAACATCCTGGCCACATCCCTCGCCCTTTGCTCAGAGGGATGCTCCAGAAAAAGCAGGTGAAGCAGCAGGAAAAACAGACTGGAAATGAGTACAAAGCACTTAGGGTGGGAGGGAGCATCCTACTGGTGAGTTTTAAGTGGAGGAAATAATGTAACACATCCTGAGGTTCACAATGCCTTAAATTTGGTAATTCTCAGTTCCTAAAACCAGTTTGCAGTTTTGAAAGGTTTGAAGCAGACATGTCTCATTGATCTGGACAGTTCTGTCTTTGGTCTGGGATTAACCAAAACCAGGTTCCTTTCAATAATGTCCAGACACAAAATACACTTCTTGATCACAGGGTTTTCAAAAAAAAGAGTTCATCTTCACATGACTATTTGTCTACAAAGAGGGTGTAGACCCTTTACAGCACACAACTGAAAACTTGGGAAAAATCAGATTTTAATCTTCAAGTGCAGATCTGTGTAATACTAATTTTCAGTGCTTATCCTAAAGGTGAAGTTGGAAAATGTTGCAAAAACACTCCTCTTCCTCCAGTCAAGCAGATATGTATTCAAAGCAGACCCACAGGGAAAAAAAAAATTATTAAGGAAATGTATATAATTATGCACTGGAACATTAAGAGCGTATCGTTAGAAATAAAAGAAACCTGAAAAGGAACATGGCAATACTGCAGTGGAAATTTCCCAATGCCAAATAAGAGTTAAAAATAATTCTGATTTAGGACTTTCCCCTCTTCCCTTAAAAAAAAAAGGGAGAGAGATAGATATTAAAACACTGCACCAAAAAACCTCTATTAATTTTATTCTAAATTTATTATTACTTTAATGGCATGGAGGCCTTAGGAGGTAGAAGGAAGAGTTGCCAGTGAAGCTGTAGATCATAGAAAAATTAGTGAAAGTATCAGTACTGCACAGGAAAGAAGAAAGGTTGTTTTTATGGCAAAGCTTTGATCAGTTTGAAAGTTCTGACACAAGTATGCTCAGTAACAACTGACATCACCTTCCTCACCATAGCCCCCATGCCTGTGTGTGCTACATGGTAGATAATGGATTTGCATAAGAAGCAGGAAGAATTTACACAAGCAAAAGGTTCATTGAATTTGCATTGTACGTTTTCAGCAGATCTCACCAAACAGAGGCAAGTAGGATTTCAAGAACTGTGAAAAAAAGAAGGGGGGGCTCTTTGGGTAATGAAAACTCACTAGTAAATTTCAGAGTTTGCCAGTCACATTTTTTTACTGAAGCCTCTTGCCTTTAGATGACCAAGAGTAATACGGGCAATGTCCACACGGAGCATCCTGGCCTGCTGTGTTAGCAAGATTTAGCAGTATAGCTCATGCACAAAGTGATGAAATTCACTTACACTCCAACTTGTCTCTAGGAAACAAGAGCTAACAGCAGCTTTGGGTTCCCCGAGCCCGCTGGCTGAGCTGAGGGCAGAAGCCCCAGGAAGGGGAACCACTTACCAACCGTGCCAGCTGATGGCTGCCAGATGCTCGGCAGTCACGAGACCAGCCTGTGAGGTTGCTGTGCTGCTGACCCACAGACCAGCAACGGTCACGCAGGCAGGGAAGTGGGCTCAGGTTTTGCCTTCTTCACATCCCTGTCTGTTTCTGGCATGTCACGGTATCACAGTATGTTAGGGATTGGAAGGGACCTCAAAAGATCATCTAGTCCAATCCCCCTGCCAGAGCAGGAACACCCAGATGATGTTACACAGGAAGGTGTCCAGGCGGGTTTTGAATGTCTCCAGAGAAGGAGACTCCACAACCTCTCTGGGCAGCCTGTGCCAGTGTTCTGTCACCCTCACTGAGAAGAAGTTTCTTCTCAAATTTAAGTGGAACCTCATGTGTTCCAGCTTGATTCCATTACCCCTTGTCCTATCATTGTTTGCCACGGAGAAGAGCCTGGCTCCATCCTCGTGACACTCCCCCTTTATATATTTAGAAACACTAATAAGGTCACCCCTTAGTCTCCTCTTCTCCAAACTAAAGAGACCCAGCTCCCTCAGTCTTTCCTCATCAGGGAGATGCTCCACTCCTTTAATCATCTTAGTTGTTCCAACCTACTTACAGTTCTGCTGACTTCCACGGGAGATGCCACAGCTCTGCTCTGTACTAAAGCAGGTGGCATGTGCTTGAAGAGACATTTGCAAATCTTTGCTTCCTTTAAAACATTCTTATTTCAGAGACATCTAGAATTCACCTCTAGTGCATAAAATTGTCTTTGCCAGGGCATAGCTGACACTACATTTCCCCAGACCCTAATTAAAACACAAAGGAGATAGTTCATCTTTTTCAGAGGGCAGATTGCTTTAGAAACCGGGCGGGACCACCTTCCCAGCAAGCATTCTCTGCCATGTTTTCTACAAGCCTAATTTAACGAATTTTGTACCTCAAAAAAAACCTCATGAAAGTGCTAAATCCACAACTGTACCCTAAAGTAGTCACTAGATTCAAGTCTAACCAAGTAGAATTACAGAATCACAGAATGGTTTGGGTTGGAAAGGACCTGTAAAGGTCATCCAGTCCAGCCTCACTGGAGTGAGCAGGGACATCTTTAACTAGATCAGGTTGCTCAGAGCCCTGTCCAACTTGACCTTTCCAGGAATGAGGCATCTACCTGCTTTCTGGGCAACTGTCTCACCACAGAATCACAGAATTATTGAGGCTGGAAAAGAACTCTGAGATTATCAAGTCCAGCCTATGACCCAACACCACCACATCGGCCAGACCATGGCACTAAGTGCCACATCCAGCCTCTCCTTAAAAACCCCCAGGGACAGTGACTCCATCCCTTCCCTGGGAAGTGCATCCCAGTGCCTGATCACCCTCTCCATGAGGAAGTGCTTCCTGAGATCCAACCTAAACCTCCCCTGATGCAGTTTCAGGCCGTGCCCTCTTGTCCTGTCACTGGTTGCCCGGGAGAAGAGCTCAACCTCCACCTCACTGCAACCTCCCTTCAGGTAGTTGTAGGGAGTGATAAGGTCCCCCCTGAGTCTCCTCTTCTCCAGGCTAAACACCCCCAGCTCCCTCAGCCTCTCCTCACAGGACTTTCCCTCTGGTCCCTTCACCAGCCTCGTTGCTCTCCTCTGGACCTGCTTCAGCATCTCAACCCTCACTGTAAACTATTTCGTCCTCATATCTAGTCCAAATCTACCATCTTCTAGTTTAAAACCATTACTCCTTGCCCTATCGCAACATGCCTTATTAAAAAGTCTGTCCTCAGTACTTGGCTATCATCAAAACCAGCAGTCAGTGAGTGTGGATGTTATGCTAACAAAACAGCAAAATCAGTGTAGCAGAGCAGGAGTATATTTGACTACTTGCTTGAAAAAATGCTATCTTTTAAAAGGTGTTTATTGCATATGGGGGAACAGTTGGGGTTTTTTATTTTTGCAAAATCAGAATGTTTCACCCCTTATAAATGCAGATTTCAAGACTGTTCAAGGCAAAGCCCTTACAATGTCAGCAAGTGGAGCACTAACAGCAGTCTGGCAAAACTAGCCTGGAGCACTCCTCAACACCACTTGGAAAATCAGCTTCAGCTGGGGGTGTCATCATGTTTGACTACCTGCACCACATTCGTCAGCTCCCTGATTGTCACAGAGATATCCTAACCTCCTTTTCTCATATTCTTAGTCCATTCTATGATGGCAAAGGCCATTCCTCTGGATAAAAAGGCAACATACTAAGTGGAACCATTTCTTGCCTGTTTTCCTCCTGCTGTATCACAAGTCCATTGGTAACACCCTTCTGCAGTGGGTTGGGTTCTTTCATCAATTTCTGTTGCAGCAGACGTCTTACGTGTAGATGTGACTGTGCGCAAGCCAGCCGAGTAGTGCGGTTGGGAGCAGGTCAGCCTCGTGCAGCATCACAAATATAACAACGGGAAAAGGAAGCCAATCCTCAGCCACCATTTCTTGCATTTTCAGCCTTTCTGAGAAGCTGGGATAGTCTGGTAAACTGCCTTGCCAAAACGGTGTGATTAGACTGTCACAAAGAGCTCAACTGTGAGTCCATCAAAGCAAAAAAAAATACGCCTGATCTTATTTAAATAGTTCACCATGAGCTTCCTTCCACGTTATTTAAAAGGAAAAAAAAAAAAAAAAGCAAACCCACACTTTTTTCCCCTTTTTTTTTTAACATATAGTTCTCCAAATTTCTTTTCCCTTAGGCTTGTACAGAGAGGTTAACATCACTGCTGTATGAATAAATTAGTGTTCCATTTGTACAAACCAGAGCGATACCAAAAACAGTAGACACAGTTTATGTTCTTTATACACAGCCTACATTCTGGAAAAGGGTGATACACAGGTCTGTGGTTAAATTACCATCACTTAGCAGTCGGCCAACAGAGTTTGAAAATATCTTTGTCTGTCTTTTGCACTGAAGACCCATCAATTAACATTCAGGTTGTCAGAGTTAAAGAAGACCAGTGGAGTATCTGTGTTGGTCAGAGCAAACCTCTTGCCTGAGAACTACACGCAGCCTGCAAGTCTATTCCACACAGTCCTGTTACTACCCAGCGATATTAAGGCCTCTTTACAAATGTGCTCAAAAAAACCTACAAATTCTTTCCATGAGAAAAAAATCCCAGTATCTCCACACCAATTTTTTTTTGGGCTGCAGCCAGAAATTTTCAGAGACGCCTTCCTGAACATCCCTTCAAGATGACTTTGCAACCCAAGGCACGTCTCACTCTGCGGAATTTCTGTTGATAGCCTGGATCCTACGTGAAGAGAGGGACTTCTCCTGTCGCCTGTGCTCCACGATGTCCTGTCCTTTGAGCCCAAGTGCAGGAACTGGCTCTGAGTGGTTCTTGTCAGATCAGGGTGATAAGGAATGTCCATATCAAGTGTCCTGACCTTCAAAGCTTTGTAAATGACAATTGCTGACCCCTGTGACCTTGGAAGTGATTTACCCAAGTTGTACACAGAGTCGCTCCCTCGTTCGTTAAGCTTTTAAAGCATTAAATTTCTGAAACCACAATATTAATTTAAAGAGAACACAACATCTCTAACTCCAATGAAAAGGTCTGCTATAAAACCACGTGCTTTCCTCTCCACATCCTGGGTTTCCTTTCATATCACTGTTCACAGATATTCTTCTCTCCCTTGAATTTTATGCACTATTTTCAAAGCTACATTTTTTTTCTGTCCATTGTTATTTATCTCTACAGAGCATGCTCTCGGATCCAGTAGGTTTTACGCATCTATAAAGCTTTTGCCCAGCTAAATTCTCAAGAACAAGTTATTCAAAGAGTTCAGAAAACTTAGAAAGCCTGTAGCTACACCAACAATTAGGACCAACAATTATGAAAAAAACAGCTCCTGCATTGAATCTGTACTATATAAAAATCTGTATTTGATATATTGAACATTTATATAACAATATGTGATATATAATATACTACAGAATGGAACAGTTTCAGTTGGAAAGGACCTCCAATGACCATCTAGTCCAACTGCCTGACTACTTCAGGGCTGACCAGAAGTTAAAGAAAATTATTAAGGGCTTTGTCCAAATGCATCTTAAATACTGACAGTCTTGGGGACATCGACCACCTCTCCAGGAAGCCTGTTCCAGTGTTTGACCACCCTCTTGGTAACAAAATGCTTCCTAATACCTAATTTATATAGCAATAAATATATAAAACAGTTAAATAATATTCTTAGAGTGGCTTTTTTCTTATAAATCACTAATGATTTATTAGATCTTTTTAAACCTTTCATCTTTCCTCATGAATTGTAGCAACTTGGTTTAATAGAGCACAAGAGTCTGCAAACTCTGCAAATTGAAAAACCTGAAAGTTTGGTGAAACAACAACCTACCAAAAATGCCTTCATTGGCTATTTGTAACATGAATTACAACTCGCAAAAGCAGAATTGTTACTTTATTTTCTATATTCCTTCCTGGACATCTAATGCTGGTAATTGTAAGAGGTAAAATATCAGGCTCCAGGCACATTTGATCCAGGCTTTGACATAAAAATCACTCTGGGATCTCTGGCTATAGATTTCGATTCTGACATGGGATAACTTCTCCATTTTGAAACAATCATCTGGGTTCATAAACCAGATATTAGTAGCTGAAACATCATTTGATCAAATTTATTTCACAGTAATGTACAAAAGAATCTGAAACCAACAGTAGTCCCTTGAGGTTAAGAGAAGTTTGACCAATTGACCTAATTTAAGAAGTATAAACGACACATTTAGTAACACTGAAGGAATCTTGTAAGCACAAACTCACGAATTTGTACTTACACTTTCAATTCACAATCGCTCAAATTAAAAGAAGCCTTTCCACAAAGGAAAGGATCTGCGTACCATTGCCATCCAAGCAGGTCACCAGCAGTCTCTAAGAGCTAAGCCTAACTTCACACATTCCCTCTTTAATTTAATCCCTCCTTTCAATTAATCTTACTTGCTCATACAAAAAAAAAGATTTGAAAATTAATTTCTTCTTTGATGAAAAAAAAAATAGGATAAAGTTTCTCAGTATGAGTTTAGGACTCTGAGAGAAATAGATTCCTTAATTTTGAGCATATTTCTTTACCTGGGCAGAGAAGTCAATTAGCTTTGGAAGCAATAATTTACTTCCTTCATCACTCTTCAGAAAATCCAGCAAACTTCCTGTGACAACAGAGAAAGATTAAGTCAGTGCAGTTTATTGCCAAAATAAAGGTACTTAATTTTCCGGATCACATTTTTTTTTGCAGTGAAGTGTTTTGATCTATTTTCAAGTTGACTACAGTAATGTAGCCTCTTTATATGATTTAACAACAGTAATACTTAAGCCAACATGTCAGGCATTCACATTTTGCCATTTCACTGGGTGTAGAAAACGTCAATCAGATCACAGCTTAGATCAGTGTGTTGCGTTTGGCAAGTACCCTAGTCTAGGGACTATCAGGAAAGCTGTCGTGAAGAATCACACACATCAATCCCTTCCAAGCCATAAAGAACAAGTGGCCCAACACTTCTTTACAAAGGTATCAGCAGAATTGCTTGAAAACAGAACAAACTCAAAAAAACATCCAAGAACAAACCCAGAAAAACACCCAAGACAATCCGAGGAGAAAACGTCACTTGTTTCATGTAGTAATGCTCTAATCAAGGTTGTCTTTTTCTAGTAGTGCAGCCATCCTTCCAGGACCATTCAACACTTACCATATTATTTACGTCCTTATCAATTCAATGGCCTTGTAAGGTAATTCCTAAGGTTAGTTTTAATCGCCTAGCTATGACACCGGACATAGAAGTTAGACAGGGAGCCCAAAGGAATCAGAGCTAATTTAGGGGTTATCCTCTGCATCTGAAACAATTTAAAATGCTACATTTAAGAAAACGTAAAAATAGCTCATTTCACAAATGCAACAATGAATCACAAAATTAAAGGCTCAGCCCTCCTCTAGGATAGGTGCCCCATCACTTTATATTGGAACATTCAAAAGAATAAACCTAAAATCCCAAGTTTTTCTTTTTAAGGAAAGGGGACTGATTTATGAGAAGCAAAAAGGTTTACTAAAACACTGCTTGTGGATCCAATGCTGTTCTCACCTTTAGCCATGAATTCTGTTATAATATAAATAGGTTCTTCTTTGGTCACTACAGCATAAAGCCTAACGAGCTTATCATGCTGGAGAGTTTTCATGAGGTTGGCTTCCTCCAGGAAGGCTTGCACAGACATCGTTCCAGGCTTCAGAGTCTTCACAGCCACTTTTGTGCTGTTATGATAGTAACCTAAAAAGAGGGAATTCAATCAGTGTGCTTGAAGTCGCTCGGTGCCACACAGCACCAGGACTAGCAGGAATTCGTAATCAGGTAAAGTTGGATTCCAGAAATAGCTGAGAGCCTAGGAGCAAGTGCCAGATGTAGCACAAATATTTATGCTAGAATTCCTTTTTATTTTGCAACTGATACAACACTGCAGTGAAAAAAAAAAATCCATTCCCTAATTGTAAAAATCAGTTTTCATTTATAAGTACCCCATAAAATATTCAAACAGTCAAGAGAGGTTTTAATGAATGTCCACACAAATTGCCTGAGAATTGAAGAGAGTCCGTGGATTGCTTGCAAGATTCTGGAGTATCTTTAAATACCATGATTATAATCATTTTATGCATGCCAGTCTCATGCTTATAATCCTTCCTGTAACTCTCAGTACTCAAACCCGAGCATTACAGGAAAGTGCAATCAAATAAGGATTCTCATGACCAACAAAGATATGCTGCCAGGACTGCAATCCTTCAGGGTTCAGAGCAAGATTTAAAATATTATAGCTTCTTTTCACACAGCTGATGCCATGAGTGGAAGAATCTGTGGCTGTTTCATTTTTCTGTTTGTGAAGAGAAAAGCAGTGAATTATCTTCTGCTTTCCAAACATAAAATAGATGTTAAAATAATATTAATAATAATAATAATATAAAAGAATAACAAGCACTGATCTTGGAGTTTATCTTATGAAATTAATTTGAAAAATAAAAAGAAATGAAAAGAGAAGGATATAAATACAACTCTTGTCCCCTCCCATACTGATTTCAACATTGCAAAAAATATTTCTCAAAAGAGCTAAAATTTTCATGACTCAATGAAATAGCCTCATTTCCTCACTCAGCAACAGCATCACCATAATGAGTACACCTCTAAATTGGAGTCCACAATTTTCTTACGCTATTTATCATCATTACATGAAAAATTGGTAGTAAACCAAGCAACTAATTCCCAGATGTGAAGGGATTGCTCCAATTACTGCACCTTCTATCACCTTTTTAAAAAGAAAGATCATCATCTGAGAAAAGCCGCTATGTATATCACAAAACATTCACCTGCACGATTATTAAATACATTTTTCCAAACATGGTCAGGTCAAAGCTTAACAAAGAGATACCTCTAAATATTCTAGTAAGAAGAAATGACAATTACAGGTCAAATCTGCTGTTAAAGCTCAGGTATACAATATCTATCAGAAAAACACATGCTAAATATCCTTCTTTCTGCTTAAGAAGCAGCTTATTTGTACTGCTCCTACTATTCCACTCCACACCCTAAAGCAGAACACTAGCTCAACTCCCAGTTTGTCACGTACTCTACTGAATATACTAATTAATATCATTATTTCTGTGAAGCAATTGTGATCGCACACTTAACATTAACGATGTAATCGTATTTTACGCTCATTGAAGAGATCCATCCAACTAGGGTTCTACTTAGAGAAAGTTTACATTAGAATCATAGAATCATAAAAGTTGGAAAGGACCTTGAGATTACGAAGTCCAACCTACAGCCGTACACCACCGTAACACTAAACCATCTCCTGAAGTGCCACATCCAGACGTTTTTTAAACATATCCAGGGATGGTGACTCCACCATCTCCCTCGGCAACCCATTCCAATGCTTCACCACCCTTTTGGTGAAGAAGTTTTTCCTAATATCCAATCTAAACTTCCCCTGGTGCAACCTGAACCTGTTCCCTCTTGTCCTGTCGCTATTCACTAGGGAGAAGAGGTTAATACCTGTCTCACTACAGCTGCCTTTCAGGTAGTTGTAGAGAGCAATAAGGTCTCCCCTCAGCCTCCTCTTCTCCAGGCTGAACAGCCCCAGCTCCCTAAGCCTCTCTTCATAAGACTTACCCTCTAATCCCCTAATCCTTCTGGTTGCCCTTCTCTGTGCCTTCTCCAGCACCTCGATGTCCTTCCTGTACTGTGGAGCCCAGAACTGCACCCAGTACTCGAGGTGACTACAACGCCTCACCCACACTCATGTTTTCTGCAGCAAAATGGTCTACTCTGACTCTCTGGTGGCAACACACAAAGCAAACGAACTGATGAGAGCACTGGAGAGAATTTATCCCCATCTCTCTTATGTTCATGTATTTCATCAGGTATTGGGAGGAATGGGACACCAAAACACTGAGGAAAAGTGGCCATGAACTCTATAAGCACAGGCCATGGTGTCTACAAAAAATGGACTCTTGACACTTTGGCAAAACTGGAATTTGTCACCTCTCTCACCCATCCGTTACCAGCAAAATCACCATCAGCTTGATTTGGGCTGAGGGTCACATCAGAGATGGTGCAGGCAGCATCTTTTTGGTAGGCATCTGGACCACCCCATCTTAACAAAGTCCTAGTGCTCATGTCAGGTCATTACCACTACCCTGAGAACCTGTGAGGCAGCCTCCAAAAAGACAGTCTCCTTTGCAGGCACACTCTTACCAAACCGGTAAGAAAATCCAGCCTTTGTGCAGGCAGAGGGAAAATTGGCGACTTCAGAGCGCTTCACTAGGTGACAGCAAATTTAACGTTCAGTCTACGTCACAGAAGGATTGCTGTGACACACAGGGAGCTGTGGGAAGGAGTAGCCACAGCACTGCATGACCCCCGCTCGGTGCTGTACCTGCAGCTCTGAGCCCTTTGCTAACGCCTGCCTTAGCAGAACTGAACACGGCTCCAGGAGTAAACCCAGCACTTGTTGTGTCACCGTTTTCCTTACCATATGATATGAATGAACATATGGTCAGTTTGCTGCCTAAACATGAGTTGAAAAAGATAGGTAAGCAATGAAATTCTTGCTTACTCTAGAACACCTGACATAAAATTCAGATTATTTGCAACTAACACTCATCTCATGTAGGTACTGTAAAAATCCATTTCTGATACTGATGAGATGTACCAGCAAGCTTTCTTGGTTCATTTTAAATGCCTTTTATTTTAATGAGGGTACTTCTGTGGTGTGATTTACTCTGATTTTTCTCACAGCTGCATAAGAAAATACACATTCAAAATGCATATTACTTATATTCTAATTTGAGAGTTACCGAATGAGAGACTCTTTTACACCTGAGATGAAAGCAAAATGTGCCTCATTAATAAAATACACTATAATGGCTCCATTTGGCTTGTTAACTTTTCTCTTAGCGTTGCTTGAGAATTCTCTTCATGGATTATTAATACCACAGAGCATTATGGTTCACATCGTATCAGTGCACACTAGGAACAAAAATGCATAAAACATAGGCCCTGCTCTTGAAGTGCTACTCTGGTTCATCCCATCACTAAAGAAGCTGTCCAGATGCACTGAACCCCATGGTCAAAAATCCTTTCATACAATGGCGGAAAGCAAGGCTCTGCAGTTTAGACTTCTGTTAAAAATTAAATATGATAAGAGCAATATTACGCAAGCCTGAGGACTGCGATGATGTCTTACACAGAGAGCCATGTTCTTCTCTACATGTTAGGTATAGAACCCTCCAAAAATTGCTAGCATTTCAGGTTTATTCTGGAGTTTATTTTGACAGAGTAGTATCTTGGACAGCCAGGTTACCTCCAGATCCTTTCATGGGCTTAATCAGGACAAGCTGTGGTATGAATTCATAGCAGACAATAACGAAGTCGAGCCTACCATTTCTGACCAGATCTCCAGGACTGAAGACGAACAACTTTGTGAACAAACCTACAAGATGCAGCTTTCTCCTGCCTGGCTTTTGCAATAATTCCCTGCAAGGTTATACTAGGAACAACTTGCTTGAGCTACAGAGGTACAATGCTGTTAGAAGCCAGATAATGCCTCAGGTGATTGCAATTTACAGGAGATACTGGGGAAGTGACTGAGGAATAGCAGCTTCTCTGCATCCTACTGCATGTCAGCACATCACTCCTCCTTCAGCAACTACAGCCATCGCTCAGCTGAAGAGCAGAGGAATGCAACAGTAGCTCTATCTCTAGCTCATCTCCATACAGCCCGTTAAACGTGAAGTCAAAAAGGACAGGCTGCATCTTTCTAATAGCTTCCATAAAATGTGAACACAGCTCTGCCATGCTGTTTTCATCTATCATGTCAGCACAGCTGATGCCCCTCAAAAATGAAATGCACTTGCAGTAACGGACAAAACTGGGAAATGGATGGTACTTTATAGTAAGTTTTCTCTGTGTAACAGAAACTCTTCAGCGTTGGAGGAGATTCACCTGCCCACTTTGTAAGTGACAGAGATTTTCTGCACAAGCCACACGGGAGCACAGCCAAGTGCTTGGAGAATATGGGGGTCCGCTTTTTTGTTCCTAGGATTTTCTTAGTCCTCCCATACCATAAGCTAACTCTCTCCAAAATGCGCAAGAGGAAGAGGCCAACTTGGAAGCCCAAAGAGTACTAATGGACAAACTAACACCAAAAGACTACAAAAGATGTGCTGGTATATCTTCACGTTGCAGTTGCAGTATTATGTTTATCTTCCCATATGTTACAGAATCCCAGAAGGGACCTCTGGAGGGCATCTTCTCCAATTCCCCTTGCTGAGCAGGGCCACCTAGAGATGGCTGTCTGGGACTGTGTCCAGATACCCCTTGAATATCCCCAAGGATGAAGATTCCACGGCCTCTCTGGACAACCTACGCCAGTGCTCAGTCACCCTCATAGTCAAAAAGTGTTTCTCAATGTTCAGGGGGAACCTCCAGTGTATCAGTTTGTGCCATTGCCTCTAGTCCTGTCACTGGGCACCACCGAGAAGAGCCTGGCTCCATCCTCTTTGTACCCTCCCTTCAGTTAGTTACATACATTGATGAGATCCCCATGAGCCTTCTCTTTTCCAGACTGATCAGTCCCAGTTCTCTCAGCCTTTCCTCACAGGGGAGATGCTCCAGTCCCTTAACCATCTCTGTGGCCCTTCACTGGACTCTCTCCAGTATCTCTGTATCTCTCTTCACAGGAGAGCCCAGTTCCTCTGAAGGGGATACTCTTCCCTCCAAAACCACAATTTTACATACCCTTTATCAAGAAGAAATTTACTCGGTAATTAAACCATGGAACAATATTTCTCTCCAATTCATGCTGTTGCTGAAAAATGATTTTGTTCTCTATGAGGAGAGAGCGTAACAACCAGGCTACTTCTCAGTACCTCTACAAAACTCCCGATGCCCCTAGTTGTAACACACAGCATTTGTAGATACCCTGCACACACAGTTGACCTAATACATCTTTTCCAGCTTGGACTTCCCTGGTTCTAAGATTAACCACGCTCCTGATTCGAGAGGACCTGCACCATGCAAATCAGTCTCTCTCACTTCAAAAGGGAAGCAGAGAAGAGGAAACCCAGCAATCGCTTTCACAGTACATTAATTTTTCTCACAGTGTAGCAATTCAGATGCAGGCGTTAGGCCCAATTTAGATTTTAAAATAATGACACAAACAAGAGAAAACATCTTGAATCAGAAACTCTCTTTTAAAGTTTTCTGCCTTTGTGTGTGCATGTGCAGAAGTAAAGTATCTACATTTTCAAGAAGGTGATCACTTTCTGTCACAAAGTCTTCCACAGCATTTCAGTGTCAGTAAACATTTCTTGTCCTGGTTTATTTGACAGAAAAACTTGCACAATAGCTGATAATTGTCCTAACTAGCATGTAAATTGTCACTCATGTATATCATAGCTAGTGGGTTTCTTAAGCCTTTCTTGTGAAGGCAGATAAAAGGCTGAATTTGGCTACATTAGATAGCTGTGTTGCTTACATTTTTTACATGATTTATATCAGAAAGATTGAACTTATGACTGAATTAGAGCTTTCTGATTGGCACTGTAGTTGTGCGTGTTGTTTGCCACTCAAACAGCACCATTCTGTGCTTTACTTTTCTAAATGAGAGCATCTCTTCGAAGCAATGACATTCCCGTCAGGTTGACACGCTCCTGCGGGTCTTCAGAGCCCCCTTCACAGCTGTGTGTCTTCTAGCAAGCTTTGGGACACACTTTTAAGTTGCTCAGAAATGCCCTGTCTATAGAATCTTGCTTAATAATAATAATAATAATAAAAAATAGTAGTACCAGATCTATCGTAATATAACATCCAAAAAGGAGATTCAGAGAAGGACTAAGAGAATGATTTGGCCTGAAAAAAAACATCTAATGAAGATTTTGGGAGGAAGACATAGTTTACATCAAATAAGATGGTAACTGGTAAAAAGTGTGTAAGTAACGACTAGTACACAGAGCATGCAATACAGAACTTAAAAGGAGTACTCATATGCCTTAATAGGTAGCATTTCAAAAGCAAGAGGATTGAATAATTTTTACAGAATGTGATTAGATACCGGTCACAGCCCCTTGCCACAGGAAGTCACAGAGGTTGAGAAAATCACAGAATCATAGAATGTCTTAGGTTGGAAGGGACCTTAGAGATCATCTAACCCAACCTCTCTGCCATGGGCAGGGATACCCTTAACTAGACCAGGTTGCTCAAGGCCTCATCCAACCTGGCCTTGAACACTTCCAGGGAGGGGGCAGCCACAACTTCTCTGGACAATTAATTCCAAAGTCTTGCCACCCTCGTACTGAAGAATTTCTTTCTAAGATCCGGTCTAAACCCATTCTCCTTCAATTTAAATGCATTTCCCCTCGTCGCATCGCTCGACACTCTTGTAAATAAGTCCCTCCCCAGCCTTCCTGTAGGTTCCCTTCAGGTACTGGAAGGCAGTTATAAGGTCCCTCCAGAGTCTGCTCTTCCCCAGGTTGAACAATCCCGGCTCCCTCAGCCTGTCCTCGTAGCAGAGGTGCTCCAGCTCCTGGATCATCTTTGTGGCCCTCCTCTGAACACGCTCCAGCAGATCTATGTCTCTCTTATCTTGGGGACATCAGAACTGGATGCAGTATCTGAGGTGGGGTCTCACAAGAGCAGAATAAAGGGGTAGAATCACCTCTCTTGTTCTGCTGGCCACAGCAGATCAAAATATTGTGTATAAGCAAACAAAGCTAATTATGTTTATAATAACTAATATTATGATTTTTTGCTGGGTATATATTAACATTTATGACTTGCAGGTCTTATCATACTTTCATTATTGGGGACTTGCATGATATTCAACCTATAATCTTCTTACTACATAAGTCATCTGCTTTCAGAGCAGTAAGCTGGCAGACAGTAATCTTGGACTAAGCGTCCCCTTTTTTCACCCAGTACAGCAGTCCCACGCATTGCTTTGCAAGATCTTCTTTACCAAGAGACAATGAAAACTCTACATAATTTACTAAAAGAAACTATTTCTTTTATTATTTCATATTCTTTACTACTTTTGGTTTGAAACAAAGTTCTGAGAGCCCCACTGATTTTGAGAATCTGAAGTCACATCTTACTATAACCTTTTACTTCCACCACAAAACACAACAACAAAAAAAATCCCTATTCTTCCTAACCTTCGAAATTACAGTGCTTACTTGCTTTTCCCCTGCCTCCTTTAAAAGACATTGAAGGATTTGCTCCATATCTCTGTCAGGTATCTCCCCCTCCACAAACCCTCTTCTCCTCATAATAAGGCATATTCTGGCCCCGAGTCTGATTTTTTACAAGTATATTGAGCTGGTTTCATGTGTATTATTTTTCTGAATGACTCTGAAATGACACTTCTTTTGGTAGATTTAAATACTTTTTTCAAAGGAATAAACTTACCCATCCAGACTTCTCCAAACTGACCAGCTCCCAGTTTCTTCACTAATTTAATGGATTCCCGTGGAATTTCCCATGCATCTTTATCCCACGGTTTTTGAGGCTTGGGACTAATACAAGCTTTTTCCAACTTTCTGCATAAGCCATCTGATTGCTCTGGTTTTCAAAGGAAAAACAAAATACAGAACGTGTTATATGCTTTATTGCCTCACAACTTGAGACAAACATTACTTAATGTGCACTAACCAGGTCAAAATAATGTTCAAAATTATCAGATGCTTTGATAAAAATGTAGTCTTTCTAGTGCTTTCACATAACTTTAAGCACCTCGGAGCTGAAATTTGGTATTCAGAGACAAATTCAATAAAGGAGTATCATGTGGATCTGGTTACCATGAGGGTATTAAGGGGTTTTAGTACAATTTGTACCAAACACATACAACACAAGATCTGATTACTGACAGTATGTAGATGAAGATACAACAGGAGTCAGGCTTGGGATCTGTATTCTGAATTTGTCATAACATTTTCTTGCAGCATGGTTCCAGACACATGTGCATGCAAGCATAAGTAGGTCAGGCACTGACCAGCTACAACTTTAATACAAATGCTGAATAGTTCTCAGTTTTTCCAGCTGTGCCGAAAAATTACCAAATATGTCTAACAACTCGGAGAAATCTCATGGCCAAGTTCTCAGCGTGGCTTTGAAAAAAGACTATGTGATTTTCTGTCCTATATTTTTTGTCTCTGTCTTCCCAGTTACGAGACTAAAAAAAATCCACATTTTAAGACCATCCATCAGAAGGTTATGCAGAATGAAAAGTCACAGGTAGAAACTTGTCTTCCTCCCGTTTTTTTAATAATAAACATATACATCCTATGTGGGTGTAATTTTCTTTGAAGTCAATGAAGTTTTGCTTCCTTCAAAACACGATTAACAATAAATAATTTTATAGGAAAAATAAGAACAATTCCACACTCAACACCAGAGAGAAGAAGACATTCAGAAGTCTATATATATTTTTGCTAATTGTGAATACAAATTTACTCTCAAATAAAGAATTAATTTATTTATAATACAGGTAATTCTTAAAATAACTTCACATCACCATAACTTTGATGAGGGTTTTACAAAGCTAATTTTTATTTACAAAGGTATGCCACAGAGCAAGCAGCATTAGGTGTGATTATGATAACAATGTTACTTTGGTTCCAACCAATTTTATTTTATCAGCATGTACACCTGGGTGATTCAAAGAGGTGAGAAAAAGTTTAAACCAAAACAAGAAAAAAATTGTTTTCCTTCACAAGAAGTAATGGCTGTATTCTATTAAGTAATTCACTAACTGATTTAACTTACTTTGATAATGCTTGATCATATCACTGATGTTGGGAAAAGTTATTCTTGGAGAGATGTAAAATCCTCCATTGTCTAGACTCCTAATTTTGTAGTGCTTAATAACATCGCCATGCTGTGGATCATAGTCTCGTATGGAGAGAGAAAAACTGCCTGTAGATAACGAAAGAAGGATCAGTAAGAGATAGAAAATGTCTACAGTGTCCACAAATTTGAGTCTAACAAAATCACCTCCTTGTCTCTTTTTCTTTTTACTCCCTTGTTTCCTCAAAAAACATTTTGCAATCAACAGGAGGAAGTTAGCCAACAGCCGGTCCTGAACCAGTCACCAAAATGCTTACACTCACACTTTCTTTTTCAATCTTATTCAACAAACTCAGGAGTTCCATCAGTCAGACAGCTCCACCTCCTTTCTGCCCACTTCTGCAGAAAGTCCCCCCCAGCTCTAGTGGAACCAACTGGGAAAGCAAGACCAGGGCTGTCAGCTAGCAAAAAGAGAGCTTGGAGCACACAGGAGAGAGGGCAGATCTGTTAGTCCCTGGGAGCCCAGCCTCAACATCGACCCTAAATTACAGTAGCTCTTCATTTCTTCCACTCCTACAACTCTTGTTGTCCATTTTCAAGGCTGAGATCCTGGGGGAGAAGCTCCTAAACTCTTCTCAAAACTCTTCTCAAAGTCCTCGTTGAAGAATCTGGAGACTTGACTAAGCTTTTCAATACAAAGAGCTCTGTCTACAGCACAAACTTTTACCAAAATGATTTTGAAAAAAAAAATCATACTGCAGCACAGAAATGTAAACCCTTATTATGCACTAACTACATTTTTCAACTTGTAGCGGTGGATACACAGCCAATAATGGAAAACTATAAAATGCAGCATCTACTATTTACAGAGAAAAGTGTCCTTCAGTATAGAAACCACAAATGTTGAGACAAGATCTCTCCATTCATTCCTGCTTCATCAGTGTAACCACACACACACTTGTTTTTTTTTTCTATCTCAACCTTAGGTGTTAACCTGTAAACTCTCTTCTCTCTTTCTCTGTTGATTTTCTCATCCTTCTCACTCCTACAGAACTGCAGAAGATTTATACAATATCATGCACTGACACAACTCCACACCCAGTACCACCTGATGCCAGTTTTTGTGCAGGCAATCTGTATGTTTTTAACCTTACTATCAATTCTGAAGCAACACACCCCAAAGCTTACCCTTTAATGTTTCACTTTCTCTGATAAGGAAAGATCCAGGACTATTCCCAGGAGCCAGGAGTTGTCTTTCTGCATCTTTTCGGGTTATGTCTTTGAAGAACCATCTGAAAATTATTTCAAAGAGTTAGAACCATTTCTGTCTGGCACCTACAAGGGATACACCACCACGGTGAAAAAAGTTTGCCGTTATTTAGAACCTAGGAGAACTTACTCTTCTGTTTCCAGGGTGTTTACTTTTGCTACATAGTTGCTGGGAATGAAGCCTTCTTTCCTTGTTGTGAGAGATTTTGCTCGCCACCATTCTCCTAGCCTAAAAAATGGAAACAACAGTAGTATTCCCAAGAAAGGAAAGCAATAAGTGTTATTTGGGTTCTACTGTGTAGAGAGCTCTGCCCATGCTTGAGAGAGAGGAAGCATCTTTCTTCTAAATTCAAGTCCTCCAAGAAGCCATTGGTTCTGTTGGGTCAATATTTGGTTGCAGTTAACAACGGCAGCTGCCAAGTCCTACCAACACCTCCACATGTATTTTCATTTTCACATGTAAGGGAGCTCTCTTACTATTCACTCACTCATGTTATGAGTAGGATATCAAAACATTATGAAGGGAATTAGATGAGCCCAAAGAAAAAATACAATACAATCAGTACTGTCATACTTACTCCTCAATAACTTTCAATTTTTCTCCTTTTTTGAAGGACAAATCATCTTCATGAATGCCATCATAGGGATACAAAGCTACCACAATGACTCCATGCTCCTCTGTTTCTACAAAGAAAACCAAAGGCATGTTTGCATTATTTCGCAGGCTGACATGAGCACAGCACACAGCAGTAAGATTCCTGTGAAAACGTACCTTCATTGACAAACCTCTGTCCTGGTAAGAGTTGTGCTTCTGTATTTCCCTACAATAAAATATGTCTTTAATTAAGCAGTTTTAGATCTTTGTGACAATCTTACATTACAATTACATATTATTCAGTTGCTTTGGTATCAAATTCTGCGTCTTTAAAAAGAAATGCTCTAATCTTTCCCCACCATACTTCAAAAGTGAATTACAACATAAAAATGTACCATGCCCCACTAGATTTTGAATTGAGCAGCTCGGACCTCGGGAAAGTGTAACACAATCTGTGGGGAGGAAGTTCACAGCTTTGTGACTTCTGCTGTCACAGCCTTCTGGCTTTAGGCTGGGCACTTCAACAGGACAGTTATCAACACGCAGCTGTCACAATGAAGAACTACAAGCATGGTTATATTGTTAAGATTTTGCAACAAAGAAAAAGAGCAATTAAAAAAATAAAATGTTGGTCATTTTTGATACGTGTACATTGACTAAAAGCGTTCTGAGCCCACTGTGTCAGCGATGAGAGGGGAGAGAAGGCTGCCCCTCACACCTGCAGAGAGCACGGCCCCTGAACAAGGGCAGTCAGGACATACGGTTTCCTCAGCACATTAGAGAGGGTGGGGAAAAAAAAGGTGCCAGCCAAACTGCAAAATAACAAAACCCACTTGGTAACTGATGGGATTCCTCTTCCCAGCACACCTCCTTTCCATTAGCTGCCATTAGCTTGTTTCTCCTGCAGCAGAGCGTCGCTGCCCTCACCGCTGCATCCTCAGCATTACTCCTGTCCTTACCTGTGCATCTCCTGCAAGGTCACTCAAATAGTGGCCTTCAGTGAGTAAAGGTGACTAAAGCTGGTAAAGAACTGCCTTTTTAAATAGAATAATCAAAACCTGGATCCCATAGCTATTAAAACCCCAGTGCTGATGGTTTTTAAAATGGTTCTAAGCTACACCAGGTTTTCTAAAGTCACTTCGCATTCTTCTACAGACATAGCTATATCCAGATCAGGCGTTGCCAAGGATTACTGTTTTCATGCAGAAAACTGTGACAAACATCAAGTAATGAAGTAAGACACTGCAAATTTTTGATTTCTTTAAGTATTTATTTGTTGAGGGTGAATTGCACAACACTAGAAGCCAAATCATGGATCATATATTTCTTCATGCATGTGCTTTGGATTGAAATTTAAGTTATGCCAGTCATGCTTTGATCTTGCTACTGGAATTCTCCCCTGAGACTATCTACTTACTGGCCTTTGCTGTTTATTGGACGTTGGATCCCTCACATAAATAGTTCGTTCAGTTTTACGTACTGGTTGATTCTTCAAATCTAGCCCATCTCCATGCAGATTCTCTTTCCTTTTTGATTTTATACATCCCATATTTCCTGTTGGAATAAAAAAGGTATTAAACAAAACCATTATGCCATAAACCAAGCTGTTTCCCATGCAATCATCTGGGCTATGCAGCAAAAAAACATGCTTCCTTTTCATGCACAATAGTTCAAGGGGAGAACAACTGAAGGCTAGAACACACACTGAAAGTTGTTTTCTGCTGCAAGGGAAAGAAATGGCTTCCTCTCTCGATCCACAGCTGAAGTAAATATTTCAAAACAGCTATTTTTCACTTCAACATTTTCAGATTTATCATCTTCTCTGCACAATCCACACTCCTCCCACAACACCCTTTACATTTTCCTGTTACTTCCGTGAGCTTCGGAATAGATATGAGAAAAAAAAATACAATTACTGTAGTGACAACTTATTCCTGTATGTTTTAGAGAGAAGGCTACTTTGGAAGATGTAGGAAAATATTCCAGTCCAAAGGATGAGAACCACAGCTGGAGTTAGCGACGCCTGTATTTCCCCACTCAGTTTTGCATATGCCAGTCTAGCAGGGAGCTCCGTTTGATTCAATCCCCCATTTCACATGAGGCTGATGACTTGTGCAGTCCTAGCTCCATGGCAGACACGCTGCTGTTACGACCTTCAGTAATGAATCTCCTTGTTCAAACAGGCCTGTTACAGCAGTCTAAAATAGCCGAGGTGTGTACGAGTGATGGCAAATCAACACAAAAGTATTTCTTCTTCAATACAATTTAGAAGGATAATCCTTCTCTCAGGATGTGCACCCATTCTAAATCAGATAAGATACAGCTGTTAGCATCTACATGACTGGAACCTGACTGCTAATCCCATGATGTAATTACACAGTACTTCAGCAAGCATATATACAGCATTATGTCTATATTCCTCCCTCAGAGGAGAGTTATTATACTTACTCTTCAAAGAATCCACTACGAATGCTTTTCAAACCTCTCCATCCTTCCTCTCTCCCTCCTTTCAGGTCAGTGCTCTAATGCTAGGTTCACAGTCACATTTTCCCTTGCAGGCACATGCTCTCACTCCCCCCCTGCCCTAATTAATCTTTAAAGCCAGTTCTTTGAAGAACAATGTAAAACCTAAAATAAGAACTCAGTGCATATACAGGCTCAAGTAAACCAGCACTGACTAAAACACAGCTGGAGAAGCTAAAGTAGATTGTAACACCCTACATTACATCTCACTTTTACCTTCACCATCTCACTTTTACCTTCTTAACAATAGGAAAGGTCATCACAGTAAACAGTTAAAGTAGTAGAGGTGTTCACTTGCAAACACAACTCTTTCAATGGGATGGTGCCTTACGTACCCTAACCCTGTAGGCAGAAAAATTAGCCACGTTGGTCTGGGTTCATATTAAGACTCGTACGTCTGTGATAATAATGATAACAATACTGATAATAACCATAATCCTGACTAATCCTAGTAGCAGCACTCCCACACCACAGGTCTCATTTTCCCACATTGCCTTCATTTAATCTCCAATTCTGTCACTGAAGAAGCACCATGTAATGAGAAATGAGCTGCCCTATCCAGGGGCTGAACATTTTCGTCTAAACTTGAGAGGAGGGTGACTCCTCTCCTATCATTTCTGCAAATTATCTGTCACCTACTGCCAACAAATCTGGGATGTCCATAAGATTTCAGCAGTGATGTAGTGAACTGTGATGCTGGTTTAAAAGCAGTGTGAGAACTCGTTGCTCCCCTTCTTGTCTTCTCTTGAAATAAAAATAAATGGAATCACACAGAAAATCGATAGGCACTTGCCAGGCACCATCATCCCACAGAGGCAGAGAATACACTTTCCTCTTCTTGTGTGTCAACATTTCAGTGTTCCCAGACTCATCTGAAGGCACTGGGGCACACCTTCAGGATCTTTCCTTTGAAGCAAACATCTTTCAGTTTGTGAAAACACTCATTGGGAGATTTTTCCAAATTCTTAGCTTTACAAGGGTTACATACTAGTTGTTTTGAAATACTAAGAAGGACTTTTTCCTTATTTATTTATTCATTTATTTATAATTGTGGATATATAGACGATTCTTGTTCTGTACTTAGTGGTTCATAGGAAATTTCTGTACACCGACAGGTAGGCTGATGTTTGCACACTCACCATAAACATCAGGAAGCCCAGTGTTTAATTACTTGCTGTATCTGCAAGATCAGGTATTTAGCCACCTAAGCTTAACCTTTTTGCTCTTGAATAGTTCTGCTTTTACAGAACAATGAGCTATAGTGAGGACATAAGGTAATTTGATCTAAGCTGTCAGCCAAAAAAACCCTTTACCTATTGCTCTTAGAAAGCTGAAGATATCTTTAGATACTGCAGCTTGCCCAGTGCCAGTGCAAACTCGAAGAAAAGCATTTTTACCGAGACTTTTTAAAACATGTGAACAGTTGTAACTTAAGCCTGCTGTGAGGTTGCGCTGATGAACTCAAGGTCAGAATTTGCTCATGACAGTAAAAACAAGGGATCAGTAATGCCAACGTGCAGGTGCTCTGTAATCCCACAGAAGTCTACTCGATGTCGTATAAAATCACACAAATACAATATGTGACATAACACATGTGACGGCACCAAACGAGAAGATCCTGAGCCTCGTCACAAAGCACTGGGTTTTGTATTTTTCCTCATGGGGATGAAATCCCATGATCCTGACAGGACTTTGGCAGGTCTACATTGGCAAATGGCCCCCAAAAGTAGGTACTGAAGCCATATACCTGCTTAAAGGAGGGGGTGGGTTATTGCCCCATTCATTCCCCAAAGAATGAACATTCAGTAGGAGCAAGACCATAGCAAGAGCTTACCTAAGGGTAAGACCTGCACAGCATCTTCCTAAAGCAGTCTGGTTCTTGCAGTCCAGCTCTGCTGCACAACATGAGCAACGGCCTAGCAAGTTGGGGCAGCTGCTGCAGGAGTGGGATTCTGATCTAAACAAAATGCTAATGTAGACACAACCTGAGAATTTTAGCTTCTTTATAAAACAAGTCTTTTAAATCTTGCAGAAGAAATACACAAAAAAATATGTAATACCATAAAATGAATGTCTAGCATCTAATATATATCAATATAGTTATGATATATAATATGTTATTTGTACACAAGTGTAGGCAGACAAGGGAGTCAAAGCACAGACAAAGTTGAAAAATAGTTTTCAAGCAGTAAAAACTGCATCAATGGGCACATATTCCTTTGATACTGTGAAACAATGACTTTTTAACTCTTTAAAGACCACAGGATTTTATATAACTGTACACGCTGGTAAACCTGTGTGCACAGGGTTTTGGACCGCACATTTAAAATTCCAGATCAGTCCTATGCCCAAAGAAAAAGTAACTTGGTTTCAAAAGGTTCTGCTTTTGTGCTGGAAACAAATACAGAATCACAGAACTGTTGAGGCTGGAAAAGACCTCTGAGTTCATCAAGTCCAGCCTATGACCCAACACCACCACATCGGCCAGACCATGGCACTAAGTGCCACATCCAGCCTCTCCTTAAACACCTCCAGAGACGGTGACTCCACTATCTGCTCGGTTCATTCATAATGCCAAATATATGAAGTTCAACAAGACCAAGAGCAGGGTCCTACACTTTGGCCACAATAACCCCTGCAGGGTTACAGACTGGGGGAGGAGTGGCTGGAGAGAGGTCCGGTAGAGAGGGACCTGGGAGTGCTGGTTGACAACCGGTTGAACATGAGCCACCAGTGTGCCCAGGTGGCCCGGAAGGCCAATGGCATCCTGGCTTGTATCAGGAACAGTGTGGCCAGCAGGAGCAGGGATGTAATTCTGCCCCTGTGCTCAGCACTGGTGAGGCCTCACCTCAAGCCCTGTGTGCAGGTCTGGGCCCCTCACTGCAAGGAAGACACTGAGGGGCTGGAGCGGGTCCAGAGGAGAGCAACGAGGCTGGGGAAGGGACCAGAGGGAAAGTCCTGTGAGGAGAGGCTGAGGGAGCTGGGGGTGTTTAGCCTGGAGAAGGGGAGACTCAGGGGGGACCTTATAACTCTCTACAACTGCCTGAAGGGAGGTTGCAGTCAGGTGGGGGTCGGGCTCTTCTCCCAGGCAACCAGTGACAGGACGAGAGGGCACAGCCTGAAACTGCATCAGGGGAGGTTTAGGTTGGATCTCAGGAATCCCTTCCTCACGGAGGGGGTGATCAGGCACTGGGATGCACTGCCCAGGGAAGGGGTGGAGTCACTGTCCCTGGGGGTGTTTAAGGAGAGGCTGGATGTGGCACTTGATGCCATGGTCTGGACGATGTGGTGGTGTTGGGACATAGGTTGGACTTGATGAACTCAGAGGTCTTTTCCAGCCTCAACAGTTCTGTGATTCTGTATTTGTTTCCAGCACAGTACTAGAAATTTTTAATGAAATCTGATCTGAGGCTTTCCCAGGGCTTTGAAAGTGGTATCAAAGTAAAGATACGTGGGACCTGTATAAAGATCAGGCACTGACGGGAGAGTTTCAGTCAACACACATTGTAAAGGATTTCAAAGTACAAAATTCTATATCATTACTAAAGTTAACTTTACAAACATCAAACCCTAGCAAATTACCCATACAAAAAAAGAAGCTCTGAAATGCAAAATGTGTATGCAGTGTAGATCTTTCTTAGTTTATACAGTAGTCATAAGGAAACTCTGAAGGGGGGGGAAGTTCCTTCATGCATAAATAAAACATTCCATTATGGTGTAAAATGTTTATTTGCATAGCTCTCTGTTGCTGTATCACAACGAGCATCAATGGAGTGTTTTGTGCACATAGCAAGAGAAAGAGAATATGGAAAGCAAAGAGAAATCCAGAGAGTGCAGCATCTTTACAAATGAAACTATGTTATTATTCGTCAGAGACAAAAATATTTTAAACATCAGAGAAAATGCGGTCAGTGCCTAGTCAGATACTTCCCATTTCAAAAGCTTTGCAATACAGGAGAAACTGATTTTCATCCATGCTTTTCAATTATTGTCCTGTCCACCCTTCTAGACATGACAGATAAACATTTAATTGAAAGAAACTGTATAACACAGCTGTCAACTTCCATAAGCAGATATCTAAAAAAGTAACAGCTTCTCTCCCAACAAAAACTGTATTATATGACATGGATAAAAAGTGAAGACAAGTGCCTGAGTTAACAACTGCAATGTGGTGAATAAAACCTAACTCCAGGCACGCTACAAAAAAGCCACAGGAGTATCCATAAGAACCATGACACAGAGGCCCTGCAGCAGGTTATTCCACAGACACCAATTTTGACGTCTACAGAGACATTTGTCTTGAATTTTCCCTCTGAATCCTCTATTTTGTCTTGCTGCAGCAGCACTTGGGTCTGAATTCCAAAACAGATTGGGAGAGGGGGTAGGGCTCAGAAACTAGTGCAACATTTTTCCAGGGTTAGAAGCTGCCGCCTATCCCCGAAATACTATTGCTTTATCTGCTTTTTGCTATGTTACCAGCAGAATAATGTTTTTAAAGCCACAACAGTTCCTACTGCAGGCAGTCAAGCTTTGTGTGACCATTGCCTGTCCATCTACTACTAGCAGCATCTGAGGTTTCGCTTCCTCCCAGCACTTATCCTTTGCGTCATCTACAAAGCCAATCTCATTTTTCATTTTGCTCATGGTCATAACTATTCTCCTCCTTGCGGTTCTGTTACATACAATATTCATGGTGCATGTTAGAAACCATTTCCTAAAAATCCATCTGACGTGCCTGAGATTTTCTTGATCAAAGCCATGTCTTCATGAAAAGGATTCTCAATACCTCACAGATTTTTCAACAGTTTAGACTGGTTTCATTTCAATCTTTGCAGAAAATGCAAAGTTTAAAAACCAAAACAACTAAAATAGATTATACTTTGTTTTTTTTTTCTTCTATAATGTAATTTTTAAAAGTATTGAAATTACAACACTGAGTATACGAGCACCTCTATCAAATAAGTATCTGTTGTTCAACAGGTCAGTAATTGCATATATAAACACCAGTTCTGTGGCTTGCTTAGGCTTTTAACATATATACACACATATATATTTTAACAGGTACATAAATAAAATAAATTTGTATTCAATTACAAGGTTTACAAACAGTAAACTCTTCATTTAAGCCACAAAATTTCTTATACATAAAAAGATATTCCTTAGTAGTACAAATAAGAGTGAGACAGTGCCTTAAGAAGTATAAAGAAATAAAATATTTAAAATATATAACATATAAAGGACTGCAAATTATTCTGTCCTGACTATTGCTCTATATTTAAGCTTCTGAATCAGCTTAGAGAGTAAAGGGTTAAATAATTTTATGTTTTAACACCTCTTTCAAAAATTGACAAAAATATCTTTTCCCTCCTTTTAGACATTTAATTTTGGCTTTTAATGCCAGCTGGCTTGCTGCTACTTCACAAGTCATAAAGCCAGATGTAATAGTGATGCCTTCACCATATCTCCTGAATAATCGAGAATGTGAGACTTCGCATCATCCTCAAAGTCAAGGCAGAAAAACCAAGCAAACACAGAGTGGTCAACTTCGATCTAAAACTGCTGTGGAGGAAAAATCATAAGCCCACTCTGACCAAGGACACAAACACTTGCTTTCTCCGTACCTCATTCATCTCTTGAGATCCCTTAAATCAACTGCTCAGGTTTCTGATTCCATGAAAAAAAATGGGAAAAATCTTAGATTTAAGTAATTAATTTATCTTAACCTTTATTACAGACCTCCACTCTATGTTGATCTGCCTTCACAACACTTGTGGTATCTGAGCGTTGCAGCAATCTTCTGTACCTCTGTTATAGGGACTATGAGGAGGACCATCTCTGAGGGGCCTGGGAAAACAACCCTGGGTTCATTTCTGACCCTTCATTACATGGTGCAGAAATGGCAAAGCAGTCTCCAAGGAACACAGAGGAGTTTAACTGGGGTGAAAGAGCTCAACAAAGCCTCATCACTACTGCTCTACACCTATTTGTGCTACTAGACCAGAGTGAAAATAAGAGTGAAAAAAAATAATCGGTGGTTCAGAGTACTGTGAAAGAATGAAACTGGAGAGCAACTGAACAGAAGCAGATCCCTGTTCCTTGCCTGTCTTGAAAATCATCACATTTGGTTTTGTTCAGCCATATTCTTATATCTGGAATTCATCCACATATATTTATATAAGAATATACAAAATTGTTTATTAATAGAATAGAATATCTTCCAGTAATACACATTTAAATTTTACTGCGAATTCTGATTGCCTGGTAACCAGACCCTTGCAAACACAGAAATCCTGGGTCAGCTTTCCTCCTGGGCTTGTTTCACTTCCCATGTCTCATTTTTGCACTGGAGATCAACTAGGGGAACTTAAGGAGTTTGTTCTACCCTTGCCTTTCTGCTGAAATGGTTTTGTATGTCTCAGCCATTCCTCACCTCATGTATTTTAATCTCTTTTTAGGTTTAGCTTCTTTCTGTAGGTCCAGATTACATCATCTTTATGCCCCCACAGATTGCTTCTATCCCTTGTATGACACAGGGGCACAAAGCACCATGTACTTTCTGAAATACATATAAAATGAAGCACAGACAGCTCCAATCTACACAGTGTTTAACTATGACAGACTGGCCCAGTGCAGACTCATGTTACTCCTGCGATGTGAGAAGCAGTAATCCAGCTGACAGCATTTTTTTAAAAAGCAGAAAATTTGGGGAATTCTTTAGGTCCTTCAATTTTTGGGGGGGAATTCTTTAGGTCCTTCAATTTTTTGGGAGGAAAACATGAGATAAAGCTAAAATAATATTTTGACGTATGTTATCCACATAAACAGGCAAAAAGACAAGTTAATTCCCAGAGTAACCATCAAATCCCAAATATTACTGTAGTGTAATGTGTGCAATACGCACATTACTATGAGATTTCCTCAAACTTATTCACACTTAAGTAAAACCATCCAATTTTCCAAGGCATTCCTTTTATCAGAGCAAGATAAGAGAGTTCTCTAGTTTATCATCCGTGATTAGAGCATGAGACTAAAACTACTTTCTGGGAAAGACAGACCCATTCTGAGCAGCACAATTGTATCATACAAGCTCAGAAGAGTTTCCCATGCTCCATTCTTAGAGAAGTTAATAGGTGGTTACTGGGGAAGAGCAAAATATTATTGCTGAAAAGTTTCAGCCCTTCATCCTCTCGAGCGAATAAGAAGAAGTCGTATTTATTTCAGCCTCTTTTCTAGGCTATAAAGGACCAAGCCCTCTCAGTCTTTTCCACTTCCACTGGTACCCCAGGAGCCCTTCTCTACATCTATTTCAGTTTGAACTCATCCCTCTTAAGGGCAGGAAACTGGAGTTGCTCAGGTGTTCCAAGATGACTTTCAGCAATGCCTTGCAGCAAACACTATTAATATTTCTTCCATCTACAGAAATATGTTGTACAATAAATTCCAGCAATTAATTTATTATTTTCACACATTCATCACACTAGACTTTTATAATCATCTGAGTTTGTTTCGTTTTTCATAAAGACAAGCTGTTGTCACAGCAGACTTTTTTACCTCCAGTGGCACGACCCTACACTCTGATCTTAAATTTCTCCCTATTATTTTGCAAGACCTTCCTTCTGCACCATATTTTCAGCTGCCTGTGTGTTTCTAATGCCTCCTAACATCACACGGGGATTTATTTTTTTCATTGCAAATGAAAGCATTAAAAAAAAGTCTCTAAGTAATGCTAATGTAATATTGGGCAACAGCTAGTGGTCTTGCACAGAGTTTGGGGAAGTGCAGCCGACAGGCACCACCACCCTGATCAGTCTCTTTCATAATTCCTTCCTTAGCAGTTGCAACCAAGACAAATTTGACTTTGTCCACATTATCTCAGATCATTTTTTATGGCTTCCCTATATCAGTTACGGAAAGTATCCCTCATCACCTTCATGCTCTCTAACACTTGTGTTCCTACTACAGTTATAAAATGGTCATGTTTCTACTTTCTCTGCAACATTCAGTTTTAAGCCCTGCACCAGTATTTCTACTCCTGCTCTTCAGAGTTCAGATTCCCAACATTACTGCACAAACATGTCAGTCCAATTAAACCAATCTGGGTTGGCAGAAACTTTCCTTGAACTCATTACCAAGCTGACCACTGTTCTCACTGATATTCTCAACACTCATTCTTCCACCCGTTGTTGTCCTGTTTTCCTTTCCACATTGGTCTGCGTATTGAAATCAGGGTTAGGACTCTGCAATACTCATAACTCAAGTCCATTTTCTAATAAAAAATTTTTTAAATCAAGTTAGAACAGGGAAAAAAAGTATGCCACCACCTGACTATGGTGGAAGTAGACCGTTTATTACATTGTATAGAAAAAAAATCCCCCAACAGCTGACATAAGAACAGGAAACTTCTGGTGAGAGAAAATACCTGGAGTCGTTGTGTTGATGCTTTATTGATGCTCTTTTACTAAATGGAAAACAAGTGACTTCAGTTACTACAAATCAAACTTCCAAGTACAAAGTGGTTCAGTACAGTTATATAGAAATCAGGTGTGGTCCAAGCAAGATTTGAGGATTCTGTACTTCCCTCCTCAGCCTTTGAAATAGGAATGCTTTGGTAAACTTAATTATATCAGTTCAGGTGGACAGGTTTACATATTCAGATAATACCAATCCACAGTCCAACCTTTGCCTGTCTTGGCTTTAAGCGAGGACAATTTTATTCAGTGCTCAGATAAATGATTTTTATTGCAACTTGTAAATGACAGCATAATATCTATAACAAATATCATCATGGTTGATGATGTGAAAGGTAGCTTTAAAAGGGACTGGGGGCCTTGATCAAGAAAGAAGCATCTTACACTTTTCTATAAATCCACCACAGATTTTGCCTGGATTTGTTAAAAGCTTGGTTTCATGCGGGAATTTTGGCAGTGGTAAAAAAATAAAACAAAAAAAAATCAAGAAGAACCACTGAAAATAACTAATGTCATCATGGTAGTATAATAATGTTATAATGCTTGTAGAAGGATGAAAATAAAATTCTGAGACAAAACACTGTATTGAAATGAAGCTGAATACAATTTATACAAACTACTGATACTTTTCCCAGATTATTCAATTGAAAAAAAATACCAAAACACAAGAAAGTTAATCCACACAAGATTGTGATTTTGCTAACATTGCATAATAGAATTTGTATATTATGAAAATGTTCTAAATTCATGTAGTCAGTATTTTGGCACTGATTTTAAACTGAGCTTTATATTAAGCTAACATCTGTTTTCTGACCTCATAACACACATTTCATTTTATTAGAATCATTTGGCTTAACTGCATCCTCTAGAATTTTGAATTAATATCAACAATGAATTAATTCACTTTGCCAGCCCTCAGGCAACTGTTTCTTCCATTTCCTCAACTTTTTTCCATTGTACTATATCTTTTGAAGATGAAGGAAAAGGTCAAATAACATCTTAATTTGTCAGAATAAATACTTCTATCAAAGGGATCATATGAAATGGAATAGAGACAAACTGTAGCAACATGTTAACCAACATGTTAACTTAAAGGAAAGGTTCCAAAAATACTTCATAGATTTGAAAATGTCATGCAAACTAAGCAAAAATGTCATTTTCTTTACTAGTAAAAAACCTCACTAATAACAAACAGCAGCTCCACATAACCAAATCTCCATTTCCAGATGAAAATTTGGCCAAACCACTACATGGAAGAGCATCAACATTTTTCCTAAGTATTAGGAAGCATCCCAGTCCACCTAGCAAACTCCAAGAACTAGGTTTACGTTCCAACCTGAGTGTATCTATGACTCATATACAATTTTTTCAGCTTTAAATTCATTACTTTAGTCGATAATGGCAGTGTGCTAAAGTTTCAGTAGTCTAGTATTTGCCCTGAGCTTTACAGACATTCATGTCTAGCAGTGGCACAGGAAAAAGAGAAACTACCCGTAAAAATGACAAGGTTTGGGAGCGAGGTCCAGAAGTAGCCCAGATGACATCATCCTCATAACACGTGATGCGACAGAAGGGCAGAAAGACAGGCTTCACGCAGTTTCTTTGGAGAACACGGATCTGGGACCCATCCTTCTTCACACCCAACAGTATTTACCTAGCTTCTCTCTCTCCCTCCTTCTCCTTCTCACACGGAGTCAACCTTCTAAAGCAAGGTGCAGTTCAGAGGAATGCAGAAACAGTTTCTACGTCAGCAGAACAGTCCAAAATGCCTCCTTTATACACACGGGTGTTTTACTCGGGTCTTGGTTTCAATGTGCTCATCAACACACTTGAAACCAAAGGCTCAGCCACCAAAACAAAATACATTGAGTAGTGACCCTACAAGAGCTACTTTGCAGTACTCAGGGTTTGCATTTACCACATGATACGCAAAAAAGAAATCAGATTTAGCTGCTCCCTGTTTCATTAAGCCTCAGAAGACAACATGAGATGGAATAAGCAGCTTATTTATGTTTAGTGAGTTTGGGGGGAAATTAAGGTATCTCTTTAACATTGTCACCAGGCTGTACCCCAACCAGCTCTTCAACTGCAATTTGTTACTCTGTCTACCCCCTCCACATGGTGCATAGAAAGGTATATCTGCAGGCAGAAGCTGATACTTGAAACCTTCATCGCATTCAAGACAGGCAGCCTAATGCTCAACCTCCACATGCCCAGACGAATATATCAACAGGACATTTGTTAGGGAAAATCATTAATAGTTACTATGACTAATAAGAGAAGATGGTTATTTATGAATGTGGCCTTCAACTAGTTAAAGATGTTGTTGGCAATATAGAGTCTTTCGCAGATGTGATCTCTTTCTTTGAGATGTGCCGGTAACACAAAAACGCACTGCTATGCTGCAAACACAAGTCAAAGATCATGAAATCATCACATCAATGAAAACGTGATGGATGACAGCAAATTCATGGCCAGCAAGCCCAGATGAATGTTCTGAGGGTGGCCTCACAGAAAGTATACCACTTCTCCTTTAAATTTATCTCATGTTTTCAGTGTGTTTAAAAAAAGTAGAAAAGGGGGAACAAATCACCCACACATATTAGCTTTTCTTCTCTCAAATTCAGGTAACCACATCCCCATGGAATAAATCAATGATTATAAACTTTACTTGGTTTTATGCATTCTACTATCCACTCTCAAAACGTAGGAAGATAGCTGGGACCAAAGGAGTACAGAATGACTTCTCTGTCAATGGATCTTAACTCTGTACTAGCTTGGTCACTTTGTAACTCACGCTACTTTGCACCATGCTGCAACCCTGCTCCGTTGGTCAGAGGGCTTCTTCATCTGCTGTCACCTCCACGTTTAAATGCTAACACATACTCTCGACCAAATGTGCAACTTTAACATAGCATTCTTGCTATAATAGCACCATATTATGCCTCAGGCATCTGTCTAAAGCTCTGAATTTCACAAATAACTCATGAACGGAAAACGGATCTTTTCCAACTCTCATCAAACACCAGCATACAGTTCAGTTGCAAGAAAAAGAAAAAAAAATAAGAGTTCCTTCTCCAGCAGGATGTTTTGTGTTTCATTAGCTGTACAGCATTAGAGAAACACAGACCATTGTACTGGGGTATGTAATATGGATTTAAGAATGAACTCTAAAGATCAGATTAAGATTTGGGGTTAAATCTTTCATGCTGATGTGGGCTAACACTCAGAGTCCAGTTCCTCCTGCAAGTTTGCAAATGTTTGGATGAGTTTTCTTGAGTTGCAAGAGGAAGTTGCAAGAGGTCTTAAAAAAAATAAAATAAAATCAGACAGCGTCAAATTCAGTGCCAGGAAATTACACTAGCAGAAATTAAGTTTCATGCTATTTACTTTATGGGGATACTAGAAGAACATTAAGCACTAATCGCGTAAGTATTCCTGCAAGGAACCACCTTGTCTTGTTCTCATTGATGTAAGCAGCAGAACCTCACGTAATTTTGAGGGTGTAAGATTTTACTCCAGGTTCTGGCACTTCACAAAGGTCTATTTATAACTAGCTTAATTTACTTAATTTTAAACTCTGTGTTAATTATATTCCTTTGAGGGCACGACTCTAAAAGAGGCACTTTCCAGATCATTTCTTGCCCAGCTTAGTGAATTGTTTTAAGCAACTGTTGCAATTTGGGATACATGCAGATGGGCACCAGAGGATATTGCCTGACAAAATGTAACTAGAACTAAAAGAGCTATATCATGAGAAGTATTTGGTCATTTTTAGATTAAGCCCTTGAGGTCAGGGCTTTTTGAATAGATACAGATACACTCTGCATAAACCCTACCAAACACATCCCAAAGGACTGCAAATAGCCCCTGGTTCAGGTCTGAAAACCTAGCATGTAAAGAGAGAAGCAACTAAAGTCTTGCGACACTACATTCTCAAGCTGTGGTGACAGGAAGAGTCTAAAAGGAAATACGTCACCCAATAAACTTGGAGTAAGAATTCGCATCCAAATTTCTAAGCATGCTTTTCACATTTGTTGCACACATGAGCATGAGTAAGAAGTTTCTCTGAAATTAATTAAAAATATTTTACATTCTTTCCATTTTCACAGAGGAATGAGAATAAAAATCTGGAAACTCTCTTTTGAGGGAGGGTTATGAATCACTGCTGTGATGGTTCACTTGATTCTCCCTGCTTCAAACACTCTAGGGGAGAACTGGAGACCCTGGAATTAGAACACGGGTATCTCTTTGCAGATGAACTTTCTCAAGAGTAAGAATGAACACACAGTTCCCCAAATCACTGGGGCAGCAGCTATGCAAGAACATTAACTTAATTAAAGTTCTTTTATCTTTGAGAGAAGTTATTCTACACTAAACAGAAGTTCTGAGAGGAGGGATGACTTGAAGAAGCATGTTGTGCTTGCTCAATATGTTAATTTATTTCATTTTCAGAAATTGATTAATGCTTTGACTACTGCTACTATTTTGACTTTGCATTGACATTTCTTGTTTTCTCTCTCTAAAAACAACGTCCGTTGCTGTACTCACAACATATGTCTCTTGAACTGCACAGCATTTAGTATTTTCTGTGGTTTCTAGCCCTGTTTAATGGCCAAGAGTCTTGCAATCGATAGTAGATGAAGACCTAGCAGTTACAGCCATAGCCAGTTCCTCTGAACCAGGCTCTGGTCCTCCGGGTGACTGCAAACAACTTGTAGGGGCTCTACAGGCTTTGAAAGACTCTGGCCAGGGCTTTCTAAACAAAGTGCAGGACACAGACCTTAATGACTAGAACTGCATGCCTGATAATTTTGGCAGATTTAGACTCATGTAAACTGGAAGTCCATGACAAGAGTTATTTTCACATTCACACTGCAGACTGTGAGAATTTTATAGCACTCTTATTATGACCACACTGACTGCTCATTAAAGTTTATAACTTTAGTAGCTTTGAATATCAAATATATAGCTCATAGGCAGGCCAAGTGATTGCACTGTACATAACAAAAACGTCTTAGACTGTGCACAAGCGCCACTGTTTTTATGTGATTTTAGCACTCATAGCCCATGCAGACAACTTTCCAAGTAAGAAGTAAGAATAAAGCAATGTTCACAGTGGTTACCCAAGTTTGTTTCAGAACTGTAATGAGTCCACAATGAACTCTCATTTGAACTTCATAGAATTACGCATGGGCATACATGGGAAGTTCTCGGGACAGCACAAACCGCACGAGAAAAGGTGTAGGAGAGGAGGCTGAAATCCCTGAGAAGTCTAAAATTAGAGTTGATGTTGAGAAATAAATGAAGAGGGAAGACTGCAAAAGTAGAGAGATGAAAGCAGAAAAAACATTCAAATAAGAATGCAAAGGATAATAACTAATAGGGCAGAGACAATTACAGTCCCTAGGAGTGCATGTTTTCTCAATCAGTATAACAACATACAAAACTTGTAATAAACATAATATAGCCACATCACTGAAATGGTATTCTGTGCTAAAGGAGAAATTACTTTCCTGTGTCATATCATACCCAGCATCTCGTTATTTTTGCTTTTATTGCAGGAGCAAGGAAAAGGATTTTTCAAAGACTGCTGTTGTACACAGTCAAACGCATTACAGAAGAGAATACAGTTCTGATCTTTGATTCAAATGAGCTATTCAAATGCTGAACTTTGCATTTTCTGACACTTGTATCCAAGGCCCTCTACTTTGCTTAAATGCTCCATCAAGAGCAGAAACATCTCACCTGAAGCACTTCTCCCACTTGTTCACTTCACCAGTCAAATCTCCTTTCTGCTGGTGCCAAAACTGCTGAAGTTGGTTCTTCAAAAATTGCACTGCCTTCCCAAAACTAAATTTCTTAAGTTTCACTTTCTGTGGGGACAGAGCGTATGGGGCATGTCGACACCAAGGAGCACAGCACGGAAATCCTGAAATGAGACCTGTTGCCTCAGCACCACACCCCCGCAACACCGAGCCTTGGTTTCTTCTTCACAGGTCAGCACACACATCGATAAATCCACGCTTTGCTTCACTGAACCAGGTGTATTTACAAGAAGGGTGAATGCTGGCTTGAAAATCTTTTACAAGTGCCACTACACAGCACAGAAAAAAACTCCTGCATACAACAGAAATGAAACTTGGTCAGAGAAGGTCGCAGCAACATTGCAGAATGGCAGGCAAAGGGGTAGCAGACAATCCACGCTGTCTATCTTCAAGACAGCCTGTTTCAAATCAGGTTGAAATCACCATTTTAAATCAGACGTGGTAAACAGTGGTAGCTGGCTCGAAAGATAGATCACTCCTACACATAATGCATACTCTACATACAAGAATCTTGCTGGCCATCTACAGAAGTACAAATATGTCCTTTAAGGAGGCACAGGCTTCTTAAAACACCGTGAAAAACATGTCAGTACTGCCAGGGTGGTACTCCATTGGGACTTCAAGTCCTTTCAAGAGGGCAGGGGTGCATATTTCTGGGCACACATTCCCTGATAAGGTAGCACAAGTAGATTACGAATGATAATTCGATTATTAAAGGTGCAGAGACTTACTTTTCTGGAAGGGGAGAAAGAAAAGTTGCTGCACAGAGATCTAAATTAAGAGACAAAATAAGCAGCTTATACCACTGCCAGTCCAGAGAAAGGGACGACAGAATAATGTTGGGGAAATAAAGAAATGATGGGAGAAGAAGAAAGGAAACAGTGGTAGGAAAGGAGTACTGCTATAGCAGAATAGAGTCAAAGACATCTTCTTCCAGGAAATTAGGGAGAAAAAGCCCCCAAAAACCAGCACGTTATTACTAATGAAGGCATTTGAAGCAGTGTGGCTCTAAGACTTTTTCAGACAGACTAGCAAGTGTCATAGCAAAGGAACAGCTAACAAGCAAATTTAGTCGGAGATTTTCAGAAGTAGCAAGCTCTCCTGGTCAGGCCTAGTGACAGTACTGCTGTCCACCACCTGCCTAGTAGAAACAAAATCCAAAAAGAAATGGTCTTAGCATTCACCTCAACGTGGCCCAGGGCTTCTCCACTGATGCGAGGACAGCAGCCGCAGTCTCTCTCACAGCCAGTGCAAGTACAGCTGGAAATCAGTGACAGAGCAAGGAGCTCACAAGACAGATAACAGAAGACAAGTGCCACACCAGCAATACAGCAGGAGAGTTGCTTAAAAAGCCAGTTTGCCTACAGCCCTTATGGGCTGCAATGATTCCCTCTAGTCTTTGCATAGTTTAACAGATCTTTTGCAATGGTAGCCCTGTAGTTACAAAAATGTACTTTGAATCCCATTTGCATTCTCTGCTGTGTTCTAACGGCACATTCAAATGACTCTTGCAATGTATTTTGAACAAGTTGAACCCAGGGTATCCAACATAGGATTTCCTCTTTCTCCTGCCCATCCCCTTCCTGTGTGTTTACCAAAAACTTTCACTTCCTCAGCAGTGGTGACACCAGCTCTGGTGATCTCTTAACCCTGTTCTCCAGCTCTCGGCCACTTACACCTGAATCACAGCTACTCCAGGGAATTCAGAACTGGAAATCCCATCAGGATGGTAAGGTTGGGGTTACGCTGCAGAAAACAATTTTCTGTCCACTAGATCTAATGAATGTAAGTCTCATGATGCTGGTAAGGGATACCTGAGAAGGCAATTTCAATGAATAAAATACATCTTTTCCTACTCAGTTGACACTACCGGGAAATATTTTCTTTGAACACAGATCACTTTGAACACAGACTCACTTAAATGCATTACCATTTAATATTAATTTTGTTTTAAACCCCTAGTACAATCATACATGGATTGAACATGCTTAGCAGCCAAATATACTTCTGCTCTAACTCCTGTAATACCATATTGTTTCAGTTTATACACAACAAAAAGCTTGAATAAGATTTCATCAAAAAAATTGACTGAATGAGTTTGCATACAAGTGTCTGTACAAACTAATCAAGGAAACATGAAAAGCAAAACAATATCTTATAGATGCCACATCAGAAAGCCCATTTAACAGACTGTCTTTTTGTCAAAGAACTTCCTCAAATGGCTTTCTGTTAAACCAACAAAGGAGTAGTTAAGAACATGTCGGAGAGGGAGCCTGTTCCCTCCAAACTTTTATCGTGTCCAGACTTCCAGTAGCACTCAAAAATAGAGAAAACTGCAGAAAAAGGCATTCTAGAAGAGTAGCTGCACCCCATACTTCAATCCCTGTGGTGAGCTATCACATTTTCCACATTAAGATCGCACAATTTCCCATCACAAGCACTTTCAAGAAACGGCTCAGTCACAAGAACGTGTACAGTAGAAAGCAGGCCTTTGCAAATTAAAAATAACGAGTTATACACAGTATCAACCATAACTTGGACAGGAAGAAGTAGCCTCATGCTACATGCAGCGCAGGCCATAGAGGAAGAAGGACACATTGTTCCGACTGTTTATCATTTGAGTCCTTTGAAGTGAAGAAGCTGGGTAGTATGCTGCGCAAACACAGGAACCAATTGTAGATACTTAAGATGCCAGCAGTTTGAAAAAGATAGACAATGCCGACCTAAGGGATAGCAAACACTAGCCTGCATGCTGTTAGTCCACCCTTTCTCCCCCAAAGAAATGAGATCCACCCATTTCCCCTTCATCCTTCCCCATTCTCCCCCTTCTCTCCCCAGCAAAGCGTTACTGTCAAAATATCATCTCTCTTCTGACGTTTGGCTGACAAAAATAACTGATCTGTTTACCTCTGTGAGTAGTTCCTTAAGTCACACAGGAAATACAAGCATCTCATGAATATTTGGAGGAAATTCTTCCAACAGAAGACAAATTCTGCCTTTGCATTTAGTTCGATGAATCCACATTTTCAGGGAAGATGCTGAACACAATCCTGAATGATTCAGCCTCGGAAATTACAACATTTAATGGCAATGTCAACAGGAAGTGTATTTGAATCAGGCAAAAATAAATATAAAAGCACAGACCTTTCCATCCTTCCCTGAAGGACAATTAAGTTTAAACTAGGAACAGCCACACTAAGGACATTTACATTGCATTTGCCTTTTATTAGCAGAAGTTGATTCTTTTGAGAAGGTACCATTACTGTCTACAGCATGGCAGTCTCCTTCTCCTTGTATGCTTCACTAAAGACTGTTTTCATACAACAGCAATTTTACTTTTTTTACCCATGTAGTTCCTTGTGGAGTGGCTCGGCAAGTCTGGAAGCCTTTTTCTCTATACCATCGCCAGCACTCTCACATTCTCGTGAAAGAGGGGACACAAATAAATGGGAGCAATAGGGAGCAGGATCAGGAGAAATATTCTAATTCTCAGCTGGGCAACTGATTCTTCTACAGAATGAAGCTGTTCTTAGAGATGGACATCCTATAGGGGTAATACAACAATAAATACTGCTTAACAGAGTCACGTGGTTTGGTGTGATTATTTACACATTTGGCTTCCTAGTTTCAGAAGGAAGTATCACCTACTGCACACAAAGCTCACATAAGCCTCAGGATCCCCAGTGGTCGGATTCTGCTCCCATCCCTTGCATTAGCACATGACAGCTCGCATCCTTCAAGGGATCGCTGGTGCTGCAGAAACACACCTCTGTGTACAGCCATGCTACAAGAGGAGAGTGCTAGGCATCCTGGTCTGCACCTCAGGCCCACTCCATGCCTTTTATTCTTTTATTGTCTGCTTTTTTTTCTGTTTTCAGTCAGTTTTGCCAAGGGCTCCCTGAACCCCAAGAGTAAAATTGGCTCTACAATTCCCTGGATGCAGAAAATAAAGTCACTCAGTCACTCAGAATATGCACAAATGGGAAGGAAGAAACACCTTACCCCCTCCCCAGATGACCCAGCCCTTTGAGGGAAAAAAACCACACAGAACAACACAAATAAACACAAACAACTTTGTTCGTGGTCGACAAGTTTCCTTCCATAAACTTCAAAGATGCTCGTTAAGACTCGAAAAAACTTGCAAAGTACAGATAGGAAAACCTCTTTTTGTGACAGAAATGGAATAACATCTGAGATTAAATACTGCAGCTCTTAAACTTTCCTGAATAGCTACAGAGAGGTCGAATGCTGCTCTCAGATGTGCAGCACAAGAAGGGCCAGATGTAGCGTCTCTAGTCTTGCAAGCCACCCCACTGAAAATCAGCTACTAAGTTGAGCCAGGAGGATCTTGGACCTTTTTCACCACCTGTTTAGGAATTGTTTCCCATACACTTGCTGTTCTGTGATGCCATTTGTCTAAAGAGAACCAACAAGGCCACAGGAAGATAGCTCACTTCAAATACATATATAAAACAGAGGGAAGAAGTGTTACGAAAGAATCAGGCATTTGTAAATACTTACATACATGCAAGAAAAAATTCCACATTTACGAAAACTCTCTTGAAAATGCAACATTAAAAACCAGATGACTAAACGTCTTAAAGGCAATGGGGTTTAACTTTGTGTGTGTAAGTTTCAAAATTCACTGCGATGTCAGAAAAGGTCGTTGCGCAACTCCACTGGTCCAGGAACTTATAAGGACAGACCTAAGTCTTACCTTGTCTTCAGTATATTTGTATAGGAAAAAAACCCCTTATTTACTCAAATGAACTGCAGGAAAAAAACCCAACAGAACAGCTTTAAGTCAAACAGCTACTGTACAAAGATGATCATTCTACACCATTACGGATAAAAAAAAAAAAAGTAATTTATATATCTCAACAGCCCAAAATTAAAATTGATCCTCATGTTATTATATCACGAATTCTTTTCTAACTAGTGGTCCGTAGCTCACAACACTAGAATGGAGAAATAAAAAAGCTATACATGTCAGAAGAAATCTATAGAATGAGACATTTGTTGCTCTCAGAGTTTTCTAATTGTAATCCTTGCCCAAGATTTCACAACATCCTATGAACAGTATCTAACTGATTTCTAGCCTGTTGCTACTTTTTTACCGAAAACTATTTGATTTTTCTCATCCATACTTCTAGTGCTGTTGATGGTGCCTGTTATAAAGATACAAAGTGCCAACACACAAAAGGTATCTACTCTGCATTCAGTACTGGGTTGGAAACAATTCACACAAACACGTTTTGACGATTCCTTTGGTTTTTTTTTTTTTTTTTTTTTACAATAACTCATTAGTGATACTATGATGAGTGTGGACTTATCTACCTGACACTCGTACTTTACAGATACTTGCAATTAACATCAAGGTTTCTGAATTACAAAAGTCATCCAGGTACTTTATGGAATAAAGCTAAAAAATGTAATTTCCAGTTTATATTAATGATGTGCTAAAATACATTAAGATAGGTCAGACTGTTTCTTTTTCTCTTCTAAAGGAGGGGATGAAAGGCAAGAGATAGGATATTGATTTGGGGTTTCAGATGCAACAGCAGAATAAGAACTCAACCCTTGTGCTCTCTGTGTATATACCCAGTAATATGATCTGGCTAAACAAGTTTTAAGTGTTAATCTCTCTGGACTTTTGTGCCAACAGTGAGGAGTGTAGCAGCAAGATGAGTTCTTGCAAACTTGGTCACTGCAAACACGTAAAAGACGCAATTTCAACAGAAACTCCTAACTGCTTTACTGAAGGTACAGCATCAGCTAGGGAGATCTAGCCTGACTTGCAGGTACTAAATTAAACTTGGAAGGAGAAAACCCCTCAAGACCATTCATTAGGCATACAGACCCGTTACAACAGTAGCAAGAAACACCATGCACCAATCCACTTTCACAACACCACTTTCTTGTCTTTCTTTTAAGACAAAGCATATCTGAACATAGAGTTAAAAGGAAGCAACTTTAACTTGGAAGACGTTCCAGGAATTACTCTCCTAGAAAAAAAGCAGCCTAGGAAGGAATACCCAGAGGCCACACCATCCCTCTTGGGTCACGGCTATCACCTTGGCTTGAAACACAGACTGCAGACTTTGATCAGCTAATTTTTATGCACTTTCCGGCACAAAACAGCTAAAAGGCACCCGAGCCCTCAAGATCACAGCAGAAGCCTGGCAAAGCGGCAAGAGGTAATTCATGCTTTTGAGAACGATTATTATTTTTTTGTATTATTTTTTTTTCAAATGCCGTACTTCCTTTAAGACCCCATCCAGTCCTATCGGGAAGGTCAGGCGGCAGCAGCACCTCCTCCGGGAGGCAGAAGCGAGGGCAAGCCGCCCGGGAAAGCACCTCGTCCCCGCTGCGCCGAGGGCTCGATGGCAGCCCGGCCGGGCACCCCCGCCTCCCCCGGCCGGGCACCCCCGCCTCCCCCGGCCGCTGCCCCCCCCGCGGGAGAACCCGGGCGAGCTGGGGCTGCCTCCCCCCTTCCCCGCCGCTCCCGGTGAAGGCACTTACTTCCCCGTGTGCGAAAGTTGAGCGGCAGCGGGTGAGCTCCACGGTTCCCACCGGGGCGGCGAGAGGGGTGTCCGGGAGCGGCGGGGCCGGTGCCGGTGTCCGTGCGGGGCGCGGCGCTGCTGCCCCGCCGGCCGGGAGAGACGGGGGGACGGACAGACGGACGGACGGTGGAGGAACCTCGGCGGGTTGGCTCGCAGCGTCTCGGCTCGACTTCCTGGTGCCGGGTTGGATTTGCATGCGGGGCTGCGAGGGGAGAGCAGGGCGAGAGCGGGGAAAGGGCCGTCGGCGGGGAGCGGGGCGGCCCCTGCCAGCGGCCGCCGGTGGGGAGGAGCGGCTCCTCCGGCTGAACCACACGGAGGCTGTGACGGGGACGAGGTGGGGCAGGAGCTGTGGGAAAAAAAAGGGGTTAGTAGGGGTTATGCCTCCTCTGCTGGGCCGCCTCGGGCGGAGCCGGTGCGGTCGGGAGGGTGAGTGACCCTGTGCCCCAGAGCAAACTTCATCAGGCGAACTGGCCTCCCTCAAAAGTTGCAGCTAAAACTGGCTGCGTCCGAGAGGCAGAACAGAAGAGGCTGTCTCGTTCCACCGACAGCCTCTAAACATTTATGAACTCCTGCAAAACTCAGCTAGAGCAGCTTCTAAGGTCCATTGGAGGCTGAGTTGGAAGAAAATCAAGAACAAGTAAGGTTATGTTTTATTTTATTTTATTTTTTAAAAAAAGAATTATTCACTAGCCTGGCAAAAAGTGAAGTAAAATCTCACGGGTCAGCAAAACAGGAAATATGGGTGTGTGGACATAACACCCAGAGGATGCAGCTGAAAAGCTCTGCAAGAACAGGAGTTGGGGTGTCGCGTGTGTGTGCTGCCGGACCACCTGCACGAGTTCGGGTCACAGAGATTTCAAAGGGAAAGTTTCAGAAGCAAAGCATTTAAGCTTTCCATATAAAGTGTTGAAGACAGCGGAAGAAGTTTTGGGGAACGGTCAGAGTGATGCTAGGTACAAGATGCTCAAAGGTATCTCTGTACCCTTTCTTGATATCCACCAATTAGGCCTAACTGTGAGTTGGAGCAGATTGGGGAGCTGACAAGAACTTCCAGCAGGGCATCCAAAAAGCTGGAAATGGTTCAGCACAGCTGACACCCTGTGGGTTTAAGAGAAGAACCTGAATCACGCCCGTAGGACTTAGTCTTTGGCACTGATGTAACGGCCTGTCACTCGTCGTGATGTGCCACTGGCACAATTGCTTCACTCTAGTATGTGCTGCAGTCCTGTCCCAAGGCTGTGACTCCAGCACATGGGCCACTACCTTGGTCCCGTAGAAGACTTGGACCATGTAAGCAGACGGACTGTAACCTGTCACGTTACTAAATCACCCCCAGATGTCCCTGGGCATCTGCAGAGCTCTGAAAAGCAACGCGCAATAATTGCTTGTCTTCGGTCCCCCGTGTTGCCTGATCTAGTTGAGAGGCGTCCCTGCTCATGACAGGGAGGTTGGATTAAATGATCTCTAAGGTCCCTTCCAGCCTAGGCCATTCTATGATTCTATGATTCTTTAAATGATATAATCAGTGATTAAAATAATGTCATGTAGCTACTCAGTATAAGACCAACCCCTAAAAATATTGTCGGGTTGAAACAGTAAAGACTTCCTTCAAGTTCTATAAATAAAAAGTTGGTAAATGTTTTCTCCCTCCCCCCACCTTATTTAAAGGTGTTAAAAAAAGAAAAAAAAAAGCCATCCAAACCACAAAACAACCTTTTTCTCTATAAAAAGTTTATACATAAAAGGAGAAATCTGATTTAATTTGCACTGTCCTGAGTCTGGGGATTTTTTTTTTGTTGCAAATTTGGATTCCTAAAGTTTTTTTTTAAAATGAGCTATTGCTGTTTAGGAAGTACTATCACAGAGACCCAAGATAAAGTACTTTTATGCCTTGTTTCCGTTTTCCTCTATAGGGTAAGTATCTTGATCCTGTATCTTTCTTCTTGGAGAGAAGAAATGGTGCACAGATATCACATCTGTCTTGCCACCCCCCCCTCCCCCCTTCCTCCCTATTTCTTCTTTTTATCATCAAGTACTGTGCTGGGTTTAAAATTCACCTTATCCTATCAAAACATTAGTGAAAATAACCCAAAATTTAGTTTTATAAATGCATAATAGAGCCTAGCAGTCTAGTAAAGTACAATCTTACATATGAGTAATTTGGAAAAATAAAAAAAGGTGCTGAATTGCCCTTAATTCAGGATAATTAGTCAATTACCCTGCTGTGCAATAGTAAATTGAGGAGACATAGCACAAACTCATCAGTTCTGCCCTGAAAGAACTAACATGAAGGCAGCTTGGAGTACAGTAAATACACTGTGCTTTATAAGAAGAAAAAACAAAGACAGGTTGTTAGTATTTTTTGAAATACGTCACAGCTTTATGTGCCCCTATTCCCACTGACAGAAGCCTTAGAAAGTGTAAGCAGAAAAGATACCCTCTCTCTCTCCTATTATATATTCACCAAAACGGAAAAAAAAAGACTAGTTCCAGCCTCCCTAGGTCTATGGATCTTCTGTTAGTCACATGGTTTAAAAGTCTTTGCATATAGATCAAGAAAGTTGGGGGGTGGGTGTGCAAAAGAGAGCAAGAAAGAAACTTCAAGCCCGTCAAAGAAGTGGAAGTCCTTGAACAAAGGGCTGTGAGTCACGCTAGCCAGCTCGTGCACGCTCAGCAATTGATTTTCCGCTTCAGGCCGACATGACTCCCAGGCTGGGTCTCTACTGCTGCATTCAGCCTGGCTGCAAGACAGAGCTCCAGTCCTGAGGCCAACTTGGTGTTCTAGGAGGAGTCCATGTCCGTGTTCTTGGCGTCTAGAAAAGAGAGACTACACCAACCTGGTGGCTGAATAGTGCCTGGCCCAGGTTGCCTTCCAGATCATCTCTGGACATTTTTTCAGCGTGGTAAGTGGCCTGGGCCATGGACCAATCCAGAAGTTTGTCAGTAGATTCAGAGGAATATCCAGCAATATTTGCTCGGGCACCGTTAATTACTGACCCATACGTAGCCTTGTAGACTCCAGCCCATCTGCGGAGCCGTGTAGGTAACTGCTGGGCATGGTCTGGATTGCGTCCTGGAACACGAAGTGGCACAAACAATAGAGGACAGTGGCTCTGGACACTAAATCAAACTTAGTCATGGACAATGAAAAGGGACAGCAAACTTCACTCTGTGTTCTTATATATTCCTTAATCTCATCGTTGCTGTGCACTTTCTACAGTATGCTTGAAGCCAAAAGCAGAGCATTAATAGAAGAATGCTAGTTAGTCATGAAAGTGTAAGTGGCACAGCCAGAGCAGTAATTTGAGAGAGATCCCAAAGAACACCTGGGTTCATGCAACTAAAAAAAAAAGCAGAGGAAATATAAATTTGTTCAAAGATTCACAAGAATTTAAGTTCTCGATAGAAGAACAGGGAAAGAGAGAACAAAGACAAAAGTAAAACTAAAACATTGAGACATCTGACTGTTTTGAATGAGCCAGAGCTCTGGAAATGCGTTCTCAATTTGTTCACACAGTAAAAGATCTTTTCTCTAGAAATTCCAGCATCTACATGGTCACTCCTTGCATTGGTTTTCTGTATTTCATTTCTTCCTCAAGCGATTATAATTAAGTAGTTAAAAGTCCAAATTGTTAACCTGCTTTGTAATAATGTAGCAATTTTTAAACAAGTAGGTGAAGAGTGGATTATAAAAAATGAGATCCAAGTCACACAGCCATTTTTCATACAGTGTTGTTTGAGAAAAAAGAACCACAAAAACCAACACACCAAAACTCCAGAAAATAAAAGCAGTGTGTTTTGGCATTCATTTTGCATAATTTCATTTCTTATTGTAACCTGTGATTTTAGAGGAAGCCATATTAACCTATGTAAGAAAAACATTTAGAAATATTATTCTAAGAAATGTGCAGTTCATGTGATAAAGATGGTTCAGTTTTCTTTGTTTTTTTCAAAGAAAATAATGTAGGAGATATTCTTTTAAATTTCAAGTACGAAGCAACAAGTTAATCTACTCATATGTGTGGATATTCATGAGTTCCTGTTATTGTTTCCAGTTTGGAGCCCACAAAAATAATTGCAACTGTAAATATAAATTAAAAAAATCTTAGTTTTTAATGGTAGTTCTATCATGAGTATCTGAAATGTGTCACACATTAATTTACAATCTCAACTAATTTTATGGCTATAATTTTGGGAATTATTGACAAACACTTCGGAGAATAATTCATAGATCACTATACTGACTCAGCCTGCATTTGGCCTGTTGTTCAGACTAACGCTACACATATTCAGTAGGGTAAATCAGGGAAAGCTGGCATCTTTCCTGTAGACAGTGGTCTGCCTAATGCACAGCTGCTTACATTTTATTACACTCATATTTTCTGGCCATAAATCCTAAAATTCACCCTTTTTTTAAATTTCATCTAATTCCCATGAACAACCTATAATAATACAGCACATATAAAAAGTGCTTGCTGTGAGGTACTCTAATTGTGAAAATTAATAAAAGTTGCTTCTTCTGTGTCTTTGCTGATTTTAGCTATTTTTATTCACCTGCCATTACCCTTTTTTATACATGGGAATCTTTCCCATTTTGTTTCCACTTGTTTTATGGCTATTAGCAGAAAAATTGCTGGTTAGCTAAAAAAAGTGCGTCTAACCCTGGAAGCCAGTTTGAGAATCAGTTGCAATGAGCTGGGTTGTGTTGGCGAATGTCCTGATGGAAACTGAGAATTACCTACATGTGCTCTACAGAATATCCTGATTGCCTTTCTGTAGAAATGACAGCTCACATAAAGGGTCGTCACGGTTCTCATGAATATCATCTTACTCACAGAGACAAGGAAAAGCAGCTGTACTAATGGGTTCTTCACAGCTCACTCAGGCAGTCAGTGATAAGGGTGAGCTGACAACAAGTGGTTCCAGGAGCCCTCTGCCTTCAGAAATTTTTGGCCGATTGCAGATATTCTTATTGAAGAGGCTGTCACTATTAAACAATTTACTTAATTTATGATTAATTAAGTACATAGTTCTGCAATCACTAATCTTTAATTACCTGAAAGAACAGATTGGAGCTAATTCAGGAGCAGGTGTATGGTCATTTTGAATTAGCCAGATTACACAGTGATGGTATTTTTGTTTGTTTATTTGCTGCCTTGTACTCCAGGCATCTCTCCTAGTATCGCCAGCCTGGATGAGCATCCAGCCTGTACCTTGACTGTCCTGCACCATGAGAATTGTCAGTTCAGCAGCAACGTGGTGTTTCTGGAGGCAGCTGCCAGAGTGCATTGCTGTCGAAGTGTAACTTTTCCAACAACAGCCAGTTGCTACAGAAAATTTCTTCATGGAGAGGCACTGGACCATCATTAGCATTGCCGCTCGGCAGGAGTTCAAGCTTCTCTCGAACAGCTGCAGTAGCAGTGGGAAGGCAGTCCCATCCCTGGTCACAGCCAGACAGCAGGATGAGGCATCCCTGAACCAAGTGCAGCTTTCGCTTTCCTCCAGGAGAGCACAGAGCATCAAGCAACACGTGGTCACTGAGTTAATGAAGTCAGAGCACTGATGAAAACATTTAGTACCAATTAAAGTTATCAGCCTCCTCCCCTTGTTGCATAGGGTTTGCGAGAAGCAGCTCTTTTCCAGGACAGAAGATAGTTATCACTGAAGTACCACTGTTCATCAAGAAGGTTGCTTTGGTTGTATGAAACCTGGAAACACTTCTGCTGGTGCATTACCCACCAGCCTGAGCTTGGGAAGGTGACAGCTACCTGTGTGAGTTAGGAGGTGACGCCTACCACCCATAAAGTTCTCACCCTGCACTCTCTGTGGACACAGAGAACGTGTTGAAAGGCTGTGCTACCTGTAATGGCAAAATGGTAGGGAGATCTCGTTTCTTCCCTATCTCATGACCTAGTACAGTAGGAATGCTGAGAGGAGCCATCATGGATCATTACAGATACTTCACTGCTGTCAGCTCAGGCTGGCTGGTCTGGCAAAGCATATGGCACTCACATCTTCCATATCTCTTGCCTGTCTGGTGCTGTGAGGCCATGCCAAGTTCAAACCTGGTGCTGAACCCATTTGGAGCAATGGAGCTGATGAATCAGCCTCGTACTGGGTGAGCTTGCCTACTTCTTGCATTTAGCAGCAACTTAGAACTTGGTTGGTTGTTGCTAGAACCTCTTGCATTATCACTTCAGCGTAGGCCTTTAGAACGGCTGTGCAATGCATCTAAGAGGATGCTGGAGGTCTTCTGAACCACCCTTCTGCACCAGGCTCCTGTTTGCATGCTGTGTCCTTCACAAAAGCTCACAGAGCCACAAGAGCAGATAGTAACAGGGTAGGAGTGTAACAAGTGGAACTACAGCCAGTCCCCCCACCAGCTGCAGCTCGCTCGTTTCCTGTGAAAACTGGGAAGGACAACCTAATTGTTTTCTGCTGAGTGGTTGACAGCTGTTTGCTGTAGCTTGAAATCACGTGTATGTCAGACATGAGAAGTAAATCAACTTTTCTCTGACTTTCCTGTTCCCAGTTGCTGTTTCGCTCTGAAGCCCTTTGTATCCCATTCTTGGAGCCGGGCCCTACTGGCTTTGAAATCCCAGCTGTGCCATCCCACCCATTGTAGCTCTACAACTCTTTGCCCCAGGCTTTGAAATGATTAAAATTTCAACACTTAACATCTCTGATGCCATCCTGCTCTGCTGTGAAAGCCCCCAAATAATGCTCCCAGCTGGAAACAAATGAAAAGTAGGAAGTAATTGAAAAACAAAGGCAAAAAGAATAAAAAATGTTGAACAATACTGGACACAGCAACTATCTCCAGACATACTTGAAGTGTGGAAGATAGGCACTGCCTGAGTTCTTGTTTGGGATCAGCAAGAATCTCATATGGTGTCCTGTAGGTAATGCCTGCTCTGTGAGAAGTTGTTCCTTAGTAACCACTGAGTCCTTGGGTAAGTTATCTGGTGTGGAGGTGTTCAGGACAGGATATGGAGGCATCAGGAAAGCTAAGTCTGAGGTAGAAGGAAAGACTGAGGGAGCTGGGGCTCTTTAGTTTGGAGAAGAGGAGACTAAGGGGTGACCTAATTAGTGTTTATAAATATATAAAGGGGGAGGAGTCACGAGGATGGAGCTAGGCTCTTCTCAGTGGCAAACAATGATAGGACAAGGGGTAATGGAATCAAGCTGGAACACAAGAGGTTCCTCTTAAACTCGAGAAGAAACTTCTTTTCACTGAGTGTGACAGAGCACTAGAACAGGCTGCCCAGGGAGGTTGTGGAGTCTCCTTCTCTGGAGACATTCAAAACCCGCCTGGACACCTTCCCGTGTAACATCATCTGGGTGTTCCTGCTCTGGCAGGGGGATTGGACTAGATGATCTTTTGAGGTCCCTTCCAATCCCTAGCATACTGTGATACTGTGATTGCGAGGCATTAGGAAATACTGATGTTCATTATGGTCACTACCAATCTACTCTGAGTCTATGCTAGCACTTGTGATCTCTTCCCCTGTACTTTAGTGAGGTCTCACCTCCAGTACTGTGTCCACTTTTGGGCCCCTCACTACAAGAGGTATTGAGGTGCTTGAGAGGGTACAGAGGTGGGCTATCAAGCTAATAAAGGATTTGGAGCATGTGTCATACGAGGAACAGCTGAGGGATCTGGGGCTGTTTAGCTTGGAGGAGACTGAGGGGAGACCTTATCACTCTCTACAGCTACCTGAAAGATTGTAGTGAGGCAGGGCTTGGGCTGTTTTCCCTAGTGGCAACTGATAGGACAAGGAGAAATGGCCTTAAGTTGTGCCAGGAGAGGTTCAGGTTGGATATTAGGAAGAATTTCTTTACTGAAAGGGTTGTCAGGCATTAGAACAGCCTGCCCAGGGAGGTGGTTGAGTCACCATCCCTGGAGGAGTTTAAGAGACAGATACATATTGCACTTAGGGACATGAGTTAGTGGTGTTGATATGGCAAGGACAAAGGTTGGACATTATGAACCTGAGGATCACTTCCAACCCAAACTGTTCTGTGTTCTAACAGCAGCTGCATTTTTCACCTGGCTCCACTCTTTGGACATCCCGTGATATGTTATTTATTAGAGGACAGAGTCTGTTCTTTTTTTGTCATCAGACACCTCTTCCCTGCGTCCACACATTCCCTGCAACAGAACTGCTGAGCTTATTGTGCACACCCTGTGCTTGGTCTTCTGGTTTCTGCCATGATCAGCAGAATTGGTTAAGTAAGTGAATAAAAGTAATCTGTGTTCTTTTCTTAGCTAGACAGGTCATTAACCTTTTCAAAGTTTATTTGAAGGTCTACACCAGCAGCTTCTGCCCTGCCCAGATCAGCTTGACTGTTGGTAGCTTTCATGTGCCTTTTCTTCGGATAGGTTGCTCCAGACCATGAAGGGCTGCGACTGGAGCCAGTGAGGGATTGAAAACCTAAGTTGCTGCTAGACTTGGGGCAAAGGAGACCTCCTAGTATGAGTGGAAGCATATACATTTCTGAAGGATGGATGGCATGATCTACTGTCTTTGAGACAGAAGATGAATGGACTTGCAACAAGGTGGAGGGCAGTGAAGGCAGGTTGCTCTAGTTTACAGACAGGCCTAATTCATGACAATGTGCTAAGTGGCTTTTTTTCCAAGGAAAGGGACTACAGGGGATAAGGGAGCAATACTGCTATATAATGGGATCACAGACCTGAAATGCTTGCAGAAGTATGACATGCAATTCAACCTCACTCATAGTGTGGGGGCACTGGGGTCAGTGGGACACTCTGAGTATTAGTGGAGGGGTGCCATATGGCACAAGCCTGGCACAAACCAAGGCAGAAGCCTCTGGCACAGCCTATAGGGGCATGCAAGACTTAAGGAACAGAATTCCTCACATACTAGTTAGCTTGCTAGTAAAGCACTTGGAACTCAAATAAATGCCAGGATAACCCAAGGAAAAAAAAATAGCATTCTTAAAGCACTTGGGAATAGATGAGGCTTCTGGCTACCAAGACTAATTTCTGCTTGGCTGCCTTTTCCATGTGGGCAGGTATTTGTGCTCAAATTTCTCCTCTACCTTAAAGTGGGTGACATCAAGTATAAGAAAGAGTTATCCTAGATTCCTTGCTGTGTAGTCCTCTTCTCTGAAAGCATGTCCCTGCTCAGGATATGGTCCATCATTTTAGTGATAGTACCCATCTCATCTATCCTTTCCTTTCCACCATTGCCCCTGCCCACCTTGCAGAGCTTTTCAGAGACACGTCTTTTGTTCTTAACTTTCTCAAATCCCTTTGATGTCCCCACTTGAAACATTTGTGGGCAACGGTGAGCTCTATCTTGATATGTATTGTCTACAAATGTCTGAACTGCAGTGCAACATAAGGGGTGGTTTCTGAGGAACACCAGAGATATTTGTGGCATGACTTTAGTTAGCTTGGCTGTGAGTCAGTGACAGTCCTGTGTTGACAGACTGGTTGTGCAAACACAAAGGAAAATGTTAAGGAAAAGAGCTGATGAAGAGATCTGATGCAAAGTAGAAATCTGGGACAAGATCTATGTCAAAGCACCCTGACTGGTGAGTGTCCATTAGAGATGGCAAACATGTAAGACTGCACACTTGCAGATAATGTTCAAGGATCATTATGTTTGAATAGAATCAGCAGGACAGAAGAAAGAAGGCATTGGGGCAGACTCTTGGGGTGGTATCAGCTGTAAGAAAGCCACTGAATTTATACTACAACAAAGCCAACTTAAAATTCATTGGTACAAATTTAATTAATCAAAACTTTCTACTAGATGTATCAGGGCAACACATTGTATTAGAGTCACCGCAATTTTGGTCCAGTAGTATTTAAAATAAGGTTTACTATTGTATTGGCCCACAGCCTTAGAGGCAAGGGTGGCACTTTAAATACAACACAAATATTAAAGCAATTTAAGACTGAGCTCTGGGGAGATTAGGCTAATCTTGTAGATGGCATGCATGTTGAGATGGCCGATTAAGTTAATTTTTATCCACAAGGAGTAAAATAGCAAACACATGGATATTTTTTTTTCTTTGGTTCATACTGTAAGATAAAATTTTATTAAACAGCTTGCATGAACAATTCCAAGAGTTACACTACTAACACAAGACTACTAGCACAACCTGCAACTAGGTTCTAAGCACATGTACATACTGCTGTAACTTAACTCTTCATGATAAAGAGGGCTTAATTTTAAGTGAGTTGATACACAGAAGTAAATCAAGTTTGCTCACAGGAAAGAAACACAGACATGCACTGTGTAGTCTCCCAACAGATAGAAATTCATACATTACATTAGACATGCAAATTGCCTAATGATAAGTGTGGCTAATTTGCTATTTATGTGTATATATCAGCATTTATTCAGGTGCAGCTGTCACTGTGCATGTGAAATGTTTAAGCTCAGAAGAACTGATTTAACATATACTAAAATGTGTGATATGCACTAGATTCTAATCTGATTCTAATATACTACCAAAATTAATTTAGAGACACTTTTTCCAACCTTACCATTTGTGCTAAATACAGCTGGTGAAAGTAGACAGGAAAAAACCCCACACTATTTTTGGCTTGAGAAATCAAAAGGATGACATATCTTTGCCAAGTCTTTCACCTCCCAGGAAGGCCACTAAATAGGGAGCTACAAGAAGAGTGCGGGGTATCAGAATCATCCTGAAGAAGAGTAGCAGCTAAGGTACTCCCAGCACCTTGGATATCATCACTAAAACTGCTGAACTGGATTCCATCTCTTTCAAGCTCTTAAATGTGCTCAAATGGGACACAACTGACTATATCTGACTCTGCATGTTCTCCTACTTCTCTGACTTATGATTTCCTCTTCAACTTGGCATTTAGAGTATATAGAACTGTGAAGATTTTAGTTCTCTCTGTAAATTTTCTAGTGGTTTTTATTGATAACACGATTTTGATGTAGATCACCATTCTGTATAAATGTTGACACTTCAGAAGATCGAGTGGATTGAAATTAAATGTATTTTAAAAAAAGAAAAAAAATCCACAGCAGAGATAGGTATATGCTTTATAATTTGTGGGTGTAGCTGAAAATGTAAAATATCTATTACAATCCCTAAAACCACATATTGGATTAGAGCTGTAGATAATTTTTTTTTCTGAAAAGGCAAGTGTGCACACATTTTAAAATGTGGTAGCTGCTGTCGTGTTGCTTGGTGACATTACTTGAAATGCTGCTCTGCTTGGCCATCACCTTGGCACAAATACAGAGCATTGTCAGGGACTGACACTACCCAGCCTTCAAAGTAGCTGCCTGTGCTGATGTGTCAAATCAATGTATGCCAACAACAGTGATGGGGTCACTGAGTAACAGCCAGTTGATCTGTCAAGCTCATGATCAGAGGAACGGTTCACAGCAGTCCCAAAGCAGTAGAAGAAATTTCTATTAGTGACAGCTACAGCCCCGATGACCATTTCAAGCAAAAACTGCCAAGTGACTCTTATGTCACTAAGCTACAGAGAGCAGCTTCCAGAAGATGAAGATGCTTCAAAACAGGCAGGAGTATGGCTGCACAGCCATGCCTGCTGTAATAAAGAAAATCAGAGTTAGAGCTTGGGCTTTATTATCTGTTGCACCTGTATCTGTGTCTCAGAATTATCCTTCCTAGATATCCACATTTGTGAGAGAGCAAGCCTACCACAAAACCCAATACGACTCACTTTTCTGGGTAGCTATCTTATGTGAATATCTTCGCATTTCATGCTCTCCATAATTTATGCACACTACTGCAAAATTAATTAGATTTTTAGTAAGCCATTTTTGAAATAAATCCATTCCAGCACTAACCTTCAAAATGAACCAGTGGAAAAACAGCTCTCTCAGACAAAACTTCTTGGGACAAATTCTTCGAGTGCTCCAGTAAAAGAGTTACTACAGGACGAAGCTGGAATTATGGGGCCACTTTCCTTAAGCTATTTTTTTTTTCTTCCTACCTTCTTACCTTCTCTTCTACATACAGTATCTTAATTGCTCTTTTTTTTTTTTTTGAAGGTTTTCCTTCTTGTTCTCGTTCATCTCCTGTCTTTCCTCCTGTCTCTTATCTTTTACCTCTTCCTCATCAGGGAACAATTTACAAATTGGAGCAGGTTCAGAGAGCCACAAAGAGAACTGGATCACATGATGTATGAGGAGAAGCTGAGAACTGTGTTTATCATGGAGAAGAGATGTCTCCGTGAAGGTTTAGTCATAGTCTTCAGCTACTTAAAGATGTTCTATAGAGAAGAAGGTGCCAGATTCCTGGAGGTGCGGAGATGACAAGAGGCAATGGCCAAAGTTACTGCTATAACTAAGTCCAGAGGGAACTAAGGAAAAATATTTTCTTTATGGGAGAGGTTAAACCTCCAACAGGTACCTAGAGAGCCTGTAGAATCTCGATTCTCAGAGATACTCAAAACTCCTAGACAGGGCTCTCAGCAACTTGATCAACCTTTGAAGCAACAGATGTCACTTTCCTGGACTTGTGCAAGGCGTTTGACACTGCCGCACATGACATCCTTGTCTCTAAAATTGAGAGACACGGATTCGACAGATTGACCACTCGGTGGATAAAGAACTGGCTGGATGGTCACACTCAAAGAATTGTGGTCAATGGCTCAATATCCACATGGAGACCAGCGACAAGCAGTGCTCCTCAGGGATCTGTTCTGGGTCCAGTGCTGTTCAAAGTCTTTGTAAGCAACACGGACGACGGCACTGAGTGCACCCTCAGTAAGTTTGCTGACAACATCAAGTTGGTGTGGTGCTGTGGACTCACTAGAGGGAAGAGATGCCATCCAGAGGAACCTCGACAGGCTTGAGAAATGGGCCAGTGCAAACTGCATGAGCTTCAACAAGTCAAAGTGCAAGGTCCTGCACCTGGGTCAGGCCAATGCTAGGCGTGAATACTAACTGGGCAGACTGTGGGCTGAGAGTAGCCCTGAAGAGAAGGATTTGGGGGTGTTGATAAACGGGAAGCTCAACATGAGCCAGCAGTGCCCTCATGCAGCCCAGAAGGCCAACCGCATCCTGGGATGTATCAAGAGGAGTGTGGTCAGCATATCAAAAGAGGTGATTCTCCTCCTTTATTCTGCTCTTATGAGACCCCACCTCTAATACTGCATCCAGTTCTGGTGCCCCCACCATAAGAGGGATATAGATCTGCTGGAGTGTGTTCAGAGCAGGGCCACAAAGATGATCCAGGGGCTGAAGCACCTCTGCTATGAGGACAGGCTGCAGGAGCTGGGATTGTTCAGACTGGGGAAGAGAAGACTGCAGGGGGGAACCTAGTAGCTGCCTTCCAATATCTGAGGGAACCTACAGAAAGGCTGAACAGGGACTTTTTACAAGAGCATCCACTGACAGGACAAGGGGAAATGGATTTAAGTTGAAGGAGAATAGAATTAGATTAGATCTTAGAAAGAAATTCTTCAGTACGAGGGTGGCAAGACTTTGGAATAAATTGCCCAGAGGTGGTGTGGCTGCCCCCTCCCTGGAGGTGTTCAAGGCCAGGTTGGACAGAGCCTTGAGTAGCCTGATGTAGTAGAGAGGCGTCCCTGTCCATGACAGGGAGGTTGGATAAGATGATCTCTAAGGTCCCTTCCAGTCTAGGCCATTCTATGATTCTATGATTTGAGTGGAAAGTTGAACTCCAACATAAATTATTCTGTGATTTTGTCTTAAAATCTCTTTGGTCTGCTAACCTTCATGGTCTTGAGGCTTTCTTTTCAAATAATTTCTTTAGCCCGCTGTCAAAGTTTAAGGCTGGGACAGCCACTAAGCTTTGACAGACACTTTCTGTGATTCCACCACCACCACTCTCCCAGGAAAGGATAACAAGAGAACCAGTGAGAGATATTTTGAGGTTGAAAACAACTTGAATCAGTTTAACAACAGAAAAAAAATAAACACAAACAATATCTGTATATAGCTTGATATCTTTATTGATATACACACGTATGAAAATATGCTCAAAAATACAAAAGAATATGGTAATACAGGACCCACCTCCTGCAGATGACAACAAGGTCCCAAGGAGAAAACAAGTCCCAGACTAGACTTGGCAGTAGACTAGAAACACCTGAGCCCACAGTCCCAATGATAGTCCCCCCAAAAACAGAAAAGGAGCTGTGCCCCTCCCACTCAGGATGGGGGCAGGGGAAGACAACCTGTTCTGTTGAATGGTGCTCCTCTGCAGTGCAAACACAGGAGGCAGGAACATCAGTAACACATAGATTGATGATGACAAATAGCCAGCAGTCAACCTTCCCAGCACAACAGACACAAAACCCCCAGGACTCTTCTTAGGGGCCCTTATATACTGAGCACATGGGAAAGAATACTGTGATTGGTCCATTTGGGACACCTGACCCATCCTCTCCACCCCACAGGCACAGCTGCCCCCTGTCCCCAACTGTGATTGCCACCTGTGCCAGGAGCCCCAGAGAACTTTTGTTCTGGTGCTCTCAAACCAGTACACCCACCCCCTTGAGCCTTCTGCCCTACCAGCTCAGCCATCAGTGACATTGGCCCCAAAGTAAGACCAGGCTTTTGATTCACATCCACACCTTCCACTCAACAATTTTTCATCACGCTTTCCCACCCCTGGTTGTCTTTGAACTGGAAAAAGTTACTTTAGCTCTCAGCTGCTCTGCAGGTAGCAGCTGGAAGAAATCTACTGCTGAGAGAGTCACACCCAGTTTGTCGTATATGAGGTCCAGCTCACTCATCCAGATTGTATCCAGATGCTGTGTGTAGTGTTTGCATAGAACAGCACTGTCTTACACTGCGTGCAGATATTTCACTGCTTGGTATTTGAAAACCAGATTTAGAAATATGGCTCTTAGCATTCAATTTAGTATAATGAGAACAGAAAAATCCCAATGAATAAACATAAAGACACAACAAAGGTATTAAGGAACATTTGTTCTCATCCAAGCGTATCATTAATGCAAAGTGTATGAAAAAAGACTATTAACTAATTCCACAGGTTTAACCTTGCCTGCCAAAGCAAAATTTCTGCACTACAGTTAAAGACTAAATGCCATTATCAAAGTCACAAATATCTGAGAACTGCATGGTAAACGTAGTCGGTAACATATAGTTTCTTGAAACGTGAGTTATGAGTAGCAGTTTTGGCAAGAGTCTGGTTTTGACTACCAACAACTTTATCAACTTGCTATTAAGGCACACAGGGCAAAGTTGAGGCTACTTGCTAATTGTAAGCATACAGAGAAACCTAACAAGCTGATGGTCCCTGAAGGAATTAGTCTAGGATAGAAATTTCTTAGAACGATACAAATATTAAATTAAAGCTCTTAGAAATGTCGTTGGTGAGACAAATCCCTCAGGTATGGCAGATGAATTCCTCAAGGACTAAGCAGCCCATTTATTTTTGACCTCGTGGCTTCGCCCTCATCTATGCAGTGGAGAATACGAACTAAGATAAACATGACCCAATGTGGGTTCCTTCTTCAAAAAGAGAAACTCTGGAAAATCTCTGTGAGAGTCCCATGGGACTCCCACTGCTCAAAGAAACTGTCAAGTTGAATGAGAGAGCCAGAGGAAAGAGGGACTCGGTGTAGGGAACTTCTCCATTGAGCAGCCACACTTTGGTAGCATGTGCCTGGAGGGAGCTGACAAGGAGTTCCCAAGACTTTGTAGACCCTCAGATGAGGATCGTGTGAATGTGCTGAGGACTGGGGGGAAGCCAGAGCCTTCAGCTATGGTGGAAAGCTTCAGCCAGGTTCCCAGGACTTACTGGCTGTCACACTTGTGAGGGGAAGTATGTCTCCCACACTGTACATGCGGGACACGAAAGCAAAAAAAGACAGAGGTAGATGTCTGTGAGGCATAAAGATGTCTGTAGGACAGTCTGATGACTCTCGTTCAGCCGGTCGTGTGGATGACGGGAAGGCTGTGTGGAGGAGGGCTGGCTCCAAGGCGGTCAGGAAGCACCTGCACAGGACAGCCACGCTGTGGACCTACCTCTGCCAGCAGCTGCCTGCAGCCATCTGGGGCTGAGCGTGTCGGCCGGGATCAAACTCCTGCGTGGAGGAGTCCTGCAGTGTCTGCCAGAGCCCTGTGCAACCACAGGCACAGGCCGCAGCTCCGGGGCAGCACCACAGTATCACCGCCCTGGTCGCTGCCGCTCCGCAGCTGCAGGCTCCGTCACCGATACTGTCCAGCCCCAGGAGACTGGGGCAAAGCCAAGCCACAAAAGGACAGTTTTTGTTTCCTTATCATTTTCCTGCCAACGACATCAACCCTCAGGATGGTTTGTGCTGTAATTAAGGGGGAGGACTGTGGTGACCTCCTTATAAGCCATCTACCAGTTGCCTGACAGAGATGCGTTTTGGCTAGACTGAAGCAGGCTAGATATGGACAGTGGCTGGACAATTACTCACTCTCTCGTGCAAAAACCAGCATGCCACTTTGAACACACCGCTGCACATGCTTTGTGAGTATTATGCCGCTTGATTTTATCCAGTACTTGGGTTACTTTGAAACAGGCTTTACAAAAATAAATACACACACACAGTGGTAAATGTAAAAACTAACAGCAGCATCCCTGCCCAGCTTCACTATTAATTTCCTGTGACAATTTAAAAAAAAAAATAAAATCAATTAACTACTCAGAAAACACTCATTAATTTTGTGAACTGGCTCAACTGTGTCAGTCACCAAAGATAAAGAAAACAAGTACAACCCTAAACTGGTGTATTAGTCGTCCTCTGAAGTTCAAAGAGAAATAAAAGATTACAGGGATTACACCAGACTAGGTGATGAGAATGTAATAGAAAATTGATACCATAGTCACCACCACCAAACACTGAAAGCAGGTTAGTGGATAAACCGAAGAGATTTCCCAGCTATTTCAGAAATAAAAATACCATCTGGAACAAAGCAACGTGCTGTTTCCTGCGGCATTTTTTATAGCATGTTTTATTAAGCCAGCTAAATCAAAGGTTTTAGAAAACAATAGTGTGAGAACAATTAGGAGAGGAAGGTAAGATTCAGGTAGTATTTGAAGAAAAGCAGACAAAACCCAAATTATTCAGGGAGGTTAATGCAATTAAAAGGGAGAAAAAGAAAAGCAGAGGCTGCAGAGCCTGCAAATAGATGAAAGAAAAGCTCAAGAGTTAGGAGGGCCATGAAGAAATTGATAGTAACCTTTGTATTTCGGTAGAGGCTGAGTAAGGAAAGTGGTGTTTAGAGCAGTTCCTGGAATTAATAGGTTAAAGCTTTTTGACCCTCACCATAACAGGACTTTAAGGTTTGGAGCTGGGGTTTTTTGAGGATAGGTAAACATACATACACATCAACACGGAGACCGTCCCTGCCCCAGAGACTTCCCAGTCTAGACTTAAGGCATGAATCTGATGTGGAAAGCAGATAGGGAGTGGAAGATGTTTTGTTGACAGAAACTGTTGTGAAATAGATGGTACTGGAAGAGGACAGGAGAACTGGTGATTGAGAAGTGGAAAAAACCAGTTTGCCAATATAAAGAACAAAATACCTGCTGCCAATATGCCTGTGACCAGATCAAAAAAAGACTGAAAGAATGAGGGAGTGTCAGAACTGTATAAGAGAGGTGTGTAAAAGAACCACAGGGAACTTCTCACACTGAAGGAAATGTTGATAGAAATAGCAAATGAAACCAAGGAGCCTACTTTTCATTGTTCTGCCTCCTGGGGCTGTGTGTGTATGGGAGAGGAAGAACAGGGCCAGGATTAAACATGCATGAGACCAGTTGGACACTGATTTTTCCTCATTTCACTGTCAGATCATGAAGTTATGATAGTCTGAAGTTATGAAATCCTGGTAATTGTTCATGGGATTTATTGAAACCATGACTATAAATGAAGATCACTGTGCTATGTACTCTATACACACAGAAAGGCATTTCCTGACACTATGTAAAGCGAATATACAGTATATGGAAATGAAAAATTAGGTAAAATCCTCTGTACCTTGGTAACACATAACCACTCCTGTTTCATCAGCTTCTGAGTGTCACAGTAGGGACAAGTCTTGAAAAGGGTTTTTGAGGAGGAAGATGAATTTCAAGAGATTCCAATTATTTCATGCAAAGTCACACCTCTGAAATTCTGTCAGGAATTATTATCAAAAGTTAAGCTTTATTCATTGGTTATCTCAATTCCCTTTCACTTGATCTGTCATCAAAAAGGTGCCTCTGTAATTTTTGGTGATTATATATACGTATACACACACACATGCAAACTGTTTCTCAGGCTTGCTCTAAGATTTCTGATTAGACATTTATCTATCTGATATCAGATATTTTTTTCCAAGGCCTTTGGGTAAGATCAGATCATCTTTTGATAGATGTAATGTTCAAAGCTCTGTTTTTACTTGCAGATAAAGTAGAAAGAAGAAAGCATTTTTTTTTTTTCTGCCAGTCTCTCAACTTTTCCTTCTTTCTTTGTTACCTTTAAATATGCCAACGTTAGGACCAGAATTATTGTGTTTTGATTTATTGATTTCTTTTGCTGGGAGCAGGACTTTTTTGACTTCATTTACGCCACTCTTACTGATGTTCTGGTCAGCTGTATCCCCTTATCAGCATCCAAATGAGAGAAGAGAGATCTCTTGGAAATTCTCCTACTGGCATGCAAGAGCTAAAAAAATGGTTGAAGGGAGATTAGTCTTGAGTGGGTAAGAGGAAGGACTAGTGGCACAGAACTCCCCCTTCCAGGTCTTTTCCAGGAAAGCTCCAGTAAAGACTCATAGCTATGCTCTCCCTCTGAAGCTAGAAACTCCTCCATGAGGCAAAAAGCTCAGGAAAATAACATCACCTTCTCTAACCAACCTCAGGAGGTTTTGCCTTTGAATTCCCTGCAGTTGGCCAGGACAAGACCACAATCTGCCTACACATCTCAGTACCAAGGTGGGTAGTCACCCCAAGAGGTGACTGACTGCCCTCTCCTGATGTGGGAGAGGATCCAAGTGATGAAGAATGCCTGGACAGGACTCCACTGCCACTGTCTTCCCTACTTCGCTATTTATGTTGTAGGGAAAAAAAAGTAGAAGTTAAAGAAACTGCACAACGGTTACAGGATGTCCTGTTACATTTATCTAGCGATGCAGGCGAATGACTCACCCAAAATATTTGATGATCGGAAACTATTATGTTTTTCTTTCTTTCTCACATTTCTTCCTGAAAATATCAAGCATTCGAACTCTGAAACATGGCTAAAGGCGACATCTTACAGCTATATGAATTCAAGAAAAGGATAAGGAAACTGAGTCTGTCTTTGAAAGCTTATCGTAGTCCAGAAAAAACCTCAGGTGACAAAAACGTGCCTGCCCATCTCTGAAAGCTGTACTACAAGAAAGGAAATGGTATCATCCAGATCACTTGGAAAAAGTCCTGCCCAGAGTGACATGGATTATATACTGTATTTATTAACTTAATTATTCTTTTTTTTTAATCAAAAAATCTCCATGAATAGTTAGTCATGCTACCATTAATAGCCTTTAACTGCTCATAATTTGTGTTTTACAGAACCCAGCACAAAGTTACTCACTTATGAATGTACAGACTGTAGATCACTGGCCCGTGGCCCATGCACAGCCGTGGGGATGCTTGGTGTCTGCTTCCTCCCTTTGTCACATCTCTTCTGGAACAGCCTGGGAGGAGGGAAACCCGAATTCCAGTCCCTACTCAAAGGGATGTATAAAGTAAATAGAGATGGGTTACAAAGACTAGTTGGGTATGGCCCTGTAGGTACCTGTGCTAAGAAATGATCCGTTAAAAAGAATCTGCAGTCCAAAACAGACCAGGAAAGGAAATATGATTATTCTCATTTCATACAGAAAAAAAATGGAGGAACTGTTACAGTGACATTCCCAAAGCCATGTGGGAAGTATTGGAGAAGGGATCCTATTTCCACTGAATATCAGTGTAATAGCCTGAGCATGCAACATTTAAGGAAGAAGAGCACACAAGCCTTTTATTAAAGCTACAGACAGAACAAGCCATGCATTAAGTTGTGAGAATATGCACCACACACGCTGACACACACTTTTGGACTGGTAAAGGAGAAAAGAAGTCATTAAAGTGGTTGACTCGGGGTGAGAGTGAAGACTGTTACCATTTTTTTATGTGGTCATGTCTAAGAAGCAGCCAAGAAACGTTAGGCATGTTAACCATGAGGAGTGAATAGAGGGTCAGAATGACCATCAGATGATTTTATTTACCTTCAGGATTTAAGACCGTCTTGCTTCATATTTTCTTAGCAACCACAAAGCTAGAAGTTTGCATGTGATTTTCTCATTGTGTTAATGAAGTCAAGATTATCATGTGGTTCCTCGATTACCATCAGCTGGAGAATTAAAAAAAACATCAGATCCCATGACATTCACAAGATTGTAAGAGTTGATAGGACTGGCTGTAAGCACACAGAATTATCTTTAAATGCTATGCTTATTTTTGGTACTGAGCACTCAAATATTTCTGGGTAAACTTTCTACTTCTCTCTTTTATCTATAGGAAGGAATTTTTCAGTGCTATGCAATAGAGAAACAGATAGGAAACGGCAGTTCCTGTCCCAGGGACAGGCAGAAAAAAGGTGGGAGGCAGAAGAACAATTTAAGCATCTCAATGACTTGGCCAGACACCGAACTGTGATCTGACTTTCAACTCGGAGCTTTGGCTGCACCATTTTTACATAGAAGATACTGTTTTATAAAAGTCCACTGGATTATACAAAGCAAGGCATAACTAAAGGCAGTCTAAGAATATCATACTTGAGACTCGCAAAGTCCATGTCTTAAAAAGTCCTTTTATGGGCCTTTTCCAAAATAACAGCTCCCTCAGGCTTGAATGCCTCATACCCGCGATTTTGTTTAATTCATAAAGAAGTTGATTTGTCTGCTAGATTGTTTCCCATGGATCAGCCTGTTCGCAAACACAAAACATACCGGCATCCAGCTGGGTGTTACTGCTGCCAACTTCACGACAATAAATGGTTCAGTACAGAGCAAAATTCAAAACTATTATTCCACAGAGAAATAAAAGCAGTAGACATTGCCTACTGACATACTGCCAGAGTAAATATTACCTACCGTATAAGTTTCCATTCAGAGCTTTCATCAGGTCAAAGTACAAACACAGACATTATCAAGCTTTATACTGCATTAAAGGAGTTTTCATGAATGACTGAAAAACATTTTAACTACATTTTCAAATATATTACTCATTGCATCTTAACGAGCTACAATCTCCCTCAACAGCAGTGTATAACAGATTGGCACTGTTCTTCTGAAGACAGAGGGTTTGTTTTGGGATGAAGGCTTCAGGGCAGAGTTCAATGGCTTCCATAACATTTCTGGTGCCCCAAGACAGGTGCTAGGTGTACCCCAGCATACAAAAAATGAGGGGAAGTTGCCTGAGTTCAGCACATCTATGATGTAGTCCTAGACAGCAGCCAAGCCAGGAGTAGGATTTTGAACTCATCTTTGTTATTTGATTGTTGTTTGCTTTAGTCATACACCCAACTACCACAAAATTAGGAGGACGTGTTCATCATATGCAGTAAGCGGACCATTGGTAGGTTAAGTTAGGGAGCTGTCTCCTCATCTTGGTGGAAACAGTCGCTACAAATAGACTTGCTAGAAATCAGATAAATGGGCTAGAAAAAGGAGCATTTGTAGATTTTTTTTTCCTTAAAAATAAACTCCGTATGTTCCAATCTTGTCCTGTTCAACAAAAAGTCAGTTTGGTTCTTTCTGTGCCTTTAGGAAAGCCACACACTAGTTCACAGCTTTATCTTGCAGTTGGAGTTCGATGTTCTGTGTGCAAACACACCCGGGCAGCTATCAACAGATCTGGTTCTGTCCTGAGCTCTGATATGGCCATTTGATCTCTCCCTGTGTTGGCTGTTAAATGGAGGAAGCACTTGCTATTTGAGAAGTTTGAGCTATTGCAGAGACAGAAATGTCTATAGCAGCTGTGAGAAAATCAAAGGCTTTGTAGTGGGCCAAGAAGGTGAAGGGATTTGGTTGGTGGCAAACCCAAGGTGTGAAGTGAGCTTCAAACCCAATGACTTGTCATAATGAGCATCTTTTGGCAGCAGCATTACTTTCATACTGTAAGAAAACCAGCTGAAATGCTTCACCTGGTAATACGAGAGCAGCAAACTTCTGTGTAACAAGGTAAGCAGGCTTAAGCATCTGAACGACATGCAAGTGTAGTCCAGTGAGGAGGACAATGGTTTACTCGATTAAAAAGAGCTGGCTGTGACACACTTTCTGTGTTCGAGGTATCTCATAATCATTGAAAAGGCAGACTTTGATTCTCTCGGAGAAGATTATATTTCCCAGACAGGAGGTGAACCATAAAATGCATACACACCCTCCTAACAAGGCTTTAAAAATAATTCAGTCACTTCTATTAGATAACCCAGTCTCTCTCCCTTGCTTTAATGCAAGTCCTTGTGGACCTTCTTCCAAAGTGTAGTCCAGGCTGGATTTTATTTTTTTTTCTTTCTTTGGTTTGTTCTTCCTTTGAAGTACCCCTTTAGAGCTTTCTTCAGTAAAATACCATAAGTTTTTCAGGAAAACATTTTTCTGGTTTAATAGTATACCTTAACCTGTTGTTGCGTCAAGCAGTGCCACACTATCAAATTTCCCACTCTCTTTGCTCTTACTGACCTGCGTGGCTACTTTGCTTCTCTTTAAGATCACACTTAGATTTTTTTTTTTTTTAAGGCAGTTTTTAAAAGGAAGATTCTTCTCTGCTCTACTCACTGCTCACCAGCTTTGTTTTCAGCTAGATGGGCACGTACGGCATTTTCAGGCTGCTCGAGGCGGTAGCCTGGCAATGGTCAGAAGTGTCCGCTCCCGGGACTGGGGAATGCGTGCACAATTGGTAGGAAATGTAAGAGCGGCCCAGGAGAGGCTAATATGGGAGCTGTTCATTAGGGACGCTTCGAGTAAATGTGCTCTACAGCAACATGCCAAGGGATTGGAATTGCTTAGAGAAGGCATTTTTATTTCAGTCAAAAAGAGGCACTCGTTTGCAAGATGCATCATTTGGTGGGAGAGAAACTCTGAAGAAGCGACAAGAATGAGCCATAGAAAAGACCAAGGCAGGAAAAAATGGTCTCTGGGACATCAACAGTTAAAACTGGGAGGTTGTAATCTATTTATGGAAAAGAGCTAAGAGCTTTGTGTATGTGGTAACCGGTCCCAGATCTCGGAGCAATTGAGGTGGCAGAGGCAAACTCAGAATGTTAATTACTATAACTGAAGAATGAGTATACTTATTATCTGATATAAAGCAATTTAGAAACACCCACAGTTTCAAAATAATAGTAATAACAGTAATTGAAAACATGAACTGACAAGTCACTAACAACCCCATTATATCACAGCAGTGTGGAAGAGCCTCCCATCTTTACAAAGAACCCTTCTGTCAATCCTTGACAAATATGCACATCCCATTGCGGTCTAAAAAGCTGCTGCACAGAAGATGTTGAAATATGTCACAGCCCAACACCCAAATAGTGGTGTTTCTGCTAGGTCTTTGTTACTGGAGTAAGGTGAAATTCAAAAAATGCATCAGTAGCTGGCTTCAAAAACACATACCAGTTTGTCCATTGGTGTAAATCAAATTAACTTTTCTGAGCCACCGGTTTTCAGTTGGACACAGACCGTGGTCTCAGGCTTCTCATATGGGACAAGAATAAAGCTTAAAGACACCAGAAACTAAAAGACTGGCCTTCTTTATCACACGGAGGAACAATTCAGAAAGCATGTTGCACAGACGTTTGTGGCTTGAGCCAAAAGACTCAGGTGAGCACCCACTCCCCACAGTCCTGCCTGCATGTCTCCTGAGTCAAGGTGGGTGAGGTGAGGGAGGAGGACATGGGCATGAGTTTCATATTGGTGTCTGTTTCCTCAGCTTGCCTTGAAAGTGAAAAAGACAAAAAGCTTTGCAAAGAAGCAAGAAACTTAGTCAAATACAGACTGGACGCAGTAGGAAAAAAAAAAGCAAAAAAAAAAAAAGCTTTCTTTTCCTCCAGCCATTCTTGTCTTTATTTCATGGAATTCAATTTTTGGAAGTAGCAGCATAATGCAACTGAGAAAACATCTACATAAAAATTCGCCCTCTCTATTTCACATTGGCACTGAGCAGCTCTAGGATACCTTATCCTGTGGCTGTCAATGGAGAGTGTACAAGCAAAAGAAGCGGGAAGAGGAAGAAGGAACATATTTGCATTCCTTGTGCTTTCTGATTTTGGAATTTTATTCTGATACAATCTACGGGATGATCCAGTCTCTAACTAGTCCCAAAGCTAATGAGCTGCAAGAGCACTGACACGCGGAATAAAGACTCTATAACCCAGAAGGTTATAAAGTAGGTATGTTTTAATCAGCGCAGGGTGCACGGGGGAAATACCTTCCTCCGAAAACGTGCACACCTGAACCACGCCACTACCTTGGTTATATGCAGTAAAAGTTACATATTCATTAGACACCTATACATATTCATGAGCTATCTCGAAAAAGGCACTCAGTTCCGGTGGTCAGCAGCTCCTCCTCTTGACGCTTGCGCGGTGCCTTCAGGTGGTCCTGGGCAGGGGTCTTCAGGGATGAAGGCCATATGTCTTCCTCACGATGAACTTTTTACCCTCGTCCCAAAACTAGTTGTTCTCAGCACTCTTTCTCAAGAAGTTTTGTTATCAAATTACACAAGGGGGTTCGTCACCAGATGTTCCTTGTTAGTTGCCCTTATCACTAGTGTCCTTGTTAATTTATGTTTGTTTTATGTCCTTTTACAATGGTACTGAACAAGCTCATCCTCCTTATTCTAAGGCGTCTGATTGATTGCGTCCTAACAAGCCTGAGAGGTTGCTTCTCACTAGATGCTTTTTCCCCTATCAGCACTGTTAAGTCAGTTTGTCTTCCTACAGCCCTTCTGTGTGCCCTGCACCAAGAGCAGCTCAGCCACATCCAGTTTTGCCATCTCCTCCAGACTTCTGCCATCTTAGAAGATGAGGTTGATCCCGACCCTCAGCCTGGTTTTTCAGTTATGCGGAAGAGGTTGAGGAATTGGGGTCTGACTTTGTCAGCATTTTCCCCTGAGCTCACACCAGGGCTGTGATTTGCAAGTTTCCATCTGTGGACAGACCCGGCGTGCTTACTGCCACGCACGATGCGGCTACGCTTTGCTCTCTCTCCCTGTGTCTTTCCGGATGTCTGCCATCTGGCAGACCCTGCTCACATTTACAGTACTCGTCGAAGAGGGTGACGGATTTGCTTGCCACCAGCCGCACAAACACACACATTGTGTGAGGCTGGCTGTGTGCCTGGCTTCGCCCAGCTATAGCGTAGCCCACCCATCCTGTACATCTCAACCTGGATGCATAATCAGCTTAGTACACAGTAATAATTCATTCCTGTTTCAAAACAATCTTGCCCTACTTGCTACCACTTCATTAGTTTCTTAGACCGAGTTACATCATTTCTTTTCTGAGTTACACCCAGCAGCTCTACTTCTGCATCATGGCTCCAGAGCTGCCTTGTCCTGAGCACCCAGAGGTGTAAAGACGGACAGCATCTGTGTGCACTTGGTGCCTCACAAGATCAAGATAAATGAGAAAGAGTTGGAGGTAGTGTGTGAGATAACCTATCTAGATAACTGTGGTGTTTACATAGCTGCATCTGATATTTTAGGAAAACCCGTGGTAGATATATAATTAACAGAATAATATTTATTATTAAATGAATCTCTGAGCCGACACCTGTAAGGATGGTGCATGTCTGCAGCTCTCACATGAGGTGGCACATGGTTTTAGTCCATAGCAAATGCCACGGAAGGGAAAGAATGATCATTTTTGGAGAGGCAGCCAGGATCTGGATGTTCCCTGTCCTGGGCTTTGCCAGCTTTCTGCTGCTTCTTGCTGCTTCAAACCAGCCCTCACGGCTTGGTGGAGGAACAGCCCCGTGTGCCTCGCATTCACAGGGACCTTGCCTGCAGCTGTTGGGCCCAGCTCTCACAGTCCCAGCTGGGACTGCTCTTCCCTGGAGAATGAGATACTGGTAGCTTGCCAGCCAGCCTGAAATTACTCAGCTCAAACTGAAATGAATTTTAAGTGAAGGCAAAGTGAAATTATATTGACATGCAAAGTAGAAGTGTTCAGTTGCTCTCTATAGAGACAGACAGACAGAAATAAGGAGAAGAAGCACAGATGGCTAGCAGCGATCTATTTTATTTTTAGCTTCAGTTGGCCCTCCAGTTCTTACAGCTAGAGAGCATCAGGATGCTGAGCTGGGGTTCAGTCCCTGGGTAAAGCACCCATTATGTCTAGGTATCTCCAGACTGGTAATTTAATTTGGATCAAGAATACATTTTTAAAGTTAATTTTGTGGTTGTCCCTTTTACTACATCTCATATCACAACATTGCCCTGGAGTTTGCAAGCTGGATTCCTGTCAGGGGAAATTTAGCTAGAAGATCACTTCCACCGCTGATGAGCCCTCAGCCCACAGGACCAGATTAGAGCCTGTCTGTGACAAAATCTCAGCGATGTGTGCTGCATGGGCCTCTGCATCAGCTGTTTTCCTCTGCAGCTCCCTTCCTGTGACTTGTTTATGTGGACCTAGCTGTGGCAACCTCTCCTGCATGCCAGGGCACTGATTTGGGGGTTGGAATCTGGGTTGCTCTGGTAGGAACACAGTATGACAGAGAGAAAACTGGGAATCGCTCCTCAGCTACAAGGAAGGGATTTGGGGCTCACGCCATCCCTGATACCAAGTAAGTGTTCAGCTAGAATAACCTGGCATCGGCAAGAAGTCATGACTTCAAAACTTCTACTGTACACTTACATATATTGTTTATTCACAGCACTTTGTGTTAACCCCCAATGGTCTTAAAAAATACACTTTATAGTGCAAGCAGCAAACTGCATCATTGCTATTTTCTGTTATGGCCAGAAAACTAACAGTTATCACACCTCAGCGGCTAAATGTCACCGCCTCAGGCCACTGACTCATTCTGAGATGTTTTTAATGAAAGACTAACCAGGAAAGGACAGCACAGGTGCTAGCCACATACATGGTGACTGGTTGCCAGTTGCACGGTTTCCTTCCCCTGGCTTTCTTCAGAGACCCACAGGGAGCTTACAATGTCTCTGCTGTGAAAAGGGTAGCTAGTACCACCCTGCTTAGTACTCAGGTCATGACAGTTACTCTTTACTCCCAGCACAGAACAGCTGGGTCCCAGGCCTACCAGCTGAAGCATCTGTGGTGTTTTTCCTTAAAATGCAGTTTTCCTGGTGTTCTACAGTTGCTTGGGAGTCCTGCTGTGGCCAGCTCGGACCAGCTCGTGCATTTACTTCCTCTGTGATAAGCTGTGGAAAATGATGCTACCATTGACACTCAGCATGTAGTCTCATAAATGTGACTTGATACCTGTCATCAAGGTCATCTGATTGCTCCTCTTGTGTAAAGAAAAAATAAAATTCCCTGCATGGCCCGAAGGCAATACAAAACTCATACTGCAGACAAAGAGAGGCAGTGTTTGCTTAACACTTCCTGGACTCCAGCAGGAATTTGATCTCTTCTGAATATTGCTTTATCTAAGTTATTGCAAAATGCCATGGATTTTGCCATTCCTCTTTGCTGTGCAGGGTAGCAGCATCTTTAGCATCAGCAAACCTGTGCAGTAATCCAGGTCTGCTTCCTTAAACACCTGCACTAGCCTTGGAACAACAATCTGCTTTTTCTTTCTCTTCTCTTAAAACTCATGAACTTTCTGCAAGATTGCACACCTACAAACGGTGATCTATAAATTCTGGATCTTTTTATTTCTCACCCAAGCAGTTGACTTCCAAGACAGGATGCAGCACTCCTTGGAATTTCTTCTCCTGGCAGTTTTCCCAGGTCCCTAATCCTCACCATTCATCGTGTCTTGTCCACATGCTCTGAGCTGGTCAAATATTCAGGTTCACTTCTCTCATGGCTCAGAGCTGTCAAACAGCTGCTCATCGCTGGTTCGTCCTCTGGACTGAGTTGAGATCATGAATCTTCTAGGGTTTTTGAGTCTTCTGTGCTGGCCTAGCTCATTTTTTTTTTTTAGCTAACTGGACAGTATTAATTTTGCCAAATCAGCCAAATTTGATTTCTTCTTGGCAGTCCTCGATTCTGTAGCCTCTGCATCTATTTGTGAATTGTTTTTCTGCATATAAAGAGATTAAATGATTTCTCCACTTTGAATTTTTATAACAAGTGACAATATAATTTTGGATTAGGTCATTCTTCGCATTAACAGAGAAAACATACAAGAATTAGACGGTTTCCTACTTTAACTTATTCATAATAAATGCCTCCAGTTCTTTAAACAAAGCTGATGATAAATCAGAGCAGCTGCAAAGAGAAGTAGCATGGTCAATCCCAAATGCTGAAAAACCGTGTCAGCCTCTCTCCAGCTCTGTGCCTTAGGCCAAAACATGAGGTGAACCTGCCTGTGAAGCAATGGGAAAATTTTGGACATTTTTAGCTGATTTCTGAACTATTATAACATATCCAGGTTTTGGGTTTGTGTCAGTTGGGTTTCTTTTGTTTGGTTTTTTGTGGTTTTTTTCTTAACTGCAAGAACTACAGATTATTTTTAGATGAACGCTCGTTTTTGTTTTTAGCCAATGCTCTTTACAAGCTGCAGAAAAAATCAAAACACTGCCAGTAAAGTCACAAAACTTGGCAGCAAGAAGAAAGAGTGGACACAAGCAATGTTTCACGCAGAAGCTACAATCCAGGCATCACGGCATTCACCTCTGCAGCCTGAACATGGCTCTGCTGGCCTTGTGCTCTGTCCTAGAATCATAGAATCATAGAATGTTAGGGGTTGGAAGGGAGATGATCTAGAGATCACCTAGTCCAACTCCCCCTGCCAGAGCAGGATCATCTAGGACAGGCCACACAGGAACGTGTCCAGGCAGGTTTTGAAAGTCTCCCGAGAAGGAGACTCCACAGCCTCTCTGGGCAGCCTGTGCCAGTGCTTCGTCACCCTCACAGTAAAGAAGTTTCTCCTCACATTGAGGTGAAAAGTCCTATGTTCTAACTTAAACCCATTGTTTCTTGTTCTATTGCTGGGCACCACTGAGAAGAGATTGTCTCCTTCGTCTTGACACCCACCCCTCAGACATTTATATATGTTAATAAGATCCCCTCTCAGCCATCTCCTTTCAAGTCTCTTCACAGGAGAGATGTTCAAGTCCCTTAATCATCCTCGAAGCTCTCCATTGGACTATTGCCAGTAGGTCCCTGCCTTTCTTGAATTGGGGAGTCCAGTACTTGGCTTTCTGTATTAGGTGAAGAACCTCTGTGAGGCTCACTTTTTTTCTTGGGTGAACTGAGCTTTTCAGTGTCAAAACCCAGCACTACAAGCACTTCCTGGAGTGCGGTTTCTCCTGCAGAAGTTGCTGCCCGGGGTTTTCCCACACAGCCACTTCCTGGGGAACTCCAGCTTCTGTTTTGGGGACCGTCACTTTCCAGAAGTGCACGTCTGAGCCTGAGCCGGTGGGAACATTGGGTCTGCTGGGAATATCCAAATGCTCTGAGGCACAAGAGAACCCCTTGGGTAAGCCCAGCTGCAACTTGTACCCATTGGAAATCACTCCTGCACCAACATGGACGTTTGGCATGGGTGGTCCCCACCCAGAGTGACCCTCCAGGGTGACAGGCTCAGCTAGTCTGGAGTTCTTTTGGGCAAAGCTGTCTGTGTTTAACCTTCCTAGGCAGACTTTCAGATTAAGTTCCCGCATATCGGGAAAGCAGAGCGTACAATTTACTCCCCTGTTTGACATAATCATAGGCTGTCCCAGTGCCTGGAACAATTTAATGAATACCTTAGGATGGGTTTTGCTGTCAGATCATAATACCACCTTTCACAAAAGCTCTTGCCACTGTCACCAACGCTGTGTCTGACACTGTGACAATGTGAAAAAACCCCCAAGCTCTAGGTAGCTGTGCACTGATCTGATAAATGTATTTATTCACCCCACATCAACCTGCAATAACTATGCAGAGGAATAATCTCTCTGATGCCCCTTCTTTGGCCACATTTTTAGGATAAAATATTGGGCAAATGTTATTTAATTACTCCCAACAAACTGAAGGTGCACTGTGAGCCCCTTTACTTATGTTTATGCGCTGTTAAAGCTCTGGTAATGCCATTGCACTCCTCTAATAAACCACAGGAGTTTCACAAGAAGGTTGCAGAGCAGCCCTGAGAAAAAGGAAGAAAATGAGTTGAGCCCCAGAGACAGGAAGGATCATGCTATCATCAAACCCAGACTGCCTCCAGCAGCACTTTTTTTTTTTTTCCTCAGCAGTCTCAGAACACAGAAACTCAGAGCGATGTTTTGGGTTTTCAGTGAAAAAGCTGGGAAGTGCTTTGAAACTCGCTCTGGTTTTGGAACATCAGAAGGTGATGGGCCAAGACCTCAGAGCTGTGCCAAAACAAAAACCATTTGCATGAGACTTGAAGAAGACTAGGGGCTGGTGGCAAAATCAAGCTCCCTGACACCCAGAGATGCCCCTGATGTGAACATATGCTGGAAGACACGAGTTGCTAAAAAGACACCAATCCTTGGGTCTTTATATGGAGAAACCCAAGGTCAACTCTTAGCTTGCAAGGATGTTGAAGGGGGTGTTTTGCAGAGCTGTGTGCCTGGCTGGGGAATTCCCCAGTGCTGGGAAACCCTTGAGCCAAGCCCAGCCACTGTCAGAGCACCCGGGCAGGCTGCTGCCCACCTCAGCTCCAGCCCAGCAAGAGCCCTGCTCACAGCATCGCTCGGGCACTACCAAAACCTCAGGCATCTTTAAGAGACACCACAGGACTGTGCTGAGTAGAGGCGGAAACCAAACCTTGGGGTAGACAAGCCCTGTTTGCAGACTCAGCCCTTTCTCCTGCCTCCTCTCTGCATGGCTGCAGCTAAGATTTTTCACTGCTCAGGTGAATCTCCAGCCTCACCAGATTCAATCACTCCAGCTGATTTCAGCCATTCCTGTCGCTTTCTTTCAGCTAGCGATGGCTTCTGCAGCCTCCCAAGTAACAAGCTTCTTTAGGTTTGGATTTTTTTCTTTTTTTTTTTTCTTTAGTTTGAGTTATTTTGTGTGTTTGGGAGACTTAACTGAATCATCATAACATCACTATTGCAAGTACTTCCTAAGAGTGTGTATATTGATAATACTTTGCCCTGATGGAGTAGGCTGGAGTGCTTGACAGCTTTGTCTGACAGCTGAAACAGGAGAGGGTTTGAATCAATTTCAAGCCTGTTTTTAGAGCATTTAGTCCTTCACCACCACACCACAAGCAAAAATATCTTTGTTGTGTTTTCATGCAGAAATCTGTAACTTTCTTGGCACTGAAAATCGGGATTTTTAAAGTACTCTGGATACAGTGGCAGGAATATTAAGATAACTGCTGGAAAAGTAGCAATGGTATATTAGTTTACAATACACGTTAGGATTACCCTCCTTCCTTAGTATTTGGAGGCAGGAAGATTTGTGCATGAGAGAAGGACAGCTAAATCAAACAGTGAGTATGACACATATGAAGGCAGAGAGAGTAAATCAAGTGAAAATGACCCAATTGTCTACTGATTTGTTCAACGAGTTACTGCAAGTAATTTTTTTCCTTCTGCTATTTATGGGGTTTCCCTCTTCTAAATGTTACCACGGTCACTGTGGTGTAACATTAATTTGTTTATGTAACCCCCAAGTTGCACATACAGTCCCAGATGTTAATTCAGAATCACAACACTTGGGGAAAATTTTCTAAAACCTGTACACTAAAACTTCATGGAACAGTGATTTTTTTACCATAACACTAACGGGGCCTCAATCAGAGAAGGGCACAACGCTAACTGTCCTACCATGAAGAGAGGGTTGCCCAGCCTCGCTGATGTTCTGCTCTCCTTGGACCTACAGTTAAGCTTCAGCCTTGGAATACACTTGTTTTAACTGCATGTTCCATTGCTTCTCTTTCTACCATGCACTAGAAAAAGAAACTGATGGGCTTGATCTAATATTGGATTTAATTAAGAAAAACCCAAGAGACGGGAGCTCAAGAGCACAGCAAGAAGTATAAACCAGTATGTATTTGTTGCAATTAGTCCAAATATTAGTTAACTTCGAAAAAAAATCTGCATGTCTCCTACCTCTTATTTTGTGGCTTAAAATTGGTAAAAGACCAAACCCCCATGAGTATTAACTTTACAGTAGCAATGCAACTTCTTTGTAGCTTAACGTATCATATGCAAAGTACTACTCAAATCCCCAAAGGGTATTAAAACTCTGGACATGAGATGTCTGGAAATTTAACTGTGTCTCTGCTCATGTTAACCTTTTTCCTACAATGTAAAGCAGACATTTTACAGAAACTCCTTATCATGAATGAAGCTGTCCTCCGTGAAGCACTTGTTGGCTGAAATTACTACAATGAACTAAAAATACTTGCAGGTGTATTTTAGGCTGAACAAATTGACCGATTCACAGCTCTGGGGAATTTCACCTGTTCGGTCTGAATGGGAAACTGAGGGAAAACATTCATCACAACCCAGCAGAGTTTTCTGACTTTGAGTTGTATTTAAAAAATAAAAAAATATAACAAAGACCTTTTGTACTTGTCACTTGCAGAGAAATAGAAATGAATATTCTTCCACTTTTGGTTCTGTATGTGCTTGCAAAGCTCAGCAAGGACCTTTGAGAAATCATTCCTTTTTACCAGTAAGTTCATTATATCGGAAGTAAACATTAAAACATCAAATGTTAGATCTTTTATGCCATATTCCAACTTCCACATTTTGCATACTAGGCACTGAACAAAATCTGACTACTTTCTTGAAGGTAAAAATAAATTCACTGGTATTTCCCCCATAGAACTTCATTTTACAGAAGCCGAATCAGCAAGATCTCAAAATGCTTTTAAAGCTACTCCTTAACTTCAGGGAGGAAAAGAGGGCCAAAAAATCAGACCACAGTATTTCTCTAAGTAGCAATAAGCCAAATACAGTAAAATTTAAGTATACAGTGTACTGTGACATACACAGTATAAATTAATTTATCCTTCATTTGGCCTCCTGACTCTTTCTTGGATTTGTTTTTGCAGATTGCAGTGAAATTTAACAGCATTGTTAGTCATGTGCTAGTGCTACCATAGGTTTGGACTTCCTATAATACCAACATTGTTGCCAACCTCTCCTACCTCCTAGTAGCAAACTTCTACAGAATATTGAAAAGCAGGCAATTTCTTTCCTTTACTATTTCCTTTAAATATTGACACAGAGGCTGGCACTATCATAGCACTTCTTTCCTAGCACAGTGGCAAAATTCAATGATGCAAATCAGCCAAATTATCTTCAAAGTAATCTAAAATACCTTACATGAAGCAATAAAGTAATCATCATTAACACTAGCACTTAGTGTGGCGCCAGATGGACAATAAAGTTAGAAAAAAAATCACGTCCCAAGTGCTATTTTACCACACTGCGAACTTGCACGGAGTCAGGTTGCATGTTTTTTAACATCTCATACACACAGAAACATTTTGGTTTCCCGTCTGATTTGAGTAGTTGATTTTCACTCCTTATGAAAAAAAAAATAAAATCCTCTTATCTGGTTATTCTACACAGTTATTCTATAGTTTTGTTTGCCAGCACTAATGCACAGTTTAGTGCTTTAGCGCTTGCCTTCAGTGTCCTGCTGCACTCCAAGCAGAGGAGAAACAGCAATAATTTATTGTCTTAGAAACTATATTCCTACATTCTTTCCTCAAAAACACGCTCAAAATTGCTCCTGGGTACTTACACAACGTGTGTTTCAGCAAGAGTGCCATATCTGTGCCCTAGACACTTTTTGCCTGCCTCCTCTTCTGCTTGGTGAAGTGCCCAAAAGTCCCAAAACATCAAGTAAGAGTTGAGAGCTCTTACCAGGGGGAGCTGGGCTCCTTCTGCCCACCCTGAAGCTTGTGGAAGGATCCCAATGGCCTCAAAAAGAGGGATACACACACCGCCCCCCCCCCCCCCTCCTCTGGTTACCAAGACAAACCTCCAGCAAGAAGGTTTCTTTGAAATACCTTTGTAATGAAGTGGGCTAGCAAGGAGGAAAAAATATAAAATAAATAATAAAACCCAGAGAGTAGAGTCCTGCCGCCAGCTGGAAACATGCCCCACTCTCTCCTTGTGCCACAAGCCGGAGTACTCGCTGTAGACCTTCATCCTACAAAGAAAAGCTGAGAAGCTTTCTAGGCGAGTATGGAGCCAGAGGTGAACTGTGGTTAACCTCTGTTGGCGGACCTGATCTTCAAGTTCCACCTGATGTTCAGATGCTTTTGTTTCTCAACAACAGGCAGCAGTTCTGGACATAGGGTGGCTTTCAAGCTATTCTTTTTGACCCTCTAAATTCTCAAAATCTGAGCAAGTACAGAAGCAGCACACAAGAAAGTTGCAAAGAATTCCTGAACTCCCCTTCAGCTAGTTGGACTGGAATCTTGCAAGAGTGCATTTCATAAGGACCTTTTTTCCTACACTGATAGCTACTATACATTTAGAATTTGTCAAATTATAAACCATTTATTGACAGTAGCAAGAAACAGAACAATTTTTTTTTTGTCAACAACAACTAAAGTGGAAAATGGCTTCAAGTCATTTTTGACCAGCCAGCTGTACAAAAGCTTAAGCAAAGCAGCAGTCAGAGAGGTTCAGTCTGGAAGAATCCACACTGAGTTCAGATGTCATGCCTTATTAGATCACCAAAATAAGCTGTTATTGTCTTCAGTTTGTTATTGAGAAAATTTTGTTCTATTTCAACTTTCCCTCCTGGCCCTGCTAAGGAAGCCACCTGAAAAACAGAATGAAAAGCAAATCAGTCAATGAAAGAGGCAAAACCCATAGCCTTTTATTCACATGAAATATCACATAAAATATATTTTTGGCTCTGTTAATACTGGTCACACTCTTCCTTGTCACCAAATGCCTCTGATCCACTTTGAGTGTCTCCTTTTACTCATAGAAGTGATTTGATGCATCCCCGTCATGGCTCAAGCCATGAAAACAATATGATTTCAGAAGTAAAGATAAGTACCCATCATTCCACATGTCGTGCTGAGGCAAGAGACGCTAGACTCTGGTTTGTATAGAACTTGGCATTTGAGATACCTGGTTCCAGCTAAAAGCAAGCTGTAAACCGTGTTTTGGAAGTGCCAAAATGCCAAGTTTTTGGGGAAAAGTAAAACCAAATCCTGGAATGAGGAAGCATAGAGGTTACACTGAAAGAGGAGGGGAAGGAGGGTGGGAACTAACCCAAACAAAACCAACCTCGAAACCCCAAACAGGTAGAGAAGCTCACAAAAAAAGTTACATTTTTTTGTTGTTGCTGTTGCAACAACAACAACAACAAATCACTGTTGTGTGCACTGGGGTCTGAGGCAGTACTGAGGGTAAGGCTGCCGGCAGCTGAGTAACTGCAGGCAGGGAGAGCCCGTCAGGCAGTGCCGGCCCCAGCTCTCATGTTTACAATCACTGGAGTGAGAATTTCACTGTTCATGCTCTGTTGACCGAGTCCAGCACACACCTTTAATGCTTAATGATTACAGACAGACCACGTTTTGCAGCGGACTTTGCATTTTGGACTCCTGTTTCTACTCATGATGCCGACTACAACCCCTCCGAGGGACGACAGCCACACAGGCTACTGACTTCTCACCAGGACAAACCTCACAGATGGAAAGAATATCACCAAAACTGAGTGCTGACTGCTCCTCTCCTTGCCATCGTGGACCTCAAGGACCTGTGCTGTGCTGGGGGTCCCTGCTCCACAGCCTGTCCTGCTCTGTGCTGCTGTTTTCCCTGTCTGCTGCAAGAAAACCATTTTTCTAGTTCCCTACGCAGGGAAACTCACCAGGTGGACAGAAGGTGATCAATGTCTACCAGACTGCAGCACAGATTTTAACCGATCTTTTAAAGCAAGACGTCTGTGATGTTAGCAGCTGAAAGTTCAAGTTGTGTTATTAACTCTCCTAAACTCCTTTGAGACTTCACTCTGTAGTACAGGTTTAAATATAAACATGCTGAACTTCCTCTATTTTACTCTAAGTAAAAAACCAGCTTACTATGAAGAGGAAATAACATACCAATCTAAATTATACTTTGAACCTTTATTGACCTGCCCAGAAAATTACCACAATTATCTATATCAAGCATGGCTTTTTTTCCCTCCTTCAATTTTTTTTTTGTTTCTGAAAACAAAAAAAAACGCCAACACTGAGTGGTTTCTTCATCCTTCGATATAATGGTAATACGAAAAAACCTCCCCAATCTTGTCAGAGAGGAACCTGCCACTTAAGTGAAAAAGCAGAAGTTGGCTGCTTTATAAATAGCACAAGAATCTGAAATTGGTAAGTGATCAAGAATGTTAATTTTACAACTTATCTTTTCTTACCTGAAATCCCAAAAGCAGTTAACGTTGTGGTACAATACATATCTTTTTCCAAGAAGATATTAAGCTTGTACTTTTAATTTATTATGAACAAAAGCTGGAACGTCCCTTCCAAAAAGTGTTAGACACTTTGCACTTTATAGCTAATGTTCTTTCAGTATTCTAAGATATTAATTAGACTAGTCAATTTAACATAAGGATACTGAAGTTACGGTCTCAGGGGTTATGTACTCCCATTTTCAAGGCTCAATTTGTGTCACTAACATATCTAAGTATGACTAATGCACTGTTGTTAAACACAAGTGTTTACTAAACATTTCTCTTCAAAGACCAAGTAAAGCAAATGCAACACAGACAAATGCTGCTCCTCCACTGTCCTTTGTCCACCAAAGGACACCCGAGAAATTACATACGCTGTGTCTAGTCTAAATGTTAAACTCAAGATGACACAGACTAATTTCAAATGACTACCAAAAGTATTTAATAAACCTAAATGCATCAAAAACCTAAATAAGCACATGGGCATAAGCTCTGCAGGGATGGATCTGGCACCACACACTCCTCAACTTCCTACCCAGGAGAGAAATGCAAATGCTCTGACACGATGCTTATTTGTAAATTGCTGGACATTGCAAATTTAATTAGGTAGGAATTGCCAAGTTTTCCTTAGAAGGGCTCAGTCAACCCTGACAGTGTAATGAGGGAAAGCTGCCACACACCAAGCTTCAGAAAGGTGCCAGCTTGGCGGAAGGATGCCCTCTAAAAATAACAGCAAACTGAGGAACGATGCCATGAGAAAAACAAAGGTGCCCCCCTATTTTTAGAAATAATGACATGCATCTCCTGTTTTTGCAGTCAACTACAACAATGAGTATGGGAAGATTCCTTAAATTCTTTCAAAAAATGAAGAAGTCAAAAATTTGCTTATTTTGCATTTTTCTGTGCAAAGACATCAATTCCCTGCTGGCAACTCTCATTTTGGTTTGTTCTTTAGCCCAAACTCACGTACTCGGGGCAGGGAGGCAGATATTGCCTCCTTTGCTGCACTGGGTAATTCTGCACATGCCACACACCTCCCCGGGCAGAGGCAAAGGATGCAGCTTCAGTTAACGCCTCCCTGCATCCCTCTCACCTCCTTTAGTTCAGCAACTGCTGATGGAAACAGCCTACAGCTACGGAGACAGCCACAAAGCATTAAAAAAGTGCCCAGCAGATTCAGTCTCAAGTTTCAAAGAGAAGGCATCAGAAAAGAAATATGAAAAGGGAAGAGAACGTAGAAGATGACTTCAGGAGCACAAGGTGCTTAAGGTACAAACTTGCTTTATATTGTTCAGGTGTATGTTTTCACTTGAAGGTTTTCCTGCTGGTTTTGCAGGTACTTTTATCATACTAGCATTCCTTTAGGAAAGTAACTTCCTATTTATTCCAGCCATCAGCTAAAGTCTGTGGATAAAAAGTTTATCGTCACTTTTTTCTCTCCTTCAAGAAACTTTTCTGCCATATGAGAAAGACAAGCTTTTTGATTTGATAGGCAGTCACACAAGAACACTGGGATCCATAACGTTTTACAGAACACTAGTAAAAAGAGGAACCCCCTCTGCTCACAACCAGCCTAAAGGCTAAAGAAAAAAAAAAGTCCCAACTCGTAAGAGACAATGGTGTTCTTTACACTGAATGTAACAAAGCACAATGCTCTTGGGCAGGATTTTTCAAAATGTACAGGTCTGTAGGTTAATTATACCACTGTCGTGTTGGTGCTGCCACTCTTGACGGGCCAGGGACTTTGTTAAGCTTGAGGTGGGCAAACTACAATTTAATATTCAAGTGCTATGAGCTTTAGGATGACTGAAGTCCAGAAATGACACTCAGCTTGGTGTATGCTGGGAGTACTCTGTTTATGAAACTGGAACTATATTAACATTGGATTGTGAAGTAGACTCAAATTTTGAAGAGCAGCTGCTTTTTAAGTCATTCCACTTTTCAAAATTCTTTATTTTTTTTTTAAATAAAATGAGAACTTTTCTTATACCCCACAACACCAAGAAGCCTGCTAGTGCAAAAACCACAGAGCAATAAATGAAGTCCATGATGGGACTTCACAGCATGGTGGCTATAACCTTCTGAGGAAGGTTATGTAAATCCTTTAGGGATTTATATTTAAGCTTCAACTCACCTACACAGAAAGAAAGGCTTCTGGACACTGGCAAGTCTTTCTCAAATTGTGTTGTTTTTCCTTCTGTCACAGGCTGGATCTTGGATAGATCAAAACTCTTCTAACTCAGAAAGACAGCTCTCAAAGTTAAATGATAATCAGGCATTTTACTCCCAGAATCACCTTCAATTAGCAATGTCACTCATATCCTGTCTTAAGAGTAGACCAATACTATTCTAATGGATTTACTCGGTGTGCTGTAAAGGACAAAGACTGCAATGTTATCTGAAAATTGGTCTCAATTATCCTGCTGCTTTGATATACTAACAAGCAACCCAAAATTAAAACTTGCACTACTGTATGCTCGAGATGTTAAAATATGTAACATTGCCAGCAGCTAAAAATCAGAAACACTTAATGATAATCTGATGGCAAACAGATATATGTATAAGATTGTCTTTTTGCTAAAAGAGAAAAAAACTATTTCTGAATTAAACCATCACCTGCAAATTTGTACAACATGACTGTCTTCCAAGGATGGTGAGAAGTTTAGGCACAAACAGTGTCTGAGCAGTTAACCATCCACGGTCAGGATAAGTGATAACAAAGTCCTGATTCCTCACTACGCTGTCTCTGAAACTGGACTAGGCTGTTAAAGATGCTGATGTGGTCATTCGTCTCACAACACACCAGGTCCCCAACACTTCAGGCTCATCAGTTAACTGGGGGGAACTACTGTGCAGCCTTGACTCCATCCTGACCACCAGTGAAAGAACATCACCTCAACAGCAGCACTCACAGGGCTTTCTAGAAGAGCTGAGAGCACTTGGTCCTGGTCCCTGAAGTGAGGACACACTTCCCACTCTGCACAGTGAGGCAGAGCACAGCTTGCTACACACTTTGTAAATCAACATTCTATCTCAACAAGCTTGCTTCTCAAGTCACTTGTGGAGGTCTCTGTTACATTTCGCTGGATTATTAAGACCTAAATGTAGGATTATCACCTTTCTTCCCCTTGATGTGATGGAAACAAACCAGCCAAGAAGGGGATGGACGCTGGGGAAGGTTGAGCATTCATTCCCTGACTGAAGGTTGCCTGCTACCACTAGAGTCAGTCAAGAGAAGAGCAAGGGGAAAAAATTTATTTTCATCCAAATTTTGACAAGACATGCATACTCACGCTCTCTTTTTCATTTTTTTTTTAAATGGTATCAGCTTAAATTAATATAATTAATTCTTCTCATAGAAGACAAGAACAGTTTTCAAATACTCAAGTATTTATTGAGTGTTTTCACTTCATTTTGTTGGGGTATACTTTTGATTAAAATACGTAAGCCTACTTGAAACAGTAATTTTAATTCTTTCTTACTTTGTGGGAATTGTAAGTAGGTCAAACTTTGTGTTTTGCGTTTCAAAAACACAACTGACAGCCAAATACAAGTTTAGCTCGCAGAACTGAAGCAGTACTAGTATACTTCTGACTGGTAGCTTCCACAACTCCCCTTCTTTTTTCTTTTTTTTTAAAGGGTGTGAAAATAAAAACTTGAAGAAAGAAAAGACTCAGATTTAAAGAGACGGGTATCAACAAGGGTGTCACACATGAGTTACGCAATAGGCACTATTAATACAACAATATATATATGTGTGTGCACATACATAAAAAATATATAATAATGCCTGATTATTCCTGAGTTAGAAATAATATTTTGAAAGACTGATTCGACCTTAAAATGGACCTACATACATAACAAATTTTGTAACAAGCACACTCTTGTAAACAAGGAGATTTGATGCAATTAAGGGAAACGTTTCACATTTATAAACACACCAACCATATTCCACTGGTTCGCTGCTCCCTCTTGAGGCAGAAGTAAAGAAGTTAATTTCTCCTCTTCCATGTAAACTCAGTGAATTTTGTAAAGGAATTCAAAGAACCCCATCTCTCTCTACCAGACTAACTCCACAGAAAAGGCCATGCCTGCAGACACACGCAGCCCTGTTTTTGCATTAAAATTACGTGAAACAAGGTTGGATGTCTCATCTACCAATAAGGCAATGAACACAGACAAAATCCTCTGACACAGGTCAAGGACAGGTACCACCTGCTTTCATACCAGCAGCAAGATCCCTATTCGGTGTTACAGCCAGTAAAAATATCTTCTTGGAGGCTTGCAATGGTAATTAAGTCAGCTTCTAAATCAATTTTAATTGACAAAGCACATAGGCACACCTCACTTCTAGATTCAAGCCAGTCAAGAAAAGAGGCAGAATACTTAAATTTTAACAACTGTCAAGTTATATGGTAAACACATTAGATCACCTATTCATACAATTATTTAGGTTGAAAAAGATCTTGAAGATGAGCACCAAGTCCAACCATTAACCCAGCCCTGTCAAGTCCACCACTAAATCATGTCCCTAAGCATCACATCTACATGTCTCTTAAATACCTCCAGGGATGGTGACTCAGCCACTTCCCCGGGCAGGCTGTTCCAATGGCTGACAATCATAGAATCACAGAATGGTCTGGGCTGGAAGGGACCTTAGAGATCATTTTAAGCCAACCTCCCTGTTGTGGGCAGGGACACCACCTCTCGACTAGGTCAGGCAACACGTGAGAACCGAATGGGAATCGAACCCGTGACCTTTGGTGTTTCAAGCACCACGCTCAACCCACTGAGCTAAACCGGCCCTCCTTTCCATGAAATTATTTTTCCCTAATATCCAGTTTAAACCTCCCTCTAGGAGGTTCTAGGAGCTAAGCACTCTCTTATATGTTTACGAGCATAGAGTTAATTTGTGAGGACACAGAAGAGGCAAACCTTACCCCCTGAGCAATGTCACCACAAACCAATTTCAGGTTTTAAGTTTCCATTCAAATCTAAGGGGTCAGATAATCTCTACATCAAATATTGCCTTATTCAAGTTATTCAGTTTTCAGTTATTAGTTTCCTGCAAAAAATACTTTTCAGCCACTGTGTAAAGGCAAACCCGTGGATGTACACCACGGAACCCTTGGAGAACATCAACAACATTCAGAGCAAAACAGACCATGATGCAGAGGTGCCGAGATGCCTAACCCAGCCACACAGAACTGCTCAGCTCTTCTGCAGGAATAGGGGCAGGCCTGCGGATAGTACTGTTAGATGCCTCTATAGGGACGTTAAGTGATGTATAGATCCAGTAAAAAGTACTCATGAGCAAAGCAGAAACCTGGTAAGGTCAAGGAACCTAGAAAGGCATTCTTCACCATGGGAAAGAAGCACTTAACAACATGCAGTGCTTATAAGTTGAAACTAGATGAACACTGCCCAAAACTAAGGCCCATGTTCAAAGACTCATAACCACTTCGACATTTCACCAGTCTGAAATGCAAGACACAACTGAATCATCATCACCTACTGTACAAACGGTGACGTGCGAAGCACGGGCTCGTACTGTGCTAATATTCAGGGCACGTGAATTTCAGCCTGTTTCTCGAGCCAGCTGTTTGTCACCACCAATTCTGCAAGCCACTATAAGACTTGAGACCTTGCCTGCTCTAAGTCAGACACAGCTTTTGGAAAATCAGAAAATAATCCTGGGAAGTTCTGTGGTGTGTTGCAGGTGAGAACACCCTCCCTTCTTTGCAAAAAGCTACAAGACGTAATTGACACCGAAAATACACAGAGGAAACAAAACCAGACACTCAAGTGAACTGTTAGTCATTTAACTACTTTTTTTTAAAAAAAAATCTAACAAAATTCTCTAATATAAAAAACCCCGTGCCACTGAAACAAATTGTACGTTTATCAAGTTAGTGATGCATCAAACTAATCAGTGTAATGCAAGCAGCCCATATGGAACCACACATTTGTGGACAGCATCACTATCACCTCTGGTGGCCTAATATTTGTCTCAGTGATAGTAGTGGTGGCAGGCTGTACAGTGATTTCCTGCAACTCCTCCACAAACTGAAAGCCATGAAACTTTAGGACTCAGCAACTTATCAGATGGCAAAAAACAGTGAAAATATTTTTTTTTCTTTTTTAATGACGCATTTGTCTGACACTCAAGAAATCTACTAGCTTTGGATCTTCTGTAAGAACCTCCAATCTGTTTCTTTATGGAGGAGCAGTATCAAAATCACGGAAATACTCTGCTAAAAGTATCTTTATATCAGAAGTACTGCAAACACAGAAATCACCTAACAACGTTCAAACTTAAACCAATACCAGATGAACAAACTTAAAAGCCTTAAGCTTGTGCTCAAATATCTATGTTTTAAGCCAGCTGACTTTTCTGTAATTACCAAGCCCATATTCAGTAACACACCTGGTCAATGTCAGCATTCCGAGGTAGAAAATACACAATATTGTTGGTGATCTTCTTGGAGAGCCTGAAAATTTCAAATGTAGAAGCTAGTAAAGGAAAAAAAATCCAAGAATGCGGAAAGAAGTTGCTTTATGTTCATAAGCATATCTCAAATTCAGCTATCATGCCATTAAATCATAGTCTTTTGGGTGTGCAAGTCAGATACTCTTTTGAAATGCAGAAATCAGTACTGTCTAAATGCAGAAACTCTATTCCATCATTATTGCCCTAAGAAGTAGAAAAAACCCCTCCCACCCTCACTTTTAAAGAAAATTTAACAAAACTACAGAGAAGTATTTCAGAAACTTGAATATAGTTTATAGCTAGTACATTCGTTTGCTATCTGCTTTCCAATCCATTTTGTGGAATAGCTCTCACACGCATACAAAGACTTTCTTACTCTTACAAATGTGGCTTCATTTCAGCCAAAAACCTGAGATTATTTTTGGGGAAAAAACCCACCACACATCACATTTGATGAAACTATCACACTCATACCTTCCGAGAGGAATGAGTGCTCAATACCACTGTTAAGTTAGCATGGAACTTCATATATATTATTAAAATGGTTAATATTTTGCTTGCACACTTCTGTGACTTCCCAAGTCATAGGCAACTGCTATGATTGAGAATAGTTTCAGTAAGATATTTTAAATAAAATATACCCTTCATAAAGTAATTAAAAAGCAGAATTAATGACAAAGTCATAGCTCATGTAACTAATTATTACTTATATATACACACCCCACATGGCTATTTGATTACTCCAGGGTATTTTAACAAAATTAGTTAAAATTGCTCAGTCAATGTTCAAAGTTAAGAAGCTACTGTAATTCTCTACAGGATTTTTTACTTTTGAGAATAACACGACTTTTTTTACATAAAAAATTGCAGTAAGAATATTTAATTTTAGGTGGTCAAAGTCACATAGCTGAGGTTGAGGAGGAGGACCGAACAAACGTGGCCCATCTAGTACTTCAGCTGCTGGTTGTATCATCTGGTCAGCCAACTGAACATGCAAAACCCAAGTCAACAGAAGAAGGAGAATAAAAAGAAAACCACTTATCAACAGCTGAAAATCACAACAATGCGTAACTTTGAAAGGATATCCATCTGGGCAAATCATGGTTTGAATATCGAAGATTTCTGCAGTTGCATAGTCAGGCCCCCCCCAGGGCGGGCTGAGGAACACGACATCTGCTTGCAGGTCAGCAGCCAGCACCATGAAGTCTCCACACACGAATTCTATCTGATCTGCCACGCCGTACACCTCGGCGTTGTTGCGCGCGAGCCTGAGCTTCTCGGGATCAATATCAATGGCGATCACTGCAAACGAGAGAGAGAGCAAATGCACAGGTTAACGTGAACTGCAAATGCCACCCGACCACCAAAAGAATGTTTCAGAAGCAAGGTGGTCTTCTGCAGCCACCAGATACGAGCCACATCTATTGCCTACCATTATGCAGTGAGTGACATCAGTTTTGTAGGTCACGGTAGATAGGAAGCTACAGTTCCTCAGAGGTGAAGGCCCTGCCCTTGCGTGGCAGAAGCTGCGGTTCCACAAAGATCAAAGAAGCTGCATTTGCAAACCAGCAAAGGAAGCCATGGAACCAAGACTGGGAGGCCTCAGCTGCTACTGCAAAGCTGGAAAGTTTCAGCTTCTGGCAGTCATACATCTACTACCACAACAATCCTCCATCTCAGCTCAAGCAGTGGGCAGGTAAGGCTGACCACCGAAGAGAGAAAGGTCTCCCCACTTCAGTCTTGGCAAGAGTCTGACAGTCTAAATGGTGTCAGTTAGAAACTTACTCTTCTCTTTTGTTAAAGACATACTTATCTGTGTCTTATCACACTGTACTGAAAATTGAGCTTAAAAGAAAAACTAGAAACATCCAACGCACAAGAAAGATTATACAAGAGTAATACATAATAACAGGAATTAGCCAGGAAATACAAAAAGCTAAGTGAAATTTAGAAAATATTTATAGAATGGATCACAGCCTACCAAATTTAATGCAGTAGGAAACTACCATTTGTCTTGCTCAGAAATTACTCAGAAGTATTAGATGAGCTGGTATTTTACAGTGTGTGATGAGTAGAGTGTCAAGTAGTCAACGTTTTTACAGAAAGCGCTCTCAACATCTCATTGCAAATTCATCAGCTGGCAACAGGGACCTAGACTAGTATTAAGTTATCACTTTTCTCTATTTGGTTCTGCTGCACATGCAGGTGATCCCATTCAAGTGTTTTAAGTTCTATTCACACATAATCTGCTTCTGTGTATGCAGACTTGGTGTGACAGTTGTGGTGTCTCCGCAGGTTGGCACAGCAAGCAGAACTCGACCTTTACCAGCATTCCTCAGAGCATCCAAGAGACTTGTTACTATGCCATGTAAGAATGACTTTGACTTACACAACACAAATCCAACTCTGACTTAAAATAGAAAAGCAGTTCTGCAGGTTTTCTTTAAAAACAGAAAGCTCATACTGTGAGTCTGATGAAGCAAAAAAACCCAAACAAACAGCTTCTATTGCTTCAGAAGCACAGAAAAAAAAAAATCAGCAAACAAAGCACATATCCTAATTTGTAGAGAAAAAGATTGAAGGAATAAAATAATGTGCTATATACAATATTTGCTTACCTCTTTTCGAGGTCAACGCAAACTGAATGGCATTTCCTCCAACCCCACAGAATGCATCCACTATGATATCACAGCTGAATGACTGACTAACGCGGACAGCAATATGCTCAGCTATTTTCTCAGGAGTAACAGAAAACCAACCCTCTGCAAAGGAAACAAAAGTAGTGTATTTTTGCCTCTTATTTCAAGGTCATCTAAATTAAAAACAACCAACCAACCCACACGCACAGCTGAAGGTTTAGCATTAATCCCAACAATTTTGGCTTAGTGCATTTGACCAGGAAATACAGGCTTGGAAGATGAAAAACTCTGGTCAGCACAGCAATTTGCTAAGCAAACAAAGTCTTACTGAAGCAAAAAACATGCCCAAATCTCAGTAAACGCTTTATTGAACTTGGTGCTGAGGATTCTGGCTTACCAAGGTCAAATCCACTGAGACAGCTACAAAAACTTTGTATGTCACTATTACGCTGTGTAACAAATAAAGCCAGAAATATTTTGTCTCTTATTTGGCATGTTATTTTCTCTACAGCAATGTCTGGTCTGTCAAATAATCTACGTGTTTATATGGGAAAGCATTAGAAATGAAAGGTTTACAAAACTAACAAACCCAAACTACAAAAAAAAAAAAAGCGCAGTAATTGTAATTCCTCCTTTACCTATAAATTAATGATTTGGAAGTGGTTTCCACATAAACATAGAAAAAAGTAATTCTGAAAGTGACTGCTAAAGTCCAAACCAACCAGAAGAAAACCAGATCCATCAGCATATTAGGAAGTTTCACAGAATTATTTAATAAAATGTAGAAAGAGAAAAATGTCACTGAGTTTCTGACAAAGTCCTGACTAATTTAGGTACATAATTTTGGCAAACACCAAGACTAATGCAAACAGCGGTGTCCTGTGCTAGAACCCCTACCGAAGTCCAAGACATCTGTTCTCCTGCCCGCTGGAGAATGGCATTTATCCAGAGGTGCAAATGCACCTCTTACAAGAAAATCAGCAACAAACTGTGAGATGGGCCATCTTATACTACCAAACAGTTACTAAACACACCTCTGTCTAGTTTAATTCCCTCGTCAAACCGGGAGAACAGCCGGTAGCGTTGTGCCCAGTACTTGGCCAGCTCCGGATCAGCAGCAATCTCAGCAGGTATAGCTCCCGGTGCAATTTTATTCCTCCTTCTCCTTTTTTTCTCTTTCTTCTTTGTGGTAATCTTTTCATCTACAGCTGGAAGACACTGCAAAAGTTAACAATCACCGTTCCTGTAGGCTAGGAATGTAATCTGTAGGTAGGTGAGAGTTAATATATAAGATGCTTGTGTTTAACAGCACTGCTAAATGTCCTTTATTAGTTTGCCAGATTATGTGGATTAGTGATTTAAACTGAAAACCAGCATCTTGTATTTCAAGGGAATAGTGTTATCTAACAGGCATCAGTCAGTTCTAAAAATCCCAACACTTCACTCATTATTTAAGAGCCTTAATAGGCTAGTAATCATCTTCAACTGATGGCAACAAACTCTACATAGCGAGCAAACAAATGGATTGGAGGCCAATTTAATGCCCTTATAAAAGCCAAGAATAAGAATCAATCTAGACAAGAATTTACACAACTGATTTACACAATCTAACACATCCGAATTACTGTAGGAAGGATTAAATTACGTGTAGAAATTTGAATAATCTTATTTTCTTTTAAGTGTTAAACAGAAGAGTTCGTAATAGAGATTTTTTTTTTTTTCTCCTGGGAAATAATTTTAACAACACACAGTCCCCAAAGCTCACCACTGTCCATCCGAGAACCTAAAACCTGATGTTCTGTGCATTTACCTGAAGTTAATTGCCCTCATCCTTACAGGAGGAAAAGGGTGTGAACTGCAGACCTGCTGGATCAACAGATGAATGTAGAATCTAGAATCAACAATGACTGTTTATCTGTAAAGAAATACTGCCAATACTAAAGACAAGAACTGGGATTCTGCTGCTCCAGGAATAAACTACTTCCACTAGCAGAGCTCTCAACTGGTCTCATTACCGTTTAGACCTAGCGAGTCTCTTTGAACAAACAATAAATAAATACCACAGAACGCTGTAATTTGGGAAGGCAGTATTAAGTCCAGTGTCAACTCCTCTCCAGTTTGTAGGAAACTGATGTACCTTGGCTGACGTCCTCCGTCTCTGTCTGGAGATAATCGGGAATATCCAGAGGGACCAGCTGCCGCCCACAGACACGCTCCTGCCTCTCCCCACACTGGCCATCGGAGCCGCTCACTGCCATCTCCCACGCTGCCTCCTCGGGGTTACTCCCTCCTGGCTCTGTGAAGGCCACACTGGAAGACGGCGGCTTTTGGCTTTCATCATTCTGTGTCGCAGCCTGGGTGGCAGCAATGGTCTCCTGATCCTCCCAGTCGTTGTCCACAGCACACATCTCTGTTTTGTCTGGAGGGGAGGCTGTCTGGCACGTGGCTTCCTTGCTGGATTTATTAACCTGCTTTAGGAACTCTTCCACCTATCGCAAAATATCACAGACAATTAGACGGTGCCGTTAAAACAGCTTCCAAGGGTGCAATTTAAAAGCAGCTGCCGTGCACGCACTCTCTACCATGTGTATTTTGAAAAAACTAAAATATCCAGAGTCAAAATGTTCAGAAAGCTGTTAACTGTGCTTCCTTTTTTGCAGGGTCTGGAAACAAGTTGTCGTTGGGAATCAGATACCAGCTACCGGCAAAAGAGAAACTCCACAAAATTGTCTGATAAATACAGTCAATGATTCTTAAGTAATACCTGAAATATAAATAGCAAGACTTGCCACAGCACAGGTGACCAAGACTACTACTTTTTAATTGACTATCTTGTTTCCAAGTCTGCATTCAGAGAGGCTGTACTCTGCCTTTCAGGTTAGCATAAACAGGTAAAATTATCTTCACACATTAGTTGCCTCATCTCCAAGATGTTCTAAATGGTGCATGTGCTAAAGGGTTCCACGGCACAGCAGAGAGCTCAGTGTTACATCCTTTGATCAAAAATTGCAGCAACGGGACCAGAGTTCAATACAATATGTGCCACCACCACCAGAGAAAAGTGTTTTGAGTTGGGTGTTAGGGAATGCCAAGCATCCCTAAAGAAGGCAAAATAACACCGAAAATCTGAGGTAACAGATTTTGAAGAGACCCAACTAAGAAAAACCTACAGAAAACAGGTTTTCCTACTCATTATTCATTCACAAGTTAAAAAAACCCAAACCCATAAAGTTATAGGCAAAATAAATGCAGGCAGAGGTGTATGCAAGAAATGTTAATACAAATTACTAAGATCATGGAGTTACACAAAATACACGAGCCTATACAAGCATTTTTCTCTCCCTGCTGAAATGCCAGCACTAACAAATGCATGCAGTTGCATTGTAAAATCAGAGATACTTCTAGTAACTACAGAAAGCTACTTATATCTCCAAAGGAATGATGCACCCACATGATAGGAATGGCTTTGACAGAATTTAGCCACTAAGCTTAAATTCCTCCTGACAGATTGCCAATAGTCCACCAATGCCTTTCCATATCTACCCTAACTACTCTTTGCTGATGCAGGGTAAAAAAAAAAAAAGGAAAAAAAAAAGAACTCAAAGGGAAAAAAAAAAAAGAACACAAAGGGGAAAAAAAAAGAACACAAAGGGAAAAAAAAACCCACAAAAAAAAAAGATCAAGGAGCAGTGGACTGACACTTAAAAAATGCCACCTATTTCAGGCAGTTAATCTTTTTTTTTCATTTTATAATTCAACAACAGTAGAGCAGAAAATCTGAATCACAACAACACTAAATTAAACCTACCCGCTTCAAAGTTTTATTTTTTTTGCAAGACGTTTCAGATTCCTCTGTGAAGAAGATATGTGTGTTTTTGCTCTTCCTTGGTTTACGCATATCCAAGAATTTGGACTTGAGTTTTGCTTTTTTCTCCAAGTATTGCACCCTTCGGTGGGTGAAATCTGGAATTCCACCATACCTGAAGGTAAAAAAAAAAATTAAAATAAATTACTTGGTTATCTTCCAGTCTGGAAGCTTTAACATGAGTGTTTATGTCTACAAAAAATGATTTAGACTGAAGTATTTGTTTATGAGACATTTGCTTCACTCTTCAAATATATGTCTCTGGATGTAGCTGCAAAATATTGTACCTTCATGAAAGCCTTTAAATATTTTATTTAAAAATGTTTATTAGTATAAAGCAACCTCATTCCAGTACGAAACAACTGAAAATTATGATCTAAGCTCCCAGGACTCCAAACCAAGAAGACCATTCGTGGTCAGGGACCAGTCATTAAACGTCTACACAACAGCAAGTACGAGTTCCACTTCTGTCTCAAAGCACAGTTCTCATTCTTTAATTACTCTGTGACTTTGCATGTCTCTCTCCAGCCAAAGGATGACAGTTTTATCAAGAGCAGAGACATCTTCAAAAGTTTAACAAAACGGTCTATTTGAATAACAAGAGAGCTGACTTGCTACATAGAAACCCCAAGTTCCTCATAAACAATTACTTTTGTCCTGTGCCACACTTCAAACCCAAAGCAGAGCAGGTTTCCTCAGGGTCTTCCACCGGGTTCTCATCCACATCCAGTTCATGACTAGGAAAAAATGCAGATGAGAGATTTACTTACTGTAAAAAACACTCTTATTTTACAGATACTCCATTACAAAAATCGTGTGCCGAAAACCAATGTGGGCTTCAGTAAGTCCTTTCACTTGCTGAAACCAAGCCAGGCTGATAACACAAGCCTATGCATGCACATGAGCACATACCATCATCTATGATGTTACCTATGTTATTATTTATTATCTATCAATGCTATGGCGACAGCAAAATATTAGAACAAACCCAAAGCCACATGATTAGCAGATAATAATTCCATCCAACCCTTCACCTTTGAGTTTGTAAATTTATTAGGTAGGAAGAGCCGCCTCATTATCTTTGAGGCTATAAATTCTTAGAGAAGAGAAAAAGACCATGACAGGGCAGAGATTACTTTAGGAAAGCCACAGCACTGAGCACTTTACTGGCAGCATACAATTCAGGTAAACAATACAAAATATTTACTGCCATTCTTGTATCATCTACACTAATTAGACCTAGATAAGCAAGTTGTCCTATACAAGTTAACAATCTTCTGTACTTCAGTGGCACGAGAATAGTACCATCACCTTGCACAGTCATCAAGAACATACATTGTTTTCATCATGCAGTGGAAGAGAAGAAATATCCACCACTTGCTGCCAGGTGAAGTGACAAGCAGTGATGGAAGACTCCATGGTTTTGTACTGAAGTTTTAGTTCACAATCTCAATCAAATAGTTATTACATAACAGGAGGTTTCTGGACCTGGCCTCCTTGAGAAAAAAAAAGCACATCTAAACTCATGACTTGCCTTCTCTTGACTCTGACATGTCTGTATTCAGGAGGTTCTTCATCCTCATCTTCATCTTGGTCATGAAGCGGCAACTGTTCTTTGTCATTTGAATTTGAACTACATGATCCCTGTGAACCTAAAAAAAGATAGACAAGATCACATTTTCCTTCTGTATCCTTATCTTCCTGACCCCAAAGTATGTCTGTAGCTAGTTAGGTTGTTGTACATACCTGAATCTGATAGATAAGGTACAAGTGCCAACCACACCAGTACAAGTCTCCAGGACTAGTTACACTGTAGAGTTAATAACCTTAAGCAGGACCAATTTCAAACTATCCCAGCTCTCCAAGAAAAATAAAATGCCTAAAAGGTACAGATCCAGAACACTGTCTTTCTTGTGCATAAATTATGTTTCCACTTCATTAGCTATGCAAAGACATTCACATGCATTTAACAAGAGAAAACTCCAACATTCCTCTCATTTCTTGTTGGAAAGGACATTTTTCTTTCACTTCTCTCATTCCAACTTTACTTTAAGATCGAGATAGGACCACACCTACTTCTTCTTCCCTTAGCATGTCACCGGCAGTGGATTCAGAGGCTTCCCACCAAACTGAAGTCCCGAGCTGCTGACACTCAACTCACATGCCTCATCCCTCCTCTTCAGAAGGAACCACATAACATTCAGGAAAGACAACAGATATGCTGCTGCTTACAGCGAACGCTGGCAGAAAGAACCAGCGGGCAAGTGAGATGGTGCTCTCCTTTTCTGCGCACTGAACTGGTTGGGAAAAACATCTCCAGCCCTCAGAGAAGCTCCTCCAGCAGTTTAAGGCACAGCCACTAGCTTTCACCATACTACTATGTTACCTGGCACCTTCACTTGTTAGCACTAGCTGCAAACGTATGAATTTGGGGTTGTAAAGATGACTGCAGCTCACTGCCTAATTGATAACTTATTGCTCAAAAGGACCTCTGGAAGATACCTAGATCAGAGTAACACAATACAACAAAACAAGAGTTTATTTTCAAGCATGGTGTTTTCAGAAGGAAGGCAAAAAAAAAATACCCAGCCCCAGAACTGCAAAACTACTTTTTTTTTCCCCTTTGAAAAGCTCTTTATAAAATTTGTCAGATTCATAAGAACATAAATCTGAGTTTTCATTCATTTTAGACTATCGTTGAGAAAAACACATCAGCTGAATGACACAACTGCAATACCAAGATAAATAAATACGTACCAACAGTGCACTCTCACCACTTTCTGTGGTACATTTGAAGACTTATGAAGCACATATTCTGTTAAAATCATTTCTAGCTCAAGAACACATTCAATATACAGGTTGGAGAGGAGAGAAATCATTCAAAGAAACAGAGGGAACAAAAAGGAATCAAATACACAAGGACTCCACAAAATACTTCACCAACTTTTTTTAAATGGCACAATAGAAACATGCCATTTTCTCTTATACATAGAAAAAAAAAAAGGTAAAATAAATTTTAGCTGATTTCCTATTACCTGACTGGTTGATACTTTTCTTTTCACAAGATGCTCTCCTTTTTCTGGTTCCTCCATCACAGGGCTCCTTCTGGCTTTCACTGTCAGACGAGCTACCCTCCTGAGGACCTTGGTGGGATGCTGTTAGAACTCCACTGCTCTGCTCCACTTCCTCCAAATTCAGATCTAAATTACAAATCCCAGAGATTATTTCACTGTGGGGCTCAGCATTTAAAGGCAATGCTTCTTCATTTCTGGTGTTAGAGGGAGACAGCTCCAAGCTCAGCACTTCACCGTGTTCAGCCCCTGGGCCAACCAAATCCAAAAGACCCATCTCCTGGGTAACCCCACCAGCTTCCACACTGTCACCATGTGAGCTCTCAGTAGTCCATCCTTGACTTGTCCAGTACTGAAACTGTTCCCAGTAATACCAGTACAGTTCGCTATAATGTTGTTCCCATTCTTCCTTGGTGTCTGGACTATTCCAAGGCTCAGAGGCTGTGGTGGCCTCAGACAATGACACCTCTTGGTGCTTCTCTAGCCAACTTTGCCAAAGAAGGCCCTCTCCGTACTCGCTCCAGTACTTCTCCCATTTTTCCTTAAGTTCGCTGGGTAAAGCCTCATTTGCAAGATTTTCTGAGCTTTCACAGTTCCCTTCACTTACAGGATGAGGTTTGCTGCTTTCATCATGTTGCTCTGCAGCCAGGGCCAGCTCACCAGAAACGGGCTGTATACAACCACCACAAGCTTGATCCTGGCATTCCTGCCCCATTTTATCCACATGTTTTTGCTGGAAATCTTTTTTGTTCTTCATTTTCTTTTTCACAACCCTCATGTTACTTCTCTTTCTATAACCTTCTGTTGCCTAAAATATAATAGAAAACCATACTTAGAAGTCCACAACATATATGCAGTCTTTCTTTGCCCTTTCTCCCCACAAAAGGCTGTAGGGATATGGGTCTGATAGAATCCCACCTCATAACTTTTCCTCACATTTTTGAGGAAGTTGTGAGAAAGAGCTGTGAGAAAGTCTATGGAAAGACAGAATCACAAAAAGGCAAAATTACAGACAGAAGAGGGGCTGCTGAGAGATTTAGAAGGAAAGGCTTCAACATGAAACACTATAAAATCCTAGATGGAGGCTGGTTGGGAATTGAGGGGTCACTGGGTTAAGCTCAACAATAAAACAGCGTCTCAGTAACATCAAGGACCTGTTTTAGGGAGCAGTGGAGGCTGACCCTTACTGCCACCTGGTATCTGCGTGGCCAGTGAACGCTTGGCCTAATAGAATGTTAATTCCTTACTATCCTTACTATTGTGCTTTAAACAAAAAAATAACAAAATAATAATAAAAAAAGCACATCACTTTATACTCAAAGCTCTGTAAATTCTGCAGCTGAATTCCTGTATGTCTGGAGATACTGACCCAAAAGAGGCATCATACCCTTCTCATTCCATAATGATCTCCAAGATGGGTAACAGAAACACAAGGCAACAGTCTTTCCAAACAGGCGGCCCTTTCGCTTGTGCCATACAACCACCTCACTTGTTACAACAAACTCAAGACTGCTACAGTTGTCTAGTGGAACACAAGACAGAAACCTGCTACTGAAAGGAAACACTAAGGTAACTTGTTCATTTCATCCAATACACTTTTGTCAGTGGGGGTTCCTGTGCTTACAGATATAAACACAACAAACATCCAGGAAGAGCAAGTTTTTCTATCAGATAAACCTGTCATTTTTTTTCATGAACTGCCAAATTAAGTTTGGCAGGTAAAAAGGTGATGGTGATGAGGGACAACTCACGCGGGCAAAAGACTGTAAATGTACAGATATTACTCCAAATGCCCCATCAAGCTGCAATCCCTAGTTTTGTTGCACTGCCAAATGCCTAAGGTGGATTGCAAAGAAGTTAGGTTCAGAGCACTTGCATTAGCTTCCCATCCACATCCTTCAATGTCAAGTTAATACAGAAAGTGCAAAGCACAATGCTTAGTAATCTAGTAAAAATATGGGTATTTTCTCATTCAACCTATCTGTAGCATTACTACATAGCAACAAATATTGCTCGGATGTTCTGGGCTTGAAGTCGGATGTCTGTAAGGTCTATTTACATGTCATCAAGTAAAATCACACACAAGTTTTGCCTATTTATTCACAAATTAATCAGAAACATGGAGTGCTCTGCACAAAAGTATTCTCTCACTGCCAGCAAGGTCTGTATTCCATACAGTGGACACTATGAATATCCCACTGTCTCTTCTTATCTGTGAACAACTTCAGTTTTCCTCTAAAGTCCAAATGCTCCCTATGGGAAGCAGAGCATCCAAACCTCACTCTTGCCCTTTGGAACAGCCCGCAAGAGGAATCTGAGAGCGTATCCAGAGGAGGGCCACAAAGCTGATCAGAGGGCTGGAACATCTCTTCTATGAGGACGGGTTGAGAGAGTTGGGGCTGCTCAGCCTGAAGAGAAGGCTCCAGCGACATCTTATAGCCGCCTTCCAGTACCTGAAGGGGGCTACAGGAAAGCTGGGGAGCGGCTGTTCGCAAGTGACAGGACAAGGGGCAATGGTTTTAAACTAGAGCAGGGTAGATTTAGATTAGATGACCTTTACTATGAGGATGGTTAAACACTGGAACAGGTTGCCCAAAGAAGCTGTGGATGGCTCATCCTTGGAAGTGTACAAGGCCAGGTGGATGGGGTGCTGAGCAACCTGATCTAGGTAAAGATGTCCCTGCTTACTGCAGGAAGGTTGGATTAGATGACCTTTAGAGGTCCCTTCCAACCCAACACACTCTATGTTTCTATATTAGTATCTAAAGCTAAATAGTTAAAGCAGACAGTGTGAACACACATGCTCGGACTGGAGTGTACTAGTTGTCCTAACACAGAGCACTGATGTTGCCATGGCTGTTTTAAATTAGCTTTTTCTAGTAGCAAGAGAAATACGGATATGGAAGCATAAAGCACAGCCTGACCCTGTTTAGTCAAACTGGTAAGTGGATTTTAGAAACTGGACAGACCACTGTGCTGCACGTTCTCACAAGTATCCAGGTAGGCAGCTTAACTGCAGTCTCAAAAATAACTGAGAAGCAGACACATCCCTAAGTCTGGAAACACAAAGTAAACATAACCAATAAACCAAAGATTTACCACACAGTCCCTGTGGGCTGATTGCCCACCAAACTGAAGAGGCAATCCCATACTCTTCATAAGCTCGGCCTCAGAGTCTAGTTCAACTTCTTCCAGGTCGAGAGCACGATTAGTATCCACCTTAAATGTCACATTGGAACAACGGTTCTCCTCCTCGGATGCTTGTTCTTCCCCTATTAACAAATTGCATTAAGTAAATAAAGTCTGCTTTTGATACTCAATGCAACGGCATGACCTACAAAAATTTGCAGAACTGCCCCTTGAGCTTCCTTTCCCATTTAAAATTTTCACCATAAAAGATCTTTTTTCTGCATACCCGTCAGTAGGAACCAACATCTAACTTCGATAGCCTAAACACTGCACTTAGTATGGCTGGGATGGAGTAAACTTCCCTGGTACCAGTCCCTAAGGTGCTGTGTTTTGGATCTGTGGCTAAAAGCCTTGATAACACACCCATGTTTTGGCTACTGCTGAGCAGTGCTTGCACAGCTTCATGATCTTCTCTTTTCCCTACTCTGTCCTCCCCAGTGAGTAGTCTGGGCCCAGCAAGAGATCAGGTGGGGACACTGCTGACCCAAACTAGCTGCAGGGATACTCAACACCTTATAATGTGATGCTCAGCAATAAAAACTGGGGTAGAGGGTACAGGTGCTTGGGGACAACCCACCACAAACATTCGCTTCAACAACTTGTAGAGCAAACTCTAATAATGCTCAGCTAACAACATAAAAATTAGGATTAGGAAACGAAAATTCTTTACAGGAGTTCTGGCATGTATTGGAACAAGCTTAAAATACAGGAAACTGCTGGGTTTGTTACGAATCTTTCAAAAACACACTAACAAAGATAATATGATTTTACAAAAATGTAATGTGCGACCTCTGAACACAATTATCTCAGAAACAACTGAATAATTATCAAAACAGTGCTTGCACATTTATCAAATTTTTAAGGAACATCACACATATATAGAATGACAAATACCACTAAAGTAGGAACTGTATACTGATGAAACTTATGAAATACAAAAGCTCTTGACATGGTTGCTAAAAAAAATGTAAGTTGATTTTTTTTTTTTGATCAGGATATATTTACCGCCAAATTATTGCACAGCACAAGACTCTTCTGTTTTTAACTGATTACTCTCACCACAATTCACTCACATGCACAAAAACATGGTTTACATTCTCCTTCTTCATTCCATTCACACTGCCTCCATCCAACCTGTGCTATTCCTTTTCAGTTTCTATAGACATTCCTTTCTGTTCAGGCTCCTTCCTTTCAAATCAAGATACTACATGATGCTGGAAATAGCAACGGAAAAATCAGATACCAAAAAAAATTATGTTCAGATATGCACATGTGGGGAATTTGGGAAGACGGAGCAAGGGACTGGTGTTCAGTTTGCCAGAGCATGCACCACAATTATTCCCAAAACAGAAGCAAGCAGTGAGGGACTTACTCCTTTGTTTCTCCTCACATGACTTTTCACGTACATGCAAATCATAATTTCCCCCATGAGGGCTCTTGCTTCTTCTCTGCTTCTGGCCCACCAGATTACTTAGCAACAGCTAATGCCCTAGGCTGGGGTAGAGGCAGCAGGACAGCATTACTTCCAGGCAAACATCTAGGATTTGCAGACTCTCCGTTACATAATTAATTTCAAGCTAGGGAAGCCGAAATTATGATTTGAGAGCAGGTCTGGTACTTGTGTCCTAATCTGCTCTATGCATCAGGTGGAGATTATGTGAGCTGGGAAGTCTGTCCAGACAGAAACAAACATTGCATCTGGTTTGACATAAAGTTCCACATCAAGATTATAGTAACTTGAAAGTTACATGACTGCCAAGTTATTCACATCCATCCCTGTACCACAAGCACTGAAAATCAACCCAGAAATAAGAACAAAACTATGGGTTAGCAGTGATACAGTCCGACTGTACCTTAAATAACCACACAAAGCTCACTTTAACTGCACGCTATACTGCACATTACATTTCATTACCTTACCTGTACTGTCATTGTCATCTTTGACATAAAATCCTTTTAATCCCATCTTATATAATTTTCGATCTCTGTAAAAATGAAGAGAGGCATTAACACAGAAAATCATCATTAAAATGAGGGGTTTTTTTTTGCGGTAAAACCAATCACTCAGTGGAATCATCTTCCCAGGAACATTGTAGAGTCCCTATCCCTAGAGGTTTCAAGATGCAGTTGGACAGGGGACTAGATAACCTTATGTAGGCTCCTTTTCCCAGGAATTGTTGGCCCAGATAATGTCTCTGGGTCCCTTCCTACCTGGGCTGCTCTGTGACTGTAAACACCCGGGGCAAAGAAAAATGTGAAAAAGGCAGCACCTTAAAGCCTGACGTGAAAAGTCTCACGAGAGATGTTCAGAAAATGCTGCTACGACACAGAATACTCGGGAACTGAAACATTTCTGGCCCACAAAACATTCTGCTCCAGGGGGTGGAATTTAGTGTCTCGGCCGCCTCATGTCTGCAAGTGCCTCGGGCGAGCTCTGAGTGTGCCGTAACGCCCAGAGCTCCGGCACCGGCCGCAGCCTCTTCTCCCGAATCGCGCCCCTGCCCGGGAGCCGCATCTCTCCCCGCGCTGACAAACCAGACCCTCCTCTCCGCCTCGGGGAGGCTCCAGCTCCCTCCGCACCACTCTGGGGAAAGGGAGAAGGGGTCGAGGGGTGCTCGCCGGAGCGGAACGGAGGGAGCGCTCCAGTCCCCGCCCGCTCCGGCAAGGGCTCCCCGCAGGAACTGGCGTTCGACCGGGCTCCCCCACCCCCACAGCCCGTATCGTTTGGTAAAAAATAAAACCCTACAGAGACCCTTTTGCGCACCCTCCCCGGCTCGGTCCTCCCCTGCACCTCCCCCGCGGAAAGCTCGCCCGGGCACGGGGAACGCGGACCCGCGGGACCCGCCCGGCGCTCGGCGACGGGGCCGTTACTCACTCCACGAAGGCGCGGGAGCAGAGGCAGAGGATGCCGGGGGCCGCCGCCCCCGCCCGCAGCAGCAACTCCGCCACCAAACGCCCCCCTGGGTCCTGCACCATCCCGGCGGGAGAGGAGACCCACGCAGCGACGCGGGCACACCGCCGCCTTCCGCCGGAACTGCCGGCAGAGCTGAGCCCGCCCCGGCCCAGCCTGGGACCGCCCTGGGGCCGAGCCGAGCCGGGCCGAGCCGCCCCGAGCCCGCCCCGAGCCACCCCCGGACCGAACGGAGCCGAGCCGCGCCGCCTCGGGGGGGCGCCCGCTGCATGGGATCCGGGGTCTCCGCTCCCCGAGGAAGCGCTGACCCCCCCAGCTGGGACTTCGGGCTTTAGCACCCTGGTTTGCGTGTCGGAGTCCCAGGCTGCCCGGCTGCGGAGCTGCTGGGCTTTTGGGAGCGGTAGTTGGGGGTGTCTGTGTCAGGGCACCCGTAGTTCCGTGACTTCTCGGGCTGAGTCCCTGCGGCATCACCTTGATGATGTTCGGAGCGGGGAGAGAGGGAAGGGGGATCGCAACAAAAATCTGCAGCAAGAGATGTTGCAGCCAAAACCTGGCAAAACCGGGAGCAAAGGGTGAGGCGGCAAGGTGGGACTGAGGTGCTGGACGGAGAGGCTGGGTGAGGAGGGAGGAAAGCTTTGCAAAGCAGCAAAATATGAGACAGTAGAGATGCATGTAACTGTGTTCTGGTAACGGAGATGAGATATAACCTGGGAAAACGTGAAGTGAAAGAGGCTGCTTTGCTTGGGAGATTTGCCGACCTGTTGTGAGTTGGAGGGTGTTTAGAACAGGAGGTTGATAGGAGAGAAGGGAAGGTGCAAGGCTGAGTAGACCAGAGGATGCTGCCTCGTAGAATTAGATTTTAACCTTGGCTCTACTGCAGAGACTTTATATGATGATTATGAGAGATTTCATTGAATTGAATCATAGAATCATAGAATGGCTTAAGTTGGAAGGGACCTTAGGAATCATCTAATCCAACCTCCCTGTCATGGGCAGGGACGCCTCTCTAGTAGATCAGGCTGCTCAAGGCCCCATCCAGTCTGGCCTTGAACACCTCCAGGGCGGGGGCAGCCACAACTTCACTGGACAATTTATTCCAAAGTCTTGCCACCCTCGTACTGAAGAATTTCTTTCTAAGATCCAATCTAAACCCATTCTCCATCAATTTAAATGCATTTCCCCTTGTCCTATCAGTGGATGCTCTTGTAAAAAAGTCCCTGTTCAGCCTTTCTGTAGATTCCCTTCAGATATTGGAAGGCAGTTATAAGGTCCCCCTGCAGTCTTCTCTTCCCCAGGCTGAACAATCCCAGCTCCCACAGCCTGTCCTCATAGTGCTCCAGCCCCTCGATCATCTTTGTGGCCCTCCTCTGAACACGCTCCAACAGATCTATGTCCCTCTTAACAGTGGGGACACCAGAACTGGACGCAGTATTCGAGGTGGGGTCTCACAAGAGCAGAATAAAGGGGGAGAATCACCTCTCTTGCCCTGCTGACTGCGCTTCTCCTGATACATCCCAGGATGCAGTTGGCCTTCTGGGCTGCATGAGCGCACTGTTGGCTCATGTTGAGCTTCTCGTCTATCAAGACCCTCAAGTCCGTCTCTTCAGGGCTACTCTCAACCCACTCTGTGCCCAGTTTGTATTTGTGCCTAGGATTGACCCAACCCAGATGCAGGACCTTGCATTTTGACTTGTTGAAGCTCATGCAGTTTGCACTGGCCCATTTCTTAGGCCTATCAAGGTCCCTCTGGATGGCATCTCTTGCCTCAAGTGAGTCCATGGCATCACACTATTTAGCTCTCCTTAGATTATTCAGACCTTATCTGTAAAACACGTGAAATCCAGGTATCTCTGAAGACCATTGCAAAGCCTTCTTAGACATCACTGGGATTGGATTTTTCAGATACTAATTATGGACTCTGTGATCTCTTATTACCTGCTAACCTGCCTACTGGACAATGGGAGAGTATTAGGCAGAAATGTATCATATGTTCCTGCCTCGCTTTTAGGCCCTCTGCAAAGTTTTTTCTTTTGACAAGCTGGCATACTGGGCTTTATGTTAGCTATGTTCAATGCATGATGTGCTGGATGTGCTGTGTGGTCTGTCTGCTGTGCTGTCTCACTCCATATGCATCAGTACATTTTGGACAACAAGGCTATACAGCCTCATGAAGATGCAAGACATCCTCAGGATTTTTAAGACATTTCATTTAGGAAATGTGCAAAGGGGAGTTGGAAGCAGCAGGACTGACCATTCAGCTAACTAACACAAATACAATCCAACAACATATTCCATTCACTTACAAAAAGCCCTTAAAGGTAATTTTGTCCTGAATCACACACCATCTTACATATGATATAACCAAAAATACTAAATGCTGCCACTAGTCAGAACTTGTATGTATCTATTGCTACAGTAATTAAATACTTTAGAAATATGGGGAAAGATTACACCAGTTCTATGGTATATAAGTGCATCTGCAATTAGAATGCTATGCCACTCCCATATTTCAAAACTGAAAATGCATTAAAATAAAAATCTTACAACACAAATTGTTTAGCAACAGCCAAATGCTGAGCATATAAAAGTTGAATTGTGAACTGAGAAATATTTTGAGAATTATTACACTTCTTTAAGGAAACAATGCTACGTTTCAAGTGAAATGCAGAGAATACTTTTGAATAAGAACAGGATAGCTGTTCTTTTAGGATATCTGAGCCCAGTATCTTGCAGCCCCTGCGAGCAGCCACCAGCAGATACAACTAGACATATGTGGGAATGCCTCCTAATACTCTCCCATTGCCCAGCTATCCACAGCTGATGGCATATGGTCATGGCTTCTACCTGTTTAGTAAGACTGTGGCTTTGTCCTTATGATACTTGTCCAGTTTTCCCCTGGACCCACCACCTAGCAGTGAGTTGCACAGGTCTATCAGCAGGTGCATGAAAAGCCACCTTTTTCATTTTGAACATGGCTTCTCATGGCTTCAAGCGATGCTTCACTTGTTGGAAGAGTAAGTGAGCAATTGATCCATACTCAGCTACTGTGCTGCTGGATTTTATAGATGTCAGTCATATTCCTTATAATCTCTCTCTTTTCTGAGCTGATGAGCTCTGGCATACTCAACATTCCTTCTCTGCGAGCCTTCTCTGGTTTTCCTTGTTACTCTTTTCTAGACACTTATCTTGTTGTACTGTATCATAGTAGAGATATCTATCTCCTTTGGAGCATGGCTGAGCTGGTAGGTTTGATCTTGACAGGCCAGGGCACTTGGAGTGTGATTTTTTGTAGACATGATTTTAAAATATTGCACTTTACTAGCAAAAAAAAAAGTGCTTGTAAGAACACTTGTTTCAGTTTTCACACTGGCAAATAACATGCTTAAGCTAAAGTAAAATAAGCCAGCCTTAAAAAATATCCACTGATAAGGCGCTACTGATGTCATATGTAATGAAGCTGGTTTAAGTTTGTGCTTGGTAAGGAGTTTATCTTGTAGGGAAACAATGGGCTGCTTCACACCGTGCTGGTACAGGGTTGGTATGTCCTTCGTCTGGAACCTGAAATGATTTATCTCCTCCACACAAATGAAACCAAAGCTCCCCAGGCTGCCTGCCCTCCTCTGCCTGCCCTTGCTTTCCTCTGGTAGGTCCTGTTCTGAAATGCTTCCTCCTCTGCTTCCCTCACCTGCTTTCTGCTCTTTGCTTTGCCGCATCATCTTGGGCCCCAGCTTCAAAGCTCTTCTTGGACTTACCTGTTGCTGGTTTTTTTCATGTATCTCAGGCAATAGTGAAGACCTCTACTTCCCGGTGATCCTGGATTTGCTGGTTTTATCTGTGTGTCTTAGAATATGACCTCACCTCTCAGTTGACTTTAAAGCTCCTCATTACTTCCCTTCTTAAAAATTCCTTTTGAAAACTAAGTTCCATGAGAAATACTGACTGAATAATGATAAATTGAGGTATGCTGAGAATAGCATCCTGAGCTGTTAAAAATAAAGCAAAAGCAGTGTGTATAAAATAGAAGATATTCTCATGGTAACTCTTACATGCTCATCTAATTCTGAGCTCCAGCCCTACATGCATGCCTTCGTTACAATCTATGAGAAGTGCTGGGGAAATAAGGTGGATGTTTCTATTCCAAGCTGGGGTTTACTGTATGTTCATGTAAGAATTTTTAGGAAAGTACATTCATTGTTTCCTTGAAGGAAGTTATTGGATTTTATAGGTATCTGAATATAATAAAACCCCAAATAATATATCAACATCTTGGTTTATAAGCAGATTATAAGATTAAGAGCAGTATTTAAACAGAGTAAAATTTTCTACATTATGTATTACAAATTACAAGCAATTCTATCATCTTTCTGTAGTGGATAAGCTGAAATAAATTTGAGAATGTTTAGCCCAATGTGCTGTATTCTCTCTTAGAAGGAAGGGTTATGTAGACCAGAATGCCATACATGAGAATCTCTAACCTCTGCAATTTATATCTTGGAAGAATTGCTTCAGCTGGGCAACTTTTTTAGAATGCATGCCCTGAATCTGGCTGATCCAAATGCCAATTATAATGCTCTTTGTACCTGAGGCTTTTCTGCCTGGTGTTCCGTAAATTTTCAGTCTTCTGCTTCACATTTACAAGAGAAAGGATGGTTTAAAGAGACACTATTCTAATGAACTGTGGGACAGAAGGTGGCAAACAGTGACATATTTGTGGAACTTGCATGGAAAACTATGGCATGGTAAGTGAGGTTTTTTTCTTTTCCCTCACAAATCTTAATAAAGTGGAGGAACTGGAGGAAATGTCACTTCTCCAGTTGCAGATGAACAGAGAAGGATGTACAATTGGCCCGAGTTTCAGAGACACTCCATTCCTCTAAAAAGATATTTGCCAATGTATAAATGACCATATACTCAAATATTAATCACGACTTGTGGAACTAGAGGTCTCTTGGTACTATCTCCTCTTCACTTTTTTTGTAAGGACTATAGTCCACTAAGCAAATGCAAATCATAAGGTCAAGGTAGTTTGACATATTATTTTGTGACCATCTGTGAGAATGATTTTTCTTCTGTTTCAGAGTCCCCTTTGAGCTCAGATATGAGTGACCTGGCACGAGGAAGTAATTTTATGTGGCAGCATTGTCTCAGTGAGAATTAAACTCTTATAGTCCCCCAAAACTTACACTTTAAATTCTTGTTCAGCACATAACAATGTTTTTGCCTTTATTTTGAAATACATGAAGCCACCCCAGCTAGATTTGATATTTTATTTAAATGGTTTACGAGCCAAATATGTTTAAAAGGACACAAAGCAAACATGGTATCCAGGCATATTTTTGAAGTCTGTTACTATATGGCGCATATTTGATTTTCTGATTGCTTTCTTAAAGACACCTTAAGTCTTGGACTTCTAGTAAAGGGCAGAACCCCCTAATTATGCTGTAGCTGTACTCAGGTTGTGTCATTAGACAAATCTGTGGGAGATGCAGGTTCTTGTAATCATCTTTACCTTAGCTGTTATGTTTTTTTTGACATTTGCAATTATAGTGAAACAGTAACACTGTGTGTGTATTTGTGGGTTACTTTGGGGTTTTTTTTGGTGGCAATAGTGTCTTTTCTGTTGTTGTCACTGTTTTGAGGGTTTTTGTTATTTTCTTTTCTTTTCTTTCTGTAGAAACCAGACCCAATAAGCATAATGTGACACTTCACCAGAGTGGAGAAATTGCCACAGAATGGATAACTGGTTTGATGTAGCACTGAGGAGTGCCATCAGTTATTGCTGGTACTTTCAGTTCCTGCATAAAATATCTTCTTGCTCGTGTTTGGAAGCAAAATCCAGAAAGACTAGAAACATAACAGCTAACTTGTATAATGCTTGTACCATGGACTTGATTGTCCTTGGTTCCATTCATGTTCACAGCTCAAATGAATACTGTCAGTGCCTGCTGTCTTCAAAATACCTTTGAATCCTGTGGAAACCATAATTAACTGGAACAGCACCTGTTTGGTCTTGCCAGTTATCAGACACTGTTAGACCAATACTTCTGTTTCTGCCCATTGTAGTCTTTGGTTTTAACTTTTTATATTTCTTTTTTTTTTTTTTGTATAGTAGCATATGCAGTTAAATCATATCCAGCTACACAGTCCTAGATAATGGGCCAGACCATTTATTTTGCAAACAGCCACTGTTTATTTATTCCTTTGGAAGTTCTGCTAATGCAGTTTAAGCCAGAGGAGACCACATCCTATGATGGTGAACACATCGGGGACATCTTAAAAAATTAGTTTGAAGATGTGTAGCTTTAATTCTTCTTTACTGTAAAGTATATTTCCCTTTAAATTGGGTTAGTTTTTATAGGTGCAGCCTTCTGTGTCTACAGTTTCATAGTTTGTATAGTTTATAGTTGTATAGTTTTATAGTGCTTTGTTGCAGCCTTGTTTTCCAGTGTAGCTCTGAGAATAATAACTTTGTGCTTCTCTGCTGCTTATTAATTTTTACTTGTAAGTTTGTGGACTCTTTGGCATTGTATAAGAGCCTTAATCACATACTCATTATATTAAATAGTATGTACATACTGAGTTAAAAGATTCTTTCTAATCTACAGAGTGAGTAGCAACTTTGCATGAAGAATACAAGACTTTTTATGCTTTCAGGCCAAAAAGTGATGTCAAGGAAAGATGAATCAAAGGACATAGCCACAGGCAAGAGCTTATAGAAGCAATTTTTCACCTCAGCAGCCACCACTGACCACAAAACAAGATCCTACTGGTTTACGTAACTGCAGGGTACCAAACCAATCTAAGGGATCTAGCCTCCCAAGAAACAGGTGGCAAATTAGACGTGTCCTTGCCTATCTGCAGTAAAGCAGTTTAATGTTGGTGCTTCCATAATGAAAAGGAAGTCTTCCATACAGGGGCTTTCCTCTGATGTTGAACTTGTTCTTGCTGAGGCCCTGATCTGCAGATCCAAGGGTGCCCTCACTTGCAGCCTAACGTCTGGGGTTGGGGCAAGCTCTAGCAGTAACAGGCTGGCCACTTGCTAGAGCTTCTTTTTATATTAAATCTGCAAGTGATCAGTAACTTTATTATTTTCTTTCTGTTAAATTCATAACAATTGTACGTGTTATTTCTTTCATGGTAGACTTGTATTATATGTTTAAATTTTATTTATTTCAGGATTAGTATTTTCAGTAATATTCTAGGAGATACGTTGTTTCTCTGGAACTACTCATTGAACTGTCTTGCTTCCCAGTTCGTATTTGAGGATTCAAAAGTTTTAGCTGCATTTTTGTTTTCAATGTTTTTGCCAAATGGGAAACTTTTATTTCATTCTGCTCTTCCTGCACTCTTTTAGCCCTTCAAGAGTTTTTAATTTCTTTAGTTATGGCACATGACTATGAGAAACTGTAGACAGTTTGTTCATCTGGGAGGCGTTTCCCCAAATTCAATGGTTTGGCTGCAAATAGCACTGATGCATGTGAGGAGAGACTACCTACTGAAATATAATTTACAAACAAGAAATTTCCCTTCTCTATTACAATCTCATATTAGTGGGTTACCACACGTAGAGAGGAATGGCACAGGAATGCACCAAACCAGCAACTTTCTTTACGATGAAGAGCTATGTAATTAGAAGATCAAACAAAAACAGCTTGTTAATTTCTAACTACATTTATGCCAAGCAATTAAATAGTCAGTCATCGGAGTTAAGTGTGATTCAGGGATGCTTAAGCTAATTGCTTACTTTTTTTTTTAATAGCATACAACTTTTTTAACACAAAGGAGTGAGGCAGGGAAGACTTGCTTGATTTACGTGGTTCAGCTCAAATCAGGAATGACACATAATTAGCTGGGAGTCAGTGAACTTCACGTTCTGGATCAATATCAACAGACCAAGAGATAAACCAGAGTACAAAACACTCGCAAGATGTTAAAAAGCACCTGCAGGTTTCTAAACACCTTAATCCCCACCACTTTAATCCCACAGGAGCATGCTGATGTGTGCACACTCCTCTTTTACAGCACAGGGAGTGACAAGCACACCCCCCCGCCTCTTTTGGCCGAGCACGTTCTTCGACTGGAGATGGGGTTGCTCTGTCTGTGTGTGCGTGTCACTGCAGCTCCCTACCGCAGCGCGAGATCACACCCCATGATTTCCACATGCTCTCTGAGCTGTCTTCTGCTGCTGTCCCCCATACTGCCAGCCCTGCTGTCTGTGTGGGATGGGGAGGATGTCGTGTCAGGCTGAGACAGGGGCAGGATGGCAGCGAGGTGACTCCTGGCAGCATCTGAGGCAGCTCACTTTTCTCAAAAGCCTCTTGGTAATCCCCTGGTTGCTGCTTAATCCAGCGAATGCCTGTTGTAAGCTAATGTTGGCACCATAGTTTCCTCATTTCATTCTGTTTTGGGGTAACCTCCTCTGAGACCAGGCAGTTTTGGGTGTCCTGTCCTCGTGGGCTGTTTCTGCTCATGTTCCTGCCATACCACCAGTTACTACCCAGGCCACGTTATTGGGATAGGCCCATCAGGAGGTTTTGTTTCCTCAAACCTCATCTGATATAAAAATTACTATTATAACTTTTTTTTTTAATTCTTGACAAGTGAGGAGCTTTGTGAGGTGGAAGAGATACCAGATGGTCCATCACTCAGCATGGAGCATCCCTTTTGACTCCTTGTACTTCATTGCTGGCTTATCCAGCCAGAGGCACAGGCTCTGTCACTCTGTAGCTGATCGTCATTTCACATTCCAGGGAAATATTCTCATTTAAAAATGTCTGTCCCTTTCTTTTGATTATTCTTTCCATATTTAGACAAGGTGATTCTGGAAAATAAAAGGATGTGTGGATGGTACACTTTTGGGTGATCAGAAGCATTCCCCAACAGGGCACTAGAAGTGAAAGGAAATTAACTGGTTGCTCTGTGGCCTCAGTTTCTGGCCAGGAAGGAAACAAAATAGTGGTTGAAGAGTTGAATTAAGAACAGAAGACAATATTTATCCTAACACGAGAGGCTCTTTAACTGAATGAAGTGATGGTTGTGTAGCCAACACCCTAAGTCAGTACTGAGCACTCTGGCAGGCTGTTTTGCATAGCTTAGAACACCAGAGCTGCTGTGAACAAAGTGTTTCTTCGAGCAGAGTCCATACACCCTTTGAAAGCAAAAGGAAGCACATCATGAGTGCAGCACTTCGTCATTTAAAATTGACTATTGATTTCACTATATCAAATGCTAGGCACAGCATAAAACTGATAATATAACTGTAAAACTGCATGAAACATCAGAAACAGGCCTTCTCGCTTGGTTCAGCTGCAGGTGTCTGGGAAGCCTTGCAGAAGTCCAGCGTGCTACCAGAGCCAGGCATTTCAGTCCAGCCTGCCTCGTGGGAGATGCTGTGGCAGGGGTTAAACTGCAACCTGAGTGACCCGCCACTGTCTGTTAGAGGAAACAATCTGAGCTTTCCAACCACCTGACATTTCCCACGGAACAGTGAACAGTAAGAGACCGACTACTGCCATGGGAAGTGTTTACAGTCTTCAGAGCAGGCATCGTGTTTTGGAAGGGAAGGCTGGCCGGGGCTCAGAAGGTCATTCAGTTCACACTTTGAGCGTGAATCCAGCAGCATTAAATATTGGGGACTTTTGATGGCATCACAGGGTCTGTGGAAGAACTGCATAGGAATACATGCTGATAGCCTGTACAGGGGCTCCTAGTTCAGTCTAAACTTCATTTCAAAAAACGGTGGGGTTCTGCAGGACCACTGAAAGGAGATCTAGGTAGCTTGGTACCTCTCGTTACCACTTCTTCAGCCCCCTGGCTGAGAGGCAGCAGCTACTACGGGAACCAGATAGAAGCGGAATAGGGTAGTATTGGCAAGGAAGAACAGTTAGTACAGTGGGAAGGAACACGACAAATCAGAGCTGGATTCAAAGATGTGCAGAGCTGCTGCTCTCTCCTGCCTCTCCTTTTAGAGCCCCTTCTGACCACACTAAGCTTCCGGTGGCACCCATTCAGCATGTCACCAGAGTAACATTAGATGTTAGTTTGCAGGTCCACTTCTGGGGGAGGAAGGTTGGCAGTGTGAAACCTAGGGTCAGAAGAGAGGTGGCCACACTGGATCTGAAACCAGGCCACCACCATGTGTTGAGGTGGAGCAAGGAGGTCCCAGCAGGCTGTCCAGTGGTGCTTCAGGACATGTTGCTCCCCTAAGCTGCAGGGCAGGTGGTGGAAGGGGCTGGAGTGGAGGCTGGAAAGATTTGAGCAAAACCACACTCAGTGCTGGGTAATGCCAGCCTTGAAGGTGAAACGGCTTCTTCTGCCCAAGAGCTGGCCTCTTGGCCTCTCCTTCCCTTCTGAGGCTTGGTTTGAAGGTACAAGAGGGTTCTGATACAGTGACAAGCACAGGGAATTTTCTGTCAACTGAGAAGAAAGAAGGTGGTTGGGGCAGTGGGTGGAAAAAAAGAGGGGCGTGCAACAGATGGCTTCAAAGGCATAAATAAGAGACTTTAGAAGAGAGGAAATGTCTGAGAAAATAGCAGGGTCTTTTGTATAATGTGCAAGTACTGTGGGATGCTCTGGGCAAGGTATCATTTGAATCTATGGTATCAGATAAAGTGAGAGACACCTTTATGAATCTGGGAAATGTCAGCTGTGCCATAGCTGATAAAAAAGACTGCAAGTGACATCCTGCTAATCTTCAGGGATTCGTATGTAAGTGATGAGAGATTAGACTACCAAACTGATTTTTAAAATGAAAATAAATCAGACAGGAGCAGACTATTCTGGAAACATCATCCTTACGGCATGTCAATAGATTTAGCAAGAAGTCTTGCAGTGTTCAAGCCAGAACAAGAGGAACTATAAATCCTGTCATCAGATGCACAGCATAGCAGTTTGTGAATTTATTTTTCCTTTCAAAGCAGTTCTGCTTCACTTCCATCACTTAGAGAAAAATCCCAGTAGGTGATTCTTCACTGTGGGGTTCTCTCAGCTCCCTTGGGATTAGGGCTGTCCTTATCACGGCATGGGTAGCCTGTGAGTCTCTGCAAGCAGGAGGAGTTTTGCCAATGGTTTTCAAATGTCTTTGCTGGTAGCAGCATAACATTGGGTGTTACTACAGTGACTGCGGGGAAATGGTTATAGTTTCCGCTGCTTATCTCTTCCCAGTAGGATTCACTTACCCCAGCTTCTTTTACCTGTCAAAGCCTTGCCCATGTTCTTTTATTGCCTCTTGCTTTCTTTTTTCTTCTAACACGTTTTCATCCCTGCTCCTTAGCACAGCAAATCCTACTATTTGTTAATGACATATTTAGTTGTAATCTCTGTTAGCAGTCCTGGGCTCCTTCCCAGGCTACTTCAGGCCTTATGCACTTTTGAAAAGCGCTTGCAGGAGAACTGTGCAGCTTTGACCTTGGTGTTCAGAAAGGAAAACCAAAGAGCTTACAGTGCACTGGGCTGTGACCTTCTGCCATGAGAAACTGTTTAGATAGTAGAGTGCTTTTAAAGTAATCTTGATTTAAATGTTCTAGATTAATAATATTGCAGGTTTATAGCAATGTGTATTTTGCTACTTATTTTAAACTGCAGCTGGTCAGAAAATAAGCTTTCATTTCTAGCATTTTTTAATTTTACTTTTTTTTTTTCCTCCTGATCTGGGGACAAACATTTAAAACGTATTTTGCTGATAGCAAAGACCATGGTGTGTAATTTCAACAACTCAAATAGACCAAAATGTTTTCAAAGGGAAGTATACTTCTGAATTCTCTAACAGTCCAGATTAATAAAAGCTTACTTAGCAGCATGTCCAAACCAAAAAAAATGGAAAGAAAAAAAAAAAGCCAAGGCAAATTTCTTCCAAAATTTTCTCACATTTCTGGGAGAATACTCTGGTCTTTTAGAACCTGCGTTTTCTGAAGAACGATATTGGAAATGTTCTTTCAAATCACCTCTATTTAAAATAAGAAACCATTTTTAATGAGTGACTACAACTCTTTTTTTTTTTTTAATAATAAAAATATTTCCTGACCTTTACATTGGATTTTATTACTAATTAGATATGAAGAGATCATAGAATCATAGAGTAGCAGGTTGGAAGGGACCTCAATGACCATGTGGTCCAACCTTTCTCAGCACAGTCTAGAGAAGACAGCCCAGCACCCTGTCCAGCTGAATCTTAAAAGTGTCTGGTGTTGGGGAATCCACCACTTCCCCGGGAAGACTATTGCAATGTCTGATTTTTCTCATTGTGACATTCTCCATCAACAGGTCTTTTTTGTACAAAAAGAACTGTCTAGTATCATCCAGTTATTACACTTCCTTCCAATGGAAACATATATTGGGTATTCTTCTGGAAAATGTGTTTCTTTGAGCTGACAGAAGCCTCTACATCTTCTGAATATTGCTAAAATGTCACCAAATTTAAGACAACGTAAAGCCTGTAACTGTTCAGACTTATTCTTTGTACACTTCAGAAACTGCTGCAGGAACTAGGTAATAATTCTTGATTTTTGAACTGAAAATGGAAATGTAATCTCACGTGAGACTTTCATAGAGCAGGAAATGAAAGTCCTAGTGCTACCTAGAAAACAACAAAAGGACTGCCCATAGATGGATTGTCTTTATCAATTTTGCTTTTTTAAAAAATAGTTTTGAAATTGTGTGTGTTTTGCTTTTAAAGTTACCCTTTTTATTAGGAATCTTCTTTTGCTTCCAGAGTTCTGAATTACGTGTAAATTTCTTTGGTCACCTCCCTCTTTGGACATGCATGTGCAACACTTGCTTCTTTTTAATCATGATGACCAGAGAAGTAAACTGTGAGTTTTTGCACCTCTAATGGGAAGTAGCTACTTGCTCTTGATGGTATTTTATGCACAAATACCATGTTGTGCATAGGCTAAAAGACAAAATCTCAGGTGCAGATTTGTTAAGCAGCTTCTTTGCGAAGTGGAATGAAAAGTTTGATCGCAAAAATGGGTGACTTTTTATCCCTAGGACAATCTATTGTGCTCAGCTGTATAAGGATTTCACAATCATCTTGTCAGTTTTCTATGTTCAGAATTATTCTTGCTTCTTTCATGTACTCGTTTATTTTGATGTTACTTCTAAGTGTGATTTTAAGTTCCGAATGATAACATGGGACATATGTTCGTATATTCGCAAGTTATACAAATTTCTGCTACAGATGTGGTTATTGAATTGGCTTGTAATAAATGCACAAATGTCATAGAAGCAATATAATCAACAAATTTTAGACCTCTGTAATAAAATGAACAGTACACAAGCAAAGAACGCCATATGCTGTGCTCTTGATTTGTCTTCACAGCATTTTGACCGTACTGGCATTCTGAAATAATTGCTGAAATATTTAATTCTTGACTGCCCACTGAACATCTACTAATGTGTGCTTCCATTTACAGTGTCCTCAACATGTTTTAAGGAGTTTCACCATAGGATGCCTTGCCTGAAGCTGTTATTGGAGGTATTGCATTCTGAGTACCTGACGGTTTATGAACAGCGATGTAGTAACCACACTGGGAGGACCTTTGCTTATTGCTTATTACCATGATGCTGTTCTTATAGATTATGGTTGATTTCTGCATTAGCGCAGGCTGGCTCTGCCTCCCAGCATCTAATCACTTTATCAGCAGGATACCAGGTAAATACTTCTGTGGTAAGTAAGATGTTTAGAGCCCAAATTTGTAATCTAAATTCAGACACCAGCCTCCATACCACCGTATGCAGAATGGATTTTCCATTTTTCTGCTCAATATTTCACTTATGCTTGCTTCATACACAGCTACTGTCAGTTGGAAGAATTAATTACTTAATTGTTTTTACCATCATTTGATGTCAGAGTTGCAGGCAAAATAATGAACCATTTAAAATAACCTTTTACATCAGCATAACAAATGGATTTCATACACAGTAACTAAATCATGCCACACTGCTGTGTGCGAGTAGAAATGGCAAATACAGGTTTAAAGAACCATGCAAAAGAAAAAGGGGACAGTGTAGCTTTGGCAGAAGCAAAAAGAGTCCAGAGCCAACTCACCCAGACAGGAGATGTAATTGATCCAAGGGATTCAGATTCAGCTCTGTGTGAGCTGGAGTCCAGTTTGCTGCATCACGTCTATATCTCAGAGCTTTGAGAAAATTGATTTCGAGCTCCTGATTGAGAAGATTGATTTCAGCACCTGAGCTATAGCCAGGTAAGATAAGGAAAGTGATAATACAGGCAAAGTGTAATTATTGAGGTGATAATTGCAAATAACTGAAGGAGAGAAAATAGTAAGAAGAAAAGTACAGAACTGGAAGACAATGGTGAGCGTGTCAGGGCTTAGCTTAATTGTATGTTAGTCCTGGCTGTTTATCCTTTGTGTTAGCCAATAAATAATTGCTGAGTACTCTTGAGCTGTGTACATACTGTTCATAGAATCTCTCTGTGAATGATGAAACATGACCAAACCTGTAGAGTGAGAGCTAGTCAGGGTCTCTCTATAATCTGCTGTATGTACGCAAGACAGTTTGTTGTCCATCCAAGTGGCTGGATGGGTTAGAACATTGCTTGTGTTCTGCCTTATGATTCCTTGAGAGAGCAAACCAGACTTCTCTTTTACAGCATGAGCATGCCTATATGACATATCTATCTGCCCTTTGCAAACAGATGCCAGCTTAGAAACATGCCATGCTTCTCCATGAAATAACTTGTGGGTTTACGATCCTGTGATCTTTTTCTGTAGAATTAGAGGGAGTTTTTAATTTTTCCAGGTGAACCAAGTTCACACTGCACGTTTGGCACCGTGCTACTAATCTGCATATATTTCGTATGTTTCATTCTTCTGCCAGTCTGCTTATGAGATATGTGATTGTATTGCTATTTCAGGATGAGGCATAGATAATCCAGTAATAATTAATTTTGTATGCATCTTCATCTCAGGTTATTATAACTGTCCATCATTTCTACACTTCTGCCCTAGGACCTGTTTTTGTTTGAGTCTTTACCCCTTCTTTATCCATTCTTCTATGAAAGTGTCTCAAGTGATTTAATACATTACGCTTATAATATATAAAGATTGTATACTTATGTAATACTATATAATATTATAAATTCACTCCGTTTCTGTCCGTATTGGTAAAAAGTAGACCAATGAAATTATATTACCTTAAACTCAAGGAAGTTCTTTAATACCAGGAAGGGGAACTGTATTTATTAACACCAAAGGATTGTATCTAGAACAGCACACAAACAAAATGCTTTTTCTTAAGAATATAAGACATGCTATACTACAACAGACCAGTGATTCCAGTTAACTCAATATGCTCTGACAGAGGCAATAGGAGATGGTCTTCAGGCCATTTTCGGTAGTAATTTACCTGTGTTTTTTTCTGCAGAAATGTATTAGGAGTGTTAGAGGGTACCTTTCTGCCTGCTGTGTGCCTCTTCTAGGACCAGTTATTCACAACTATGTCTAATCCCGTTTTGAAGCCATTGACACCCTTTGAAGCCATTGCCTTTATGCACTTCTCTGGTAGCAAGTTGAGGAAGTCTACTCTCTGCTGTGTAATGAAGTATTTAATTTTATTTTTACTTAAGCCAATCTTCGACTAGTTTGAGTGTGCCTCGGTTCTAGCACTGGGGGAAGATGATGAACAGTTCTCTATTCACCTTTCCTGCTGCCTTCATGACAGGATAAAACCCAACCACATTCTTCTCAGCCTTCTCATCAAAAGACAGCTGTTTCATTCTCTTCATTGTTTTTGTCACCGTTCTCTATACCATTCCTAACTTGATTATACGCTTATGAAATATGGCTACCCAAACTACACAAATTACTCAAGGTTTGGGTGCACCATGTTTTTGTATGGTCACAAAATGACAATCTCTGTCTTATTTGCCACTAAGCATTCAGATAATGATTTCAAGCAACAGCCAATGACAAGGATGTCTTTCTTGAATTGTGACTCTAACTTTCTTCAGAAAGAACTTTGCAACTCATAATAAACAGCTTTCAACCATTGTAATTTATCAGCAAAATGAGCTGTGTTGTTACTCAGGCTATGTGAATTATTCAAGAAGCTGGCTCTAGAACTGATTTTGGACTACTTCTATTAAAAATACTGATCATGTAATACAGGGAATAAATTAAAAGAGTACAAATGTTACCAGAAAGAAAAGTATCTCCTTAATAATGTTTCGAAATTTGATTGACAGATAGGAATCTTAATGCTGGAAAAAGTATGCATTTTAAGTTGGTAAATATATACAGGAAGCCAATCTCTTAGGGATAAACATTGCTAAACTTCAAGATGATAGGGTGCAAAGTGAAGTCTCATTGCACTTCCAGGTGGGAGTACCAGGGTGAACACAGGCTCAGGAGTATCAGGGTAAGCACCAGAGAGCTGTGCCCTTCCTTTATAATCTGACTACTAAAATGAAACTGCATTAAAAGCAGAGGAAGTAGACGTATCTAACTGGTCATAGCCTATCTTGGTAATTCGATCTAACTTTAACTTATATTTGTTACTCTGGGGTTATCTACATCAGTCTACCATTACACTCTGTAGTCAGTTCTAGCAGCGAGAGGCAAAAAGTCAACCATTTCTGCAGTTCTTGCTTACAGTCACTTCCTTTGGTTTTCTTTAATTTCACATTGCTCTGTGGCCTAACTTGAATAGAAACTTAATATATAATGTGTAATTTGGCCTACTAAAAGGTCTTTTATTACTTTATTAATATATATTTCTGTTATTACTGCCCCTGCTGCTTTCTCTGAGAATGCTTTCCACTTGCTCTCTGGATCAGGTGCAGACCTTTTTTTGCTTATCTGCTACTTAGAAGAACTGGGTTCTCAGTCCTGTGCTTCTAGATACTATTTAGGTTTTACACCAGAGGTAAAAGAGACTCTGAAGAAGGGAGAAAAGAGGGAGACAAATGCTGATGAATAGCATCAGATATGAGAGAAGAAGTTGCTGGGAAAGGATCGAATGAGATTTCATCTTGCTTTCAAGAAAAATATTCTAACCAAATAGACCAAGTTGACTCAGTATCTGCCCTGAGGTATATGAGCAAATCAATAACAAAAATCCACTAGCAACATACAGGTCAAAGTCGATATTGCAACCAGTTTGCAATACATTGGTTATCACCAGAGAGGCTGAGATAAAACAGAAGGAAGGGTGAGGAATTGAATTTTAATCTGCTTAAAGTATATGACCTTTTGAACTAGATTAAATACAGGAAAAAACCCTCACATACAGAGTTAAACATGAAGGAGGTTTGTTTAAGTTAAGGGACAATATTGGCACAAGATAAAATGCTTCTCTTGATAATAAATATATGTTAACTGGAAATCATATCTGAAGACCAAGTTCTGGAACAATGTCCTAAATAGAATCCTGAGTATGAAAAACCTGGAGAGCTTTAAAACTGAAACATTTTTGGAAAGATTATACAGAAGATCCTTGGACAGAAAATTAAGTTCTTATATACTGCATGCGTTACTACTTCCAAAAGCAAAAGATACTTTTATTTACATTTGTGTAACAGAGTGCAAACATTACATTGATCTCATGTGTCAACTTCTGCTGCTTGTCTTTGGAGCAGGGCAGGAGGTTCTTCCTGACTGTTTCCTAAAGTTTCCCCCTCTTTCATAACTCTGGGATTGCAGGACAAGATATCTTTGTGTTGCTATTGACATCAAAACTGCCAAGGTGTGTTTGTTGTGTGCGCTGCTTATATGCTTAGCATTAACATGTTTTGTCAGGATTGCAGTCAACAGAGAATTTTTCCCTAAGTCAGTTTTGCAGGGACAACAGGTTTATCCCCATCTTCTGGGAGCTTTCTTCAACAAATTCCTTCTCATGGCAGATAACGCTGTCATTGACAACTCCCTTAATCTGTGCTGTTCTTATCGTGTGACACTTAATTGCTGTGACTCTTGACATCTTATTAAAATTCTTGGGCTCGGTGATGTGGAGGCATCATGTGTTAATGCAACTGGAGCAGATGCTCTGTGGGCTTCTTCAGCAGTCATCTGCCTGTACTTGAGATTTCTGGAGATGGGATTTGCCCCCATTATTCTTTTCAGTTCTGTGTTTTTATGTTACAAATGGGAGTCAAGTAGCTTGTTCCTGTTAGAGTTTTCTTCACACTGAAGGCTCATCTATTTTCCTGGAAGGTACAAATTTCATCTCTGATGAACACAGAAGAAATGGAACAGAAAGACAACAATATTTATCCCACCTAATTTTACATGTTTAGATTTGTTTATCCTGCTCTCCTTGATAAAACAGATTTAGGAAATTTAACCATCGGGAAGGTTTGAGAAAAAGATGTTGTAACAAAGCAAGTTCAATTTGGACATAGACACTACCTTTGTATTATGGCTATGAAATTAATCAAGAAATTACAGAAATACTTGAACTCACTTGTTAGAAAAATCTGTGAACTCATCATGGAAATGGTGGTCAAAGAGCAACTTTAAAAATGCGCTTTTATTAATTCAAGCCTAGATATATTGTTACAGGGAAGATTTTGCAAGTCAAGGCGCTGAGATTGAAGAACTACGAATGTTTTCTTGCAAGCAAGAAAATATGATGGCTGGAAAATACATTAATAATCCCAGCTAATGGACTCTAAATCTTACAGGAGGAAGTAATGGGATTGAATCCTGATCCTGCTGGACTGTAGAGCTGCCCCCTTTCTTATTTAAAAAGTGAAATGACTGTCAGTCAGAGATAATCAGAGGTGGTTGAATTTCCTTTAGAGCAAGAATGGACAAGATGACCTCTCAGGGTCTCTGCATTGGATTTTTTTTAATTTTACACTATACCTCAGGGTTTTTTTTTCACAGGAGTTCCACTGAATTTTATGTGAACCCGGTTAGAATTCAGATATGGTGTGATAATTTGGGAGGATAATGATAGGGTGGATACTCTGAGATCAGAACACTACAGGTCTCGACAGCCAATGTTTTCCAATGTTTCAAACCACTGTTGTGATACCTGGCTATTTTTTTCAAATTCTTGATGATCCTTTTGTGGCCATATGGCATACAACATCAGAGATGAAAAGGACGTTTTACCCTCCAAACCTAAGATTTCTTTTCATAACCAGTTATCATCATATGCATAATTTTTAGAAATGCCTGAGGGACTTCTCTAAACTTTCTGCAGTAATAGTAACATGTCAATAGGGCAGGAGTTTCTAAGTTCCCAAATGTCCAATTTTTCTACTCTAATGAATTTTGTCAGGAACTGCCTCTAATCTCCATCAAAGTGTTCATTTACGCTGGGACTAACCATCTTGCTAGGTTTTTCCAACTTTAAACTTAAGGCAGGTTACCTTGCCTGAGTCTGGTGCCAGGCCTTTAACTCTAAAAAATTAATGTCCTTTTTAAGTGATGAGGAATAATTTTGTGTGAGATGAGGGGAAGAATATCTTCATTAACAAATAGGAGTGGAATGTGAACTGGTAACTTTGCATTAAAGTACAATTAACCCTGTGGAATTTCGACAGATTATTTCAACAGACAGTTCAACTCTCACTGTTACATGGAGGGAAATACAACTATAACACATGTAAAACACTTCACTTTTTAATTTGGTTTTGTATAATTTACAAGTAATTTACACAAAGAAACAGGAAATAGAAAGAACATTATTATTTGCTACTGTAAAGTTACCAGTTGCCAGTCCTAGGGGCATTACTGCAACATTAGTTCATCTCTTTTGTAGATGAACGTGGTGTAATTTTCCTCTCGTAGGATGCACGTATTAGTTGGTGCAAGTAGGCGCAGATGCATTAAGGTACTAAAGGTACTAAAAATCCTTTTGTTTTAACATCACTGTTGTTTTTCTAAAAAATTATTATTAAACAGGTTTTTTTATGAAACTCTTTTTAGAAAAAGAGGGAAACCCAAAAGCTTAGTCTGTATTTAGGCATATATAAATTATAGAGAGAAAAATATTGATGCAGAAAAGCTCTATATAATGTCAACTCTTACGCAATATTGTTTACAGGTACTGTTCTACTCAGGATGATTTATAAGATTAATTCCACACCTGGGTGGTGTTAATGGAAAAGTTAATTATTTGTTGTAACTTTTATTAAACTGTTTACGAAATATGACTTAGATATCAGTTCTGTGACTTAGTGTCTAGGTGAATGACACTCCTATTGGTTTCAAAAATGGTCTTGAACCACAGATGTGAAATCAATTAATGGTTTGTTCTCTCACTTTTACTTTAATGATCCTGGTAGGTTCTGACTAGGATACAAAAGGAACTTGAATCTCGAAGAAGTCCCTGACTTTAAACAACTTCTCATAATGGCTACATGAGGAACACCACTGAGGCAAGAAAGCAAAAAATTATTCAAATATGATCCTTTTTTCTTATAGGCTACATTCAGCTGCACATTTAGTGGAACTGTCTTGTTGGGTGAGTGATTCAGACAAAGACACTATTCTGATAACCCTACAGGGTAAAGGAGACAAGGGTTTTGTTAGGGGCCTTTGGACTATACTACTATAAAGCAGAACTTCTGAAACTCCTGTTAACTGAGTAGGCTATCTAGCACTCTACCTATAACTCACAATGTCATAGAAAACATCAGTGTAATGACAGCTGCACTTAACTGCAGACGCTTCTCAGCAAATATACTCTAAAAGTACATTAAGAAAGGTACTTTAAGGATAAAAAGAAAATTAATAAGAATGAAAGAAAAAAGATAAAAATATGTATTTTTAATGTATTTGTCCTGATTCGGGGCATTAAAAGGACATCTATTTTTCAAGTACTCTTTGATTAATTTTCCTGATTTGAACCCATTTTCCTGATTTGAACCTGATTCATTTTCCTGATTTGAACCCATTTTATTAATTGATCTTTTATTTTCAACACAGTCTCTTCTAAGAGGCTGCACTTTCTGAAGTCAGCAGTATGTTTTTGCAGACAGTGTGTGCTACTGGCAGTGATAACACCTGATGTTTACAGCTACTGCCTGGGATTGGTGTGCAGAAAGGCTTCTGCTTATACTTACTCCTGTAGTGACCAAGGTCACTGCTGGCTCTTGTGTGCCACGCTGGGGATGCCGGGAAGTAAAAAGGGTCACAGGGAAGTAAAAGGTTGCACCTTTAGTCAGTAGCAGACAGGACAGGTGACCCAACAAAAGTATTCCATTCCAAATACATCATATTCAGTATGAAGCTGAGGGATCATGGGGGTTAAGGTCTCTTCTTCCATGGCTGGTGTCTGAGGAGGACTCCCATCTTCTGCCTTTGACCCCGATCCTGAGTTTCTGAATCCAGCTCCTATATCCAGCTTGCCTCTGCTGCTGAGCCTGGGGCTACCCCAGTGCCACCTGCTCTGTGGTCATTAATATCAGGGGGAAATCGGATTTGATATCAGATTTGTAGCTATTTGTATATAGTTCATTACTTTTATTATTTCCTTATTACTGCTATTATTTTTTAATTAAAGCTCTTTTAGTTTTTACCATTTGAGAATGTGTAGTTGAATTAATGAATGTTGAGGGTGAGGGCTGGGCTGGCCACTGAATGCTGACAGATGCTCTCGAAACCTTCTCCCTCCTCAAACAGGGAAGCAATTCAGGGTTACAGAGCATCTGTCAGAGTTCGGTGGCCAGCCCAGCCCTCACCCTCGACATTCATTAATTCAACTACACATTCTCAAATGGTAAAAATTTCAGTAGCTTCTTACCTGAGGATGAGAGGAGCAAGGACATCCTACCAGGAGCAATGGAACTTCATTTGCAATTTCAGTTGTTAAGTTTGGAGTTATCTGGACAACTCGTTCACTTGATGGCTGGAAGCAAGAATGATCTGAGCTGTAGAACTGACTCATGGAGCAGACAGGCAGTCACAAGGCCTAGGGCAGCATCTGAAAGACAACATTAATTCAAGATGAAATCTGTAGTGCAGTGATCAAACCATCAGGCAGCACACTCTTTAGGACTCATCTTTTACCCAGCAATTACAGGTAATAACAGAGCTTAAAAACTTAGAGATATTTTTGTAATCTTCCACCAGAATTATTCCACTCCTTAGGGATTAACAAACTTTTCCTTGTGCATTGGAGGCCAGTAGGATTGTTTCTGACATCACAGAATCACAGAATTGTTGAGGCTGGAAAAGACCTCTGAGATCATCAAGTCCAGAGGTCTTTTCCAGCCAGTCCTGAGCCTGTCTCCTATACCAAAGTTGCTACTGAATTAAAACTAGCCAAATGATGCCAACTGTCAGGTATTCTCAACAGCAAAGTAACTGGAGTCTTGAAGGTATGCTGTCCACATGCAGGTTTGCACGCTGCTGTGCTCGGGCTTCAGAGCTTGCAGAGTTTTCAGTCTTACAGTGAGCATGTAGGTCATGATCCCTCCTTCTCCCTTCATGCCCGCTGCATGAGTACGTGGGATGGAAAATGTCTGATGTCAGCTAGACTCTGTCCTGATGCCAAAATCCAAAAATCCATATTTGCAGATTCTGAAAGAGGAAGAAAGAATAGCAAGAAGTAAATATCCATAAAAGCAACACATTTTAAAGGGCTGTAGCTGGGGAAAGTCACTTTCTATTTTACTTTCAAGTGGCATGTTAACTTCATGGGAGACCTTCAGGAACTGTTCACAGTTACTGACCAACGGGTTTCATAATCTCTGAGGTAAATAAAAAATGTGGAAGCCTTTTGTCACTAGTGGAAGTCCTTCTGGAGGGCTCAGTAGCTGCAGGATGGTTTGGAAGCAGCACGGATACAGTAACAGATGAGATGTGAGAATGGCAGTACACATCCCTGGTACACTGAGGTCACAGACACAGCTGAACTCCGGTGGCATGGGCTGTGGTGACAGAGGACACTTCCATTCAGCTTAGCATTGTCGTAATGAGCCTCAATGCAATCTGCTCTGTAGTTATGCTTTCTCAGTGTGGAGATGACTGTACCTCTGGATTCCTTGGCTGCTAATGTGATCAGCTTCCATGGCCATCTGACAAAAATAATGTTGAGGAGGTAAAAAGAGATGGCCTTCTTGATATCTGCAGCATATACCTCAGCCTCAGATTTGTCAGGTTAAGGAAAGAGCACAAGTAATTTAATTCTCTGATTAAATTTTAACATCTGGGAAAAATTTGTCTCAGAGGTCCTCAACCAAAAAAAGAATACTACATTTGAAGAAGCAGCCATGCTGGTCTTGATCTCTTCCAACCTCATGGCCGCTGTTATCATTGGGAAAAAATTTTTCCTCAATTCATGTAATGATGAATAAATTATCAGGGGCTCAAAAGGTGGATCCAGGAAGGCTGCAAATAGTGACCTCAAGCCTTACTGAGTGACAGTCTTTTACAGATGATAATGAGTTCACAGAATCACAGAATGTCAGGGGCTGGAAGGGACCTCAAAACATGATCTAGTCCAGCCCTTCTGCCAGAGCAGGATCACCTACAGTAGATCGCACAGGAATGCGTCCAGTCGGGTTTTGAATGTCTCCAATCCCTTAAAAGATTTGTGTATAATTAGGTTGAAAATATTGAAATATATATATATTTGTTGAAATATATATAAAACCAGGACATGTTGAAAGATAGAAAAGCCATGCAGTGGCGTAAGTTAACTACCAGATGAGCTACAAGATAATACAGTTTTTCACAAAAAAAATCGTGTAGACTCCTTCAATTCTAACTGAGAGTTTAGGAAGATTTAAAAAATGTTTGAGCAGATAGAAAGGTCCAAGAACACACTGGACTGATAAGCTTGTGTATTTTGTCAATTAAGTTTTATAGATCCATTTTTATAGTTAGTGGCTGCATAAGGAAAGAACAAGCATTCTCTGAATGCAGATGAGCATCCATTTGAGCCATTATGTCAGGCATCTATGAGTTGGGATGGGAAACCACCACAGAGTTCTGTGCCAGCAATTAGGGAAGAAAACTCCTGGGATTTCTCACTGAAAAAGAGAGTGAATATTCATATGAAAACCACTTACTCAATTCTTCCTTCTGTTTCATCCAGAATAAAATCTTCAGGAATACGCATGCTACATTATCAAGCATGATTTTAATCAAAACATGCAAGAACATATCAGGTTAACGAAGATTCCACAATTTTCTCAAAGGCAAAGCTGGCAACTGGTGATAAGAATATCTCTGGCAATACTGGTTACCTCCTCTCTATCTTCCTGTAACCAGGTGTCACGGGTTAGGGTTGGGTCGGCCACTAAACACTGACAGATGCTCTCTAAACCCTCTCCTTCACCACAGGAGAAGTGAAAGGCAATAAGGCAGAGAGACTTACAGACTGAAAAGAAAACTAAAACAGCTTTAATAAACAATAATACTACTAATAAGGAAATAATGAAAATAATGGATATAATGAAATATATGCAAATATGCACAAATAAAGGCTGTTCTGTGGTTCAGGCTCCTTACCTAGAAATATCTTTCAGGAAATCACTTCATGAACTCCCGAAAAAACCTCTAGTTATCCAGACAGGAAAAGGAAACAAGTTCAATCCTCACACGGATGGAAGAAGTACTTCTGATGAATCATCTCAGAAGAAAATATAAGAAAGATGATTTTTGTGATTCTAGTTATTTGATAATGGGTGGCTGAATGTAGGCACATTCATATGGTAGGCACAGGAATGAATATATATGAAAATACAATATGTATTTAAGAAATTTTTTCAAATATGAAGTCCGTATTTTTTAAAGAAACCCTATTTAGGTCCAACTGTAACACTATGAAGGAGCCCTAGAAATATATGAATAGTAGGAAGCTTTTCAAGCGTCCTCACACTGGCAGGGCAGTGTAAAATAAGCTCAAATGTGGATGAGAACCAAGGATCCTGCTCTGTTGAATCAGCAATTCTATTAGAAAGATCCATGGCATATGTCTACTAAATTCAGATTCTATTCTGAAACATGACTACACAAAAGATTGTACTTTTTCCTTAATGGCTGGCTCTATTTTAGAAATATGTTAAGTTCATTATTTTTTAATTTTTTTTTAGTGCAGCTATAAATGTAACCTTAGATGCCAGTAAATCTAAGAGAGAATAAAATCACTGTGTTATAAATCAGCAATTTAATTTCTTACCAGTCAGCAAGGTCTTCAAAAATCCTAGTTTGATCAGATACTTTTCAGCTGATCACTGAAAAGCTAAAATTGAGTATTTGCAAAAAAAGAACTAAGTTCAAGGAGTACTTTGGTACTTTTTCTGAAAGGAAAAGGAGATTGAAAGACAGGGGAGAAAAATGTTTTAAAGCAGTCTAAATAAGAAAGTATGATAGTTTGGATTCACTTTCTTACTACTAAAATATAAGCTTATTTTTTTCCCAATTTCCTCCAGATTCCTTTCAGTTAATAGCATTGCTTTTACAAAATTACTCGAAATCGTGATTTATTATTGTTTTATTGCAAAGATTACTTCATTTTACATACTCTTGAAGAGCTCCTAAATGCATTTCATGTGCCAGGAATTAAACATCTAAAATTGCAACAAAGAAAATAGATATGTATCTGTGATTACTACTAACTTTAATGGAATCTTAAAGTGTTTTAATTCCCTCACAACAGATTGATTCTTTCAATCCCTCACAACAGACCAGTCCTCTATCCTCTGAAATGTCTGTTTGCTTTGCAGAAGACTCATAACAAAAATAATAATAACAATAATGATAATCTTGTAGTGTCATGGGGTAATCTCTATCACTAGATATTTTTTTAGAGTGATGTAGACAAACATCTATGAAGACACAGATGTAGGAGGCTCTGCCTTAAGCAAGGGGATGGACCTGATCACCTCTTGAGGTGACCTCATCCTTCCCAGCCCACTCCTCATGATTCCATGCTCTGGTCATAGGGGGTTGCCCCTCTACTTCCTTGAATAGAAGGATGGGGCAACACTTTTGTTTGTGGAGTGACACCAGAGATCACTGTTGCTATAGTTAAATCTACGAGGTCAGGTTGAATTCAGTTCTTCTGTCTTTTAGAGACAGAAAAGTGTGGCCTACCAGTGATAGTAAATCCTGGTCTCACATATATGAAAATACAAAATAGTCCAAATGTTTTGCCATTATCTATGTGAATCTATGTGACAAATGGTCTTAGTGACTCTGGATCAAGCACATTACTCAGGCATTAATCTGTTGTACTTCGTATTGTAATGAAAACTGTCCTGGTAAGAAACTTCACTACAGCTTCTGACTTCTCACCAACCTACAAGTGGAGTTCATCACATTTGTGGCTGGGTTTTCTGGTTTTATGTAAGAATGAAACACTCCTGCAATCTGAAATGAAGTTAACAATATTTTCTCATTTGTCTTTAAATATATTCCCTTATGAAGTGTGCACTCTAATGTTCAGATTCTCAGAAAACTCAAACAGGCTTCAACCTTTTCTATCTGCTATGGTTTAGGCAAGTTTATAATTTGTACAGCCTTTTCTTAACGATGCAGAAAGAAAATATTTTAATTTTAGGCAGAGTATTTGAAGTTACAATTTCATAAATGCCCAAATGAAAATTACTTGATAGTACACAAGATGTTGGGAAAAACCCCTTCACAAAACTAAATAATGTCTTGTTAAGCCCTTTTACCTTAAATTTCTGAAGCATAAAGCACTCTAGGCAGATCCTTTTAGCAAAACCCATGCTCCTGTAAGGTTTTACAAGCCTTCATCCCTTCAGAAGGCTGCCTTGTTTGGTGTGTACATCTTGCGTGGGCAAGGTAAAAGGGTGTATAAAAGAGGCATGTCACCCACACTTGATATTACAGCTCATCTACTTCATTTTCATTCGTGCAAATTCTACCCACTTAGGCAATTGCTACATATACGCCCACTCAACTGCATGCAATAGAAAGAATGCTATTATTATAGTATTTAACTAAAGTAATAACTAGAACAAGGCAACCTCTTGAGAATCAGGACCTGAATTATATTACAATGTTAATTTAAGGGTTCGATGGTGAATATGGTTTATAATGCTTGAAGTGGTGCGAAATTGCTCAGGAGCAATGGGACCATCAATTAGATTGCTCGGGAGACCTCAGTCCTGAGGCTAGTCCAGCCATGGTACAAGCTGTACAACCCTATGTAAAGTTCCTAATGGGATAAGGCCATATTTTACTGTGTCTATATGTACATGAGTTTAGAAAGTAATCATATATTCAGTTATACATAATAGTTAATAGCCATGTAATTTGCATACGTATCTGTCAGTAACATAACCACAGGGCAAATATATTAAATGCACTTCAGTCCTGCTAAAAGATGTACACTTACAGTCATCATTAGTATTTTGACTGCTCACACCAGCACTGGGCTTGGTTCATTCTGCCCAGAACGGTGCTGAGTTATCAGAGAAACTAGGTATGTGTGTTTTTGCTGAGGTACTACATGCGTGTTACAACCCAGAAAACAGTGTGCAACTACTGCAAACATTTCTGAACCTCTGCGTCTATTTGGGATGAATGACTCGTCGCATCTCTACTAACAGAAAATGATCTGCTGGAAACCATTAATAAAGTATGCATGACAAGAAGTATAGTGAAGGGCAACACTTCTGTCAAGTGGCTAACTCCAGTGGTTAGAAGGTTTCCAGCTCTGAGGGCTGAGAATTACTACACCTGACAGTAGTTACACACTGAATCTGCAGCCAGCTGACCTACACTGACAGCTGTGAAAGGGAAGAATAATGAGATTGAGGATATGAAAAAGAAATGGAGACACTTGAGTAGCAAAGCAGCCCTGGCTCTGTAGTGGTCTGACCCTAAATGGCAGCCAGTTGCCCCCCACAGCTGCTCTGTGGCTCCCCCTCCTCAGCTAGACAGGGGGAGAAAATCTAACGAAGGGCTCATGGGTTGAGATAAGGACAGGGAGATCACTCACAGTTACCGTCCTGGGTAAACCAGATGCGATTTGGGGAAATTAATTAACTTTATTAACAACCAAATTAGAGAAGAGTAATGAAAAATAAAACCGAATCTTAAAAACAACAACTTCCCCTCACCCTTCCCTTCCTCCTGGGTTTAACTTTACTCCCAATTTATTCACTTCCTCCCTCTGAGTGGTGCAGAGGGTTGGAGGATGGGGGTTTTGGTCAGTTCATCAGATGTTTCTACCGCTGCTTCTTCCTCAGAGGGAGAACTCTTCACTCTTCCCCTGCTCCAGCATGGGTTCCTTCTCACAAGAGAAATTCTCCACAAATTTTTGCCAATGTGAGTCCTCTCATGAGAGACAGCTCTTGACAAACTGCCCCAATGTGATCTTCTTCATGGGGTGCAGTCCTTCGGGGGAAACTGCTCCAGCACGAGTGCCCTGGGGGGTCACAAGTGCTGCCAGGAAACCTATTCCGGCATGGGCTCCTCTATCTCCACAGGCTACATGTCCTGCCAGGAGCCTGTTCCAGCATGGCCTTCCCACAAGGTCACATCCCCCTTCAGGCATCCACCTGCTCTGGCACAGGGTCTTCCACAGGCCACAGGTGGACATCTACACCCTCATCACCTCCATGGACTGCAGGGGGACAGCTTGCCTCACCATGGTCTTCACCAACAGCTCAGGGGAATCTCTGCTCTGGTACCTGGAGCATATCATCCTCCCTCTTCTTCACTGACCTGGGTGTCTGTGGATATTCTTACTCCACTCCTTCTCTTTGTAAGTTGTTGTGACACAGTTCTTTTTCTTCCATGTCTTAAATATGTTATCACAGAGGTATTACCACCATCAGCGATGCACTCAGCCTTGGCCAGCGGTGGGTCTGTCTTTGGAGCTGGCTGGCATTGATTCTATCAGACCTAGGGGAAGCTTTGAGCAGCTTGTCACAGAAGCCATCCCTACAGCCCCCTCCCGCTACCAAAATCTGGCCATGCAAACCCAGTACAGGCTCTCATGATCTTGCATATGTAAGAGGGATGTCTTACACAGAGTATAATATAAGCTCCTTACATCTGGAGCAAGGAGTTCTTCCTGGAGCTAGAAGTACTCTGTGCTGTTGCTCAGGTCAACTTAATGTCAAGTGATTTTCTGTTTTATTCCAGGTCAGCAACAATATTTGCAAGAACAGACTAAGGCTGAGCCCTCAGTCTTGGCAGAGTTTGATTTCGCTCTGCTCATTTTATGTAGGCAAAAAGAGAATAATCTTTCACATGTCTGTATTCCCCTGCCTAGACAATATAGTTCTTCAGACCATCTACAGCCAGCAAATTCAATGCATCCAACAGCTTTCCAAGAATGTTACTGGGAGATGCTTCCTTCACGATCTAAGGGAAAAACAGTATCCTGTTCATCTGCTCCTTTTCCTTCATCAGTGAAACATCTCTCCTAGAGAAGAAAAAATAATTGTTCTTCGTCTCAGTTCCCACCTCTACTGCTTCCAAGCCTGACCACAGCTGTGGTGCTATTCCAGCTCCCACATTTTAGCATTGGTGACTGGTATCTCTAGAGTAACAATTCTGAGGGAAAAAATCAAGTTGGTTCAAGTCCAGCTTGTTGAGACCTGAGAGCTCCAAGACAGCCATCCATTTCTTCCCATCACTCTACCACATTACTGTCTCAAATAAGATCCAGTCCTAAGGATACACAAAGGCCACCATTTGAGGTCAGTAACAATTGCTACTCCTGTCAAGGTCCTGGAATTCATGCACAAGCAAGTACTAAGAGACAGGAGGCACTTTTTTGAACCAGAATCAAGAAATTGGTTTCTTTTAGGTAAGAAACTTTCTAGCCTCCACACCTAAGTGGTCACTTTATGTTAAGCAGAGAATCATTACGCTGAAAAGAACCTTTAAGATAACTGAGTACAACTGTTAACCTGACATTGCCAAGTCCACTACTAAAATCTTTTCCCACTCTAATATCTTTTCCCACTCCCTGAGATTCAAATGCCTAAATTCTGATTTCCTATAATGACATGTATTGCTCAGAATAATTTTATCCATTATTAATCTCCATTCACATCCAAATCTGCTGCTGGAGGCCCATACCAGATTCTTAGAAAATGCTCTGAAAAAGCCTCATGCCTCTCTTCTTCAAGATGAGTTTAAAAAAAGAAATAAGAAGGAAAAGCAAAGAGAGCAATGCAACTCTTTTTTTATCATACAGTGCTACTCAATACTTTTTATTCCAATGCACTTTTCAATATCCATGTTATAATGATTATTATTTCATTATAGTTCTGTTTTTATTATAGTTCTGTTCTTCAACAGCAGTTTTAGTTCTTTCATTTGTATCAAGATTCATGCAACAAACCAAAATACTTTATTTCAGCTACATTTGGTGTTGGCCAGTAAGCGTTATGTACAACACTTTTCTATTTGCACTGATCATCTAAATGCAGTTTTGCCACTTAGAGATTTTGTATTGGCATTCTGTTGATCTCTCTACTTTTCCAATGATTTTTCTGCCTTGTGCTAGGCACGGAATATCAACTCTTTCCTAAATGTCTTGCCTTGTAAGAAAAATCTGTTATTGAACAAGTCTGCCTTGAGCCATAAAAGCCAGAAGGCAGCAGAGAAGCATCACTGGTAGATGCTTTTTTGCAGGTTTGTGACTGCTTCCCTTGAACCACAGCTAGAGCACAACATATGTACAGGAAGAAACGTACTCCAGCCATGAATTTTATTTTACAGGAGCCATGCAAGGGCTGCAGCTGGAACGAATGTAGGTATGAGAAGAGATGCTCAGATTGAAGCACTGCTTGTTATGCTCTGCATCTTCTGAAGAGCAAGTGGCAAGCCAATTTAGCCAAATCAAGACTCTCAAAAGTTTGGAGGGAGTCTAGCTGTTGAAGAATCTTCTTTGGGAATAAATCCTACTGGACAATAATTGCAAATTCCCTTTAGAGTGTTATCAAATATGATCACTTAGTCCTCTGACCATTTCCAAGCTTGGCTGAATCTTTGTCAAAGCAACGTCCCAGTGAACAGCAGTTAAGTGGAAAATTCTGCCTTCCCTCAGGACCTGTTTCAATCCCGAATCAGTATGCTGTGTCCTGGAACAGGCAAATTCCAAGTTTTCACTCAGAAGCCTAATCATCCTTAAGCTTACTCTAATCATATATACATTTTTTGATGGTGTTAATCTGCGAAATTAGTTTCTAGGTTCTTCTACTCATTTGCAAATCACTGTTACTCCTCAGTTTCTTGTATCAAATCAAACCAATGAACTTCTAACACCTATAGTAGATCAATTATTTTCTGAACTTAAAAATTGGTACATATTGGTCTTATCAGTAAGTTTGCAGATGACACCAAGCTGGGGGGTAGTGTCGATCTGCTGGAGGGTAGGAAGGCACTGCAGAGGGACCTGGGCAGGCTGGGTTGATGGGCTGAGGCCAATGGGATGAAGTTCAATAAGACCAAGAGCAGGGTCCTACACTTTGGCCACAATAACCCCCTGCAGGGCTACCGACTAGGGGAGGAGTGGCTGGAGAGCAGCCCGGCAGAGAGGGACCTGGGAGTGCTGGTTGACAACCGGTTGAACATGAGCCAGCAGTGTGCCCAGGTGGCCCGGAAGGCCAATGGCATCCTGGCTTGTATCAGGAGCAGTGTGGCCAGCAGGAGTAGAGGTGTAATTCTGCCCCTGTGCTCAGCACTGGTGAGCCCTCACCTCAAGCCCTGTGTGCAGGTCTGGGCCCCTCACTGCAAGGAAGACATTTTGGGGCTGGAGCGGGTCCAGAGGAGAGCAACGAGGCTGGGAAGGGACCAGAGGGAAAGTCCTGTGAGGAGAGGCTGAGGGAGCTGGGGGTGTTTAGACTGGAGGAGACTCAGGGGGCACCTTATCACTCTCTATAACTGCCTGAGGGGAGGCTGTAGTCAGGTGGGGGTCAGGCTCTTCTCCCGGGTAACCAGTGGCAGGACAAGAGGGCACGGCCTGAAACTGTGTCAGGGGAGGTTTAGGTTGGATCTCAGGAAGCACTTCCTCACGGAGGGGGTGATCAGGCATTGGGATGCACTGCCCAGGGAAGGGGTGGAGTCACCATCCTTGGAGGTGTTTAAGGAGAGGCTGGATGTGACACTTAGTGCCATGGTCTGGCTGATGTGATGGTGTTGGGTCATAGGCTGGACATGATGACCTCAGAGGTCTTTTCCAGCCTCAGCAATTCTGTGATTCTGTGAAATACGGCCTCTGTCTTATTAGCCATAGGGTGAACAACAGTATGACATATGGGTACCACATTTCAAGTTTCATCCACTTCATTTAGATGTAACACCATGGTCTATTTGCTTTCTATTTAATTAGACCGTGTGTGTCATCCAGCTCTCCTAAGCTTTCTAGAGAAACTCCTTTGCAAAACCGTTGCACATTCTCAACTCAGTAGCCAACACCGTTGTCTGAAACTTTCCTTAATCAATGTACACATGAATTGGCTGGAGACATGTCCCGGGGAAAAGTTCTTTCTTCCAGGCAGCGGGTGCTCCTGCCTCACGGCCACCGATGGACTCCAGGTGGGAAGTGGTGCCGATACCGAAGCCCGCTACCCGCAGCTGCTTGAAATCCCGTCCACCTGTAGCAAACACGGACTGAGCTGCCCGTGATTCATCCCAGGAGCCGGACAGGAGACAAGGCTTCACCATCACTCTTCGGCAGAGCCGCAGACTCGCAGCCCCGTCGGCAGCCACAGCCGCAGCCGGAGCAGGCAGCGCGGCCTGAAGCCCCGCGTTCCCGTGTCAGAGCCTCCTCGCAGGCTGGTCCGGGGCAACTCTCCCCCGCCGATACCCACGAGCGAGCGCGAAGGGGCGCCCCATCCTCCGCCGCGGCGGGGCCGCCGGAGCCTGTCCCGTGATTTTTAATCGTCGGAGAATCAAAAATGGAGATCTGGGCGCGGATCCCAGTGGGGCTGCCAGCCCCGGCCCCGCCTCCCACGGGCTTGGCCGCGGGGGCGGCGGCGCCCTTATCCCGGGACGGGGCCGCAGCAGCGGGGTCCTCGGGACGGGCCGTGGCCGCCGCCGCGGGCAGGTGAGCGGCGCCGGGGCCGCGAGGCCGGGAGCGGGCGGAGGGCGGCCGAGACGGAGGGCGGTGGTGACGTCACGCGGGTGGCGGTGCGGGGGGGGGGGGGGGGCGGTGGAGGCTGCTTCCCCCAGCGGGGAGCCGGCACCGGGCGGGGGTCCGGCGGTGCTGGGAGCACCCGTGTGCTGCAGGCACAGTCGTGTCTCGGCGCCCCTTAGCACCAGTCATAGAGAACGCCCCGAGCTTTCGCAGTAATGACGTTTGAAAACGTTAATAACGTTGCCGGGCGAGGAAACGGGGTAAATGTAGGTGCCGGGCACTTGCTGTATTTTATTTGTGCTTGATCCCGACGGGTACCACCACGGAAGGCAGATCCTGCTCTTCCAGCTGCATTTCTGGAAAGTGCGCTGGGCGCTGGTGCCACGCCAGGGGTGGTTCCTCACTTCCACGTGGCGACTCGAACCTGAGTGGGAATTTCGTTACTCGCGTTTGCTGAGGCTCTAAGAGAATCAATGGGAAGCAGTACTTCGGGTTAGGTATTCTGCGTGTGTGCAAAAGGAGGAACAGCCGTGGAAAGTGGGGGACTGGGCACCGCAACGGCTGATAGGTTCTGTTTTGGGGATGTAAACCCTTCTGGTTTGGGGTGAGTAATCCATGAAGGTAGGGGAGGCTGTAGAAACATGACAAGCACTCATAGTGCAAGATGGAGGTGAATAAATTAGGTGGTGACAGTGCAAGACCGTCGAGAGAGTTCTTCTCGGTGGAACTGCCACAAAAAATCTGGGAAATGGTTAGAGTTTGATTTACATTGAAAGGCAAGATCCAGAGCTGTTAGATTACTCCCTCAGTGAAACAGAGCAGTTGAGTTTGACAGAAGAGAAAGTAGGAGCCTGCCACAAGAAACCAGGTGTGAAAAAATTCTCTGCAGAAGAATCCCCAGCTACTCGTCTTCCCACTAGGTTCTGCTAAACCTACTGCCAAGAACAAACTGTTAAGCAGCAAGGCCAAGATTATCCACTCTTTGTCGTGGTTGAAAGCCAGCTACAGGGGTTTAATTTTGATGCCACAGGTCTCTTGTGACACCTTTGTTGTCACACTTCCATTCACTGGGATTATAGTGTTGCTAAAATTATCCTTATCAACAAATGAAACTTCAAGCAAGAGCTTGGGATCTGGGTGACTTGTAGCGAAGGAGGCTTCTGTTGGAGTGGGAGCTCCTGTTTAAGTAGGGAGACAATAATTCTGTTGCCCTCTGCCATCACCTGTAATTTTACATTGTAGATACAGCTATTACTCTGGAATTCGATATGCTTTATAGGTGGAGCCCAAACAAACATCTTGCGAGTCAACACAGATGTTCTCTAGATGAACAATGAAATCACTCAGAAATCAATGCTTCAAGTCCATTGCTAGATGAGATGAGAAAAATATAGACAATTTAAAAAAATATATTTATTCACAAAACACTATGTCCACTTGTTAACCTTTTAGGGGATATTTAGTGTTGAAAAACATGGGAGCTGCTCTTGGCGTAGATTTCATAAAAGCTGAAGAGAATTTTCTCTTTTTAAATTTTGAGACTTGGGGCAAACCAGAGCAGTTAAGAGTAAACATGTTGTGGTAGTGCTCTTGCATTGTCTCCCAGTGCATAATCGAGCAAGTCTTTAGTAAAAGCCATGTAATAGGCACTCAAATAGTTATGTAATAGTTTCCTATATGGCATTTTATAGAAAGGTTGCTTCAAAATAATGTTTGTGGTCTCAGCAAGGCATCAATGAAAGACAGCCAGTAGAAAGTGGCAAAAACAGTTCTTTGCTGTTGTAGTCCTGATGTTATGCTGGCAATACAGAGGGATGTATTTTTCATGTTGGACTCACATCATATGGTCCAAAAATGAGGGTCAGGGTTCATTCTTTAGAAAATGTTGGATGTAGTGTACGTTTGAACTGCGGGAGCAAGAACTGAAACCTGGTTGAGCACACAACTTTCAGAAAAAGCTGTGTACCCAGCTACTTTCGTATGTCCTCAGCCAAATCTGTACTGTTAACACCTGGTTTGCAGTTTTTTTGAAAAAACCCTACTTTCGCAAATCTAAGTATTTTAATTTCTTTCTAAAGCTTTTTTTTTAGTGTTTACATTGAACTTAAAATCAAAAATGAATGATCCTATGTTTATTTGTGCTATAAACTGTGAGCAAACAAGGTTAAACATGGTGGTCTTCCAGCCACCTCCACCCAGTTTTCTGTTACATAAAAATTGGGATGGAGGAAGAGGAATCAGTGGGATGTTACATTTGTTACATTGTTTACATTGATCAATGTAAGCATCCTATTAATATTAGGAGAAAATTCTGAAAATGCTGAATAATGTCAGGCATAGGCTCAATTCTTATTTGGTCACGATTCCACCACTGAGCTACTTTTTTGTCATGTCAGTTGAAAACGTCTTTCATTTAAAGAGCTTTATTTTTTAATTGAAATGTCAAGTGGCATTGGTAATATAGTTTCATAATCCCCGTAGGCCAGTTTAAATTCGAGCTGCTCCCAAGAGTGGTTTTGCTTGTTAGCAGGAAGCCAGGTGATCCTGGTCCTTGGAGACCAGGCTGGTAGTGAAAACATACGGCACGGGGATGGTGGAAGGGAGAGACCCAAGCAGCAGCTCAGGTGTGGTTTAAAGTGACTCTTTGACAAGCCTCTAGTAAAACTGTGTGTGCGTCACACCTGCATGAGCTATTAAACCTCTAATTTCCTTAAAGAATGAAGATTCATCCGTTTACAAGGTCTGTTTCCCACAAAACTGTAGCGAGTGGCATCAGTTGCCTTCATCACATACCGTTTTTTCAGTAACCTTGCCAGGAATTTATCTGGCTGCTGAGTCTGCAGTTAGTTGTGTTTGGGAACTTTGGAATAGTCTTAAATCTCTTCCAGTCCTCTGGATTTTCCTTAGTCTTTCAAGAGTTATTAAAAAGTAATATCAGGAGGCCAGAGGACATTTCAGGTGGGTTTTAGAGGAATGTTAGGCACAAGAATATGCCTGGGCTTGTTAATTTTAAAATGCTGGTAGGTTACATGATCTCTTGATCACCAAGTTCCTGTCAGCGATCAATATTTCCAAATTAATTGCTATATCATATAGGAGTTATTAATGGTACATTTACTATGGGAACAGCCATTTTGTCTGCAATTTTAAGCCAGTTTCCCTGCTGGCTGTAGCAGTCTGTGTTCCCAGTCTGAAGCCCCCATAAGAGTGCAAAATGTGCTCTCATCCTTCACCTGATGTTGCAAGCTGATCGAGTTATTCAAGTATTTCTCACTATTTCTGATTCAGTAGCCTGAGGCAAGCCCTTAACGTGGCCTTTTCCTGGGCTCTGTCAACACAGCATGCTTCACAGGCATTGGGGATTTGTAGTCCTTGCTCTTATAAGCAACTTTAAACACCACCAGCTTTATCCTCCTTAAGCACCTTCTAAGCAGAGATTGTAATATCCGAATAATGTGGATTATTCCTTTTATTCTTTTGTATTATTGATAAAATCTCTTTTCAGTGACAAATACCTTCCTATATCTTAGTCAGGCATCAAGATATAAACAATTCTGTATTAATTCTTATGATACTATTCATCACACTGCTTTTGCTTGTTTGTGCCATGTCAGGCTTTTTTTAATACAGTGTTTGCTTCCTTGATCTCGTAGTTTATTATCCTCCCAGCTTGTCTTCTACCTATCAAACTGGCTTTATCTCAACCCACGAGTTTTTGCACTTTCACCCTTTCAATTCTCCCCCACATCCCACTGCAGGGGGGAGCAAGTGAGCAGTTCTGTGATGTTCAGCTACCTACTGAGGTTAAATCACGACAGTCCTTTTTGGGGTCCAACATGGAGTTCAAAGGGTTTGAGATAAGGACAGATTTGATTGAAGTGTGTGAGACCAAATTTATAGCTGTTACAGCTACTCATTGTCAGGGCTTACCATGGGGCTTGCTTGCCTTGCTGTGTGCAAGAGTAGTGCTTGTTTGTGGCTGCTTTTTGTTTTTGCTGTTTGCTCTAGTCCTTGTCATCGATAATTCTGAATGGAGCTGTGCTTACAACCAGCCCTCCCCTATATTCTACCCAGGGCTTCAAAGAAGAAAAACAGAAATGGAGTGGGTAGTGTATAACAGGTTTGCTCATATGAAAGTACGCAACTGAAGACGTAAAGTCAGAAAAAAGTCTGGACTTGCTTGTACTTTATGATCCTGGCACTGACTGTGGCAATTCCGATTTGTTTCTTGTAGGTACTTGTTCTAGTATTGAAGCAGTAAAATTCACTCATTAAACAAGTAGCAACCTGACTGAGGCAAATAAAAGCTGTACTCAGTTACAGATTGCTGAACCTGATTGCGATGTTTAAGTATCTGGCTAATGCTCAAGAATCTTAAAATCAGCCAGTGATGCCAGACTGCTCTTACATTCCAGAGAAATCCTTCCCTGCTGTCAGGCAGACAGGGTGGGCTCTAGGAACAGACAAACTAGGGAACTACCAATGGCAAACGTATCACTAGGGCCAGGGAGCATACTTGGCCTTTGCCAGAGCTGCAAAATCTGAAAGAAGGGTGTGATGGCGTGGTTATGCAGATGAGAGGCAAAGAGCTGCGGGAACTATCAGCAGTACCAAGTGCTGTCCCAGGCACCTCCAGGCCATGGGAAGGAGCCACAGCTGCCCAGGTTTTGCTTGCCGGCTCTTAGGTTGCTGCTCTGCTGTTCGTTTCCCTCCCTGCCGGCTGCGGCCAAACTGAGAGGGACCAGAAGCCCTGACTGGACCCTGCAGAGGACTGGGAGAGCCCAGACCTCTGGTAGCAGTCTTCTTGGCTAGCGCTGCTGAAAATACTTACTCTCTTCTGAGCTTCTAAAAAATAAGCTGTATGTATACCAAGACATTATCTGATCAGCCATGTTACATGGATATTGAAACTTCCTTGGACCCCAACCCCGTCCTTTCAGCCCCTATTGTCTGGCTCCATATCTGGCTTATAAAAGAGCTCCATAAATACATAGGAATATTTGCATGCAGTGAATTTACAGGCTGTATTTGCAGATGGCAATAGCCAGCAGCTATCGTAGCATGGCAGGGAGAGACAACATGTTTGTCTCTGTGCTATAAGCATCAGGTATGTCTACAGAAAACAGTTTTCCTGAATTGAGAAAATTCCATTATTAGAGACATTAGAGCTTTTTATTATTTTTTTTTTTTTCTCCGTGGTGCAGGACATGATTGGTAGAAAAGAATCCTGTGCTTCAGGACAGATACCAATGACTGACCTAAGTTGCCTTGCCTATATACTGGAAGAATGGACTGCTGTGGAGTACTTGAAGAAATATCTTTTTTATGTGGTCATCATCTTACTGACAATAAGTGCAATATTAGTTATTTTTATAGTTCCTTTAATAATTGTCTTTTTAATTTACCTTACTAGTATTTTTCTTTTAATATATCAGAGGAACAGTGAGATAAAAGCAGATCCCTTGAGTGATGTATGGGATAGTGCAAGAAAAACTATAGCAAGCTTTTGGGATATATATGCAAGAATATGGCATGGTAAGTATGACATGATTTGTCTGAAGCTTTGAATTATAGTAAATAATGAATACGCAGAAGTTTTGGTTTTTTTTTTCTCTTCCAAATGGATGCAAAGAAATGACATTTATTAAAATTGTGTGGCATTTAAGCCAAAAGTTTCTGCCTCAAAGACTGATTACAGTATAGAATAAGTAGAATGAAAGGGAGAAATTAGTTTATATAGGGTAAACTTTTCCTGAGCGAATAGGTGCACTACTCTGTATATGGTATCGGAGTGAAGCACAGTGCTAATCTTAGTCCTAGTAATGTAGTTCTATGAAATGTGTGATTTATTTTTTACCTTAGTAGATGCTTAAAACCCACTTAAGAAATTATCAAAATGCAACTAGTTGGAAATGTAATTAGTGCATTTTTAGTTGGTGAAAACTGCTTTGTGTTATGACAAAAATAATTTTGAGAGCTGTATTTTTCAGTTTCATTACATTCAACCTTCAAGTATTTTCAACAAACCCTTCTCCCTAGGACAATCCTCAGCTGCATGTTGGGCTCTTGTTCTCACAGATTAGTTTAAGGCTATCAACAAGGCTTAACTTTGTTACCCTAGGGATGAAGAATACCAGGTTGCTATCAATGTTTCTATCCTTCCTCACAGCTTTGTGTCTTAGTCTTTGAATATCCTGCGGTATAAAATGTTCTCCAACCTCATGCTAGGACTCTGTCCACTCCATCACCATCCTTCTTCCTGAATGGCTCATGACAGGAGCTCTAGCAGGGGTGGAGATGAAGGCAGACAAGGGGGAACAGAGCTCTTAGCTGGTAGAAGCTGTGGCTTTCCCAAGCCTTTGTATACATTAGCCTCCTAGTCTGGCTCCGCTTAAAACCTGAATCAAACACAGGAAGAGCCAGGAGAGGAATTTACAGGAGTCTATGTCTGTGAAGAAATTCCCTTCCACTGTGAAGTGAATACATGTAACTCTAGTTAAGAGAAAACCTCTCTCTGGGATTCTTACAGATTCTGTTTTAAGCATCTCAACCAGAGAAAGATTATTTAATGTGAAATTCCAAGCTCTTCATTCTTCCTGGCACAGAATGGAGATTCATATTTCTATATTTCAGGAAAGCATCCTGAGTGTTTGATTGCCTTTCATTCTGCTGATGAAGTGGTTTCACACCAGTATAGTAAATTTGTTTTACACAGTTGTACTTGGACTGGGAAAAGCTCCTAATGGGAAATACTTAATTTAGTCCCACTGCTGGGGAAAGTGTAAGGTTTAGGCCTGATCTAGTGATTAAACTAATTAATTAATTAGTTCATGAGTAACCTATGGTGTTTGAGGGGCTTTCTTTTTGCTATTGACCAAAATTTCCATCCAGAATTTACTTCTTTTAAAAGCTAAAACAGAGGCTTTCATAACTCTCTGAAAGTCATTTAATGAAGGATAGTAAACAGTTTTCTTTAAACTTTCTTTAAACAGATGATTTACAGCTATACTTGTCAGTGTATTGTTTTCCATCCCAAACAGGTTATGAGCTCCATGGTGTGGAAAACCTACCAGAAGGACCAGGCATTCTTGTGTATTACCATGGAGCTATTCCTATAGACTACCTTTACTTTTTGTCTAGGCTGTTTCTCTGGAAGAAAAGGCTTTGTCTCTCAGTAGCTGATCATTTTGTCTTTCGTTTACCAGGTAAGAACATCTTCTCTTGTATTTAAGCATACTGGATTTACTCAACCTGTTGCTGGTTTGGGTGAAATTTGCATTTATTACACTTTCAAGAGAGCTTTTAAACTAAAAAAAACTTTTAAACCAGAAACTGGCAGATGCAAAAGCCCATACAGTGGAATATTCTGTCTTTTAAAGTGAAAGATCATAAAAACATTGGTCTTTTAAAGTGAAAGATCATAAAAACACTGGTAGACTCTCCAAAGCCAACAAATAGATATAATATAGTCCCTTTGGGATGAAATGCCGTGCCTCAGAAGAAAGTGTAGGATAGGACTATGTTACTGACTTAATGCTGGCTGGTCAGCAATGGGCTGTGAGTGCAGAAGAGCCCAGTAAATGGTAGGATATAAATTACCTGTGCTGGGTTGCCATTGCAGTGGGGTATGACATCAAATGTATGTACTGATCAAAGCCTGGAGTAGGACACAAAATTTCTTTGAAGATTTTACTGTTGAAGAGGGCTCTGTAATACCGACCACCACAATACATTCAACACATTGTAGGCTGAGAAATAAATAACTAATTGCATTGCTAAAAGGAGAAGATGGAGAAAAGCAAACTTTGTTCATTTCCAGAAAAATGAGGCATAAAGATGGAGTGTGCAGAAGGAATAGCAAGGAGAGAAAGGCACCTTTACACCACATATATTAAAAATTCTTATGGTAGTACAGTGTAAAGGGAGCTAATTAAAAGTAGAACATTCTTCAGAAAAGCAAGTTGAGTCCAAACACTGAAAACAAAGAGCATAAACTCAAGGAAGTTTAATGCAAGAACGTATTAAGGCACGCCTAGAAGATGACGAGGAAGAATTTGCTAAAGGCATACTTAGTACTAAACACATCAGAAGGATGAAGTCATCAAGAGATGATTGGCTTTTGAGAGGAGCCCTAAAGGGAGATAGACCTTAGCACACTGTTGCAAAGAGACTTTGTTTTTAAGGGATAGATGAGAGGATACTATTTCAAATTGAAGTGTCTGTAGCACATTTTTTAATTACAAATGTAAACTGTTGTCAGGACCAATCGAACACTCAGCTGTGCAGTTTCCAGACTACTGATGTGTACATAACATATTGCTTGAATTATGTTCATGCTAGAGGAACAGAAGGTGGCAAATATGGTGTCAGCACATAAAAAGGCTACCAGAAAGGCATCTGGTAAAAAAGACCACAAGTAGTGGAGATTAGGCCCCCCCATCTGCTGCATTAGTAGAAAATGTAGCTAAAAGTAATAGACTGAGTGAAACTTATTCCTAACCTTCTCTTGCTTTAGCATATTTGCTTGCTTTTCCCAGAGAAATGTTGCACTTCACAGTTTGGATCTTTAAAAAATGCTCATAAGCATACACTGAACCTTAGTCTGTTGGATTAAATGTGGCTATAGGAGAAGTCTTCTTGTGAATAATAACTGGTTAAAAGGTATACCAATAAAGGGTAGAAATAAATAGCTCATTTTCTCAAAGAAACAGAATTCACCGGACATACCAACAAAAGTCAGTGCTGGCAATTCAAAATAATCATAGTGTAGATCAGTAGTGAGGGGACAAAGCTTTATACTGGCCTTTTTTTTTTTTTCCCCCCCAAGACAGTAAACATGCACACAGAGAGTACAGTTATCTACCAGTACTGAATCCCTGGCTGATTAAATGCCAGATGAAACTCAGTATTAGTTATAATGCTGTGCAGAAGGAAAGAAAAACGAGTCTAAACACATAAACATGCAGGCTTTAAATTTTCTAGATGACTTTAGGAATGTATCGGCTTAAGTCTCAGCAATTGCCAAAAGGCAAACAGAATTTTTGGCTTATCGTGAAAAGAAGAAATAGAAAATACCATTATGTGCTCTACATACATCTGGTACCTTCGTCTTGAGTACTGTGTGGAATTCTATCTCCCAATCTCAGAAAAGCTGCAAAGTAATAAAGATACAAAAAATGAGAAGGATGATCAGAGGCCTGATGTGGCTTCCTTTGCAGATCTAGTATGTAGGACAGAAGTCTTGCATGACTGGTGGATGTAAAATTCAGTGTGACTGGGAAAAGGGGACTAAGAAGTGATAAGATGTTTATATGATACATAATCATTCTTAACAGGCAAAAGTTGTAAAGCCAGGCAATGGATTGATATGGCACTCCTGGATGCAGGGTAAAACAGGAATACGTATGAGTTCACAGAGGGTTTAAACAAAGTCAACATCTGTCTTTGCCAGAAAGATCTATCAAACACGAGGCCTTGAATAAGATTAAATACAATTCAGTTACAAGATGTGACACTGTGTTTTCTACTGTCTTCCAAAGTTTCTGTAGCAGAACTTTGTCAAAGAGTTGCAGAGCTAGATATCAGTTCTGGCAGTCCACAGTTGTTGTTTACATTTATTAATATAAGCAACTTATTTTCAAACCATGCTGTTGGAACAGTGAATTTAAGATTGGGGAGACTCCCCTCTGCTGAGCCTTTCTATGAGAGTTCCAAACTGAACTTAAAATGTGAAGATAGTATAAGAAAGCCTTCAAATGTGAAGATAATATAAGAAAGCATAGAGTGCCTCTGTAGTTCTCAATCTGTCTTTTGGAGAAATTTCAGTTATGGAAACAAAGGAGATTCAACAAACTGTTTATGTAGTGATGAAACTGCCCTGCTAACTTCTGCCATTCATAGAATCATAGAATCATAGAATGTTAGGGATTGGAAGGGACCTCGAAAGATCATCAAGTCCAATCCCCCTGCCAGAGCAGGAACGCCTAGATAATGCTACTCAGGACCGTGTCCAGGCAGGTCTTGAATGTCTCCAGAGAAGGAGACTCCACAGCCTCTCTGGGCAGCCTGTTCCAGTGTTCCGTCACCCTCACTGAGAAGAAGTTTCTTCTCGAGTTTAAGCGGAACCTCTTATGTTCCAGTTTCAGCCCATTACCCCTTGTCCTATCAGTGGTTGTCACCGAGAAGAGCCTGGCTCCATCCTCGTGACACTCACCCTTTATATATTTGTAAACATTGTAAGAGTCATACAGCAGTCCAATTTGATCCACATGGTTTGCAATTTAACCAGAAAATACCGAATTTAACAAATCAAAACCTCAATGCTGAAAATGTTAAACATCACATTTTAAAAGAACACTAAAAGTAGCTGCTTGTCAGGTATTTATTTTCTGTAGTAATATTTATTGTACTGAACTGTTGTTTTTTTTTTTTTTTCCTGTATCAAAATACTTAAGAGGGAGGAATAGATGTTTATTTTTGGATTTCTAGCTGTGATGCACAAATTTTGGCTGCATGGCTGGTGTTTTGATAATTATGGAAAGTAGCATGTGGAGGCACTAGTTTATTGAGATGCTCCTGATAAGCTGGTTCATCTTCATAATATTTGGGCAAAACCCCATGTTTTTGTCGTTTTGCCAGTCTTTATTCTGTAGGCGTTTTACTTCCTTTGTACAATTTTGCCTTAGTCTAAATATACAGCTCTTACACTTTTGTTTAGCTGTAATCTTGTTCCTACGTGCAAGTAATACTTGGGATATATTCTTGTAATAATAATATGTATGTGCTGCTTATTTATTGCAGGACTTAAATTACTGTTGGAAGTGACAGGTGTTATACCAGGTGCAAGGGAGGAGTGTCTTATGGCACTGAAGAATGGACACTTGGTGTCCATCTCACCAGGTGGAGTTAGAGAAGCACTATTCAGTGACGAAAGTTATCAACTCATGTGGGGAAATCGAAAAGGCTTTGCTCAGGTCGCTCTAGATGCAAAAGTGGTGAGTATTATATGTTAACAATTCCAGTTTGTGCTTACTGCATACATGCTTCATTGTAAAATGCAGCTTAGGAGCATGTGTTGGAAAATCTTCCAGACAGAAAAGGTTCGGGAGTAAAGATTTGTTTTCCCACCACTTTCCTCAAGCACATTAATCTGTAAGGAGCAAAATTTTTAGGAAACTGTATAGTGTTTTCTTGACTATTGCAAGGCATCCATCTCTGATGTTCCATCCTGCAGGCATCCAATTTCTTGTCTTGGCTGTATTTCAGGAATTCTCACTGTGGTCCTTCTCCATATTTCCATAAGGTTTCATTCTTTTTTCTCATTCTGCTAGACTTATATCTTTACCTTACTTCTACATACACAGTCATTTTCCTATGGCTCTTTAATGTATTATCCTTTTCTTTCGTTCTTCTCATGTGTTCTGGGAGCATCCAGGGTTTTGTTCTTACCGTTACCTTTCTTCACGTTTGTGAAAGACTGCATCAGCTAACGCAAGGTGTGTCTAGGTCAGTGTTTGAATTTGAATCATGTGTGCCCTTTTGAAGCATTTTTTTCCATCCCCCTCAAATACAATGATTTCATTCACATCACAGAACATGTTCAGGTACCTAAGCTGCGTTCCTTTTGGCTGAAACTAACCAGAAGCAGGACCTAGTACTCTTTGTTTGCAAATGGGCATTCAGTCTATTGTAGCTGAAAAGAATTTGTTCTACATAAAACCAGAGCACTAAGGTGTGCACTGAAGTGTTGTTTTTGGACCCTCAGCGTCCTCTAGATATTTGCTTTTATTGGTTTGCACTCCATTAATATTTACATGGCCACAAATTTCAGTGTTATTTTCCATGTGGATGATGATCTCCAAATACAAACTTCTACGAGTGGATCTGACTTCTTCCATCTAATTCCACATGTGAGACTGTTTCTCTGATACAGTCTCTGGGAAATAATTTTGTTTGGGATGACATAGAGCTGAAAGAACAGCAACCTTATCTTTTTCCTTACTCTCACTTATCATCATCATCACCACGAGACATAAATTTTCTATCTTAATCTAGACTTAGCATACCTAGCGCTCTGTGTCTGACAGCACTGGTACACATCCAGACTTCATCTGTTTTACCATGAACTTTATGCTGCTTTCCCCTGAATTACACAACCGTAATTTTAATTTACATTATCATGAATATTTCATTGATTGCAGTGCTCTTCTTTAACCTTCTACATAAATGTAATCATTTTTTGTCTATGTAGAAGAATCTATACAGGGAGTTAAGTTCTTCCCATGAAACTCGAATTTCTTACCAACACTTTCTTTTTTTTAATGTGTGTATGTGCAGTTATTTCTCTTTCTCGCTCCATCCAGTTTGTTACTTCTCAAATTTTGCTTTTGTCCCTTTGCTACAACTCCTACTCCAAAGTACCTAGGACTGCAGAATGTTTGTTTTGGGTTCATAACTTCATCTATCTCTGAAATGTTGTGGGGAGATAACAAAACACTGGAATAAATTCAGGTGCATTTACCCAATGGATAAAGCAATTTTAGGCTGGGAGTTCCATTTCTATCTCTTTTTCTTGTTATGTGGCTTTTAGAAGTTATATTTTACATTCTTCTGTTCCCTCTCCTGTCCTTTTTCTCAAAAGCATTGTTTTGTAAATGTTACTCACAGTAATTCATATATTGTTTAGGTCTGTACACTACCACTACTAGGAAAGTACCAGAATGTGAATAGGATAAACCCAATCCATTTTGAATTCTCTTATAATCTTTCCTCTTACGTGTTACTTAGTAATACACTCAGACAGTCAGAAAGAGATGTCACTAATGAGTGATTTTTTTGAGTGGGCATTTTGCTTTCGTACCTATCTTTCATGCTACTTCACATATTTAAACAATCTTTTGCCAGATGTTTTCACTTCACTTGGAACCTTATAATAGAATTCTATAATGTAGTATGTTGGGTTTTTTAAAAATTAAAATCAGATTAAAAAACTCTGCTACCCTGATCAAAACATAGTACAAAAATCCTTGCTAGCAATGCTCTTAATCTTTCCAGTCTTCCACAATTTAGAAGCACATGGAAATAGCTGAACAGTAATACCTAGAATTACTGAAACCTTGTATTGACAGGGTTTGTGACAATGATGATGATGATTATTATTATATGAATTGGATATTCAGTGAGGATAAGGTTCTTGTAGTGTGAAATATTCTTGTGGTCACTTGTATAACATGTTTAGTTAAACAGATACTATGTAGAATTATCTGTTACTTGGAGTGCAGAGAGAATTTTCTCCATCAACACTTACTAGCCTGAGCACCTTTACAGTGTTGCTCGCTATTGTATCACTTATTATTGCACTCATTCAGTTTTAGTTTTTTTTTATGATCAGGAAGTCTGACTTGCTCCCAGTATGGTGGGCATCACTATCATGAGGTTGCAGGCTCCACTGAATTTTGGACATCTTTGATATTTCTCTGGAAATCTGGCATCAGACATCTTATGTAACTAAATGCTTTTAAAAAAAAAAAAAAAAGTGCTGTGCATTTAACAGCAGAGGAGGCAATATTAACCTTATATACCATTTCTTATATAAAGTTAAGCCAATAGTATTAACTGGATTCCAGCTTTTGACAAATTTGAAGTTTGATTGTTTCTGTTTATTCTGCATCCTTTTCAATACTGGCCAAACCAGTCTTGTATGTTGACTGAAAATGAGATAGACTCATCTAGAGTATCAGAACCTGCTCTATAATATGGCAATCCGTGTATGTTTTGCTAATACTTATTTGTATCCTGAATGAAGGCTAGATAGGACTATAAGTGCCTTATTTTGAACTTACTCTACAGAGAATGTATCCATCAACCAAAGAACCACAACGGTATTCAGAATGACTCCATGGTGGTTCATAACCTGCCACAGACTACTTGAATGGGGATTTCAAGACAAAAACAATGAATAGACATTATTGTCTATTCAAAACATATGAAGACATTCCCATTCTACTACAATGTTACCAAGTTCAACAGCTCTTCCACTGAAAAAGCTGAAGAAAAGCAAACAAGGAATGTAGTTTTAGCCTTGGTCCTTGCTTACAGATTTCTGCACTCCGTTTCCACTTCATCTTATATAACTACCCTACTTACTTGGGGTCAGAGCAGGAGAGTGTTACTATTTAATATTATGACTCAATGAACTTCTGGGACTTATATGTATCTCAGCTGAATTTTTCTATGCTGGGAGCCTGAGCTTCAGAAATAACATCTGCCTGTGGCTGGAATTTGACAGGCTAATAGGGAGGAATCATCATTTCTGAAGATCCCTGCATTTTATCTGTGCCAAAAGAAGTATTGGTTCAAGTGTAGTTAGGTAAACAGTAAACAGGGACTATGGTTTATATGGTTTATATGCTTTTAAAAGAGGTTACTGATTATTTTTAAGGGTTAATTTCTCATAATTTCTCATTCTGGATGGTTTACTGTTGCAACTTTAAGTATATTTGCTATTTTTGTTATCTGTCAGTGACTTTTTCCTTTAAATGTTTTCCATCACTTTGAATTCTTTGTTAGGCACTAGTTAGGTCTTTTTCTTGCTCGTTTTTTTTCTCATCCTGGGTTTCTGTCCCGTGGTGGTGATTCTTAACATCATAAAGGTGTTCTTTCATCACCTTCTGGACATGTAGCTCCAACGTGCTCAAAATACAGTTTCAAAAAGATGAAAAGAGACAATGGAGGGGGAAAAAGTCATTGTATGTGTGGATACAATCACTGTTAGATTGTCTACTAACTGTGAAATCTTATCTTAGGCTGTAAGACATGAATGTTTTAAGGTCAGGTGTCTGAAGTGACTTTCCTTTTAGTCAGAGTAGCAAAGTGAGCTGGTTCTGTAACTGCCTAAGGATCTGCCCTCCAGAAGGTGTGGAGTTCAGGTCAATGAGGACATGCAATGGCCTTATTTGTTTCAGTCAGGGATACTGCAATAAATGTATAATATACAAGTTATATAAACCTCTAATACGATGTCAGTCACTTTCCTTACAGGTGGTAACTTTAAACCAGCAATGTTTGTGGGAGCTGAGAAATAGAATTTTATTTCTAATCTGGAGTTTATTTTTTATAGCAAGATTACTTGTTTGCTCCTTAACTGACTGATAATTATTCTATGTATTCAAGTGATTTTTTTTTAGTGGCATTAACAGGCACTAAAACATAAATTCAAACCTGGTGTAACATTTCCACCTTTTTTTTTTTTGTGATTTCTTAGCCCATTATTCCAATGTATACTCAAAATGTCCGAGAAGGATACAGGATGTTTAAAGAAAGAAGTAAGAACTTTTTTAAAGATCTTAAGTATTTGAAATGTTTTCACTACTTTTATCTCAGATTTCTCCCACTTTTCTCTTAGATTTTGCTTTTCAGACTTCTGCTTACTTTGGATTCTCTAACACGCTTGCTGTGGGTCAGGGGTATCTCAAATGTGGGAATAGCTTGTGTATAACTTGTTTTTGCTGTGTGATTTGGTTCTTTAATGGAGTCTTATATGAATGATCTGTTAAGTCTGTTGAGCTTTGTTTTGGCAGACAGTTACCCAAATCCTGCAATTTCTTCTCGACTATCAGATAAAGTGTGCATTTTTAAGCAGTCTTCCATATTAGTCAGATTTCAAATTTGGATTGTGTTTTCTGTGACTATAATCTCACTTATTCCTCCCTTAAACTATTCCAGAATTTTTTAGAGAGTTGTATGAAAATACACGATTGCCACTTATGCCTCCATATGGAGGACTTCCAGTTAAATTTCGAACCTACATTGGGGAGCCAATCCCTTATGATCCCAATATAACTACGGAGGAATTAGTTGAAAAGGTAAGTTAGCTCTCCTTGCAATATTGAACTACATACTTTGTGCTCTGTTATATATGCACTTGAAACTAGTTTTTTGTATGCTTCAATAAAGACAGATATGCTTGTAGCAGCTTGTTAAGGCAATGGGCAGTTGAGGTCCAGGATTATTTAATGTGCGGATGCCTGCGAGTAAGTATTGATTGTGATGCCATTATCCTTTCAGAATATGTAAGCTCTGTCTTCTTGGGATGCTAACTTTGTTTCTTCCATGCCTTTAATAACTGTGATAACTGAAATTATGTGAACAATGCTATAAGTTCACTTTTCAGTAACTAGAAAAATTTCATGTAAAATAAATATCGTTGAGAATCTTTTCTAAATAACATAGAGCACTACAAACAAAGAGCACAAGAGCTTCAGTCTAACTGTCAAAAGGGAAATGTTAAAAAAAAGACCAGTATGCAGCCAAAATACAAAGGTATTTTGAGTACCTGCAGCTTGGTGAAAACAGTGGTGCTTAGGAGCATAAAAACATTTACAGATCCAGGGTGTAGGCATTTTCCAAAATACTAATCTATACAGAAAACGCACTTTTAAAATTTTGTCATAGGAGATGAAAGGAAGACTTTATGCAAAAATGCTATGGCCTAGGAATAGGCGGATCAAAACACTTGTTAAAAATTACTGATATAAAAATCACCTTACTGCCCCCAAAAGATGCAGAAGGCTAACTTTGCTTTTCTTTCTTTTTTTTTTCTTTTCTTTTTTTTTTTTTTTAAACGATCTACTGCAACTTGTTCTGGATTTCACAGCAGTGAAACCCAAAAGTCGGGTTTGGTCTGTTATGAGGGAACAGCCCCAGCTAGCTGTGGAGTTTGGTGTTAGCAGGTTTATGAGTCTGAAAGCAACGTTAGTGCTAAGAGTGCCCTTATGGTTATCCACATTGTTGTATTTGGGGGGAAACAGTATTTTGTGTACCTGCAAAACTGAAATTGAAATTTCTCATGACACTGATTTGCTTTACTAAGTCTAGCCTTTGACCACCCACTTCAGTGAGAATACAGTTAGGTCTTTTGCGGCTCATATTAGATACAAAATCCCCGAACTTCAATGGGGCTTGAGATGAGCAGTGGTCTGGCTGACCTCTTTCTGATCCTGCCCTGGAAAGAAGTCAGAATGTGAATCTGTCAGGAAAGGTTTGGCTACTCTTTTCTTATTTTCCCAGTGATATTGTACCATTATTCTGGGGTAGATCAACATAGCATCTAGCTAACCCTTATTTCAAGTTTAAATACATGAGGGAAAACTAAAGGAGATTATTTCTTATCCCTACTAGAAATACAGAATACGTTATGCGTTGTCTTCACATACTTGCATTTGCATAGTTATGTAGAGTAAGAATGACCAGAACTTAGATAGAAATTTATTATGTGCATGCTGTATATGACACCATTATAGAATTTGTTTTGGGAAGCACAGACGGAGGTCCTTACTCCAAATTCCTGGCCCCAGCAAGGTCAGCTATGAGATCAGATGAAGTTAGTTAGGCTTTGTCCAGCACTTTTGATCAAAACCGTCAGGGATGAAGATCACACAAATTTAACACTTGCATGTGTTAAAGGCTACTTTGACTTAGTAATGCCCAGGCTTGAAAAATCTCACTAACTTGAGCCTGTCCAAACTGCAGTCAATGTTTTTATTGCTTTCCTTTCCAAGGAAAGTGTTTTTAGCACAACTAGCTAATATAAAACCCAACTTTTTCTTAAAGTAGGTCTTATATGTGAATTTCCCAATACCTCTCGAACCTCTGAGAAGTCAGTGATTGTATTGTTCCTCCTTGCATAAACAGGTCTGTCAAGGCAACTTTCTCTTCTCTTTTCAGACAAAGATGGCTGTCCAGGCTCTCATAAGCAAGCATCAAACAATCCCAGGCAGCATATGGAAGGCTTTACTGGAGCGATTTGATAAATGTCATAAAACTGATTAGAATGCTTATTTCATTGTTTTTACAGCATATAGCAAAAGACATTGTCCTACAGCAGTAATGACTAATAATTGGTGTTCAGCCAGTTTAATTTACAAGTTTTTACAGTTTTAACAGAAGGAAACAATTAGCCTCTTGAAGGTTCTCCTGTGTCTTTAACGATATTCTGAAGTCAGAAAGACTAGGGAAGAAAATTTATGTATAATGGTAATGCAAAAGCTAAATTCCCTTAAAGGAAATCATGTAGCCAGGATTTGCCTGATTTTTTAAAACAAGTATGTACAAGATTTGTCTGGAACTGTGGTTCTCTATTTTGAGCGGTTCACAGTTCAATCTCGGAGCAGAATGTCAGAGTCAGTGTTGTCCCACCAGAGTCCACCCCTTGGTGAGTACCTTCCCAGAGGGACACCGTGCAAGACGGTCAGAAGAGAAACCATCTCTAGCTAATGATCTGCTGCTCAGGCAAATTTTCAAGTGAGACTATACAAAGAGAAATAATCCCGTTATACCAGATACTAGACTCCTACAAACACATCACCTTAGTGGTTTGGTACCCTGGAGTGCTACCCCCAACATTTTGCCTGACAGAAAAAAAGTCTCTCAAAGAGAGAGGAAAAAGAACATCCAACAAGCTCTAGTTAAGTGTAGCACCATGCAAATACATGTAGAAAGTAGTTTCAAGTCTGAGCTGGTACAATCGTGCACTATTGCACCATAGGATACTGGTTTCATGACTGAGGCTGCCCCCAGCCTGACGACCCCTGCAGCACAGGGGGTTCGCAGTGTGGATGTGCTGTGCTCCCCCAGCTCTCCACTAGCAGGAAGCTTACTTAGGTCATGCAACCTCGAGGCTTATCATCACTGGTGGCTTGCCTAAAAATGCAGTACTGCAGCACTGCTGTCCCCATACGGATCGACCCTAAATGCCTGTTCGGAAGGGTGGACGTGGGCAGCGTTGTCTTCCTAATACAACTCGCAGCATATGGAAACTTGCTACAAAGGAGAACGTGTTTTTACGAACTGTGGGATGTTGTTACTGGTGGGAGCGGGAGTTCTTTGTGTAATCTATCCAATACACCATTAAATGCAACCACGTCTGTTAACTTCAAACACCGAGAAAGGTAATTTTTGTGCCTTGTTTTTCCTTCTTATACTTTTAATACCTATATATATAATCTTTCCTTCCAACATTCTAAAACATTATGTAGCATCTAAAGAAATACATACAACCTTTGTCTGTTTTCACTAGAAAAATAGATTTTCTCTTTGGATTAAAATAAATTCTTCCTCTTCCTATTCTGCTTCTCCAAATATATGTCTTATGCATCTGAAGGAGAGAAACATAGACAGGTGAGTTATTTCCCTGGAGCAAAAAAGACAAGAATCCTGTCCTGAAAAAACTTCTTATCTGTCTTAAGACATAGGAATGTTTCCTTGAATGTCTTAACTATAATTGCTGTATACAGGCAGAAAGATTTTTCTCATAGCAGACTCAACATGTATAGGAGATGATAAACTAAAGCAATCAAGACACTGATATTGCCTAGACATGAATGGAAATTCAAACTGTGAGGTCTTAGATAGTGCACTCCAACAATGTAAGTTAAAATTGAAAGCCTTAATTCAAATGTGCAAAGGAACTAAAAGAAAAGGTTATCAAATACTAAAACGGACACAGATGAAGAAGATCAATTCAGAGTAACTAGAATCTGAAAGCATTCCTTGTATCACAGAAGCTATGCAGAAGGAGTAGACAGCATCATTCTCTCACTATCCTATCCAATTTTTCAAGCACATTAACATCTTCATGGACCATGGCCAAAGAAAAGCAAGGAAGCTGATGAAGGATCTAGAGGAGTGGCTGAGGGAACTGGAGTTGTGTAGCCTGGAGAAAAGGAGGCTGAGGGGAGAACTTATCATGCTCTGTAACTACCTTAAAGGAGGTTGTAGAGAGGAGGGGGTTGTTCTCCCAAGTAACAAGCGATAGGACAAGAGGAAATGGCCTGAAGTTGCACCAGGGGAAGTTTAGAGTGGGAGAAGTTTCTTCACTGAAAGGCTTGTCAGGCACTGGAACAGGCTGCCCAAGGCAGTGGTTGAGTCACCATCCCTGGAGGTGTTTAAAAGAAGTGTAGCTGTGGTGCTTCGGCACATCGTTTAGTGGTGGACTTCGGCAGTATTAGGTTAATAGTTGGACCTGATTATCTTAAAAGTCTTCTTGAATGTAAAGGATTCTATGATTCTATGAAATTGTTGGGAAAACAGTGCAAATGTAGTTCTGCAGACATAAATGTAAAAGCCAGCCAGGCAGAAGAGCACGATAGATGAAGATCTGAGAGCAGATCTGTCACCAGCTCTGGCTCAGCAGCTCGCACCCGAAGCCGAGGGCTCGGCTCCCGGCAGCAGCACCTTCCAGGCTCCTTCCAGGCCTCGCGGCCGGGCACCCCTGCGCCCGCAGCTGCACCCGGTGCAACTGCAACACCCCTGCTTTCTTAAGATTGACTTTTATTATTTTTTTTTCTTCATAGATAGATGCAGGAATCGCAGCCAGGGCTGCGGTCAGGAACACCTTCACGGCGCTCAAATCTCCACGTCCGAACCGCGAAGGCTGCAGCCGGGAGCCGCCGGTGCACCGACAGGCAACGGGGGGAGCTGGGAAAGGCGGACTTGAGCGCAGCGGGGCCGTGGCTTAGCGGTAACCGGGTAATAGAGCCCCGCGGTGAACGTCCGGAACCCATGCTCTCCCCACCAGCTGAACGGCCGCATACCGGCCGATCGGCCCCGAAACAGGCTGTAGACGCGGAGGCTTTAGGTGGCACACGAGGCACGCACACGGGACTCAGCCCTTCCCGGTAGCGGTGCCGGACGCCACCAGCCCGCGCCAGCAGACAGATCCGCGACCGCCGCCTCGCCTTTCCCGCCCCGCCCCGCCCCGCCCCGCCCCGCCCCGCCCCGCCCCGCCCCGCCCCGCCCCGCCCCGCCCCGCCCCGCCCCGCCCCGCCCCGCCCCGCCCCGCCCCGCCCCGCCCCTCCCCGCCGGCGTGGAGCGCGCGCCCCCTGACGGCCTCGGCTGCTCTCCCGCCGGAAGCGCCGGCCGGTGCGCGCCGGACGCGGTCCGGGCGGCTCCCGCAGGCCCGGCAGCGCGGAGTTCCACCCTTGCCCTCCGCTGCCGCTTTCGTTCTCTCCGCGCCTCCCTCCCTGGCCTTGCGGTGCCTCCTCCGCTCCCGCCCGCCGGCGGTACGGTGCCCTCCCGCCTCCGCCCCGCCGCGGGGAGCCGCCCTAGCCTGGCCGCCCCGCGGGCACCCGGCCTCCGCGGGGGCGGCAGGCGGAGAAGTAAAACCAGGCCCCGGCAGGGACGCGGGGCTGGAGCCGAAGCCGCCGCCGCCAGAGGAAGGTGAGTTCTGGGGGCGAGGGAGGCGTCCCCGTCCCGGGTCTGGCCCCCGCTGCCGCCCAGCGGTTCCCCGGGCGGGTCGTGCCTTGCCTCGGCCACCGCCGAGCTCGGGGCCTTGCTCTGTGGAGGCTCAGGGGCTGCGGCCGGAGCGCGGGGCGGTGCGGGACAGGCCGGGCGCCGCTAACTGGGGCGGCCGGCCTGGGGTCGTGCCCTTCTTGCCGAGAAAAAGAAACTCGATTTTCCCACCGGCCTCCTGCAGAAGGAGGCACCGTCCTGCTGTCGAAGGCAGAAGCGGGACAGTTCTTGTTTCAAAACAAGGGCTTGATCCAGTTGCGGATGCCGCCGGCAGGATTATCAGGGTGTTCTGCTTCTTTGTGTTTGCAGTGGTAGAAATACTCTCTGTAACCGACTGACACAGTGAAGAGCAGTGTATTTCTGTTGGCAGGGACGTGTTTTATCTGTTGCTTTGCAGTATCTTCCTAGTTTGGGGATACTGGAACGTGCTCCAGAAGTTCCACTTACACTTCTCTTATACATGCTGAAAGCGTGCTGTGTGTGGCTTACAGCAGTCCATGTTGCTTTCCAGAATTCCTTCTTCTACATGATCACTAGGGTCTCAGTTAACCCAGTGTCTGCTGGTGACAGCTGAAGACCACTTTTGTAGTTTAATTAAGGACTTTTCTTTGTCTTATGCTAGAAGTTAATGAAAGGAATTGTATGTTAGTCTTGTTTCCATTTCACCATCAACATAAAGTTTTAAGAGTAAACATAAGTCAGCATACGCTGTCATTAGTCAAATGAGAAATTGCATCTCCTTCATCTAGTGTAAATATATGTGAGCTGCTCTACTGGTGAGTTAGAACTTAAATTAAAAGTATTCAGACTGAACTGCACAATAGGAAATGTGTTAGTGATGTCAATTAAAATAGGAGGTCCTTTAAGGGCGTGCTCCTATTACAGAGGGGTTCTGCCTGTCAACTGGCTAAGGGTGAGACTTAGTAGTACTGCACCCCATTGTATATTCTAGATTTGGGTGGTGACAGATGGGGAAGTCTCTGACATAGGGGGCAGGATAGTCTCTCTTTGCTTGATTGAATTCTTATTCAGAGTGACATTGCTGCCTTTCCTAGAAGACAGTGTGCTTTATGTTGTAATTTTAACTGCTCTGGGTAGTAATAGACAGCCATAAAGTTAGAACAGACCAAAATGACATTATCTGTTAGCAGCATATAGTAGCTGCTATTAATGAGTCGTTATAGAGATGGGGGAGTTAGACCCTTCTCAGCAAAGGGACAGGCACAAATTGCAGTAAGGGGAATTTTAACTAGAACGCGGAAAACCATTTTCATCGTGAGGGTGGTCAAGCACTGGATTAGAGGCTCAGAGAAGCAGTGGGATCTCCATCCATGGATTACAGACTGAGCTGGACATGGCCCTGGGCAACCCAATCTAACTCCTTAGTTAACAAGGTGTTGGACAAATACTGTCCAGTGAATCATTCCAGTAGAAATTATTCTAAAATTCTCCTCAAGATAAGGAATCAATATTATTTAGAGTAGAATCGACTGTCCTTAAGAGAAGGCAGCACTTTAGATTTTACTTCTGTGTTTGGCAGTGAAGAAGATATTGGATTTTAACTTCTATTACAGTTTAATGCATAGATATGCAAACTAAACTTATAAAACTGCAATGATTGCGTTTGAGGTGTTGCATCCAACATTACAGGCAAAAGGACAAGTAATATTTTGCAAGGCTGACATGTGCAGACAAGACTTTAAATTTACGTGATGAGGATTTTGTATTTGGAGAAAGCCATAAACAATTAAAAATATAATAGGTGGGAGTAAGTAACCTTTAAAGCTGTATAATCGCCTCTGAGTTTTGAAAAATGTTTCTTTGCCATAACCCCTGTTCCATATTGTTCTCTAGCTAGTAGTTGGAGCCACTGGTGAAGTCCAGGTGTAACAATCTGATAAATACTATAGTGTTGAATGCTACTCCTAAATCCTGCTCAGTCTCACAGCTTGTGTTTCTTGTACTTGCCCTGGGTGTTTGCTGCTTGACAGGTTCTGGAGTTCATCTCTGGCAACTGGAATGAGAAAGAGCTTTCTCTTGCTCTCCCACATGCTCTCTCTCCTGTCCTTCCCCCCTCATTCACACCCCCAAACACACGTGTGTGAGATCAGTGAAGCGCATGTCGCTGACATCATGTGCTTATACATTGCTGAGATAAATCACCTGCTTGTCACATTGTCCGGAAGAACATGCTGAGGAGTAGAGTGTTGTAAGCCTGGATTTGTGGAACAGGAATGGATCGTGGGAGCGAAGTCCTCGTCAACGAGATCGGCTTTCTCCTTGTTAATAGGAGTTATCTTGAGCAATGTGGATAGAGGCCCATTTCAGAAAAGAGAGAAAAGGAGCATCCTTGCTCTATCAGGGTGGGAAGTAAAATTGAGACTAGAAAATAAGTGAGATGAGTTCTGCTGTAATACGTTTCAGTGTCTCATAGCAAATGTAGAGTAAAACTGGTCTCTTTTGTAGCTTTTGTTGTCATTGAGGTTCTGATAGTATTAGCAAAATTATCTTCTGAACTTCAGTCATTTGTTGCTTGCAGAAACAAAGCAAGAGTGAGGGAGTAATAGACATATATTTATCCTTATAGATAAGAACCGTGCAGTCATACGTGCTGTAAGTCACATTTTAATAAAAACCAAAACACAACAACCCCAAGCTTAGATTCTTTCAGAAATTATTGTTCTTAATCTGTTTCTCTGGGCAAGCCTACGTTATACTTGTAACACGTTTTCATTCTTAGTCTTACTAAGATACTTCAAGTCTTGACCAGAACTTTATTCTAGACTAGGGTAACTCTTTTTTCCCTGAGGTATTATTTTACATTTTTCTAGAACTGTAGTTAGGGTAGTCAAGCGTGCAGGTTGTCTAGTGTTTGTAAAATGAAGTGAATAGCAAGTTTTTCCCTAAATCTTACAAAACTAAGAAAAAAATGTTGCTCTGGAATTACAGAAAGCCTGAAATATCAGCCCACAGAAGTCTAGCCCTGAAACTTCTTAGGAGTTGGCACTGGAGAGGAGAGTTTCTTATACGTAGATACAAGACCAGAGCAGTTAAAACTTGTAGAGGACTCTTTGTGATCTCTTTTCCTTGTCCTTTCTGCTGCTTCCCTGTGTTATGCTCTGGGACTTGGCATTTCATGATCTCTAAATTTCCAGGAATCATGACAGGTGTCTACAAAAGTGTTTATTTTTTCATTTGAGATCGTCATCCTGAGTCACCATGTGCTTGTAGATAAGTGGAAGTTTTCATTCTTTTTTTTATAGCACTGGATTTGAGATTATGTTGTTTCCTGTTGTAGTAACTGCTTGGGAGAAGGTTTTGAGTGTGTTGTGTAGAACAATAAATTAGACTAATAAATACAGCTTTCTGAAAATTGAAAATACAGCATAAATTTGTATTGGTGGCAGTATAAATGTTCTCGATCTGCGTAAGTTAAACACTTTTTAATGACATAAAATCCTAGCCTGACATTCAGCAATTGCAGTATCTTTCTCAGTTAGAATTGTCAGCATTTCCACTAAACCTATTAGAAAAAGAGAAAAAAAATCAAGTAATAGTTTTGCTATACAAACCACTATGTTTCTAATGGTGCTGCTGGGATGTGGGATAAATGCTATATGAATAAAATATATCAGAGATATTTTTTTGTATGCTTAAACAGTGCAGGCTGATCTATCTTTTCTGAGCATTCATTTATCTGCCTTTTTTATTTTTTTTTAATTAAACAGGAGATGATAGGTGGAAATGAATCCAGTACTGCAGGACAGATACCTATGTCCTACTTAACCTGCCTGACTTACATTCTGGGAGAATGGACTGGCGTGGAGCATATTGAAGATTATCTGAGTTACGCAGTCTACCTTTTGTGGGTGCTTTTTCCACTTGCAGTGGTTTTTCTACTTCCAGGAGTTCTTGTCATCCTCTTCTACACTTCCATTCTCCTTCTTCATATTTATAAAAGGAAAAATGAACTAAAGGAAGCTTATTCAAACGATTTTTGGGATGGTGCAAAACAAATGTTGGCTACCCTGTGGGACGGACATGGAAGAATATGGCATGGTAAGTGAGATCTGACTTTCTGTTAAAAACTGCTGAAGTTCTTATTCCTGGGCTACCTTTCAGGATTATTGATATATATCTCTTCGTTGCTGCTGTTGCATGAAATCTAAAAATCAGAGTGTTTTTTGTTTTGGTTTGTTTTTTTCCATTTTAATAATGACTGCCAGTGGTGCATGGAAGGAAAAAAAAAATATTGAGACTTTTTTGGATGCAGGGTGATTTAACCCCAGCTGGCAACTAAACCCCACCCAGACACTCACTCACCCCACCAGTGGGATGGGGGAGAGAAACAGAAGAGTAAAAGTGAGGAAACTCGTGGGTTGAAATGAAGGCGGTTTAATAGGAAAAACAAAAGCCACACACACAAGAAAAAGCAAGGCAAGGAATTCACTCACCACTTCCCATGGGCAGGCAGGTGTTCAGCCATCTCGAGGAAAGCAGGGCTCCATTACACTTAATGGTGACTTAGGAAGAGAAATGCCATCGCCCTTAATATCTCCCGCTTCCTCCTTCTTCCTCCAGCTTTTGAAGCTGAGTATGATGCCATATGGTCTGGGACAGCCCTTTAGTCAGCTGGGGTCAGCTATCCCACCTGTGTCCCTTCCCAACATCTTGTGCACTCCCAGAGTCCTCACTGATGGGCTGTGAGGAGCAGAAAAGACCTCGACTCTGTGTAAACACGACTCAGCAGTGACTAAAACATCCGTCTTTCATCAACACTGTTTTTAGCATAAATCCAAAACACAGCCCCGTAGTAGCGACTGTGTAGAAAAATAACTATCCAAGCCAAAAGGAGCACAGGGTGTAGAATTACTTTGTCTTCTGCGTTTATTCCTTTGCTGCTACAAATTTATATCTTTCATCCAGTTGAATATATATGCAGTTCTAAAATTTTTTTTCCCTTTCTCTTCTTAGAACTACACTGGGGTTTCCTCATTCCAGGAGGACCTGAAATGTTTGCTATGTTAAAAATTAGATCAATTAACTATATTATTTCAGAGTCAGTGTATTAATGGTGGAAGTTAAATGCCAGTACCCTGACAGAACATGTTAGCATAATTTAGCTGCACTTATTCAGTCTTTTACATATAATGCTAAATGACAACTAAAAGGAGCACTTGATATCGGTTCACTTGCTAGTTGGTACTTCAAATTGACTTTAGAGCCCCAAACTGTTACAGAACCCTACTTTTTAAATTTTCTTTTTGCCTATGTATTTTCGACAACTACTTTCTCTACTAGAATGTCAAAACTAAGGGCTCTTCCTTGTCCTTCTACTGTCATTTCTTCCATAAAGACAGACTTAATAAACGATTTGGCTTTTCTTTCTAAGGAAATCATAAGCCTCTTTCAGAACCATTCAGTCTCGATGCAGCTAAAGGAGAAAGAGATGTTTAAGAGCAATTTACATAAAGAACAAATCCTTCTCGAAAATCATCTCTATTTGTTCTCTAGTCAAAGGAAAGTGGGTTTTCAAGGCATTGATAACCAGATGGTGCAGCGGCTGTATCAGATAGGCTTTTTAAGACCAAGATGTAACTTTCAAATCTAGGAAAGTACACTAGATCAAAATCAACAGCTACATCAAAGAGCTTAAAATGCTCACTTCACAATAAAAAGCTATTTACTTTTTTTCATAGGAAAATGATTTTTTTAAAGCCTTGGCTCTTCTCATCCTTAGTAACTTTTTCTTTTTATAAGGTCTAACTTTTTATTTGCTCAGGAAAGATTCTTATCCAGTCCCTCATTGACAGTTGTGACTTTTTTTTCTGCCCCGCCAGCTACTTCTGTGTTTTCTGTACACTTTTCCTTAAAAATGACATGTTTGCAATTATTTTCCCCCTAACTTGATTAATTAATGTGTCACAAGAGCTTTTCATCCTGAATCTCAAAGCATTGGTGAAGGGGAAACCCAAAAAACAACACCACATCCAAAAAGCCCCGAGCCAAAACGGAAACGCCGTATGTGATACCTGGAACTTTACATATGTTATGCAAATGTTAAATGTAGGTATCAATCTGGTTACGATACACTGGCATGAAGCACAGTTAATGATCACTGGGAGTGGTACAGATCATATATTTGCAGCATGTTGCAACTCCACAGGTACAGGAAGGAAAATAGAGAGAGAAGAGCCAAGAGTACCTTTAGAATTTTAAAAAAAAAAAAAAAAGCAATGGGAATTGCAGACCTGATTAACTCTGGCAGAAATGACATGGTTTGGAATTTTGGTTTGTTTGTTTTTTCTTGGTTTTTTTTTTTTTTAACTTATTAAAGAAACCAACCCAAACCACAAACAAGTTGCTATAACAATACTGCTCAGTATTAACTGAATATGTTCTACAGTGATACTTTGTGTTAACTGAATATACTCTGCACTGTTAACTAAATTAGAAATGTAAGTTCAGTAAGAACTTGTGCGTGTTTATGTACGCTTCAGTTAAGCATAGAAAGCCCCCAATAGCTTCTAGTACTTAATGATGGAAAAATGGAGCAAGTATAAGTGAGAGAAATAACAAAGATCAGCTTCATACCTTGGGGTAAAAGGAGGCGTACATATGGATGTTGTCACACCGGATCTCAGTTACTGGTGGCAGTGAGCTTTAAATAAATAAATAATGGCTTGAAATAGTTCTGTTTCACCAGTCCTATCTGATCCTTGTTTTGATTTCTCTTGGGTGATTGATTCAGAGGACTTTGCAGCCTTGAAGACACTGAACTGAAAAAAAGGAAAAATTATATAGTGCAGAGTAGTGAGACTGGGTGTTTTGTTTTCAGGTTTTCTTGGTGCTCTTCTTTCTTTCAATCTGGCTTCTGCTTTACACGAAACTTTTATTTCATGTGAAAGCAACTTAATAAATACTGCAAGCCACCTCCTGACATTTTAGCGGTCACTTCACTCTTACCAGTTCTCAGTAGATACTGGTTTCAGTTTACCAGCTTGCCACAATTGCGAGATAGAATTGTATCAAATTTTGACATCTGTTGTGCTTTCTTTTCCTAACAGGTTACGAGCTTCATGGTGCTGGAAACATTCCTGAAGGACCAGGACTTATTGTGTTTTATCATGGAGCTACTCCTGCTGACTGTCTCTATTTCATGGCTAGACTTCTTATACTAAAGAAGAGATACTGCCACGTAGTAGCTGATCATTTCGTCTTTAGGTTGCCAGGTAACATATTTCATTATAAACAGTCAGTTCGAGAACTCTATTTTTATTTTTTTTTACAGTGTAATTAATAAAAATTGTGCCACAGGAGCACGGCTCTCAGAACAGACATTCAGACAAATCTAGTGAAAAGCTTTGAAGTACAGCTGTCTCTAATGCTTTCTTCATGAATTTATGAGACTGGCCCATGCAAGGATGGGTCATACTCCTGGCTGGACAACACCATCCAACACCTATAGGATGTTTAGAAACAGAGAGAAGGAGGCCATAGGAGACACAGCTGTGTCTGTATTAGTTGGCATAAAAGACTTCAATAAGATGTTTGGTTTTTTTTACCAATATAGGCAGAATGAGTGGTGTAACCCGATTAACAAATAAACTGTTTGGAAGCAATGCCCTTGAATGTTGGTAATATTACTCTGGGGAGATGATCTTTTTTTCATATCCCACCCAGGTAAGTATCCTAGGCAGCAGAACCTGATCCAAGAAGAATCTTTTCTGGAGGAAAGCTGTGGAAGTATCCAAGTTTGTGTGAAACATGAGGTGAAGCATGAAGAAAATGAAAAATATATTTAGGACATGATTTTGGCTAGACAGCCTAGTGAAAAACACTGATGATTAGTGAAATTAATTATGTGAGGAGTTTGGTTTTTGTATGTGTGAAATACAGTAGTACCCAGATCATGTCCCAAGTTCAGTTTGTGACTAAAAATTTTGCAATTCATTTAGTGAATTTACAGGAGGGTTCTGTTGTGTCCTGATGCTTTTAGTGGAAACAGCTCATATCAAAAGACTGTGTTTTTGCCAATATAGTTTTATTTCAGCCTTAATTCCTGAAAACTGAACTTTTTCATCCTGGTAACACCATGGCTTTGCCTCTACACCTGCTTTTGCCAAGAAACTAGGATTTGTCAGCTGATTATCAAATCTTTTGCGTACAGCTGCCTAATGTAACCCATTTTGTAATTTAGCTTTGGCTCTGTATTATATCTATTAATACTTAAACAGTTATTTATCAAATGGGAGATTATCTTGTTTTTCTCCATTTCTGCTTTAAAATGAGGTTCTAAGTGTACGTGTATGTACGAGTCCCCCAAACATCATTTAGTAGCATTGCGGAGACATCTGGCTGAATGGCTGCTCTGAAAGACTTGAGTTCAGCAGTACAACATCTAGTGAACAGCTGGTTTCTGCAGGCATTCTTCAGGGACTGGTGCTGCTTAATGCGCTGCTTAATGTTTTTACGGCACACCTGTGTGAGGGGATGGAGTGTGCTTGCGAGAAGTTCACTGATGCTACCAAACTGGAAGAGCGGTCGATACGATGGGAGTTAGAGCCGGTATTCAGAGTGCCTTCACAGAAATTGACCTGCAGACACATCATGAAGTTTGGCAAAAGCAAATGTGAAGTTGTGCGCCTGGGGTGGAGGTAGAAGGTGGCTTTATGGGAAAGGACTTTGGCGTTCTAGTGGACAGTAAGTTGAACATGAGTCAGCAGTGTGCCCCTGCAGCTGAGAAGACGAACTGCACGCTGAGCTTTTTTTTTAGCACAGCAGATTGAGTGAAGACAGAACCAGGGGGAATGGTTTTGAGTTGCAACAGGGCAAGTTTAGGCTGGACATAAGGAAGAAATTCTTCACAGAAGGTGTGGTCAGACAGTGGAACAGACTGCCTAGGGAGGTGGTTGAGTTGCCATCCCTGGATGTGTTTGAGTGTCACTTAGATGTGGTGTTGGGTGACATGGTTTAGGGGTGAACTTGTAGTGTAGGGTTAATGGTTGGACTCGATGATCCCAAGGGTCTTTTCCAGGCTGAACTGTTCTGTGATTTTGTGTTCTATAAGAGGTGCTTTTCCTTGGCCTGGCACCCGTGCAAGGTCTTGCAATATGGTGCCCCGTTTTGGACTCCCCAGTACAACACAGACTTGTAACACACTAACATGTGTTCAGTAGGTGAATGGGAGGCCGGAGTGCACAATATGTGAGGAGAGGCTGAGAGAACTGGGTTTGTTTGGTCTGTACCAGGTAAGGGTGCGGAAATATGTTATTGCTGTCTTCAGCCACCTAACAAAAGGGTGCAGAGAAGAGGGAGTCAGACTCTTCTGACGGGTGTGCAGCAACAGATTGAGAAGCAACAGGAATGAGTTGCAACACAGGAAATTTTGATTAGATGTGTGGAAAGCTATTTTACCAGGAGGGTAATCAGACATCTGAAGAGATTGCCTAGACAAGTTGGGGAACCTCTGTCCCTGGAGACTTTCAAAACTCTGCTGGGTGAGGCTCTGAGCAGCCTGATCTAGTTGGACCCGCTTAGAGTGGGAGGCTGGACTAAATGACCTTTTGAGGTCCCTTCCAACCTACATAATTATCTGGTTTTGTGAATGAAGTAAGGCTATTCAAGGAAGACAAACCCGAAGAGCCCAGACAATCTTCTGGATTGTGTTTCAAAATGTGCACTATAATCTATGACTTGCAACCCAGATAGATGCTGCTTCTGTTGCGAATGAAACCAAAAAGACTGCCGTAATTTTATTTTAATACAAAGACTACCTGATCTTGATTAAGTATGCAGATTAAATTGGATGCCTTTTCAGAAGATGTTTTAGTTAACCGAAAGTTACTATGCTCAGTGTAGGAGAAGCATGGGGAGGGGGGGTGAAGGGGTGGGTTTGGGGTGTCTGGAACTGTTAGACACACTTGGATGAGATTTAATGATCCTTCTGGTTTTATGATTAGGAATAACTGTGAGGGATGGCTTGTCCCATGAATCTGTATCTCGGCTCCGTGCCAGTAGGCAGTTGCTCATACGCAGGCTCACTGCATGTGCTTCTGTGTTGGGCACTGCTGTCTTGTATTAACTGCAATTAACTGGAGCATTTGTAAAATGTTGTGCCTCCCAAGGGATGCCTGAGCTTGTAAGGGCTCAAACATGTTTCTCCCTAGTGAATAGTCTTGAAAGATACAGCTTAATAACTTATGGAAGGGAAACTAACCTAATATGAAGCCTCCTACCGATATCTGGAGATTCCTGTTGAACATTGCCTAATGTGTCTTTCTTTCACATTAACGTAAAAGGAAATTATTTTGCTGTCTCAATTTATACCCTATCAATACTATGCATGCTTCTGTCACTTGCATTTTGGGGCAGAAGGACATGAAATATGGTCCTGTGGCTTCTTATTTTTCCTTTTAAATGCTGGAAGTTAGTCACAGCAGAAGAAAAAAAAAAGAAACAGTCCAATCTTTTCTGGTTCTTTTAGATTCTTAGGTGTGTAAAGCTCAGAAGCACATTGATTTCTCTAAGGCTGAGTTAAGAGCCTTTAGATAATTTCAAGAGGCTTTTTTATTGTTTAAAGTGGAAAAATATAGTCTTGGACACTTTTGTGCAATAACCAGGTACTGCCCCAGTGTTTCTTCTGACTCCATGATGATCTTGTCTTGGGCACAGACTGTCAGTTCAGGGCCACTGCACTAGTTCCTGTCTCTGCTGATCTAACGGAGCCAAGTTCTTCCCCTTTGCTACTGGGGCAGAGATGCTGATGGTAATGTACGATCTGCTGGCTAGACTAGGAGATACAGCTCAGAATATAAGGTTTATACTAAAAGTCAAGGGGGAAAGTACAGCTGAGAAATTTTGTGAAGTCTTGAAACCCCACCTCACGACTATTCTGAATTACCTTTTTTTTTTTTTTTGCCTGCATTCTGCCTGTATTCTATTCTCTTTTTTTTTTTTTTGATCTATGAACTGGACAGACTCATGGTGTTGCTTTTTAGCCCCTCCTCTTCCCCAGCATGTCCAATGCAGAAAGGGAAGCTATCTTGACAGCTTCTGCTTCCCTGGAGTCTTTTTTCCTGCTCGTCTCGACCCTTCTCATGACTGTTTTGTCTCTTTCCTGAACTCACTGACTGAAAGGGCTTACAGACAAGCAGCTTCATACCACCAGGTACATTCCTGAGAGGTTTAATTGCTTTGGGTATGTAAAACATTGTGAAAGCCAGCTATTGAAGATCCCACAAATAAAGCACCTGAGGGAAGTTACTTTAGGATAACTGTATTTCAGGTGTTCTCTGTACAAAAGCTACTAGATGAAAACTGCTAGTGTCATCAACAGTGTGTGAGGCAGGCACAGCAGGGTATGAGACAGGTGTAATGCAGCTTGTGTTCTGTTGCCATGTTTATGGAGAGATCCTGATTGCACATAGATATAAATCAGGAGTAATTATACTCACACCAACTACAAAGACTAGTTAGAGATCAGAGTTTAACCAAGAATAAACTAATGATATGCTGCCTCATGCTCTCCTTCCCAAGCCCTTACTTTATGCAGGCTGTAAGATAAGACAGATCTCTGTCTTCTTAACTATATTTGGACTCCAGTGTGTGTGTGTGAGTGTAACAAATGTGTGTTCATAGTAACAGCTATTAATTTGCAAACCTGAGGTTAAAAAATTAAGATCTGTTATTGAGGGGCAAACTCAACTAGATTAGTTCTGTGACCTCGTCTATGGCTGATAAGGTTGTTTGCCTTACCAGGAAACTTCAAGAAAAGGAAGTAATCTTTCCCATACTGGTCAATCTTCTAAAGTTCCCATTTTGGTGTGTGGTACTTATAAATTTAAAATTTATTGAATGAAGTAAATGTGACTGATTTCCTACAAACAGAGGTTTATGCTAGTTATGTTCTTTCACATTAGACTAGTTGTCTAAATCAGTCAGGTATGTGTCCACTTGGTGCTTGTAAGCAAATTTTTGATGTTCTGCTGTTTCTTAAAGAGTTGTGTCAGTATGACATTTCACATTCAAGATGATATGAGAAGTTTATGAAACTTGGTAGTTAAAAACTGCAGTAAATGAAAATCTTAACCTAAGATTTATATATACCCAACCCAGCCTTGCTAGATGCCTGTGTGAAAGGTCATCTGCGTGCCCACAAACTGAACTAGGGGGTCAGTTCCTGCAGTGACTGGTAACACAGAGAATGCTGCATTTTCTTTGTCATTCTCCTTGTGTGCAGACTTCTCTTTGCTTGCCAAAGTTAACAAAAAAGCCACAGCAATTTGCTGGTGTTTTCTCTTGTTGTCCTTTATTAGGACTGTGCTACATTTGAAAAGTAGAGTTTGGGCAAGGAGCCAGTGCCCTGGAGCTGACTTTAAGAACTCCTTTGAAGGTATACATGAAAGATGTCACAGAGTGCTTGCTGGTTTTTTTTCCAGTTTAGTCCTGATGGTGAAATAGCGTTTGACTTTACTATGACAAAAAGCCACTGAAAACCCTAAATCTTCAACTTTCTAGACCAAAATTTATAAGCAGGACTTAATGTTTCTGTCTCTAGGAACGTCTTTGGTTTAGGGTTACAGGTTTGTGGACAAGTAAGTTTTAGCCACTGTGTTCTGCGCAAGAAATCTATACTCAATCGTAGTATGAATTAACGTTTTCTGAATTAATATTATTTTACCCTACAGGTTTTAAAATATTACTCGATGTACATGGAGTTATACATGGACCAAAAGAAGAATGTGTCAGAGCTCTGAAGAAGGGCCGTCTGTTGGCCATTGCCCCCGGGGGAGTTCGGGAAGCACTCTTTAGTGATGAAATGTACACTATTGTCTGGGGTAATCGGAAGGGCTTTGCTCAGGTGGCCATTGATGCAAAAGTGGTAAGTATGACAGATCACAGAAGAGAAGCAAAGAATGCTAACTCATTAGTACTTTCTTCCAGGGAGAGCTGTTTTGATTATCATATATTTGGTGTTATGTTGCTGAGTTTCATGAGTGTGATCTGCTTGTTCTCATAACTACATTTTAAGACTCTTTGCTGTTTTCTGTAAGGCAGCTTTGGAGTCATGTAAAAACAGCATGGTCAGGAAATCCAGAGTTCAAAAGAACGACAAGTGAAATCTAGGACGGTTTCTGCATTATAAGCACACCTGGTGAGGATTGCGAAGGTTCAGCCACTGAGCAGAATGGTTGGGAAGCAACTGTACATCAGCATTTCTGTTTCCCCTATTGCTGAAGTATACTGTGACCCAGCACAGCATAGACTCACTGGCACTATGTGCTGTGTTGACATTTTATGGTAGTGAGGGATGTCGAGGGCATACAGCAGGAGCTGCAGGAGTTGCCATTCACTAGCGTAAACTCCCTTCAGTTCTAATACGTAGCGTTGTGCTTGGTCAGCATGCGGGTAATTATTCATGTGGACCAACTATGAAAGGCACATTAGTGTGTCGTATATTTGAATTGTGACTATTATCATAATCATTTCAGATTCCCCCTCATTCTGTATTTGTGCTTGAAAGATGTGTGCACGCAGGTCTGCATATATCTCATTTAAAAGTAAGTCTCACACCAAGGGTTTTCTCTATAGGTACTGTCAAAGAAGGACTCTGGATTTTATACAGAAATAGAATGCTTTTGAGATGCAATTTTATGTGTGTATCGCTTTTCTCAGGAGGAAGATAACACTGTTTAAAGATTTAGATTTTATTAATGTATTGTAATAGCATATGAAGGAGCATACTTGAGATTCAACTATGGTTTAAAGATTTAGATTTTATTAATGTATTGTAATAGCATATGAAGGACCATACTTGAGATTCAACTATGGTTGTACTAGTTATATTTATTTTATTAAACATGTGTTCCGTTCCCTTTATGCATTCACAAAGGTCTTGTAACTTCATCCCCCTCTAAGAAACTCCAGAGAGATGCAATAGAGTAGGAATAGTGTCAAAGGCAGGCTGAAAGTGGGGAAAATATCTTTATTTAGATTAAAGTTGAACTTTAAGTCACCTTTGATCGTGAGCATAACTCCTTGCGGAAAGAAAAATGTATCTAAGACATCAGAAGAATGTGTCTAAAACTGGGACGTTCAAGTTGGTAAAGCTGTCGCATTTCAGCAGTTTCTTTGCCAGAATTTTTTGTCATATAAACCAACTTGGTACATACAAAAATCTCTACCTCTGTGTAAATGGTAAGTTGTTCCAAAGAAGGCGGCTCTAAAATAAAGAAGCTTGTTACCATTCAGTTTAGGCAACTGCACTTACTTTTTCCACTATGATTGCATTGATTTGTTTACAGACCCTCTGCCCCAAACCATCTCAATACCTGTTTGAAAAGTTTTACTAGCTGATCTCCATGCTTGTTTAAAAGAATTTTAAAAGTTTGAAAGAATCAGAGTGTTTGAAAATTGCATAGAGTTCTGTGTTTCTGATGATGTGCAGTGAGTATATACTGTAAAATTTATGTCAAAAACCTGCCAGCTCTTGTAAATCTTGAGAGCTATTTGCAAGTTCAAAACCAGTAATAAAAACTTGAAATATTCAACACCATTCCAAATATTCGTTAGCAGAAGTAAATTGTGGGCATGTATTGAATATGACACTTCATAACAACACAGTCAGCATAGCAGAAACGAATCAGATAAGTTTAGGGTCCCAATCCTGTGAATTCTTCCCTTTGAGCATAACTACAAATTGGGCAAGAGGTTTCGTGACTTAAGACGCAACCATGTAAACACTGCTAGATGAGAGGAGGCCTAAAGGCTCTGTAGGTTCTGAAATCCTGGACTGCTTTGGGGAAATGGACTTTCTGAAACACTGACTCACTGAAATCTCATGGTATTCTCCAGCTTGAAGCCTCCTGGCAGAAGGTTGCAGAACTTAAGAATACGTGTTTTGTTCTCTGTGTGTCCTTGTCTGAGAAACACTTCTGAAATCAATTTGCTTGTTGGGTTTGAGTGAGGTAGAAGTGTTTTAGATAGTGCTATCTTCATTAAATTCCTAATTTTTTTTTTCCCTCCTAGCCCATCATTCCTATGTTTACACAAAATGTTCGAGAAGGCTTTAGGACATTAGGAGGAATAAGTAAGATATTTTCTATTTTTTTTGTAGTTTATTTCGCCATATGTGTTTAGCCTATCTCTGTAGAAATAATCGCTATATAAATTTAAGATTTGATACAGCCTTGTTTCTGGAGGTTTACTCTTTGGTAGAGTTTGGAAGTGTTATTAGGATTTAATATCAGCATTGATTGTGGTATTGGCTCATCCAAGCTCTTCTCCACATGACAGTGTGCCTTCACAGGAGCAGTACAAGAAAGGAAAAAGGACTCAGAAAAAAGCAAATGGTTTAAGAGCACTTATTTTTCTCTGCTTATACCTGCTAGGCCAACTTTAGGCTTCCTGCTGTCTGTTAAGGAGCCAAGCAAACAGGGGTTTGCAACTGGCACGTGATGTCTTGAAGTGCCCTCCTAAAGCTCTGTGCTTATGCCTCTACCTGCACTTAAACTTTGAATGGTTTGAAATGTATTTAATCTGTAGTTGGTTTAATATTCAGCACTAGACCTGTGGTTCCTCACAAAACCTTCCATTTGCTGCTCTTTTTCCTCGTCTCTATGGGACTTCCAGCCAGCACATAATATATCTGCAGGATTCATCTCTGGGATGATTAGGTGGCCACATCTCTGCTGATCTACTGGTGTTAAACCCTAGCTTAAATAGTGGTAAATTCTAGTGGTTTTGTGTTCTCTGACTTCCTGTCTAGCAGAAAGAGTCTGAACAGTCTCCTCCATACCACATGTTCTGCCTTAAGTATGGGATCATCATCTTCATCACAGGGCTGCAGGGCAAAACGATTCTGTTTCTCTCCCCTCTAATTAAAAGCTATATATTGCATGGAGAAAGCCAAGACATCCGATGTACACGCATAGAATAATTCATGCATTCATCAAGTTGTACAAAAATAAACAGCAATTAATTGTTGCTGCATTCAGAAGACTCTTCCCAAACAATCAGAAATTGAGGCCCAAGTCATTCATATTATTTGCATTCTGCTGCAGAGATGCTGGAGGAATTAAGTTTTGTTGATCACTGGAGGTGATACTCCAGTTTCAATGGGTTTGGAATATTCTTTGTTCTTACAGGTTGTGTACAGAAAATTCCACATCTTGGTCTGTAAGAATTTTCTAGCGCCAGCACCTCAGTTAAAGGAATTTCTTGTCTAAAACTGAGAGGGAGAATGTTAGCACCCATTCTGCAGGGAGACTATTTGTGATCCTCTAGACCTCAGCAGGACTGAACAGAACATCTTCCAATACTAGTTTCTGTGCTAACCTATAAAATCAGCTGAACTGTAACCTGTATTATGTGGCATTCCCTTCCTGTCCAGTGAGGCAGCTGCTGGATTTTTCTCCTCTTCTTCCTTCTCTTTGCAGTTACTCTTTGGAGGAGAGATTTCACACCAAGTTAGAGTGGAAACAAGTCTGATGTCAGCATTAACAGAGCTTTTAGGAAATGAAAGACAAGGGTAGAAGAGCACTTGAGATGACATGTTGTTTGAGAATCTGGGTCAGGGGCTGGATTACTTGACAAGCCAGTTTGAGTTTTAAGATACATTGTGAAAAAAGACTTTACAGAATAATCTCAGTCTCTCTCTCTCTCTCTCTCTCTCTCTCTCTCTCTCTCTCTCTCTCTCCCTCTCTCCCCTCCCCCTCCCCGTCCGCCCTCCACCCCCTTTTTCTTCTCTTGCTTTCTCCCTTCCCCCTAATTTTTTCACATTAGAAATCCTTAGGTCACTATATGAACGTATTCGATTGCCAGTAGTTCCTATATACGGTGGATTTCCAGTCAAGCTTCGTACATTTATTGGAGAACCCATTCCATATGAACCAAATATAACTGCTGAGGAACTAACTGCAAAGGTAACATAGATATGCATATAAATATATATATTAGTATATATTTATATGTATATTCATATATATTTATATGTGTTGACTGTTCTAATAAAAACTTGTTCACAAGCTGTTGAAATCCATAGAATCATAGAAACATAAAGGTAGGAAAGGACCTTGAGATTATGAAGTCCAACCTACAGCCCTACACCACCATAACATTAAACTATTTCCTGAAGTGCCACATCCAGCTGTTTTTTAAACATCCAGGGATGGTGACTCCACCACCTCCCTCAGCAACCCATTCCAGTGCTTCATCACCCTTTCGGTGAAGAAGTTTTTCCTAATATCCAATCTAAACTTCCCCTGGCGCAACTTGAACCTGTTCCCTCTTGCCTGTCACTGTTCACTAGGGAGAAGAGGCCAACACCTGTCTCACTACAGCTGCCTTTCAGGTAGTTGTAGAGAGTGATAAGGTCTCCCCTCAGCCTCCTCCATGCTGAACAGCCCCAGCTTCCTAATGAACAGCCCCAGCTGTATTGAATTCCATACAATAAAAAAAAAATAAAGTAAATAATTGCACTTCTTTGTACAGTATGTTTCCCTATCTATTTCTTCCAATTTCTTACCCAACGAATTGACTTTTGAATATGCCCCTAGTTTGGATTTAGGTGGTTTATAGAAAGGATTGTCAGATCCTCATGTTCCTTCAGTTTATTAATAGATTTCACAGTGCAGAGACATAGAAGAGTAAATGGTGGAGCAGTCACATGGAGGGGGCTGAAACAGACATTTTTGAAATCTTCACAGATGGTCACTTTCAGCATTCTGCAAAATGCACTTGAGAGAAAGATTTTTCTTTTTGACCATGGTGTGAGTTCAGTTGTCTCTTCTCATCTGTTTATCCTCTGATTAGATCTTTGCAAAATGCCATCTTAAAATGTTTCTACACATTATCTTATACTCTGGTTATGAAAAAAAATGATTTTTTCTTTTGGAGGTTCAGTTTGACAGGACTTGAGAACTGTTGGCTTTCAGGAGACAATGTGTGTTTAAATGACTTTCAGACATACTTTGGCATCTTCCATTTGTGCCAGCCCTCATTTGCTTCTGACTTAACTGCAAATTCTACTAATTAAGGCCTCTAGAATGTGAATCCCCTAGAGTTCTAGTTAGAATGATTTTAAAGTTGTGTCTCATGTTTCAGGCTCTGACACAGCATGTATTTTCCTATTATATATATATATATATATATAAAATTAAGCTTTATTTTTTTTCCCTGATAGAAATTTTAGATCTGTAGAGACACTTAGGACCAGGTCTGTAAAGAGACGTGGGCAGGAACCTTCTCCCAGGAACACTTGATGACCTACTTCATAGAAAGAATGGGAGCTTGCACCAAGAGTCAGTTCTCCCCTTACTGACCACTGGTTTACAAAGGCAAATACTTCTCTGTTCTGTCCTTGGCCTTAAGAATTCAGTAGCTTGTGCTTCTCCAGGCAGAACAGGAAGGTTACAGCATGGCCTCACTGTAGCTTTTGCATAATGACCAGGTTTTGAATGGTCCCCGTAGAGCTTTTATATAATAAGAATGGCTGCTATTAACTTCTTGGCCTGCTACGTTTTTGAGCGAAAGTGAATGCTGCTGACCTCTGCGGTGTTTTAGGTGTGGTCTAAGCATGTTTTACAGGACGGGCTCCTTTAGGGAACATGGGTGCGGGGATGATTACTTTGGATAAGCCAAATACGCTGAGACACGGTTGTGTTACCAGTGTTGCTTCTGGGCGTGCGTAGAAAGTTGGTGTGTTCTTTAAGAGCGCTGCTCGTGCAAACCTGGGCATGGGCAGAAGCTTCCGAGTTGCAGTACAGCACACAAGCACTGATGCACTTTATAGATCTAAGTCTCTTCACTAATTTACTCTGTTGTCGTTTTACTATTACTAATAGAGCTTGTGAGCACAGCTACGAGATGTGAAAGATACTACTATGTCTGTTTCTTGGCAGTGATCCCCCAAACACAGTCTGTGACCTTAAATGTGGAAAAATAGTATTTTGAACTTGCAGTAGTTCTGTGATATTGAAAAGGATGAAAAAGAGCCTAGAAATTGTGTTAATGTATGATCAATATAAAGATGAATTAATCTGACCAAACCTTTTTTATCTTTCCCTACAGACGAAAGCAGCAGTCCAAGCTCTAATAGAAAAACATCAGAAAATACCAGGAAATATATTTAGGGCTTTAATGGAACGATTTCAAACACAAAAGAAAGATGATTAAGGTTTTCTGCATAAACTACTATTTAGTTATAATATTCTTAAAGTCATATTTGTAACTTATTCATTCTTCTAATAATGGATTTTAAATACTGTCCTAATGATACTGCTGTTTAATTTAAGATCTAAGACAATTTCCCCTGCCCTTTCCCCTGCTCAGTATCAAGCTCAGGAACCCAACCTTCAAATCGTTTGCAATGGGGCGAAGCTTAGGTTTTGATAAATGCATTCCTACTTGAAAGTGTTTTTTTTTCCAAAAATGACATTGCAAGTCTTTATGTACATGGTCTTTTGTCTTTTTTTCCTGTTCCAACCCCTATGGTTGAAATATTAACCTGACTATTAGACCTGCTGTAGAGCTAGAACCTTACTGTCTTGATCATCATCACTGCAGCTGGGCTTTGTGGGCCAGATGAATGCCACACAGCATTTATCAAAACTTTCTTTAGGTTGTTACTCTCATGCTGCCATTCTCCAGTGGCCTGCAGAACCTCTAGCTATGCCTGCAAAACCCGCAACGGAAAGCATTTAGTTTTCTGGGGTGAGCTCGGAAAGAGCGTGGAGGAGTGAGAATTGGTTAGAGAACTGCAGTGAACCAAGGAAGTTTGTTATGGAAACCACTCCGGTGCTGTGAATGAGAACCCAACAGCACAGCTGCTATTCCAAGCTGAGCCAGATTGGATATCTGCCCTAGAGTAGAGAGTTGTCACGTTTGATTCTCGGTGAATCTGCAAATTTGCCTTTGAGAGAGTGAGACGAGCATTTAAGAGGTGGAAAATGAGAGTATTGTTTAGTAACGTGAGCTCATAAAGCTTTGTTTTGAGGAAAGAAAAAATTAGTACAACAATCCTTTTAAAAGTAGTAGTTCTTTTGAAAAACAGCCACTCCCAAATACCCTTTAAATCTAGTATATATGTGTAAGCTGTTAAACATCCATATTCTTCAAACACAGTTGTCTTATGTAAGTTATTAAATCAGAGTTGAGAGGGAAATCCTATATACTTTCCTTAAGTGAAAACAATTGAATGAACCGGAAAGACTTGCAGGATTGGGCTTTTGTGCACATAGAGTAGATTATATTATTATATTTCTTGTGAACTAAAGCCTGTGCATTTATTGTCCAGATAGGAAATACCTGAAATATTTCTTCTGATTGCCAGCAAGTTTAGTGTACAGTTCTTAAATTAGCAACTGGGAACTCTTCAGTTTTGGGATGAGGACAAATTCCTTAAGGAAAGACAAAAGAGGTTTATGCTATATTATGCAGTCTCATTTCAATATTATTGGGGTTTGACCTTTTCTTAAAAAAAAAACCACAGTAAGAAAAAAACCCACCAAAACCCCTAACTTTTGAAAGAGCAGTTGTATTCGGTTTAGTATCCCTTCCACCATTTAAGGACACACTTTGCTTTATATGTCTAAATGTTTAAATTAGTGAGGTTATATAAGTCCGTGTGAATTATGCCCTATGTTTGGAAAATGCCACTTTATGGGAAAAAGTCTATAAATTATAGTTTGCAAAAAGCTTATTTTATGATATTATTTTATATCAAAACCATTTTATCTGGTGTTGAATTAAATTTTTTAAAGCTTGAGGAAGAATCGTGTTCTATAAAAGCAAATGCCTATTCTGAAGTTTTTTAAATTATTTGGCTTTTATTGAAAGCAAGATTGTGTTCTTTTTAATTTATCAGAATGTTTTTTAAAAATATGTTAACACAGTGTGTCATTAGAAGTGATAATGCCAAACTCCTACACTGGAGTATAACTTAAGTGTGACTATTTTCACTATCCATCTTGAGGAAAATGTACATCAGTCTATATTGTGAAATTCACAAAGGCAGCTGAACATATTTCATGTTGAGATTGTGTACCTGTAAAAGAAAACTCAGTCTAAAAGGTTCTGTTTAGACATGAACAGATGTGATCTGAGATTTTGTAAAATTTATTTTACTAAATATGTGGGCTGTTTGATGAAGTTTTGTCCCTTTAAGTATTGAAAGATGAATATAAAAAATGAAGGGCAGTATTGGTACTCTTTAAGTGTTCATATTTGTATAGGCCTTTCATATTTATTTCTATATATTAAAAAATGTATAGAAGACACCTTTTGAATAAAATTGACAACTGGAACAGGCTTCTGAAGTTTTGTGTTGTGTTTAAGCTAAGTGAAACTATACGTGGCCTGCTGTGCTGAACCATCAGTGATTTTAAACAGCATATAATACCCTTGAGAACCTCTTGTCACCTGATGTCTGAATAGCGGTGGAAGAACCAAAGCCCCAGAAGGAACGAATTAAAGGAAAAATAATTCGAACAACAATGGAATAAAGGACAAAAGTCACATAAACACTAAGGTCCATGTTTTAATAGGTGTAATTAGTGCTGCAGGAGGCCTTAGAAGGCACTGCAATATCACTTTAATTACATTTAAGATTCCACAACAGAAAATAGAGCCAAAATACTGACTAGTAGGGTTTATTTGTATGTATTTGGTGTGTGAATGGTTACCTACTTTATTTCACTGAAAATGGGAGCTGACCTGGAGAGATGCTCATACAAGTAAGTTATAGGCCAGGCTTCATTTTAGCTGATGTGGTTTTTTACTGTGCGTCAGCAGAAGTATTTAAAGGAAATTTTAGCAGCGTTAGACAAGATCACTGATTGCGCAGTTAGCCTTTGGCTACACTGAGGATGTTCCACTTTTCTCCATGTGACCAGCGTAACCAGGATACACATTTTTAGATTGTTTGGAAGTAGAAATAGGCTGAATGCTGTACTGACAGGTACTTGTTGTTATCTCTCAGCAAGACCCAAATCTCCTGCTGGCCAATTTGCTGCCCTGTTGTGTAATAGCAGAGCTCAGTCTGAGCATCTGTTATTAGGATGCTTTCATATGAAGTTAATCACTGCAGATGCAAGGTAGAGCAGTTAATCAGCATTGTCAACACAGTTGTGTGGTTCAGCTGGTATTGGGTTTGCTGTACAAGTGTACCATTATCTTGCTTCATCCTATTACTCTTAGAGAAAGATACAGCTATGGTGACACTTAATGTGTTAGCTCTGCAGTGCTTAATCCCTGTTAAATCCATCATAGACGCTAGACTGCTTTCTTTGTGTTATTTTTGCCCATAAAAATTACAGTACCAAAAAGTGAACGTGGAGGTGCGTGGAATTGCTACATGAATGTAGTAGCACAAAACATAGGTGTTAACTAAGATAATCCTCTAAAACATGTCTGCTGAAATTTCATGAGACAATCTGATGTCACTTAATTAGTTCTATTCACATCTATGAACACTCTTGCCAGCAACAAAGATAATGTGTTTCTACAATACAGATCAATGACGCTAATGCCTTTTTGTGTATATTTTTTAAATTCAGGACTAGCCAAAATCAATGGTAGTCTCCACACATTATTTTTCTCATCATGGGTTTTTTAAAGTATTTGCTTGTCTGCTTTTTTTGAGTAATTTATTTTACACAGACTATTGCAATTTTACCACTTGCTACCTTGAATTTTGTCACAGCATACACTGAGTGCATACCATATGTTGCTTCCCAAAACATTTTTATAATGACATCTTCGTGTCAGAAAATTGGTCACAAAAGTGCAATAAACTTTTGAACTGTAGGGAGAATGTTTTTAAAAACAAAAGTGTTTGCTCACCCTTCTCACTTTTGTGTGTGTCTGAAACATCACAAGAAGGCAAGATGCCATTTGGAATCAACATGAAGCTGCAAATATAAGGCAGATCAAATATTTTTTTTTCATACTATGGAGCTGAGTTGGCTGCCGTAGAGCAAATCCTATTCCACCAGGCCTCGTGTTGCATCCATCCCATGAGAGCAAGCCCACCGCTCCCTGCTGTGCACCCAAGTTACTGTAAGGAGAGAACACAGCGTGGTTCCTCAGCCCACCTTTGGCTCCTGTGTTCTAGATAAAACCACTGAATGCTCTGAAAACAAGAGGTGCCAAAGTTCTCACAAAATCCGGAGGGGAGTATTTTATTAATCAGAGAATATATTAAAAGCTAAAAAAAAAGAGGCAAGAAATGGAACCACTTTCACCTGATTCCTTTTAATAGGAAACAGAATGTGCAAAACATCGGGGGGGGAGGGGTAGGAATTTACAATTTTGTGTCGTCTTTACAGGGAATTTGTGGCAGATGAATTGTGATGGGTCATGCTGGAGATGTGGCCAATCTTCATATATTCCAGACCAGTTTGCTTTACTTTTCCTTCCAATAGTATTTTCTTATGGTCAGGTCTATGGTTTGCTCAGAGCAGCTCCAGTCTTCCTTCAGTTGCCTCTTAAGTGGGAACAGAAACAGAGACTCCAATGAACATTTGTTAGTTCTCTTTTTGATATATTCATAGTCTACCAAAGGTACATAGAAACATTTCTGAGCTCCTATTTCAACTGCTGTGTTGGAGCTGCCAGCTCTCCGGACACCTCTTTAATAATTGGATTTGTCCTTACCATATAAAAGCTGCTCTCCACCAAAGCTTTTCAAGTGTCCTGTTCATTCAGAAATGGATTAATTTTCTTTTGCCCATCATGCAGTGGATTAATTTTCTTAACTAGTGGACACAGCAGTTGCAGGCTTGCTTGGTTAATCATAGAGTCATAGAATGGCCTGGACTGGAAGGGACCTTAGAGATCATCTAATCCAACCTCCCTGTCATGGGCAGGGGCACCTGTCAACTAGATAAGGCTGCTCAAGGCTCTGTCCAACTTGGCCTTGAACATCTCCAGGGAGGGGGCAGCCACAACATCTCTGGGCAATTTATTCTGAAGTCTTGCCACCCTCGTACTGAAGAATTTCTTCCTAAGATCTAAATCTATTCTCCTTCAACTTAAATCCATTTCCCCTTGTCCTATCAGTGGACGCTCTTCTAAAAAGTCCCTCCCCAGCCTTCCTGTAGGTTCCCTTCAGGTATTGGAAGGCAGCTATTAGGTCCCTCTCTTCCCCAGGCTGAACACTCCCAGCTCCCACAGCCTGTCCTCATAGCAGAGGTGCTTCAGCCCCTCGATCATCTTTGTGGCCTCCTCTGAACACACTCCAACAGATCTATGTCTCTCTTATGGTGGGGACACCAGAACTGGATGCAGTATTAGAGGTGGAGTCTCACAAGAGCAGAGTAAAGGGGGAGAATCACCTCTCTTGACCTGCTGGCCATTCTTCTCCTGGGTACATCCCAGGATGCGGTTGGCCTTCTGGGCTGCATGAGCGCACTGCCGGCTCATGTTGAGCTTCTCGTCTATCAACACCCTCAAATCCTTCTTTTCAGGGCTACTCTCAACCCACTCTGTGCCCAGTTTGTATTTGTGCCTAGGATTGGCCTGACTCAGGTTTTTTACCATGGATTTCTACATTCAAGATACTTTTTGTTATCTTGATCTTGCTTTGTGAGAATAAGCTTGAGGGAAAAGGCTGACTGCAACTTGGCTCAGTCCCTGAAGGTATTAATGAAAATATAAACCAAGGCCCACAACTGAAACAAGCGCACCCAAACCTCAAACTAGATTTGTAATCCTGTTTCTGGATTATCTTGAGTCACGTTTATAGAACAAGAAAGCCAAAACTTCCTGGCTCCTTTTTCTCCTTGCAAAACTTGGCACCAGTACAGAAGCACAGCAGCTGTGATGATGTTTCCAAGAGCAAAGTTGCCATCTGAGTTGAGCAGTGCTTGGGAGGAGCAGCCTCAGGAGAAGGCCTCAGCAGCCCTCAGGGCCTGTCTGGGGCAAAGTATAGTAGAGTAGCGTGGGAATCGTGCTGAACATACAGTGGAAAAATGCTACCAAATTGTAGTAAAATGAACTGTTCTGATATGTGGAGACCTCACTGAAGATAAAACCGGACTAGACTTGGGTAAAAACAAGCTGTTCTGAACACGCTATGCAGGATAATAGTTGATGAATGCATTAAAAAGATCAGGCTGGGAAACTGCATGGAGACGTATGTGAACTGACACGACTAAGATAGTCGCAAGGACGTATGTATCAAAAAACCCATAAATCCTGTTTGGCTTCATAGTTCAGATACAGAAGACTGTATATAAGTGGCTCTCGGGGACTCACATAGAGACACACACACACACACACACACACACACACACACACATTCACACACAACTTTGTTTCTGCTTTTGCTCCTGCTTCTACTTTGACAATAAAAGGCCTTGCTTTCAACTCAGACCAGAGGCTGCCGTCTCCTTCATCACTGTGGACTAGTGGAAGTATCTAGTAGTTGGCACTCTTACTAGATTTGCTCATCAGCTAGCAGCACGTCAAGCATTGCTATTTCCCCTCAAAAGCAAGCAATCACTTGTGCTTGCTATCCATTTCCTCTCTCCATCACTAGTCTTGGTCTATATTCTTTCTTGCAGACTTCTCAGCTCCCCATCACAGAATCACAGAATTGTTGAGGCTGGAAAAGACCTCTGAGATCATCAAGTCCAGCCTATGACCCAACACCATCACATCAGCTAGACCATGGCACTAAGTGCCACATCCAGCCTCTCCTTAAACACCTCCAGGGATGGTGACTCCACCCCTTCCCTGGGCAGTGCATCCCAGTGCCTGATCACCCTCTCTGTGAGGAAGTGCTTCCTGAGATCCAACCTAAACCTCCCCTGATGCAGTTTCAGGCCGTGCCCTCTTGTCCTGTCACTGGTTGCCCGGGAGAAGAGCCCGACCCCCACCTGACTACAACCTCCCTTCAGGCAGTTGTAGAGAGTGATAAGGTTCCCCCACGATGATACCCAGGGTCATTCAGGCCAAGACTTGAATCTCACTAAATCTTTGCCATTGCAGAGAAATGAAGCAAGTTCGAGCAGCTGCAGATGCAGTGCTGAGGTTCACCTTGCGGTAAGGGTCAGTATGTGGCATGGGGCTCCCTGTGCAGAGGGGTCAGGGGAAAGGGTAGCAGCCAGATTGGCCCAGCCACCCTGTTTTAAAACCCTCAGGTGCCCTGAAATAATTTTGTTTGGCCCAAGTCTGGCTCAGGTGTAGCCAAGCGGACACAAGAAGTTAGACCTGAGGAGCTTGTGGTTAAGTTCTGGTCTTTATGCATATCCCACCACCACCTTTGAGACCTCTGAAGAGAGATGCTCTAAAAGGTGAAAAAGCTTTTTATAAAGAGCCTCTGGTATTTGTCAGTCATATGTACAGTATCCACAGATACCATTTCTGGGAGACAATAAGCTTTCTGCATAGCAACTGTAATGAAAGAACTAACAGACACTCTTGTACTATGCAATTAATTCCACCCTTCTGGTGTAGCAACTGGGTCGTACATATATCTGAAGTGGTGCTGAACACACCACTTTGGTTACTCCATGCCCTGTGCTTCATTTGCAAATCTCTCCTCATGAGCCAGTGGATGTACAGTTTGACAAGCATTTAAAACCAGAGGACGGCATGGCTTTTATAGCTGTCTCCAGCAAGGTGGCATGTGAGTGGCTAAGAACCCACGAGTGCCCAAAACCACACTTTAAGGAGCAACGGGAGTAGTGAGCTGACCTAAAAAGTCAGCCAGAAAATTTCAGCTGTTGGAATACGTTGATCCGTCTTCCTTTAGTTTCTTAACTCCTAAGATCTTCTGATCATTAATAGCTACAGATGTGACCAGAGGTTATCTGACTTTATGGTTAACACAGCTGCATAGGTATGTGTATGTGTGTGTATGTGTGATCCCCTGTTTCTTTGGTATAAACAGGAGCACCGAACCTACCTTTAGCTGCTGTTGCAAGGCAAATAGCAGACCATTATTGTTCAATCCACTTGGGCTTTGGAAATATCAAGATGATATCACTCATGCTTGCGTTGTCATTATTATGCTTAATCATTTTTTATTGGCTAGTGAACCAAGTAATTTTTGTAGATGTGCTGAGTTCTAACAGATCATCTCTTCAAACCATGCAGAAAAACATGGATAGCAAGAAAACAGTGATTCTTGGAGCCCAAGCTCCTGATTTTAGTGCAGATTTCTCTAAGTGTAAGAATTATGTCTAAAGGAATATTTTCATCAACAAGGGATCTTCCCATCTCCGAGTATTTGGGCCCCATTTCCAATGCCTAAAGTAGCAGACAGAATCTGTGTCAGGAGCATGTTCACATCAGGGTAAATAAAGCCGGAAACTCTCAGGTTCCAGCATAGCATTTTCACCTCAACAAATACTTGCAATACTTGCATTCCTGAGCTCAAGAGTAAAACACAGAGGACTCCTGGCTTTGACAATGAGGGGAAAAAGATACACTTAAATAGAAAGGAGCAATTTCAGCTGTGGAAGGGAGACATCCTAAAGAAGGCTCTTTTTTTTTTACATTGGGGCTGTCCTTCAGAAGGAGCTTTATGTTTTTGGCGAGCTGTCCTCTTTTGACAGCCCCTCCACCTTTCCAGGCAGGACGCCAGGCAAGCGACAGCAGCGGAGACAGGCAGTCAAAGAAAGCATGTGAGCCTGTAGCATTGGCTCTTTTGGGAACAATAGGGACCTGCTTCTATCAAATTTAATCAGGTTTAATACTCAGCTGCTGGGAACAGCTACTATTTTGCAACTGGGGAGAGGAAAAGACATTTAGCTGAGCACAGGCAGGCTGTGTAGGGAGAAGGTGGTGATGATTCATCCCAATATAAATATGCTGCTGCTGGGGTGGAGCAAAGTCAATTTTAAGAGGTGCAGCAAGTGTTGGCAGCTGCATGAAATAAATGAACAAATCAAAAGAAGAAAACATGACTGGGTCCAGGTAATTCATATGCCCATGACCAAAGTTTCCTTTCCTGGCATCTGTGCATGTGCTGGGTTTACCTTATACATCAGCAGAAAAGCTGAACTTTTACTTCTTCCAAGAATCCACTTGTTTTACAACAGCCTATCTGGAATTAGAAACATTTGATGCTATACAGGGTGCTGGGCTGTTTTCTTTATTCCTCCTTTGCATTACATATGTTTTGCCACTTTGTTTTAGTGACTAGTGCTGCCCCGTTACAATCATCCCGATAAGAAATCACAAATTTTAGCAACCACCAACATAGAGATGGGTTAATATTTAGCAAGGCAGGGTGTCTGAAGTTAGAAAAGCTGTCCAAATTCAAGATAGCTCAGTGTGGCTCAGGTGCTGCAGTTATTCTGCCTTTTAAGATGAAAGGAAAACTCTTTTTATATATGTCTGATCCCTAAAGCCATTTGTCCTGGCCAGCCTGAAAGCAGCCCTGCCTGCTTGCCTCTTGGGAATTGGGTCTGCTCCTTGCACACTTACATAAGCCAAAACACACAGCATGAAAACACCCAAACGTTGTATCACCTGTGCTGACATCCGAAGGGAAGTCAAAGGAAGAGCTTTGCTTATGGGGAAGTTTACACCATGAAAAGGGGATAGTTTGCTAACATTTTGGACCATGTTTCATTCTTTTTCTTCTTTTTTTTTTTTTTTTTCCCTCCCAGGCATATTGGCTGGAAGTTTGCCAGAAACAGTAGGGTTCCCTGGGGAATTTAAAAGTATTGCCGCTCTGGCACAAGTGGGAAACCACATCGCTGAAGCAGAGGTTGCTCCTCTGAACACTTCAGCTGAGCATCTCTAAGCGCTCACACCAAACTCTGCATCCACGACCTGACAGCTTGCAGGAAGAGCTCAGCTCAGCACTGTGTACCAAGACAGCAGCAGCACAAGGCAGTACATGGGGAGAGAGTTATTCATGTAGCCTGACACGGTCTGAAAAAGCCGGTAAGAAAAAGTCGTCTCTGCAGCCTCTGCTTAAAAACCAGATATGTGGGACCTGCAAAGTGCCAAGCCAGAGCACTGCCCTGCAGTGGGTAAAAGCTCAGTTCTGTCAAGCAGTCAGTGACGGTGCTCGGCTGCATTACCCATCCTCCCTACCACATCTGACCGGCTGTATCTCCTCGCTGGCTCTGCCTGCTCCTGCTCCACCATCTGATCTGTTCACTTACACCTTGACACCTAGATGAGGAGTCTTTATATATTTGTCCCAGGCAGTTGCAAGATAAATAATAGAGATGCTCAGCCCAGAATCTTCTCTGCTTCCTTCCCTATACACCAGCTGCCTTCATAAGAAGCAGAGCATCTCCTTTGAGATCTGGCTTCCTGTGTGAATTTGAGTGGTACCTCTTTAGTACTTCTTTTGAATCAAGGTAGCAGATAATGCAGAGCAAATTACTGCTTCTGATAACTCAGGTTTCAGAGAAATGTCAGATAAAGTCTTCAAGGCAAACTGTAATGAACACAGGACTTTTATGTTCTTCCAGGATTTTTTGTTTTTTTCTCTAAGGCTGCCCTGTTTTTAGTTCCTCTTCCTTTAGGAAATATGAGAGCTATGATCTGAAAAGATGTTGCATGTGTGCACACAAGTACTCTGAAGGATAAAAGTGCAACCAAACACTTCCCTTCCTATTTTAGTTCTGCTTCAGGCAGAAATAGGAAGGGAGTGTATTATCTCTATGCACAGTCAGAAGCATCCTGTGGCATAGGCTGCTGGCAAAAATGAATTATCTATGCAAGAAAAGTTAATTTAAAACAAGTTTTTTATGATATCTGCATTCAAAATAATGTTGAAAGAAGTTAAATATAAAATAGAAGTTTCTCATGTCCTACTTGCATATACTACCAGGGGAATTGTATACCTGGATTGGAAATATAGTGCAATGATTTCTCAGCCACCACTCAGGGAGGGAATGTGCCATACTGGATCAGATCATTAGCCCATATCATCATCTAAACCAAGCTCCAACCTCATTTTTTCCTTTACAAACACAGAATACATTGCATCGTGTATGCTGCTTACACAGGTATGATATTTGGAGATGCTCATTAAGGGAAACTATTAAGGCATGATATATGCCTTATGCTATATCACAGTTTAAGCACATGGTAAGTATTTGCATTCCTTGGAAATGGTTAGTGCTCTGGGACATTATGGCCCAGCTAAGACAGAGTTTCCTTATTTTGGATTGGGTGTTGTTTTTTGGTGGTTTTTTTCGGGGTTTTTTGTGTGTTTCGGGGTTATTTTTTTATATATATTTTATTTTAAAATATGGACTAGGTGGAGTCACACGCAAAAATCGAAGAAATTCCAAGTCAGCACAACAGATCCTGGGCTGAAACTGTAGGCAGAAGATGGCACAGGGTACCTAAAAAAACACTGACCTGTCAGAAAAGTTGAAAGATGGATTAATTTTCCTACTTTTATCAGGACATTGTCAGGATATTGCACAGGACATCAGACCTCTGAAGAAATGCCACACACTTGTAATGTAATCACACAGCTCCTCTCCCACTGCTGCACCAGCAGGGTCGGCTGGAATCAAAATGCGCACAAAAAGGCAACAGCATTTGAAATGTAGATTCAAACATCATGATGGTAAGCACAGTCCAAAGCAAAAAAAAAATATTTCCCAAAGGAAAATAGAAAAAACAATATCAGGGACAAACAAGCATTTAAAATAAATGAACAAACACAAAAAGAAAAAGCCTTAAAGGGAGAATCTTGGAAGAGTTGCAAAATCATCAGACAAATAAAAACAGATCAGTAGGGATAAATGTGCAATAAGGAAGGGCTGAGTTGCATAATGCTGCTCGTTCAGTCTGAAGGAGCCTCCAGATGTTCCCTCTTATAGTCATGTAACTACAAATTGTGAAATAGTTGGCTTGTGGATCGTGGCTAAGCTGAGGCTGATCATGGTACCTCTTGTCTCACACTGGTCCAGGGAAGAGAAACTACATTTGCTTTACTCTACTGCTAGAAGAGTGCATGAAGCTAGTAGATGGAATAAAGTACGGTGAATGCTAGTGAAGATGTAGAGGAATTACTAACAGTGACTACTGCCAGAGCCCTGCTAGCCACAGATGTTAAAAATGAAGTCAGGTCAGTATCTAAATGACCTTTGGAGTGTCATAAATTGATCAAATTCTGAATTTGGACTGCTGTAGTCTTTACAGACACAAGAAATTTGAAATTACTATAAGATTAACTTGCTTAAAACTATGAAATAGTTTGAAGATGAACTGCAGTGGCCCACAATATCAGTAATTATCCATTAGCTCATTTTCAATATTTATAATTATAATGTACTTAAGCCTACCCTTCTATGTTTCGGGACATTTTCAGTGAGCTTGCCTTCCATAAACTGGTCTACTTGCTTAATAATTTAAGTCCTATAAGCACACGTAGCAGTGACACAACAGTGGAAAACACCACATATTTCTTATTGTGACGATGGCAGTCCAGTTTATGCTTACAGCAGTTAGTAAGAGCCCAATTAAAAATAAACAACTTCGTTACTGGAAGACATAGTAAATATGAGCATCTCTTTGTCCTCAGTTTGTTGTGGTTTTTTGTGTAGCCTTCTGTGAATGAGAAATCTTTCCATCTCAGAAAAACCTACTGCTTATGTGCAGAAGTGAAGCCTGCGATATGCATGGACCAGTGTGCTTGGTGGCAGCTAAAGCCACCCCTCTGGTCAGTCTGCCTGCATACCCTCTGCAGCTATGCTTCTGTCAAAAAAATAGAGCTCTCTTCCCCTTGCCCAGTGAAGAGAAATGCAGATGAGCACATAAGAACAATGCTGATGTAACCTGGTTAAAATATTGATTATTCTGTGGCCAACATATTTCAGAGCATAATGCATTTTAGAGTTCAGTCAGCCCAAAAAACACACCAGAGAGCAGGCTTCCAACCTACTTGTGATTCTGTGCTTGGCAAAGGATCTGAAGTGCTCCCACAGCAAAAATACCACACAATATCAGTACTTACTTTCCTAGTTTCCAGCTTACTTTCCGAAATCACTGAACAAATACATTTTATACCTGTGTAACATTCAGGAGAAACAGAATAACTTCTCTCTAATCTCCCTTTCCAGGTTTCCCAGGTAGGAAGACACTGCTCCTATTCCCATGCACACAGGTCTCTAGGTGCATTATTAGCAGTAGTAAGTCAAGCCTCTTACTAGCTCCAAAGCTAAGTAAAGGAGGAGAAAAATCCTGCTTGAATAATTTTGCCAAGACACTGGGGAGCTGTATTACCAAGTCTCCATATTTAGTTTTTCAGCATTATTTTTACTGGAACTATATATATTCCTTTTAAGGCAAGAGAGACAAGAAGTGCTCTGAACAAGCACTTTTCAAACTACTTGCAAAAACTTTCTTGCATTCCATTGTTAAGGATCTAATTAAAATACTACTTTGGTTCAGCCTGAGAAGAAACTACTTTGTTCCTTTCATGTGGAATGTTTTCATTAAAAGTCCTTGAAGGAAGCTCTTACCCCAGACATAAATAATTTGCCTAAAACCATGCAAAGTAAATCCTTTTTTACCCCGAGCTAACTAGTCCCATACTGTGGCAGCTGCCCATCCAGTTGATGTGTCCCATGCAGCCCCCACACTCACGAAGAGTAGTAGGAAGCTGTTTTAGAGGTCTCTAGCTCCTTTTGGAAACCTCTAAATGCAAGGATGAGATCTTTAGGCAGAGAGTCCTGGCTTCAGAGAAGCTGCTCAAACACTCAGCCCAGCCACCCCATTTGTCCCTCTGGGGGTCTGGGACAGTCCAGCTTAATGGAGAAGACCGAAAATGCTCCTTGTGCTGCTTTTCTGGAGGATGCTATTTCATTTCACTTTGCCAATCATCTACCTATGGGGTCCCATCAAATGACTTTCCAGTGATCAAGATGTGGCTTTGTCTTTACCTCCTGGTACACATAACTGGGTAAGAAAATTATTTAAGAGTGTGTTTCTTGCCTTTTGTTTTCTGAGCCTTTGGTGGGGAGTCACAGGCTTGTGGGGACTGAGGATTTAGGACTCATTTCAAATAAGACAGCTATCAGTAGTGCTGCTGGGCTACTGCTCCCTCCATTACACTTTGCCAAGCTACAATAACTACTCCCTTCGTACACTTAGCCAAACAACAAAGATACACATGGAAAGCAAAACCTAGAAAGATCTGTCAGTCACATACCATCCCCACTTGCAGTCAAATTCACTTACCAAAGATACATACATACACACATACATACTTTTTCCTCTCTTTGAACTTGTGAATTATTTAGTTGTTTCGTGGGTTGTTGTCCTCTCATCTCCCTTTCTTGGTCACAGGATGGAGGCCAAGACGCAGCATCTAAGAAGGAGTGGAAGCATGGCCGGGGGACAGAAGGGTTGAGAGATCTGGGCTCTGGTCTGCATTGCACAAACTTTGGGTGCTGCTTGGGGTAATGCTACACCCACAAACGTGACAATGAAGTCCAAGAGGGCTGTTAAGGCCATTGGAGATGCTGCCAAAGATAGTAACAACTTTTGCAATAGTGTAATGACTTACCCAGGAGGCAAAAGTAAAAGAAACTAAACCCTCCTCAACCCGAGGGTGTTTGAACACAGAGAGATCAAGGAAGCAGCTGCATCTTCCCTGGAGTTTTTCCTAGTTATTGGGCTCAGGACAAGATCGGGGTGAGGCTCAGCTCTCCATCTCCTACTACTCTATGGGGATCACTGAACAGTGATGCTTTCAGGAGTCTGAAGGGGAAATTAAAGCAATAAAACACCTTCTTCTGCCTCCTGTGAGCAGGACCCTTCTCAAGTGGTGAAGGAGTCCTGGGTTTCTGCACCCCCTCAAACAGCCTTGAGAGAACAGCCCAGAAATCCCTCTTTCTGGTGGCAGGGCCAGGTCCTCTTGCTTCTCCCCTCCTCTGTGCCATGGACCTGCCAGCAGGGGAGTGTGGCCCCATTTTGATGAACACTTTGGCTCTGAGGGACTGAGAAGTGGGGTGGAGGCTCTGAGGGGCCGAGGAACGGGGTCAACCTGCTGTCCTGCTCCCTGGGCAAGAGTAGCTTCTTTGGAGGATTCCCTTCAAGACAGCATTCAGGGCCTCAGTCATAATGACCAGAGCTGCTCTGGGCAAGGTGCCTGTTGGGATATCTGATGGTTTCTTGGGGGTTTCTGACAGGACAACACCCGTAAGGTTGTCCAAGTCTCAGGTCAAATCTCCCAGTCTCAGAGGTAGCCTGGGAGCTACTTGTATCACTCCTGTGCTTGGGGATGGGGGCTCCTGTGATAATATTGCCTAGAATCACAGAATAATTAATGGTGGAAAGGATCGCTGGAGATCCTTTTGAGATCTGTCTCAAACCATTGTCCAAGCTGGGCCATCTTTTGTCTTGCTCAGTAACAATTTCAGAAGCTCAGAAGTTCTCATCCTTTTGTCAATCTACCTGGATAAAAGAGTTTTAAAAAGACTCTCAAGCCATGGTAAAATGACCACAGTGTACTTTATTTAATGATTTTGGTACCTTGTGTTGCAGTAAAATAAAAAAAAAATCTACAAAATCCAAATATATAAAATTTTCAAGTTTTCCTTTTAAGTTTTACAAGAAAAATCAAGTTGTAACCAAGGAAATTTGTTAGTATGAAGCACTACTTTCAACTTCATTTCATCACAAATTGCAACTTACTTAACAGACCAAAAGAACTATGGTACTGCAGTACATCAAATACTTCACACACTGTGTTCTTTACTATAGCACATGTAACCTCTGCCTTGGGAGGTGGCGGTCTCTAGCCAATAAAGACACTCTTCACAATCTGAACTCTAAAGGAATGTTTGTATACATGGATTCAGAATATATATATTTACAGGAAGATTTTTTTTTAATAACTATTTTGATTCTTCATTTCAAATAAAATACCAAATACATTTTTACAATGTTTACAAGTCAAAGCACAAGTTCTGCAATGATTATCATTCACCTCAAGTCACTGTGCTTGTACTGGGGGGATATCTACACTGTTCCATAAACACAAATGTGACCTTCCATCACTTTATTTCTTCAACGGTGACTAAGGAGTATAAGCACAGTAACAATTATTTTAGCACAATCAGTGTATAATGCAACAGTTTACAACAGAGAACTGAGAAACTATTGGTCCATTCTGTTCAGTTTGCTGTTTATCTGCCAACTGTTATGTTAGTCTTTGTGACATAAATTGTGTACAAGAGAAGAGTTAAGTAACGCAATTTGAATAAGAAAGAGCACACATTTTTTAAGGCAAATTAATAAGCAGCTTATGGTGTTTTTTGTTAAACTGTACCCCAACAGAACCTAAAAATAAAATGTATGTTCTGCAACTGTCAATAATAATGTCTTGTTAAATTGATTTCCTCTGTAAATTGATCAGCATGGCTTTGAACCTGACTATTCAAAATGGAAAGAACTCCTCCCCCCAAATCCCCAAATATAGAAAGTGCAGGACTTCATATGCGCCAAAACTAAAAAAAAAGGCAGCTGAGGTAGTTAGATGTAAAATGTATTTACGAAAAGTAACTGAAAAATTAAACCCAGCACATATACAGTAGAAAATCACTCATTTAGAATTAATTTTATATCATGCAAAAACTTAAAGCACAAAACTTTCTGATTTCTGAAAAAGAAATTATTTTGGTGATAATAACAACATCGGAATGAACACAGAATATACTATTGGAATTTGAATTTCAAGTATTTGAATCTATTTGCATGTGCATTTTTTTACAGGCTTTCTATAGTATTAGGAAGTCATTTACTTTTTATCTGGTATCACATGAGATCTGGTCTACCTCTGCGACTGCAGCTCCTGGAAGGCAGAAATACACTGCCAGTGCCTGAACATGCACCACCACAGGTATCTGAATCACCATCTTGACTTTGATGCACTTCTATGCTCCACCGAGGACCTGGTGCCTATGTCTCCCGGGGACTGACAGGATAGATGTCCGGGGAGCCTGCCTGGCATGTACTCACACATCTGGATCCATGTGCCCTTGCGGTGGGGATCCCCCACGTGATGTTCCCGCAGAGCCTGTGTGTACACACCCAGCCCAGGCAGAGGCCCAGCGCACCGACCATTCCCCAAAAAAGTGGATCAACCTCTGCCTCGGACCGCAGAATCACAGCTCTTCTTGTGCCTTCCTGCCCACACCCAGCACCATTGCATTTCAGCCCTCACGGTGACTTTTGCTCACCTGGAGAAAGGGATGGTGTTCCCCTTCCATCAGACAGGACAGCTTCCAAGAAAGTGTTGGCTTGATTCCACTCAGGATGAACAGGGCATTGGGTTTGCATCATGAACCCAGAGCTCCAGCTAACAGCACAGAGGCAGCCCCAGCTTGCTTTCCATTCCTGCCTAGGAAGAGGAGCAGGCAGTTTTGTCTACCTAAATGAACAACTTGAGCATGCCAGTGCAAGAAAAGACTTCAGGCTCTGGGAATGAATGTCACCAAAAAAACCCTGCTTCTAGCAGACAGACAAATTTGGAGCTGTGTTCTTGTCTTCAGTGGCGACAATCTAATACATCCCATTACCGAATGTGCAATGTGCCGGCTCTTTTTTAGTCCTATTGCTAGATCCCACTACTGACGATTACAACATGGGTACATGCAATTTGGTATCATGAACTCTGCACTAGGCACCTGGTTTGAAGAAATCACAGCAGGAAGCATCACAAACTGAAATAGTTTTGGTGTTGTTTTTTTTTATTGGCCTGTGAAAATATAGGGTTTGTATTTCTGAAGTGTGTGTATACGATTTACACATAACTTATGGAAGAGAAAAATGTATTTGTGCCATCTTGTGTTCTTGTTTTCCATTAACAAAACTTTTTTTTTTTTCCCTGAATTTACCTTTCTAAGCTCCCTGTATTTTGTCTGTGATTTTCAAAAGTGATGTGTGGCTTTGACCAACTTCATTCCAGGCAACCTAAAATCAGGAGTCACTGATGTACAGTGTACTGAACCTATGTACTACGGTGGCAGAGCCACTGGCAATTGCCAGTTACACTTGCACATCTTGCATTATCACGGCCTTCAAATTTTTTTGGTCTTGCCACAGAGCTAAGCGGAGAACTAGAAAACTGACTTGTGAGACTTCTTGGCATGGCGCAGTACAGCAGCTTTCCACAAAATCTTTGTTAGGAGTTCCTGTTCAGTTGCTCAGGTTTTTTTGAGGTGAGGAGGGAGTGGAGCTGTGAGAATCTGAGTTTCTCAGAGAAGTCAAGGCTTTATAGTTTTATGTAAAACTAAGCCAAAAAAGATATTCTTATTTTGATGGGTAGAGAAGTATTTTTCAGGCCTTATTTCACAAATAACAAGGATGCTAAAAGGCACACCTTTCAAAATGATGTAAAAATCTTTTTCTTCATGTGAAACAACAGTAAAGGCAATCCTTTGTATTTCTCTATGCATGTCAGTTTGCAAAGGACAGAAAACTACAAACTGCATCTTTGAGGGCTGCATTGCACCAACTAATAAGCTTGTTTGTGCTCTTAGCGCTAACGTCTACAGACTAGGCATGCAGCTTTATATTTCAGTGTTTTTGGCATTGTGGGTCTCTCACTGCGTCATAACTTTTATTTGCCGCCTTTTCATAGAGGCATGCTATGAATAATGTCACCAAATCTCAGTAGCCACAGAAAACATTTGGCCCAAGAAGCAGCAGTACCTCCCTCCATCACCAGTTCAGCTGTGTCAGTGGTAGCCACCAGAGAAACAGGAAGAAAAGAAGATCTACCTGCACCTGCTTGTTCCTGCCACTGAGGTGCCTCCATCCCTTTCCTGTGTGACCCAGCACTAAAGATTGAGAAGAGATTTGTCAAGATCCAAATCCTGGATCCATTTTCAGGCGTTTCAGTGGTGAAGCATGACAGGTATATATCGTGGAATGCTGGGGTGGCAGGCTGGCAGGCAAAGCGGAGGACTCCTGCCTGAGCTTAGCATAAAATTTCACCACCACAACCCATTCGGTTTTTCCCCTGCTGCCCTAGAGTCCAGTGATGGAGGCTTTATAGAGATGTGGATTTTTCTTGAAATTGAGATGTATAGCTTAAAAGATACTTTTTTTTTTTCCTAGAAAATCTTAAAATGTAATTAATATATTAATGAGCTGTCTGAAAATTTAAACAGCTATTTTAATTTATCCTGGAATCCAGCCAGGTATCTTGGACTCATCCAGTGACAGAGTTGGAAGACCTAGAAATACTTTAGTATTATTTCCAGTGGACTGGTTTTTAATACAAAGCTTGATATTCTTTTCTCAGATGTTTTCATTGACTTAGCCTAATCAGTATTGGGTGCACAATGACTGACAGTTTCACTTGAAAGTAAAGTTTAAGTGAGCTGTAAAACAGCTATTAAAGAGATTCCTTAAATCTATTAAAGAGATTTCTTAAAATACATTTTACTTAGAGAAGCACTGAGAAATTTAAAAACAAAATGTCCACATGCTTACTCCTGAGGCTTATTGGACTCCATTGATTTTAAAATCAAAAGAAAGTAATCCATTTGCTATGGTGGACCTTCAGGAGAGATCTTTGCGATTATAAACAGCCTGTAATCAAAGCAAATCCCAATATAATAAACGTTCCTGACCAGAGTGCTGGTGTAAGTATGACATATTGACAAGTTCACCAGGAAGAATTCCTCTGTCAGTCCTTTAACAGTGTCTTTTTGGCTTTTTGCTTAGCTGTAAATCATTCAAGAAGGTTTTGTAAGCACAACTGTTATTACGTGTGTCTTTTGGATTGTTTGCCTCACATGAAATCGCTTTGAAAGGCTCACCTATTTGATTAATAGCCTAGAAACATTTCCCCCAAACAAATCAAATTCACCAGTCAATCTGAAAACCAACTTTGAGTTCTTGAGTTCTGTATCTTAGGAGGAGAAGGGTGGAAGCAAAGACAATTTAGCTAGCCATATCTGAGTATGCATTTTGCTGTAATGATAGAGAATATGATCTTTCTAATTACTACTGGGTTTATTAATAGTTTTTATAGGAATCCATTTGGAATGCCCAATGTGAATTAAGTGACATGCTCCTTGCACATCACAAATTTGAAGAGAAAATGTAGACTGAGGAAGAACAAATAAAGTTGGTCTCTTCTCTTCTCTTCTCTTCTCTTCTCTTCTCTTCTCTTCTCTTCTCTTCTCTTCTCTTCTCTTCTCTTCTCTTCTCTTCTCTTCTCTTCTCTTCTCTTCTCTTCTCTTCTCTTCTCTTCTCTTCTCTTCTCTTCTCTTCTCTTCTCTTCTCTTCTCTTCTCTTCTCTTCTCTTCTCTTCTCTTCTCTTCTCTTCTCTTCTCTTCTCTTCTCTTCTCTTCTCTTCTCTTCTCTCTCCTCTCCTCTCCTCTCCTCTCCTCTCCTCTCCTCTCCTCTCCTCTCCTCTCCTCTCCTCTCTCTCTCTTCTCTTCTCTTCTCTTCTCTTCTCTTCTCTTCTCTTCTCTTCTCTTCTCTTCTCTTCTCTTCTCTTCTCTTCTCTTCTCTTCTCTTCTCTTCTCTTCTCTTCTCTTCTCTTCTCTTTCTCTTCTCTTCTCTTCTCTTCTCTTCTCTTCTCTTCTCTTCTCTTCTCTTCTCTTCTCTTCTCTTCTCTTCTCTTCTCTTCTCTTCTCTTCTCTTCTCCTCTCTTCTCCTCTCCTCTCCTCTCCTCTCCTCTCCTCTCCTCTCCTCTCCTCTCCTCTCCTCTCCTCTCCTCTCCTCTCCTCTCCTCTCCTCTCCTCTCCTCTCCTCTCCTCTCCTCTCCTCTCCTCTCCTCTCCTCTTTTTTTTTTTTTTAAATACAAGAAGATTACAGAGAGCTGCACTAACTTTTAAAGCACAGCTATACTCTGGAAGTCTATAGAATCAGCATGGTAAGGAATCATGTTTATTTATGCTCCAGAAAGTGCCATTTCCAATGCACTCAGCTTACAGCGAGAAGATGGACTCTCCCATTTGCTAATGTCGTAGGTCAAATCCAGAAATCAAACTGGGTTTGGTATGGTTCTGCAGCATGAGGAATAACAATTGTTAGGTTAGCATTTCATTAGGTAAGCAAGCATGGGAAGAAGAACAGAGCCATCTTCCACTGTTGAGACAGCCTTATACATGGAATGACACCTGCAGGAAAATACAGTGGAGCTTATTGGTTAAAATAAACATTAGCTTGTTACTAATAAACAATTCAAAGAATATACAGCAGAATATCTGTCCCTTCAAGCAGAACAAATTACACGGGGGACAGTTTCTGCTCTTGAGAATCAACGGAAATTCATTTAAAGGAACTGCAGTCCTGTTAACAAAGAACTGCAGTGGGGTAGCAGATCTCTGCTCGCTCATCCAACATGATGCCTAATTAGTGATTGTTCTGTGAATCAGAAATGATCTCAGAAACAAAAGACATTTTCTTCTAGGCTGCTATGGGCATATACGAAAGCTTTGAAATGATGAAGTAAGATCGGTTGAGCAGCAAAATACGACAGCTATCTTTAAAAATGTTCTTGCTTTGCACTTTATAAAATTGCTTCAGTATTTGCATCTTTAACTCACTTTTCCTTCTCTAATTATAGAGGTTATCTCAGTAGCCAGGTGTTACACAATTTTTTGAGTTTTGTGCTACAACATGAGAAAAGAAAGTCTGTTGGATAACCTGAGTGTTGTCTTTTCTCGTTGGTGGGGTTTGCATATGCACTTTTAAGCACAGGAGGAAAATGGAAGCAAGGAAAAAGATTCACCTAGTGATTTTTGCAAACATGTTTGAGCAAATCTTTGAAGAAAACAGACCTGACATGACATGCTACATTTACAGATCATGCATGAGGCTATGGAATGCCTCCATAGTGATTTCTACTGAAATCAGGATGATACTGTTCTTGCTTCTAAACAAGCAAGAATTGATAATAACTTCTAATATAGTTGAAAGTCCTTCAGTATTAATTACCGTGATGAGCTGAGTGACAGAATACCTGAGCATGAACAAATATTAAGAGGGCTCACCTACTCTAGGATATTCACAGCTACTCCCTAATTATAAGAAGGCTTCTACCACATCACCTGCTGATCTTCATTTTCTCTGTTTTGTTCCTGCTCTACACCTTTACAAGTGCACGTGTCCCCATGCATGTGCTCCTCAGCTGCACATGAACAAGCTGATGTGAACACTGTTAGAACTAAAGGAACATGCACCTGCAGATCTGCTATTCGCTTATGGATGTACTCTGTGAGAAACTCATAGCATGAGAAAATGCAAAAGCACTTGAACACCAAACCTATAATACGCCATATACAGAAAAGCCCATCTTCTAAGGCTATTTTAAACCTCACGTATTTTTTGTGGAAGCCATCTGAGATTTATCCTTAGTAAAGAAAATAATTCAAAAAAAGTTATTTGACCTATGATCTGTTATAAAGATCTACGATTTATAAATTTAAAAATCACTGGCATAACAGCCATACAAAATCGTCTCCCAGGTCTTAGTTTGAGACATGATTGTATCTTATTGCTAATAAACAACTCCTGTCAATAGCAATGAAGTTATATCTTTCACTGTCTCTCTGTGTGTTCCACTTAGCTCGTAACATATCTAGAATCTTCTCAGTGAACGTCTTACCTAGAGGAGAGAGTAATTGCACCATAAATAGTATTTTTGGCATTAAGGTTTGTTGGTCTGTTTGTTTGTGGTTTGTTGTTTTTTTTTGTTGTTTTTTTTGTTGTTTTTTTTTTTTAATGTAGAAAGACTCTGCTCCTCCCTTTATCCACTTAAACAGCAGGGGCAGCTTTTCCACAGTGTTTCCCAAACATCTCTTAATCCTGACTGGAGGAATCATTTCTTTGCTTCTGTGTCTTTTTCATCTCTGACTTCCCTGCTAAGGTTTCCAGTGGAGGTGCTTCCACAATAAAATATATGTGGAGATTACTCATTGATGAACATACATGTGCACCTTGTGCAGACAGACGAGAGGGGGCTGTGACAGCACCCTGCTTGAAAACTCTATACCAGCAGGGGGTACAGCCAAGTCGTGAGCTCTTGCTGAGTCCTATGTTGCTGTAACTGTGTTCCTCCATGTACTAGAGTTACATTATATATTAAACCACCCACTTGTTTTTACTGATTTTTATCAACTGCAAGTGTACTAACCTACATCCTGCTTATGAAAGGACTTACACGCTTTGCTAATCACAAGCCTTTCTTTATTCAGAGATCAGGTTTGGTATAGGCAACATTATACTTTTTTTCCCCTTCTGCTTTGTGTTGAAGTAGCTAAAATCCACCTCTGTGTTAAAAGCAATGCATAAAATATTTTTTCCACTCATTCACACAGTTCTTAGTGCTGGCGCTAAATGTGGTATGGGTTTAGTTACAGTCATTTCTCCAGAATAAACTGTTCCAGAACCAGCACTGTTATCTCAGAAATGAAATTGTTCTGCTGCTGGGTAGAATGACTTTTTGGTTGATAACAAAATAGAAGACCAGAAGGAAATTTGGTCAGTTCCCCACTGACAGTAACTAGAGCGGTCTCAATCCCAGAAATCCTCTTTTAAGTACAACTCCTTGCATGTACAAAACAAATCAAATGGATGAATGATTCATAAGATGAATGATGAAAGCTTAGCTAGGATGAATTTACTAGTGTTGCATTTCTTCTAGATCTCTCTTTCCAGTGTGGGCACCATGCTGAACACTGCTAACAACAGCTTTCTTTTTTTCCCCTAACTGATTAATGTTTGCTCACGGGAGCTTGATTACTGTATTACAAGTCACAAATTTGCAAGATTAAAAATGTCTGTTGAATTAATTAGCTGCAAATCAACCTAAGCAAAGCTTGACAAGTTCCAAGCTGTTCCAATAAAATAAAAAAAAAGGAGGAATCAATAGCAGCCACAAATACATGACAATGTGCTGGCACTTTGTGACTATAAATAGTGGCAGCTGCCCTCTCTGCTGACAAAGGAAGATTTCTCATTGTCCGTACAGTGCTGCCTAAATCCTGCCCAGATCGGTGTGGCAATCTCCTCAACGGCTAGAGTCTTCTCAGTGAAATATCTCCTGTGGGCCAGCCCAGTAACCCAGGGAGAACTGGAGCTTGAAATGAGCTGCCTACTTTGTTGTCCCTTTCAGCAAGAGCAAACGCCCACAGTGCCAGCACTGGGATCGACCACAGCACATGTGGACGTGGGCCGGCAGGAAGGCTGCGTATGTCCCAAAATGAAATGCTGGGAACAATGTTGGGAGTCATTAGTGACTGTTTTTGAACCAGAAATAGCTATTGCGTACGCATGGTACATTTAAGTTGTCAGGGGTATTGTTTTCAAATACATGCACTTGAAAGTTATCTTCTGTACATAATCCATGAACTAGCTAATCTTTCCTTCCGACAGCATGTATCAGGCAACTGTCTATGTGTTGGATAACAAATGCTCTTTAGAGTTCCTCAGTCAAAATTCAAGTAAAACATCCTAATTATTGCAGGTTATTTCCTTCCTAAACTACTGACATTGATAACTGATGGTGAAACAAATATAACCAACATTAAATGAAACAAAGCTTCGTCACTTGCCTATATGGGTTTTTTTTGATTAGCTGTGATAAATCTGTCTTTATTTTATACATTTTTTCCCCACTTTATTATAAAAATTTTTAAGATTATGTAATATAACATTGGACATATTTTCTCCACTTGTCATTAAAGTACTGGCATAATACATTGCAAAGCTGTCTCCAGTAATGACTGGAATGTGTTTTCTAGTAATCTTTTCTTTTTGCATTTCTCACTTGATTATCCTTGATGATGATGCTCCTGATGCTTTTTTCTTAAGCTTAGAATTTAAATGGATTATAAGATTGAATCCTAATAGAATCTCAGGACTCATTGCCACGTGTATACACACACACACACACACATATATACACGCATATATATAGAATTGCATCTGACACTGTAAAATTGCTCCCAAGTACGAGACATGATCCTACTATTTTTATTATGAGAAAAACAAACATTTCACAAAGAGTACTCTTTATAGCATGCTCCAAACTGTGGGTACTGAACTTACTTTTTGCATTCGCCATAACCTGGACAATTTTCACACAACTGTGGTTCAAAAGTACTGTCCAGAGAAACCACGTCTGCTCCACGTGCTTCACTAGACAGTAGAGTCCGTTCGCCCTTTGCTCAACCCAAACTGTTCAGCAAAAGAACTGGGGTCACAAAAGGAGTGAACCGCAGGCTCAGGGAATGATGGATAAGCTACGTGGTGTTGCTCGGGTGCACACACAAAGCCTGCCTGAGCTCCAGTGAGAAACCAGGTGAATGTGGCCAAAGTAGCACACAGTGCATTAACAGACCTGATTCAAGGCAGCGTGTAGAGATTCAGGCTTTGTCACAGTGCTAACCATGTAAATACAGCTGTTGGTCAGGTTGGAAGGGGGGCAAAGTGATTTTGCATCTGCCCCAAATTTTTACTGTAGACATGACTCTGGCTGGACGCAGGTAATGGCACTGGACATGAGCAATCACTTCAGAGTCCTCAACACTGAGAGGACTGAATATATCAAAATTCTAGCAGTAAGTCTGCGTGGCACAGGATAACCTTTACGTTTTCTGCAAAGAGGAAGAACAGCCTTAAAATAAGAGGGAGGGAGCATGCCCTTCTCCTCAGTAGTGTGCAGCCCTATAGCCTTCCCCTGAGAGTTAGGAGCTAAAGATATGAATCATTGCTAGCTGAAGAGAGAACTGAGCCTGGTCTCCCCTTGCTCTACGCTTACCACAAATGTACTGCTGGAAAAGCAGTCAGGAGTATTTCTGTGCAAAGCTCCATCTGATAGCACCCCAGAGGATCTGAGTCCTTCAGGTAAGCTGGGTAGAAGAGTACCTGCTCAGGAGATCCTGGCAGCCTTAGGTGGGAGATAGGAGCTGAGCTACTCTGTGATGTGATATTGAGGTGTTTTTGACCAAGTCCAGGAGCCAAATTTTAGGTGCTTGAATGTCTAGCATAGAAAGTTTAGGGGCTCCTGGTTAGTGCAGTATGGAGGATCACAGTACTAGCCTGAGGGCCCTGATGTGCTTGTGTCTGCCCCTCTGCATGTGCTGCAGCCTGCCAGGTATCTGGTCCTCGGGTGTTGTGGCTTTTGTCCAGCCCATGCACGTGGTTTTCCCCTCTGTGGGGTCTTTGGAGCATGAGGTGGGGGAGAAAATGCTGGACTATGACCAGGCCTTGCCCTGAGCAAACTCATAGCACCCAAACACAGCCTACATCTTGCCTTAGCACGTTACATCTCTGAGCATGTTACATCTCTGAAGGCCCTTCTAGACATTCAACTAGCAGCTTTTTTCCCTCAAGGAAATCACTTGTTGGTGAAATTTTGCTTTGCAGTAGCTTTTACACACTAGGTGGCTGAGTGGACACACCTATTTCACACTAGAAATGCTTTTGTGAGGTTTAATTCAGTGCAAAAAAACCCCCACCACCCCAACCCAATGGTTTGTTAAGAGGATGTGGACTTTCCTACAGCAGAACAGATCTCATGTAGAGAAGCTGCTAGCATTCCTCAGGCTACAGCATGCCACAAGTAGGATGCAGAAGCTGAAATCTACAGACACAGAAAGTGTTTGCATCCATAGTAGTCATGTCTTTCTTTGATTTGCATTGACAAATCTGTTATATTATTAAGATTATCCCAACCATTCCTGGAAATGAGAATTTTGGTTACACTTTAAAGTTTCTCGGCTGCTTTTATTTTACAGTGCTTTACATGTAGAAGTTTAGATTTGATCTTTCTATTAGTTAGCCACTTGTCTCACAATACAGCATCTATAACTCTGTCGTAATTACACACAAGCTTCACTCTTACCTCTCTAGCTCATGCAGATCACCCCATAAATGTGCTGAAGAGGACACTTTTCCTTGCATCTTGCATATCTGCCCTCTTTGTTTCAGGATTCAGAGTAGGCACATGGCTTACTGAAGGGTATATAAGATCCTCTGCATAAGAATTAAATGCTAAGCATTCAGAACAAAATCTAAGTACAGGAGCCAAGCTTATGTGTTTAGAAAAAGTTTCTGTTAATGAATCTGCTGGTCAGCAATTGGTTATTGCAAGGATTGCTGGAAATGACTGGTCTCAGAGATATTTTTCAAAATCTAGCACTAAGTTTAGAGTATGTATTTCTGGCTGAGCCAAGTGACATTCAGGCTCTTTGGTATGAGCTCCAGCTGACTTCAGTCAGGAGTTAGGAGGTGAAGACTTTTACTGCCATGATCTGAATTTATGCAGTTATTCATGCAAGGCCAGGAGCCTGATTTTCTCATCTTCACACCAGCGTACCCGGGAAGAAATCCCACCAAACACTTGCAGTAAGGTCACTGTCAGAAAACAAATGGTCCCAGGGGATCCCTCACACGTTAAAAAAAGCTTTCTGTAGATCAGTGACACTATTCCCCTAACCTGGCGTGAGCAAGGTTTTATGAGGTTATCTCCATCTCTCCTGTAATGAAATCTGCTCATACCAGATGTGAGAAATCATCTCAGAAGATCACTCAGCAATTTTCAGCCAAGTGAAAATGATGACGGATTTTTATTTTTTTTTTTTCAAAAAAACACTTTATGTGAACTGCAGTAATCTGTTGTGGGGTTTTTTATTTCCCAGATTTAAAAGAATCTGTTCTTATTTTGCATTTTATTTGTTTTATCAGAATAAAGAGGAATGGATTCAATGCTGTAATGAAAAGACAGTTCTATAAACAATCAAGGGAGGATTTCATAAATAATGTCTCTGATATATAAATGGCTGTTTGCTACTTACTCCATTTGGCTTTCTGCTGAGAGCACGGGCTTCATGGGAGCTAGTCTAATTGCTACAATTAGCAATTGAATGGCTTATTGTGTATTTAGACAATTCTTCCCACATTCTGCATTGTTATACTACAGAATTAGTAATTTCAGTGTTGGGCTTCTAAATTCATGGACATGTGTTGTGATTATTTTCACCACGCTCCTCTTGTAGGGACTCAACCTAAAAAACCTTGTTTAGATGGATGAACAAATGCAATTTACTCTGCTTCCCACCATGCACAGGAGCAAGAGAGGCAGCAGTAGGACCTCAGCAACCTGCTGAGGTCTTTTCCTTGGCATTGTGCAGGCAGTGCAGGAGGTGCAGAGTAAATCACAGCATCCCAGTTGCTGTGAATTGCATGACTTCAGGGATGGAGAAGAGAAAGGGCAGTAGCTGTGGAAGCTGAATCACAAGCACAGCCAACTAAAACTTAGTACAGTGCCACTTTTAAGGAGTTGTATGATGTTAAAGAGTTGTATGATCAAACCACAAACACTTCAAAATTGTTTAATTTGTGTTCTAAAAAAAAACCCGACAGGCTGGCTGTGAATATTTGCTGGCCAATAAAAAGTTAATGAATTTATTGTGTGATTAGAAGTCCCTTTCCAAATAAAACAGCACTCATAAATTACTCTCTGAGGGAGATAATGATATGTTGGCTAGACCGTTATATGTTTTAAATGAATTTAGGTCAAATAGCTATTCACCACATCTGAAAAACTGCAGCTCCAATAAAATTTTAATTTACCTCCTCTACTTAAAAGTCAACAAAATCAGGTAGCTGAGGACTAGCATTTAATTTTGGAAGGCAAATTTTCTCCAATGTTTGAGAAATTAATTAATAGAAAATTTGCTGGTTTGCCAATAAAAATACAGTTTATACGCCATCAAGCCCATATAGCCCAAGCACAGAAACATTGCTCTAGCACAAGAAGCCGGTTTAAATTGACAAAACCAGAAATGAGTTTTTTCATTATTAAATCTGCAAGAAAAAAGTATTGCACATATTTTCAAATAATTACTTTTTCTAAGAAAAAATTATCCTATTATAGAACAAATAGTTTTCTTTTAAAATAAGACAATGTTTATCTTACATTTCCTTATATGTTTTCTGAATGAACATAGATATGCATTATCTCTCCTTCATCTAATCAGAGGAGTGAATACTAGTTAAATTGCATTTTCTGTAACATACAAATACTCAACTCTCAAAATCTTAGGACAAAGTCTTTAAGTGGATAAGTTACCATTAAATCTGCTGACAAATTTGTTTGCTGCATTAGAACAATGCTTACATAATTCTAACAAAGATATGTGATTGCATTTCTTTACCAGAACATAACAATGAACTATTTTATTTTCCTGTATTTTGGAATGAAATCTGAAAGACCTACTTTTTCCATGATTTCAAAAGCAGATTAATTTTATTTTTTTTACAATTCTTTTTTTTTTTTTGCTATTGCTGTCTTAATTGAACTTTCTTGATTTTAAAACTATCTGTGGTAAAAAGTATAGTGCATACTGATTATTAACTGTCCATAAGGCCATCATGGAATTTCAGTGTGGACTATGTTTAATCTTGACAATTTCTATAAAAAATTCTTACAGGTTTTAATGTGACTATTCACAGCAATGCAAATTAAGCATTAAATTTAAGCATTAAGATTTAAATGGCCACCCTGTTCTCGGTGCAAGTATCACTGATGTTGCAAATGTTAACAGAGCAAGATTTTGGAGAGCAAATTTTGACTCAGCGTAAAAGAGGTTTTCCCCCTTCCTCAAGCAGATTGATTGAATTCTGAAGACAAGGTGCGTAGACGTACTGCCACAGGTGGCGCTGTATGCTCAGACTCTGCAGCACTTTGCTTAAGATAAATGTTTTACAAACCTTATTAAAAAAATTAAAAATGCAGGGAGAGTATAAAAAGTAAATGTTAGCTATTAAAAGCCACATGGATAAGCAACACCTCTGTGTCCTTCCTTCCAAAACCAAACAAGAGCAAATCAAATTCACCCCAAACCTCTTTCAGAAACCTTGCAATGCAAGCACTAGTCCAGATCGTAACCCTTTAAATTCCGCATAAAGCAACGGTTCCTCCATTCTGTAAGCCCTGTCCAAAGGGCTCAGGGCTCTGAGGAAGAGCAAGACAGAATGAGAGGATGAGAGGGATATCAGAAGAGGACAAGCCTCGCTGGCAGCTGTGATGCTGCCTCTCTCCCCAGGAGGTGCCCAAGGAGGGTGAGAGCTTGAGACCACTGCCCGCTGTGCCTCATCCACGTTAAAATTTCTGAGTTGTTAAAGCAGCAGCAAATACATCAAACTGTTTCCGAAAGAAACTCTCACATCTTGGCTTACAAAGCTTACAATTTGCCTTGTTTGTAAAGAAAAACAGCACTTTCCTTGTGTGAGCTAGTGTTTGATTCTGGAGTGAAGGTTTTACTGAATTTGACAGGACAAAGGACTTGCTCCCAAAATCTCTTTTTAGCAGTTCTTGCAGTGGTATATTTTTTGACAACATATGAGTGCTTTCTCTGAGTAATCAGCTATAACTCCATTGAGGAAAGGGCAATCGCTTTGTACAAAGCTTCAGGTTTGGACTATCAAAGAACCATTTTATTAAAAAGATTATTATAGAGGCAGCTGGCCACTGCTTAATTTGAAAATACCTAAGAAACCCTTGAAGCAACGGGTGTTTTCCGATCTGTGTAAAGTTCCCTCTGACTTGCAGATTGCTGCACTTCCACAGATGTTTTGAGGAACTCGTCCCAGCAAAGAACAACAGGTATCGAACATTTCACTAATAAAAAAAGTCAACAGTTAAAAATGGTTAATTGAATGCATACAAATAAACACAGGCTGCGCAACCTTGGCCATTTCATAGTACAAATATTAATAATAGGAAAGACTGAAATTTACCCAGCAGCATATACAGCAGTGACTACACTGGATATACCTGACCATGAAGATTACAATATCAATCATCAGGTCTTCTCCATCCTGACAATGCCATTTACAACACTAACTCTTCAGTTCTGCTTCGCTCTCCTAAAACGGATGGAAATAGTTACAGCAGATTGTTTCTTATGGAATCGCTTGGTGTCTTTACAAGCCACTTACATTTGAAGCAGGATCCACGGTTTATAGAGTATTCTAAAAGTACCCATGTAGGCTTTCATATGGCATTACACTGCAAAACAAATCCATAATGTGTGAAAATCAGGTTTATGTCAACCTGCAGAAGCTAGTTGATAAAATTCATGGACCGATTCTTAAAATCTAAGCTATAAAGAGAATGAAATGTATTAAAAGATTTGAGGTTTATAAAAAGTAACCTTTTTCTACCATATTTTTACTTTACAAAAATATTGAAATAATTCATGAGTTTTTCACTCTGCACCAACTTTAAAAAAAATACTATCAAATTTTGACTTGCACCTTTAATGCATCTGAAAGCACCATCAGGGGATACTTTTAACATAAAGGAGGATACCATTGACTCGATTTAGGGAGGTATTTAAACCCCAACAGCTTGCAGCAAAAGCACTCTATTACAAGAGATTCAACGCAACTTTTAGACGTATCTGGACACAAGTCTTGAACAGGCAGAAGAGGATCTTCCACATAACTTGCTTATATTATACTTCGGTGAATATACTTACTAAGAGGTGGCTGACAGCCTTTAAAAGACATCACTTTCACCTCGGGTGGGCAAAGTCAGAGCTGTCTCTACACGCTGAGAACTTGATTGGTCTTTCCTGCTTCTTGTTCTGGTAGGGCTCGTGCCACTCGTTATCTGTCCCTCAGGCAATATCAACCTTGCAGTTATACAAAGTTTGGCACTAGAAGGGTATGGCATGTCACAGTCTCTTGTCACCCCTGCATACATTCACACACTGAATCATGCATTCTCAGTCCTGAAACAGAGAAGTCTCAGTGTGTTCATCTCCTCATAGTTTCTTCTGAAATATCTGAATGGGGTCCTCCAAAACGCTTAGAATATGAAAACTATACTTCCCTGTTCTTTTACACATATGTATTTATTTTTGCAAATTGAATCATGATTATCATTTAATTTACATCACTACGTGCTAGAGCTCCTTGTTTCTCCTGAAAACCATAAGTGAGCTGCATAGGATTTCTCTTGAAAGTAACATAAAGAACTTCAATTACATTTAAAAAGACTTTGAAATTCCACAGAAAAAAAATCCGAGTTCTAGTAGCATTAATGTCTATGATCTAATTAATCAGAATTTAGTTTATTTTCCATTGACAGCCTTACAAACGTGACAATGTATCTTTTTAATTAAGAACTATTTTGCAAAACTATTCTGATATGAATAGTTGATTTATGGGAGTACTGAAGACTACAATGTTCCTATTTTTTTTCTCAGAAAACAGTTCTCATAACAGCAACACTGTGTGCTACAGTTTTGTTATTTTTGAGAAGGTTGTGTTTTTTCTATTTGTTTGATTTTCCACTGATTATGCAAATATCAATCATTCATTTCTAAAATAAAATGCACTACTGGCTAAAGTTGAAAACTCTGGTCAGAGCCTTCCTATTGGTTTGATTGCAAGTGCTGTGCAGAAAGAGTTTCATAGCGGCGAGGAGTTGTGGGTGAGTTTCCCCAGCTGAAGTAACTGAACTGGATGTGTGGGTCAGGGTTTGGGGTTTTTTTGAGGCTTTCAGGTGATGCTGCTGTACCAGTGTCCCGCAGACAGACTGCACACAGTGGATCAAATGATAATCATGATGATAGCCAGACTAAGAACACTACGGCTTGCTGCTCTACTTGTAGTACGCAGTTGAGTTATTCCTACAGCCCTACTGTCAACCCTTAATTTGGAGCGTAATGTCAGAGCTTCTTCAAGCAGTGGTTTTGTTTTGTTTACAGCGTGGTCTCATACTCCAAGCGCTCCTGGATAAGGGCGTCATCTTTATACTGTAGCCTTGGAGGAGCAGGGGAACATTCAAAAGCTAAGATGGCCTTCCTCAGGCTCCTGTCCAACACGTGTCTCTCCCAGGCTGGGTACCTGTTCCTGAACAGATCGATTTTAATGACAGACTCCTCAATCCTTGGTGGCCGGGAGGAAGGTGTGGACGGTGCGGTGGGTCTCACCTGAAACACAGGTACACACCCATCCCTCTCCGCGAATTTTTGATCCCGCTCGCTCGTGACACTCCGGTTGTTGGAGATGGACCGTAGAGTGTTTGTGGCCACTTCTGGGGGTAGGGTGAAGGCAGCGGCAGGGTCCTCACAAGCACAGCTTGGCGACTGCCCAAACCTTGGTCCGTTGGGGTGAAAGAAGGCATAGTACATGAGCATAAAAACAATGCCTGTTAAAAAGCTGCTGAACACTACACACAGTGCTGGTATGGCAAATGCATCAGAGATTGGTGGGGCCTTGTACAGATACCAGAGAGCACTCAAGGCGGTGTTTTCTAAAAGGATCACAAAATAGTAAATGAAAAGCCTACAGCGTGTCCTTCCTTCCTTGACATTGAACCAGCTGAAGATGTAGATTATCCCAACGACCATGTCGAAAACTATCTCCTCCCACTTAGTGATGCAAAACTCTGTCTCGCAGTGGACGATCCAGAAGGTCATGATGCACCAGTGCAGCACGATGAAGATCCCAAAGTACAGCTGGAAAACCGAGGCAAATAGAGCAAAAGTAATGACCCTTGCTGCAATTGTGAAGAAATGCCAGCAAAACTGGATTATAACAGCCATATAACTGATGGGTTTCTTGTCATCACGGGAGTCACGGAGGGCCTTTTGGTAGGAAGCCAAAGCCCAAGCCAGGGATACGAGAGATGCTGCAGCAGTAAGACCTGGGAGGAAACAGGAGATGCAGTTAAGGCATAAATAGTATATCAGCACTTGGTTGAAACTGTTGAGATCCTCGCTGCTTTAAATGCATTCTCCACCACTGACATAATAAAATCTCCTCTTCAGCTCAGCCAGCGCTGAGAAACGGTCCTCTACTGCTGAGATTTCATTGCCTTTCCCTTGCAATTTTAGATACACCCAAACAAGAGTGGCAATCAAGCTACACTCTGAAACATTTCTCTAGCAGTCTCATGCTTGAAACTGATTAATTAATTTGTAACATTGAGCAAGTCAGAAATACATGTCTCTGTCAACTGTGTGATTTAACGGAATCTACTGTGATCATCGTTTTAAAGAAAGAATATGATTTTTTTTTTATTTTGATAAGTCATTAAAGAAGCCTAATAAAAAGCAACCAAGTCTTTCTAATTAAAATGCCAGCATCATATACATATAAACTAAATCTCTAACAATGCAAGCATAAAGCTACATTCTTAAAACAAATTAATGTAAATCTTGTTACATCAAAATTTAAACTAACTGCCTTATTCTTCCTGCAAGAAAAAAAGTTTTGATACTTCCACCACTTTTAAACAGAATTTTAATAACTAGAAAATGTTAAAACTTTATTTTCTTAGAGTTGTAAATTAAATTAATTTTAGAAATGTTGGAATTTTCTACTGAATTAAAATTCTTAGTATAGATGCTCCTAAAGTACGGAGTTAGGACTTAATGTTTACAAGCCGTTCTATCTCCCATACTTCACGGAATTTTATATTTATAAGGTCCTGAACTATAACATTTCTGGAACAGCTGACAAATATTTTTCACAGAAATAATTCAATATAAAATTATTTCTCATGAGACTTTAAAATATTTTTTGTTAAAAAAATTTCTATTCTCTCAAAAATGCAAACACTGTAAAAAATTCTTAAAAACTGTTGCTATTCTTACTTATAATGTGCCTTATTCTTTTTTTCTCAAGTGAGTTTGATGGCTGTTGGTACCTAAACATTTAAAAAATGTTGTTTTGCAGCTGAATCTAATTTTTAATCTGTTACTTCCATATGCTACCAGAAAAATACCTCATATTCCCATTTAAGAAGTTATATAGTTCCGCATAATTATTCAAATGTTTTGCACTTACACAAAATTCTGTTAGAAATGAATGATAATCATTGTTAGAAGATTAGTTTTTATTTCCTTATGACTCGTATCAAGCTGCTTTGTATAGAAATGGGAATTCAATTGAAATGAAAAATCCAGCCTTTCAAGTGTATTTATTATTTAAATAAAATTGCAATAAATATGTAGCATACAGAGGAAAAAGGTATCAAACATTTTATACTTAAAATTGGTTTATTACCAAAGCAAATTTTATATACAGTTAATGAATGAATTCATAAGTCTCAGCATCTCAGACTGAGAATTTATTCACAGATAATTTAAAAATAACGATGCTTCTACTTACTCTATTTCTAAGCTAATTCCTTAACTTTGAACTAGCTATTGAAGCAAATCAAACTGAAATGAAGAAAACATTTCTTTTGTCTGCTGTTAAAAGCTGTTTAATCATTTTAACAACCTCTAGTTCTGGATGCATAGACACTATTTTTCTTCTCTGTTCAATAGCTTTCTTTAGAACATAGCCATCAAGAATATATTACTTTAACATCATAAATATTATGCAAATGTTGTTAATACAGAGTGGTAAATTTAAGCCTAAATACATGTTGTTATTCACTTTGGAAAAAAAAAAAAAAGTCTATTTTGAAACAGAAAAATGTAGGTTATGGATATAATACCCAATTCCGAAGGAAGAAAAATCTATTTAAGCAATCTATGTGGCTTAACGTACTAAGATTTTGCTCAGTAAGTAGTATAGAGGGATTCATTGATTTCATGAGGGACTGTGTTTGCCAGCGCTTCTCTCTCAGCCACTGGCGGGGTGCTAATTATGTTGTGAGCTCCCGCGAATCCATGAATCTAAAAAACCTTTGTTTTAAGGATAAAAATAATAAATGATCAGCAGAAATAGAGCACAAACTTAGGATTCCAGTGAGAATTTTTAATAAAACTTCATTTTCTTCCCATGCAGATGCCTGCATGCCAAAACACCAATGTTACTTCTGGAGTCCTCCTTCACGGGGAGAATTAACTATCAGCAACGAAGATAGGAAGGAGACATGGTATAAATTGTTATTTTAATTTCTGACATATATATTTGGTTTTCATGATGGGCTGCCTTTCAATGACCATTATCTCTGGAGACAACACTAACAGCTGAAAACATAAGTTCTTGTTTTCCTGTAGGAATGTATTAAGTATTGAAAAAACACAGTTAATTTCCCCTGTGAAATGAAAAGTTTGGAAAGGCAGATGAATAGGATAAAGGATAAGAGAATCTTTCAAAACAAATGAGCCACTCTGAACAAAAGCTCAAAAATAGCATTATCAGCACAGGAAAGAATAATGTGAGAGAGAAGTCCATGTATTTTCTTTGCAAATCTAACTTTAGTGACCTCACACGTTCCCCCAGACGTCTGTAGAGATATCATCAGTTTTGCATTAGGAAGTGTAAAATCATTCAATAATGTACGCAGAATGTTCCAAATAAAATGCTAAAATTAATAGGAATTTCCAATATTCTAATGCTAATTAATTCATAATCATTGTCTGGGACAGAAAGAAGCAAGTACAATAGCAATGTAAGTCTTTTATTTAAATAGTCATTAATAGGGAAACATCCTTTGCTTTTACAGAAAAAAACCCAGGGATGCTGGCATACAGAAGAGACAAGAGGACAAGGGAATGTACAAAAGGAAGGAACTGCCAGTTAAAGTATTATGTATCTACTCTTGTGCTATTGGCAATGGTGTTAGGGATATAGAATTAAGATAACGCTAAATGCTTCACGGGCACCATCCATTTTTCTTTATTGATGAGACTAAGCACTAAAGACTTATTAAAAGCGTAATTAATAGTGAGAACAATAATGTAGAAGTCATGCAAATGGCAGTTTGCTAATAAATGTCACTATATAAATAATTCACTGGGAATGGCTAGAGATAAAGTGAATTATTGTAGCACAGAATGGATAACTCATTAATTAGAACATACTGATGTACTTGCTGAGTGTGCGCTCGTATAAACCTCTTTATCCCTATTTCAGAAGAAGAACAAAAATTAATTTCTATTACTATCAAAACAAAACCATAAAGTCATTAACACGGCACCAGCAATAAAGGATGTCCTGTAGACCCAATGGAAAACAAATACTTTGTAAAAATGCAGGTGGTTTAACTTGCACAGTTGGTAATGCTTATTTGCCACACAGAAACGAACAGAGAAGACTGGACTGTGATCTGTGGAGCCACCGTCCATGAAGAACACGAACCAGCTTTCCCGCTTGCTCAGCTGCAGCCTCTGCCCTCGCTTCAGGCACTGCAGCAGCTTGCTGGTGTATTTGGAAGCCCTTTATATTAGAGTCATTTATTCAGGGTCCTGAAAGATTAACTAGCCATTCTCAGTGAATATGTACTCAAGAAACTACATGCTCATCTGTTACAGATTATTAAAATACCAGGAAAGGAGGAATTCTCTAAAATGGCCTTGAGAAATGTGAAAGCTTGTTCCTGTTTCTTCCTTTTCTAAAGCTGAACCTTCTTTTTTTTTTCCACAGTACCTGATTTGATCTCTGAAGTTCTGCCCTGAAGAAGCAAGAAATACAGGCTTTGCCCAGAAAAAAAGATCACTTCACATACTGCATCAGGCAAATAATGCTTTTGTTTGTTTCTGAAATGGACACCTGAAAAACCCTGAACAGCAATTAGTGGGGAGTGTATGTACCCACTTCTAGCATTTGTAGCTTAGCCCATCAACAATAGTCTCGATAGTAAGACAAGAAATAATGCATTGTATCAGGACAACTTTCTGTCAGGAACTAATTAGAATCTGTTTTGTGTGGAAAAGATAATTTATCATCTTTTATTCTGTTAATGGTTTGCATTACTTAATTATACTATTTGTATAAAGGAACGACAACTTTGCAATTGCAGATGAGTTTCAGGTCTTCTTAAGATAATGCACTTCCTGCCTGAAAATAAAGAACAGAATTGCCTTGATTGAATTATAATTTAGATTTTTTTTCCCCGGAAATGATTAATTTCTCCATATACGAGATATTCTTCATTTTATAGAATGTGGCATATCTGTATTGGTACTTTAAATACAGTACATAAACACTGCAACAATCCATAGTTCATTAAAGACAAGATAAAAAAACAGGAACACAAATTTTGCAAGTGAAAGCAAACATATATGAAGGAAAAGAGAATGTATACAGAGATGGATACACTCACAAAAGTAATACTATTTCAGCAAAGCAAGATGAAACAGCTACAGGACAGCCAACGAAGTTCTCAAAAGTATTTGTGAGAAATCTGACTGAAATTTCCACGAGTAATCCAAATAGAATTGCTCACAACAGGTAAGGGTTTTCCATATTACATCTCTGCCTGGCAATTCACAACTTAATTGCATCCTGCTGGCACCTCTGCCTTTGCATTACGGTTCTCCCAAACATTCACAATTTATTTAATTTTGAGGAAAGCGATTCAATGTCTAAGCAGCATATATGATTTACAAGTGTGCATTTTTCTCCCACACCCACAATATAATCTTCGAATTGGGGTGTAACTGAAAAATATATGGGTTTCATGCTCACACTAATTCTATTTTACTCCTGATTTGTACTTGAGAGAGTAAAGGCATATTCAGGTCCATAAACTACTTTTTTTTCTAACCACATCAGTTCATCAATCCCATGTAGAATAAATACAGAATACCTCAGGTCAGCTGAAACACCTGCAAATGAAAACTGATCAGAGAAAATGATCCTTGACATTCAATCTGATTTCAGAAACCAAACTCTTGCCAAGGCTTCGGTGTCTTCTTCATCCTCCTTTTTAAATCTGTATTCATAATTTTCAGGAGTAAACTCATGTAAAAGCAGGAATACCAAATGCAGCAGGACATCTGGGTATGACAATACTGCCTGGGATCTGGGATCATGAAATATTTTTTAAGAAAGCTTATTTTTATGAGTTTCCTATCCAGCTGGAGAAGTGACGTTAGATGTATCCAAGCTTCCAGGTGCTTCTCTTAACCAAAGCCAAGGATCTCTAACATTCGTAGTCCTCCTTAAGGCCTTAATCTTGTAGGAAAATGTATATCATGCCTGCATCTCTCCAGCCTCAGAAAATGGCTTGCTATACTTACACAGCTTTTGCCATGCTGCTCTGCAAGTATAGCCTCAAGCTTGACGTTCTCATGTAGGCCTTGCAAGCAGCTTGACAATAGTTCATGGGTTTCTGCACTAATTCTTTTATTCTTATACACTTGTAAGTCAATGTACAACATGGTACCATGCTTGCACATGTGCTTTAGTACACAGGATGCTTTGTATCCTTCCGAGGCAACTTTTCATCATATCAGGGACTGTGTGGCCAGGTTCTGGGTAGGTGTTTTACACTCATGGGTCTCAGTTTCTGACCCCCATAGTGTGGGGTGAAACCTAAAGATGAAGCTTACTTTTTTATGCTTTCTTATTATCTAAAAGGATAACAGTATAAACTCTTGCCCTTACCTGGATTACTTCTTTCCTTGATGACTGCAGATGCAGCCTGCTGAGGTAAGATCAGAGAATCATAGAATGCATTGGGTTGAAAGGAACTTTTAAAGGTCATCTAGTCCAACCCCCATGCAGTAAGCAGGGACGTCTTTAACTAGATGTAGCACTGTACTGGAGTATCCGTACTGGAACTCATCCCTACAGCCCTAAATGTCTGTCATCAGGTTTCATAGTCAGGGACATTCCATGTACAAGGATCCTTGCTGACACAAGTCTTTGCTGGCACATTTCTTTTTCTCACAAGAGGGAAGCACTGCTAACAATGTCTGCAGCCAGGTTCAACCCCCTAAAATGTGCTGTATGCTGATCTTAAGGTATCTCTCTGTACTCCATGGTTTGCAGCCTTGTCCAGGGTCACTCTCCATGAGCGTGTTGCCAAGATAATCCTATTACTTCCCCACATCAGCAAGTTTGTCTTAGTTGATTAGCTAATTAGCTGTCCTAAATTGCAGTCAAAGGCTTTCTGTGCAATTGAAACAAGCTGCCTGAGGTCAGAAAGGGACTTTCTTCTTCTTTCTTAGGGGCAACAACTTGATCTGGTTGTGCCCAGACAGAAAAGTCACCTTACCGAAATAATCCACTTCTGCAGTTTTGCTTAGACTCTTTGTTGCCCACTACCATGGGAGTGAGAAGGTCTGAGGTTGCTTCTCTAGTACTTCATGCTTCAAGTGTTTGCCACAGGCTGCCTTCACAACAGGAGATATTAAAGGCAATGCAGATGGTTTAACCAACTCATCTGCCAACACTCAGCTTAACTTTCTCTCACTGCATACCGAGGTGGAGTAATGCAGCCTAAGGGATGACAGTAACTCTTCCTTGTTGAAATGTAAGTCAGATTTATACCTCATATTACTTCTCCAAAGTGTTACATAATGCTTAGAGAACATCCTAGCATACATAGGAATAATTTCTCCCATGATTCCTTTCAGCTGCTTTCTATAGACAGTTCTGGTGAGACAACTTCCAGCTGTTTCTTTAATTTGTCTCTCCACAACAAATTACCTTTGCCCTGGAAGTCTAGAAATATTATGTATAGTAAATGTAACTTTCAACCTTACTCATTTTACGTACTCCCAAATTTTTCCAGTGGTAGTTTAGACATTGCATAGAGGACCAAAATCAACTGACAAAAGTTGGGCTTATTGTATTTACCTTTGGCAGATTCTTAGGGTCTTTGCCAGACACCTGCCTAATGATTTGGCTCTTGCTGCACTCAAGGTCATACCCACATTAGCAAATTTGTCAGACAGGTTGTTGAGATGCCTCTGCTGAGCAGCACTCCTGGCTGCAGCTTTAAACAGGTCTACAGCTGAACGATGGTCATAATTTTATTCCAAACTAACATTGAGAACAGTTTCCCTTTGCCTCCTCCCAAATCCAGACTAAGTCTTTTACCCAAATTTTGTTGTTAGCATCTCAGGAGTTCTTTTGGAAACTATTGTAAAATGTGCTACAGATAAAGAAAGTTAACTTAGCATGCAGGAACTACAAGAACCATGAAAACTGGACCTCTCCTGTATTTCAAGAGACCATAGTCAGTAATTTAGGCCTCTCTTTCCTCACAGACAGATAATGATGAAAGGGTTGTGGGGGACAACAACAAAAAGCTCTGCTACCCTCTCATTGATCTGTAAAAATAATTGAATCTTTAAGGTCATGCTGCCAGAATATGCTAGCTAAGGCTAGTTACTCGCTGAGTGAGCATCCTGGGTGATCTCTTGTCCTCCTTCATAAGTACATTTTCCTAATATTTGCTAATATCTTGTTCCACTAAAGATGTGCTTTATTTAGAAGTTATAATTCAGGAGTCCTAATTAGCCTCTAATCAAGCCCAGTCCCTCACATGTGAGGACAATCATCAGGTACTCATGTATGTCTACAAAGACATACAAAAGACTTTTGTACTTTCACAGCTAGACTCCTTGCCTTTTAGGTAATTTGGTATCTTTATATTCCAGTGAAGTATGTGCAGCATAAACATACCCACTGACTCCAGGTTCATTTCCATGATTTGTACATTTCTTTTTGTCAAAAAGTGCTTTTAATGTCTTGAGATTGCTGCAAGGAGCTTATAGTAATCAAGGGATTATGTGGAGACTGCACCAACCCCAAGCAGAACAAACCCCCTGTCATTGCCTCTTGAGGAGAAACAACATTGTGGTACCATAACACTAAGCTAAAGAGAGGGCACCATCTACGGGAGAATGCTCCATCTACACATATGGGCGCCTTCCATAAAGTCAACAGCAGAAGCAGCAGCACTTTTCCTTGCTGCACAACAGGAGAAAGAGGAAAATACATATACTAGTCTACTAGACATACAATTTTTTCTTTAAATGTAAGTTTTGAGGAAACATCTTTCTGTTGATCATTGGCACTGATACTTATTCCTATAGTGGCCAAGGCCACTGCTGGCTCTTGTGTGCAACTCTAGGGGTGCTGGGAAGTAAAATGGGTCACAAGGAAGTAAAAGGTTGTACCTCCAGGGGTAACAGACAGGACAAGTGACCAACAAGAGTATTCCATTCCATATATGCCATATTCAGTATAAAACTGAGGGATCATGAGGCTTTAGTTCTCTTTTTCTTCTCTTCTACAATGGTCAGTGTCCAGGGAGGACTCCGTCCAATCTTCTGCCTTTGATTCCAATACTGAGTTCCCAAGTCCAGCTCCCATGTTCAACTCCCCGCTGCCGCTGAGCCTGGGGCTTCCCCAGTGCTGTCTGCTCTGCAGCACCAGTGGGGATTGCTATCGGGAGGGAGGGAGTAGGGTTCGATATTGCATCTATATATATGTATATAATTAGCTATTTTTATTTCCTTATTCATTAAAGTTGTTTTAATTTTCTTTTTTGTCCAATCCATGTCTCTCTGCCTCATTCCCTTTTCCTTCCTGTGGGGAGGGAGAGAGGGTTAGAGAGCGTCTGTTTGCATTCAGTGGTTGGCCCCGCCCTAACCTGTGACAAACGTAAGTGAATCTACTATGATTCCACGGTAAGTTGAGGCTGGTAAAAAGAGGATGTTGGAGGGAAGGTGTTGTTTTAACTTGTCTGTTTCTCACTATCCACATTCACTTTAGCTCGCAATAAATTAAATTAATTTTCCACAAGCCAAGTCTGTTTTGCCCATGATGGTAATTCATAAGGGATCTTCCTGCCTTTGACCCAACCCACATAGTTTTTTTCCCTATTTTCTCTCTCTGTGCTGTTGAGGAGGTAAGTGAGTAGCTGGGTGGGTGTCTGGCTGCAATCCAAGGTCAAACCCCTGTATTCAATGATCTCACTGCAATATAGTTCTGCGTGCAAAAACCACGCATGTCATTAAAAAACAATGTTTAGGCTTCAGGGGCCAGACTGAATTTTCTCCTTCCAAGACTATTCAAGAAAAAGACTTCCATGCACAGGGACACAGGGTAACACACCTCAAACTTCCACAAACTCTCCTTCCTCTGAAATGTGTCCCCCTACCTGCTAAGACCCTACAAGGCACTGGCCACCTCAAAGAATGGATGTTTGGGAATATTAAAGCTGCCAGATAATTTCCTGAGATTTAATTAGAGTATGTGGGATCAGAACGCACCTAATACCTTGGAGGACTGGAAAGTTACTACAGTAACAGTTTTTCTACACCTCTAGAGAAAAGTATGAATTCTGGAAAATAGAAGCACATATAAACATTTGTTTGTTTTGATATAACATAGTCACAACAAATTTTCTATCTTTTTCTTTTCGGTAGTAAAATGTGTACAAAATTCAACACTTCATTGATGTACTTCTTGGATATAGATGTACATTTAAAGTGAGATATAAGGATAACAATCAGTCAGTGTCCAATAAAAGGCACAGAGATTTGCCTCGTGAACACTGAGTGAATTCCATACTTGTGTAAAAGAGGCATATAAGTTTCAAACAAGGGAGAAAACATTTTTCCAAGGGATATTTACCTTCACTTTAAAAATGCATGTTTTTTTTGCAGTCTGACTTTATCTACCTTTGCTTTTCAGGCACTGATTTGACCAAGGTTCTACAGAGTTCAGACAACTTCAGCACAACATTTCACGGAACTTCAGAATTTTAAAAGTAGTTTTTCAGTTACAAGCCCTTAGTACCTTTGAAATAGCATAATGTCAAGACATCCTTAAGATATATCTGTCCTTCCTTTCCTTCTTTCTGGAAGATTACTCCTCTCATTGTCAATATGCAATGATACTATAGAGATCAGGGTTTAATCTACAAAGAAGACATTGAGGGTTAGTGGTATTTCCAAGTAGTTGTTTTTAAATTAATAGAACATACCTCTGTCCAGTTATGTAAAGATGAAATCCTGGAAGAGAAAGGAGATGAGGACTTTTGAAGTCCCATCATATATAGCCCTATAGCATTATTCCTGGTAGCTCTAAGTCTCTTAATGATCTGTGAGGCTAAATTAATATCCGTGGAAATGTCAAGAGCATGGACAGAGAAACTTTAAATCAAATTTTAAATATCTGAAAATATTTTTTCTAAGCCTAAAATGAGCTAATGAAAAATATATATTCTTAATATTAACCAAGTTTTCTCCCACCAGCAGCTCACAAGCAAAACAGCTTGAAATGACCATACTGGCTGCAATATGGTGGAAGATACCAGAAATAGTATCTGACAGATCTAAACTATCTCTTCTAAGTATTTCTTTTCAAGAGATATTGAATATCAAAAAATACACATAGCAGTGTGACCCTGACTTCAGAAATATCTGTTGAGGATTTGGAAAAGGAAGGGCTAAATTAATATTTCAAATATACTAGAGATTCATTTCTTTTCTAGATACTGCACTAGCAGTGCCCAGCATCCAACAGAGAGACTAGAAGTCAAAACTTGTTTTGGCATGAAAAATATCCCAAACACCTTACAGTAGGTCCTGTAACAAATCAATAGCATGGGACCAGGTCACTGGCAATGAAACACAGACTCCATGTGGAAAGAGAGCACGGGGCAGTACTCATCTTAAATCTTCCTAAGCCATAGAATCATAGAATCATAGAATGTTAGGGATTGGAAGGGACCTCGAAAGATCATCAAGTCCAATCCCCCTGCCAGAGCAGGAATGCCTAGACTATGCCACACAGGAACGTGTCCAGGCAGGTCTTGAATGTCTCCAGAGAAGGAGACTCCACAACCTCTCTGGGCAGCCTGTTCCAGTGTTCCGTCACCCTCACTGAGAAGAAGGTTCTTCTCGAGTTTAAGCGGAACCTCTTATGTTCCAGTTTCAGCCCATTACCCCTTGTCCTATCAGTGGTTGTCACCGAGAAGAGCCTGGCTCCATCCTCGTGACACTCACCCTTGATATACTTGTAAACATTAATGAGGTCACCCCTCAGCCTCCTCTTCTCCAAACTAAAGAGCCCCAGCTCCCTCAGTCTTTTCTCATAAGGGAGATGCTCCACTCCCTTAATCATCCTAGTTGCCCTGTGCTGGACTCTCTCCAGCACTTCCTTGTCTTTCTTGAACTGAGGGGCCCAGAACTGGACACAATATTCCAGATGGGGTCTCACCAGGGCAGAGTAGAGGGGAAGGAGAACCTCTCTTGACCTACTAACCACCACCCTTCTAATACACCCCAGGATGCCATTGGCCTTCCTGGCCACAAGGGCACACTGCTGGCTCATGGTCATCCTGCTGTCCACCAAGACTCCCAGGTCCCTTTCCCCTACATTGCTCTCTAATAAGTCATTCCCCAACTTATACTGGAACCTGGGGTTGTTCCTACCCAGATGCAAGACTCTACATTTACCCTTGTTATATTTCATTAAATTTTTCCCCGCCCAACCCTCCAGCCTGTCCAGGTCTCGCTGAATGGCAGCACAGCCTTCTGGCGTGTCAGCCACTCCTCCCAGCTTGGTGTCATCAGCAAACTTGCTGATAGTACTCTCTAGTCCCTCATCCAAGTCATTGATGAATATATTGAATAATACTGGTCCCAGTACCGACCCTTGAGGCACTCCACTGGATACAGGCCTCCAACCAGACTCCGCCCCATTGACCACAACTCTTTGGCTTCTTCCCCTTAGCCAGTTCACAGTCCACCTCACTACCCGAGAGTCTAGACCACACTTCCTCAGTTTAGCAGCAAGGATGCTGTGGGAGACTGTGTCAAATGCTTTACTGAAGTCAAGGTAGACCACATCCACCGCTCTGCCATCATCTAAGTTTAGGACTGGCTTTCAGTAGTTCATAGGCTCGCATGGGCTTTCTGAAAGGGGATAAATTTCAGCCTTGTTAAGCAACTTGTATTTCTCCCACTTGGGTGTTAAAATCATTCCAAAGTTAATACCTTATTTGACACAATTTGCCCAAGAAACATTTTTTATAAAAAGCATTTTTTTTGGTGTTTTTCTTTTAAGCTCCTCTAAGCTTTTCAGCTCTGAAGAGATGCTGAGGATAATGCCTGATATGGTGCTCAGGGACAAAAGGCAATTAGTATCATTCTGAAAAGGAAATTGATTTAGCATTTGTGCAATCCCTCTTAGCAGAGGGGAAACTGGAGCTGTTAGCTTTGTCTGGTACATGATGCTATTTAAGTTTCCCCTGGATCAAACTGAAATGTTAAGAGTTCTCACTCTTTTTTATGTTTCTTTTACTTTGGAAAAATTCAAGTACGTTTTCACAATAATTCATTAAATAGACTTATTTTTCTGTTAGTGGAAAAGCAATCACTAACCTCCTCCCTGTTCCCCCTCAAGAAAATCCGTATTATCACCCATTGTGCAGATAATATAAATTGAAGCAAAATCTAACTAACTGATTTGAAAATATATTGAGCATGTTTTGGGAAGTACAGAGATTAATTTTGGTTCTATTTCGTGCTTACCTTTGGGTTATTTTCGTTCTCATGTTTATGCCTTTGTCTTCAGCATTATTTATAAAACCATTCGTTATTGGTGAGAGAGCTCTACAACTTTGTCTCTACCTATCTCTGATATATCTAGAATATGTCCATGTGATATACGCAGGCAAACATTACGTATCTGTCTACCCTTGATATCTACAGTATATCTAGATTCATGTACTACACACAGACAGATAAACTGGCACAATTTGAAGACTCCCAGAAAAATAATGACTAAACATTTGCTCTGAAAAGCTTTTTCAATATTTATATGTGGTTAGTGCTAAAAAAAAATGCACCTCATTGCAAGATTAAATTAATCCAATTTCAATTTCTGGTGCTTGCCCAGGAGATTGAAAAAGCTTCCCTGGCTCCTGCCATCAAACATTTTTTTCATGTGCAAGTACCCACATAGGATGATCAAATTACTTTTTCAACTGCTTCCTAATGTTCTGGGCTGATCGATGGCCTCTGGGACCATTTTATTTCCCTTCTTTGAATTTCCTTCAGTAGCTCCATCCTCCAGGAGGTGTGAGTCACAGAACAGGGCACGGGCTTCTAACAGTGGTTTTACTGGAGGTGTTCATGGTCGTACGTGTCTATTGTGGATCTTCCTTCTACACTCATTGATGAAAACAAGGCTCGGAGCCACGACTTGATGCCGCGATCTCTTCTCTCTTCTTGACTGCTCTGCCATCTTCTGAATTACTGCTCTTTTGAGACAGAGATCTTCCTACTCTATGGGTACAGTCCGTGTTTCTGATTGTCAAATACACTTTTCCTTATTAAAACAGAACTTGCTGGATGTGGTAATTTTGACTAGGTGATCCAGTTCAGCCTGTGTTGGTAGCTGTCCTACGCACTATTAAATGCCTTCATGTCTATTAACTACCCTCATGTTTCTGTGCAAAGCCTGGAAAAATTTAACCACTCACCGGAAACCCAGCCAGTAAATATTACATATCATCATTCATAAGGCTATCAGTCAAGATGAGAGCAAGGACAAGTGTTTGAAGGTTCTGCTAAGAATTTCCTCACTCATTACTTTCTAGTTTTCATATTCATCCAGAAGACAGATTTTAGGTCACTTAATGTGAGCCCTACCGAAGCCTACTTCAAGGCTTTGTATGATTTTAAGTCCCATGAACTTAAAGAAAATTAAAATACATTATTCATTGTAGTTGCTGTCATCATTCTAACTTGTAAGCTTGTCAAAGAAAGATAACAGATTTGGGTAACAAGACCTAACATTCATGAAACAATTGTTTGCAGAATTCTACTATCTAGCCTCTAATTCACATTCTTTGTGAGGTGAGCACACGGTTAGCCTTTCTATTATACTGAATTAATGTCAAGCTAATCTATGCCTATTTTTTAGCTCTGTGCACCTCTTTTCTTTTATCATTTTAAGACTTGTTTCTTTATGCGTCTGCACATCAGCCTGCTCCATGCTAATTTTTAAGAATCATCAAGTGACTTCAACAGAACTTGACACAGAAATAGATGTCTCAAAGATACCGAGCTCTGTGAAGTTCAGGAAAAACTGCAGTTAGAAAAGTCCTCAGAAGTGTTCCCACTGAAAGGAAAGCAGACTTCAGGCATTTTTATGCCTGAATTCCAGGCATTTTTATTCCAAGAGGCAGGGACCAGTTAGTAAGTGAATAGATATGTTCCTGGCAGCTGGCAAATCCACATAGATATAACTTTGAGTTAATCTCAGCAGATATGGCCTCTTATCCATCCAAACCCAGAGTCATGAGAGAGAATTGGGAACAAGGCAGGGAGAGAGAAATGGGAACAAGGCAAAGAGTGAACAGGACAGTGTGGCAATCCAGGGGATCTGAGGAAAAATTGAACATATTTTAAGGGCGATAGTTAAGAGAGTAGGGTAGGATTAGGAGACACAGTGTGAGAAGTCTATGAGAATGTTATGTGTTTATTCCTACAGTTGGGATAGAAAGAAACCAGTAGGAAATAAGGCTTCATTATTTTTGGTGCTTGAGGAACCTAAGAATTATATTAATAGTTATTCTGCTTTTCTGGAATTCACTTGCTTCTCCAATATTTTGTTAAAAAGTGTTGTTTCAGTGCCTATAGACATCTGCAACAGGATCCTCCAAGCTGGAGACAGTATAGTTCAGGCTGGAAATAGAACACAAAGAGGGCTCCCTAGCTGGAAATCAAAAATTCTTATTAAATTTTAGAGATTACTGAGCATCCACCTCAAAGACCAAAGAAATGGGTATTAGCTTTACAGCAATGTGACTTTAAATCAGGTTCTCTACAGACACAAAGGGGGAAATGACAGTCAGCTGTATACTTCATATTCACTTGATCCATTGGTTTGTTGATACGATGTGGCCACATATTAGCAAGGCACTTTTTCTGATGCTGAAGATGATCAAGAAGTTACCAATTCCCATCACCGGTACATTTTTACAAACAGAATAACAAAACCAAAACATTCAATCTACACTAGTAACCTAACAACACTAAACAGTTTGACACAAAAATCCAGTCTTTTCTCAACAACGGTAGCAACTGCAACAACGAATAAAAGCTCAGAACCAGTAGCTCTGAGCCTATTAATGAATGCACGACACCAACAAAATACCTCCACTCTGGTCTGCCTTAATAGTTCTGATGTGGAGGGGAAACAGGACAGAGCATATGTCCGTGGCTAGGGGGAGAGGAGTTGAGGATATGCCATTTCCCTTCAACTTTGGCAGTTGTATGGATGTGCAGGAGTCAGTGTGAAAAGAAAAAAAGGGTTATGCTTGATTCTGCTATGTTTTGATAATTTGTCCCTCTCAGTCAATTAAAACCACAGGTATTCCTTCGGAAACAGTGTTCATAGAAAGCCCTCTGAGCCACGCCACAAATACACTGCTAAATAAAGAATCAAAACCAATACCATGAGAAACAAATATTACATTTCAGGATTTGAAAGGTAATATGGAAATACACTTCAAAGAGTTCACATTCCCAGTTACAGCAGAAAAAAAATGCCATGATCTATTTGAGTAAGTGATCTTCCACAGAGAGATGAAGCAAATAGGCAAAACCTTTTTTATTATAATTGAAGTTCTTATTAGACTGAATGCAAAATAACTTTCCCCAAACACTCAGGCACTGCTGGGAAAAAAAAAAATCACATTAATCAGAAATGATTCAGTATGTATGTAGATTGTCTGTAGAAGTTTTAATGTTAGGATACCAAAATAAGCTATATTTTGTAATATTAGCATTTAATTTGAACTCTAAACACTTTACAGTTTGGTTGTACCCTAATGAATTCAACATTTTTCTGTAATAATTACTGCCTAGTTTAGAACAATGTATTATGGACATTGATACTAGCTTAGGAATAAATGCAACACTTGAAATAACCTCATATACTTAAATTATTAATATTATTTATTTAAAATCGTAACTTGATTTGGGAGGCAGGAGACTGAGACACCTTGGTTTTGTTTTGTTTAGAATTAGAACAACCTATCAGTACAAATTTAGAGTTTTTGTCCTTCTACTGCTTCTGAAAAGTAAGGTCCATTGAGGTGCAAGATTGTGAGTCAATTTATGCTTTCTCGGGTGCTTCCTTTTCCTCTTGTTAAATGCTATAAGCAATAGCTTAAACTTCTTGTTTGCTTTGGTTCTGTATCTTTTCCCTACAGTGTTTCTGTCCCTAAAAGTCACCTGCCTCCCCAATTGTTCCCCAGGACACCTCCCTTTCCTCTTTGTCACCTCATCTGCAAGGCTCTCAAACAACTGTTTTCCCAATACTCCTCATAGTTCTTGCTTTTCAGGTTTCCTAACCCCTACATTTGTTTTCACTAGAGCTGCTGTGAACCCCCAGCTCTGCGTCCTTCCTTCCAACACCCACCTCACCTGATGTCTCCATAGTCTCGTGGCTGTATCCCAGCACTGGGACAAGATGCCCAGGCCTCTCCTTTTAGATACAGCACCTTGATGACTGAGGCATCAAGACCATAGCTGGACCATCACAGTCCAATGTAAAACCCATAGAGCTACCAGCTCATGCTCCCTCCTCTCGGCAGCAGGCTGGCCCAGCAGCTCACTGCTCTGGTGTCCAGTACATACGTGCTTACAGAGAGGTGGCACCTATTTGTTGCTCTTCAGGCCTTCTGCTTGCTGGTCTTCAGCGCTGCTGCTTTCTCTGAACAGCCAGCTCTCAAAATCCTGTTAAACAACTGCAGTGGTTTGTGGTTTCCTTTTGTTTGTTTGTTTGTTTTTTTTTAAAAGATCCTCCTACAGCAATGAATTCCATAGGAAACTAACAGTCTTTTTAATTGGAAAGAAAGTGCTAGTTTTGTTAACTGTTTCATATTTTAATGAGATGTCATACTGAAGAGACAAGTCTGCTTCTGTGAGTAACTTACCAAGTGAGCAAGGGTATTCATTGTTTCTTACTTTTTTTTCCAAAGCAGCCCCCATTATCTAGAGCATTTCAATTCACTTTCTTCTCTTCTGATTAACGCTCCTACTTGCTGAATTATGTCATCTGAATAACCCCTACCCCGTGCTTCTATTCATTTTTATTACCTCTTTTTCTCAAAATGAGGTGAGAAAACCTGAATACAGTAGTCAAGTAATCAAGCTAAGGTTCTATAGAGTGCAGGAATGTATTTGTAATTATTTGTTGTCACATTATATTTCTGTCTAAATTAAAATAATTTATGCTATTCATAGAGTATCTAGATCCATAAATTCATAATTTAAAATAAATAAAGTTATAGCCATGATCTCAGTTTGACCTATTCTCAGTGCAATTGCAAAAGTTCATAAACGGCGTATCTCAGAAGATTATAAAAGTGCGAGTGATGTTTGTGCAAAAGATGTGTCTGCCAGTATTCAGTTAGTAAAACATTATTTCTGACCACAGTATGAGATTCCCTCTGCTTTATTCGGATTGAAAGGTGACAAAAGTTCCACTTATAGCTCCATTGTGTTCCTCTAAGCTACTCAAGCTGAGCAACACATTAGCTCCCAGAATGCGTGTATTCCTGTGAATGGGATATTTTAACAATGCTTTGCAGATCTAACACATTTTCTTACAATATTTTAGTATTCTCTATAGTCGTTACATTATTTTTAAAATAGCTCATGAAGAATGCCTGTATGACATCCATTTTCCTGGTGGATGAACCGGGGATAGACGAACTGAATGATTTGCCTGAAACATCACCATAACAAAGCTTTTTTAAGAGGAGCAACCCAGGAGTTTTAAAGTAGAGCCCAGCCACAAGGAACCCTTGTGGCTACAAGGAACATGCCTTCAGTGGCACCGCAGTGGCACCACTTTGCCAAAGACTCCTTGGCCAAACTTTCAAAGGACACGTGAGCTGTCTGCATTGGCCCTGTGCTTATCAGTGGACTTGAGCACCATGGTCTATGAGCCAGCATTACAGTCTCTTCCCGCGTAGCAAAAAGCCAACCTATCGACATAGAGTTGGATCTTTGGAAAGTTGTTTCCTGAGTGATCAGGTTACCAAAACAATAAGCAACTTGTATATTTGGAAAGCCAGTTGAGTCCCTCTCAATCTAACAAGGGTAACTGGGCTTTGAAAAGTGGTCAAAACAACAAGGAGAAAATGTTTTCAAATTACCTTTCAATGATACTGTGCAGTGAGAGGGATTTCAGTCTTACAAGCACGTGGCTGGAACAATTGCAGTTCGGAACAACCACAATGGGTTTTTCTCAAGAGTTATACAAATAAAGCTAACTTATCAGCTTTCTATACCCTGAATCAAGAAGTGTTCTAGTTTATCTCCTTAAAACCGCATGTGAAGTTCTGTGCCTGTGCTCACCCCAGGCAGTGTTTGACTGCTATTTTTTTAAGCATGCTGAGAATGCCTTCCACATAGACTGGCACATCTTTGGGTGGGGAAATTTTCTTGGAGCTTTTCCAACCTCAGATGTCAATCACAAGACTATTGCACTGGTGATAGATTTGTTCAAGAATTCACATTTGTCCAAACACTTGTAACGGGTTTCATGCTAATTCACTGGCGATGACTGTTAAACTAATTCTTCTTAGATTAGTTTTATAGAAGTGCGAAATGTCAATAGTTGTCCTTGTTTGAAAAAGACTTGAGGACCAGGCATTTATGAGTATAACTTCCATAGATCATTAGCGGAACCTGGTTCACTAAATCCTTATGAGCCTTTTGAAAATGTCTTCTCTGATATGCTTAGTACAATTAGTCAGTCAAACACATTGACTTGAATTTATTATTTCTGGCCAATGGCACACTCCAGCACAGTCACATCTGGTATGTCTGTACTTGTTTCCATAGGGTATATGCTCTACTGTTTAAATAGCAATTTAATAGTAGCGCTGGCTAAATAAGGATATTGGCTTAAACCCATATTTTCTGAAATATTCAAGATGAATGGAAGCAAAGATTTGCTACTTGTCTTAAAATAATCTTTTGCATATTTAGAACAGAAATCAAGCAGCAATTTTATTGGCATATTTGTAAGTAGAATATTAACAAATTTCCCTAACTCTGTAAAAGCTAAAGTACGCTAGGTATTACCAACCTGAGCAGAATTATTACTGCATGGTAATAATAACCTCAAAATAGAAGTCTATAATGTGAGCACTTAGGCTCACATAATGAATGCCAGGCTATCATACAATTATTACTCTGCACAGTGTATAATTACAGAAACTGGAGAATATTCTGGGCTTGCAGTTTCTCTATTGTTGGACTGTTTGGTAAACTTGACTGGCAGCTTCTCTGTTAATTTCTTTTAACCAGCAGGGAATCAAGTCATGCAGTCATTTTGAGTGACAGCTAAAGAAAAATGACTAATAAGCGAACACCCTATACTTCATTTTAAAAATGCAAACACCAGCCAGAAAAAGGAATTGAAGTAGCCAATTTGTATAATAAATGACTTTATAAGGCATGCATGATAACAGAGTTGAGGAAAAATGAGATGCCAATCCAGGTGGGCTGCATGCAGCAAGCATCTACAGCACAGCACAGAATGCCTTTACATATCGAAAGGCAAACACCACACACCTTGGCTAAAATGCCAATTAATTACATAAATTGTGAGTATAACTAACGCTCATTTGGTTTCCTGGAACTAAATTAATCAGAGCACCTTTTGCACCTTTAAAGACGAATGCTTAAGTAATCACACGTTTCTCGTAGATCCTCGGCCCTCGAAGCAGCTGGAGGGTGGAACGGCGGAGTTTGCCAATATGTTAAGCTGGCACAAATTAAAGCAGCTTGAAGGTGGCTGCCATTTGCCTTTGCTGCCGACAGTTTTAAAGGACTATTGATTCAGCTGACGAGCTTTGGAGGAGTGTAGCCATGTCGTTTTTCTCGGGGCCACGCTCTTTGCATGGGAGGGAACAGCTACTCGTCTTCCAGAGCATCGGGGGATCGCTGCACACTGGAAAGCTCTCCTGCAGTCCCTGTCTGTGAATTAAGGGCTGCTCTGTGGTGGCAGTGATTACCTGTGTTTGTGAATTAGGTCAGCCTACCAAGCAACGCAAGGCTCTTCCCTGAGTTACAAGGCATCAAAGCCCCAGAAAACCACCTAAGCTCAATGCTTGTGAGGCAAGACAGTGAGGGAGGGAAGGAGGGAGGAAAGAAAGCGGAGCAAAGGTTTAATGCATTGTAACTAACTTCCTACGAGGAAAAATAAGGCTCTCCAGAACTGCCTTCAGTATGGGCATATAGTCCATAGTCCTCCACGTGGCAGGAAAAGGGTACTGAGCAGGAACATAAAGAGCTGTTCCTTAATATAATTCTCTTTCTTGAGCTGACTGTACTTGCCAACGTTTCACCTTAGGAGTAAAACTTTTTACTTTTGGTTGCTGAATAGTGACTCATGGTACAACAAGGTGCAAAGATAACACAACACAGCAGAATACGCATCATGTTAAATCCGTGATAAGAAAGATATTAGTTGAAATTTGTGAAAAGTCCTGGTTCCAGTTTCAAAAGTAACTTAAATGTGGATCTTTGGCAGTATTGAGGCACTTAAGCTCACTGATACCAGTGGTAATCACACATTAAAGCACTTCAGATGAAATCCTATGGACAAAGATCTCCACATTTAAAAATAACATTGACATTAAGTCTGCTATAAGACCCCTAATACAGCTCAGAATAAACCCTTATGTTGAATCCTCAGTGCCAATTCCAATTCAGTTATAGTTCTGGAAATGTAACCTGAGGGCACATTGACCTGGTCTCTTGCTGAGGACATATTCACTGCTTGTCTGGGAAAATTACACTTTCCTCGAGACTTGAACTATGTTTTCAGCAGTAGTTTTCTTCCGCTAACTTTTAAATGTTCAGCCTTACTCTGCTGTTTCCAGGGGCAAACAAAGAGGCTCTGTCTAGCTGACATACTTGTATATCCTTTTCTGCCTTCAGTCAGTCATGCACCCATGAACTCACTTTTCATCTGTGCTGAAGCTCCCACCTAAACAAGAATAAAAGTCAATGAAAAATCCAAGATAAAGTAAAAGCACCATTAGAACAACCCTCCAGGAGGGAAAACACATCATTATTCAGCAGTTAATATAGTTGTAAAGCAAGAGTCCTCTGACAAATTGCTAATTCCTTGCAGCAGCCCATGGTTTTCACTGAACCCTGCAATGTGAGTGTAAACAGATATAAGGACCCTTTCTAACTATCGAAGACCGGAGTACAGTCACACAAGAATTTGCACTATTTGCCATCAAGTGCTGCACACTAACTAGCCATAGATGCGTACACAGTAGAACTACCTACCATGAAATCCAGGCCAAGGCAAAGAGAAACTAATTCACTGTGTATTTGAAGTACAGCATAAGTATCACTTCGCCATATCTTCACAGGGTTATTTTGCTAAAAACACAGCACAATCCCCCGTCTGACTAGATATCTAACTGCCAAAGACATAGGGTATAGAAAAAAAGAGGTAGACATGGACAACTCTTCTTCTGAATTAACCAAATACGGAGGAACAGAAGAAGGAGCAATACAGCAAACTGCTTTCGTAATGTACAGCCAGCTGAAACATCAAATAATAAATGTATAGCTGGCTTGAACATCAAATAACAAATGTACAGCTGGCTTGAACATCAAATAGCAAACCCAGAAAATGTTTAGAAGTCCTACCCATGATTCTGACAGAGATGAAATTATTATTGCCCTCTTATTGTTTGTGATTATTTTCTACAAACCAAATGAACACTGTGTCAGAAGGTTTTTTAAAAACAATTTTGGTTTTACTCAGAAAAATTTCAAAAGCTGTCGAACATAACTCAGGAATTTTCAAGGTTAATTGTTAAATCCTACAAGACACCATGTCAACTTCTCTGTGGTAAATATAGGCTTTTGATCAGCAGACTGTCAACTGTATTTATTTATAAGTCAGTGTTCCTAGAAACACATCTAAAGGCTATACTTAGAGGTTGTGCCACAGTGCTGCAAAAATTGGTCACATATGGAGGTAAACAGTTTTGAAAGGTTAACCCTCCTCAGTCATGATGTGCTCTGACATCCTGTGGATGCCAACTGGCTGCAGACAACACCAGAGAGGAAGAGCTGTGAGTATGTCAGGAAAGAAGACAGCTGCTTATTTGGATGAAAATTTACAGCTTAAAATGCTAGGATGGAAAATCTGTAGGGTATTGTAGGAAGGTCAATGATATGGATGTTAAGACCGGGAACAGGCTCACAACTGACTTAATCCTGAGTGAGTTTTATGGCTGAGATCATGAATATTTATTCTAAGGAATCAATTATTTATATTAGATAGTATGTAAGTGTATTCATTATAAATATATTTTAAATACAATATTAGTTAAAAAAAATACAAGGCATCTAACACAGTCACCCTAGAGAAGCATGCAAAAATTCTCCAAAAGATTTTCAAGGTCTATTTTAGTGCAGACTTAAAATAAACATGTCTCACACTCTCCTGTCCTGAGACAATCTCTCAAGCAAATACGAGCTGAGTGTCAGTAAATCCAGTTTGTGATGCACTCCTCTTCCTGTTAATAGAGCCTGCACTGTCAAACCCTCCCAATTCAAGTCTCTTCAATATTTATGGATGCACCTCAAACACCCTTGTGAAGTATAATTATTTCTCTGTTCTCATTTTGTAAATTAAAAACTGAGACGTACATAGACTCCTCTCAGAAATGTAGCTTATTTAAGCAGTTTCTTTGATACTTTGGGCACTGACGTACCATCAGTTCATCTCATTCTCTCCACGTAGCCAGGTTAGGTATTTTTAGATATGAAATGCAATCTGACTCAATTCTTTGTGCTTAGTATAAGATATCTAGGTGAAACTAAATGGACAGGGATATATACACAGCTGGACCTCAATTTCCTATGAAACTGCAAGGGTACAAACACTAGGAACTCTAGGAAAAGTTGCAAGTTTAATCCAATTTCCTAGAGTCTCCAGTCCTTCCTTTTCTGCAAGGCTCTATTTTCTCTTCCTAAGAAGAACAGATAATTCCAGGGTCAAGAATATTTTACAGAAAGCATCATACTTTTTCCCTTAAGCCCATCAATAAATCTCCAAATGCATGCAGTGCCCTGACATTTCAGAAAGTGTATTCATTCCATGGAGACAAAAAGATAAGAACAAATGAACACAAAAACCCCACCCAGCAGATACGGTATAACTGATAATATCAATCACATGTAGTCCAAGGTAAAAATGCATAGCTTTCTTATTCTCCAGTGAATCAAATAAAAAAAGCTGTAGGGTAGCGTCTATATATCCTCATTTATGCTAGATAGCATTGTCCTGTTCCTCCAGTAGCAGCACTACTCAGGATCATTGTAAGGATACCAGAAGTTGTCCTTAATGACACTTAATATGCTTGAGAATATGAAATATTCTTTTTCAGAGAAATGTGGTTCTGGAGATACCTTAGAGCAGCCTTATAGTATCTAAGGGGGGGCCTACAAGAAAGCTGGGGAGGGACTTTTTACAAGGGCATGTAGCAATAGGACAAGGGGTAATGGTTTTAAAATGAAAGAGGGTAGATTTAGATTAGATGTAAGGAACAAGTTCTTCACTGAGGGTGGTGAGGCACTGGAACAGGTTGCCCAGAGAAGCTGTGGATACCACCTCGCTGGTAGTGTTCAAGGCCAGGCTGGATGGGGCTTTGAGTAACCTGGTCTAGCAGGAGGTGCCCCTGTCCATGGCAGGCGGGTTTGACTGAGATATCTTTGAGGTCTCTTCCAACCCAAGTCATGCTACGATTGTGCAGTCATGAAAGTACAATTCAGAAAAGAAAAAAAACCTGTCCTGGCGTGTTAACTCTCTGCAGAACCACACTGTTCAACTTGCTTGTTATATTATATAGAAATGTAATGACATTAGTATCTGATCATTAAAGATATTGATTAAAAAAGCAGATAAGAAAAAGCCATTCACTCCTGGTCAAATCTACACACTTTTTCCCTTGTAGAGTGCTTTTGTAAGCAGTCTAAAAGTAAAAAACTCTTGTCAAAAAGGAGTCTTGAAAGAAAATGTTGCCCTTAGGGGTTACTAAAAGAGTAGGTAAATTCAAAAGAAAGATGTTCTGCCTTGTGCAGGCCAAACCAGAGGAATCAGATAATTGCACACAGGCAGGTGTGGGCTTACCACTGAAGCTAAGCCATTTTTAGTATCTCCTTTTCAGATCAGCCAGTATGGTGTGTGGTCCTATGCTGCAGAATGACAATCTGTGCAGCTCTGCAGTATCAGTTCCCTGTGTACCCATGTCCCCTCAGCCTTTTCCTAATCCTTCTGTGGGGTTATATGGGCTCACTCATCTTTACAGGAGTGTGACTAACTCCATGATGGTGTTGATGGAGCATCCTCAAAGATAATGGTCCTAACAGGACTATTAAGGTTAGGATAAGTTTCAGACAGTTGATGCAACATTTGTAGGACTCCATATCGTCCTTTAGGCAGGGGAATAATGGTGATGGAAACTTAAGCCTTGCCGTTGAGAGGCAATAAACATTGACGAATCTGCTGGAGTGGATGTTTGCTAATGTAGTTGATAGAAACATTTGAAATCATGTGATATTTAGGTGGCTGATTCAAAAGGCACAGACACCACTTTCTGATAAATTTCCACTTTGTAGAGTCTTTTGAAAGTATATGATTATCCTCAAAGAACTGTGGTGATGATTCATTATTTCTTATTAATAGCAAAGCAAAAGAAAAAACTCTTATACATAAATACCAATGAAGAAAGATTAAGGGGATAGGAGTTGCCACACTGGCTTAGGCAAAGGTGTGTGGAGCCTCATAATTCTGGCAATGGCTCAGATCAGTCACCTAGCAAAAAGTACACCAACAGGACAGCCATACTTTCCTCTTTCCTAAACGTGGATTTATGTTTTAGCTACCTTCAGTTCTCTTTCTCTTCCATGATCATTCTCAGCTTCTCTTTGGACTTGTGTAATGTTTATCACTCAGAACATGCTCTAGAAAGGAGCTCCACATCTTAAATATACCATCTACAAAAAAGCACATGAATTTTTCACTCTGAACTTACCATCTGCTAACTTCCCTTCTTAGTCATCAGACCTTGCACCAAAAGAAAATGCAAACCACTGGTCACTCCTCATTGCTCTCACAAATGCGTATTTGATATACATAATTTAGCTTAAAGTTTTCAGAAAAGGTTGAAAACACAGCCCAAAGGCATTCAATGTCTTTAATGTAATAACACATCTACTTTTGTCCTCCTGAGAAGAGAAGCGGAACTGCAACTAGGAGAAAGAAGAGACTGCAGAGCTGAATCAGGCACTGTAGGACTGACTCATCCTTGGTGGAGGGTGGACAAAAGCCAACGCTAGATATTTCCTGCTGCATAGTGGGCTGTTCCAGTCAGAAAGATGAGGGAGAAAATGATCCAGCTTTTCAGCAAACTACCTAGGGATGAGACCGAATCAAAACATCTCCATGTATAATTGTTTTTCCTATGTATTTACTAATCCTATCTTTATACACTGTAATCAACAGTGAAATAGCAGAGTGGTCTCAGTTCAATAACTGTCACTAAACACCTGGCAATGAATTGACACAAAGGAGATATTTCACAGTCCTCAGCATTCCTTATTCAGACTTTCTGCAAACACGGGCATGCATCACTTTCTTGATCTGGAGTTGTTTTAATTTACTTCATAACTATAGGGATTAGGAACTTTAGAAAGAACTAAACTGAGATTCCGGAGAACAAAATGTCAGCCTCAAACAAGAGCAAGTCACCTTCCAACTCATCTGAACTGAGCTTCTAGCAGGAGCAGCAGAAGCTTTAATGTGAGATTTTTCTTACTTCATTCTCACTTTCTGAGTCTGTACAATTCTCACAGCATACACTAATATATCAGACACATCCTGTTGATGAGGGAAGATAAAGGGAGAGAATCAGGTCCATTTAAGTAAGTAGATCTGCATGTATTTCTTATAGACACAAAAAATAACATGATAAAACAGAAGCCTGCAGTTGCTTGGTATTGCCCAGTATCTCTGCTTACGAGCCAATGCAGTTTTAGGCATCAGGCCTGCTGATGCCATTTATGGGAAGAATCAAAGTAGTTAAGAAAACAGCTAAAAAGAAACATAATTTGAACATGTACCTTTGCAACAAGCTGGCATGGAAGGCAAAAAAGAAGCTATTAAGCCTGCTTATCTGAACATTTTATTACTAGATTATCTTTCCCTGCTCCCTCCAGAAAATGAGAGGAACGGAGAACTGGAGTTTGCTTTTAAGAGAATAGATTATGTTGAATAGGCTGAAGAACATGGTGAAGCTCATGTGCATATTTACTGGAAATTTCCCCGCTAGTTTGCAGAGGGTCTATATATGTACATGTTGTAGGGACTGAAAATGTCAGTGCTTTCTCGGCAATGATTACCAGCTTGTGCCTTTCTTGCATTGTTTTGCAGAACTTCATCACAAGTGACATTCTACACTAAGAGCAATGTACACACTACCAGCTGAAAATATGTACAGAAAACATATATATTCAGTCCATTGTACTGTAACAGCACATAGTAACAAACACTAGAAAAACCTTATCTCAGTAAGCCTTGTCTGTAAATCAGGAAAAAAAAAGAAAGAACCCTCAACCTGCAAGAGTCTATGTAATTAATTTCCATTCTGTGGAGTCTGGATGGTTTGCTATTTGAATAGAATATAACACTCTCCCTAGTTAACAGCAGCCCCTTGCTCAGCACATCAGTTTTATTCTTATAAAGAAATACAATTCTTCAGCAGAGGAAATGGCATGTTTCTGATCTACCTGTATTGCCTGAATGACGTACTAGATGATGTAGTTGAAGTTTTCTCTTTATTATGACCAAGTGCGGCAATCAGAGCCTTTGTACTAAGGCAAGTTTACACTCTTCATCAGATAAATTCTGACACATTTCAATATAATTTCACAGAAACTATGTTACAGAAAGGTTAGTTTTGTTTTCTTTCCTTGTTTGCCAGTAGTTGGTGGCAAGGCCAACTATGATTCATGGGTCACAAGTATATCTTTCAGTCAGTTGATAGGACATGTTTATAGCAAAAAAACATATGTAGGCTTCATTATTTTACTATGAAGAGTTACCAATTATTGCATATCATCGCACAAATAAGTTTCTGAGCCACGGTCTGGGTATTTTCACATCATTTAATTTCACAATCAATCTAGTGTTCTGCTCTGACAAATAAGAAATTAAATAAAATCCTAGGCTCCCTCTATAAATACCTTGTGCTAAAGATGAGCTTTCCAAACAGTTTGTAATACACCTAATACAGGCCTTAGTAGGTCATGTAGAAGACAAAGTCAAGATCTTAGAAGCTCAGCGTGAAGAGTATTTGCCAAATGCACCTACTTGTGCCAATGGAGTTGCAGCGCTTCAGCAGTACCAGCTGCAGCAGTAAGAAATAGGTTGCATCAAATTATTCATCTTAGAAGTGATAACAGCTGTTGTTCTGGCATGTTACTTGAAAGACAGAACATGGAAAAGTCTTGTTTCCTGAGTTATTTTGGTATCTGTGCCTGCCGTGTGGTGTGCAAGAAGGTGAAAGACTGATCTCTACAATTACAGCAAGAGATTAGATTGCTTTTAAGTGGCCACCTAAAAGTGAAAGAAATTGCTTTTGGTTATAAGTAGCCTGAGCAGAAAGATGCCAGTATATGCACCTCTGATACAAAAAACGTCATCCTTGTTTGCTAATATCAGTATGATCCCTTGCTACCTCTGCCAGCTTTTCTCCATTTATCACCTTTCAGTCTAGATTGATTCATACACCCCTCCTACAGAACACCACACAGCTGGGAGTACATCACATCTACTCATAATCCACATTAAACAGACAAGAGAGCAATTACCCACAGCTACTCATTAGTTCCTGGCAGAGGACAAAACCAGAACAGTGTAAGGACCGTATTAACTGCCTTGTTAGGACCTGCAAAGTCCCCTTCATAACAGCTTCTCACAGATTTAGAAGAATCAGAGTTTGAAACTTGTTTCTTCTGCTGCCAGGAATGGGTGAACAAGCCATACATTTTTTTTTTTCCACATTCAGATTTCAATGAGAGAAGCCGATGAAAACTAAAAGCCAAAATTACCCTGGCAACTCCTCTCAAAAAAAAAAAAAACACTCTGTAAAAAAGTGGAGGGAAAGCAATTCAGAGAAGAGTCAAGACTTTCACCATGAAGCAATAAAAGTTTTCGTCCAAAGATGAACAGGTTAATCCATTCCCCTTCAGGAGAAGCACTGACACTTTCCAACAACCATGGTTACATGGCCTTCACAAACATTCTAGAACATGCATTGATATACTCAAAAGTTGACTCAGTGACTGGCATCTTTCCAACACTGTTTTTAGGACAGTGTGGATCTGAGATATCTAACCTATGAAATAACTCAATGAGGAAAACCCAGCTAACGGCCACTCAGAGAGCAGCGAGACCTGGACAGGCTGGAGCGTTGGGTGGGGAAAAATTTAATGAAATATAACAAGGGTAAATGTAGGGTCTTGCATCTGGGTAGGAACAACCCCAGGTTCCAGTATAAGTTGGGGAATGACTTATTAGAGAGTAGTGTAGGGGAAAGGGACCTGGGAGTCTTGGTGGACAGCAGCATGACCATGAGCCAGCAGTGTGCCCTTGTGGCCAGGAAGGCCAATGGCATCCTGGGGTGTATTAGAAGAGGGGTGGTTAGTAGGTCAAGAGAGGTTCTCCTTCCCCTCTACTCTGCCCTGGTGAGACCCCATCTGGAATATTGTGTTCAGTTCTGGGCCCCTCAGTTTAAGAAAGACAGGGAACTGCTGGAGAGAGTCCAGCACAGGGCAACTAGGATGATTAAGGGAGTGGAGCATCTCCCTTATGAGAAAAGATTGAGGGAGCTGGGGCTCTTTAGTTTGGAGAAGAGGAGGCTGAGGGGTGACCTCATTAATGTTTACAAATATATCAAGGGTGAGTGTCACGAGGATGGAGCCAGGCTCTTCTCGGTGACAACCACTGATAGGACAAGGGGTAATGGGCTGAAACTGGAACATAAGAGGTTCCGCTTAAACTCGAGAAGAAACTTCTTCTCAGTGAGGGTGACGGAACACTGGAACAGGCTGCCCAGGGAGGTTGTGGAGTCTCCTTCTCTGGAGACATTCAAGACCTGCCTGGACACGTTCCTGTGGGGCATAGTCTAGGCATTCCTGCTCTGGCAGGGGGATTGGACTTGATGATCTTTCGAGGTCCCTTCCAATCCCTAACATTCTATGATTCTATGATTCTATGATTCTAAGTCAGTTTGTCTGTAATCAGCAGAGGAAAGTATTCTTGATGTTGTGAACTGACTATGCACAGGATGTTTTCTCTGACTATTCATCTGCAAGTCTATGAGGCGGAATAAAAGACAGTAATGAGTTTTAGAAGTGTTCAAGATAACATTGTACTGCCTACTACTGAATTGATAGAAAAACTGTTCCCATTCACCATTGTAATAATTTGCCAAGAATATGACTTTGACAAACAGAAAATCCTTATAGCGTTGTTGCATGGCCAGTGAGTTTGGAATTTCCTGAATTAACTAGGTTACTGAAAAAAAAGCATCATGTAAGAGAAAACTCTGCTTCTGGTTGTCCTGAACACAACATACTGCTTGGTAGCAGAAGCATGACAGTGTATCTTGAATGTAGACATTATTCACAATGTATACTAAATAGAAACTTGGGCTGATACTCATGCTAGGGTTGTCCCATGAAAAAAAAAAATACTATAGTGGCAGCTTTTATTATTCTCTCTTCTGGGATAATATACTCTTTTAGTCCTGGCAAATTTTAACAGCCAAATGGCTCATTGGATAAGGAGAGTTAAATGCAAAGAGTAATTTAGCAGGTAATAACTTTAAGATACCTCATGAATTGCTGTTGAATTTCTAATTCTGATGTTTCTTTTTTTCACAAAACCCTAAGTGTTCTTTGGCTACCAGGTAAGCATTTAAAAGAAGTTATACAGCGTTTATATGATGTAGATGATCTCTGGTACAGTTGTTTAATTAAACAGAAAGGTTTACACAGGCAAAGCCCCAGGCACAAAGCTCTGTTTGATTTAGATCCTGGCAATCAGACAGTCTGGAAAAAGTCTGCTTAAAATAACAGCTTCTTTTTATTAGTTGACAGGCGTATCTCTGGTAAGGTATATTCAGTGAGAGATCCTAGAGTCTGAAAACTCATTTTCACTTTTTAGCAAGCAGAATTAGAATTCATCTAAAGATTTTTCTGCTGGATTTGTGCATGGGTCCTGTTCACATTTCTATATCGTGTATAGTTTCGGAAGTAAGTGGAAGCTGTGCATTTTATAATGGTGAATATCACTGAAGCTCTGCGTAGCTGAGGTCGTTTGATACTGCCATAAGAATACAGCCATGCTGACCAAAACTTGGAAGATTAAACTGGGGATATCTATAGCTAAAAAAAACCCCCATGAACATGCTATAGCCTGACCTAAAAGCCAGAGATTTGCTAGGCAGCACTGTAAGAAACTAGATACAAGTGCAAGAAGACCTACTACTCAGTACCTAATGGGATGCACAAGGTATTATAGATACAAGTCTTAAGAAAAGCAAAGCCAGCTAATACCTCAGAGTGATATATTTCTATTGTATGGGCTTTCAGAACCTTTGCTTCTTATGTAAGAATACCTACATATTCCAATTAAATAAGAAATATGAATATTAATAGCATTACTTATGTTTGCCAGTGTAAGCTGACATAATTATAAAGAAATTTTATTGAAAATTATTCATTCACAGCCTACTTAAAGATTAGATCTTTCTCCTACTTGACTCTGAGAATTTTATAAGCTATGGAGGGCCAAACTAGGTCACATCTAGAAGCAGTTTAAAGGTGCTCTGAAAAGTAAGATACTCTTCTTGAATGCCTCAATGACAAAGTTTTGGTCTCACTTTTATCCAAGTATTTCAATTAAGCTGAAATATGAGTCTACAAAAAGACTTCAAAAGGACTTTTCCTTTAGTAGAAAACATTTTTGAAATGTAAGTAGAAAACACATTTGAAATGTAAGCATGATATTTCTCCATATATATTAAAAGGTTCTGCTCACATTATGCAGTTATAATATTACTCGGTGTAACTTCAAACAAATTAATTCAGCCTCTTCTAGATAGCCCAGCTACGACTACAACTGATTTATAGAAGTAGTTAGGGATACAGTGGACACACAGCATAATTTTGGTTCATAAACTTGACGAATACTTGAATAGCAACTGGCAATTAAACATTTTCCACGTGCCAGAAACAGAACACAGCAAGAGGCTGTCTTGTCTTGTCTTGCTCACACCCTTGTCCATTATTCTGCAGGCCACTGCAATATCAGGCCAACAGGCTGAGCGGCTGGCATAAGCCTTTGGGCCTTTATCCCGCACCATAAAGCCTCTTTAATAGCAATGCTTTATATTAAGGTCATGTCAAGTACTAAACTGGTACAAATAGGTATTGCACTTGAGCAACATCAGCCAGTTTACCATGCTTGTGTGTGTGAACTGACTGGTTCTCCTTCCTCCTCTTCCTCTGTACTTTGCCCGCTGTGGGTTAGCAACACCATTGCACAGAAAAGCTTTTTCTTGGCTCTAGAAAGGTAACAAGAGAAGCTGCTTTGATTTTCTGAGACCCTGGTGATGCAAACACAGTTAGGTAGCGCTCTATGGATGTGCTGAAGGGATGTGAAACAGTTCAAACGCGTCTGTTGAGAGAGGATCAGATAAGCATGTCATGAATTGATTCATCACTGCCATTGCAGCTGTTAAGAGGACTTATACAACCAGGTGGAATGCTTGGAATTGCTAAACAAAAGTTACATCATTCAAAGGTAGCATTCAATCTCCAAAAATGCACTAGCATTTTTTAAAGGAATGCCAGACTCATTTCTAAGAGCTTCTTTGATAGTGCTGATAATACTGTGATTAACGAGGCTCTTTACAGACAGATTCAACAGTCTGCAGTCACATAAGGGTCACCACAGACAGAAGGAGTTTCTGATAAAAGCTTGAGTGAGGAATTCATTTATGCCAACAAGTTATTCATCTAAGGCTGTGTCATTTACATGTAGTTTATGGTAACAGTCATCTGCACATCTAAATACATTTCAAATGTTCACTTTTTATGCTATTCACAGCCCGAGAAATTCTTATTTTCTGATTACTTTTATCAGGCTACAGCATTAGAAAGGTTACTCTTGATGTCAAAAAGGTCTTGTCTTTCCTTTCCTGTCTTGCAGTCCTCTTAAAAATGTCATCGTTATGAATGAATAAGGAGCTTATTAACACTCCCAAGTATTCGAGGGTACAAAAGCTTTTCAAAGAAATAGTAAGGATCTCCAAAAGACGATAGCATGCTCACATTTAACATAGGATGAAAAAGAAGAGTCTAAATTTTAAGCTCAGTGAGCACGGATTTTTGTTGTCAGTAAAATTAGAGTGAGAGAGCTAGTTAAGGAAAAATAAATCATGGCATATCCATTTAACCATCAGTTCTATTCTCATAATTTAGAAATACATTAAGCAACCACGAAGTAATAGAGGGAAAGACTGGTGATCGTTTTAGCCTTATAACTAAAACCTGCTTACACAGACTAGGATCATTAGTACAGGTTTTTTCTAAAGAAACCTTTTAAATAAAGCAGCTCCAAATCTGTAGCTCTAGGGATTCTGGTAGGGCTATAGAAAATCATGTTTCAGTGACTCAGTAAATCTGAGTCTGAGGTGCTTTGTACTGGACTATATGGCTCAAAGTGCTTAGGCATTTCTCTCTAATTCCTCCACATCCCTCTAATTCCTCCAAGATTCCTCTCACCTTTCTTTACTACCATGACTACTTAAGTAACAGAATAGTCCAGCTCTGGACCACTTTCAGTTTTTCTTGCATCTCACTAGAATTCCAGCTAATTCCAGTATTTGAATTAAATAAGATATAAAATTTAAGACCTTAGAGATATTCTAGGTACTGCAGACATTGCTGGCCCTGGAATTAGGGACTCTGGGTTAATAAGGAGGGTTAACAGGAACCCTAGGGACTTTGTGCTGGATGAAAATGGGCTATTCACACTATTTAAATGAAATCATCTTCCCTAACTGTAAAATGGAGGTAATAAGAGCAAGCTATGCATAGTTACTGTGGATGAAAAGCAAATACAATATGAATTCATTCCTAAAATGAAGCAGGTGCTGGATTATGCCTACAGGTGTCTGAGGGACTCATGACTTATGCCAGAGCTTTAACATCTTAAATAGCTAGAGAAACTCCTAAAAAAGCTGAGGAGGATGGGTGCTGCAAGAGCAACAACATTGTGGTCTCTGAGAGAGGGACAGCATGTGATAGCATTTACTTCTCCAAACACAGAGAAGAAGGTGACTTACCTGGATGTAAAAGCTTATAAGGCCCATGATTTAAGTAGGTTCTATTCTCCCTCCATGTGCTCTGTAACCTTCAATTTGAAGAAGCTGCAGGACAATCACTTCAGTTAGCCTCTGCCTCAGCTGACAGAAATAGAAAGGTTGCAAAGCTCATGTTGCTGCCTAAAACATTAGGGGCTACTGTGTAGATCTAAGATAAAAAGCAGTTAGGCTAGGGAGGGCATCATCCGTTCAAAGAAGGAAATGAGAACTGTTAGAACTTGGAGGTTTTTTATTTTTGTTTTGGTGAACTGACCATTTGGAGCAAGATGGCTACACTGTACCTTACAACTTAACAAAATATTTTAATCTTTAAAGTAGTGTACAAAATAAGTAAACCTTGCTGAGTCTGTGAAATACATTCAGTTGCTCAGGCACGATTGAGATGAGTGCACTGTGCAGGTTTTGATAAGGAAATTTACTGTCTTAATTGTATCTGAGGTGCAAAAAAGACAGGGAGGACTTTAGGAAACTAGCATGAGGTCTTGCAGTGATTCAGATGTTGAAACCAGACTCAAAATTAGATATTTCAGAGCTATTATGCTTAATTCTCTGTATTATTCTATTCCCTAGATGATTCAGGTCACTCAAAATGGGAGCAAAGTTAAGAGGGAACACAGTAAAATGTTTGGATTCAGATTTTAAACATCTAAGCTCAGTGCAAATTATCATTACCCATTAAAATTAAAATAAAGACAGGCTCTTGTTCAGACCAGACCTAGGGTTAGTCTTCAAACGGCATAAAAAATATATACTTTTAGCTCTATTACTGGTTGGTTTTACCGGTCAAAGCTTGTTTTTTGTTAATGAATAGCTCACACTGTAAATTATATATTAGTTTTGCATTGAAACTCATTTTTTCTGGTGTGAAAAGACTAGAGGAAAAGAAATGTAATACGAGCAATGATTTGATTTTACCTTAGCATCTCTTCTACCCTCTCTAGATATCAGAAGCATAAAAAAAATTTCTGTCCTGACCTTGTTCGCTCAAGAGTGAATGCATTCGTTTTGGTTTTCATAATCACAATACAGTTGGCCAAAACATTTCTAAGACATAAGCATCTGTTTTAGTCATTCAGGCACATTCAGGTATTCTCACCATACTTCTACATTTGTTCTTTAAGTGAATCGCCAATTAACTAACAGTTGTCCAATTAACCGAGGCTTTCTGAGTGGAGAGTGGGAGGTTTTTTCCCAGGAAAAGAGGGGTGAGGTTTTGTAGCCCACTTCTCCTCTCCTCTGTGGGTCTCCCAGGCTCCTACTCCAGCCTGTTGACTCCTGCACATCCCATGTGGCAGCAACAGCGTTTGTGCAGCTTTGCAGTTGGTGGCTCGGCAAGATGATCTGGTTGAGTTGAAAACGTACACATTCTGTTTGCACACAGGGTTAGTTTCAGCAGGACCTGCATGGCCCCAGAAGTCCTAACACTAGACAACAGAAAGGTCAGTCTGCCAAGAAGAGAGTGGGAGGACTGACCATTTAATCAGTAATGGGACTAAACTGGTGTAACTGCCTTATGATATTAGCCCAAAAAAATGAATTTCAGGTAACAGTTGCTTTTGCTTTCCTACTCTGAGCAAATACTAAATAGAAAAATGCTTTGAAAAAAATGAATGTGTTGTCTCTGGATCTTCATGTGAAGCATCTTTTGGGCATGGAAGAAGTTCTTCACCATGAGGGTGGTGAGACACTGGAACAGGTTGCCCAGAGAGGTGGTGGAAGCCCCATCCCTGGAAGTTTTTAAGGCCAGGCTGGATGGGGCTTTGAGTGGCCTGATCTGGTGGGGGATGTCCCTGCCCATGGCGGGGGGTTTAGAACTAGATGATCTTTAAGGTCCCTTCCAAGCCTGACAATTCTATGATTCTATGACTTCAGTGATCAGAGGCCACTGTTATCTGAAAGATGTACACACACGCTTTGGAAGGGCTAAGGTTTCTGAGCAGCTGCCTTGAAAAATGCCATTTGTACAAGAAAAAAAGAGATCTTTCCTTCTAGATGTGTTTAAAGACATTTATTAGCTATATATTTGTTAGCAGTGACTTTATAACAAGAAGGCCTGGATTCAGCTGAATGCCTAGATGAATGTTAAACAAATACATCCAAATTTAGGAGAGTTCTTGAGGTTGAGGTGAATTTTATTTATGATGAACTTTAATAAAAGCATTCAAATTTTTAAAGCCAAGTAGCTTTTTAAAGCATTCAAATGTTTTAAACCAAGTACTGTTTTAGGGATTTTGCTGAAAAATATAAAATGATCAGAGTCTAAAGGAGAAATATATAGATTTGAAGGATCAAGGCAGTCATGTACAAAGAACCGACCAATAACACATGGAGTACCAAGGATAATTTGTTTGTTTCTTTCTTTTATTGGTTTATATTTTCCAAACCTGTGTCTTTAATAGCTGAATGTCTGGTCTCGCATACTTTTTCCTCAGTAGCAACACTGCCTAAAAAAAAATTTTCTTCTTTCTCTTCTATCTCCCACATATGCCCTAAACCTCGCCTTATCTTCAGAAATATCTATACTGTTAAAGAAGTCTTTGAGAAAAACAGGAGTTTAAAAACTTTGATGACTTAAGTGTTTTGGTTTGGCCTGGCTGGATTTCGGCGGCGGGGGGGGAGCTGCAGGGTGGCTTCTGTAAGAAGCTGCTAGAAGCTCCCCAAGATTGATAGAGCCAATGCCAGCCGGCTACAAAGAGGGACCCGCCGCTGGCCAAGGCTGAGCCTATCAGTAAGGTGATAGCAGAGGAACGCCTCTGTGAAAAACATATTTAAGAACGGGAAAAAGAACTGCGCCATTAACAGCTGGCACAGAGATGGAGGAGTGAGAGTCTGTGCAGACACCAAGGTCAGTGAAGAAGGAGGAGGGGGGAGGATGAGCTCCAGGCGCCGGAGCAGAAGGAATCCCCTGGGTCTGTGGTGAAGACCATGGTGAAGCGGGTTGTCCCCCTGCAGCCCATGGGCGAGGTGCAGAGGTCCACCGTGAGGATCACCGCGTAGATGTCCACCGAGGACTCCATGCTGTGTGGGTGGATGCCTGAAAGGGGACTGTAGCCCGTGAGAAGCCCGTGTCAGAGCAAGTCGCTGCCAGAACCTGTAGCCCGTGGAAGAGGGAATGCCCACGCTGGAGCAGGTTGGCTGGTGGGACTTTTGGGACGTTGTGGGTGGCTCACGCTGGAGCAGTTTCCCCCGAAGGACTGCGCCTCAGACTCACGAGGGGTGGGCTGCCCCTCGTGAGGTGTCTCGCGTTGGGCAGTTTGTAATGAATTGCCCTTCGTGGGACGACTCACGCGGAGAAGAGAGCGTGAAGCTTGTCTCCCGTGAGAGGGACCCCACAGTGGCCCTGGGGAAGAGTGAAGAGTCCTCCCCCGGAGTGAAGAAGCGGTGGAACCAACGTCGGATGAACTGACCGTAACCCCCATTCCCTGTCCCCCTGCGCCGCTCGGGGGGAGGAGGTGGAGAAGCCGGGATTGATGTTGGGCCCGGGAAGAAGGGAGGGATGGGGGGAAGGTGTTCTGTTTAAGATTTGTTTGCTCTCTCTCACTTCTCACTACTCCTCTCTGATTAGTTCTTTTAATAAATGTACCTAATTTCCCCAAAACTGAGTCTGTTTTGCCCGGGACGGTAAATGAGGGTGATCTCCCTGTCCTTATCTCAAACCCTGAGCCCTTGGAGATATTTTCTCCCCCTGTTCAGTAGTGAAGGGGGGAGTGAGTGAGCGGCTGTGTGGGTACCTGGCGGCCGGCCAGGGTCAACCCACGACACTTAAGTAATCCAGTTTAGAAGGTAATGGCATAAGCAGCTGTACCAGCACAGGTGCAAATGGTCAGCTGCAGGAGGGGACATGAATAAATAGCTTGCTCTGAAACTTACCTGTTGGTTACAGGCCGAGTTTGAATGAACAAATTATGGGCTCAGAAGTTCTCAGTATCCTTTAGTACACCTAAAGGGTTGTGAGTGCCTTTTTACTGCTTAGGTGTGCAAATGATCAGTTTACATGCAAATTAAAGGCTGTAGATTCCTTTAAAAATGATGCCTGGCTCTTTGCTAAAAGGTTACTGGAAGAACAATATTGGAAGGAAAGCATGGGGCAGGGTTTTTTTCTTGATGTACTTAATCTACAACTTAAAAAGTGTGCTGCTTTTGCTGCCAGTAATGCAGGTTCAGGATACTGTTAAAAGTGACACTAGTGTCTTATTTCAGCAACTATGAGAATTTTGCAACTGCAGTTTAGGTCTAAATCTTGGTTGATAGAAATATCTCTTGGTGCTCTTTTGACTAAATAAGGAGCAAAAACTTCCCTAGGACTCACGTGTTACTGACTAAGAGAGACCTATGACCATCGTACTGTAACATGTATTGAGTTTCAAGGGCAAGACCAGCTGTTTCTCCCAGGTGATATCAGGAGAGAATGGGAAGAAGCAACCTTTCCTTCCCCAGCAGTACTAGCTGTTGCTTAGAGGTGCCTGAAGACCGAGACAAGAATCATTCATTAGATGGTGCACAAATTGAAACAGCAGCTCCCTTGGTGGGTTTGTTAGAGGCTCAAAGACCATTTGTAACAGCTGGGGTGGTGCTTAGATGTTGTGTTCAACTCTGCACAGCTAAAACTGGTTGGTCACAAATGACAGCTGCATGAAACCGCCATAAAGGAAAACAAGACTAATGGTTTATAGTTAAACTCAGTGTCACCCTGGCTCCTCTGGAAGATTTTTTTGCAGAATCAAATAAACTATGTATGGAACTTCACAACATAACCTAAGAGCATCAAATCTTGCAAAAATTGACATGAGTGGAAAATATTAGTTGTTTATAAGCACACCCAGAAAAGTTAATACAGTTAAAAAAAGAATACCTATGCTTGGTTATTTATATTCCCAAATAACCATATGAGCTTGAATCGACAAAAAAAACTGGGAGGAGGAAAGAAGTAATTCAAGCTGCATGATGACCAAAAAGTATTAGGTTGGCTGTGGTTTTTGCAGGGGTTGCTATTTTCTTCCTTTAGAGGAAGGTTTGAGATTGGCTGTGAGTTGTGTCATTATCTACAATTCTTTTAACAGCACTGTGGAGAAAAGCTGCCAAGGCATTTAAAATTAGTTCAACCAGACTAAGAGGAGTATGTCAAACTGACTTCTTTGCCTGCAAATTACAAAATTATTTGTAGTTAAAATTAGTTTCTAATCATCTTGGAGAGGGAGGAGATGAACTCCTAAAACTACTGCATGCTATGATGAGGCTGCGATGTAGGTTGGGCCCATCAGCAGTAGTTGCCAAGTCAGTTGCTGCTGGTAGAGTTGCTGAGGTGCATGTGTGGCACACATGTGATAAGCACTGGAAGACAAAGGAGATGGTAGTAGTAACTGAATAGCAGGCTATTATCACAAAAAAAAAAAAAAGAAAAGAAAATCATCTAGACACTGAATTATGCTCTCTTTTTCTTAAAAAAAGCAGCATAGCATAGCCTACTTGACTCTTCCATATAGTAAAATTATTTTTTTGACTTATTACTACTAGCTAGAAATGTCAATAAAATTTCCCTTAGGAAATTTGGTTTCAGTCACATCTATCTTCTGGTTATTGTCCTTCGGCACAGTCAATTACATTGTTATCTGACTCAAACACGTGGAGAGCTCAGTCAGTAACTTTAATTACTTTCTCATCAAAGCCATGTTGGACAGTCTGAATTTTTTTCTTTGCCTCCTAGGACATCGTAAAGGACAAGTGATTTTTGCATCCTGTTCATCAAACATGACAGGAAATCTTTTACTTAAGTCAAGTTCTACAAAAAAATGTATGTATGCCTGGATTGGCAATGGGCTCATATCCCTTGAGATCTGACAGGCATTGTATGCCCTCAGCTTATGGATGATTTTCAGAAACAACAGGCAAAAAATGCACATCCTCACTCACAGAATCTGAAATCAATATATTAACAGGATTCTTTTGTTAAATTAGCTCCTTTGCAATACAACAAATGTTTTCAAGTGGTCTCAAGCGATTCACAAGATCCTGTGCTTACGCGCTAGTAAATTGCGCTCTGCTTTTAGCCATGTCAGAACTACCGGATACACAAGTGTTTTCAGAGTGAGCAGGACTTTTGGTTCTAGTTGTAACTGCCAAGACACCAACCTGCAGGTTTAATTTCTAGTTTGCTCTAGAAATTCAAAGCATCACACCCACAAAAACCCCTCAAACTGCTCATAGATCATTTTGAATGTGCAATGAACTTCATAACACTTAAGTACTTCTTATTGTTACTAAAGTCCATGAACGCGTGGGTAAAGAGATAAACAGGATGCAATTACTGGACGTTGCTATCATCAACAGAGGGATGTTGCACTGTTATTGCAGGAAGCAGGGCAGATACCTATAGCAGATGCATCTCATAAAACACATCTCAGACATACTCAAATTAATTGTCCCATGGGGCCATAATTAAAACTTCTTATCAGGAACACTTATTTCCATAGGTGTACTGCAAATGTCACTGATTTCTTTTCGACAGCTATAGCTGCAGGTCCATGCATCTAATGGGGACATCTGAGCCAATATTTGAATGAAAATAATCCTGACCTCAGACAGAATAAAATTCTATGAAATTACAGTCTAAATATTGTTGTCTTTAGAACAGACAAGACTGCAGCTGTTGATCTCATGAAGAACACATATAGACACCTGCAATCAGGGTGAGAACTGCTCAGAGATGTGACAGCTCTTTGCAGAAGGGACAATTACTTCTCTAGGGTTTCTAGACTCAGTGAGTTACTGGGTTAGATGGACCTGGGTTACCTAGTCAAACCCCTGCTCAAAGCAGGATCAACATTGAATACATACTCCTGTTGTGCAACACAGAGGAGAACCTGTCAAGAGAAGGGAGCAATATTTCCTACACCTTCTACTAACCACTGTCAGAAATAAGTTATTAGTTTAGCAGAAACTTTAATTTCATTAAGTGCAGCATCTCATGTTACCAAGACAGAACACAAAAAGGTCTGATCTACAAAGTGAGAGATTACAACAGTTGTTTAAGGCATTAAATGTTTACTTGTAATATAGAAAGCTGAATTTAATTTTCTTAATAAAACAACACAGGGGAAACCTAATTTAACAACAGAACCTGATGATTTACAGAGCAGGGATCAGGGATAGAAAACAGCATTGAGAAGGAACACGCAAAAAAAAAGTGCAGGTGCCAAACATGCATTTGTTAGCAAATGTGTCACTATGACTCTGAACTGGGAAAGTACCGTCTCCCACTGCTCGAGTGCTTTCGCACCTCTGCTCTTACATAAATGCGCAAGAAGAAAGAACTGCGAGCAGTACGATGGAGGTGGGGACGCGTGATTACAACAACCCCCACTTTGGGAGACACCCAGGCATTGCTAAAAGAAACAACAGGTTCAGACCTGTAGGAGTGCAGCTTGGAGGTGATTTCAAAGCTGTTGAAACCAGTGACTTGACTGGTTTGTTAATAGATGAGCTGGAAGCATGTGTGTACCGTAAAGGGTTTGGGCAATGCAAGAACACCATCACATAACAAGAAGACTGTTTCAGTGCTACTTACTCAAACAGAATTGTTATCAGGGATTAAAGTGGGCTAGTGTTGAGTTTATGATCTGAGCACACTCTCTTGATTTCTTCACACAGAGTTCATATAGACTAGCAGAATGAACTCAAACATACCGTTTAAATGCGTCAAATTAATTCTGGAGTTTATATTGCATATGGAGGCACATAGGGCACTGACATTTCTCTAAGGCTTAAAGGGAGAGTGCTGCACTGCCTTTTGACCACTACTCTTTTGTAACCTCTGCCTTCATCTCCTTTATAGCTGGTATTTTTAGCCTGTGCCGCAAAACCTGCTACTTCTAAAGAAAACAATTTACTTTAGGATATGTTACTAAGGAGAAACTATTCATTTTATTATAACAACTTCACTTATATCCTTAGGTCATCATGGTTTTATTGATATTCACAGCTTACTTAGAAACAAGAAAGTAGATGAAATGCCACTCTTGGAACTGGGATCTTTATCAGCTCTGCCAACTCATACCCTAGAAGTCTTCACTCGACACTTTCAAAAGAAAGAGTTTTGAAATAAATGTTACGCAAAAAAGTTGCTGAAATACTTACTTAAATTAAAAGAATGCCCAAATGCACTATTCCTTATAAACACAAAGTTGTAAATACACTTTAGAAGCATGAAGTAAGCGTGGCAGATCTTTTGCTCTTTTTTATTCCAATTCTTTACCTTTCAAACTTTAATTTGGCTTAAAAAAACAAATAGTGGTGGGTGTTTTGTTGGTTTTTTTTTGCTTTGGCTTTTATTGAAATAAGAGCATGGAAGAACATATGTTTTTGCAGGTACAAAAAAATGTTATCATTAAAGCACTGCAGCTAGGATATGTGAAATTTGCACAGATTTCACATTTGTTTGGTGGGCTTCCTTTTTATTCTGTGGCAATATTTAAAAGCCCTAATACTCTTTTTCTCCAAACTTTGTCTGTTTACATATCATTTTCACTTGAGAAACCTACCAAATGAAGGGAGAGTACAACACGGATAAAGAGAGAAGAAAATGCAAACCCTACTCTGTTTACTGTAACTTCATGCACTAAACAGGCAAGGGACAAATTATTTGCTGCAAATATGTAATTTGCCCCCTGAATACATAAATATTTTGTCAAGGAGGCTGCAGAAAACTTTCACAAGGTCACTGACAACCAAGCTTCATATGCTTTTGTGTGTGGCTTAAGGGACTGCAACATTTAATGTGTGCATTTTGTTGTACCACTTAAACTGGTTTAAGCAGTCACCGCCCTCTCTGCCCTGAAATGGTTCCCACCTCCACACTTCCCCCACTGTTGTCATAGCACACGTGAAAGCATGGCTCTGCAGTAAAACGGACCACTGATGCCATCCAGCCAAAACCAAAACTACTTCTGTCCAGGTCATTGTTCAGCAGAATCAGTTCTGCACAAACACAGAGTAAAGGTTTTTACACAAAACTGTGTGCTCTTGGAGCACGTTCCTGAGCACACAGGGAAGAAAGTGACTGGGAAAAGCCAGCATAGACCATGCCTGACCAACTTGATTGCCTCCTCGGCTAAAATGGCAAGGACACTGGATGAAGGAGACCTGTGGATGTCATTTACTTTGACTCCAGTAAGGCTTTCAGCTCTGTCTGCAACAGTATTCTTGTATTCTAGCTGGGATGTTACAGTCTGGAGGGGTGGAAAACTGATTTGGGAAAGAAATTCGTTGGATGGTTTGGCTCAGAGAGCGGTGGTTAACAGGTTGTACTCTAACTGGAGGCTGGTGAGAAGCAGAGGACTACAGGGGTCTCTCCTGGTACATTTCCATCTTTATCAATAACCTGGAGGATGCAACATTGCACCCTCATCAGATATGCAGGTTACTTCACCCTCGTGGGAATCGGTCAACATGTTCAAAGGCAAGGCTGCCATCCAGAGGGACCTGGGTGGGCTGGGGGAACAGGCCAACAGGAAACAAGAAATTCAGTCAGAATAGCACAGTTCTTTCCCTGGAAAGGAAGAATGGCTGGCAGTGATGCAGTCTGGGGACAGACTGGTGGGACAGTAGCTCTAACAAAGAAACCCTGGGCCGTGGCAAATGGAGGTGCAAGGTGGGAAAATAAAGGCAATGGGCTGAAGTTGAAACAAGGGAGGTTCAAACTGAACATAACAAAAACCTTTTTTCCCCATGAGGGGAGTGAGGCAGTGGCATAGGCTGTCCAGAGCAGTTGTACAGTCCGCATCTTTAGAAATTTTCAATACCTGACGGCATAAAGGCCTGAGCAGCCACATCACTACTCCTGCCTTAAGCAGAGGATTCTGTAGTTCACACCAGTCAGGGAATGCTTGAACTGGCCCTGATATGGACCAAACATATATGGAAGTGCGTTATTTATTCCCAGGATCAAGTAGTTGGGACATAATTATGTCAGCAAATGGAACACAATACTTTCAGCTCTTAAAAACACATGAAAAAGGAATACTGTGATATCACACTCTATACATGAACAACTACTGTATAAGCAACACAAAGAACTTCGCTACTAGAGTTGGTGTTTATCCCTCTGTCTCTATATAGTATATATTTTTGTGCAAAAATTGCTCTGTACAATGTTTATTACTATATTGCATACATTTCTTAGCTGTCTCGACAGGCAGAGTTAAATCTTTAAGAATGTCTTGGAGGGACAGAGCTATTTATAAGGGTGCGGAGAGGATCAGATTATGCAGCGCTGATTATCAGAGATCAGACAGTCAATGAAGCTGATCTCTACAGACACACTGGTGCTGAGTGACTGCAGTATCACACATGCATAATACTAACTGTTTTGGTTTGGCCTGGCCAGATTTCAGCGGCGGGGGGGGAGCTGCAAGGTGGCTTCTGTAAGAAGCTGCTAGAAGCTCCCCAAGATTGATAGAGCCAATGCCAGCCGGCTCCAAAGAGGGACCCGCTGCTGGCCAAGGCTGAACCTATCAGTAAGGTGATAGCAGAGGAACGCCTCTGTGAAAAACATATTTAAGAACGGGAAAAAAGAACTGCGCCATAACAGCTGGCACAGAGATGGAGGAGTGAGAGTCTGTGCAGACACCAAGGTCAGTGAAGAAGGAGGGGGGGCGGGGGAGGATGAGCTCCAGGCGCCGGAGCAGAAGGAGTCCCCCGGGTCCGTGGTGAAGACCATGGTGAAGCGGGTTGTCCCCCTGCAGCCCATGGACGAGGTGCAGAAGTCTACCATGAGGATCACCGCGTAGATGTCCACCAAGGACTCCACGCCGTGTGGGTGGATGCCTGAAAGGGGACTGTAGCCCGTGGGAAGCCCGCATCAGAGCAAGTTGCTGCCGGAACCTGTAGCCCGTGGAAGAGAAGAATGCCCACGCTGGAGCAGGTTGGCCGGTGGGACTTTTGGGACATTGCGGGTGGCTCACGCTGGAGCAGTTTCTCCCGAAGGACTGCGCCTCAGACTCACGAGGGGTGGGCTGCCCCTCGTGAGGTGTCTCCCGTTGGGCAGTTTGTGATGAATTGCCCTTCGTGGGACGACTCACGCGGAGAAGAGAGCGTGAAGCTCGTCTCCCGTGAGAGGGACCCCACAATGGCCCTGGGGAAGAGTGAAGAGTCCTCCCCCGGAGTGAAGAAGCGGTGGAACCAACGTCGGATGAACTGACCGCAGCCCCCATTCCCTGTCCCCCTACGCCGCTCAGGGGGAGGAGGTGGAGAAACCGGGATTGATGTTAAGCCCGGGAAGAAGGGAGGGATGGGGGGAAGGTGTTCTGTTTAAGATTTGTTTGCTCTTTCTCACTTCTCACTACTCCTCTCTGATTAGTTCTTTTAATAAATGTACCTAATTTCCCCAAAACTGAGTCTGTTTTGCCCGGGACGGTAAATGAGGGTGATCTCCCTGTCCTTATCTCAAACCCTGAGCCCTTGGAGATATTTTCTCCCCCTGTTCAGTAGTGAAGGGGGGAGTGAGTGAATGGCTGTGTGGGTACCTGGCGGCCGGCCAGGGTCAACCCACCACACTAACTTAGAGATATTAGGAAATAATTGGCCTGTTGTGCTTGTGCATTGTACTTCAAGAGATGGAAAAAATGCTGTATTCAAGAGAAAAATACATGTCAATTCTTCACAATTCTAATGGACCCTCTCATGGATTACTGATGTTCCTTTCACACTATTTTGCAAGTCAGGCATTCATGATCCTCACCTTTTCAGATGAAGAAACAGATGCACTGACACTGAATGGCTTGCCCAGGATCACATGTTAAATCTGTGACGGAATCACAAAGAAAACCCACATATTAAGGACAGCATGTCCTGTGCCTTTGCAAGCTTATCTTTCAGCATCGTTCACTGCTAAATTAGAAGGTCACTGGGTCAGAGAAGCTGTTTTCTTATCTGCCTGTGAACCATCAATTACAATCTACCTTAGTATCGATGTTATTCCTTAACATGCCATCTGTGTACAAATATGGGTATCAGCGTTCACCCTCATAGGCAGTACTTGCTGTACGAATGGAGCCAATGTAAAAGATGCCGATATCCACCTGACTCTGCTCTCATAATTTAGCGTTGTACGTGAAGAAACAGAAAAAGGAAACTTTGTAATGGAAGAGCACAATAAATAAAGCAGGGAAAGAAAAGGAACATCATGGAGAATGCAGAAGAACAATGAAGAGCAATGGAGATGGAAAGGAATATAGAAAGAGATAAAATACGAAGCTGGAAAGAGAAAGGAGTACAGAAAGGAAGAAAGAAGACAGACATAAAAACCAGAAGGAATAAAAATGCAAAATGACTTTAAAGTTATGGCCATAAATTCCAAGTTGCATTAGAAAAATTAAAGCATGAAAAGCAAAGGTTAATATTAACAGTCACTCCAGGCCCTACAAAGTCCAGCCTGGTCTGTACAGTATACTTTCTGGAGATAGACTTGTGTCTGGTATAAAATGTGGAAAGTTTATTGCACGGTTCACCACATCTCCTAAAGCAAATCCATAAAAAAAAAATGCACGCGCTATACTGTATTGCACAATAGGATGGAAAGTTCATTATGGGGCAGCTTTATGATACTTTTTTGTTAGGCCTCTTTAAAATGCCTTTGAATCTCCTGCCAGAATAGATTCACCAATTTTTACCATGTGCACCACCACACGAACAGCTATCACTGGTTTTATTTAATTAAACTCTCATAACTCATTTTTAAGATGCCATAATTCATTGAGAGTTTAAAACATAACTTTTTTTTTTCAAATTAATATACCAATTGGAACATTAATAACAATAAAGACAGAAATCTGAGATTTACTTTTTTTTTACATTCTCTCTAAGCCTAAGCAAATTAATCTGGAGAATGCATTTTCAATTGAAACATAACATCATGCATAGATACTCCTGTATCCATCTGGAAGTAAAGTATTTGCAGTAAAATAAGATTCAAATCTATTTGAAACAATTTTGTTTAATAGACATATTGAGAGGAACAGATACCATTACACTGTGGTATTAAAAAATACCGGCTCAAAATCTGGCAAATTGCAGAGATTAGTCAATCAAGAAAAAAATGTGGAAGTTTAATTTAATGGAGAAAGATAACTTTGTGTAATTATCTCTTCCTTGGTTTTCTTTCCTGCTAGAGGTGTACTGTTCTCATTTTCTCTGTCATTTTTGGAGAGTAGAGCCAGCTCAACCTGCCTTCCCACGAAAGTCTCTGGCACGTTTTAAACACAGTAACATGGGTGAAAAAAATCACATCTTTATCCAATGTTCATACAGTGGGTAGGTATTATGTGCCTTTGCCTTAGGTTCAGTATTTCTTACATGCATATTTCATCTTTAGAAGTACTGATTACTTTCATACTTCTGGGTGAAGTTCTGCCTTTCTTCTTGCAAAGGCAAGGACACTGACATTGATTCTGATCAAGCTTTAATTTAAAGAGGACGATATAATTGAAACATTATGTGCACACTTGTCTGTTCTCAGCTCTACAAATCATCAGAGCCACAGAATGTTTAATATGTGTTTTCAACTGAGAATGCCCTTTCTGGGCAAATGACAAGTTTGGGTTTTTTTGAGGATTGCCCTATGGGACGTGGTAGACAAGGAAACAGAGATTAAACCAAAAATAGCATTAAGGAAAAATCCTAAGTATATCAGTCTCTGAGAAACTTTGCTGTCACTACTTTTCAAAGGTGATCCAATGTAAGAGTGCAGTGGGAGTGAGATGCTACCAAAAGACAGGAATTTAATCCAGCTGATCCTCACACCTGCTTTGTGAGGGGAAGGTGTGGGACAGGGAAAGTCTGTCATTCCTGGAGAGCAAGAAACAATAATAAAAGTCAGAAACCCTGGGAAATCTAGTAGCAAGGCATTGCTCCGAGGCTGACATCCAGCTTGATGCAATACAGTCTTCCTCAGCTTAAGGTACATAGAGAAGGAATGAGAGAGGCTACCTTACGTGACTGGGCACAAAATGCTCTGTGTCCCATGCTGATCTCACCTGGCTACTATAAAGGCAAAGAGCAACCCAACCTGTTTCTGTGCAGTCTTCAGTCAAATTATTCTCAGTGTTTAGAAAGGTGTGGGAACATCTGAAAGGCAAATTATTCCTTTACTCCACATCTTGGCACCTGATTTCCCAGCCTGCAGGGAATAGATCTGATTTTGATGGGGGACATCTAATAAGAATAGATGTGAAATGGGGTATTAAGTATCATGATTCCTGGTCCCCTAGAAGGAAGCAGTATAATTTTATGCTTTAACCATCCTGCTAAAACATCCCAGCCAGGTTTAGATCAGCTCCTTCCAGTATACTCAGCAGAGGGACCTGACCACAGAGGTGGTGGGGACTCTGACAGATACCCTGTGCTGAGCTCCCTCTCAGCACCCGCTTGCCGCCAGGTCAGAGCTGCTGACAACAAACCCACAGCACCGTCACCAGCGTGATGAAGCAAGATCAAACTTGCTATTGGTGATGGTGATGTTACAACAGTTGTCAGGAAATGCTTGTGGCGCTCAGGTGATGGCTGTCTTGCAAGGGTGATGAAGATGACTAAAAATCAGAGCAGCTATTTCTCAGATTGATCCTCGGGCTGTTTTCCCTTTGGTTAATCCTCTTTAACCCTCACCCGGGTGCTAGAAAACTGATTTTTAATCTGCTCATAGTTTCGAAGGGACAACATATTCATATCAGGAAAAAGGGAGGACACTTTCTAAATGCTATCTCTGAAGGTTCACGAAGGAGAATGGCAGGATGAGTAAAGAAGAGAAAAATGTTTCATGAACATTTCAAGGCTTGAAATAAATTTGATAAAAGCATGCTACTTATTTTGAAAACCAAATGAGAATTTTCAAAACAAGACTCTAGCCTCAATTTACTTAAAAAAATATACCCATTGCACCAGTTCAGTTTAAGACAAATACAAAACAAATGAACCAATCACTCTTCCTTGGGGCCTGATTTTAGTCTTGGTCTGATTTTCCCAAAGTTATCATACTATGTATACATATATTATTTTCAGTTTAGGAAGTATTTAAGCATTGTTTCATAACTAAGGTACAGAGAGGCAAAGAAATGCAGTTTTAAAATCACAGATGTCCACAGCCTGCACAAGTTTCACATCATAAAGGTGAGAAAAAAGTGGATGGCATTTTTATTACAGCTGTGCATGTTTTCAGGAAACTGAGAGTGCATGTCTGGTGTATCAGAAGACTGGATAAAAATACATTTATTTAGTCACTAATACAATTAATCATGTGTGTGCATATAAAAGTATATAAACTATTTATATATTGAAATTTTTCACTAGATATATACACATAATTCATGCATGCACTCAAACACAATATGCTTGATGTTCACAGACCGAAATGGTCCCTGAGTGTAAAACCCCCTTACTGCTGCTTGGCTGATGATACCACTGAAAATCCCCTCATCAAATGTTTCTGGCTTTAGGTGAGAGGCAGGAGCCTCCTGACCTGGCTGGTAGACAAGGGTGCAAGGTCACACAGAGGCAGGCTCTTTCTCTGCGGGAATGACCTGACTCCAGCTCTGCTGCTCCCCCACCAAGTGCCTCATCAGCCCCACCACCAAGGAAGCAGGTGAGGGGGATGTTTCCAAGCTCCTTTTCTCTCTCTTGGGTTTAGACTCCCCCTCCTGGCCTCTGGTACCACTGCACCCTTGTCCCCCTTCCCCTACTTGAAATCCTTTCCCAGGGATTAAAAGTTTCTTCAATGTCACTGTTCCCCACAGAAATTTGGGGTCAGCTTCCCAGGGTTCTATCACAGCACCTGCTTGTGCCAATTCCCTGAGTAGCTTAGCCATTGCCTGGGAGAGTGCTGGCAGCTTGGAGAGGCACTGTACACCAGCGCCCACCAGACCCTGGTCCTGCTTCATGTACTTGGGTACATACATAGAGATACACATATGGAGAATGTAACAATCAACAAAAAAAGAGGGAAATACAGGCCCCAAACAGATGCGAAGTACCACAGAAGTCAGGGCTAATGAAAGAAGCAAGGAAGAGCATTATTTGGGCAGATTTCTTTATAGGCTAATTGCTGTGGGATGTAGTGAGGTAGCAAGGCAGAACCCTGCTCAAGCAAAGGAAAACACATCAGCCTTAAAGGAATGGTCAAGGAAGCCACTTACAGGCATAATACTTATTGTTGAAGTTTGAACTCGAGAAAACCACAGACAAATTTGAAGCTCTCTGCTTCACTCTGAAAGTGACATTATAATAAGATAAGCAAAATCAATGTCATTAAAAAACCCTCAGGATTTGTAAGCCAATCTCATGACATCATTCATCGATGAGTGACACAGTTGTCAGATCACTAAAACAGATTTTACATACTACAAAGCATTTAAAGTTCATTAAAAAGTTCTTCGTGCCTTCTGTGTACATGCCTGTTCTACCTACCAGTGCTGGTCTTCGTCTTTTCACTGAGCTTATGGACGAGGTCAGAAGTGAAGGCTAACTAACTTTTCCAAGTCCAGAGCTGCGTCAATTAGAGACCCAGGTAGCGGTGGAAGAGGCAGTAACAATCTTCAGATTTGTGGTTAAAACAGTGTTGATAACACACTCAGGTTTTGGCTAGTGCTGAACAGTGCTTGCACAGCACCAAGGCCTTCTCTTTTGCCTATTCTGGTCCTCATTTTCTCTCCAGGGGCTGAAGCACCTCTGCTACGAGGACAGGCTGAGTAAACTGGGATTGTTCAGCCTGGGGAAGAGAATACTCCAAGTGGACCCAATAGCTGTCTTCGAATACCTGAAGGGAACCTACAGGAAGGCTGGGGAAGGACTTTTTAAAAGAGTGTCCACTAATAGGACAAGAGGAAATGGGTTTAAGGAGGATAGATTTAGACTGGATCTTAGAAAGAAATTCTTCAGTACGAGGGTCCAAGACTTTGGAATAAATTGCCCAGAGACGTTGTGGCTGCCCCCTCCCTGGAGGTGTTCAGGGCCAGGTTGGACAGAGCCTTGAGTAGCCTGATCTAGTTGAGAGGTATCCCCGCCCATGACAGGGAGGTTGGATTAGATGATCTCTAAGGTCTCTTCCAACTTAGGCCCTTCTATGATTCTATGATTCCTGCAGTGAGTAGGCTGGGGGTGAGCAAGAAGTTGGAAGGGGACACAGTTGGAGCAGTTGACCCAAAGTGGCCAGAAGGATAGTCCATACCATATAATGTGATACTCAGCCAGAAAAACTGTCGTAAAGGAAGAAGGAAGTTGAAGATTTTGGCTTCCAAGGTGACTATTGCTCAGAGACCAGCTGGGCATCAATCTGCTTGTAGAAGCTGGTGAGCGATTTCATTTGCATCATTAATATATAGATTTTATCTATTTCTTTCACTTTTTAAGCTGTCTTTATTTAATCTGTCAGGAGTTTTCTTGCTTTGTTTGTCCTCTCCCCTCTCCTCTCGGAGGAGGGAGGAGGAGTGAACAAGTGGTTGTGTGGGTGCTTGGCTGCTGGCCAGGGTCAACCCACTACACTAGGATTTTATTCCAGCCTTGAAAAACTTTTATCAAGGTGGAAGGAATTTGTTATGTTTATTTTTCCGTCATGCACAGAAACACATAAAATATATATTTAAAATATTATTTTTAAATAGAAAGGAAAACAGATTATTTAATGGTCAACTTGATTACAAATTTTAACATTGTAATAAACCTTTAACCAAAGTTATCTTCAATCATATCCTAAAATTTAAAATAAGCATATATTGCAGAAAAGCTATGTTCCCTCACCATTTACCTTTATGATAGTAACACTAATCAGCATAGCCAACTTATTTTGATGACTGCACATAAAAATCTTGCACTGACCCATCTGAAATAATTCTTTCCAAGAGAGATTAAAAACCTTGTATATCTTGGATATCCAAAGATAAATTTTCGCTCCAGTTGCTACTTGCTATAAAGATTCAGGCATAAAATGGGGAAATTGAATGCCCTTCCTCATCTCAAAATTTTACTTGTCAGAATGAGCGTATTTGTTGGACTGGACATAGTGTCTTTCTTTTTTAATAATCTTTGTAAAATTAGGTTTGAACATACTATACCTTTTTCTCAATGATGTCCTTAATCTACAGTGGTTCTATTAATATTATTTTCCTCTTCTAAAGTCCTGCCCCGGTAATGATTTCTGGAAACAGACTGGATGCTGCCCCAATTCAGGATGCTCTGGTTGTCCATAACGAGGCATTATCTGTAAACTATGTCCTACACAGTGGATTAGGAAAGCTAAAAAAACCTTTACAAACAGAAATTAATCTTATCTATTACTGCAATATTTGTGACCTGTAATTTTTTTCTTAAAGAAGCTGTAGTGGCATAGGAACCCATCATCCATTTTTCAATTCAGGAAAAAATGCATGGAAAAAATGTAAAGAAATGCCACATTTCACAGATTCCCACGCATTATATGATAGCCACTTTAACCATAAATATTCTTCTAAAGCTTTCTTTTCTAATGCCAGATTTAACTGTGAAATTAATTCATGATGGTCACCTGCAGAGGTGGTTTTTTTTAATGCAATGCTTCCTTTTGGATGTGTCCTTCCACAGAGAACTTTGCCTCCCCACCATGCAGGTGGTGGCTAAGGGGAGAGGAGCTGCCTGGGCACCTCTCATTCCGTTCTGGCCCAGAACTGCTCCCTACTGACAGCGTGAGTAAAACCTGCCTCCATCTCTAAGCGGCTGAAGCATGAATATGCTGCTGTTGAACAGAACGGGAAGCGTTACTGAAGCATGGTTTGCAAAAGCCTGGAATGCTCACCACCATACTGTGCAAAGCCTTCAGTAATCTCCTCAGGGTTTTCATCCTCCTAAATCCTTTTGTCCTGGTTTTGTCTGGGGTAGAGTTAATTTTCTTTTCAGTAGATGGTAGGTGACTATGTTTTAGATTCGTGCTAAAACTAGTATTGATTACACAGGAAAGTTTTAGCCACTGCTGAGCAGTATTTACTCAGAGTCAAGGCCTTTCCTGCTCCTCACCTCACCAGCAAGGAGGCTGGGAGTGCACAAGACACTGGGAGGGGGCACAGCTGGGACAGGGGACCAAAGAGATGTGCCAGACCATATGCCATCATACTCAGCATCTAAAGCTGGGGGAAGAAGAAGGAAGGGAGCAATATTTGGGGCAATGGCCTTTGTTTCCTCAAGTCATCATTACACGTGATGGAGCCCTGCTTTCCTGGAGATGGCTGAACACCTGCCTGGCCATGGGGAGCGGAGACTAAATTCCTTGCTTTGCTTTTCTTGTGTGTGTAGCTTTTGCTGTATCTATTAAACTGCCTTCATCTCAACCCATGAGTCTCCTCACTATTAGTCTCCTGATTCTCTCCCCCATACCACCAGGAGAGATGGTTTGAATGTCTGCCTGGGGCTGAGTTGCTGGTTGAAGTTAAACCATGACACTAGGGCAGGAGGCCATTTGGAGCAATTTTGACATCTATTAAATGTTCTTTATCTCACCCCATGAGTCTTTTCACTTTTACTCTTCTGATTCTTTCTCCCATCCCACTAAGGGCAGGGGAGAGTGAGTGACTTTACTCCCATGGATGAATTTCTGATCCTCCACATGGATAATTCCAGTCCATGCATGTTTCTGTTTCAGACTTTTTTTCTCACCCCTGAGCACGACCTACAGCTTCTCAATGCTTTGCATATCACATTCAAGTGTGGTCACGCTGCTGCTTTTGTCTTTTCTAAGCTTTCCCCAGTCATCTGGCATTTTGCTCCCCACACCACCAGTGATGCACCTTGTTCTGTCCATGTTTCATGCACAGAAATAGCTCCCAGCTTGTCTTCTTCACACTACCAGCACCGTCCTGTACAATTCTAACAGGCAGCCCCAGTGAAAGTGGATGAGGCACCAGGCTGTCTATTGGTTGTGAAGTGAGCAGGATGGTGCATCCCAGCCCACTGTTTTAGGTAGATGACAGGTCATGGGGCATTTCCTAGTCCTTCTCCCTTCTTGTACGCAGGGCAGTAGCGCTTCACAAAAAGGAGGTGCAGCAGAGTGCCTCCTGCTAGGCTTACAGCTGCCTTAAACCATGATACCTGTGCAGGCAGCACAAAGGCAAAATAAGAGGATGGATGCTTGCTACAAAGTCATGCTGCCGGTTAGATGAGTATTGCAGAACTAGCTTTACATTTGTGACCCAGCTGTAATGTAGCAACAAACAACTTCTGTTTCGCAGGTGTCTGGATGGAGGTGATGTCTTAAGCTTTGCTTACAAAAGCAAAAGTGTTTGTGTTACCAAGAGAGAACGAAGGGAAGCCTAAGGCTGTTGGGGTTGAATAAATGAATGTAAATCTGAAAGAGTTGCTTTCATGCCAGTACTCATGCCACAGGAGGAGGCACTCCAGGGCACTCGATCTTGCACTGAGCTCTTCAGCTCTAACACTGTTGAATCTCTTAAGTAGCTCTTCAATTTTGTTCCTTTATCCAGATCCTGTTAAGATGTGGTCAAGGGGTCTGCAGTGCTAGCCAGCTCTAGCCACCAGAAAAGAGAGCAGAGAGTAATGTAGCTTGCAACATTTTCCAGGAAAGCCAGTGTAATTACTTAACTGCAAACCCAAAATACTCTGCTTTCTACCCCAGTGAACTTACCATGTTGTTGAGGACAAGACCTGTCACATTCCTCCTCAAAACTGTCATCACAATTATCTTAACTATTGTCTTCCACTCCTCCTTCTGCCTCTGCTTTCCCCAAATACAGCTCCTCATTGTCCATCAGCCCACATCTTGGTGCTTTTTTGTAGTTTCTCTGGTCTCTTTCACTCACAGCAAGAGCTTCAATAAAATACCTGGATTCAGAACAAAACTATCCTCTTTTTCATTCTTCCTCAAATATCTCTGTGTGATAGGTATTGCAGCTGACAACCAATGAAACTGTTTATTATATTCAGTGGTAGGAAACAGACTGTTTATCTGCACTTTCCATTTGTTTAATGTTTCTACTTTGTCCTCCATATGTTTCAACTCACTATGAGTTATTGCTTTCAGTATATACAGGGATGCCATACAGCACAATTTGGTAAGCTCGACAAGTATTTATAAATATGATCTCAAAGCAAAATACTTATTGAAGTAAAGAAATTCTTACAATAATTTATATATGCTCCTCTATGTGCCTTGACAGAACCCTGTTTGCTTAAATGCTCTTTAGCTTCCTGATACTTTCCTATACAGGCTGTTTCAGTACCTCCTAAGATTCCAATTTCTGATCTTTATGTTCTCAAAGTCACACTTTTAATTTCAGCATCAGAAAACAGGATATCATGAAACAGACACTGTTGAGATTGTAGCCATAGTAGACCATTTGTGAGAAGAAAACAGGATGTATTAACTTGACGCAATTGTTCTGTTCTGAATTCATAGAGTTTGAATCAAACCAGGAAACTAGAATTTTTATTTAACAGTGTAAACTACTCCAAATTTCCTGGAAAAGTCTGAACAATAGTGATCTTTTAGCTGAACGGTGCTTGAGTCTAGAAAGCAATCAGTATGTGAGTTTGAGTTTGTTATGCAACCAGGAGTAAGAGCAGGCAACTTGAATTTTGAAGTGAACAATTTGCATTGTACTGTAACCACTTTGTTGCTGAATAGTGCAGTGTTCCTGCATACCACCGCTCTCTTCATCACTGGGAGCTTGATTTCTCACTGCTTTGTACCTCTTGAAGTGGTTGATGTCTGTGAAAAGTGGATATTTAAAAAATACCATTTTGGTTCAATCATGTTCCATACCTACTTTGTGCAGGATGCAGAGAACACACTTCAAATGTTACTCCAGCTTCCCATTACCATAGACGTAATGATCTCTTAACTTACTGAATCTGTTGTATTTGAAAGCATTTCCCATGCCCATTTTAGGAATCAATACCTTCATGCATTATACAGGCATTTTGAAGTAGTTAACTTGCTTGACTTGCATCCCCCTCCCCTTTCCCCTGTATAATATAAAGAAGTTTAAATAGTCCATATGGCACCTCTGGGGCTGAGGGGATACCCTGCCAATGTGCTCTTTTACCACTTAGTCTCAGCTTATTATATGGAAGCTGGAGGCTTCTATGTTTCAAAATGTGTAAACATGGCTGACACCAGATGGTTCCTGAGATAAGTTATTAGAGAAAGCAGAAAATACAGGAGATACTGAAACTCAGTCCATAAATTCATTGACTCAGTGAATGCATTTTCTTTGTTTTGTTTTTTTTTTTCCCCCAGTATCCAGACCATTAGATGACAGGGCAAGATTAAAAGAAGAAAATAAAAAAGACTAATCAGAGTTTTGTGAAGTGTGTTAATTATCTACAGGGGACAAGATGCTACTGTGAAAGACTGATTTAGAGTCCCTTTTCTGGGACTCTGGAGCCTACATTTGTTCTGAGTGAGCGGCGTGCTGGGTAGGTACTCTGGGGTAAACCTAGAGTGGATGTATTTTGTGATCAGTGGACTGTGTAATGAAATACTGATGCAATATATTTCCCTTTTTCTGCACAGGAGTCCCTCTGGGATTGGATGTAGCTACATTTGATATTATAAAAAATTTAGAACTGGTAATAAACGTGTGCATATCTTCTCCTAAAAAAACACAGGTATGAATTTTGATGCACTGACTATTTATGATGTGTGGAGTTTGTTGTTGGTTTTTTTTTCCAAGCAATATAACAAATCTGCCTTCCTATGCTTTCTTTTAGCAGTTGGGAACTGTGTTATATGCACACCATGTGTTAGCAATCCCAGCAAGAAAGCTAAAGAAGCCAGTGGGAACAAGCGTGGCAGCTCAACCATCTCAAGCCTACATGACTACTCCTTTGCTATAGCCTCATGCCCGTTCTTCTTGTATCCACTTGCTTTCAGCTTCTCCTTCACCCACCTGTAACTATGGGTTCCTGATACTGTATCTACTCAGTGTGGGTTTCTGGAAGTAGATTTACTCAATGTGGGTTTCTGGAAGTAGATTTACTCAATGTGGGTTTCTGGTAATATATTTACTGTCAGAGATGTGAAGAACAAAGTTTGACCTGAACTCTTATGTGCTTTTTCCAGCTCCATAAACTCCAGATCACATACCCAGTGGCACCTATTTAACCTCCAGCCATTCTGACAAAAGCCACTGGAGTCCTTCCAAGTCTTCCCCTGTGCAAACAAGCATCATGTTCCCCAGCAAAGCAAGAAGCACCTCTCAAGTAAAAGCATCTCAAGCATCTTTCTCAAAATCTATGCTCTGAACTGCTAGAGGTGCCCCGTTCTCTCCTCCACGCTTTCCAGAGCAAAAAGCTACAGCTGCCCTCAGCGGCTGTGGAAGCCCAGCGCACCACTGAGCGTCGCAGACGCCGGCGACAACCTGGGCCACCGCCCCGCAGTAAGTTCAACTAAAGCACCGCTCCCTCGAAGGGGGAGCTCCCCAAAACCCGCGTTTCTGGCATGCTGACGGCGGCGTAACCGTGCGCTGTGACTGTGCAAGCCAAGCGGGGCCAGTCCGGGCCGAGGATGACGACACCGCGGATGTCGTGACGGCGGCGTTGGCGTCACCGGGGCCGGGCGGGCGCTAGGTGGCGCTGCGGTGCTGCGGCGGGGGAAGAGCCGCGGAGCCGCCCCCGCCCGCTCGCTCCTCAAAGTTTTTTGTCTGAATGAAGGCTACGCGAGCTGTGAAGGATGATTTCCCGTGCTTTTTGACAGCGGGAGAAAAATGGGATCTGCCAGCTGAATAGTCCCGTTCCCTGTCTCTGCAGCGAATAAAGCACCGGGAAGGATTTTTTATTTTATTTTATTTTTTTTACTGGGCTGTTTCAGAAGAATGGTTTCAAAAATGATTTTTCTGGGTTGTTTCAGCAGGCATGTGGCTGGCGGATTCTCTCCTGTAAAAGGAAGTGGAATTTGGAAGTTATGCTTCACAGCTTGCTCGCCTTCATTCTGAATTGTGCGGCAGAGTTACACCCAAGTATTTTAAGACACCCTTGTGCTCACAAATATTGTGCACCTTCCAAAATTTCTCAAAATAGACCTGACCCGTCACGGAGACCTTGCTCTTGCCTCTCTTAGAAATTTCCTTCCCAGACTGAACAGGCAATGCAGCAGCTGATGAAAGCATCCCTGATATAATGGGGAGAGGCGGGAATTTTTTGATTCTGCACACAACTAAGCCAGACGGACACAGATGACTTGTTACAGATCGTGTCAGAGAAGCTTATGAAAGACAGGCAGGTAATAGATGAAATTCCATTTTCATTGCAGATGAATTACCTTTGGCTAAAATGGGGCACAGGGATGCTAAGTAAACGATGCTAGAGGTAATATCAGCATTTTCATATTCCATTTCTCAAAACTGAAGAAACAAACAAATTAATGAGGCTTTGAGCCTGAGTATCTGAGCATTAAACCCTTGGATGAATTATATATTAATACACTGTTGAAGCATTAGAAAAATATATGGGATTAATTGTGACTGTGACCCAAGATCTGTGGTCTAGAAGCAGCCCTCAGCTTAATGAAACTCCTGGAGAAGCCTTTGTTTAGATAACTAAGAGGCACTCTCTGTGTACAATGAGTAAACAGTTCTATAGCAGAGGTGGATCATATTCTGACTCAGATTTCATTTCTGTTGACCTATTTGGCAAAGACTATGAAAAGATGTTTTCAAATCCATACTGCACAGGAAATTTAACTGCCATTGTGGTAATTTTTAAGGATGTTCCACCTAATTATGGGTTTTCTTTGGAAAGAATATAAAGCACTGCTCCAAAGAAAACTAATATTGGGATGATCAGTTAGTATTTGCACACACACGTCATGTGCAGACCTGTCTCTCTGTGAGCCTGTGTTGGTAGTATGTCTGTGATTTAAATCTGACTTTTTCTGGAGTTTAGTCACGGTAGAGACATATTCAGAGCTAACATAGGAGGGACGAAAGATCTTTGGAAGGCGGTATGGTCATTTCTCACAAGTGAGTTGACAGAGAGTTTCTGGAGGAGTGGTTGCATTTGTGATAGGGAAACAGCGCTGTGTTTCCTCACCACAAGACAGAATTTAGCAGCTCCTGGAAAGGTCTTGCCGTTTCCTAAACTCTGCTTATTTATCAGAGCTGTCACAACCGTTAAGACGAGTTTTTAAATAAGCCTTCATTATGTAGTCACCTCAACAAATGGCTAAAGAAGGCAATCCTGGGCAACCTTCACAAATGTGTTCCTCTCGACAGCTTTTGTATAATTGTCATCCTAATCAATACCTGAGTAATTGAAATCCTCCAAGATCAAAGTTGTGACCTTCTGACAGCCCTCTTTCCTGATCTACTTTCCAAGTCCTACACAGGAGGACAGCAACATCCAGAGTCAGATGATTGGCTTTGTTGTCCTAAATGTTAACCAGTCTGCCTTTGCTGTGTCAGCCAATATTATAGCCCCTTCTTACAAACTCAATAGCATCCTTCCATTTTCTGCTTCTGAAACCTAGGTATCATTTTACACAGACAGAAAAAAACCTCCACAACCAGAAATACTAGTGTTTCTACATGCAACATGAAATTGCCTTTTTTTAAATCATAATTTGAACATACTCTTTAGGCTCAATAGTTATTTTTATAGTTCTGAGAAAAATAAAATCATGTTGCTACCCATCCAGTCTCATTTCTTATCTCATTTTGTTCCTCCTGGGAGTGAAATCCTGGCCACAAGATGAGCAACGATAAACTTAAGGTGAACTGAATGACTTCAAGATTTCTCTCTGTAAGTTTTTCATATACTATTCACAATGTAGTTATATGCGATTAGACTATTTTAAAAGTCCAGTACTAACAGTTATAGTAATTATTTTTATTTTTAATGTAATATAACAGAAGATTTTGAATTAGGTAGTTCATTAACAAATCATCATGAAACTATTATGAAATTAAGGTTTTCTGCAAAAATATGTTTTCAAATGTTCACGACTCTATAGTTCACAGGAGAAAAATATCCTCAGTCCCAAGAACTTGAGACTGCAAACTTCAATTCTTTAACGGCTCCATATCCCTGACTCAAACTGGATCCTCAATGAAATCATCAGATCTGTATGGTGCAGGAATCTATACTAATCCCATTTCCAGACTCTGGATACACTCATGATGAGAGAGTAAAAAGGTGGTATTAGCCACTGGCAGCTTGGATGGGCTCAAGTGATATAGCAGTAATAAATATTTTGGCATGTATTTTAAAGTTCTGTTTGTTGTTGTATTTTTAAGTCGGCAATTTAGTAATTTTGGTGGGTTTTTTTAAACTTATGTGGCTTTTATAATGTGCTTCAGTGCATATAAGGTGGTAGCCTTGGGAATGATTTTCATGCATTAAGAATTGAAAATAAAGCATATTGCCACTAAAGACAAAATGATGGTGTGTCACATCTAGCATTAGAAGACCATGTAGGACTGTGACAGGGTCTGTATATTAGATATTTTCATGGATTTTCTTTTTGCAATAGGACAGCTCTGGAGGTATCAAAACATAGGACTGATTTGTATGCAACAACCTGCTCTTTCAGATAAGAAACATTTCATTTAGGTTTTTTTAAGACTTAAAATAATTAGTTTTGTGCAAAATTTACCTTAGAATTTTGTAGTTTACACTTAATCAGTTATTTTTTTCTAAGCTATTCCTAAGTCTTAAATGTTGAAAATTTTCATCTCAGTTTGGGGAATTAAGCAGATTTCTAGTTATCAGAACTTCTTTTTTTTTCCAAGACCAATTTTAAATGTACTTTTCCCCTCTTTTTTTTTTTAATTTTATCTTGGTAATTGAAAAATCAGACCTTTTGATTAATCATCTTGAAGTTGCTGAAGTAAGAGAAGTTATGCCTCTCCTTTCAGAATTACTTAATGAAGGATTTTTCCTTTACTTGTGTCCTTTGCATAATCTCTCACAGTAACAACAATATCTATTTAAAACATGAAAGATTCAGCAAGCAAAACTAGCTAGATGTAACCCAGGCTCCCTGCCACCACGTACCTTCAATTTACCAATTATTTCTATCCTATATACTTCAGAAACAACTTCACAGCTCAGGCCTCCTTGGCTCTATTAGCCTGCCTTTTACTTGATTTGAAATCATTCTAAATCATGCTAGCTGCTAGATCCTATCTCTTAATTGCTCCTGCAGGTAACTAGCACCCTAAGGGGCAAAAAAGGTTACAAGGCCTATAGAGACACATCAGAAATGCATAATTTATGCCTCTTCCAGCAGTTAACATTGCCATGTTTCTGTGTGCACAGTCTATCTCGCATTGTTCAGCCTCCAGCTTTTCAGGCATTTCATTTTTGGATGGTTCACCATTAAACAAACTAGTGAAACCTCCAAGAATCTCCTTGGGGCTTTTTCCTCCTAAATCCTCTCCTGTCATATGCCTCAATTATTTGATGGTGAAGGAATTTCCATTTCCCTCTTCTTTGTTCGTCTCCTCACTTCCCCACTTGCAGTCCAAAATAAGTGCCAAGTGGTGAAAAGTGTTTAAAATAAGCTGGCATCTTGTACAGCTTGATTGCAAAGCAGGAATTATTAGTACAAGCGAGCAATGCCTGTAGGACCTTTGATATAACTGTTGTTTTGTTTATGTTGATGAAGTACAATGTTTGCACTTCGTTACTCAATTGTTATGAAGGTCTTTGAGACGGTGAAGATATGTCTTCAGTATGCAAAGTGTATTTAAAATTACTATAACCAGAATTGTAAAGTGTAGCGTAAGACCTGCACACATCACATCTGCCTGTGAGAATCAGTTGAACCAGGGGCCAGATAATTCATATTTCAACCCTGGAAAACCAGTTTTGTTATGCACACCCCTTTGGTAAGGTGTTTGCAGTACAGGCACTTGCCGTCAAGCGGTCTTTGCTGGCCTCTGTACTCTTTTCCTTTGCCCCAACAGTTCTCTGAAGCAGCTCACAGACCCTGGTGCTGCCTGTGTTGGTCTACTCAGATGGTCTCACTGATGAAATCTCATGTATCTTCTGACTCACTGAATTCAGATTGTGTCTGCCAGTATGAATTAGGTAACCCAGTCGTACGAGGATACTTGCAAGGTATCATATTGGAGCATTTTCTGTACAAGGCTGCAAGGCCAATCTTGTGGCAGGTGGAACAAGCTGTTTCTTCCTTAAAGAGCAGCACTCTGCCATTTCTGAGGGCAGCCTAGATATCATAATTCACTGTATAACCTATGGCAGTATTAAGTCACAAACATTTGCCGTGTCTCTCATTGCTGCAGGTTTGACACACAACTGCCATGAGTTCAACATGAGTTATTTTTTAAGTAAAGCATCTTATTTTCATTGTAAACCAACTTTTAGCTTAGTTCTAGGTGACAATGCAGAAAAACTTTTTTTTTTTTTTGGAGTAGAAATTCTCAGATTCTAAAGCAATGCAAACTCCTGGCATGTGCATGGAGCCATGTGAAAGCTCTTTCTGGAAATTTTTCAAGCAGCTATCATGCAGTGAAAGATGTAGAAAAAACTAAATGTGTGTCATCTCCTTTGATTTTAGCCATCTTAAAGTCAGACATTGAAATGAAATTAATTACCTGGACTCCTTTTCTAGTCCATGAAGAAAAGTGAGCATATCTGTAGGGTAAATCATCTCACCTATGCCCCTCAAGAAATAAGGAATATCGTTCAGGTGCCTCTGTCTCTTAATTGGCTATAAAAGTAGCTTGAACAGGACATCAAACTTTTAAACAGAACTACAGTTCAGTGAGATTAATTTCACCCTTAACATGCAGTTTCTTTAGTATGATCTTCACAATTCAGCAAGGTATTTAAATACAGCTTTCCACAGTTGAGTAAGTCTAATCACATGGACTGGCTTAAGTGTCTTGTTATACCAGGACTCGATGGTTTCTTGAACTGAACGCTTAACACTCCGCATGGCTGCTTCTATTAGACTCCAGGCTGCTTGTTTATGACACTAATTCTCTTCAGCTTTCTTAAGCAGTAGCATCAGTGTTTCAGAGGGCAAATGGAAAAAACCCAACAACTACCCCGTTCTAATTTCTTGATATTTTTGAAAGAAATACGTGCCATGCTCGGTACTGCATGTCTGACTAAGAGCTTGAATTATTTCCGCTTTTCTTTGACTAAACCTTTTAAATTTATTTATTCTCTGCTGTTATTTACTGAGACTGTTTTATCTAACTCTGTTAAGTGTTCTGGGACACAGATGGTACGAAATGCTCCACACACAATAAAGACTCATTGTTCAGGCAGCTCCCATGGCAGTTGATGGTAGAGATTATAGTGTTGGGCCATAAATTGTATCAGCATTATGTAAGTAGGATATTGTTGACACTTGATGTTCCCAATTAAAAAAAAAAATTGTCAGTTTTTTGAGCAGCTTCCAATGATTTCTTCACATGAAAATCTAGGGAGCATATACAGAGAGTTGACATCTCTGTTTGGTGTAATGCTGATTTCTGGCAAACTTTACCTCTACAACTGGATGAAGAATATCTAGTTTAAGACAGTTTTTCTCTGTTGTTGACCTAACTATACATAGAAGCATAGAATGGTTTGGGTTGGAAGGGACCTTAGTGATCTAGTTCCAACCCCCCTGCCACAGGCAGGGACACCTCCCACTAGGTCAGGTTGTTCAAAGTCCCATCCAACCTGGCCTTGAACACTTCCAGAGAGGGGGCTTCCACCTGTTCCAGTGCTTCACGATCCTCACAGAAAAGAATTTCTTCCTAATATCTAATCTAAATCTGCCCTCTTTCAGTTTGAAATTGTTGCTCCTTGTCCTGTCACTACACTCCCTGATGAAGTCCGTCCCCTTCTTTCCTGTAGGCCACCTTTAAGTACTAGAAGGCCACTATAAGGTCTCCACAGAGCCTTCTCCTTCTTCTCCAGGCTGAACAGCCTCAATTCTCTCAGCCTGTCTTCACAGGGGAGGTGCTCCAGTCCTGTGACCATGTTCTTGCATAAAATTCCCACTGATGGCAAAAAGAATTGGATATTCAGAGTAGCATCTATAAGAAGGTGTGGATCAAAAGCCCACTGAAACCAATGGAAAACTAAGCCTCCATCAAAGCAAAAAACCAGAAAGGAGAACATTGCTAAAACAAGCTCATTGGAGATAACTTGAATTCTGGCAGAAAACAAAACAAGCCAAAACAAATGTCAGCTCATTTAATATACAAGTCAGAAGAAGAACCTGAGCCAGATGATCAATGATGTTTGAGAGCATTGGCATATTCTGCCAGAATCCATCCAAAGTAATCACTGACACTAACCCTGTGACAGTGGATGATGTTTGAGAAGCATAACTCAAAATCACTGAACCGAACTAAAACTGAACTTGAGCCAAAATCAGAGCAAACACTTTATCAAGAACTGAAACTGAACCCAAACCCCTAGAGTGAAATCTTTGTAGAACTCCCTTGTGCCCTCCCCAGTGTCAGATGCCCAGGCCAGGGGTCCATCACCAGCACAGTGGGGGAGCAGCCTGCTCAGGGGAGCTGCAAGGCTGGCTGTCCTGCAGGACACAGATCTGCTCCTCAGGGCTCTCATGAGCATTTCCAGACACACAGTAGGAGAGACTGCCTGCATGTCTTACAGCATGAGTTACATTGAGGTGGGGGTCAGCTGGAGGGGACTTGCGTGCATGGGATCCCCGGGGGCAATGCTAAGCAGGGATGAAGACTCTGCTTCCACAGCCTGCCGAGAGGGCTGGGTACTGCTCATGGTGCTGGCATTGCAATTGTTCTAAGAACCTGTCTTGTCTGGAAGAACAAACATGGGCCATATGCTTTTCTTCAGAATGTTGCAGAAGGACTTAGTCCCACAACCTCTCACAATGGCTTTGATTGCAGATTGCACAGGGATGAAAATCAAAATGTGAGTTAAAGTCTGGTGGGTCAGTTATGTGCTTGCACTCTGCTGCCCAGTACCTTTATGCATTTGCCTATTTCCTCACATCTCAGAGCTGCACATTTCTGCTATTTACATCCAGCTTTTCAGTATCCTTGGGTTATATTCCTTCATGGCAGCAAGAAGGTAAAATTTTAGCATATATTAGTTTTTATACCGTGCTCTCTTGGTCTGCCTCCTTATCTCCTTTTGTTCTTTTTCTCTTAAACAGAAAGGCAACATAAACGAGGCACTGAAGAAAATGGATACTGCTTCCTGACAACAAAATCTAGAGCCAACTGTTGCAGTCTGTTTCAATTTGCATTCCCTGGTGAAACCCTGAAGCTTACTGGGACATGGAAATACACAGGCTACAGCAATTTATGATCATGTACAACACTTTTTTTTACTTTACCCTTGCAAATGATTAAAGAAAATGTTAGCAGAGATGGAGGCTTCTACCAAACCTATATAGCTTTTAGGAGATCCACACACAGGGTGAATTGTCAGGCCTGACAGAGGCAAGGTAGACACATTTCTTATGCCTCATCTAGAGAACGATATAGATTTAGTGCCCATTTGCATAAGAATCTCTAATCTCAGTTCCAGGTCCCTCCATTTATAAACACACCAACCCCTCTGGGCAGTTTGCCTATTCTTGCCTCACTTTAGCAATAAGTCATCTAACTGTGTCCAATTTTTGTTGACTATCGTTTTGCATTTTGTAGCTTAGCACAATTTCATTAGTCACTCTACGTTTCATCACAGGAGAGTGAGTTTGGTGACCTAAATACATCCCTTCTCATACAAAACCTGACATTCCTTCAATTTTTGAGAGAGGATATGATAAAACCACATTGTGAGTTGTACCATTACAGCCTTTGTAATAGCTTTAGATGGCTGAACATATTTTAATGATTGTATACAAAGACACTCAGCAGCTAAAGCATCTGTTTTTGACAACAGTAATACTGGTTGAAAGCATCATCTCCCTTTTCTTCAAAATTTATGACATTGTCTTTAAACCCAGTGTCTTCTGCAAATGACAAGGAGGGAAAAGTGTGTTTGGGAGGGGGAATGGAGGAGAGGACAGGAAGGAGAAAATAGGATTTATCACTGTGGATTAAAGCCAGAGAATGAACGTTCTAGTAGTGCTTAACTAGAACTAGCATCAACTAATCACTGAGAAAAAAATAAACATTCTAGCGCTCAGTGGTGGGGTGCTAATGAATTTGTATGTATGTTTTTGTGTCCATATGAGGGAAGTAAGAAAAAACTAAATATTAGTTAATTAATACTGTCCTTAAGGAAAGGTTTTGTTCTTGGACATCTTATCAGGCAGCAAAAATGTATATTCATTTATAAGTAAGCTCAGAGTCTGATTGGCGTAAGGTACTTCAGTAAAAGAGCAAAAATGAAAGAAAATCTAACTGTGTTCCAGAGAACCCTGTTTTTTAAAGGGAAAAATATATATATATTCCAAATTCAGTAATGCTTTTAAGGCACTTATTAATAAAATGAAGAAAACATTTTAAGTTGCACATTTTTTTTGTGAATGAATTACTATTAGTCACAGGGCTACAAGATAATGATAATTTCACAAGATATAATAAAAAGTCACAAATATTTTCATGGCTTCCAGCATTAAATGATTTCATTTTTTTAATGGGGTGTTGAAGTTTAAGGCTGGGCCAACCACTAAACTCTGACAGACATTCTCTGTGATCCCCCCATCACTCTCCCAGGGGAAGATAACAGGGGAACCAGGAAGAGAGACTTTGAGGTTAGAAAGAGTTCTTGAATCATTTTAATGAAAAAGAAAACACAGCTAACAATAACAAAGAAGATGTTGAATTATGTACAGTTATATATAAGTATATAATCAAATATACAAAAAACATATGTTAATATGAAACCCATGCCTTCCATATGGCAACTAGGCCCCAAGCAGAAAAGTTCCAGACTGGACTCAGCACCAGATGGGAGCACCCAAGCCCAGAGTCCCAATGACAGTCTAAGAAAAACAGAAAACAGAAGTCTTGGGGTAGCCATGCCTCTCTCACCCAGCGCAGCAGGGGAAGCTGACCTGTCCCAAGGAACGGTGCTCCTCTGCAGCGGGAACACCAGCAGCACAGGGAAAGACAACAAACAGCCAATATCAATCCTCAACACAGCAACCACAAAAAGCCCCCAGGCTTTTCTTAGGGGCCCTTAGATCCTGAGCACCATGGGAAAGAATACCGTGATTGATCCATTTGGGCCACCTGACCCACTGTCTCCTCCCCATGGGCACAGCTGCCCCCTCTCTGCCTCTGTGATTGCCTCCTGTGCCAGGCAGCCCCAGAGAACTTTTATCCTGGTGCTCTCAAACCCCGGGCAAGCTGCCATTTGGATCAACAGGTATTTGGACAAGTCCTCTCCAGGCGTAACATATTTACAAACATGTAACTGCAAACTTTTTTTTTTAATTACAAATGTTTATCTATTTAAAAAGCAGATTACCTATTTATGTGTTTAATTATGGATCTCTTTTCCTAACTTTAGATACCTGATTTTTAAAGTGTTTGTCAAAGTTACAGACTATTAATGTGTTACAGCAAGAAACCAAAATAAAATCCCAAAAACTTGATCTATAAGCCAGATGTTCTCTTAATCATATTCCAGCTTTCTTCAGACTTCAGATCTTTATCTTCTCTCCTTCCAGACTTGGCAGTGGAGACACTTGGCAAAGTTTTCTACACAGTTCTTGGGACCAGGAATTTGGTATCTGAGAATCATCTTTCCATAGTCTTCCCAGCAGGGTTATTTTATTTCATGTCAGGTACGGCTCATACAGAAAAATGTGTGAAAGTCTCTAAGCAGAATTCTCTTTTTAGTTGAGGATTTTGTTCTACAAATTACTCATGTTAAGATATTTGTCTAACTATCTTCTACCATACCTTTAAATTTTAACTTCTGTATATGCAGTGATTCGTCTGTCCTGTTTTAAGGCTGCGTAAAGAACTCTCTAGTTAGCATCAAATCTGGAAATTGGTTCACAGTGTGTACAGATATCAAGACTGTCAAAACAGGAGATATTTTTAAGTGTTTGATCTGCCTAATTTGTTCTGCAGAGCCAGTCTAAGTACTTCTGAACGTATAATCTGAAAGACTTGGTCTTTGTGACAATTCCTTATTGATGAAACCTCTAGTAAAAGAAAAAAAGTCCATAATGCAGAAGAGTTCCCCAAATGTAGTACTTGAACTTGCAGGACAGCTATTTCACTTGTATTGCTGACCAGTGCACAACACTTCGCTGAAAGGTGTAAGAAATTCTATGATAAACAGTTCAGGAATATCCTGCCATGAAAAAAAGGGCCTTTTCTACCTCAGGAAACAGGATTCTGAAAGACACAAGCACCAAATACGTCCAGAATGGCTGGATTGTAAGCTTTTGCTGTTAGAATTCCAAATTTTATTATTATTGTGGTTGTTATTAATTAATAAGGTTCTTCCATCTTTATCACACTTCCTGGTTGCTTGGCCTCAGTGATAGTTTATGACAAAGGGGTGCCTTATATAGTCTAATTGTTCGAAGAGAGCGCCTTCTCAATACACACTTTGCAACCATTCAGTTTACTAGTCCTTTAGCTTTCATGTTGGGTGAAGTATGGCTGATGTGCTTAAGTGGTGATCACTTGCAGCTCTGTACATTTTATCCAGCTGATCTTTTCAGAAGAGCTATTTTCAAAGCTCTGTTCATTCTCATTGCCTCACTTGTGTCTCAAGTTCAGAAACAAACAGAGGACCCTGGCTGTGGGGAAGCAAATTTTATTATCCTCTTACATTTAAGCTTTTTCATACCGTGAAGCCTTTCACACAGAGATGAACTGGGATCCCTTTTTAGATTGCTCTGAGTCTTGGCCCATGTCCTTGTTCAAGCCTCAGCTAAAAGTGAATTTTTACAGCTGCTTGAAGTCATCGAGAATCAAAATTTAGAAGTGAAATGCTGACACCACCTCCCCCATTACAGCATTTAGCTGCTTCTGTCATGCTGCAATCAGACCCGTATTGTAAGCGTCTGTGTTGTGAGCCTCTCTGATCTAAACATTTGTTAGTTTAAAATATCAATTCAATTGCAATCCATTATGCTGTGCTCAGAAAACCCATCTGGCTCCAAAGGCTGCTGCCACACGATGTGCTGCTGCTGTGAAGCCGAAGGCCTGATTCTGCTCTTCCTTGCACCGCTCTGCATCTCAAGGAATGGCACTCAAGTAGCTGAAAGCAAGCGACCCCAGAGCAGGTGTGAGGAACAGGCCAACCAGGTGTATGGCTACGTCACCCTCTCTTTCCAACTTGCTTTCCCAGTTTTGCTGCTACCCTCATTATCGAGGAAGTCAAAATCAAAGACTGAAAAAAAGCCCCAACATCAAAACCAGAAAACATCTTTGGATTTTTTCTCCAGGAGTTGATTGTAACCCCATTTCTTTCCTGCTGAATCACCATTCAAGACACTTTCAGGCATTTCTGAGACAGCTCTTTAAAAGAAAACTGACTCCATAGGAGAGGAAAGTAAAATCATGATTTCTAAAGGAAAAGACAAGAAAAAGATATAAAATATTAATCACTTAGAAGAATCACTTTTTACTGCAAACTGTTTTAGTGTTTGCTGTGCTTGCAGGTGAAAATACCTGATTAAAAATATCTAGACGAGAGTCCTGGTCGCATGGCATGCCTGTGAGATCTGCTGGAACTACAGTGGGTCTGAAGGAAAGACACAGGAAGCCATCTTCAGTTTACTGTTGCCTTGGACTCATGTTGCGTTTTTTCTGCCTTCTGCTGAGCAAAACCAGCAAAGATCCCAGTTGCCTAGGAAAGCAGTTATGTTTCGTGCTATATATAAGTAATAAAGATGACAAGCTGCTATGAGCACCCAGAGAGTAAATGCTACTATGCCACTTAGGGTCAGGATCAAGAAGATCACCAGAGCTCAATTTTTTATGCCTTTGGGGCATCTTACTTATTAAGCTCCATTACCAAGACTGACTAACCCAGGAGTTCAAAATGAGCTCTGAACTCCTCTTCGTGGCACAGGAGACCTGAGAAAGATCCAATTTAACTAGATGGTGCATGAATAGTTCTTTCCTATCTGTCCACCTTTCCAGTGATAATGAACCGCTCAATACATTTTTCCACAGAGCAGGAAAGAGAATATGAGAGCACGGAAGGCATTTGCTAAAACCTGAAAACAGCCTGAAGTTGCATAAGCTTTCTGAGAGCTTTGACGCAGGGGTGGCAGCAGATGGCTGAAGGAGGGGTACACCCCATCGTTCGCTTGCCCCTGTGACAGGGACGACAGCACAGCTCACGAAGCAGCCCCTGAGGAACCACAGATTTTAGCACAGCATAAAACAGGAAGCTGAGATGAGGGTGAGTTTATTTAATTTCACAGACTGAAAACTGCAGCGAATCAGTGAGTCATTCGGTTGTCCCCACCACCGGGGACACGGCAGCAGCCTTGCTCGGAGCGATATGGCATCTGGCAGAAGGGGCTTGCTGATGATGATCTCTGCTACACGTGAGTCTCGAAAGTGCTGTGCCCCCAGCACCCAGCACCTGCAGGATGCTCCTGATCAGTCCCTCAGCCACCCTCTGACTCTGCCACAGAGTTGCTTGGTCCTTCTGGTGACACTGGGTGGGTGCTTCAGGAGGGTGCTGCTGCCAGAGCTCCCTGTGACAGTCCTGGATGACTGCTACAGGGTGACAGGGAGGACTATTTGTGGCTCTGTCAGGAAAGCCACACTGAAGGAGGATTCAGTTCATGCTTTTAACTCAATTATGTGAGAATGGAAGAATTCCTGTGCACCTTGAAATGTCCACAGGGTGGGAAAGAGCATGCAGATGTAGTGTCTATTAAGTGTAACAGACTGGGATCAATAGTGATTCAGTAGCCTCATATCATGACATTCTTCCTGCCCAGGCTATTTAATTCACAAGACCACAATGGCCACCCATGCACAAATGATACACTAAATGTCTTAATAAAAACTAAAACTAGAAATTCTCTCTTCAGCTGTAACACAAGGGCCATTAATGATTTGTTTTTAAATTGTATTCATTATATACAGAGAACAAAATATAGTTTACCACTTTATTAACTGACACACTGTGAGAAATAACACCCACAGGAAAAAAAAAAAAAAAGAAATTTTCTTTGTAATTTAGCTAGGGAAACCAAAACCCAATAAAATACATTTAATAGGTTTGTATCCCCATTAGGTTAGGTAGAATGTCAAGCCTACTACAAAAGAGAGCTATTTAATACCTTTCTGTGAAGCAATGGTCCCATAAACCCCAGCCCAGTGAATAGTTTTTATTCATGAAAGCAGTTCCACTGACTCCAGAGAGAAGGTGCCCACAGGGATGACCCTCCTATGCCAGACTGGACCTTTTGTTTGAGTCTCACTGTAGCACTGGCTATTCACAGATACTGGCAAAACTCTGAGCCTAAAGCAAGAATGCAGCAGGGTTTGTTTATTATGTGCAGTTCGATACTGACCTAGTGAATATTGAACCCTAACCCACGACATACGCACAACAGAAAGCACTGATGCTTATAAAATATAGGCACTAATTTACATAGGTGATTCTATGAACTCCATGTAAGACACATTTTAAAACATGCAGCCCCACTTTGACCTGTAACTTTGAGCTAAAATCACAGGAAGGATTACTTTTCTAGTGATTTTTGGCAAAAGAAGTAACTTTACAGATAGGTCAAAAGGTGCAAGATGAATAAGGGAAAGAATATGTCCTGCACTAACAAATAAAATGGCTCAGAACATTTCAGATCTATGTATCTGGAGTAAAGCTGGACGTGTACATTGGCTCCTTGACTGAAGCTTTAAAGGCCACTGCATGACGAAGAAGTCACACTAATTCTTATATTTGCAATGTTGTGCAGTCTTTAGGTAGCACACAATCACGACTGAAATTTCTCACTGCTATATTAGACGCAAGAAAGCTCTCTCTGTGCCAAGCATGCATCACTTTTTTCCCACCTCTGAACAAAATTACCAGTCATAGAAAACACAGTAACCCAAAACAAAACGAGGAATTTGTTCTTTGGCAAATGTGCTGTTAACACAACAAAAAGGGAGCAGAAGGATATGCTGCTAGCATTCTGACATTCCCCAACAGATAAAATTCAGTGTGTAGGCAATATCTCACGCTCACAGAAACTAAATGCACTACTTTTTTTATCTCGGGCTGTCTTTGCCACTATGTATATATTAACAGCTTTGTGGAGCCATTATTAAATTTAAAAACCTGTAGAAAACCTGAAAGTAATTTTGATGGTTGGCTGGGGTTTTTTTTTGCTGTTCCCCTCAACAGTAAGAAATTCCTCTTCACAATACCTTCAGGCTCATAATCACCTTAAAGCCTGGACCCATCAGAGGGGAGAAGCTGATGGGCTGGAGGGCAGGGCTGCCCTGCACAGAGATTCCAGCACACTGAGAGGAGCCACAAAAAGACTTAGAAAAGCAAAGGAGAACTCTTGCATGTCCATATCATTTTTGCTCCCCAGCACAGGAAAGACTTTGACAAACTGGAGCGAGGCCAGCAGAGGGACACTGAGATGATTAGAGGCTGGAGCACATGGCATGTGAGCCGGGTTTATGTAGCCTGGAGAGAGGGCTGGCAGAGAAGGATGTGAAGCAAGGCAAGAGATCTAATTGTTGTTTTCTTCTATCTAAAGGAGAAATATAGAGAAAACTGAGATAAACTTTTCTTAGAGGTGCACAGCAAAAGGACAAGAAGCAACAGTCACAAGTCATATCAAGGAAAGTTCTGAGTTGCTCTAAAAAAAATTTTCGCCGGTGTGGTGAGCACTGGTACAGCTCTTCCAGAGAGGCTGTGGGATCTCCATCCACAGAAGTACACAGAACTCTGAGAAACATGGCCCTGAGGAACCTCATCTGTCTTTGAACATGGCCCTGTTTCAAGCAAGGTTTCGACGAGATGATCTTATGAAGACCCTTCAACCTAACTTATTCCTTGATTCTTTGATGAGTTAAGAAAAGATCTCTCTCAATGTGTATGAGTTGGAAATGTCACCCACAGGTGAGATTACCAGCTTGGAACTGGGACAAGCTGCATCAAAAAGTCTTGAGAAACTAATCTTGAAATTGTACTCATATGCAAACAGTAGTTTATAAAAAGACTTGCAACAGTTTTCTTTCATACTGGCGTAATACTTTTAAGGTATTATAAAATATGTACCTAAAGTTGGGCTCACGTACATAAATATAGGACAAGATTTTTAAAAATTTAGTGAAGGAGGCATCCACCTAATATCTTTGGTAACCAGCTAATTTATTGAGGCCTTTCAATAGGATTTTGGAGCTTAACTGGAGTAATTTGCTGCCCAGAGAGGCTGTGGAGTCTCCTTCTCTGGAGACATTCAAGACCTGCCTGGACACGTTCCTGTGTGGCATAGTCTAGGCATTCCTGCTCTGGCAGGGGGATTGGACTTGATGATCTTTCGAGGTCCCTTCCAATCCCTAACATTCTATGATTCTATGATTTGTACCTACAAATGTAGCTAGGATATCTGACATGGCCAGAAGAAAGAAGATAAAAATAGCAGTAAAAATGTATACTAAATCTTCCTAATGTTGGTTTTAATAACTTTTTTTTTCTGTTAAAATTACATACACGGGTTTCATGCTGGTATGCTATGAAGATTTACTGTATTTCATTCAGAATGACCTGATAGTATATTAATTTTTCCTGTGATTTAATGAGGGGCAAAAATGGGCAATGAGTGGCCAAGCTCCACAAATGTTGTTTTTTTGCATGGTATCACAAACTTATACTGATATGTCTATGTCAAGACATATCATGTCATGTTCCATATCTATGTCAAGACATATCTATGGTCTTTTTATGACTGGGGCTGAACAAGGATACAGACACCAGCACAATCTCAGTAAAAAAAAAAGTCACCAGAGGATATTTTTTTTTAAAAAATGTTGGAGGCAGCTCACTTCTTGTTCCTGATGTTACTAGAGGAATTAGAGGCTTTTTACTGCACTTGAACAGAAAGAAGATAAATGCTCTTCTAGGGCTGACTTTCAGAGGTGGAGGTGCTGGGTTTGTTATGGATGTGCTAAGAAACAACACGGTCATTCCTTATCTTCCTGGCAATACCTGCCACATTGCGTACATCGCCTCTTTTGCACTTACAGGTTGTATTAACCTATCATACCTACAGACAGCTGAACCGACAGGGAGAAGACACCTGGAAACAAAGGAAACAAAGTCATGGGTGCAGGACATAAAGCACTACGGGGTTACAAAGAGGTTTACAGAAACCCTGGACACAGGTACTCAAAGGGATCTGTTATTCAGAAAAGGTGGAAGTAGTGATAAAAGCGGTGCATGTGAATGGAATGACAGACTGATGTTTCAGAAAGGGATCCCTGATAAAATAGATTCTGTTTGCATCCAAAATTACTTTGGGGAAAGATAGTGGGTAGTTGTTAGAGTCTGCTGTAGAATTCCACAGTTAAATTTGGGTACGGACAGAGATGTTCAAACCGTTATTATAGGGAGAAATTCTGCAGAGAACTGTCTCATTATGGCAGACTGATTTCTCAGACATAGACTGGAGAACAAATGTTACTGAAGGCAGCCCAGATATTCCGGAGTGTGACAACTGACAGATTTCCTGTCAGAAAGCAGAGACACTTCTTTCTAAACTTAGTTACAGAAAGTATTGAGGTTGTTGGAGGACAGCTAATTGTAAAAAATAGTATCGGATAACATGAATTTTGATTTAATTGAAACAAAATGGAGGGATAAACAAAAATAGATGTGCTAGTAAGCTTGTCTATCAGAATTTTAAAGAAATGGGTGAAGACAGAGAAATTAATTGTTCGGAGACTTCTCTGTGGAGGAGACTTGGATTTTCTTTAAGGGAAAACACAAATATTTGGATCTTTTAAACCCTGCAAAGCAAAAAAAAAAAACTACTTCTGGAAAAAGCTTCAAAACTCACCTCAAAAATGGTGCCTAGATGCAAATGGAAGAACAACGATCAGCAATAAAGGCTGATGCCTCGTAGGACAATTTTCCGTAAGGAATCTTGAACAAGGTCTCAAAGACAGAGCTAGCTGATAGGAAATGAGAATAGGAAGGAAATCTGCATTACTGTAGGTGGAAGCAAAACTCAAAGTTCCTTCTTTTCACCCAGTGCAACCAGAAACCCTCTGTTTCAGGATTCAAAAAAAAGCCGGCATATGAAATCCTGCTGCTGGTGAGAAGCATCTTAAGTAAGTCTCCACTCAGAACTGGTGTCGTGTGAGTGGAAAAGAGCCAATCTGGTGCACTTCACAAGCACCTGGCTAAAACAGGCCTACAATGTAGGCTTCGCTGCAAAACAAGGATTTAGAGCAGCTGCTAAAGAAAAAGCTAGTTGAAAACGAAGGAAAACATTGAAAAATAACAGATACATGCAAAAAAAAAGTGGATCACAAGAAAGCCACAGAGCCTAGGCTAACTTGATATCTTTCTTTTATTACCTCTTTCCCAATGAATAAAATATGGCAGACCTAATCTATTAAAACTTTGGCAGAAAGGTGATTACCATGTTAATGAGAAAGCACTGGTGAAGCTTGAGAAGGTGGAGATTTGTAGAAGATAGCTAAGGGAGGTAAAGGAAGTAGTTAAAGGAAGATACTGCGGGATTATGTTGAAATGCAATTGAAATGCTATTGGGCTGGCATACGATTACCATTACCTTTTTCAGTTCTGATTACCCTTGAAATTAATCTTGTCTGAATATTTCTCTTAATGGCCTTGGTTTTAAAAAGTACCAATAAGGTTTTGGGAGACATTATCAATGTAGAAAAGGAGAGTGATATGTGGAAAAATTAGGAGTACCTTGCAGGCTGGAAAAGTAGAAATGAGATTTAATTTCATTACATTCATTTAGTTCCTAGTAATTTTTTAAAATGAAATCTCATCAAAGTGACATGACACCTGAAGAGCCTGTGTGTTTTAAAGGATCATGAAAAAACTAGGATTAACCAACACAATGCTTGAGTCAACAGGAAATTATAATCTTAGATCATGGTTAGTGAGATATTGCTATGATAAATATGAGAGCTCTGGAAAAATGTAATCTAGAGTACTCTGTATAGCCTTGGCCATTCATATTCACCGAAGATGAATCCAGAGTGAAACTGATGAAAGGAAATTCTATGAAGATAATCAAGAGAAAGTGGAACCTCTCATGAGATGAGAGAATGAGCAGCTGGAGGAATGATTCTTACTTTCCCATCAAAGAGTCTCTTATTCCCTAACACCATCTGTCTGTCGCAATAGTCCCACCAGGCAGGGGAGAGCAGTGCAATGCCTTGTCTGGAAGGATGCATATTTCGACTGGCTGGTGCCTAACGAAAAGAATGATTGTTGAAGTCTGCCTGCTTTCTCCTTCTCATTTGTCTTTTTTTTCCTCTGACTTGGCTGCTTTTTTTACGACATTTAAAGAAACATAATTATCTTTGAATTTTTGGCAGCTCTTTTATATTTGATTGAAACAATGCAATGGATCAGAAGTTCTTAAAAGTCAGGACTGAGGGACAGAAATGGACTATATAATCATATGAACATCAGTTCCTTAGGGAACAAGTGTAAAACCAGAGATGGCACAAGAATAAGCAGGGACAGACTGCTGATGAAATTAAAAAAGCAAGCCAGCAGCAGCAGGTCTCTATCAATCAGAAAATTAAACTTCCAACTGGTATATTAGATACAAAGGGTATAACTAGTTTTAAGATTGTAATCAGGTTATGAAATGGATTATATAACATGATGGCCTTCAGGAAGTCCCCTCCTGTCCTACCAGAAACAAGGGTGTGCTAATAAGATGGCTCTATCCTAATGAGTGCAAGATAACGTTTTAGGATTTGCAAAGATCAGTTTAAAAGCCATTTGCAGAAGACACATTTACTCCATAGTATATCATATTTGTTCATCCTTGTCACTGAAAAACTGATTTGCCAAGTTTTTAGGCAGTATCTGTGACTATTGCTCGCTCTGCCTTTTTTTTTTTTTTTTTTTTTTCCCTCTTTCTGGAAAGGCTGGGCACTGGACTGCAGTGGTGCAGAATCTTGAGAGCACAGAGGAGAGCAGTGGCAGCTTGCCCAGAACTCAAGTGCTGCACCTTATTTCCATACAAATATACATTGAATTGTGTAAGTTTTTACATCAGAATTCTTTTTTTTTAATTGTATTTAAAGAGCACTGCAAATGTAGGCAGCACTTTACAGAGCAATCCAAAATTGCTGTGATGGTAAAAATACAAGAAAAGCCATGTAAAAGCATAGTGTTGTCCTCTCAAAAATTTTGCAGACTTAGATGAATTTCAGTTTATTGCGCTGATATGAAAACCGTTTGAATTCCTGATGCACAAGGATGAACTTTGCCAGAGGGTTTTTTAATGAAGTGGCTAACACGTAATTTCCTTCTACCAGATAAAGATAAGACCTATCAGCTACACCATAAACTGCTAACAAGTCTCTGAACTTCTTGTTCAGCCCAGGGAGGAACAGCAATTTGGAGCAGAAGGACTAGAGAGCGATGCTTGGTAACACTGTGAATTTTTCTGTGCTGGCTGTGGTGTCAGCATAGAAACAGCGCAGGAGTTTCCAACAGAGCTGGTAGAAAATGGGAAAATGGTTGGCCAGGGAGATTTCATGGAAATGCAGTTTCAGCAGAGCACAGCTGCTCTATGGGTGTGTGGTGACTTCAAGGAAACTCAATGAATTTATAAATTGTTCTGAACTTCTCATTTTGCTTCTGCACTACTGTCAGTCTATATTAAGAACTGCAGCTTTATACGATAGAAACTTTGATTAGACTTTGATTAAACTTTGATAGAGACTTTGATTAGTAGCACTGTATGGAGAAGCCAGAACAAACCCCCCAGGGACTAATGAAAAAAATGTCAAGTGCTGACTATCCAGCATAATATGCAGTAAACAGAAATGAGAAGCTAATCTATAATTTAAACAATGTGTTAATTAATACAGCATAAATAATGAAATCTGTGGTAAATCCAGGGAGTAATCTTGTCTATCTGCTCATCTAGGAGCAGCTAGAACACCATGCCCTTGAGTAAGATGACAGTAACTGTGTGCAAACAGATAGGAGGCTCCTTCCAATCAGCAGGATATTTTGCTTGCTGGTTTGTACTAATTTTAAGATGGGAAGCCTTTCTGAAATCAAATGGCATAGTGGGAAGATCAGAGGAAGTCAAAGGGGAGTGCCAAGGGATCATGGCCAGTGTGCGGGTAAGATTCCAAAACGAGGTGCCACAGAAAGGGACAGTCCTGGTCTTCTCTGCCCAACCTGATGCCATGTCCCCCTGCCTCCCCAGGGCTGGGACTACCAGTCATGTGACTCCCTCCTGCCCCAGTGAGTCCAACTGGGTCCCACTGTGCCTCAACCAAGTTAGCAATGAGGAAAATAAAAGTGTCTGAAGGAGTCAGCGTGCAGCCGTGGGAATGCCAGTGATGCAAGGGGAACATGCAGTGTGGGTGAGGTGCCAGCAGGAATTTCCATGATTAAATCAAAGATTTTCAGGGGCAGTCTGCAGGGAGGTTGGCTTTAAGTGGTTGTCGAATAACCTCCCTGAATTTTGTCAGTCCAGGTCCATCTATCACTTTGTTAGGACTAAGACCTGTCATGTCAGCAAAGCCAATGTGTGAGGTGTGGCCATTATGATGGATGTGCAGAGATGCAAACAAGGAAGAGTCTTGTAGCCTTTTAGACTCATCTCAATATGTCAGCAAATCTGCCTGGTACTCAAGTCTATGGCAGTTTATTGTGGAAGTGTTCATTTCTATAGCAAAGACTATGAAACTACCACTTACTAAATGGCTTGAAGGGTGAGGGTGTTTTTAAGGGAATTACTTGCAGCTTTCTGAATTTATTAGGATAATCCAATAACCCAAACACTTTTTGGCTCTAGTACTTTGGTTCTCTGTGACTTGGAGGCACATCCAGTGCAGGATCTGGTTGCCCAGCCCTGGGAGCAGAACTGAAAACATGAGGTGAAGGGCCCAGGCCCACGAGGAGTTTCAGGTGTATGTAGGCTGACATTGAGATGAGTTAGCCTGCCCTGGTTTCCAGGCTGTTGCTGTTAAGACTGTTTCTAGTAGCTGAACTAGCTCACTTGCAGATGGTTCAGACACTTCACCTCACATATATGCCATTATGCAAACAGATATTGGATGAGCATCAGCTGTTTCAGTGGACTTTCTGCCATTGCTCCGCCCCAAAGGCAAAGCTGCCCTATTCCCCATACCCAGCCAGAACAGGACTGGTCAAGTGAAGCTAGTGAGTCCTGCCATGAAGCTGCTTAGGATAAGACTTCTCTACAGAGTAATTAAGAGAGAGAAGAAAAAAACAAACAAAAGCTATGCAGCTGGCTCAGCACAGAAGTTGCTGTGGGAGTGCTATGCTCAGAGCACATGGAAAGAAAAGAAGGCAAACAGACTCCCATGAGGAAAAGACTAAGGAATTGCTTATTTTCAAGGTACAGCTGTCTTCTAGAGAGTAGATATTTCTTCAGACTCAGAGGAACCACCAGTGTGGAAACAGTGGAGGTAATAGTAGGGTTAGCACAGCTCCAGCTTAGACCAGCATTGTGCTGAAGTTGTTTGTCTTCTTGGGGAATTAGCACTGGGAAATCGTTGGCTTCCTGCTTAAGCTGTTTCATTCCTTCCACTATGGAAAAGACCTGGCTGCTGGTTGTAGGCAGGATAAGAAAGATCACTGCCTCTAACTGTGATGGTTTTGTTTAATTCTTAAAGAATAATCAGATTTTTAGATAATAATTTAGATACTGTTTTATCAATACTCAGATTTCTCTGGATGCCAAAGCAGATGTCACTCTGTAGTGACTGCCTAGAATTTTAAACTGCAGCTTTTAAGTTAATGTTTGGGGAACCCAGCCAAGTGCTAAAGCATCCTTGTGGGGCATCCTCTGAGCTTTTGAAGTGTCCCTCACTGCAGTGTATGGAACACTGAGAGGGAAGGTTTTGCACACATTGTGCAAATTTTTTTCTGATCTTCGTAAGGACATATGTACATGCCTGTGTGTATTTCTTACCTTGATTATGATAGAATCATAGAACGTGTCATCTAAAGGTCATCTAGTCCAACCCCCTGCAGTGAGCAGGGACATCTTTAACTCGATGAGGTTGTTCAGAGCTTAGCAGGTCTTAAGGACTGAAATAAACAACCCATACCTAGCCAACACCCAGTACAAAATGGGGAGTCTTAAGTCACACTGAGAGCGTTCTCCTCTTGGGAATGATGCTATTTTGGTACATTTGGAATGGAAAATACACAATTTAGTAAATAAAATATTTAACAATTCTTCTTAATGGCTTGATATTAGAAATACTCTGCTTATAGACCAAGGCATTTCCAGCATCATTCATTTCCCATGCCAAATTTGTGGTTTGTGATGGAAGTATACTTTTAAGAGCATGGACCAATGAGGACACTCATCAGTTGTCTTGATAACTTTGTCCTGTGGGACAGAGAACTAAAATAACAATAATAAAACCCAAGTACCATTCTCTAAATAAAGGAAATCAATCAAACACTCTGTTTATTGATCCATGTTGGAAATCTCTATAACAGGCTCAGTGAGTGGACAGCTAGTTGAAGCATATACCTTACAGCTAGGCCTTTTAAAACACCCAGTTGTAGCATGATAACACTGAGAGAAAATATGCTCTTCTTATGCAGCCTCACAGCAAATCTACCATTCTATAGTGCAACATACTACCCTTAACATTTCTTTTAAAAAGGAGAGAGAACAGAAAAAGAATTTTCACAGTTGGCAATGTACTAAAACATATCAGCTTTCATCAGAGGAATATAATGGTACTACTGTTTAAGAAAATACTACAACCTTGTTTAACGTCCTTAGTTGGTTTTTTTTTTTTCTAAATGGAGGCTTTTCTCCTTAGAAGATGGAAGAAAATGAGGGAAGGGAGGATAAGTAAATATTTTCAGCCTTCTCAGCTTAAATCCATAATTACAGTTTTATTGCTTTCTGGTTTCTGATACATAGATTTCACAGAGGGGATTGTAGGCTTCAGGAACCATTTTTGCCTTTTAAATTGAAGCATTTCAGGTTTTCTCTAATTAAAAACCACTTGCAGAGTATATCACAGGCTTAGTGCCTACTCACCAGCCACACTTGTCTCTGCACTAAAATGAGGGCAAGAAGCCTTCTGTATTAATAGTTTATGAAGACAGCTAAATTACAGCTGACCATATAGTATTCTGGCTATGTTCTTCTAAGTCTCCCTCTGGGATCTCCTTTTCTGAGGGCACAAAACTTCTTGAATTGATAATATGTTCCCCTGAATGATAATAGTTTGGACTGGTTGGTGTGGGGCAGCATAATTTTAAGAAATAGCTGTAAGAAGTGCTTAGGCAACTTTCCTTGCACAGAGAACCAACTAATTAAAACAGAAACTTTGGCTTTCTTTTCCCCTTAAGGTGACAGAGTTTTAGATCTAAAGAAACAAACCCCAAAAACACAGGAAGCAGGACAGCTGTTATGTCGGTTTAAAGGAGAGGTAAATGAAAAGCCTCTGATTTATCCACAGGAAACTTCCCAGGATCAAGGTCTTCACACAGTTACTCACTTTGTTCCCCATCCTTTTTCACCCAATCATTCTCACTGCATATTACTCATAATAATCTACCTAAATCCAGAGCTTGTTGGAACAAGGTGCTGTCATAGTTTTATCTTGTACAGTGGCAAGCACTCAGTTTTTTTCTTAAAAACAAATGGCAAAACAGCTGCATTTCTTTCTTTTCCTTCCCTGTCCCTTCGTTCCTCCTCCTCTTCTCTCTTCACTCCTCACTGCATCATAACATTTGTGTCACCTTCTACATCCCAAGTGCTCATGCACCTCATTCCCTTGCCAGTAATTTCTGCTCAGGTGCAGCCATATGGCAAAACAATGGTGCAATATGAAAGGAAAGCTGTCAGGTAACCAAAAGCAGCATCAAAAAAGCAGTAGAGAAAGAGATGTTCTCATATCTGTATCACTGACTGACAACCCCTACAGCAGGACATAGGCATGCATTTACCATGTTAAAGGAGAAGTCACACTTGCTGAAAGCATTAACCTTAGAAGGAAACCCAGAGCTTGAAAGAATTAATAGTGTTTTAATGTTCAGGAGCTGACTTGTATTATTTCAGATAAACATGGCTGAGAACTGATGGACATGTATTCCACAGACACTGTAATTTTCTTCACAGAATTTTCTGCTGTATTGTTTGCTGTTTTGCATAATACCATATGAACCTCACTTACTGCAGTTTGGAAGCATTTTGAATATTCACAGAAAGAAGCACAGGGAGAAGAGCAGTAGTTTGATAGATGCAATTTTCACGTTGGCCCAGTGGATAATCAGAAGAGCTCTTCTATTGCAAGGACGTGCAGAAAGCAAAACGTTCTAAAGCCTACTCAGAACCCAGGGCCAATAAGAACGGCGAAAAAAAATATCCAACAACACAGGCTTTCCTGAGAGTCATTGTTAACAGCTTAATAGCAGCTAGCAGGCAAGATCTGCTCTTATGCCAGGAGTACAAGGCACACAGCAGTTTGAAAGAAGGGTAAATACGTATGTATAGAAATTACATCTTCCTAAAATGATTAAAAAACCCAGATAGATTAAACGAACCCCTACCTTGGAGAGCCTGGAGTGTACGAGTCTGTACAACAATACAGAGCTGCAGGACCAGCTGTGGTGCACTTTCCAGAAACGTGGCTAGCAAATGCAGCATACTCACATCTGCATACTCATACACCATTTTCCAATAAAACCGCCATCTGTCATTCTCTCCACTCCGTCGACTCCGGATGCCCAAGTATATTGTGTGAAAATACCTAGAAATAAAAAAAAAAGAGAGATTATAGAAATGCAGAACAATATTTTACAGGTAACATATTTGCTTGAAAATTATCAATATTTTTGCAAAGTACTTCAAAGTAATGAACATTTATTTAAAAGGATTATCATATTGCAATTTATATTAGGTGATGTGATAAGAGTAAACTAAACTGAAGGCAAGAGTTGCCTTCATAAAACCACTTAAAAAACTTAACATTGTCCTGGTTTTTTTTGTGAAATAGTATTCTTCTCATGGACTGATTTTTCTGAGCTGAAATATAAGGCGCGGGTCCTGATTATACAGCCTTCCTCAGAGTTTTTCAAAAAATGGGGTGAAAAAAAGCTGATTCTGCAATGGTCTCCACCCAGAACCTGCAAAGAACCAACCTCCTTCCTCTATGTCTCTGTGTGGACTTGGGAGACCATCTGCACTGCAAGCCTAGAGTGGTCTTAGCCAGGGCCCTGCTGTGGCTGAGCTCATTGTCTTGCTTTTCATAGAACCATAGAATGGTTTAGGTTGGAACAGACCTTAAAGATCATCTAGTCCCAATCCCCTGCCATGGGCAGGACATCTTTCAGACTACCAGGTTGCTCAAAGCCTCATCCAACCATTTTCCGCTCATCCAATGCATTGAATATCACATTTGAATATCACATTGAATATCACATTGAATATCACATACTGCCAAATATATAGTGCTTTTTCTCATAGTTTGATTATTTTAGGAGGAGAGAAGATGTAGCTGTGAGTTCCTATTTTAGGACGAGTGAAGATCTGGCTGTAGGTTCCCTTGGTGATTAGAAGTGACTCACTACGATAGCTCCCATGCAGCAGCAGTAAGAAGAAGCAGGAGCCACGAGCCCAACAGGCTGCTGCTGCTGGCAGTAGTAACCAGCAGATGAGAGAAGTAACGGTCAGAAAGCACGTCAGCTCTGTAGGCCTCCTGAAAGCAGGAGGAAAAACACCTGGCAAACAGCCAATTAAACAGATTTCAGTGGGTGCAGAAGCAATGAGTGGTTTTAGAAAGCAAGGGATGTTTTCTGATGGTCAAGCCACGTAGTTGCTGTGATGCTTTTCATGACTCTTGCAGAGCTTAAAGTGGTCTCCAATGACACACCCGTGTCACAGCACAATGACCACTCTGGGTGGCCTTTGATCTGCTCTATTATTCTGATCTGCCCTCTGTTATTCTGTGTCAGAACACCTTGGATCCCACCTTGCTCCTACAATCTTAGTTCAGTACTAAGGCTGGCTGAAGAAACAGTCTAACTCAATGAAAAAGTCTAGAGAATAAGATACTGTGTTGCCTCAGGGTGTCTTGCATCCCACCGGAGTACCCTGGTACTACTAACTGATGTGGATCTCTCTTTCTCTTTTTCTTGATATATCTTTCACATCTGGTCCTGAAAGCATTCCTCATTATCTTTTTTTATAGGTTTTCAGAGCACTCTTTTATTTTTTTGGTAAGATTATATTTTCTAATAAGAAAAATTTTAGTACATTTTAAACACTTTCAATATGAACTGTTTTATTTGGTTAAGATAAAACACTTCAGTATTTCTCCTCCTTTTCACAAGTTCTTGTCTTAAAATCCTTTTCATAACTGGTGGGACATGGTGAATTGTGGAGCCTCTTTTTATATGGGCTGCATGCAACCTTTCATCCCTCTTCTGTTCAGTTGTAACTCTGAAGGTGTCTTCTGCTGATGAGAAGATTTTTGGCCTGACTGGCAAACAGTCCAAGAGTCAGCTGTCCCCTTGAAGTATGACTGCTCTGCTTGTACTCAACAAACCCTTGTACCCAATGGACACGTCACCACAGAGCCAACAGCTTTACTCGTGAATACGTATCAAACAAAACCAGGGAGTACCACAAAGAAAAAACTGAGAGGCTATAGCTGAGCTTGCAGCATTCTCTTGACAATACACATCATAGAAATATAAGACACATTAAATTCACATTCAAATTAAGTTCATATTCAAATTAAAATTACACCAGGTGGTTGTGAGTTTTATCAAAGTCCCATGTGAGACTGAAGCAGCAATGAACCCCTCAGAGACTGAAACCACAAAGGTGCACAAGGTAAACAAGACACCAACCGTAACTGTCGTGCAAAAGACTGAGCCTGGTCTAGATGGGTCAGAGTAGGATGGGATAACAGGGGCTCTACAGTGTCCTCAGGGTTAGATAAAGTGAAATGGCCTGCTCCTCTCACCTGAAAGAAGCCTCTGAGCTGGAAAGGCATCTTCTGCTGTTGCACTTCTGCTAATGGGGTCTGTGGACCCCTGGGTTCTCAGTCACAATCAGTTTAATTGTTCGTAAACCTCTCATTAGTGTCCTGCAGCCCAGCAGGGACAGGTAAGACTTGGATTTCCTTCTACAGTTTGGGGTTTGGGTGGGATTTGTTCTTCCTGCCTCACATGTCCTCCCGAGGGGCACACCCGGGAATATTGCACATGTGAGGGGGGGGGGAAGAAGGCACACAGCATCTTCAGAATCCGTCTTTTGAGATATCACTAACCCATGCTATAAATACTGAAAGTAGCTTTGGCTGCCGACGGTTGTGCCAGGAGGCTCTAGTTCTGCCAGTGGAGCCATCTGCAACTTCAGTTCTACAGCATTTGTGCAAAAAATACTTCTCCTATTATAAAAATGACATGCTGTGCCAGGCAATGTCCCCTTGGGTTCTGTACCTGCTCTGCAGAGTGGTTGTGCATGGCAAATATGTTGTGATTAATGAAGCCTTATGGAAATATTTCCTCTCCCATTGCACTTTATTGTGAAACACTGGCAGTGAGTTATTGGGGACTGGGGAATCGTTGCTCTTTGTCTACTTAGCGCTCTGCAATTTAGACGCAAGAGGCAGAAGAGGAAGATACTTTCTCTTTTTACACAATGGGGACCAAATTTCAGCCTAGGGTGGTATTTTCTTCTGTCCTATCAATTTTGGCCAAATTAATTGCAGGCTGAAATGAGCATTTACACACATAATTACTGTCACTGATTTATAGGCACAATCAGGTGATTAGACAGCTAAACATTCTCATTTGCATCCACAATTAATTGCACCAGCAATTGAAGTTAGGTGTGCAAATTAGCAGGTATTAAAAAAAAAAGATGGTCTCACAAAATGCTTCATATATCAAAGATACCTTTTTTTCCTCGAGTGAAACAGAAAAAAGAAAAAAAAATTGGGGAGAAAGTGCTTTTCTTGTTGTGGTTTCCAAATATAGTTTAACACTGCAGTAATGACACATTCCATTTTATATATATATATATATATATATGCATTATGTAATTGCATCTTAGGCATCCTCACTGGAGTCCCATTGTCAGCAAATGCTATATAGACACACTCAGAGGTAGTTCCTGCCCTGAAGAGGCTTTATATTTTGGTTTTCTGGTATGGTTTTGGTGGAAACTCACACATTTTTGTGAGCCCAGGCTGTGGCTCTTATATGCTGTTATTCCAGAATTCTACAGGAAGAAGTAATAAGAGCTCTGCATTGGAAAATATCTTAGGTTCGTCGTAGAGTAAACTGATGCAATGAACTTGAAAGAGCAAATGTGGAAGTTATTATTTTGATTGTGGTTTCATCCAGAGGCCTCAACTACAGTCGTGTGCAGGTACTGTACAAATATACAAACCCATTTCTCCAAAGAGCACTTAATTGACATGAAAAACAATGACAAGGGGTGAAGAAGTGGGAGTTATAGCACCAGAGGAAGAAAGGAAAAAAAAAGAGGAATGGGAAGTATGGTAACCATACTGCCATCTAGTAAATATCTACTTCATTTAATAGATCAAGATAGTCCACAAAAGTTTCTGGTTTTACCAGAAAAGTAAAAAAACAAATAAAATATTCCACCCTCCCAAAAAAGTCCAGAATTTCATAACTCTCATGTTTGTGGAGAAAAGCTTAGAAGTAATTGAGTTTCCTAAAGATTTTACAGTTAGAAGACTATACAATGTACTATGAAAAGTGATATCAAACTTCATTATTTTAAAATTATTCTTTTTGGGTTTTTTGAAGCCAGACCACTGCTTGGGTTGTCAACACTGATACAAATAAGCCACTATTAAAGATGAAGATAGCGGAGTAGGAAGCAATACTTCTATATTGGTGATAATCAGATGGCAATATATATGTTGTTATTTGAGGCTTAATGTCTTTTTTACCCTCTGGAGGAAGTGGAGAATGCTTCAGCATTTAATTGTTATAATTTACTTCAGTACATCACACAGCACAGTATACAGATCATCGATAAAGCATAACCCTGAAGGATATGAATTTGAGACAAGATCACAAGTGACATTCTTTTTCCATTATACTAATGAGGGAAGGCAGTACAGTAAAAAGCAAACAGAAAAGCAGGTTAGTCCTTGCTCTGCCCACAAAAAGTGTTCAAGATGCAAGACAAATACAAGTAAAAAAATTACCTATATTTGTAGCTGTATTTTTATCCTAGGGAAAGAGACATTCATTCTGATTAGACAGTGGCTCTCCAGTGTTTCCAAAATCAAGAGTCTTCATTTTGCTCCAAGTTTACATACAGATCTCCAGGATGGTCAGCATAGACTGAGATACCTACATTTTAAAATACTTCTGGTGACACTTCAACTACATGATTAAAGTATGCCCAATTGTGCATTTGATAGAGATGTGGTAGTGTAATTATATGATAATACCAAATATTTATAGGAGTGCTTTCCAAGTTCAAACTGCTTTACAAACATTAACTGATTAACTGGGATGAATGTAAATAATCTCACAGGCTTCATTCCCCAGGAACTGGCAGCTGACCAACCTAATATCTTCCTGTAGGAGCAAGGTATATCTTTTACTCAGCAGCCTCAAATCCAGGTGAGATTTAATAAGTCCATGATGGGGAGGAGTTGCCCTTTTCTTGTGTGTAGGCAAATCTTTCTCCTTTCTCCCTTATTTTTAGGAATCTGAATTTCTGGATTAAAAAAAAAACCCAAACATCTTCTCAGCTCTTGCTCCAGTACAAGGTAGGCAAAGGGGCCCCCAGAATACTTTCCAAATGGGAGGCAATTCCTCAGTCTGACATTCTGGAAGAGACAGTCGAGATGCACTGACACCTGAGCTAAAGATTTCTAACCTGACTACAGTTCATCTACACCTCTATAAAAGGCCTTCGGTGAATATCCTGGTATCACTGAAACTGAAGAGGTTTTTTGCAGTGATTTAGCAGAGCTTGAGTTTTCATCCAGCTTACTTCATAGTAGCTGGGTGTCATTTATGCCCGTTACTTGTCTCTGCAAAATTATTTCAGAAGCTGCTCCATTATGCTTCACAGACACTATTCTTTTTAGTATAGACAGCTGAGGCTTATAATAAGTGGAACAGAAAAAAAACAAATCCTGATTGCTCATGGACATGTTGTTCACACGCATGTAGGACTGAACTGTTCTTGCTGCACATAGTTTGGCTCAGTCAACATCTTTCAGTCTTCTGAGCATCCCTGGGCTTGCCATTTGACCTTATCTTCTCTCCCACAGCCTCACAATTTACTGCAAATCTTTCGCTACAAATTGAGATTTTGGAGGTTAGGGAGAGTCCTGTTCAGTTGTCTCTCATTTAGACAGCATGCAGAAGTATGTGCATATGCAACTGCAAAGCCATATGCAAGTCCAGTCTGACTATGGCTCTGAGCATTTCTTGCTACAGATTTTCACTTTAATGAAACCATCCACCTGATGGTAATATACACAGCTCTAGCAAAAAAGTCTTCAGTTTAGAGGTGTCAAAAACCATGTTGCTACCATGTGCTTAATCTAAAAGTCCTTTGGATGATACACATGAATAAGAGACCATTTGCATTCTTTGGAGAAATGAAAATGTTCTGATTTCATGCCTCATGTAGTCCATATTTATTACAATTGCCTAAGTCAGTAGAGGACATTTGCCTATGTCACATAATCTACTGAAACATTTGCAAGAAGATCAAAAATCATTAATGGCTAGTTGTAGGACTCCTAGACATTTATTCTGATGCCTAATTTGCCCCTGTATCAAACAGTACATTAAACAATTTAGCCATAGCATAAACAGTTGTTCTTTCTGTGTTTGAGGTGTGGAGAATAAAAGTCTCTACTGCAGAGCTAAAAACCAGTAGAATAAACAGCAATTCAGATAAGTGGTATTTTCTTCTGTTGCTTAGTTACAAGAGAAAACTTAACTGTATTTGTATCTCAACAGTATGTGCTGTGTTAAATAACAACAGATTGTTCTATTTTGCTTGTTATGTGCCTTTTTATTAGGTGTGCCTGAATACTTAAGAAAGAAAAAAAAAGTTTCTTCAGCAGGAATACTTACTGACTTATCAGTATGTGCTAACACTTATTCTTTTTGTTCTGAAGAAAGAGACAAATCCCTTCATTTTTAATTCCTTTTTCTAGGAAGGAACAAGCAGCCAACTTTTAATTTTCCAATCAAATTATTTTTTGATGGGAGCATTAAGGTTTAATGTGCAAAAGGAAACTGAAATGCATTCTGTAGCACAGCAGTGACCAAACCTTTTCCGACCAAGCACGGTTCTGGCAATTTACCAGCATTCAAAAGCCTGTGCTTAATTTACTTCAAATTTTGAGTGCAGCACCCTCATCTGTGTCACTGAGATGAGATCCATGAGAGGACAGATCCCACTGGGGAATATTTCATCATCAGAGACGTTAAAAGGCTTATTTCCAGAGTATAACTCCATTAGAAATTCGAAAAAAAACCCCACAATTTCTTGTATATACTTCTCCCTTGTAGTATTTAAGATATTAGAGAAATATCTCCTATACTTCCTTTCATACAAAGCAAGGAATTTTATGAGCATAAACAAAATGATTACAACTATCTTGTTACGACCTGTAAAGCATTCCCCAGCATCTTCTGTGGCTGGGTGATCCTTCCCGAACGGCCGCGAGCAGCATTTTATGGCCATCTAAATTTTTATGGCTGTCTGAATTTAGCTATTATCTGAATTCCCCAAGTGCAACCAGCCATCCCCAGCACTTTCCTTCCTTTTCTGACATGGCCAAACTGTGGACCTCCAGTATGTGAGCTGCTGGTGGACCAGGTAGGACTAGGTACAGGTTTAATGAGGAGAAGGCAGGGTGGTCTAATGAAACCCCTGGTGCTCCCTGGTCCCCTACTCAACCTCTCACCTGTGGGGTACAGCTGTACTACCACTCCTCCTGCTTTATAGCATTTTATTGTCTCTCCCTTTTCTCTGCACCCTGCAGATTCAGGTGAGATGAGCAGCAAAAACCCTGCCTATGCACACGATGAAGTGATACCCTTGCACCATGCCCGCCGTGTGCTGCCGCATCAGACAGAAGTAGCCCTGGAAATCTGCCATTTTGTTTAATCATTTCTATCTTTCTATTTTCAAAGCTGGGATATTCCCAGTATGCCCTCGCCTCCCAGGGCTCCCTGTCAGCCCGGCGGCTCTGCGGCATCTTGGCCAGCCTGTGACTCCTCATCACACCACTGCCCCAGCCATGCCTGTGGTGCTCATCTTCGTGTCAGCTTTCCCCTATGTAGCGCCGGGGCCCAGGGGCAGACAGAGGTCTGCGGCTGCAGACCCATCAGGCCAACAGCTGATGGTGTCACCAGCAGTGACAGGGATGACTTAACCTTCTCTTGGGGTGTGATACAGCCATTGGCCACAGCTCCTCAAGATGCTGCCCCAACACTTTTCAAGAGTAAACATTAGTGCATTTTTTTTCACTATCAACTATAGACTAGAATTCAAAAGGAGAATGAGGAAATGGAAAAAAAATATTCATAGCATGATGCAGCTGTGTATAGCTTTGTATCTCAGAGCTTGTTCACCAGGCATTGCCACTGCTGCTGAACAGCAGCTGCCTTTCCTATTTCAATCAGAAGACAAGGCCGTTTAGACATGTTCAGCAGCACAACTAAAAAGTTTCACTGTGCTCTCATTTCCCGTACAGCAATACACACCTGCGGGCACTTTAACCACAGCCACTGCTCCATTAAAGCTGATGAAATCAGTTTGGGCCTCAGAGGCCCCTTAGTTTCCACCTGTGGGAAACAATGGAGTTTCACAAAATATTAGAATTGTATTAGCTGGAAGAGACCTAGAAGATCATCGAGTCCAGCCTTTGTCCCAGCCCTATCAACCTACTAAACAATTCCCCTCGATGCAACACCCACCCGTCTCTTAAACACCTCCAGGGACAGTGACTCAACCACCTCCCTGGGCAGCCTGTTCCAATGGCTGATAACCCTTTCAGTATAGGAGTTCTTCCTAATATCTAACCTGAACCTCCCCTGGCACAATTTAAATCCATTTCCCTTCGTCCTATCACTCTCCACTAGGGAGAACAGACCAACCCCTGCCTCTCTACAACAACCATTCAGGTAGTTGTGGACAGCGATGAGGTCTCCCTCAATCTCCTCCTCTCTAGGCTAAACTGCCCCAGATCCCTCAGCCTTTCCTCATAAGACTTATGTTCTAAGCCCCTTACCAGCTTGCTAGCCCACCTCCGTACCCTCTCCAGCACCTCGATGTCCCTCTTGTAGTGAGGGGCCCAAAACCAGACACAGTACTTGAGGTGAGGCCTCACCAAAGCTGAGTACAGGGGCATGATCACCTCCCTGCTCCTGCTGACACCATTCCTGATACAGGCCAAGATGCCATTGGCCTTCCTGGCCACCTGGGCACACTGCTGGCTCATGTTCAGCCAGTTGTCCATCAACACCCCCAGGTCCCTCTCTGCCTGGCAGCTCTCAAGCCACTCCTCCCCAAGCCTGTAGCGCTGCTGGGGGCTGTTGTGGCCAAAGTGCAGGACCTGGCATTTGGCCTTATTGAATTGACAGAGGACAGAAAGAAGGCAGAATTACTGAATGCCTTCTTTGCCTCTGTCTACGCTGCTGGAAACTGTTCTCAGGAGCCTCAGTCCACTGAGGCCTCAGAGGAAGTCAAGATAAAGGAGGAGTTTGCCCTGGTTAAGGAGGACTGGGTTATGGATCAGTTTGAACACTTGAACATCCATAAATCCATGGGCCCTGATGGGATGCACCTGCGGGTGCTGAGGGAGCTGGTGGAAGTCATTGCTAGGCCACTCTCCACCATCTTTGGTAAGTCGTGGGTAACAGGTGAGGTGCCTGAAGACTGGAGGAAAGCGAATGTCACTTCAGTCTATAAGAAGGGCAGGAGGGATGACCTGGGTAACTACAGACCCGTCAGCCTCACCTCCATCCCTGGAAAGGTGATGGAACATCTTATCCTTGGTGTTGTCTCTAGGCATATCAAGGATAAGAAGGTTATTAGGAGCAGTCAGCATGGCTTTACCGAGGGGAAGTGATGTTTGACCAACCTGATAGCCTTTTATGAAGACATAACCAGGTGGCTGGATGGTGGCCATGCAGTGGATGTGGTCTACCTGGATATCAGCAAGGCATTTGACACCGTCTCCCACAGCATCCTCATAGGTAAACTGAGGAAGTGTGGTCTGGATGACCAAGTAGTGAGGTGGGTCACTAATTGGTTGAAGGGAAGAAGTCAGAGAGTTGTAGTCAATGGGGCAGAGTCTAGTTGGAGGCCTGTGTCTAGTGGGGTCCCTCAGGGGTCAGTGCTGGGGCTGGTGCTTTTCAATATATTCATCAATGACCTGGATGAGGGATTAGAGAGTACTATCAGCAAGTTTGCTGACAACACAAAACTGGGAGGAGTGGTTGACACACCAGAAGGCTGTGCTGCCAATCAGAGAGACCTAGACAGGCTGGAGGGCTGGGCAGGGAGAAATCTTATGAAATTCAACAAGGGCAAGTGTAGAATTTTGCACTTTGGAAAGAATAACCCCATGTGCCAGTATAGGTTGGGGACTGCCCTGCTGGAGAGCAGCGCAGGGGAAAGGGACCAGGGGGTTCTAGTGGACAGCAGGATGACCATTAGCCAGCAGTGTGTCCTTGTGGCCAAGAAGGCCAATGGCATCCTGGGGTATATTAGAAGGGGAGTAGCTAGTAGGTCGAGAGAGGTCCTCCTGCCCCTCTACTCTGCTCTCGTCAGGCCACATCCAGTTCTGGGCCCCTCAGTTCAAAAAGGACAGGGAGCTGCTTGAGAGAGTCCAGCGCAGAGCCACAAAGATGATGAAGGGAGTGGAACATCTCCCTTATGAGGAAAGGCTGAAGGAACTGGGTCTCTTTAGCTTGGAGAAGGGGAGGCTAAGGGGTGACCTCATAAATGTTTATAAATATGTCAAGGGGGAGTGTCAGGAGGACAGTGCCAGGCTCTTTTCAGCAACGTGCAATGACAAGACAAGGGGCAATGGGTTCAAGCTGGAACATAGGAGGTTTCACAAAAATATTAGAAAAAACTTTTTCACTGTGAGGATGACAGAGCACTGGCACAGGCTGCCCAGGGAGGTTGTGGAGTCTCCTTCTTTGGAGACATTCAAAACCTGCCTGGACGCGTTCCTGTGTGATCTACTGTAAGTGATCCTGCTCTGACAGGGGGGCTGGACTAGATAATCTTCTGAGGTCCCTTCCAGCCCCTAGCATTCTGTGATTCTGTGTTTCTGTGAATTTCTTTGAGTCGGCCTTGGCCCAGTGATCCAGTCTGTCCAGATCCCTCTGCAGACCCTCCCTACGCTCAAGCAGATCAACACTTCCACCCAGCTTGGTGTCATCTGCAAACTTATTGAGGGTGCACTCTATCCCCTGGTCCAAATCATTAATAAAGATGTTAAACAGGAGTGGCCCCGGTACTGAGCCCTGGGAGACACCACTGATGACTGACCGCCAACTGGATTTAACTCCGTTGACCACAACTCTTTGGACTCGGCCATCTAACCATTTTTTTACCCAGCAAAGCATATGCCTGTCCAAGCCAAGAGCAGTCAATTTCTGTAGGAGAATGTTGTGGGCAACATTGTTGAATGCCTCACTAAAGTCAAGGTAGACAATATCCACAGCCTTTTCCTCATCGAGCAAGCAGGTCACCCAGTCATAGAAGGAGATCAGGTGTGTTAAACAAGACCTGCCCTTCACAAACTTATGCTGACTGGGTCTGATCACCTGGTTGTCCTGCATGTTCTGCATAATGGAACTCAGAATGATCTGCTCCATCAGCTTCCCTGATACCGAAGTTAAACTGACAGGCCTGTAATTTCCCCGGTCATCCTTCCTTTTCTACTTATAGATGGGTGTTATATTTGTTGACTTCCAATCAGATGGGACCTCTTATGTTATCATTGAGGCTGCAGCCCTGGAAGTGATGCCCATGTGAGACCAGATCCCTGAGGGTAATCAGCTTCCTGAGAGAGCAGAGATCTGCCCTGCTCTGTGTCCTCTGAGAAGCTGAGGACTTTCCCACTGTGTTGGTAGGGTCCATATGAGATTCCTAAAGCAACAACGCCGAACTGAAACTGTTAGGAAAACATGGCTTCATTGATAGATGCCAGGGCCCTCCAAAGAGCTACATTAAAATACTGATTCACAGTCTGCTGTGTGACTGTCTCCTTTTGGTTTTCTTCCCACAGCCTTATATGGTCTTAGGGGTGTCCAAGTGTTAGACTGTCTCTGTCCAATGAACTGGATTTGAGATCCCCAACCAATGGTGGTTTCCACTGAATTTCTTTCTCCTCTTCTCCTCCCTTCTCCCCATCTTATATTTTCATTTGCTTCTAAGCCTCTTTGCTGTTAATTATCCCGAAGCACCCTGGGAACCAAATCCTGATTTGCCCCCATGTATCAGTCTGGAGATATCAAGAAGAACCAGGGAGCAGAAAAGCACAGAATTCCCCAGGGAGCTTCAGGCATTCCCTGGAAAGGCAATTAGTCATGGCCAAGGATTTGTACCATGCAGCTGTCACAGGAATATAATGATTATCATAGGCATCCTCACTTCACCAGTCTCTGGGGCTACAGCCGGGGCTGAATTGTTTCCCTTGTTTCTTCCCAGCAATGACAGAATTATGATGATAGTCCTTGGAAACCATCCCGAGACCCCTGCCTTGTGAGATTGGTGAGGAAGATGCACCTGGATCCTGACCACCTATTTGACTACACTTGGAGAAAGGATGACTCTTAGAGTTAAGAAGTATCACCTGTTGAGTTAAGAATTGGGCACACCTGGAGAACAGTGCCTCTGGTTTCTATTCAGCTTGGGATGCCAGGTGTATTTCCCAGCTCTCTGGAGAAGCAGATGGGCAGCATCCCATCACCACATAATGATAAGACCAGAATACGGCACCAAGAACCCTTTGCCTACCTTACTACATATCGGTTTCCACAGGAGCAAAGTGTAAAATGATAAAAACCAATGTCCCACATCTAGAGACCCTGCAGTCTGGAGACAGGCCCTTCTCTTGGGTACCAGTGTTTATTATTCACACTGCACACAGGGAGATGCTCAGGCGCCTCTGAGAGAGCTGAGTTTCTCCCAGCATCCATCTCTCAGACTATTTCTAGAGGGACATGGGCTATTTATTGATCTGAATGGTCCACAAGGGAGGCTTCAACATGGAGCTGGATCACCAGAGCAGCTAGTGGGGTAAATATCCTTGTGTCAGTTCATGGCTAGCTTTGTTAGGGAACCCTTCAGCAGTGAGCTCTCAACCTTGTGGTCAAATTCACCATCTGGAAAAGGGAATACATTCACACCATTATTCACAAGAACCCATGTTGTTTGTTCTTTTCTCTGATATCTTTGATAAAATTAAGTAGATGAATCTGCCTGCAGAATAAACAGCTTTCCAGTGGCAATTCCCACAGAACAAGAGCACGTAGTTGTGATTTCCTTGGTCTGGGAAAGGAAAAAACTGCGTTTTTAAAGCAGAGGAGATGCCTGCAGTATCTTTTGCAACAGTTGAGAGAAGCAAGAGTAGTAAAAATACTGGAGAATCAGAATGGCTAGGGTAGAGGCTATATTTCATCCCCACAGACAAAATATAATGTGTTTCCTCCCATATACACATCTTTCTTTCATGACCACCATTGTGTGCCAGGATGAATCTGGGTTGTGTTACTCTGGGGGCCTAGCATGTAATCTCACACTGTGAAACAGCAGGAGCTAGCTGCCTCCGCTAACCAGTAAAAATGAACTATTGCCAACCTTCCCCTTCCTTCGTCCAAAAAGCCTTCTAAATTGCTTATAAGAGCTTTTATAGGACCCGCTTGCTCTTCCTGGCTCAGAGAAGACACACAACCGAGAATTCTGTTTGGAAATATCTATGCTGTAAATAACTTTTTATTCATCCTATTTATATAGTAGTCTATGCTTCAGTTTTTTCTTATGAAGTACTTAGGAAAAGCTATTAGCTAATCCTCCGATATGAAACTCCTAATAAGTTGAATGCTCATTGACTGGATGGAGCAATTTATAAGCATTTAGGAAGGAATGTGGAATTAGTCACTCATTAAGATATGGACAGACAGTGCTTGTGTGATCTTTATGTGATATTCAAATAGCTGTCAGTGTCACTTAACAGGAATTCAAGCTAACTTCCCGTTGGTGCTTATAAGTGGTCTTGAATAATGGAGAATGTGCTTTAAATGTTGCCTGCTTGAAGAATTTTATATAAGATTCGATTGAAAAACAAATTTGCCAGCTAATAGTATTAGTAGTGCTGAACAGCTTTTCACAAAGCAATAGTTCTGAATACCAAGCTGAACACCACACCATGCACTCTATCTGTATGCTTTGCAAATATAGTATTCAGAGATCTTTGGAGTACAGTTTCTGGCTTGGTTTTTGCCTGGGGGAAAAGCTCTAGGGCAAATGACAGCATTTTCATTTCAGCCTTTCATCAATTCCCATAGGCCAAATCCAAAGGCCGTCAGTGAGAAAAAGACCCTGAGGAATCAAGTGCGATTTTTGCCAACTTACAGACCTTCCAGTTTGCCCTGCTATCAATATATTATAGAAAAAGATGAAGGAATATAAGAGGTGACATGCTGGCAGCAACACACAAGCCAAAAGAGAAAATAACATGAGCTGGCAAGATAGCAATTACATTTACAGCTTGAAAGCAAACAGTGGTCATTAAAGATCTACAGTTTTTAGTCTAACTGAAATTCTCAACTCCAATATTAATTCCACCTTAAAGAATAACTCAAAACCCAAGAAGCACTGAAGGATCATAAAATGCCTATGAGAATGAATGCTTCAAGGAATAGCTTGTATCAAAGAGTATGAATTTATAACAAATGCTGAGACTGACTGTGCATTCAACAGCCGTTTTGTTTGTAAAGTTATTCAGAAAAAAAGTCAGAGATAACACAGGCATGCAACAAGAAAGAAGAAAGATTTTTTGCTGTGGCAGGAATTTCCTGGACAGACAGGAGAAAAGAGACCTGACCACATCAATTTCTTTCACACTGTATTTTGAGAAGGACAACCTAAGGGGCAGATGAACACAATGGTCATTGAAAGAGGCAGCACAAAATAGTCAGGGGCATCATAGCCTTATACACATATTATGTGTTACCTATTAGCTCAGAAAAGATTAATTCATGCACAGCAGGAGCGATGCAAATGAAAAGTCTAAGAAAAAATGACTTTAGAAAAATCTGTATGATCTGTTTGAGTTAGTCTACATGGGCAGTTACCTCCATTTAATTGAAAATATGAATTTTAAATGGTTGATTTAAGCACTTAAACTCTTGTTTTACAGGTGGCTTGCTTTGGCTTAGGACTGATTAAGAGCCAGTTTAAGGTAAACTGAAATAAGCCAGTAACACTGAATTAGTCTCTAACTGAAGTTTTGAACAAATTTAGCTAAGGTTTGGCCTGTCGACATTTCTTTTAATATTATTTTTAGATGGATGTAAGATCAGTAAAGTTTTGCAACACAAAACACAACTGTATTTGCATGCAGATACATAGGTGTAAGCTTGTCATTCCTTTGCAGTTTAGACATCTTATTCCAGTAGAGAAAGATATAACATCTGATAGAAAGCTTGTAAAACTTTGGAGACCATATTGTTGAAATGCAGCAAATAAAACTGAAGTCCCAAATTGTTGTACATATATGTGTAGATAAAGAACAACACTAGGAGTATCAAGTCTGTATTCATTGCTACCCTGAAAATCAGTCTAATTGAGATCCTGCTGTAGCACACAAATACTTTCAAGAGGGTAAAAATGGGCAGGAGTTGCCAGGAGCCATAGCGTCATTTGCCTCTCAGCAGGGTGAGGGGAGAAATGACAGAGCTGGAAGGCTCATCTGGAACTTGTGGAAGGAACATCTGCTCCCCACAAAGCATCTGGCTCTATCCCTTTGCACCTGGGCAGGAAACACTCCCCAGCACTGGTTCCCCTAAACACATTGCAGGTTAAAAGAGCTCTGAAGGGTATCTCCAAACCTTGCTTTGTCCATGGTATGTCCATTGAGACTGGCAAACCCAAGGTGATCTGCCTCACCCTTTCATTACAGAATCACAGAATGGTTGGGTTTGGAAGGGAACTCTGGAAGTTATCTGGTCCAGCTCCCTGATCGAGGAGGGCCATGACCAAGACCCAGTTGCCCAGGACTATGTCCAGATAGCTTCTGAATAGTTCCAAGGATGGAGACTCTATAATGTCCTGGAGCAACCTGTGACCTCAGTCACCCTCACAGTCAGAGTGTTTCCTGTTTCAGAGGGAATGCCCTATGTTTCAGTTCATGCCCATTGCCTCTGGTCCTCTCACTGCATACCACTGAAAAAAGCCTGGCTCCATCTTCTTTGCAGCCTCTTTTCAGGTATATAAGATTGTGCCTGAGTCTTCTCTATGTTGAACAGGCCCAAGTCTCTCAGCCTCTCCTCAAAAGAGGAATGCTCTACTCCCTTAATCACCTTTGTGGCCCTTCACTGGAGTTTCTCCAGTCGCTTTACATTTCTCTTGTACTGGACAGCCCAGAACAGGACATAGGACTCCAGGTGTGGCCTCACCAATTTTGTGCACGAGGCAGGATCACATCCCTCAACCTGCTGGCAATACTTCTCTTAATGCAGCGCCGGAGCCCATTAGCCTTCTTTGCTGCAAGGGCACATTGCTGGCTGATGTTGAACTTGGTGTCCACGGGGACTCTCAGGTCCTTTTCTGCCAAGCTGCTTTCCAGCTGGGCACCCCTCAGTGTATACTGATGCACGAGATTGTTCCTCCATGGGTTCAGGACTTTGTATTTTCCTTGTTGTCTCATGAGGTTCCTGTTGGCCCATTCCCCAGCCTGTCAAGGTCCCCCTGGATGGCAGCACAAACCTTGGGTGTATCAACCATTCCTCACAGGTTTGTGACATTAGAAAACTTACTGAGAGTACATTCTGTCCCATCATCCAGATCATGGATGTAAATGGATGTAAATTCTCTCAAGATGTTAAACAGAAGCAGAGCCAGCATTGATCCCTGGGATACGCTCCTAGTTACTGGTCTCCAGCAAGATTTCATGCTACTGTCACAACTCGTTGGGCTCAGTTCTTTAGCAAGTTTTCAAGCCACTTCACTGACTGCTTCCCATGCCGTACTTCATCAGCTTCTCTATGAGGATCTTAAAGGAGATGGTGTCAAAAGCCCTGAGGAAATCTAGGTAGACAATATCCACTGCTTTCCCCACAACTACTAGGCCAGTCACTTCATTGTGGAAGACTAATACTAAAACTAAGAAGAGATCAGTATAGCAGAACTTATGGTCAGGTTTATAGGTAAAACACTGGTGAAAAAAATGAGTTTACAAGTAAATTAAATATATAACATGCAATTATAGCACCTGTATAGCAAGCAGATAGCTGTTCAAGTATCCATCCCTGCCACTGAAAATCCCTCAGACATATGACAGATGCCAAAACTGGAATTCTTTATTCAGACTGACATCCCATCTCCGAAATGCCACCTGTTACAAGTCTGATTCTTGTTCTAGACTTTACAGACTATGATTTCTTTAAGGAATGTATGATACATGTCTTCCTAGCTTTTTGCACGGTGAGTAAAAATCCTCTCAAAATCCTAAGAGCAGCTGAAGTTACACATAATGCTAATACTACTGTTAATAATTATAAGGCTATTTAGCATTATTTGCTTAAATTGAAAACCGTTTATATTAATCTAGACAGCAAACTACATGAACTTCCTTTAACCTTTGGAAATCATCAAGAAATCCAGTATTTTGGGCTAATTATAGTTGCAATTCATGGGGCTTGCACACACTCTGTTAGCTAGGTAAAATACAAGTGTCTCCATGACATTTCCTTTCACTGTGGATCCCAATCCCTAGGGAGCGTATGAGGTGAAGGTGGGTAGGGATGTTAAGTCTGCCTGATAAAGGAGGTAATAAAAACTATGAATTGCTTTTCTCAGCTTTCCAAGAGCACAATTAAGAACTTGCTCTATCTGCTGGTATAGCTGAGACCAGAAGAGCTTGAAGAAAAAGTAATTTTGGTGGGTTTTTTTTCCTATGGAGAATATTACAAAGAGAAGCTTTCCCTTTTTAGACCTACCAGTTTCCTTTCTAACAGCAATCTCTCTGATTGCTGCTGTCTCCCAGGCCGCACATATGCTCTCAGTTTCCAGAGGAAGTTCAAAAAGAAGAACTCGGAAGACTGCTTCTATACACAGAAATGTGCGCTTATAGGAGGGGTAAAGAAAACATACAGGAATACACTGAACAGCTCTTTGTGGGTGCTCCAAAGAAAATGAGGGACTCCTGGTAGTTTAAGAAGGTGAAAAACTATGCAGAAGACTTCCTCGCATCCACAGCCACAGTCGGTCCCTATGTGTCCCTTGGCACTTGCATCATATTCCTGGAATTTTCAGCCTTCCATGCTCTGCTGGGAAAAAAATTATTTAGGTCCGGAAGGGATTACTAAAGCTAGCTCAACCAAAGACCTATGTATTAGTGTTCAAAGATGCATATCATTTCCTACAGCTAGAGGCAGCCATTTAGATTTGGCAGATGTTATTTTATTTGTTCAGGCTGAAAGGTCACTATAATTCTGCCAGCTTTATTTTCTGTATTTAAAATGTCACCCCAAACAGGTAGCTAAGGTAACACATTTGCTTTCTACATGTCTTTTACCATTTTACATGTCAGAGAAGGTCTTTTATGTCTTAGGAATGCTAATTAAGTTTGAGAACTGGTCTTTGAAAAAAACACTTGAAGAAAGTGAAGCACCTTTTTAAGATGATTGTCTCTGTTCCAGGGGTGTTCAATTCTATTGTTTTTCCAAGAGCTTTGACATGTTTGCTTCTGGCAGCATTTCTTTGCACTCTCAAAGCATCTCTTCACACAAGAAGACAATTATAATGATCTTAAAGGTTTCCTGCTACTGTCCTCCATTTCCGTGGTCATATTTACTCCTGTCTGCAATTTGCACCTACAGAGTTAGGCCACAAATTTGACCCTGTGCTTTGAAGGCCATTTTAAAAAAGCAATTAAAGCCATGGCTGTATGGAAGCCTACATTGACCTATCTGTTGACACCCACCCTCCAAAAATCCTGGCTGTGAGAACCTACTCCCTCCTTTGTGCCAGCTCCTACACACGACTGAATCCGTGCTGAGCTGTTTCAATATGTCATGCAGTCAAGAACTACCACTGCTTCTCTCATTTAATTTTGGTTAGTTTTCTGTCATTTTAACATGCTAAAGTGGCTTCATGAGGGTCACAGAGTACCAGAACCACAGGGAGAGGCAAGAGAACAGTAAGACATGGGCAGACAAAAGCAGGAGGAAGACGTGACCACATCATCCATCGCTTGGAGGGAATCCCACTGTCATGGTGGGGCAACTTCATTTATTGAAAACACCTCATTGGCTCCAAGAATGCAGTTTTGTCCTGCTATATTTCCTCAGGGAATACTTCAACTCTCTTTTCTAATTAGAAACCCCTACCTTTTACTGACATTTGAAATATAGGTAATCTAAATGCATTTCAACTGGCATGCTGGTCAAATATGGCTAACTGTGCTCCAGAGAATCCTGGCTGCCTCTTAACTAACTCATACCAGGCACATAATGGTAATAAAGATCTCTCTCTGCATTGTTTAATTCAATGCACTGCAATTTTATTATTTTTTTTTTAAACTGAAGAGTTAAAGCTCTTGTTTTGTGTTATAAATTACTTGAAACAAAGAGGAAAACATTCTGGTATTGAGATATATTTCAGAATGTTTTTCTTCATACATTCTGTTTTTCTATCTTGTCCTTGTCAAAATGGACATAAAAGCAAAAAGACCAAAAAGAATCTCTACAGAAGAATATTTATTTTCCTTCTAAAACACATTAATGATCAACGCTGTCTCTGAGGACCTGTGATTCTTTCTTCCTTACTTTTGTGCATGTTCTAAACCAAACTGCAGACTGGTGTGATATACTCGTGAAGCACTGAAACCCTAGGTCAAGATAAAGACCATCATTCACTCTTTTAATTTGCTTTTGAAATTAAGTTTGAAAATGTCTGCAGAAAACCTGTTCCTGTGCCAAGACTTTCCTTTTGTACTTACTAAGTATTTTCACAAACGTGTTTTTATCTTTTTTTTTCCTTCCTGACCACATGGTTTGAACATACAAGTCAATGCGACCTTACAGCTTCCTAGGGGAAAATTAGTTGTAGAGAGATGGCACACAGAGAAAGAGACTCTTACAAAAAAATCAGTGGATTTTCTGCAAAATACGTTTACTGTTCCTTGTCAGCCTCTGCCCTCAACACCCACCTTTGCTTTATTAGCATCTGCTGTGATTTTCTCATCTTGTACTGAGAGGGTTCAACCAGAATTTCATTATTTGGAATGTGCAGTCCATTCACTAATGTGTATCTGATTAAACTTGGCCCCAAATTACCTTAAGTTAGAAGTACATTATAGCTACAATTTCATAGAACACTGAAACATCCTACTTCCCAGAAACCATTGGCAAAGGCCCAACTCTTACTGAGACCTCCAGCTTCCTTTAAATATTGGGTCAGATCAATAAAATGCTCCACCATACTACTATACATCTGCTGGACATTCTACAGGAGGCTGCACCTAACTTTTTTTTGCAGAAGCAGACCAAGATTCAGCAAAACTATATGAGGGAAATGAAGGCAAGGAACTGCGGCAACATCACCAGAAGTTCTCCCAGCTAAATCCACCAAAAAGGTAAAACCAGGATATTCAGCTAAAGAGAAAAGACAAGCCCCAGCCTTCTTCTCATGCCAGCCCACCTTGAGGAATGCAGTTCCTCCTACGGTCCCTAGGGTCAAGTGCTGCTTCCCTGGACTGGTACCTTGCTCATTGCCTGCTACACCTCATTCCACTGCAGGCGTGAATCAAGCATTTAGCATTAAATTCCCATAGCTAGGCTTAGACCACTTTGTCTTAAAGAAGAGCAGATTAAAAAGAAATGAAGCTGTTTTTTGCCATTCAAAATTAAAACCAAAAAAATATGCAAATAAACAACAAAAATATGCCCTGGGTGAACCAGTTCAAATCCCTTCATTTAGCTGTTTTTCAACATTGTTTTATTCAATGTCTTGGACTTCAGTATATCAAGCAGGCCTGGAAGCTGATGAAACAAGTTTCAGCGCTCTGGGAATCTGGCCTGTGTTTGCAGCGGGTGGACCTTAACTAGGGACAGCAAGTGTCAGAAGAAAATTGATCCTCTTGAGACCTCCAAATTAATTTTAATTTGACTAAGCTCCTGTTAAGCTCTTCAGGTGTGAAACTGCTGTTTGAAGGCAAAACTGTGGGCCTTCATCCGTGTCTGTCTTCTCAGCTTGATTTCAATTGCATCCTGGTGACAAAGGGAAACAATTCAAGCAGGAGGGAGGACATGCTCTAAATGATTAGCATCAGGTGTGAGGAAAATTCATGCCTAATTCTCGTTCCATATCTCTCTCAAAAACTTAAGTGCAGATAGGCCAACAACACAGTACAAAAGATAAGACAAAGATCCGCAAAAAGCAAGTATGTTCATAGAGTTGAATGTGACTTATAAGCACCTACAGCCTAGAGGCTGATGAAAATCCTGACTGCTCCTCTGAGGAACAAACAAATGGTGGTATCTCCAGGTTCATCCACGAGGAACACCAGAATTATGGCAATGCCCAGAGCTGCTACCACACTGGCCTAGCTGAATGCTCAGCATCTTCTCCCTGTTCTTGTCCATATGGAATGTACCAAAATTTACACGCCTACCATATCGATATGGACGCAGTCCTGGCTATAACCTCAGTCACTTCTGCAGACAAAACGATCCTTCGTCCCCCCCTAATCCATTTTTCTGGCTTTTGAGGGTTAGGGTTGCACTGGCTTCTAAATGCTAACAGAGACATTAGGTGATCAAAGGCAGAGTGTTCTTATTGCAAACTTTCCTGAAGTCTTCTGCAGTTCTCCTGAGGTGTGAGACTGGGTCTTGAATCCCCATGGGCTGGAGGAGACTCCCTGCCCACCACACTGTGGGCTGGCCCTGTTAAGGCAATTACTAAGAACCAGCAGCTAATTTTCAGCATCCAGTAGTTAAACAAAAGCAGATCAGATATATGATACCTCCACAGTATTTCTTCTCAAGTATTCTGTATTGAGGGTAACAAGAGACAGGCCATTAATTCTAACTTTATCTCCTTGCACATCTCTCCTCTACATGTGAATGGTACTCCTCAGTAACATTGTAGGTATATCAGGAAGATAATTGAATTAGGATCTGCAAAGTACTAGCTCTCTGGGATGGCGGGTCCTATACAAGTGAAAGAGATTGTATTTAAAATGTCATGTTAAAGGATTTTTTTTTTCCTCCAGAAGATTATCTCACAGAAATCCTCAATGTGTTTTAAAATTGAAGTTTTCATTAACAAGTTGTCAACACCAGCCCCTCCTCCCAAAACCCTCTCTTTTCCCTCCCACTCTTCCCCCAAAACACTACCCATCTCAAAGCATCTAGAATGGCAAAGGAAAATCTGGCATTTTTAAAAGATGAAAAGAATCAATGTAAGCAACAGAAAAAGTTTATTTCTTTTTAGAGCTAAAAATGCTTCCGTCTCACACATACAAAGTTACCTTATACACCAACACACATATGAACACACTCGCAGAATGCATATATACATGGCTGATAGAGAAATTTATCCACAAAATTACAGACTAAATGAAATAAAATATTGTATCAGTAGCAAAAAAGAAATGACTGAGGACTTTTACCCACCTTGTCCCTCCATTTTAAACTCTTTTTTTTAAGCCTCATTTACTACCCATTAAATTAATGAGTTAGCAGAGCACTGGTTCAAGCTCTTCTAAAATGGCTAGATGTAAGTAAGGATCCTACCAATTCAGTTTTGACCAGGAAAAAAATTGCTTCACAGTAGGTACAGGTTATAAATCACAATTGCATGACTCCTCTCACGTTTCAGGAAATAATTGCACTGTGCCCCTTCCAAAAAACTCATGGCAATCTCAGGTCCTTCCTAATCAAGACTGCTACTCTCCATCCGTGTCGCATCAGGCACTATTTTCTCCCCGTCTCCTCTTGTACATTACAGTTTCCAGTGGTTATTAAATGCATCCTGGCCAGCAGTTCTTTTAAATTAGCATCCCCCAAAAGATGTAATATCCTCTTGAATTCCCCCCAGAACAATTGCATCTGTAATCTGCACTTAATATTGAATTTGCACCAGAGAAATTCATTATCTATGAACGGTATAAGACTTCCTTTATGCATGCTTTCATTTCATTCATCCAAAACCACCATAGTTCTTGGCTGCAACAAACAAATTTGGCCTTTTCCCAATAAAATCAATTGATAACATGCCTACTGAAAAAAAGTCCTATATATTCAAAAAGCATAGGTTACGGCTTGCACTCGGAGGCTGTATACTGCTGAATATCTTCCTAGGTTTTGGCAACAGTTTAAAGGTTAAAAACCCCTGTTTGTTGTATACATAACACAATACTCATTCCAATTATATGCTTAGCAAAATCTGGGAATATGGCACAGAACTGACATAATAGTGTGAGAGAGCTGTAATTCTAAAAGCAGAGCTGTGTAGATATTGGAGAGTTTTCAAACATCTAAATATGCCTTCCTCCAATAGTAATTTGAATATTCAAGTTGTGGTAGCAGACCTGTTGTGGTTTTATGTGTATACAACGTAGAAAGTAACACTATATACATATGCATATATATATATGTATATATACACACACACAAGTGAAAACATATGCAAATATTCTCTGTGGTTTTTTTGCAATTTTATGTTAATTCTTGATGTTATGACATGGTCATCCAAAACAGGTAGCAAAACTAATATTATGCCCTTCAAAAGTCTTGTAAAATTGTAATTAACCACACCCTCTTTGAGATCCCAACAAATAGGAAAGACTCTGAGAAATTAGTCTCACAAAGCTTAAACTGAGAAGCAGACAAGGGTAGACTGACTTGAGCACTGCAACATGCACGAATGAAATAATATCTCACTGCATATCGTAAACATAATGAAATCTTGAAAAATGGCTTTTCCTTTTACAGCTTTTTCCCATAAGGAATATAGCTACATATAGTATAATTATAGCAGCATAACTATATAAAGAAAATCCAGCCCTCCATTTTAAAGAGTAGCAAAAATCCTGTACTTGTATAACTTTCTAGAATGAATGTGAATAAACAGAGCCACTGAGAGCAACTATTAAGTAATCTAAGACTCCTGATAGTTAAATTACACCACCCCACAGAGATGGAGTTAAGATGCTTATACACTTGATATGCATTTTGGAGTGAACAGACTCAGAAAATATATAGACTCCTCTGTATATTAAAAAGGCTTATTTAAAATTGATTTATTAATTTGGTTATGCAAATCCCTACACTTTTCCCTGAATGCAGTACTTTTCTTCTTTAATTACTATATCGTTTTAAAACCTTTCTTAAAATCACATGCAATGAAGGTACAGAACCAAAAAAAGCAAGAGAACAAGGCTTTTCTAAAATGCACTCACTCATTAAAATTAAGAGAATTCAACTATATATGTGTAATATGAAGTAGATTTGTCAGGGATTTGAAGGAGTTATATCTCCAGAGTCCTTCCTTTTCCTCCTTAGCATGGGTTTCTCCAGGCCATACAACCAGACCCAGACTGGGGCTGTACCACAAAGTTAAGATGTATTGTTGCACTGTATGGCTGCTGCCTTTCAGAGGTAAAGTAGCCTTAAACTGAAATCATCAGGAGCTGTAGAAAGTCCAGTATCAACTTTAGATATTTTTTTTGTTTGAGTGCTTTTATCTGAAAAATTTGGATACAGGTATCTATATGCAAATAGGCCAAAAAAATCTCACTGTCCTACTTTACTATACAAAGATAAATCAGTAGTAATTCTACCCATATCAATGCAATAACACCAGTATTTGACCTACACTTATATAAAGCAGGGGGAAAGTAGAATTACATCCCAGAGCCAAAACTCCTCATGTATATTATACTTATTTGTATACTTGGAGTTATTTCTCATGAGAGCAAGCTTGCCTGCTCCTTTTCTTCATACCTTCTGTATTGCCAGGTCCTAAGATGACATTACTAAACCCAAATTAAACTACAGTTCTATTTTGGCAATCATTAGCGTACATGCAGGATCTTTATATCTCAATGGGGAATCAATCTGTGGCCTTTTAATGTATGTATTCCTAGTTTGTAACCACTGTTAATATCCTGAATTTTCATTCAAATATGATTACATGATGTGACTTCCACATAATGCATCTGATAAGCCTTCTAGTCCTCATAAATGTCTATTGTCATCAATATTTTAAATGGAGAGAAAAAATCATTCAAAGGACCAACTGCAATTTTATATTTTTCAGTTTGTAACTGGAATATTTCAGCTATAAAAGCAGTGGATTAAGGGCATGACTGGAATAGTGCTACTTTGCACACCTCAACCTCATCCAAGCAATACAGTCAGACTGAAAATTCAGGTAGCAGTACTAAAAATACTGTTTGAACTAGTGTACCCCTACTGTATTCTGTCATAACCCTGGAGATTACACACTTCACCTGCAAGCAAGACAATACCGTAAAGGGATGTGTTTGGGAGCTGCCTTTTCTATTTAAAATGTCAAGTTCATATTTTCAACTACTGCCTTCAATTCTACAGCAGTAGTTAAACTACGCTAGGTTGTGGGGTGGAAAAAATGTATCAGGGTCAATTTTCTATGTTTGATTTACAGGAAGAGCATGATAAAACCTGCTGTTTTTTTCACTTGTCTGGGTCATATATGTTTTTCTGTGTGTTCAGATCTTGGTGGCATCAGCAGTTAGTGTTACAATTCAGATTCATGAATTTATTCACCAAGTTCTTCAGTTCTTTCTATACTATACTTTTAGGTGATTTTCCTCAGAAAAAGCATTTTTAGAGATGCTCAGATAGTTTTATTAGCTTGCTGGTGTTATTTTTTTTTCTTTTTTTGTCAGAAGTTTCATTTGCCCTGCATGTTCCAGATCAGTAGAAAAATTGCGTGAGAATAATTATAACTGAACCAAATTTTACTAAAAATATTGTCGTTCTGGAATTATGAGCATGGGTATTTCATTTCACTGATGCACATTCTGGTTTATTGTTTCATTTCTTTGTATGATACAAATATTTAAACTCTTAGAGTGCCCTGCTGTTGCAGACAGAGCATACGCCAAGGACTGTCACGCTGACTGAACTGTCTAATCTGTCTGCCTTGACCAGAATCCGGTGATAAACCCTTTCTTCTTCAGAATAAAATCCATGCATGCAGACAAGGCAGTTTTCTTGGCTTGTCTTTAATCTTGAAGGATTTGAAGTAGTTTGCAAATAAACTTTAGAAGCTTCTGTGGTGACTAATGAAGACATCATTTGCTAAAAAAAGTGAAGAATTCACACACTTGATTGAACTGGTACAATTTTCTTCCTGCAAAACACATTATATTGTACAAGTCTGTGACAAATTTCAACTGTCACAAATCTTCCGATTAAATGCTGTATTTACCCAACCAACTGAACCTCATTACTGCCCATGTCTTAGAGTGTACCTTGCCAGGATTTTAGTCTTCATGTTGTTGTGTCTTTACCCAAAGTAAAAACACGCAGTTGCAGGCAGTAGCCATCTGTAGGACATTTGTCATCATCTTTAAACACACTGGAGTGCAATAGGCTCAAGAATTTTTTTCCTGCTTCCTCTGGGAAAATGAGAGTGGGGGACAAATACTTAAGATTATCCCTTTAATGAAGTTATTTAGAATACCTTTAGAAACAAGTTTTTCTTCAGGAGGAGAATATCAAAACCATATTATGTACAGATTTAATTTTTTGCATCTCTGGAACAAAATGGTCCAGTTTTGCTGGACTTTCTGTGCCAGCTTGCCTCTACAGACAGCTGCTCAAACATGCCGGCCTCTTGCAGCTTTTCAGATTTCCTTTCAGCTTTAACTCTCCATTGGTAAAAAAAGATTTTCAGCATCTCAAAAATGAGGAAGAGTGTCTTTTAAGTCGACAGCTGCTTCCACTGTCTTTGTAATGTATATGAAGATGATTTCATTTGAGGAGCCATTATGATTTTTATACGGGTTTAAGATAGACTATTCATGCAGGGAGAAAGTCCTAACACTACATATTAGTGCCATTTTTCTAACATTTGGTGTTGCCCTTAGTTAAGTTTAAAAGGTAGTCAGAGTTTCACCATCTTTCTTGTTTGGGATTAATCTAATACTTAGTTATTCTCAGATTTTACCACATCTCTTTTCACTTGTAGCTCATTAATGCACATATGCATCACCAGTCCTTGTACAATGCCCTAGAGAAAGCTGGCAATTAACCTACTTCCATACTGACCATAAGCCATCTATAGCTCCTCTTTGTTTCCCTCACTCAGTTTATAGTCTATAACACTGCTTTATTTGGGGCTTGTCTGCCCTGAATACTTAGCTTCCTTAAATACCTCTGACAACACCATATCAAGATCACAGGGGCATAGCTGAATTTGTCCTCTTTCTTGGTGCAGTACCACTGTGATGGCAGAGCCGGTTCCTAAGAAGCCTAGGAAGAGTCAGTGGGGATTTGAAGGTCTACGGAGAGGAAAGAAATCAAAAAAAAAGGCTAATTTGTGTTATGGGACACATGGATAATGGGAAAGAAGAAATTTCACATAGGTATGTGCAGGTATGTCTTGTCCTCAACACATCCTAAGTGCTCCTTGTTGCTAAACCCTCTGCTAATACTTATCCTCACATGCTCAGAGAAGCTGCCAGCACCTCTCTTCTCACTCCAGCCGAAGGAGTCCTGCACCATTCTCCTGTGCAGCATCCCCCAGCCGTTGCCCCGTGCCTCACACCCTGCCAGCAGCTACGAAAAGGAGCAGGAACAGAAGCGTGAAGGGAGGTGCTTTTTGCTGGAACAGTTCATCTAAGCTGTCTTTTTTATCATACACAAAGTCAAAATCACACCAAATGGCCTCCTGCCCTAGTGTCATGGTTTAACCTCAACCAGCAACTCAGCCCCGGGCAGTCACTCAAACCATCTCTCCTGGTGGTATGGGCGAGAGAATCAGGAGACTAATAGTGAGGAAATTCAGGGGCTGAGATGAAGGCAGTTTAATAGATACAGCAAAAGTCACACACACAAGAAAAGCAAAGCAAGGAATTCATTCACTACTTCCCATGAGCAGGTAGGTGTTCAGTCATCTCCAAGAAAGCAGGGCTCCATCACGCATAACGGTGACTTGAGAAGACAAATGCTATCACTCCAAATGTCCCTCGCATCCTTCTTTTTCCCTCAGATTTAGGTGCTGAGCAGGATGCCATATGACCTGGGATATCCCTTTGGTCAGTTGGGGTCAGCTGTCCCAGCTGTGTCCTCTCCCAAGTGCTTTTGCACCCCTAGCCTCCTCACTGGTGAGGTATGGTGAGGAGCAGGAAAGACTTTGACTCTGCTCAGCAGTGACTAAAACATCCCTCTTTTATCAATACTGTTTTCATCACAAATCCAAAACACAGCCCCATACCAGTTACTGTGGAAAAAAAATTAATGCTATCCCAGCCAAAACCAGCACACTTAGACAGCCTCCAACTATGACAAATGCCTGACATGGCATCCTGCTAGTGACTTTTGGCAAAGTCTTTTCAAAAGTCTAGATAAAGAAGTGGCTGACAAAACACTTTCAGCTGTTTTAATGACATTTAAATTCTATAAGATTAGTAAGATTAGATGTTTTTCTTCATGGAAGCCAGACTCATTTGCATCTACTGTAACATGCTTAGTTTATATTTTATAGGCTCTACTTTGCTCTTCAACTATTGTTCCTGAACTTAAGATTGGTGCTTTATGTTTCTCAAGTCACCTCTAATAATTTCTTTCGAAACAAGTTCAGTATTTGTTACACTCCAGGGCTGTAGGCAATTGACTTTAGTATGAAGCTACATTTTAATCAGCAGTTCAGCCACTTCCTTCTCAAATATCCTTGTAATTCCTGCATGAACAGTGCCTAGACCCACTACCTAATTTCAGTTTATTCTAGTGCTCCATTTTTGAACATCTCATCTCCCTTTATGCCTAATCCTCACTTGCAAAAACAAGTGTTACTAGTACATGCATCATCTTCTATGACAGGCAATAATGCAAAGTCATAACCAAGTTGCTTTGAAATGACACTTCTGACCTGCCTTCCTCTGACTTGGAGCTCTGACTGCAGGAACCAAGGAAGAAGGCCTGCACTCGCTTCCCCTCTCCACTGGATGCAGTTCAGTCATCTTTTGAAGACACGGCTGCAGCCGAGGCAGGTAGAAAGTGCAGGTTACTTGGTAGACCCGAGAAATTCCTTGCTTTCCAGGTTTTTCTGATGGGTCTGGGTATTTAGAGATAACACATTTGTGACCAGATTAGAAGGGAGGAAGACGTAAAGGTCAGCCTGTGGACCATTACCCCTTGAGAGGCAGTGAGGGTGGAAGAACCTGCCTCCTTCTGTACCACAGTCACAATCTACTTCCTGGGAATGGCACACAACTTTCACAAAGCCCACAGTGTTCTGGGGATGCAGGACCTCTGTGTTCCACTCTCTTCATGTGACACTGTACAATTCTGGAAGAGTTTTACCTTGCATACAAAAATGTTGGGAAGGAAAGCATTTTGTGGCGGCTGGAATAGCAGACACAGGCTGGCTTTTTCTCTGGTCTCTTCTGGACTATTACATCTATTACATGGTTGGCTGTGTTTGCAGGAACCAGGCTCAATGATCCATGAACTGTCATCCAGTCCTGTGGGGAATAATTGGGGATAGCAGGAACAAAATCTCTGCTATTTTAGAGAATTTGGGATTCTTGTTCCCTGTCTCCCCTGTGTGCTGCAAGAGTTGCTGTGAATTCTTTAGCTTATCCCAAGCTTTCAGAGGTGTTAAAAGGTTTGCTGGGCTTGCAGACCTGCCTGGAGGTTAGATATATTAAAAAATAGTAACAGAATGGCTAGATGAAAGAACAAAGGGCTGCAAGCCAGAATCTGTCCTTTGCCAGATGGTCATCTTAATAATACTTTGCATAACTGTAGCATTAGGAATTTGTACTTTGGCCTCTGAAGTGGGTACATATCATTAATACTGTTTTACAAATGGGGAAGTGGAGGATTAAAGAGGTAGATTCAGTGGCCACAACATCGCTAAACACGTGTGAGTAATGCCAAGAATTTTTACACATAAGTAATGCAGAAAAAGTCTTAGTGGCTACACTGCATTCACGGAGAACCTTGTCGGGAACTGTGATATTCAAAGAAAGCACGATATGTCTCAGCAGCCACACTATAAACCTGAGTTAAAGAAGATTCCTGAGTTTAAACCTAGAGATATGTACAGCTGCTTTCAGGTATTAGAGTTTGCTCCAAGGCTCACAGTAAAGGAGGCTGTAATTCATCCAAGAGCTACAGCCAAGCAGCGTGGTAGAATTCAGCACTGACACAGAAACCATGAGACGTGCTTCACCCAGTGTGCCTCAACAGGTTGGTAGATTTTTGTGAATGTCTCCAGCTCACACACCCCATGCATGTGATACAAGCTTGTTTCTGCCCATGCTGCAAGCAAACCAGCTTATTTTGCCCACACTCCAAGGCAGAAAAACAGAGGCCATGATCATATAACCTTGGGCTTGGAATTAAGCTAACAAACTCATCTTTCTGTAAATCTCATCATGTAGGTCTAATAAAGGGACCAATATGGATGTATTATTTTGTCCCCCTCTAGTTATGCATTGACATCTGCCCTAAACCACAAAGAGTTAAGTACATTTTCAATCCATTTCTTCTACAGAAAACCCTCAGTAGACTTCAGGGTTTTGTCCTTCTCATTTGGTAGTGAATATAATTTTGAAAGCATGCAGAGCTCTGCCTTTAAAGTGTCACTCCATAAGATGTCTTACCAAAAACACTGCAGTGTCTAAATCCAAACTGTTCTTTACTTTAGCTCCTTCGTGTTCAATGTGATTTGTTCCTTGGCATTTAAGTACAATTTGATACAAAAGATACTTTAATAAGGTTTCAGGGCGCTGTTTCTGAACCAAAGGGTCAAATGCAGAAGGGCAGTGAAAAAACATCAGGGTGACATGAAGTACTATAACTTCTATGTTAGAAAGCAGAGAGAATGCTATTTTCTAATTCTACACGTACACCCTAGCCACTCAAGATTAAATAATCTGTTAAACTCTCCACATGTACACATGAACATAAGCTTACATATCCTTCACGTTACTATGGATATATAGTATTTGTTCTTACTTTTACAGTAAAGGGAAAGAAATCATAAAAATTGATTAAAACTTTGCCAAGTTGGAAAGCTTAGGAACACTGTTCTAATTTGTGTTTGACTAAGAAAAAGCCTAGAAATATTTAATCTGCAAACAGCTGCTGAAACCCGTGATTTAATAGGAAAGACTTCTTTGAAAAAACAGGCTTAAACAATAATATGTAGGAATAATAATAACTTTTGTACTTGAGTAAAAAGTAGCATAAAAATAGTGATGCTTTAAGTACTGTAGATATAAAAGCCTCAGTAAGTACAGCTTAACTGTGATATACTGCTATGGAACGCCTATTTATGCTAATGGGTATCTTCTAAATACTTTATCGAGTACAGTGGGAAAAAGAGGACTATGGTATCAAAATTTAAAAAAAAGCAGAAATGTTTCTCACATGGTATGTACACCCAGTTGACCCCACTTCAGCTCTGAAGTGTCTACACATTCAGAAATGCTGCTTACAGAGAGACTTTCAGGGAGTCAACTGAGGATCGTAATACAAATAATGTTTTGTGTATATCACCTGTACTTCCCGTAAGGCAATTATAAACCAGCTAAGTACCACTGAAGTACTAGGATGTAGTTTTATAATCCAACCAAATGAGAAGCAGAGAAAGGAGCTCTACTGGGGATGAGAAAGCACCTGCTGCAACACTAGAAACAGAGGTAGTAAGAGCAAAAATAGGAACTTCCCATCACACCATCCTTAGACACAAATAACTTTCTTTTAGTGCTGAATCACAGAGGAAATGGCCTGGGTGTGCAGTGGTAGAGTTGCTTTGTTTAACACAAACTACTTGGGGATTATACACAGAAAAATACGGTATCATACAGAGTTTGGCATCTGTTTTTGCAGCTGTCACACTAGCCCTGCAAGCGAGCATTCCGAGCTGCAAAAGAGGCCAAAGGGGACTATATTCCACACAATCATCACCAGGAAAACAGGGTGCCAAGTGGGTATTTGAGTCAAATTTATAAACCAACTTGCTTTAGAACAGCACTTCTATTTTTAACATGCAGGGATGAGCCAAGAAACACTGAAATAATGCATTACGGATTATGGAAAGGTACAGTATTGCCCTAAGTTTCTTGCTAGTGCTCTTAAACATTTGCACTTGGAGCCAATGTTCAGCTTTGGGGTAAGTAAGTGCAGCTTAATTTAGAAAAGGAATAAAATGGAAATTGCTTACAGTAATTCAGAATAAGTGCTTTTTAAAAAAGTATCACTCCCTGTCAGAGACTGCTTAGTAATTTATACATTATTTTGGCAGGCAGTAATGATTAAATGAGCTAGGTCTTCACTTAAATAAAATGAGCCATGTATTTTAATTCAATGCTTCACATTTTGCATTGTGCAAATGTCACGAAAGTGCTAAAATGATGTTCCCCTCTGCCCAAGACAAGGCAACACCTGACTCAAGTTCTCCAAGTATCTGTTGGATAAATTTTAAAATTCTGGACTTCAGAAACCCAGTGGCTGCTTTTCTGATGATTCCTTCATTTAGACATTTAATATTGTTTTAAAATCTCAGATTTTTAGAAAAGCAGTGAAAATTTCTAGATTTACACATGGATCACTTTTTTGGCTTCTGTTTTAGAAATTCTTAATAACATTCATGCACTTATATACAGAGCTGTTATTATCACTCATTTGGATCAGCCTTTATCTAATGAGTTACCCAATATTTTAAGCCATTTACACAAATTTACAGTTTGGATTTTTGTTGTGGTTTTCAATAAGATCAAAATGTGTCTGCTGGAGTAAATTTAAAACAAATATAGAGACCTATCATACAACAGTGAATAAACATATGCAAATTCATAAAACATAAGCAATTTTATCACATTATTTGGCCCAACTTGCAAACGTTCTGATAATCCCTCACCTCATTTATGACTTTACCCAAAGTTCACTGACCTTTGTGTGTGCAAAGCTGCAGTATCAGTGAAAGATCTTCACACTGACACCATGCAGAAATTGGCTACCTTCCTGGCACCTTAATATAAGCCTGTGTTACTGCCTGTTGCTTACCATGGTTTCTAGAACATCAGGTTAAGCAAATCTTTCTTTCCCATAACAGAGAACATTTTAACAGTGCAACAGGTCAGCTTTTAGCATGAGCACAAACACGTGTGATCTCCTCACACTGATAATTCATGCTCAGAACAGCTATTTGGAACAGCTCAAGACCTGCTGTCCTCCATCTGACTCTTACATACCATTGTGGCATTCATGCTGCATGTTACGCCAGGTTAAAATCCAGGGTTTGAACCCTATTCTGGCTTCTGTTTAAGTCCCCAGCCTAGACTTTTGCCTCTTGCCCCGTTTTTTTAAGCACACTACTCTTTCAAGGTCATATTAAGGTTTTCCAAGCACATCAGCCAGGCAAGGAAGCTTGTTTTGGTCTTTAAACTCTGAGAACAGGCTTGCCTGCAGCAATTCTATTTCAAGTATCCTCATTCCCAGGTCAGTACAGCCTATTTTTGTTGTGAATTTTCCCTGCCCCCCTGCCACACATATTTACCCTTGGACAACACCTAGTTCTCAACCTCACCAGTATATTCATCTGCTACTTCGCAAGTTGTCAGATGACTATTCAGGCGCTAAAAAACCCAACCAAGTCTCTCTAGAGTCTTAATTTAAGTGTTAGCAGGGAGCTGAAAATTAGCAGTAACGTTCCTGCCTGCAGCTATGGAAAAAATAGTGAGAACTGACACTTTAATGATTGCTAAGAAAGGCTGGGTAGCAAGTTTGCTAGTTGCTCTCCATTCCACCTTCACTGCCAATGCCAGATGCGTAAGCACTGAACCTACATTCCTGCAATTTCTTCAGGGAAGGAACCTGAGCTATGAATGCAGCTTTGGACAGTAAATGCCCATATCAAGCAAGCTGCTGAGGCCCAGCAATCTGCTTGGGAAACTCTAGTATATTCGTCACATTGCTGATTGCACTCTGCAAAGTTTTACACTCTCCTGTTTTTGAATGCACTAGTCCACAAACCTTGTTTTTAGAAACTTTACTTCCGTCACCTTCTTCAGCACCTGCTGTTTGCAACGTTTACCTCCTGATTCAACTGAAACTCCTCTACAGATTTTTTTTTAAGCCAACAGTCTCTACTCAGGCACTCCTTTTTAGGTCCATGTTCTCAGTCTTTGAGAACTTACTCCCTCTTTGATGCTGACTTCGCAGCTATACCCCATGCAACCTTAGACGGTGCTTGCTCTGCCACATACTTTTAAATCAGTTGTGTGTGCTTTTCGCTTTCACATCATCTTCCCACTTGCACTTGGTGTTTATGACTGCTTCCCTGTCAGGCCAACAGCTGGTTCACAATCCACAGACTGCATCTCAGCATTTGCCTTGATCAGGCTGACTTTCTATGACCACCTGATAAAATTGGCTGCCAAAACCAAGATGAGAAATACTTCAAACGTCAAGTTTACTAATCCCGCTGAGGGATCTAACACTCAGACCCTTCTGATATTTGCCTTGTCTGCTACTTGCCACCACACACCACAGTCAAGGTCCACTCGTGTTATGCTCAAGATGCTGTTGTGTTCAACCATGCTGCCCATGTACTGTGTGACCCAAATCCTAACTAGCTCCATGCTGTCACCACTGAGCAACATCACTCTAATGTGCATTCACCATGACAGTTTTTCAGCTTGAGGACCAACACACCCCCAACTTCTTATTGTAGCTTTTTCCCCTTCCTCTCTCCTTCCACTTTGTCTCAAATCCCAGAATCCTTGACAGTCAATTTAGCTATGCCATAACTTAATGGGACAGTAGCATCTTGCCAGCAGGCAGAATGGGTCCCAGTCTGATTCTGTGTTGAAAGCCTATCATTCAGACAACAGATTTTGATAGATTGCATTACCTCTGGTCACCCCTAAATTCCTGCTGGCTATGGCCAGCATGTAGCCGACAACCACAACTGGGCTTTCAGGACAATCTGTGTGGGCTACATGGCCAGGTGTACATTATGATTAACTGTACGAGGGATGATCTGTTGGCCAGGGAGGTTCTAAACACACTGCATGCTGCCAAGATTGTCATGGTTTGGTTTGGCCAGTTGTGCACATGCTAAAAATAAAATGACAGCAGTAGACAACTGGGAAAAGCACTTAACTTCAGACAGAAATCTGTAGCGACAAGTATTAAAATCTCACGTCAAAAAATTTAATCTAGGACTTCATAGGTCCAGCTGAACTCTGAGCCCAGAAGCACTTTCCATCTCCCAGCTCTGGCTACGCACCTTGGCTGAGGATGTGGGTGGGATGGGGACAGTCACCCTGTGCCCCAGCAGGTCTGTATGACTGGGGGTTAGGGCTGCTGAACACATCTCTCCTGCAGTTTAGGCACTCTGTGCCATAGAACAGAGCGCAGGAAGCAAGGAAGGCTGGAGAATTCATGTGGAGAAACAGCTTTCTCTACATGAACTTTGACATCTTTTAATTATGGTGCGAAGTTTACAATAACAGAGAAGATAAAAGGGTTACTAGAAGGATACTAGGTTTGGTGGAACATGCACAACTTCAGTGATAAAAAGAGCAACAGCCCTCAAAATATGAGGCATTTCAGAGGTATTGGAGTAAGTGCTACAGCAGTTTATGAACAGATTCAGAGATGATGGTTCACAGTTCACCTATAAAACTGTAAACAGTTTTGAGAGAAAGATTAATTTCACAGAACATTTTAGAAATGTACTGTTCAGCTGTGATACTCTCGTAAAAGTTAAATGTATTTGTACTGTCTAATACAAATACATCAGGGGAAAAAAATCCTTTTACTGGAATAAGTAATCACTACACAGTGTTTAGTAGTGCAGTTCTCCCTTTAATTGTGTATTCCCTCCTGCTGACTGTTTTGGTGATTCAGGAATACATATCAAAGAATAAGTAAAGCGGATGCAAGAAATTTCTTAATACATAATGATTAGGCTGCACTTTATAGATGAAATCTCAGACAATTCAATTGTTACATATCAAGACTCATGGCAATTGGGGAATTGCTGTAGATGAAGGCTGATTTCTCTCTCCTCTGCCTAGCCTCACTGTAGCTAATCATGTTCTATTTCTGACTTAAGTTACAGAACCTCACTGGCAATGTAACAGGCATTGATAGTATCTTGAAGACAAAGGAAAACTTCCTCTCTGAAGCACTGCAAAACTGAGTCATGCATAGTGACGCCCATCTTTAAAATAAAGTCACTCATAACTTACACATGCTTTTCAAAGAATACAGTGCCTAAAGAAAACAAAACCTGCATTTTTCTCTTTACACAGCTCTCAGGAAGGCAATGGGGTTTTGGGTACATGCACACCTTAGTCTGATGACTTTCCTCCACATGTCATGTATTGTGTAAACATGCTGAGCACAAAGGGCTGGCCATAATGACAGGGGACCATCAGCAAGCCCACCTGTTCTAACCATCCCTCTGGGCTTCTTTCTCCTGCTTTTTTTTCCCCCCTGAGGAGCATTCAGAATGTGCCTTTGTTCTCTTCTTTTCTCTGCCTCCAGGCACAAAAGGGGCCTCTTTGCCTTTGTTTAGAGTTACCAGAACCAACCTCTCTTTTCCCTAATACACTGCATGCTGGCAAGTGAAGTGGAATTTGCAGCAGTCTGCTAGCACTTGTACACACCAACTAGTGGCAGGAAGATTTCTGCTTATTATGATGTGCCTTGTACCGTTTCTATCTGCACCTTAGTTCATATTTAACGGACCCTACTTCCACTACACTTTAAACCTAGTCATATCATAATTTAAAAATAAAACTTAGAGTTTATCATTCCATAAAAGCCACTGATTACTCATTAGCCTTGCTACAGACATATATTTTATGACCTGAAGACATCACTCTCCTCACCCAGTTTGATCTTCTGAATAACAGAAGCTGAAAGAATATCACCTAGCAATTACGCAAGAGGCCTCCAGTTTTTCCTCTAGTAAGTGTGTTCTAGTATGTGAGTACAGATATTGAACTCACATTGAACTTGGGTCCCATGATTTTTACAAACAGCAGCTGTTGCAGTTCCTTGTTATTAACTCGTGATTCATATGAGGAACACAGCTCGTCCAGCATGAGGCCACATGACAGCATTGCAAATGGCATGAGAACCTGTATCATCCATGAAACCACATCCTGAAACTGCATCCTGAGTAACAACCTCAAGAAATACTTTGGCACATCAACAGCATCAGAGGCAGCAGACCCAGACCTGTACACATATGACCTGAGAATATAAAGGTCATACAAAGGGAGCTTTAAGAGAGCCCAGTGTGTTGATATGAAGATGGACAACAAAATCTTTCTCTTAGTTTCTGAAGAACACATACTTTGTTACCAGTTCTCTAATTACACTCTTAATTTGATTTAAGTCCAAATGAAACCCGGAGCCATGCTCTCATTAAAGAGCACTTATCTTCGTATACTCTTTAGGTAAGCAGCTAATTTTAAATGGCTGGAAGATAAATTAATTGCATTAATTTTAATAACATTTCATTTAGAAGTCTAGGAGAAAACTAAATGAGACCAGTTAAATAGATAATGGTGTACACATTTGCTATATTCACTGATTTATTAGAGAGATTTGATGCAATTCAAGTGGCTCTGCTATTATTAGAAAGGCTGCCTGGCATGGACCAAGATCAGGTGTAGCAACAAAACAGAAGGCTTCCTCCCTGCAATGACCCAGCTATAAGGCACAAGTCTCATCATCACTGAGGTTACTCTGAGTGGATTGTCTCACACACATCCAGCCCAATCAGACAAGTGTAGCAAGCTCATTGATGCTACTTCCCTGTTTAATTATACTAATACAAAGAGTAAAATTATTGATTGGGTTTTATTACTGTCTTTTAGAGCAGTAAACAGAATGTAAGTAAGTAGTGCCCACTCAAAACTGAATTTATATGGTTAACAATACTGCTTTTGTATACAGGTTTTCTTAAATGTATCTTGAAAAAATGAATTGCAAATATTTTATAATTTTAGTTCTGAAAGCTTTCAGAAACTCATGATCTGTTTTGCGATTTCAAATTTTCAAATTTTATTTTATTGAAAGGTTTTCTTATCTTTTCTGAACCTTGCTTCAGGATATGAAATGAACTTACAATGTAAAGAAGATCTTCTGGGATCTAAAATCAAAGGTTAAGATATGCAGTTAGGGCAGTATGTATTAATGGGGTTTATGTTACGCATTGAAAAAAATAAAAAGAAATTATCAGCTTGGACCAGCTTGAAAGATTTTTCCTTGCAAATGTAAGATCCAAATATTTAGTTATGTATCAAGTCATGGATATAAATGTTTCCTGGGACAAAACCTCAAACACATGTGTCTATGTCCCAGCCGAATGCCCTACCTACCAACCTACACGCCCCTGAATATTTAGTTTGTCCATGATAAGGACTCATTTAGTTGTAATTTCAATTATTACAGCATTTTCAAAGTAGGCAAACTACTCGAAAAGAGGAGACACAAGTTTCAGCCACTCCTGCACCCTATCCCACAGTGCCTCTCAAGTTAAAACTAAGTAGCATGTCGGATATGGTCTCAGTTGCTTCAATAAAACCTTTACCTCCTAACTTGATTTTTCCTCTCATGAGTGTTACACATTGACTACTGCAATGATTCCCCTGCAGCCATTTAGCTAGAGTCTAATCTTACCACCTCACACAGAGCAAGATTTTCTGCCCTAGTACTCATACACCGCAGCCAGCTATTTGGCAGCAGCATTGTTTTTGCTGGGAAAAGCAGTTTCTCCTCTTTAGCACCTCTCTAGAGCCGGGCGTGCTATTCACTTCCCCACAGCCTCCCTGCCGAAGCTGTGGTCAGACGCCCGGCAAAGGGGATCGGGATGCAGGTAACAAACATGAAGTCCATGGTGCAGGTCACCTCACAGCCAGCAGCCGCTGGAGGACGAAGCGGGCAGAGGCAGGAGGAGGAGCAGTGGGCAGGAGCTGGTTCAGCAGCATATTCACCTTTGAGGAAAGGCATGCCCCTTCATTGCCAGCCGGGAAAGTAGAATACAGCCACGAGCAATTACTTTAGGCTAGTTGCCAGTTTGTGTAACACTAGGGCACTGTGAGGCTGTTAAGTGCTCACCTGGTGACAAGTCTCCATTACGAGTGTTCGGCCAATTAACTCTTAGCATCATCAACCTGTTTAAAGTAAACATGTTTCTGATGCTTCTAAAGTGAATAAGAAAAAAAAGGATATCACAAGCAGAGTCCACAAACTCCCCTCAGGCACGTCTTCATAACATTCAGTGGGACCAGAATCCATGCACAAAGTACAGAACAGATTACATTACTAGTAAATGAGGTTAGAATAACATTGATTTTTTCTAAAATACCACTGTGTAAATTCTTCTACTTAGAGAAAAAATAAAGTATCATTAGGCAGATTCTCCTGAGCATCTATAAGGCTCCCTCTAACGCACAGGGGAAATACATACTTTTCCTCGCACCACTTTTGTGATTTCCAGTTTTGCTTCTGTTAGTTACTCTTTTTAAAATGTAGATTTACATTATATTAACAGACTCGACCTTCCCTAGCATCTTTGGCCCTCTTTTAGGTTTCATATTTGCATTCTGTGAGCCTTAAAAAGTATGCAGCTTACTTTACCAGAACAAAAGTGTACATATTTCCTTGGGACTTTGCCTGCTTCTGTTCTGGAGCATGAAGTGTGCAAACTACAGCTAACAGCCAAAAGACATCTATGTGAAAGTGAAGAATAATTCAGAAAACTAATACAGACACAAAATATACATAAACTCCTTTACACCATGAATGTGCTGAAGGCATCTTTCTGTAAGCAATATTCATGGGAACACCTTCAAATACAAAACTTCATGCCAGGTCTGTGCTAACAGGCATCTCTGAAAAAGGTAGAATTATCAGGGAACATCTTTGTACTAACGCAACACAGAAGCCTTAGCAAAGTGAAACAACCTTCCATCACACTACCACTGCTATGTGATGTCTGCTATTGGATCGAGGTTGGAGGATCATATATGGGAAAGGAAATGTTAACTGTATTACTGAATTAAATGTGCTGTAGTCAGACTATGCACTCTCACGTCATGCTGATGTGCCTTCTGTGCAGTAGGAGATGGAGAAACCCATAGCGTGCCTGGCTTGACTCCTGCTGAAGTATATTAGGTTGGGAATAATATCCCAACTACAGATGAACAAGCGGGGAAAAAAAAATGCAGAAAGGTTAGTAAGCTTGGGGAAGATTTGGGGAAAAAGAGTGACTGTCTCAGTGTGAGACTGTTGGGTCCATAAGCACAATGTAGAATCATAGAATCATAGAACTGTCAGGGTTGGAAGAGACCTTAAAGATCATCTAGTTCCAACCCCCCCTGCCATGGGCAGGGACATCCCCACTAGACCATGTTCCCCAGAGCCCCATTCAGGCTGGCCATAAAACCTTCCAGGGATGGGGATTCCACCACCTCTCTGGGCATCCTATTCCAGTGTCTCACCACTCACATGGTGAAGAACTTCTTCCTAACTTCCAGTCTGAACTGATCAATCTCTAGCTTTAATCCGTTCCCCCTAGTCCTACCACTACCCGACATCCTAAAAAGCCCCTCACCAGCTTTCTTGCAGGCCCCCTTGAGATACTGGAAGGCCACAGTGAGGTCTCCTCGGAGCCTTCTTTTCTGCAGACTGAACAGCCCCAACTCTCTCAGTCTGTCTTCATAGGAAAGGTGCTCCAGCCCTCTAATCATCCTCATGGCTCTTCTCTGGACACACTCCAGCACGTGCATATGTATAAACCAAGTTGAGGAACACAGTCAGGAATCAGGACTGAACGTCCTCCTTCACAGATGTTCAAAGAAAGATCCCCAGAAAGGAGCAGAGGCAGGATAAGCAAGGGTAGGCAGCGACAGGATCTGTCTTAAGGCCTGTGGAAAGCAATATAAGGAGCAAAGAGGAGGAAGAAAGAACCAGTCAGTGACATTCAGAAGCAGCAGGTCAGAGCACATTCCCAGGCAGTCCACAAGTTCCCAGAATGTCTCTTGCTGCAGCAAAAGTACTTTGGGCACAGAGAGCTCAGAAATCGATAACCCAGAGAGTGACTGCCTTTGGCAAGCAATAGCTAATTACAGAGACCATTCAAGGCGTTCATTGACATATGTACCAGACATTCTTTTTCTCTATATTAAGTTGACCATAACAACTTTACAGTTTTCCTGGACCCACCCTAAATCTTTTGAAATTCTGAAAAGGAATGGACACAAAAGACCTCAAGTCCCCAAACCCCCATTGACATCAAAAGAACAAGAGTACAGTTTTGTCTCAGTTCAATGCACTGTTTTGTTTTTTATACTAACCCATACTTTACTACACGATCCATTTCTGAGTCAGTAAAATTCTGAATAGCCTCCAATGAGAAACTGAGTAAATATCTGCTTTAAAGGTTTCTATAAAAAAGTGCTATAAGCATCCTCCTGTACTACTTGTTATCCATAACTGGGAATGGGTTTTATGACATCCTAGTACCCGGTGCAAATTTTTGTACATGAACCATGATCTTTTTGTGAAGTAGCCTAGAGAGCAATAACTTAGTGTTGGACATATTTCCTAGAGCTCTAAATTTGTGGCAAAGAACATTTACAAGCAACAATTAAATTACAACATGCAAGGGAGACACCAAAACAAAGCTTTGTCCTCTTCAGCTAAATACTAAAAAAGCCTTTTTGAGAACTAAAGTATTGATCTTCCCATGCTTCTTCCCAACTTAGCTGTGCTTCTTTTTTTTTTTTCCCCAAGCTCTTCTGTCAACTTGCATTCAAAAGTTTTACCTGAATAAAGCTGGCCTCTCAGTGGTAACACCAGTCAGCCTGAGTTTAATGCTGGATTCCCACGCCTTTCAAATGTTTTTAATCTTTTCCTTTTGAATAAGCTCAGAAGGAGGAAAGGACAAAAATCGGTCTAATTGCAGACACCATTTTGAGATCAAGTATTGCCTATTAACAGGGCATTTTTGTGTACTTGTGCCCTAAGCTGACTCGATTTTGTGGTTTTGTGTTTTATCTTGACGATACTTGGTGTGCTGGGATTGTTCAGAACTCTGCACTTCTTGGAAGAAGCCAACAAGCATTTCTGAGTATGACTGTTCACAAGCACCCTAATGTACTGCACTACATAAACCCTAAGCATGTGCTTTACTGACAGAAGACCTGCCTACAACTCAGATTTAAAAGCCACATCATCTGCTTGGGGACTTACTCCCCTTCATTGCACGGTTATGCTGGACCTTAATTTTCCACACTCCTATTCTGCTACTTAGTCACGGATAACACTGTTGTTTCAGCCACATTACTTAATCCATATTTTAATAGTTACAACCACCTATGGAGTGGAGGCAGGCTTGGAGTTGAGTCTCAGATTTGCATTTTCTGCGTCGTCATGGGCAAGACTGCTCACATGGCGCTGGCTTCTCAGACAGAAAAATGTAAGGATAAATACTACAGTTTTATGAGGGCTGGAAAAGAAAAAGGGCTTCACTAAAATAAATTCAAACCTGAAAAGCTGCCAAATCCAAGCGTGAATCCAAGGCATCTATCCCATGCGTGGTTTTTGAAAGATACATTAAGTATTTTTGGGTGCTTACTTCTATCAGTCCTTGTCATGTGTGGATGCACAAACTTAAAAATAATTCTGTAAAGCATAGCATTAAATGTCTCCATCTCCTTTTAAGCTATCATGACCAGCTGGATACACCTGGAATGAAATATGCTGAGTTGCCTAGAAAGAAGAATCTGTGATGGTGCTTTCCACAGGTTCAAATGACTGAGCAAAGAAGTGTCATAGGTTCTACACTCCACAGCCGTAGTCCCAAAATGTGCAAGGTTCATTGCAATACTTTGAAATAAAGTATTCCACAGCAGGAATGAGAAAAAAAGAGAGATAAAAGTGTTTCCTACGTGTCCATCTTAAAGGCTATTATTTGCTTATCACTTCATGGAGGAAACATGCCAGTTCAGGACAAGAAATGTTCTGATTGTATGTGATTTTCCAGGTAAATTATCCTTATTTACTACATCTTACGGGATATCATTTTCCTAATCTGCAAATTTAGCAATTAAGCAAACATAAACAATCATGTGAATGCAAAATTAAAGAACTCATTTCTACTCTACAGAAACTATTTTCTGATCATGTTATTTCTATGGTTAAGAAGATTTAATTTTGGTTTTCCCTACATTCTTTTTCTCAGAAACAGTTTTGTGAGTTTTTTAACCTGTTTTACCAACAAAATTTTTGTTTGAACAGAAATTAAGACCAGGGAAACCTCATTTTAAGAAGTTATCTTGTCCAGAAGGAAACCTTTGTCTAACCAGAGCACTATTAGCTCACTTCATAGAATCACAGAATCATAGAACAGTTCCAGTTGGAAAAGACCCTTGAGATCATCAAGTCCAACCATTAACCCTACACTACAACCATTAACCCTACACTACAATTCCACCCCTAAACCATATCAGATGAAAGGCAGATGATACCCAGATTTGGATAACTTTGTGGGGGTATATATTTGGATAAACAGTGCTATGCTAATACTAAATGAAAGAACTACTGGAGTTTTTAAACATTTTGCAGACAGGAGAATCAGCTTCCTGACAAGTCCTTTTCTAAGTGACTCAATGGAAAAATCTGAAGAATATTGTGCCACTTAATTAGAGGGAATGCCATATGTAATATGTGTCTATTAATTGTAGTAAAATTCTATCGTTCAGTCTTGATCTAGTGATGTAAGATAAAACTGAGTAATAGGTGTGGGGATTTAATTTTGTATCATTTTAATATCCACCGATGCTGACAGAAACTGGGATCCATTTCGTCACTTTTCCAAAGTCCTAATAAGAAAACTATGCTCCAGAAGGTCTTGTGTATGGCAAACCAAAAGTGCTAAGAGAAAAAGATTCAAACAGCCTGGGATCAGATCCAGTGACCTGTAGAGTTGGAAATAGATCCCAGGTCTCTGACACTTCAGTCCAGGCTTGTATCATTTGGTCTCTCCTGCCTCATTTATTTACACCGCTTTTTATTGTCTGCTGCTTAACTGAATTACAGAATCCACATCAACAGCTGGGGCTCACAAACTGGATATATATTTTTAATAAGAAATGCTTAAAATCTTTATGTTAAGTGTCAGTGGTCATATATCTTGCACTAGCTTGTTTCCTTTTCTGAACATGAACATACACTGCTTTCACTTACTAAATTACTGATCATTTATCTAAGGCTAGGGAAAGCAATAATGGCTCCCCTGATAACAAAAATCAATGGAGCTGTAAATAAGCTTTGCTACAGCTCCTAACAATTTTAAGCCATTCATTAGCTAGAAACACATAATGCCAGCCAAGGAAATACACTGGGTTTCTACATTAGTTTCTACACTTGTACTCATCACCTACTTACAGATCAGAAAAGAGAGTTCTGTGGACTCTGCAAAGGCAACGAATGTGTTCCCAACGCTATTATGCATTATGTAATGATTTTGCTGAATCAACACAGTGATAATCGGTGTATTTCCATACAGCCACAAAGACTTCCCTGTTTCCTGTACATTCTGCCTTTCCCATACTCCCAGACAGCTTTTACAAAGGCTTCCAGGAAGAACACAATAAGTCATTTTAGTAAATTCCAGTCACACTCTGGTCTACGGAAGGCCAGTAAAAACATTCAGGTCGTATATAGTTTACACCTCTAATATCAGAAGGTGAAACATCAGAGTGTAAAAGCACAAGCCTCCACAAAGGGAAAAAGCATTGGGAAACTAAAAATTACTCTTAAAATGTGCTAAAATGAAGAACTTGAATTTGAACGCTTTCAGAAGGGCAGTGAGAAGAAGGGGAATTTGACAATCTCACTGGGGTATTTCTGGATGGGAAGAGACTCAGGTACTTTAGAGCTAATAAGGTCAAATACATTGGCCACAGATCACACTACTTTCCATTTTGCCGTAAGAACACCAGAAGACACTATGAGGTAGTGCAAGAATGCATCAAGAGACAAGACAGAAGAGGAGAGGTATGGCATTTTGAGGTCCTCTCCTAAATCTCTGAGTAAAGCAGCACTGGAAAACATATTCCATCCCATTTAATACATTCAGCTCTTTTGATAAAGAAACAGAACCTTGGAAAATGTCCACAGATATGTTTGCAGGGAATACTGCCTAATTGCCAAAATATATATACCTTAGTTTAAACTGATTTGACTTTTTCTTACTCACAGCATGAATTTCCAGCTCATGTATTTTTTTCAGAATATGTTGCAATGTATGGGGTTCAATAAGTAGAATGAAAAAAAAAAAAAAGTGAGGCACTAGAAATCTTGATAATCTTGATATGTTTCTCAGACTATGAAAGAAAGCTGAATCTGATTGCTTGCCAAAGAACAGAGGAAAAGGTCTTTAAGTTAAATCTTACTGGATCAAAGATGACATCTGACCACTGAGAAACAAATCCTTTACAGTTTAGTAAGTAGCAATGCCTAAATAAATCCACTAGAGCATCATATATTAACAGACATCTGACAACTTTGCCAACAGGAGCTCTTACTATTTAATCATAGAGGAATTTTGGGCTTAGCCTCCCAGGCAGATATATAAATATTTCCTGAGAAGAAAGAAAACCTAAAATTTCTATGCAGAGTACACACATACTTTGTCTCTCCATACCCCTCTACACATCGTGTAAAGAGAGCTGAATGCAATCAGGTATTTTCAGTCTGAAGCTGAACATATAAACTCAACTTTCTCACGTGAGGCTCAGACCACCTGTATTAATTTAAGTTTGATGATCACAGTGGCTGACTTCCCTCAGCTGCATCTAGAGTCAATGGGTCCAGTACTTGTAAATAAATAAGCAAGTAAATCGGACTCCCATGGCTGGTCAGTCAGATTTACTACTAGAAATCATAGCAGATATTTTCCCAGTGTAGCTATCCACAAAGAGCACCTTATCTCTTAATCTGGAACTCACTCACAGAGTCATTAAGGGAGGAAGATTTACCTTGAAGAATGCTCTTGTCCTAGATGCCTACAAACACATTTATCTTGGAGCCTGGGTGCCCCTGTTAATTGGCACTGACTTTACAAGTGCCCATAAGAATATTCATAGAATTGAGAACATATTTCTAAGTGATTCATGTTGCCAATCTGCAGTTATCCATTTGTAGCACCATTACCATATTAAATATGTGACAATTTGTGCACTCTTCATTATGCTCAATGTCATCCTTTATTCTATTTATAGGCCAAAATGTGAATCTTAAACAGACATATCAGTTTCTAGGGAGCTTTGTAATAATTTTAGTCACTGAAATCTTGATCAGAGTTTGGGTAAAAAAAACCCCACAAAACAGTTTGTCTGACTGGAAAACCATCCTATAGGCAAGAAAATAGAAATACTGCTGTAAGCTTATAAAAGAGATAAACTTCTCTTTGAACTGCCAGCACGTATCTAGCATCTAAAACCTAGGTTTGGGAGACCTTGTAGCATCAGAAATTCTCAGGCATCTCAGATATCATTGTAGGCACCACCCTAATACACTAAAATTTAATGTACGCACAATTTAACAATTCCTCCCACAGACGTTAGTGCACATGGCTTACGCAACGTGTCTGACTTACTCCAGAATCATCAAGCTGAAAGTGCTGAGCCATATGTGGCTTCAAAATAGCTCCACTGTGGCTCCAGTTTGGGATATACAGCCTGTGATTAATAAACATTATGCCTGGCAGGATGGCTGCTGGGTAACATTTTATTACTGCAATGCAAGATTGCAGCCTAGTCGTGCCCTACAGGCAACCTTTGGAGACTGGCATGCTGCTCCTGAGATGCTCGGATGGGAAACAGTGGAAGCTGCTACTCAGCATCCCTGCATCTTCCCTCTGGCCCAGCAGTTGGCTCAGAGAACACACAAACCTCCAAAGAGCCAGGAAAACTGCTGCTGGAAATCACACTCGGTATGAACAGGCTAACTTCAGCACTGGAACAATTCAGTTCATGGAAAGGTAGGTGAGAGTTAGAAAAGGTAGCATGGGAAGTCAAGTAGCAAGCAAATTAAAATAAAATAAAACAAACCCTGCTGAGAGACAAAAGTGGTGATGGAGTATACTAATACCTCTTGAGTTTGTAAATATTTTCCTGTATGTGATACAAAAAATCATATTGCCATATCACAGAATCACAGAATCACAGAATGGTAGAGGTTGGAAGGGACCTCAAAGATCATCTAGTCCAACCCCCCTGCCAGAGCAGGACCACCTACAGCAGATCACACAGGAACGCGTCCAGGCGGGTTTTGAATCTCTCCAAAGAAGGAGACTCCACAACCTCCCTGGGCAGCCTGTGCCAGGGCTCTGTCACCCTCACCGTTAAAAAATATTTTCTCATATTTTTATGGAACCTCCGATATTCCAGCTTGCACCCATTGCCCCTTGTCCTGTCAATGGACGCCGCTTTCAGAGCCTGGCTCTGTCCTCCCAAATATATGGTTGGAGATTACCATGTAGACATTTAAAGAACAATTGAGAGCTAAATGCAGCTTTTGTCTGTATAATCCAAAAGTTAATGTCCTCATCTATCTTGAACAGCTAATTCTTTGCAAACCAATATGATGACTTCTCAGAATTTGGTTTCAGTATCGTGCAAGTAGATTGGTGGCATGAGTAAGGTGATAATTGAAAAATACTGACAATTTTTTGATAGATACTCCTAAAATACAAGTCCAAAAAGCAGTTAAAATGTCAGGCTCAGGAGATCTCAAAAGGCCACAGAGGATCAAGGCTAAGTCAAAGCTACTTAACTCTATGAGAAAAACGATAGATTCAGGCAAAACAATAGATATCTAAACTTTGCTTTTTTTTACGTGTTCCTTTCTGCTTGTTATAGTCTAACAGGGAAAAATACTTTCTTTTGAGGAAGCTGTTCTCCATGACTATATTTTCACAGAAATCCTAGATCTGATAAAAATCTATAACCAAAGGCCTTGTCAACAATACAATTGCTAAGCAGGAGAACCCATAATCTATTGACCCAGCTAAACAACATAGTGACTCATGTTTTTCCATTCTATAAGAAGCTTCAGTCAGGCCAATAATCCAGAAAAGGTTTTCATAAGAAAAAATCAAAGACACTGCAAAGTCATCTCATTACAGTCAGCTCTGTATCATCACTGCACAGTGTAAGAGCATGACTGAGCAATTAGGCTGAAGGACTGGGAGGTTGAGAAACATTTCTTTGTTTCATTTCAGAGAACTGGGGGTTACAACTAGCAAATAATGTGGTCTGAAACCCTACCTATAAGTCAACGGTCCGTTGGGAATGTGGTAGTGACCAGTCATCCCATGCCTATCTCTGATCTGCTATGGGAATGATAGCTGGCCCACACCAAAGCTTTGCCAGGGAGGAGGTTAATAGTAAGGTCAATCACAAGCCAGTGCTTTGGCCTTACTTCATTATGAATATGTACATAGCCAGTGCAACCTGGTGTTCCATTCCTGACGTCTGGCGAGGACATGTGCAGCTATCACTCGCTGTCCAGCTTCCAATACTCCTAGGTCCTGGTCCCTGGACACCTAAATTTCCACCACTGATCAACTGAAAAGCCATTTAAAGTTCAGCTCCCATAGTCCTCCCCTGTGTCCTGAGACCACAGAACCAATCAGGCTCAGAGGGGGATCCTGGCTGAGATGAGGGAACGAATATTTCAACAGCAGCCCCCACCAGTCCTGCATACATGCCCTGAGGGTACCAAAGTACCGAATACACTTAACAGCCTTCATTAAGTACGTCCTAGCTGGGAGGAGGGGCGGGAAGATTCCAGTCCAAAGCAGAGCAGAGAGTACAGGTAAATAAATGCAAAAAGCTAAGAGGGAGAGGGAAACTAAACTAGTTTTGACAACAGAACATGGGCTACTTATATACTTGATCTGATTTAGATGCTCAGTTCCAGCAGTTATTAATGCTTGAGGACAAGATGTGAAGACAGAGATGTGACATTCACCTTGGCCTGCCAGCCATCCTCACAACCTCAGGTACCGAGATTCCGTCTGCTCTTGTACACGTCTCTCCTATTTCACTTCTGACTAGTTTACAGGGCTTCCCACTCAGTCATTTTATGCAAACCTCTCCCTGAAATTCCTCCTGGGCGTGGTATGGGGGGCCTGTGCACAGGCTGTACACAGGATCGTGCACAGGATTGAAAATCCCACTGCTGTTGCCACGAGGAGTAGAATGATGGTTAAATACACTAAATATGGACTTTGGGAACCTGCAAGGAGGTATGCAACCAGTGTGCACATATATGCCCAAATGGATATGCTCAAACAGTGGAATGTAACACATGCTAAGTCCCTATCTCAACTGTGAAAATATAAATGAGTGGCATGCAGGCTATCCCCATATCTAGTAAAACATCACAAAGTAAAACTGTAATCAGGGCAGCTTAATTTAGTAATGAACTCTGATTTACTCTGAAAGATGTAGTCAGCAATTTCCAATTTGACAAAATATTCATGCATAGATATTCCTATCACTAACCCAGTTTTAGCATAAATGATATTTAATGAAAAATGAGTGATGAACAGTAAATATTGATAACAGAAAGTTGAAGGGAAGGAGGAATGCAAAATTAAACTTATCATAAAGGAAAAGCAAATAACCTATTTTGACAAATGTTTTTTTCTTGCATTTTTTTTCTCCTGTGTGAGAACAAAATCAGTAAAAGATCATAAGAAATACAAGAAGCTTTGGAACTTTGCTGTTAGTTAGAAAGGCTTGAGGGTGACTGCCATCTTCCCAGGCCTCTGCAGAATTTTGATAATTTGATGCAATCTGGAAGCAGTTCAGTGCCAAAGAACAGTGGCTGCCTTCCATCACCCGAGTCTACTGATCTGTTTTACAAGTTCAGTGATTTAGCCCTTCCTTAAGTCGAGGAAGAGCCAAGGGAAGAAGGCAAGGCTGACACATCTCCTGAAAAGCTGGAACAAATATTCAGTGAAATACTTACAGGGGGGACTTAAAAGGTGGCATTTAGAAATGTCAGTCCAAATGTTTGTGAAGACTCCAGCACAGCTACCTTCTAACATGGCAAAGACAAGGCTTCCCACGTACTTTCAGGTCAAAGATCTTCCCTGGAGGCAAAAGATCTGCACCTGAGCACACACCTAAGTCCCAAATGCCTGGTCTGGCTACGTGACTCAGTACAGCCATCTACAACGTTTCATCTGCAGCATTCAAACTACCTCGAGTAAACCTAACCTGCACTTCATTGAATTTTTTTCTATTTTAAAATTTTTTTTAAACTTCTGTTTGTTTAGGTTGCCAGGCTCCCTGCAGGATGCATTTACCCCTCTGTTGCATCTCTAACACCTCCCTCTCTTTGCGCTACTCTCCTGAGGAGAAAGGCATAAGGGACGAACAGCACCAAGAGGTCGTGCTCTGCTGCTTTGTCACTCTGGTGCTGTCTCCAGGGCAATGAGTCTGGTTGAGAGCAGAGGCTTATTAGCTGATGCACGCATACTGCGACCATGCTGCCTGCAAAATCCGAGAAGGCATCTGCCTGGTGTTGTACTAATTGATTGGAGACATCACAGAAATGGATTTGAAGGTGATTGTGCACCAGCAAGTGAAAACTTCTACACGGTGGGTGGGAACAGCAGAAAGGTCATAGCAAATCACAGCAGGGTAGGACCCAACCAGGAAACCATTTCTAGGCAGGGCTAAATTGTCACTGCACATTGGCCTTCATTGAAGTTCAATCCTGGACAAATCAGACTTGGAAGAAATTTTGTCAGATGAGCTGTTAGAAAGTCATTAATACTTTAGAATAATTTGCAATCATCTAATTAAATCAGAGAATACTACTGCAGTGATGAGAAATTGCAACACTAAGTTTCTTTAGACAGCAAAAGAAAAAAAATGCCAGAATTGAGATAAGTACGTTCCCTTACATACCAATTAAGTTTTCTCTGTCAGGCTGTGATAGAGTCCTTAGTATAAATGTCTAGTTGGCACTTGCCTTAGCAAAGTTGAGTACTATTCAGCATTGTTCCATTTGGGCACTTCTAGCCCTGGAGCCATAGAAAGAGAGCTCACACTGAGTAAGATAAAAGCTGGCACAAGGTACATCACTTAGGCATTGGAGGGCAGGACACCATATACGCCTAAGAACTGAAGAACTCTTGGGACACACTTCTATCTTTACAGATTTTATTTTTCACCCTCTGCTAGGATGTGTATATTTACTGCACCCATAACCTACACCTTTACAGAGATGTACAGAGATGTACAGATGTACAGAAACACTTATTAAAGCAGCAGCAGGAAGATTCAAAGTGACAATGCAAACTGATGCATATTTACAAGCATTACTCACATCAGGCAGATATTACTTATTTGCTACCTGATAGCAATGATAGAGTTTCAAGGGCTAGGGCTAGGGTCTGCCATTAAACGCAACAGATGCTCTCTAATCTCTCTCCCTCCCCAAACCAGAAGGGAAAGGGAATGCGGCAGACAGATTTAGGGATTGGAAAAAAGAAAACTAAAACAGCTTTAATAAACAAAAAAATAGTATTAATAAGAAAATAATGAAAGTAATGAACTACAAGCAAACCAGGGCACAGGGCTTGTTAATACTCATGGCAACATTCAATTTCTTGACAGTCTTCACCCATAAATATATTTATTTAGATTTTTTAAAATCTTAATTAATTCAAACACTAGGCAAATTAAACAGAAGTCTTGGACAAATACAAAACTAAACAAGTATTATCAAGTTTAGGAACAAAGCACTTGGAAAGCTGGCTCTTAACTGCCAATAAAGTATTTGTTATGATGAGGCAATATGGTTTACATTTAAAAATGCAACTATCAAAAATTTACCTATCTCATAGAATTATGTTGATGGACAAGTTGCTTTTCAATGGAAGAATCAAATTAAAAGTCAAATTTTCACAGTACTTGATTCATGCTTTTAATGCTATTAAACTTTAATACTATATTATTATTATTATTGTTTAATATATTTTGTGCCTACAGCTTATGTTATTTTTAAATTTTATATAGGATGTTTCATTAATGAAAAGCCAAAACCATCAGCAGTTATGTTGGAGACTATCAATGACAAGAGAAAGGAATGTCTTTTTCATGAGAAAATGAAATTTGGGTTTTCTTTTCATTTCACATTAGCACAAATCTGCCACCAGCCTACGCTCCAAATGTTGGAATTATGCACAGATGTGAAATATCTGCTTCCTACCAACTCTGGCTTCTATACTGCCTCAGTCAAAGCCTTCCATTTGCTAGCCACTGCTCCCTCCACAAAACAAAACAAAATTAAAAAAAAGCCTTAAAGAAATAAGCTTAAGTCTTTCAGAAGTAAGAGGAGGTGGTACAGGTGGACCTCAAAGGTCTGCCCAACACTGAGTCCAGCTGCTCTTCGGGAACTCCCTGCAGCCAAACCTCTGTAATCAGAAAAGTGTCATCTCCAGCACATGAGATGCAGACAGAGCTGGTTTGACAAGACTCCCTGATGGCAGAAAAGGGATTTTTTTCTTGTTGTTATTGAGTCTCATTTTGGTCAAAATGGGACTAAATGCAAATGTTTCAATATTTCTAGAGAAGCAGAATCCTCTGGAGCTTTGCAGCTGCTCGGTGAAAGTGACGTTTCCATCAGACTCACTGCTGGTGCCGCCAGGGAAATAGATGCTCCTCTTTTGAACTCTGCTTTGGTTTTGTGGAAGATTTCATCAAACACAGCACATTCTGAATCAGAGAATTCTGCCCCCAGGAACAAGCACTTCAGGATGAAACTTTGTTTTATCAGACGTTTCCTGCACATGGTACTTGGAGACTCTCAATGAATACTGTAATATATGAGCAGGAAGAAGTTTATTCAGCAGTTGGGACCCAAACTCTGTATTTTCACTCAAAGGCAAATTGAACTGAGGCATTTCTTCTTTTCTGCCTTCATAGCCATGGTGTCCTGCTGTTTCCTTCACCAGAGATTTTTAATCTCATCTGGTCACTTTTTAATCAAGACTACTTTTCCAGCACTATATTACTATATTTGCCAGTTAATTTGTTCCTGATACACTACTTCTTCTGGAAAAATGCAGAATGTTTCACATATAATGCATAAAGAGATATCAGTCAGCTTAAAATAGGAGTTTGCAAAGATGAGGTTTTTCCTACAATGAGCTTGCTCCAGCATGTGTTCTGAGCCTCACTACTGGAAAATATCCTTTGCTATCACTCCTTCACAAGTTAGGTATTCATGTCAGGGCCTTTAAGAAGATGCTTTCACATATATCCTTTTGCTTATGGTCATTTTAAGTAGAAATCTCTTGTACAGTAAGGTACAATCACTTAGCAGAAGCGCTTGCATTGTCATGGGATCCTTAAAAATACCACAGAGCCTCCCAAACCCAGCAAGCTGTCATTGATTGTCACCTAATCAAAGCCTCAATTTTAACTCTTATGCATAATCAGTGGTTCTCAATTAAGGAAATATTACCTGCTCCTGTGGACTTCAGGTAGTGATCTGGAAGTCTGTATGATCAGGAAGGAGTACATTTGCACTTTATGAAGAACTTTGCTCCTCAGGATGATTGCACTATCTGGGCTTATCCAGCAAGAGGCTGAATTTCAGCAGTATCCTTAGATATATAACGAAGGCTAATGTCATACCGGGAAGCATTTCATTACCTGAAGGTTGAGAGCTGTTACCTGGTTTAGATTAAGTTTGTTAAACTAAAGGTTTTAGGAAAGACCTGTGAATGCAACTAGACATCAGAAGATCTGCAGAGAGGGGCAGTAAACAAATAAAGAGAAATGTTGCCCTTTGCACGGTTCCTATTCCAGAAGGCAAAAATCAGTCTTGCCAAAGAGTCTGACAGCTGAATTGTCCTAACACTATCTCGCGCTTCTGTTTAAGCCAGCAGCACATTAGCATGGGAAACACCTTCAGATAAATATAAACCAAGAATGATGCTTATTGCTCATTTTAATGCTTTTTATCTCCTTTGCTAATCTAGTGACATCAAACTTGACTTTGTGTCAAGAAAGTCAAGATCAGAAAATACCTGTTCCTGGGCAATTTCTAACATAAAACATTCTGTGTGTGTGTGTCTGTGAAATAAATAGGTCTTTGTTTTTATCTGTTAAACATCATCAGAGATACAAATGAGATGAACAGTATCTAGAGTGAAAAATGGGGATGGGAGACAGTATTGTGTGCACTCAAACTGGACTATATCCAAAGAAACCATACAATATTTGGAATAAAATGTTTTTGACGAGGCCACTTTAGCAGTGCTTTTTTCAGGGAATCATTTACTGAGAGTTATAGTGTCCTCACTGAAAGCACTGAAGATGATTATCATTGCAGAGTTTTTACATAAATACAGCAATTGAGAGAAGCACAGCATAAGCTGCGTCTTGCAATGTGATGGAAGTTTTAAGACTACAAGAACATTGAATGATGGTCCCCCTCTTAAGCATCATCAGTTTCACATGGTTTTATTACTTTTATGGTCTTAGAATTCTGCAGAGAGACATAGTTTTAAGGATAACAAGCCTGTCCATTCTGAGTGGTGATTTAGAATAAGAAGTAAAATTAATGCTGCATGTACTTTAGAGTCTTTCCTAAGCTACTAAATTACACTTAGGACTATCAGGGAGATGTCAGTGGTTTCATCTTTAAAAAAGAAACTCACCTGTAATGCCTTGTTTCTGAAAGCACAAGGAGAGAAACAAAAAGAAACAGTAAAACAAGTAAAAAAAAAAAGAAAATAAGGAGAGAGAAAGTCAACCTAGACTCATTGAAATGAGACAGCACTAAAGGTCTGACTAAACCAAATTCACATTCTGTCGCTCTTTAGACATACACGCCCATGACATGCACGAACCATAATCTGCAATTGCAAATCATACTAATAACAGCAGCTGCATTCCTGTTGAAGAGTCTGTTTTAACAGCTCACTCATTTCAATAGGGCCCTGACAGGAGTATGCTACTACTGTGTATGTTATTGCAGATGTGGAGGTGAAATATATGACAGTACTGTATGCAAAAGGTGTGATTCCCTGAGAGGAGTTTATTGAGTCCTTAGGGTCACTGTTGAACTGTATATAGATTATATTGCCGTAATATCCTCAGCCCCCAAACAGGATAGGATGAACTAAATGTGCTTTTCTCATCTAGCTATAAAACTGAAAAACATATGCTTTTCCATTATAGAAGCTGTATATTATGCTTGCTACACCACTTTGTTAACTCTGTGACAGTATCTGGCTGATGCCTAGGTTATTTAGCATAAGAAATCACAATCTATCCATTATGCTAAATATTGCAATATGCAGTTCCACGGTTGTATACACATTTAACTTTACGTTAATACTACAAGAAAAAAAAATGTAGATGCTTGCCTCCTCCATGTTTCCCTTCAGGAGAAAATTAAATTAGAAGAGCTGTCAAAATAACTTCAGTAAAGATGTAAGTATGGCCATATGCATACTATTTCTTCATAACAATAAATAATACATCTTCTACCTAAGTCTAGAAAGATACTATCTGTCTGATCTAGGGTGTGTTGCTTCACAGAAGGGCCAGAATCCTCACTCAGTAAAGGATGAGCTTCATTGCACCTCTTCATCTCAGTGCAAAAGCTTTTGTGAATACAAAATAAAAATAGTCCATTAAAGGTCCTCTCCAACCCAACACACTCTCTGATTCTAAGATTCAATGATATGATACAAATTTTTATCATATTTTATTATCCCTGATTTTGCACACTTCTAGTAGTCTTCTTAGTGGCACCAGGAAGCCTCTACTCCAATCAAAATTTGAGATTGGACCCCTCGGTCATATTAAAAAATAAATAAATTTCTGAGACTGTAAGAAGCTGAATGGGAAATCTCTGAACAGACCAGCTGTTGCTGATATGTAAAATAAAATTCAATAACCCTCATTAGGTTTCATTTATAGTAGCTGTTGATAACAGCAACTCTGTATTTAATGAGTGTTGGCTTCTTTTAAAACATCAATCAAAAACTAGTGAGTCATCCTAGGTATGAAAATAATGTCAAGTACCAGCTTTGTAGAGCTACATTGACCAAAAGTAGATCTTTTGAGGTACACACCTTATCTTACTGCCCACAACCCACAACATAAATAAGAAAGGCTATGCATAAAGTATTAACATATGCTAGTCCTATATTTATAGATTAAAAAAAAATTTAGTCACAGCTTGAGTTTGCAATATTACAAAGTGAAGGGCAGTTAAACCATTTATATGTGATTTTAATTCTGCTTACAGAAGCTGAGTAGCACAGTTGGAGCCATGTCGCTGCAATTCTACCACAAGATGGCTATAATATATTAAATAATAAAAAACCCACCCTGAATTTCTCGGACTACCACAGAACAGTAAGTGTTTCTTCTTCTAAAAGGCACTTAGTCATTTAAAACCAGTGACATGGCATGCCTAAAATAACCTAAATTGATCAGCATCATCAACAGAGATGTTCAGAACACATAAGTCCCATACTGTTGGTAAAGTCAATATTTAAGAAGAGTTTTATTTCCAATTGGAAAGATAGATGTAGGGATGCTTTCTCAGAACACATAACAGAGGAGGGAGAAAGATTTTTTTTTAGATTAGGATAAAAATAGAGACCTCAGTTATGAAATGCTGTATAAAACAGATCTTACAAATTTAACATTGTGGCTCCCAATAATCCCAGATAAAACAAAGACAAACAAACAAACATATGAAGCATTCACTCTGATCAAAAAAAAATATAGAAGTCAACATGGCTGGCAAATGTAACACCCATCTTCAAGAAGGGCAGGAAGGAGGATCCTGGTAGCTACAGACCTGTCAGTCTTACCTCAGTGCCGGGAAAGGTGATGGAATGAATAATCTCAAGAGCCATCACAGAACAATTAAAAGCCAACAGGGAGATCAGGCCCAGTCAGCATGGATTCCTGAGGGGCAGATCCTGCTTGACAAATCTAATCTCGTTCTATAACAGGGTGACCTGCTTAGTGGATGAGGGAAAGCCTGTCGATGTAGTGTACCTGGACTTCAGTAAGGCCTTTGACACTGTCCTCCACAACATCCTTGTGGCTAAGCTGGCTGCCCATGGCTTGAATGGGCACATACTCTGCTGGGTGAAACACTGGCTGGCTGGCCGCGCCCAAAGAGTTGTGGTCAATGGAGTTAAATCCAGTTGGCGGCAAGTCACGAGTGGTGTCCCTCAGGGTTCGGAGCTGGGGCCGCTCCTGTTTAACATCTTCATCAATGATCTTGATGAGGGGATTGAGTGCATCCTCGGCAAGTTTGCAGATGACACCAAGCTGGGAGGGAGTGTCGATCTGCTGGGGGGTAGAACGGCCCTACAGAGGGACCTGGACAGACTGGATCGATGGGCCCAGGCCAACTGCAGGCATTTCAACAGAGCCAAGTGTAGGGTCCTGCATTTTGGTCACAGCAATCCCATGCAACGCTACAGGCTTGGGGAAGGGTGGCTGGAAGGCTGTCTGGCGGAAAAGGACCTGGGTGTTCTAACTGACAGCCAGCTGAATATGAGCCAGCAGTGTGCCCAGGTGGCCAAGAAGGCCAATGGCATCCTGGCTTGTATTAGAAATTTTGTGACCAGCAGGAGTAGGGAGGTGATCGTCCCCCTGTACTCAGCACTGGTGAGGCTGCACCTTGAGTGTTGTGTTCAGTTTTGGACACCTCAGTATAGGAGAGATATCAAGGTGTTGGATCAAGTGCAGAAAAGGTCAACGAAGCTGGTGAAGGGCCTGGAGAATAGATCTTACGAGGAGTGATTGAGGGAGCTGGGACTGTTCAGTTTAAGGAAGAGGAGGCTGAGGGGGGACCTCATCATGCTCTACAATTACTTGAAAGGACATTGTAGAGAGGTTTGTGCTGGTGTCTTCTCACAGGTCATTAGGGACAGAACCAGGGGGAATGGTTTCAAGTTGAAACAGGGAAGGTTTAGGCTGGACATTAGGAAGAAATTCTTCACAGAAAGAGTGGTCAGACACTGGAATAGATTGCCTAGGGAGGTGGTTTAGTCGTCATCCCTGGATGTGTTTAAGTGTCGCTTAGATGTGGTGTTGGGGGATATGGTTTAGGGGTGAACTTGTAGTGTAGGGTTAATGGTTGGACTCGATGATCCCAAGGGTCTTTTCCAGCCTGAATTGTTCTATGATTCTATGATTCTATGATATTAGCAGGCTAACATCACCTGTCCTTTTGCAGCCAGCGTGAAGCTGACTTAAGGCCATGAAGCTGGCCTAAATTATGTATTACATAGTTTTGTCTAATTTGGCACATTTGTGCTGCCTCCTGCTCCATCTTGGGTATGAGGATCTACTCCTTAGGCGTTCAGCATGGCCCTAATTCCCAGACACCTCAAGGGACTGGCAGTGCTGCCAAACGCCTGCTTCCACCGAAATGGCTCTCAGGCTCGGAATAGTCCTTGTAACCAGGGCACATTCTGAGCAGAAAATCTGAGGAGTAGTGGGAAAGGTATCTGCTAGTCAAAGCATGAGAAAGAAACCAGGCCCAGTTGGTCAGATGATCATCAAAAATAGATGACTCAGTTCTTCAAAACACTGGGATTCAGCAGTTAGCCTTCTCTGTCCCTCCTCCTCACCCCCAATAGCAGAAAGAGATATTTAATTTTGTCAGAAAAGCTCTTGACCAGATCTGAGAAATCAGCAGTGAAATAGGCAAGGTGACTTGGCTATTCAAGGAATGTTTTACATAATCTCTCTCTGACTGTCTATTTGTTTTACATAATAAATCAAAAGGTTAGGGATCAAATGAAATCATGCAGAGAATTACTTCCAGGCTCACAGCAACATCAGCAGTACTTTACGCAAAAAGTCAAAAAAGCAGCAAAACATTCTCTTAATTTTAAGTGTCTAGACAAATAATTATTTTAACCAGTAATCAGAAGTGAATTCCACCACCATAAAATTACGTTAAAATCTTTAAGAGGCAAAAAGTTCAGTCTTGGGCTACTTAACCTGCCAAATCTTACATTAGCAAATGGTCAGGGGCAAACATATTTTACACCAAAGCCATTAAGAGCCTTGAAAATATAGTGGTAAAACCTTTGAGTTAATATCCACCATTAAAAGGAAAATAGGAGTGATATGTATGAAGAGTTAATATTTTTTTGTACAGCTTCTCTAAGTCATGTCAAAGCCAAACCTCAACGGAGATACAGGAACACCCTGTCAAAGCTTAAGAGTTATCAACCCCCAAAACAAATGGTATACACAGATTATTATTAGTAGTAGTTCGATCTTTTCTTCTGACTGAAAAAGATCCTCAGTATAATGATTTTTTAAGTGCTAGAGCCTATTATATATTGCAAATTGTAATGAATTTGCATCTCCCTTTTTAGAAATAAAAAATATTGTTACATGGAGCTGGGTTAAAAAGAGATTACATAAATGTGCTCATGGGTTGGAATCTCGCTGTTTGAAGAAACAGTATAAACTCAAAATATACGTGCTTTTGCAGATAACTCTGGATAAAAAAAGGTAAATATTTTAACAGCACATAACAAGTCACAGATAAAAGAAATATCCATCACTTGATATCCAACGGACCTGAGAAGACAAAGGTCCAAGCTTGTCCTCAGCCTATGGAGGATCACCATATTTAATAATTTAAATATAATTTGAACACAAGCAAAGCAGCATCTGTGAGTTCAACTTAATACCGTGACAGTGCATTTGGTGACCCTGGCAAATTTCCAAGGACTCCAAAGGAATCTGAACAGGTTCCATTCAGTGGGTTATGATACACTTTCACCAAATGCTGCCCTGTTAAAAAACTCACCATTTTGTGAAGTCCAGAAGGGATTTTTCAAATAGGTCAAATGAAATAAAGTTTATACAATTCAATTTCATTGACTTATCCAGTTCCTTAAAACTGTCACATCCCTGGAGAAACATCCTTGGAAACATTCAAGCTCAGGTTGGACAGAGCTGAGCAACCTGATCTAGTTGAAGATGTCCCGGCTCAAAGCAGGAGAGCTGGACTAGATGACCTTTAAAGGTCCCTTCCATCCCCAAAACATTCTATGACTTTAAGAAAGGCAAATGTGGTGCTTAAAGGTGAAAACCAAAACATTCTCCCTACCTCCCAAACACATATGACTACTCCTCCTTCCTCAACCCCTCCTAGAAATTCAGAGCCTCCTCCATGTGTGAGTTGTTCTTGTTTTTAAGCAAGTACTTCTCTATATCTTAGGTTAAGAGTTATTTAGGAATAATGTTGAAAACAAAACCATGGGCTTGTGGAGGTGGTGTGATATATGAAAATGTGTCAAGTAGAGATCTGTTGCTCTTTGTCCCTGAACATCATGATAAACTAGTGGTACTGAAATACAGAAATGTATCTGGATCTTTCAAACCAATTTGCTCTCAAGCTGTATTGCTCAGACAGAACAGTACATCAACAAAAGGGCAGAAGGATAAGTAGGCTGTTGCACCTTATGGATGAAGGAGTTCACGTAGAGTCTGAGAAAAGGTTGTACATGTGACTCCTCCCTCCAGCAATAAGGTTCATTATACAAAATTTTTCCTTGGCAAGGGTAACATGAAATTTTGCCATTCGCAATATTCATACCGCAGGAGACTCATGCCATTTTCATTCAACCATCTGGCCACAGAACATTGTTTTTCAGGGTATTATCCAGTCTGCTTGAATTTAGATATTGCATCACCTCACTTTTACGTGTTTGGCGAGGAGAGGCAGTTTAGTTTGCCCAGCTTCTCTACAAGTCAATGGAGAGATTCAGGTACCTTTGAGGACTTGCAAAAATATATCCAATCTGCTTAGCTTATGTATTTCTCCTTTTTTTCCTGCCAATATATGGAATTCAGGCACTTCCAGACAACAGCAATCCAGTCTGCTTAAATAAGGGGTTCATCTTTTGCACTAAGATCACAGGAAGCTAAAGGAAAATTTTGGACGGCTCCATTCATTTAGTTCACAGAATGGTGGCACTTCAAAGAACTGTGCTGGCAATAAAAAATGTGTGAAAGACATAGAAGATCTGAATGCCAGGCTATCGTCAGTCTGATCAGAGCTGAGATCATGTCTCAGAATGGCCTAGTGAATACTCCAAGAGCTCTTTAGACATCATGTCACTGTGTCCAGCACACTGAAGGGGAACAAGTGCTGCAAGCGCTAAGGTCCAGCTTATTAGTTAAAATGTTCAGCAGACACAGAGTTGGATTGTTCAGCCTGGCGAAGAGAAGGCTCCAGGGAGACTTTACAGGGGCCTTCCAATACCTGAAGTGGGCTTACAAGAAAGCTGAGGAAGGACTGCTTGCAAGGGCGTATGGCGATAGGACGAGGAGAAATGGTTTTAAACTAGAGCAGGGTAGATTTAGATTAGACATTAGGAAGAAGTTCTTTTCTATGAGCGTGGTGAGACACTGGAACAGGTTGCTTAGTGAAATAGTGGATGCCTTACTCCTGTAAATGTTTAAGGCCAGGTTGGATAGGGCTTTGAGCAACCTGGTCGAGTGGGAGGTGTACCTACCCATGGCAGGGGAGTTGGAACTAGACGATCTTTAAGCTTCCTTCCAACTCAAACCATTCTATGATTCTATGACTTACTTATTTTTGCATTTCTCATTAAACCATGCTCTTGTCATATTGTTTATCACCAGGGACAGAAACTTAGACTCCATCTCTTTCCCCCCAGTGCTGTCCTCATACAAGGTGAAGCCAGACACAGCCAACACACAAAATATTTAGTGTCTCTTGTTTCAGGTACGCCTCTGCCTCGTCTTAGATGGCGATATACCTTTTGGCACCCAATTCCCCAGACAGAAAGGCTCTTCTGTGCATACAGATTGACAAAATGTTAGTGCCTAGGGAACACTCAGACTACATGTGAGGCATTTAATGAATTTCGACGACTGATGGATTTAATAGTCTTACTAAGTAATCAGGTTGGATCAGTGTCTAAGATTCATCAGGGTTTAAAGCATTCTAATTCCATTGTAGTCAGGATTTAGGCAGATTGGATTATAGCCTCACTTTTTCATGTCCTTAAAACAAGAAGTAGCAATGAGTACTTCAAATTGAAGTCCATAAAAGTATTATTATAACAGTTCCCAGTGACAAGCTTCACCAGAAGCAAAGTTTATAACTCCATATGCATACATATGTTTGCTTAAATTAACAGTAGCCAGCTAAGATCTGGTGTAAACTCTATATAAAATACGCTGACAGTATTTTAAGGGTTGAGAGACGCCAGAGCTATCAAACATGAATAACTTGCTCCCACTCTTTTAGTTATGCTACAAAGTGTGTTTGCCGTGGTTGAAAGTTCGTATATCAAAAGGATTAAAATGATTGAAAAATTCTCTTTATAAAGGACAGATACTGGTTAATCTACTGCCTGAAAGAGAGCTCTTGAGCAGCTAAGCTTTTATAATGTAGAAGGACGAGGGAATATACCAGATCTACATGCGAAGTTCTAACATTCTTGAAAAAAATTCTGTAGTATTATGCCTTGCTCACACTCATGAAACCAACTGCTTTCCTTTACAAAGGCATACTATATTTACTGTTGACCCCAGCTCCTAAAACAGAAGACTTGCAAAAAAAATCAAATGATCAAATGATAAACCTGCTAATTTAAACATTGCTACACAAGACACTGAATATCTGTGGTAGAATTTCTTTCAGTCTATGAACTCATAGACTGCGGGGTGACCTCATTAATGTTTACAAATATATCAAGGGTGAGTGTCACGAGGATGGAACCAGGCTCTTCTCGGTGACAACCACTGATAGGACAAGGGGTAATGGGCTGAAACTGGAACATAAGAGGTTCCGCTTAAACTCGAGAAGAAACTTCTTCTCAGTGAGGGTGACGGAGCCCTGGAACAGGCTGCCCAGAGAGGCTGTGGAGTCTCCTTCTCTGGAGACATTCAAGACCTGCCCGGACACGTTCCTGTGTAGCATTATCTAGGCGTTCCTGCTCTGGCAGGCGGATTGGACTTGATGATCTTTCGAGGTCCCTTCCAATCCCTAACATTCTGTGATTCTATGATTCATCCCAAGGAAATTAAGACAAGCAGCTTTATACATAAGTGGTATGCACTTTTAAGAAATCAGAAATACAGTTTGCCCTATAACCCTGTCATTCTCTCCTGTAATACCGTACACAGAGCTTGTTAGTCCTTTCAAAGAGAATATAGCTGAACTAGTGGAGATGCTCAAGGAACATAAATCAGAATGCTTTTCAGAAAAGAAAAAAACTTCTGTCCACAAGTATACTTAGAAAATATTGGTGATGTCAGCTCAGTAAAACAAATGGGAATATTAGTACAGAATATGTAAGTAATTGATGTTTTGCTTTGCATGCAGAACAAAGGGCTACATTCACAAGACCTGAGAAACAGGTAAGGACCTATAATCTCAGTTCATTCCTCAATTTCTGTTATTAATACAAACAGAAAAATTCAGGTCTTACATTCTTCCTTCCCTCTTAGAGCATATCAGGTTGGGTTAGGGAACAATTTCTACTAGGACAGAGTCACATAAGCTCTTCCCAACAAGTTATGCTGCAGGCTGGTGGTTATGGCATTCTCTTCCAAAGGCAAAAGATCATCACAGAATCATAGAATAGTTTGGGTTGGAAGGGATCTTAAAGATCATCTGATTCCAAAACCCCTGACATGGCTAGGGGCACTTTCCACTTAACTAGGTTTCTCAAAGCCCCATCTAACCTGCCTTTGAACACTTCCAGGGATGTTCTAGTGTCTCATCACCCTCATAGAAAAGAACTTCTTCCTAATGTCTAATCTATATCTATCCTGCTCTAGTTTAAAACCATTGCCCCTTGTCCTATTGCCACTAGATATGGGCTGAAATCCTCTCACAAGAAGAGGGATTTAAGTCCCAGCCTTACACACTTTGATAACCATTGCTCTCAGTTACTATACAATAAAGAACCACTGTTCTGCAAAAATTAGTAAATTAAGAAAATTAGCTTTGAAATGACCCATTTTTCAGTTCTTTTCAATTCATATTAGTTAAAGTAGAGCAGAATACAAATATACAAAATAATTTAGGTAGAAGAAAAAGGTGAAAACAGGAGTTAGATATAACAGGAGTGTGAAAACAGGAGTTAGATATAAACACAAAGCAAAAGGATATCCAGTGAAACAGAAAAAATATCACTGAATATTCAAAACAGTTATAGGAAAATGCTGTTTTAGCATGTTATGCAACAAAACTAGAATTAATTTTCCCCATGAAGTCTTGAGTTCAGAAATATAAGAGCCAAAGAAAAACATTTATACACATTACAGAGGCTGATCTATTGTGGTGCAATTTTAGGCAGCAGCATTAATTCTCAAATTTCCAAATTTAAGGGAAACTCCTATCAGTAAGAAGGAAACTGCAAATACTTTTCACCTTGATCTTCACTGGATTTTCACATTCTGTTTTTGAAAAAAGTTCGCCTAGATAGTGTCTGAGAATAACCATACTTTCTTGACATGGCTTCTGATGTAAAATGATTATGTCTATGTTCCCATAAAATTTTGTTGTCAAAGATACCATAAACACAACTTCTAGCCCATTTTAACAGCCAAATTCTTTCAAGTGTAAACTTTGCATCAATAGCTTCGCTATATAAGCAGCCAAACTAGAAACACAGCCCTGCTTCATTTTGGCATCAAGTTCTCTGTTTTATGACCATCATTTTGTTTGGGTTTAGGTTTGTTTGTTTTTTAAAAAAAAAAAAAGGAAAGAAAGAAAAAGGTATGAAAAAGGTATGGTCATTAGGAAGAGTGCATAGCTTTCAAAAGAATCTCATGGGAAAATGGTTTTTCAAAAGCATGCTGGAAAGATTAGCCTGGGAATGTTGAAACATTTATTCATGCTAGGAGCCCTTCTCTTTATTCCAGCCATCAAATACCTGAAATAGGTTTGTAGTCAGCACATCACAAAATAGATGAAACTGTAGTCAAATTTGCTTTTATCATTTAAGTATAGGATCTTGTTTGGCAATGTTATACCACTGAAGTGAATTCAGATTTCAGTCACAGCTTTGGCTTGCTACATATCTCAGATAGCCTATTCTACTTCAGTTTTCAAGCCTGACTGCCATCACATAATTTTGCTTTTTCATTGCTATCCCTAAGAGGAGACAATAAAGCTTTCCTATCTTACAAAGTTACCATTGAGAAATTTAAATGCTGAAACGCCACCGATCATAAGAATATAAAATATTTTTCTAAAATACAAGATTCAAACTGCTCTGTTTTTTAAACAGAATATTACATGTTACTTTCCATAAAAGTCTACTGAACTGAATATGCGTGCACGAGAAACCAGATTGTGGCAAGTCTAGACAAAGGCTGGATAGGAAAAAAGACACAGAAGCACATCTGATACTACAGAATCTTGAAATTTTATACATTTTAGCATCTTCTTCACAAGACATTTCAAAAGTAGTCCATTAGATACACACTCTACCGCATGAGCTTATAGCCCCCCAAAATGGAAAGAGACTGTATGAATATACTGTTTTTCCCTCCACAGGATACAGTGCCTGTAATATTTCTGCATGTGTGTCACAAACTCCAGCTGGCACTCTCCTGTTCTGTCTGAATCTCCTCTTAACATGGCCTTATAATGACTAGACCAAACCAAGAACCATTTACGACAAGAATGTGAGACAGTCAGACATTCTGGTAATCTGAGCCAGGTTTTTGTCATAAAGGAGGAATCTAAACTATAAATACGAAATAATGGGAAGATAGCCCTAGCACATCACTTCTTCTTCTGGTAAGAAAGAGTAAATAGCAGTATGAACTACAGTTGGTCTATAGTTACTCTGTAACTCTGCTTGCTGGAGCTGCCCAGTGTTTATCTTGAAAAAGAAAAAAAAATATAATTAATTAAATTGGAAGCTAAAAAAAAGTCCCACTTACTCATGAGCTTGACTTTAAAACAAATACCTCAATTTGGACTTAAACTGCTTTTTAAAAACACTGCATTGATAAAAACTGGAAAAGCCGTCAAGCGACCTTCTTGCAGGTTGCTTCCTGGATTAGCACTGCTGGCTGGGAAGGAGCCATGGAGCATCTCAGTGCAGAGAGCCATGGACACAAAGAGGCCAGAAGAGGAATGGGTTCTGCTGCGGGAGCCTCACACTCAGCCTCCCTTTACGAGGATACCCATCGCTCAACACAGTCACCTCACAGAGTACCACAGCCTCAGAACAAAGAAATATAAATGCCTCCTCTCACTCCTGAGCAGCTTAGGTCTCTGAGCAAGCTCTAGGAGTCATTTGAGAAAGGACTGTGAAGAGTATCTCACAGCAGATCAGAATATTAAACAAGCAATTTTATTCTGCCTGGCCCTGCAGACTATCAAGCAAATTGTTGCATTATTCAGAGTTGTCCTACATACTTTGTTACTCACGTGCTAAATACCTATTTAACCTGAATTTCAGGTTGCTGAAATAATTAATACAATCCTACTTAAAACACAAATATACAGTCTTAGTAAAACAAACAAACTAACCTAAAACTCTGCGACTGAAAATTATCAGGGATGCTGTTGCATATAAAATACAATTAGTGCCTCAGAGCTCTTAGTGGGTGTTTCTTTCACAGAACTACCAAAAGAGCAGTCCCTCTGCTCCTGCTTGCAGTCACTAATCATGCATTTCAGAGTTAGGCAATGTCACAATAAAGGTTGCCTGTGCAAAATTAATCCAGTCCCTTTGGGTATACACATTATGATACACTCTTGTAATTACACATTCACACACTGTTTTTTCCCTCTGGACCACTCCTATATTCAGGCTGCAGGAAGGAAGAGTATTCTGCTGAAAATCACCTGGACAAGCTCCTGTTTCTCCTCTGTTTCCACTTCCAGGGTCAATATGGGGTCCTTTGCCACACAGTATTTACTGCCCCCTGCCCAACTTTGCTCCAGTAACAGAAGTAGCACCTTCTTGGGCTTTTTGGCAGTGCTCATCACTGTGATACTCAAATGGTTCACATATATTAACTGATTTATTTTCTGAAGACTTCTCTGGCCGAGACAGTATTTAACTGCTCCTGTTTGGCATATGAGGAGCTGTGTCACTGGGAAATTCAGGTATAAAGCTTCCATTCACTTGGAGCAGGAATGAACCAAGAGTGAACAAATTCAGCTGAGCAGTCAGAAAAAGAAGAACACATGCAATCAGTGCCCATTTGTGGAGGTCTGGTTTAAGAGCTTTGCCTAGTATTCTTATATAAAACTTACAGCACGGAATCCAAGTATGGAATGGAATCCAAGGTTCACAAAAGAAAATTTTATTGCCTTGAGCCTGAAACTCTCCTGAGCTGCCTTGTGTCATTCAGAAACTTTCAAATTTCACAGCAGATTAAAAGGCATTTTACAGAAAACCAAGATCCATTACTGCATAGTCCCGATTCACTCCGTCTCCCTCCCTCACTCTAAGAAATTTGGATTGCATTGGTGATGTGCTCCTCCAGTATCAGTGTTTGACTCCTCTTGCTCCCCTGCTATCTTTCACTCTCTTGATTCTTCTGTCTGTTTGATCTATACCACAGGCCTAGGTTTCAAGCTTTCCCAGTCTCTCCTCCTCAAACAACTTATCCTGAATTTATGTGTGGGTTTTCTTTTTTTTTTGTCTAACCGCTATCATGCACTTTTCCTTCTTTTACTTCAGTACTTTCTTTTTCTACCTGACCCCTGCACGATCACTGTCAGGTCATCCTCTATGCCTTTGTCCAGTTAGTCCTTTCCCTCTGTTGCCAGACCTATGCCTCTGTTTGAATCTGTCACACTCAGGTTCTTCCCAAATCCTTTTCAACTTTCATCACCTTCTCCTTGTTAAAGCTTCCCCCCTATCCCCACTTTTGATGGGACAATGATTCTATTCCAAGCATACTCAAAGTTCTGTCAAAATTTTGGAAAGATATCAGACACTAAGTTCCAGGAATATGCAAGTTCTGTTGGTTGCTGTAGAGTCTGGCAGCTGCACAGATAAATAACTGCAATACAACTTTAACAGAATTTTCATATGATTTTAGTGAAAATTGGTATTTTTACTAATTAGCACACACATGGGGAAAGAGACTTTCTTTCAGGATCATCCTTTTAGATACAATGCTCTTTTGAAAGAATATTTAGATTTGCAGGAGCTGGGCACAGTTTTACGCCTCAAAGTCTTGTGGTATGATGAAACCCTCTATTGACCTGTGCACTTCTTTAGTCGAGGACATTTGGTCAATTTTCTTATATAAATTATATCTGTTCATGATTTGCAAAGTGTGAATAGTAATGAAGTTGCATTTATGATGCTTAATTTGATTTTTAATTTGGCCTCTGTGGGTCAGTGCCTCAGAGAACTACTGCTGCTGATAGGCATCATCATGTGAAGAAATCTGCATTCAGGCCAGCTGTGTTTATGTATCACTCACACTGGTACTGTACAATGGAGAAAATCACAAATTTGACTCTAATTGTGGCAGCTGTGTTCAGTGAAGTGTCCAAATTAGAAGTGACCTATAAAAGACTGTATTACTTGTAAAAGGAATGTGCTCTGGGGAATTTTCTACACAATGGAATATTCTGGGAGCAAGCTTTCAAAACAAATAGGAGATTATACATGAATAAAAATCATGAATGATGCATATAACCATGAATGAACTTTCTGAAAGTATCATTGTGCCCTTTGATAGAAAATATTTCTCAAAAGTCAAAACGTTTGAGCTTCACGCCCCAGTAAAACTGGCTGAAGCAGGACCTGACAAAAAAAAACCAAGACAGTTTTAAAAGATGAGAGTAAGAATATTCTGCAAACATTAAAGCTAAAGCTCTGCATGCACTGAAAGCAAAAATGTAACTTCTGCAGCATAGACTGTCAAACCAAAAAGCATTACCTCATGAAGAGATCTGAATCCAGGAATTCCAGCCAATTTGCTAGTCTACCTGGTGGTTTTGTCAGATGCTGGATTTATTTATAAATTATATCTAAACTCTTCTGTTGTACCACACTGATCTCTCTGACAGAAGGATTTACTGAAAATGCTGAGCTGGAATCACTGAAACTTGCCTCATAAAAACAAAAGAAGGCAAGAAAATTAACATATGTTTTTGTATGTACTCAATTTTTTAAATTAATTTTTTATTCAAAACATTGGCTTCCCGGAAGTTTTACTACCTTCTATATGCTCAAGAAAGCAGATTTGTGTAGATTTCAGCATTCAGTACTTTTTCTATTTCAGCATAACCTGCACCACAATAATATGCTGCCACTTGCTTCATCTATGGCTTAAAATATTTCAAGAATAAAACAAATTTAAAATGACTGAAGCTTCTCTTGACTTCCAAAATAAAATTTAAAAAAAGTTTTTAAATTTCTGAGTGAATCAGACTCTGACAAGGTTTAGGATATGAATGACGTGGGTTACAGGCGATTTGTTGCAGAAAGATTTAAATAGAACATTCAATTTGTGGCTTAGTGCTGCAGTCTGAAACTCTAGGCACTTTTTGCTAACTCCCAAAAATATAACTGAATTCTCTATCTCCTAAACATAAATTCCACCCTTAAGTAGGTCACTAAGGTTAGCTTTATATAAAGCAACATATAAGGTAAGGAAAGCTGTATGATATTCCCATACAACTTAGAAAACATGGTCAAGGTGAAATCCTCATACAGGAGCTCCCTTCTGCTTGCAAAAAGCTCATTCAAAACTTAAAAATATGGGTTTGGTCAAAATGAAATGGTTCTCCAAAAAGAGGTTTGTGTGGTTTCACCTGAGATCCATCTCAGTCTTTTCCAACGGAATTTCAAGGAATAGCCCAAATTCAATCCTATGCAACTCAACATATTCTGCTTGAGCAGAATATGTCAAGTATACCAACAGCATTCTAAATAGCCCTAAGACCAGAAAAAGCCAGCAGACTACGAACAAATAAGGACCATGAACATGGTGGTGTTGCACATATGCACCTAGAAGGAAACCTTCTGGTGTGCTCACTTAGTGCTGGAGTACCGTGTCTATTGTTGCCCAAAATCACAGTAAGACAGTGATAAGCAGCTTAGGGAGAGTCCAGAAGCAGAAATGGTCATATCAGGTGTTTGAAAACACAGAGTTATGAGGACAAACTGGAAGTATTACATCAGCTCAACACGGACATGAACATGGACATGGACATGAACATGGACATGAACATTGGTTCAACATGGACAAGAAGGGACACAAAAACAGTACTGTTCATATGAACACAGTTGTTACTGAAGAAGATAAGGAGTCTGCTGCAACATTAATATATTAAGCATACAAATAATAATTGGATTTTGGGTACTCACCCACTATGGTGGTTAGGTGGTTATTGCTTTCTCTAGACTAGTTAAAGACAAAATCACACAAATTTGGGACTCTCAAATACTATTATGCAGCACATAGGTAGAAACATAAAATGACAAAAACAGGTCCTTGGAAGGTTTTCTGAGGTTAGGACTAACCCTCAGCAGTCACAGGAGGAAGACGTGTGTGCCTGGAAGATGTAGGTGCTGAGTGAGGGGAGAGAGACTCATGAACAAGTAAAATATTCAGACACAGCTTGGGCTGTTGAAGGACAAAATGGTATTTCTGCTGATGTCTTATCGAGAGGGCTCAGCACGCAGTGCAGCACCACCACCTCTGTCAGGAAGGGTCCTCCTTTTGGGGAAGGTCTCCATCATTATGCATGTTACTGCCAACTGCACAACTGAAACCCTGCAGTAGAGGTGGCATGACTTAGGGAAAATTGGCTTAAGCAGGTTCCTGTAACCTTTCTATTCAAGCCTGGACAGGTTTCAGTCACATATCCTGTACTGTCTAAGCCAACTTCTGCCTCATAGCAGAGGGCAAGACAGTTTTTTAGCTTCTGGTGAAGATCCTCTAGCTGAAGGAGGTACATCTCTCCAGAGAACAACCTGTGGCTGCAGTCCCTCAACAAGAGAGGCTGACTGGGTCATGTTCCACTGCCAACTTCTTGTAATGAAGACTTACATAAATGGGGCACTCCACAGTGAATAAAAGAATAATAGTATCTCCCATACTTGAATAAGAGGCTGTAGCTTTTATTCATATTTTAACTTGCTTCATTAAAAAATCCAGATTACTTCTGAGGTGTGGTCCTGTCTCCTTGAGGACAAATATGCATGAGAACAAAATTCATTTTCACTGGCTCTCTTTAGCAGCAACAATGACTTGCTTTTTTGTGTACTTTGTTTTAATGAGAAAACAGCTTGTGCAACAAGTGCTAAAAACGCAAGCTGTTTAAATCTAAGAGAAGGTACTTCTTTCTACTGAGTAATAGTCAAAACAACGGATTTGTGAGAAATATCTTGAAGTTGACTTCTTTGGAACAGTTGCAAAATCATAGAATGGTTTGGGTTGGAAGAGACTTTAAAGATCATCTAGTTCAAACCCCCTGCATCACGAGCAGGGACACCTCCCACTAGACCAGGTTGCTCAAAGCCCCATCCAACCTGGCCTTGAACACTTCCAGGGAGGGGGCTTCCACAACCTCCCAGGCAACCTATTCCAGTGTCTCACCACACTCGCAGTAAAGAATTTCTTCCTACTATCTAATCTAAATCTACCTTCTTTCTGTTTAAAACCATTATGCCTTGTCCTCTCTGTACATGTCCTTGTAAAAAGTCCCTCTCCAACTTTCTTACAGGCCTCCTTTAGGAGCCGGAAACCTGCTATGATAAATTCACGTGTTTGAAGAAAGGTTGCATTTTGCTGAAATATTGCAATAATTTGAGCTTACTCATGCCTGAACAAAAAGCAGAGAATTTTTCTTCCATTTGCAGTGCTGTCATTAGAATATCAATTTTAGGAAAAATAATTTTAGAAAAAATGAATAGAAATACAAAGCATGTAATTTACAGAGAAACTCAGAGACTGATAGGCATACTTTTAACCTGCCACTTGGAAATCATGAGCTACACATTTTTTCAAACACAACTAGCTAGTCTGCTAGTTTAATTATGTATATAATTCTAAAGCATTTTTGTGAATTCAGTTTTTATTATGTTCAATGTATTTAGTATATTGCAGTTGTTTTTCATGCTGTAACATTACTTCAGACCTCCGTGGACTGAAATGTAATCTTCTTGGATGCTTTTTCACTGCCATGTAATCACACACCATTCAATCATTTACACTGCTCTCTACTTCCCATTCTCTTCAGCAACTCTAATGGACGACCCCTGTCCCAAGTTCATTCATTCCAACTTCCCTACATATTGCACCCAATAATACATGTTTCCATCTGACTAGCAGTAAGTAAAATGGAAGCAAAGCAGGCATCTGCATTGTGTTCAGCTCACTCACAGCAGTGCAGTTGATCCAACACAATTCTACCTGACACAGCGTTCATTTATGTGAGTTCCATTTGCAGTCTGCATTTGATTTGTCCTTATAAAATTTGTTGTGAAGCTTGCTGGCACTTTCTTTTTTACCAGATTGTTGGAAAATCACAGGTGAAAAACACAATGTAAATATAAAATCCATATACCTGTACACAAGGGTAATGATTTTTCCTTTTATGATGAACCAAAATTTAGAAGCAGAGGGAAAAGAATTGCCTTCATATTCACAAAACAGTAAGTTGACATCTATGTGTTTCAGTACTAGTATGGCTACTGAGGCTTATGGGAAAACCTTAGGGCAGGATTTTCTCTCACAATGAATCCTAATAGGCCCAAAATAGACTTTTTCTTATATAGCTCAGACCTTTGGAACCATATGTTTACTTAAATATATGTAAAGAGTGCATGAGTTCTATCACAACAAATCAATGAGTAAGAAATACAGGGAAGAAGACAAATGCAGTGTGGAGAAAGGAAAACAATACTTGCATCACTTAAATATTTACATTATACATGACAAATAGATCATATGCACCTCAGTTTATGTAAACTGATCATATTAAAGCACAGGAGGCTGACATGAATGAAGGTATCAGGAAAGTGAACAAACTCAAAGATAAAGACTTTTCATCGAACGGTGCCTGTAGCTATTAATTGGAGAATATTGTTACTTGTCTAAATCTACCCTAGCAAATACTTTTTTTTTTTTTTTCCCCATCTCTCCCTTTTGGAAACGGAGAAAAAAGAAAAGCTGGTGATGAAGATGAATGGGGCTATCACCAGAAGCCTGAGAGAACTCTAAAAAGGAAAAATCACAACATCTGCAGTTTGTGGGTTGTTCGTGAAAGTAGCTGAGTTGAAGAGCATTTCCCAAAGCTTGGGAGAAAAGATTAAGATTTATGTAAGAGCAAAGATGTGCTTTGAAGCTTTCTTGCTTTTTACCATTTGCTTTGCTGACCCTTAAGCAAGCAAGCAGCTAAATAATGTTCTGTTTTGAATAAATTACTTCTGACTTGCTTTAATTTACTCGCAGGTATGAAAACCAGGACCAAGACAGTTGAGTTGGACACTTGAGAGGCATACACCAGAACTGAAGTCCTTCAAAAGTCACATAAAAAGATATTTCATTCTTCTTCTACCAAAAGGGATTGAAGCACTTCTAAAGTACAGTTAAAATAGCTTTCTTAATGGCTGTAAGCAGCAATAGTAACAACAAAAATAGTCTTCTTTCTGCATTTCCCATTGCCATTTAGCACACACATGTGGATGGATGGCTTCTAGTAGCATCACAAGGGAAATCCTACATTTGATAGCACCTAGTTCACTGTGGAGAAGCCTCAGTCACACATTGCTGTTCAACAGTATTCACAAACCTGAATCAAGCATACAGGTTTCACATGCAGTGCATAATACAAAGCAAAATATCTCAGCACAGTGACTCCAAAACCCAACATATTTAAACAATGAAGTGTCCAGAGTTTGCTCACCAGAACTGCTTAGCACAGAGTTGTCTCTGACATCCCATTTCTCTCCTAAGTTAAAGCAGCTGACTCAGTGCTACAGACAAACATCTCAGGCCATCAAAGACAGAAAGCTTCATTTCCTGCCTAAGAACTGCCCCCTCTCCAAAAATCAACCCAAGAAACCCTTCCTTTCCCCAATAGGGAAGTATTTAAAATTATATTTTTACACAGCTGTGTTTTATACTCAGCTGAGACCAGCCTTTCAGGTATTACCTTTGCGATTAGAATCACACTTAGATATGGGAGACGTCCAGTTTTCTACTTCCAGCATGAGGCATTTTGACACTAATAGTGTGCTGCAACCACGAAGTTAAAAGGGGTTGAAAATCACCCTTTTCTTATTGAGGTTGAGACTAGTAAATGAACCCACGGAGATTTCAAAGAACCAAGGGTAGAGACCCCTAGACTGTCTCTTCCCAGCAAGGTTCCTGCTCAAAACACATGAATGTTACATAAAAGACAGGTTGCACCATTACTTTCTCTGATGTGTCCATTTAAAAGAGTGTCTACCTCCATTTAAAAGACTGTCTACTCCTCCTGTGAAGGGCCTGAATCCATTATTATTTAATTCAACAGTTATCCTAGTGTATTATTAGTGTGTGGTAGAAGATGCATTACCACGCTGCAACCTTCAGCTGTTCTTTAAAACCTTTTGAAGAGTACTTCTGTCATAATCAGTCATTAAAATGCTCTTATTACCAGAAGACCTGCTGCTGATGTTCATTCTCTTCAACTACAACAGCATTAGCGGCTGGACTCTCTGAACACAACAACTTTGAACGGCGCCAGTGTTAAAACTGATCTTAAACTCTGTCAATGCTCAGTGTGACAAGAAACAATTTTAGAGCCAACTCTTGCTATAACTTCTATCAGTGCCTCAAAGTGAGGTAGGCTATAATGGTTCCCTCAGTTGTCTTTTGTCTGTAAAGGGAAGGCAAAGACTGAGCAAAGCAGTGCAGACTTAGGCAGGGCTAAGCTCCCAGGAGTTTTCTGGAGTTACTGCTGCAGTTCCTCCTCCCCATTCCTAGTTACACTCCTGGGTTGCCACTGAAGTCAAGCACTGGAATCAAGCCATCTTGCCCACCTACAGGCACCAACTGAATATTCCTCCCCTCTACTCGTGGAACGATGTTTAAAAAAGAAAAAAAAAAATGAAAGAACGAAAAGGCTTCTTATCATATATCCTTCCGACACACACAAACCCGCAATAATAGAGTCCTTTACGAGAAACTTGATCGTCTTTTACCACCCATCTAAACCAGACTTCAGTACCGAACAGCCAAACTCCCCCGAAGGCAGGACAGCACGTTTCCCGAGTTCCCCCGCTGAGGTTTGTGGCTGCTGACACCTGCCGGCGGCTCCCGCCGCTCCCGTTCTCGCCGCGGGGCTGGGAGAGGCGGGTTCGCCCCGCTCCGCTCCCGCTGCGGCGAAATCCGCCACGCAAGGGGAAGGGATTCTTCCTACCCCCCTGTATAATGTTGACAATCTAATTCACATGCACTACAAAGCTATCTTTCTGAAAACGTGCTCACAGCCCAGAAAGCCATCCGTGGCTGCATCAAGAGAAACATGGCCAGCGGGTCAGGGGAGGTGATTCTCCCGTTCTGCTCTGTTCTTGTGAAAGGGGCCCGCCAACATATAAAGGGCATGGACCTGTTGGAGTGAGTCCAGAGGAGGCCCACGAAGATGATCGGGGGGTTGGAGCATCTCCCCTATGAGGGCAGGCTCAGAGAGTTGGGGTTGTTCAGTTTGGAGAACAGAAGGCTCCGGGGAAACCTTATAGCAGCTTTCTAGTACTCAAGGGGAGCCTAAACAGAGTGTAGTAACAGGATGTGGGGTAATGGTTTCAAACTGGAAGAGGGCAGATTTAGATTAGGTATTAGGAAGAAGTTCTTTTCTGTGAGGGTGGTGAAGCACTGGAACAGGTTGCCCAGAGAAGCTGTGGAAACCCCCTCCCTGGAAGTGTTTAAGGCCAGGTTGGATGGGACTTTGAACAACCTGATCTAGTGGGAGGTGTCCCTGCCTGTGGCAGGGGGGTTGGAACTTGATTATCTTTAAGGTCGCTTCCAACCCAAACCATTCTATGATTCGTTTAACAAGCTACCTATTAAAAACCTCAGGTAAAAGGACACACAGTGGAATACAGTTGCCAAACTCAGCCCTCCCTAAGCACTTTTCTCCTTTGTGAAATCCAAGCAGAATCCTCCTTTAACCAGGCAATACATGCTTTACAAAGTGCTTGTAGAATACAGTTAATAAAATTATCTATTGTACAAGAAGAGTAAGTTAGACGATGCTTCTCTTGCAATGTAGAAACAGATCGTTCAATATGAGGTGATTCACTAGCACCCATTAACTATTTAAGAAAGAATAGTTTTCCCCAGCTAGTACTCTACAAAAAATTTTAGGCAAGCCAACAATAACCAGTATAGACTGAAAAACAACAGGCAACACATTTATTCAATGTGATAGATGTGACAATTTCTGCAACGGAAATCTCAATAGTTTTGTCAGCTCACCTGAAAGACAACAGTTTTAGGGTAATTTCATTGCACATCCTTCTATAGTGCCTCAGTTAGTTAAATATATTCTGGGAAACATCACTGCCTCTTGACTCAAAATCAAAGTCTCTGAAATACTGCCTGAAAGGAGAGGAAGTCGGGGTTGGCTCTTTGAGTAAGCATAGCCAGTTAATATGAATGGCAAAATTTGATTCACCTTTAAAGAATTTCAGAATCACAAATCTTCTTTTTTATAACAAACTCTGATAGGACTTGAGTTAATCTTCCAAAAGAAATATTCAGAAGCTTGCCATTTTGTTTAATGCTAGATTAGCTAAAGAATTCACAAGAATGTTTCACAGCAATTCACAGGAACAGTTTCTCTCTAAGACGAATTTGAGAAGAGCTAAGAGACCTAGTCTATGACTTTAGGACTTTTTCATATAAAAACTGACTTTTCAGCCAGTGCCTTCTGACACCATTAAAAATAAAACAAAGTTCATAACAAAGTAGCATTCTCCCATTAGCTATGAGGAAACAATTGTCGTTTCATGAAATTTCAGTTTTTCCTTTCTCTGTTGCACACTGAAAGCTCTCAATAGAAGTATCATAGACATTGAAAACATTTACCTCCACCAACTGTTTGCATGCAGGTAGCTTTTAAAATGTAAACATAGAGTACTGGATAGGTGTTTGCTTTAAATTAATCATGCTTTCATGAGATTCATTCCTCAGTGGAAGAATTTTAGATATCTGGATTATGTAGTTCAACTTTCCTAAATTTTAGCAAGGAAGAGCTAGAAGGAGCTACTGATCTCTTGTGGATGACAGATGAAATAGAATATTCTTTGCTGAAGAGCAATGCAAAAGAAATATGCATCAAATTGAAGGCAAAACAGGAGATTTCATGGAAAGGTCTCACAGGAATCCAAGAGAGATGAAAAATATCCGAATAGACACTCAAGAGTTGGACAGTTCACCATCAAAAGTAGCTCAACTTCGGTTCATACATTCATCGTCTGGAGATGATTCAGAAAAATTTGAATTAATATTCCAGTAAACTAAGAAGTGTGTACACAGGCTTATCTATATTTTGTCCCACATGCTGAGAAAGGATTTCCAGAATTCTGTTATCACCCTTCTCTGAATATATACAAAAACATTTTACAGTGTCAGACAATACTAAATGCCAGAAAATTCTCATGGTGTTGCGTCGCCAAATAGTATTTCTTTTGTTCCGTTCTGTTAGGTGCTACCCGAGATGGCAAGGGCAAATTAGGAAGCTTCGTAATATCACAGATAAATGCTCCCTTTAAATATGGAAATGCATTCTAGAGCTCCCAAAATAAATTCTCAGATGAACACGCATCATCCTGTGAAGTTTAATTAACTAGTGTTTGGGTGGTTTTTTTTAAACAGCAGCCTTTTTGGAACAGTCTATAGAAGCCTCTTTAGTTCACCACTGAAATGTTCAAGGTCTAATTTTCCCTCTCTGCAAAAGACACACTGGTTTCCAGAAATTTCACTGGTCAAATCCTTTAGCATGAAACTGTGAACAAATTATAAACCATTCTATTGTCATGAATAACATATTGTTTTCATAGAACCCTGCTGCTAGAACTGAATGAGGAGTATTCCACTAACTTAAATGGAGTATCAAGCATCTTATATTTTTTTCCTAATTTTCATTCACAAGTAACTTTAATTCTGTTATCTAATAATTAAGCCATATTGCTAAAACAAAACTGCCGTCCACTACATAATCAAAGTTTTATTTTTAAGGACAATATGCTGAGATAGGAAGGCTGTTGTTAGAACAAGAAACATTAATTGCCAGTTTTCCATATTGTTGGATGTCATCACTGGCTTGATTCTTGGAGAGGTTCTTATGATTCCAGCATGTGAGAGATGCACAAAACAGAACCATAAAGCATGGCACCTAGGTTACAGACAACAAAGCATTCATATTTTAACATGTAAGAAGCATAATTTTAGCCCTCTGAACAATGCATTATTATAAACACAAGAAAGGAGTTGACTCTGAAGACACCCTGCTCATAATAACAACTTTCTCTTTTGCTGTTTTCTACAAACTGTCCTGAAGCCTTCCTTAAAATCAAGATGATAAAGCAGAGACACTGCATACCTTGAAGATCATCAACACTTTGAAGATCTGTTACTAAGAAACAAAAGCATGCTAAAACCAAAGGCCATTGCTAGTAACCCAGTGCTCTAAATTCCCATCTAAGAACATCAACACCATCTGAATTCAGCCAACACAGATCATGATTTTCAATCAGAAGTTAGCAAATAGCTGTGGCATATCAGGAAGTATATAGGTAATACATCAAACACCACAAGGTAAAAATGAACATGTAGTGCTGTAGATGGACTTATAAGCTAATCCTAAACAAACTTGTGGTCTAGACTCTCGGGTAGTGAGGTGGACTGTGAACTGGCTAAGGGGAAGAAGCCAAAGAGTTGTGGTCAATGGGGCGGAGTCTGGTTGGAGGCCTGTATCCAGTGGAGTCCCTCAAGGGTCGGTACTGGGACCAGTATTATTCAATATATTCATCGATGACTTGGATGAGGGACTAGAGAGTACTATCAGCAAGTTTGCTGATGACACCAAGCTGGGAGGAGTGGCTGACACACCACAAGGCTGTGCTGCCATCCAGCGAGACCTGGACAGGCTGGAGCGTTGGGCGGGGAAAAATTTAATGAAATATAACAAGGGTAAATGTAGGGTCTTGCATCTGGGTAGGAACAACCCCAGGTTCCAGTATAAGTTGGGGAATGACTTATTAGAGAGCAGCACAGGCGAAAGGGACCTGGGAGTCTTGGTGGACAGCAGGATGACCATGAGCCAGCACTGTGCCCTTGTGGCCAGGAAGGCCAATGGCATCCTGGGGTGTATTAGAAGGGGGGTGGTTAGTAGGTCAAGAGAGGTTCTCCTTCCCCTCTACTCTGCCCTGGTGAGACCCCATCTGGAATACTGTGTCCAGTTCCGGGCCCCTCAGTTCAAGAAAGACAGGGAACTGCTGGAGAGAGTCCAGCACAGGGCAACTAGGATGATTAAGGGAGTGGAGCATCTCCCTTATGAGAAAAGAGTGAGGGAGCTGGGGCTCTTTAGTTTGGAGAAGAGGAGACTGAGGGGTGACCTCATTAATGTTTACAAATATATCAAGGGTGAGTGTCACGAGGATGGAGCCAGGCTCTTCTTGGTGACAACCACTGATAGGACAAGGGGTAATGGGCTGAAACTGGAACATAAGAGGTTCCGCTTAAACTCGAGAAGAAACTTCTTCTCAGTGAGGGTGACGGAGCCCTGGAACAGGCTGCCCAGAGAGGCTGTGGAGTCTTCTTCTCTAGAGACATTCAAGACCTGCCTGGATACGTTCCTGTGGGGCATAGTCTAAGCATTCCTGCTCTGGCAGGGGGATTGGACTTGATGATCTTTCGAGGTCCCTTCCAATCCCTAACATTCTATGATTCTATGATTCTGTGAAACTTAGTGGGATAACAGAAAAGGTGTAATGACATTCACATGGCATACTACATTGGTTAAAATGCCTGAAAGGAAGGCTAATGTGAGCACTTAATACAGGCTCTTTTATAAAGCGTTACGGCAGAAACAGCTACTTTCAAGACCCAGACTGTCTTTGCACGAATGCATAGACCACACTTCATTTTCTGCAAACAGATGAAGCATATTTTTTAAGTAGGAGCAGTTATCACAAGGCCAATATATATTGTAAGACTTTTATGGCACTGTAAATAAAGGTAGCAAAATTAACTCCTAGCTATCTTCAAAGATGGAGACATACAGATGACATCAGGTAATACTGACAAGAAAAAGGGAATGATGTCTGCCTGTTACAGAACCAGGATATTCAGTGCAAGGATCTTTGCCCATGTGTGAATCTGAACAGCTCAAGATCCACTAAGACCAGAAATCCAAGTAATAGTAGCCTATAACAGACTTCTTGGAGTAGGCTGCCTTCTGGAGTTACTAGATGAATTACACATAAAATTACAAATTATTCTTCTTCCTCACCAATTACACCAACATCCCTATTCTTGATTGTTTATTAAACGTAACCTTTCTCTAGAGCCTTTCACTGATAAATCTCAAAGCACCTTTCTGTATTGGTGTTTAGTTAACTTTTTATTCTTGGATTCAGTGAAGCACAGGAGAAAGTGATTTCTTGGGTTTCTCTGGCAAGATATACAAGGGTGAAAGGAGGGAGGGAGGCAGGCAGAAAGGAAAGGAGGTGGCTAAGGGACTGCAGTATTAAAGATACTATCCAAGTAGCAAGGTCTTTAACTTCGATGTCCAAATCATACTCATTTCATTTACCCCTAACAGAATCTTCTCAGTCCTCCTAACAGAGCAATGAACGCCCTGTCAAATTTCTACCTAAAACATGCAGTGTCTTTTACAAGAGGACGGCTTATACTCGGTAAATAGTGTGAATGACAATATCTAATCTTTTAGCAGTAAACATTAGATTTGCAATTAAGCAATAATGATCAAAGAAAAATTTGTTACTACAGGATTTTTTTTAGCAAGCCTTGCAGAACCATATTGGAAACCTACAGTTTTTTCATCGCCTGAAGGAGTTACAGAATGAACTCTAGCATGTGTCTTAAACTTAGAATCCTATAATATTTCAAAAGATGCCTCTTGCCATGTTTATTTTTTCTCAGTGATTACAGATGAAGAATATCATAGTCAGAGAGACAGCTTTTATTGTTAGTCCTGTAAATAAAGTCTGGAGCTTGAAAAGCAAGCTGTGTTCCTCGTGATCATTTATCAGCAAGATTTTGACATTCACAACTTCATTAAATAACTTTGCTGGTGACACAAGACAGACCAATGTTCTTGTTATCCTGCAAGACATCATTACTATCAGCATCACTGAAAGGGTAAAAGGTTTCCAGAAGAATGACTCTTCTTATTAAAAGGAAGGATCTGCAATTTAATTCTGAATACACACAGAGCAGACTGATGAAGAAAAGATCATTTTAAAAAGCCCCAAAAAGCTACCATCACCAGTCTGAGCCCCATTTAAACAACACAGATATTATTTAATCTAGTTCCTATTGTAAATAGTACCTCCAAACTCCCATAAGAGCTTTATTGTGGCATTATTAAAGACAGTTCCCACCTCAAACTGTTTACATTCTAATGCAGACAAAAGAAACTCATGAAAAAAGTTATTGTTTTAAAGAAAAAAATACATTTCATAAATCTCTTTTGAATGTATAATGAAATAGTCTGATAGCCAAATTAAAAAAAAAATTTCTTCAGAATATTTGAAGATGGGAAAACTGAAAAGATTTTTTTTTTAGTCTAAGAGAACTACAGCACATTATAGCAAAACATTTACATTTATTGTTTGGTACTGACTGCCATTGGAACAAGTGACCAAGAACTCCCTATAGGGAAGAAGCTAACAAAAATTTGTGGATGTTTTCAGGTTAACTATACTCAGACATACATAAGACTGCAAAAAAATGTAATAACAGTGTGAACAATAGAAAACATATTAAAAATTTTTAGAAGGTTGGTAACATGTTAGATTGCCTTCACACAAGAGAATTGCACACGGATTTCTAAAACTATAGCACTCTCTCTCTGTCAAATGGATGTTAAACCCTTTTTAAAAGTACTTATCTAATCTGAAGGCTATTTTTTTTTTTCAGGCCTGGATATAATGTTGGATCATTTATTTCCAAACACAGCACTGAAAATACAATGCAGTGACATGGCTAATATTTGAATTTAGTACAATTACATTCTGAGATTAGATTGCCACTATTTTCGACTTCAAAAAAAAAAGCAAGGGGACGCTGTTCTTGGATGAGCAATTGCCACTCCTAAGTAACTCCAAAGGCATTAAAAAATGAATCAGTGGGAGCTATGTGAGAAAATAAATACTGTATTCCTATGTTTAACCTCTCCATCTCCCAAATTGCTCAGGAGATGTAACAACATTCAGAGCTAACTTTTCAGAGAGGACTACGTGAAGTTACAATGAGAGGAAACTTTAGCAGAAAAGAAATCCCTGATGGACACCAAATATCAATATGTATTCTCCTGAAGAAATGGTCATTTCTCTTGTGCCTAATGGAAGTTGAACTTCTCTACAAACTTTGCCTCTCCCATGCCTGCAGAGTTCTTCTAAATATCTTAATCATGGTAACTGAAGGTAAGCACTTTGCAGCACGCCACTCCGCATTGAAAGAGGCTGTGGACCTGCTCCAGACTGAAATCAGTGTCTGAGCTAAATACTTGGGATCAACTGGGAGTCATGTATTTCTGAGTGAAACACATCCAGAGCAAAGATGCCAAGTCTTATGCAACCTGCATTTAGCATGAGAGTCACTTCCACTTCTTCAGTCTCCTGTTTCCCACTATGGTACCAGCAACTGAAGGAAGCATCCGCCTCAGTGTGCCATGCCGAGTATGACTCCCTGAATTAAGCTTACTAATACTCCACTGGCTCATCAAGATACCATATATGCCAGACACGACTCTTCAGTAAATGTCATGCTCCGTAACCCATGTTTTCCAAAGCTGCATGCACCTGGCAGATGGGTCCTGCCATGCTCCAGGGGAGATGTGTAACAAAGTGCTGGAGTGCAGCAGAGTGCGAACTGGCAGGGTCTGTGCTCAGAGAAACCCCAGGAGAACACAGATTTTCCTCTGCTATAGCCTAACATTATGACCCTTCTTAATCAAGTGACCTTGCACACATGAACCATTCACAAACATAGCCAGGTGTACATTTTTGCATACATGACATTTTACATGTTGAACAAGAGATAGAGACATCTGATGAAATTCAGAAATCCATTTAAGAAAGACTGTGCAGATGAATCTTACTTTGCAGTTTTGCTCTCTGTAAATGGTCAGGGATATATGATCTGACTCCTGCAATAGATTTTCAGACTTAACTCAGAATTTCCTGGTTTGGACAAAGCACTAATTTAAACCCCCCCAGTGACTAAAACATAATCTGCCGCTTTCATTTTACAAGCTGTTACACATATTGAATGCTATAATCATTTTTCTTTGCAATATAGGCTGCTGGCAAGTGCCTTTCTTACTTTGTTTTTGATTGTGCAGAACTTCACAAGTGGGTGCCAAAAGACATTTTTTAACATTCTTGATAAAACCCCACTATATCAGCCTCATGTCATATCATGTGTGTTCAGTACACCTGTATGGTGAGGAGGTGCTCACAGCACCTGTGTCACAAGATGCATCACAGCTTAATACTACTGCAGGGAGCACATATCGTGTATAGATGTGGTGAGCTGTACATAATGGAGGGGATGGCATGAGTAGGAAAGAGATAAGAGTCACTTTTTTTCTGAACCCACTCTCCAGTTCACTCTCAAAAGAAGTATGTGCTGCTGCTCCAACTAATGAACTATTAAATGTCAAAAGAGGGGCATTGGCACAACCACCAGACAGGTCAACATGCTTTGTGGGAAGAAATAAGTAAAACTGTAACTCCAGCAGGTTTTGAATTTGCATTCTCTCTGCATTCTGAATAGCAGTTGTCTCCGCAGGCTAGAGAGAGAGAGGAGCAGGATGTTAAGTCACACACCAACAGATTTAATATCATTTGTTTTATTCTAATAGGTAAGCTGGCACGAGTAATTTTCGGATCAATTTTCTTCCTAACACAAATTTTGACAAAGAACTATAGTAATTCCATTTCAGTAACTGGCATTGCACTTGCAGAGAACTGCTGTTATTTAGTGAACATTTTGACTTTTATCTTGTTATGCATTCCACAATCCACTCGTCTGGGTCACAAGTGCAAGCCACAGTGTCCAACAGAAAACCTACAGGGTGCTAAGGCTTTGCCCCAAAGAACCAGCGGAGAAAATATATTCTAGAAGGGTCAAGAGAGAAGAGAAAAAGAGATAAGGAAACAATCGTATATATAAACTGAATGTTTAAGTCTTTTTCCTCCTGGAAATATAAAATGACAGTTCGGGTGAATGGTTCTCACATGATGCTGTCACCCTTCATTCTGCAACTCTGGCTGAATGACGTCTAACAGAAAGCTCTTTTCACCTCACCTTCAGGGACTATATTTTTGGAGCATACTTAGGTAACTTCTAATAGTCGAATGTTAAAGGCCCTCACATCTGTAACGCAAGGAATATTCTAACTGACAAATGCCTCACGGTTTATTCCTCTATACTGCTAATGCACTGCCGTGTATAGCAGTGACTATTGGCTTGTAAAACATCATTATATCAACATGCAATAAATCACTGTCCTTTCTTACTAGTGAAAAAAAAGTAGAAAAGAATGCATGATGTCTGATATACCATCATTCACAGTGCTGTCCTTGTAAAGACCAGTTATAATACGTGTAATCACCATTAAGCATCTTCCCCAGTACAGTTTTCAGGACTGGGCTTCTATGGCAAACTCTTTAGCAAAGGACTGTATCATAGGTAGAGTGTTACAGAGAATAACGTAGCTATTATTGTTTGCTTGCAGTTCTATTAATTTAAAAAGCATTTTTGCTTCCATCTTGCCTTGCAGCATTTAAAAAAAAAAACAAACAACACAACAAATCATGCCTGCTTGATGTGTGCTAAGTCAACTTCTTGTTACACACCACAATCACATCAGACAGACATGCTATTGAAAGCTATTCAGATAGACAATGGATTGGAATGGCAGAGCAAAACAATACAGAGGTACCAAACTAAAGCTAAATTATCCAAACTGGAGACTGTGGACCGTAATTCCATTAGCATGACACTATGATAATCTAACAAACTCAGAGTTTGAGCAGGTGTGCTTCCTCTAGTACCCAGGCAATCCTTTACATACACTACATGGTAATTCTTGACCTGAAGAGTTCATGATGTGAAAAAATCCCAAAGCTATAAATTCAAAATGGAAAGAGAAAAGCAAAATAGTAGTATTCCTCAAGTCCATGAAGCTTGCCATGAGCACAATGGCACATGCTACAGTATTAGGGTTAACAACAGGAATTAAATTACCACGATAACAGAGGGCACAGGTTTTGCTAGTTGTGATTTTGCTGGCATTTGTGATTACTTTCTCTATTGCTTGATAGGCCAACGACACTGATGAAGACTGTGGTGGTAATGAGAGCATTAAAAGGTAACTTAAACTAGATTTTAAGTGTGGCCCAGCGGAGTGTCACAAAAATTATCAAAGAGCTGGAACACCTCTCCTTCGAAGACAGGCTGAAAGAGTTGGGGCTGTTCAGCCTGGAGAGGAGAAGGCTCTGTGGAAACCTTACAGCAGCCTTCCACTACCTACAGGGGGCTACAGGAAGGCTGACGAGGGGCTGCTTACATGGACATGTAGCGATAGGACAGGAACAATGGTTTTAAACTAGAGCAGGTTAGATTAAGATGACATATCAGGAAGAGTTCTTTACTCTGAGGGTGGTGAAACACTGGAACAGGTTGCCCAGAGAGGTGGTAGAGGCTCCATGCCTGAAGACATTCAAGGTCAGGCTTGATGGGGCTCTGAGCAACCTGATCTAGTTAAAGATGTCCCTGCTCACTGCAGGGGGTTTGGACTAGATGACCTTTAAAGGTCCCTTCCAACTCAATGCATTCTATGACGCTATGACTCCACTACTAAGCAATATCATCACATTTTTTAAAAGTTGTCTGTATCCTAGGTATATCTATTCTGCAAACGTACTGCAGGTATTTATTTCCATACTACTCAGATTTTTCAGTAAAAATATTACTTTTAAAACATGTTTTTAGTACAATAAAAAGCAGAAGTTGCAGATGGTGCACCAACAACCCTCAGAAAGGTCAAACGAGTTGCGGCCAGCGTCTTAGAGAGGAGGATCATTGACTCAGTGGCAGAAATGCAAAGGTATTAGCTACCTGATGCAAGTTAAGCAGTAGCTCAGCAAGTTTTAACAGATCTCAGTAGTGTCTAAATGCTGCAATTAAAGTTTCTAAAGTGCTAACAAATATTCAAATCCCTCTGTTGATCTAGCCTTGGTATTTGCTATGAGTAAAGATAATATGTTGTAGAAAATACATGTGTGGATACTAGGATCCACTCTCTAACATCAAAAGAAGTTTTATTTTGCTTGTTTGCTTCTGCAGAAGTACCTCTATGTGTTTTGTAGCTATTCCAGCACTAATATAACTCCCTTGTAATAAAATTGATGGATTATCCTGAAATCTAGGACATTTGTGGTGGCTGGGAAAAAGGCTTTGCAGAGGTCTTGCTTAGAATTTTATGGCCCTAAAAACCCACACAATTATTAAAATCTTGTAAAAGTAGCTTCTCCGAAAGGCTAGGTGTAGAGAAATGCACATAGTGCACGTAAAAGTCTTCTTCCAGATGGTAGAGTGAAAATGAAACCCTAATTTATCACTCACATTAATACAGTAGATTAGCATGGTCTGTGGCATACGTTTCTCAAATGAAGAAAGTCACCATAAATTATCAGGACAGCTATGCAGGTAAGCCAGTTAATTCACAGGGACACAATTGTATGTGATAAGAGAGGATGGCTCCCTTCTGAACAGGATGCCAGACTGGGGAGGTGGGGTGCAGCGTGACCTTGCAAAATGAGTCAAGTCTCCCTGCTAGCCTTGTTTCTGAAATCTAGGGAAAGATGGAAGGTCACAGGATTACTCTGTCTCTGCCAACTGTCATTGCTGGTGAGGGCTTCCTGAGCTAGGCAAGGCTCCTTGGCAGCAACAGAAGAGTGGGGAAGGGGGTTTGGGGTCAGCTCTGCTCAGTTTCATGCAATAAGTGGAAATGGGAAGTGAAGACACACTCAGAAAAAAATAATGTGGAAAACTCTCAGCAATTATATGTCCACAAGAATTCTTTAGCTTTGCTTACAGAGATACTACTGTACCACATTAGAAATGCTGCAAAGAGCTCAATGTATACTTCTAAATATTATAAACCTATTTACACCATGTACAGTCCATGTATATAGTAATACTAGTTATTTGTCAAAAATGTGCTATAATTTAGTTTCTCTCCTTCTGGGTAAAATTTTTAGTGTCTTTTTTTTCTGAGCTGTTATACTAAGAATAATGGGTCAGTCTTTTAAGTTTGCTGATCTAACACATTGGGTGAGTACAGAAAACCCAGTATAAACCTCAGAGGAGTGTGTGAGGGAGGCCAGTACTTCTCAGAATAGAAGAATTTACTGTGAATTGCACAAAATATTTTAGCCTGGATTAGCAAAGAGTTTCACCTAACCCTAGTCTGCAGGTTTTGGCAAATGACCCACTGCAAAAAAACCTGCCAGGCTCTACATCTTGTACTACTTTTTATTCTGTAAAACCTAGCTCTACTTACGTCCAACAAGAAGATTTGAGCTTGTCTACTGGATTTACAGCACAGTCGCTTATTAAAGCTCTGTCTTGTAATCTGATCCGTGCTAATGACGTGTAGGCTCTTTTCTGAATCCTCCTGCCGTGTTAGCTCTACACAACAGTAGAGAGGCTTTGCTCTGCATTAAATTGCATGACCGAAACATCCAACATCCTTGCTTATATTTCAAGAAGGGGTCTCAGACTGGGATAACAACTGCTGACTCCCTGTAACCTTGAGCAAATCACCTCATCCTTGCATATCTCATTTTAATCTTCTATTAAATATGAACAATAACACTTTTATGTCTTTGGATGAAAGACTTAATATAGTACAAAGTATTTTTATTTAATGTCAGAATATAGCTTCCACAGTAGCATCTTATATGGAGTGGAAAATTATGATTTTATATAATCTGTTGTATATGGGCATTGACAGCTTATCCTTGAGGGTCTGGCAAGAAATAACTATGAGAAGGTAATGGCTGTGAAGAATATTTTTCTCTAGCCATGACACATCCCCTAGGACACAAAGGTCTCAGCAATTGATTTTGTTCCTCTTTTGGGAAAAATACATTAAGGAATATCAGGGAAATCCTGTAGATGGGGCAAATGCACCCAAAGCCCAACTGCTCTTCTGTGTAGGCAGATTTTTTTTCTCATTTCAGGCCCTAAATGGCCGTATTAGCCCCCTTACAAGGTAAGCATAATGAATGAGACAATAAATAGGTATTATTTTATGTAAATTTCCTCACAGGCACAGAGAATTAGTTGTTGGTTGAATTTTGACCACAACCCAAACAAGAGCTCAAGCTCAAACTATGTACATCAGCCCAAGTCTGCTCCCATTCACATGCCCAGGGTAAACTCCTGGATATTGGTGGTTTAGTTGGGATGTTGACTCCCACCATCTGGATAGGAGGTGAATGCTAAGCCTGGCCCATACACCTCTGGATACCATATGACTGTGCAGCAGTCACACTCTTACATGATATGCCACAAAAGCAGAACGAATTTATCCCGTGTGAGCGTTATACGCTCATTTAAACATACATGTGTTCTCAGAGCACCAACCTACTAGCAGCCTCCTTCATTCAGCACATCTCTGGGGCCAGGACATGGTCCATACCCTAGGCCACCAGCCAGAACTAATGAAGAGGGCCCCAAGTCAGACTCTATCAGCATGGAGAGTGTTGAAGGGAGTTCAGGCTGGAAACCCCAAGTGAGCACACATTTATGGAAACACTTCACCCAACAGAGCAACACTTAGGTGGGTACCAAGCAAATATTTGCAGGTTGGGGGCTTTACTGAGTTGTTTGCAGTCTACGAAGTCTTCTTTTCAGAAAATGTCTCTAAAGAAAACATAGTTTATTACACAAGATAGCAGAATGTTCTCTGGGAATCTGAGGTATAAAAAGCAGACCTGAAGACGACAACAGAAGCATAAAGAATGCACAAGAAAGTGCAAACCCTTCTAAACTAATCACACTGCAAACACTTTCAAGTTGAGGCCATGCTTCTCTGGTGTATTTGGGGAGCAAAAAACATTTGGGGAGAAAAATGAATATAAAATGAAAATAACACTTCCGAAAGCATTTTTCTCTACTTTTATAATCAGAAATTGGGCTAGAAGAATGGAAAGCTCATTCAGAGATGTGTTAATTTTGGAAGTGGCAAGAGAATCTTATAAAGACCACTCTGGTTTTATCTGTTTTTTAGTGGTCCTTCTTGGCAATATTTTAGTTATTCATATTTCACCATCAGCTGGCCAAGTCAACAAACTGTGTGGGTCACACATGGGAGAACTGATAAATCAGCAGCTAGAAGGATTTAAATTTAATGTCAGCTTCTCCATTAAAGAAATATTCAAAGTAAGGGAACAAAGAAATACTGAAGGTTGAACCAGTAGTGACACAGCTGGTGTTCCACAAATAACCTAACGAAATTTGTATCTGCTCAAATGGAGAAGAAATGGTGAATAAATATTATTACCTGTAAATGAATCTCTTGCAAATGCTTTTGTAAAACAAACAAACCTTTCCAACCCAGTAAATGCAGACATTTATTTGCATGCTGCTGAAGCCAAAAGTCTTGAATAATTTTGGCCATTAGAGTGTACTTACTCTGCATCTATTTGTCCTTTCTTTTAAATAGAAAGCTAATACTCCATTCTCCCCAGAAGGCTTATTAGAAGATAAAATGCCAAAGGGTAAAACAAACACAAATTAAATGGTGGTAGGAATCCCAAGAGAAGAGTAATTCAGTTTACATTTTGGGGGGGGTTTAATTGCTAGTAAATTACACTTCTGAAATCATGTTCACAGGATGAAATGGTTTCTGCTCTGCTTTGTAAACCATTTTCACATTTTTCAGGCATGAAGCCAACTGACTACAATGACATATAGAACTACAGAACTCACAAGATCTGATCTGCACTGACCATAATTTCATTGGCATAAAAGAAGAGTTCAAATCATGCAGTATATTTGTTAAGGGGAAAAAAAAATTGCTGCTTATATTTTTTCTAGCTGTCCTGGTTTCAGCTCGGATACAGCTAATTTGCCTTCTTAGTAGCTAGGATAGTGCTCTGATTTGGATTCAGTATGGGAATTGGTAGGAGAAAAATGATGATAATATACTGATGTTTTTACTTGTTGCTGGGAAATCAAGGACTTTTCAACTTCCGATGTCTCACTAGTGTACAGGTGCACAAGAAGCTGGGAAGGAGCATGGTTGGAGCAATGGATCCAAACTGATCAATGGAATATTCCATATAATACAATGCCATGCTCAGTAGACAGATGGGGGTTGGCTGGGAAGCTGGGGATTTTCTGTTCTCCAGTATTGCTAGCTGGGAATGGGCTGGACATTTGTCAGTGAGTGGTAAGCAACTGCATTATGCATTACTCTGTATGGTTTTTAATTTTGGGTTTTTTTGTCATCATTACCATTATTATTATTTTAATTTCATTTCAATTATTAAATTGTTTTTCTATCAACCTAGGAGTATCCTTATTCTGCCCCTCCAATTCTCTTCCTCATCTCTCCCAGGGTGGGGGAAGGGTGAGCAAGTGGTTGTGTGGTGCTTAATTGCCAGCTGAGGTTAAGCTACAACACTAGTTTACCTGAATGCCACCTGTTCATTATCTACTCAGTTACAGATCAGTTTCCAAGCAAAACCCACCCCCTCACCCATTCTTGGTAAAGGAATCATAAGCAAAAAAGCAGCAAACAAATTAAATCCTGACCATACCTGACTCCATTACTTCTATTTAAAAAAAATAAAAAAATAAAAAATTCATTTTTCAAAAATTATTTTTGCTTGTATAGCTCCACATCCCAAGTGAAAATACGGCAACCTATGTAGTTAGTGAATGGAAATTTTCCAGAGCACAGTCCTGTTTTCTAACTTATCTTCGCTCATAACTGATACCTTACATTTTAGAACAGGGCTTCACTGCTGTTAAGGTCAGCTTTCAAGCACCAAATGCCAACAGTGGAGCATAGGTAAAAAACAAGCAAACCACAACATACAATGGTTACAAGAGTTGAAAGGAAAAAAGGTGAAGCTATCTCAATCTTAAGACAGGGAACTGCTGGAGAGAGTCCAGCACAGGGCAACTAGGATGATTAAGGGAGTGGAGCATCTCCCTTATGAGAAAAGACTGAGGGAGCTGGGGCTCTTTAGTTTGGAGAAGAGGAGACTGGGGGGTGACCTCATTAATGTTTACAAATATATCAAGGGTGAGTGTCACGAGGATGGAGCCAGGCTCTTCTCAGTGACAACCACTGATAGGACAAGGGGTAATGGACTGAAACTGGAATATAAGAGGTTCCGCTTAAACTTGAGAAGAAACTTCTTCTCAGTGAGGGTGATGGAACACTGGAACAGGCTGCCCAGGGAGGTTGTGGAGTCTCCTTCTCTGGAGATATTCAAGACCTGCCTGGACACGTTCCTGTGTAGCATTATCTAGGCATTCCTGCTCTGGCAGGGGGATTGGACTTGACGATCTTTCGGGGTCCCTTCCAATCCCTACCATTCTGTGATTCTGTGATTCTGTGATGTGATAAGCAGTCAATAACAATAATAGTAATACTGATGAAATGGAAACATACAAAAGGGGATTATTCTTCAAACATCCATGCATCTATCTGTGTATTGCAGTACTTGAGTTAGAGGCTGGGATACAGCAAACGTTAACAGAGATCAAGAAAACAAAATCATTCACCACACTTAATGTTCTTAGCTCTTGAGTGCCTAAGTCTAATCCTCAGAGAGATAAATGTTATAAATAAGGACTCTTCATAAAAGATCCATCCACATCCACACCAAGGCAGATCTTATAACAAGGTTTTGCCTTCAGTATGTTTCTTGATTATTGTTATACAGAATCAAACTATTGTTAGATAGTAGAGCTCAATCATGTGAGTACTTACAAGTATCATGAGTCATCCCACTAATGGCACTGAAGTTAAATACATGAAAATCACAGGTGCTACATTGAAAACAGAGCTGATGACAAGGCAAAAATGCGTTGCCCATGAGATCTGTCAAAGCTTTGTCTGCTCTCTGAAGCTTCCCAAAAATCAGAGAACAGAAGTAAAGAGCAAGTGTTTTTAAGTTAACCTATCTTCTCTCTTGGCATAGTCATTCAGATACTAAGACCTCGCTAATTTTGGTTTATAAAAGATTATTCAATCAGTTTACACACCTTCTTCTGTCAATGTCAGCCATCAAAAACAAGCGATAGAGACTGTCACTCCTTGTCAAGAACAGGTATCATTTTTTTTTAAATTGTTTTATCTGAATTACAGGAATCAGGAAAAAAGATGAATATTGCAGTGGATTGAATTCATTGTCCTTTAACCATATAAGAATTCTTTTTATGCCAAAGCACTATTTGCTAGTTATGAAGGGATGGCAACGTTTATGCTAATTTACAATGCACAGAAGAAAAGGTCTTTTGATCAGAGCTTTTTTATTTTCATCACTTTGATTGACTGTCAGCTATACTAATTATCATAGAACCATTGATCATACTTTGCTGCTAACTAGAAAATGTTGACATGTTTTCTGTGGCATTATTTAGTATGCAAATTTGAGAATAAAGACCTAATAGGCAATATTTGCATGTCCACTTCATTTAAAAGAGAGCCAATAGTGATTTAAAAATAAAATAAAGTTTGACTGGAAAAAAAATAGAATAAAGAAATGGAAGCTGTAGACAATATAGAAGTGATTACTATTTATTTGTACTCATATTCTCTCTACACCTTTCTTGCTGACATCTGCTCCCTACCCAAATCCAGCTCCTGAAGTAAAAAACTCAAGAATTCTATAAAAAAAATATAAAAAACACTTCATAGCTAAGAATAACTGCAACTTCAGCATAACTTTTTGAAACAGCACCTGTTGATATTTTTCTGAAGTCCACTTTGCTTTAAAAGATATTAGATATTATTTAAAGAAAATCATCTTTTATCTTTTTAGATCAGAGAATTAAAAGAAAAAAAATTGTGATACACATCAGAGAAGGAACTAGAAACAATACTTATCCACAGTTTAAATAAACACATGTTAGACTGTGGAGTTGCATGTACTATACCTGTGATAAATTTATCATATCTTTTAATCTCTCCATAAGTTCATGCAATGGCATAAAATCAACACAGTAAAGCCCTATTTACTTCCTTGGTAGTTTCTTTATTATGATCAATACCTCAAAAAATTACTTAGCCTGACCAGTTAATTATTTAAAATCGACTTAAGATTCCCAGTGTTACTACTATTTCATCAGAAAACCCCTAAACCTGTGAAATGCAAGAGGCATTGTGTGCAGAACATGACGAGGAGATGAGGAACCTGATGTGTACCCTCTCCTGCGCTGCCATCCCATGAGGGGTTTTACAAGCTCATTTCCACTTCTTGCATTACAAGCACTCTTTGTGTTCGCCGGCGAATTAGTAATTAAGATCCAGAAAGTCATAACTTCTGGAGTCATAGCAAAGAAAATGTTAAAAAAAAAATCATGAAGTCAGTATGGAAGCATTTAATTCAATATGAAAGCATTTAACTCAATATGGAAGCATTTAACCCTGCATTTGTTCAGGCAAACCAAAGAACCCGTCGCAAGCATGAGAAAGAGGCACAGTTATCTCACTCAGGACCAACAAAATTCAAAGCTGCAAACGTGTCTTTGAACGACAAGTCATTTTCTATTAAAATGTCCTCTAATAACCATGAAAACCCTGTCTCAGCAACTTCCTAATCACCATTACAGCACTGTAAAACTTTGCGAATTCCTCTGAACATGGGATGCCTGTGATTCTTCTGCAGTACTGTGAAACCACAGCAGTGCCATGAAAGAACCCAAGGAGCATCCACACGTAGTTTCACTGCCATTCATTAGAAAAGTGAACGCTGCTGACCATAGAGTACACTAGTTTCTTAAGAAATGTAAAACACCAAAAAAGTTTTTTTCTCCACCGTTCTGCAGTCCCAGGAATGAAAATCAGCAACAGGTTAACTATAGAAGGTTATACTGCAACCTTTATGACTAGGAGCAGAAAGGTTTCTGTACCTTTCTTAACAAAAATATTTCATAACTGGATAGTGAAATATTCTGGGGATAGACCTAAAGGCTTGCAGACAGTATCTCTCTCCCTCAAAAGTCTTCTTTGCATTGGGTGGACCAGTAGCATAAACCAGACCAAAAGCTACGCCAACTAGAAAATTCCTTTGAATTACACAAATCCTGAAATAACACAAAACAATCACAAGAGCTTTTCTCTCTCAGCCCTTCATGTTGTTATCGAGTAACAGCAGGAGATGGGTCATGTGTAAGACACCTGCAAAAGAAGTAGTGGGAGAAATCAGACACATTTTTAAAGCTTAACTTTCGGACAAGACAATTACTGCTCAACACCATGAGGAGGATGCAACCATCTTTGTTGCAAGGCAATGAAATATGGCGCACACAGTTCAGAAGGAGTCCTTTGATCTCATGCTTGTCAGTTTTCATAATAAGACCTTGTAAAATTCACTTTTATTGATACCAGATCTGTTGAGCTGACAGTTTGTTCACTGCTGCATATCACATGCACTAAGATGCATTTCTGAACAAAAAATTTAAAACCTAGATTTAAAGTTCAGTAGCCATAAAACATAATCTCTGATCAATCACATCAATAAAAATCTATTGCAGTGGGGTATTTAGAACTGATAATATGGTTTAACTAATCACAGAACTTCTAGTGAGTGCCATCAGTGCAGAGTCTCAAAGAACTGAAATGTCAAGAAAGGTGTCAAAGCTATTGGGGATGTGCAACAAGTATGCAGGAAAGGTTTTTGTTTTTCTAACCAATAAAATTAAATTACTTCTGAGTTTCACAGGAGAGCCTGAGACATCCTATAGTCACTAAAACTTCTCAAATTTTTTAGTAATTTTGAAATTTTTGTTACATGATAGTTCCCTTGCAACCTCTGTATACTTCCTGAGGGAGGGTCATGTGCATGTTGAATGAACAAAGAGAAAAAAGTCCATAGCAAGAAGTAAAACAATGTGAATCCAGCGCCCAAGTGTTATTTCCTGTATCTCCTGCCCAAACCAAAATTTTTGGTTTAAACCTATGGTCATAAGTAGCAGAGAAAAGGAGTATGAGATCTGTGGACAATCCCTAAACTGTATGTGGTCTTTATTTAAAAAAAAAAAAAGCAAAACAAAAACACAACAAAACTCATAGACCTGAAAAAGACATTTTGTCTTCATTGAAATACACCTGAATCATTGGTCTAATGAGAACAAATGCCTCTTTGGGGAGGAATGTTTCTCTGAAGCATCCTACAGCCTATGTTTCCATGCAAAGTTGCAAAAGTTTGGGAGCCACATTTACATTCCCATTTGTTTAACAGCCTCAGCGGTCCTTATCCCTGTCTGCCAATTCAGAGAGAAGATAGACACCAACTTTCAGGTGCATATTGTAATCTGCTTTTAACAATATTCATGGAAGTACTTCACATTACAAGCATATTTTGTCAAATTATATTCTTCCCTCACAGAAAAGCATTTTTTCTGCTATCTTTGAAAACAGCATTAAAGACGATTCTTTCTGATTACTGCCAACACTGAAATGTCTCAAGTGGTTCTATAACTATGCTAGCTTTGAAATCTGGAAAATTTTTTTTAATTCCTCCTACTTCCTTCAAATCATTTTAACAACATCAGAGATTTCTTTAAAGTCAAGGGGAAAAATTATGTAGAAGTGTTTTTATTCTCCGCCTCATATTTTAGAATCCCCTCATTTTCTTAGGCCAAAAGTCCCCCAAAAACATGAAATTAACCTGAGACTGCTCTCACTTCTATTCCATTTTAATATGAAAAGGGCTGGTTTTTTCCCTTTAATGGATGAGATTCTTTAAAAAAAAACCCACAACCTACTGACACTAGGTAGGTACAACAAAGTTTGTTATGCCTTAACTTCAAGGTAACTAGGCCTTTGAAATAAAAGATTAAAAAAAGGACTTTAAAGACAGTTGTAGCAATCAACAAATGTAGCAGACTTGGAACAACAATATATATGCTACATTCTAGAAACCAAATCCTATTCTTTTGTAGTTACAAGAGTCAGATTGATACTGCATGCAAGTCTGAATGTAAAAATTACAGGAAAAAATAGCTTAAAATTTCTTGTAGCTGCAAAACTGTATTTGCCAGTAGTCTGTATTTACTAAGTTAAATGTCCAAAAACCAATGTGGTTCAGCCAAGGAAGCTGAGGGACAGAGAATGGGATGAGGCATGAAGGCACAAAACAGTCAGTACGTACACTAAACCTGAAAAGATGCCACATTCTTAATCAATGTTTTATTCAATTATTTTATTCAGAACTGTACACAATAAAGCTATGAGGATGATTAAGGGACTTGAACATCTCTCCTATGAAGAGAGACTGAGAGAACTGGGGCTGTTTACCCTTGAAAGGAGACAGCTGAGAGGGGATCTTATTAATGTACATAAATATCTGAGGGGTGGGTGTTGAGAAGAAGGGGGACGATCTCTTTTCAGTGTTGACCAGCATTAGAACAAGAAATAATGTGTTTAAGTTAGAACATAGGAAGTTCCACCTCAACATGAGGAGAAACTTCTATACTGTGAAGGTGACAGAGCACTGGAACAGGCTGCTCAGGAAGGTTGTGGAGTCTCCTCTGGAGACTTTCAAAACCTGCCTGGACACGTTCCTGTGTGACCTCCTGTAGGTGATCCTGCTCTGGCAGGGGGTTGGACTAGATGAACTCTAGAGGTCCCTTCCAACCCCTAAGATTCTATGATTCTATTATTATTGTTTTGATATAATTAATTGCCTGAGGGAATACTTGTGTTACTATAGTAGCACAGAGATGCCTTAAATGAGGGGCAGCACCCTATAGTGCTTCTCTGTGTGTACAGACATACCAAAAGACAGCTTCTGTGCCACCCAGTTTATCATCTAATCTGGTAATTGAAGCACAGGAAAGAGGATATTGTCCCTATGTAGTAAGAAGAGCAGGTGGGATGTCTGGAGGTTTTATAGGAAGAGATAGGGGAATTTATCCCAATCTATATTTTTAATACCACTCATTTCTTTAACCACAAAATGTCTTTTGGTCTTATTCACACTGCAGAGTCAGCCTGGCTATAGCAGGCAAACTGGAGCTCAGCATAGTATAACTGTACTGGGTCTGGCTGAGACGGACTTCACCTTCCCAAAGCAGCCTTCAAGGTGCTGTGCTTTGTATATGAAGCTCGAGCAGTGTTGATAACACACCAGTGTTTTGACTACAGCTGAGCAGTGCTCACACAGCTTCAAGGCTCTCTCTGCAACAACCCTCCCTGCAAAAGGCCAGCAGGCTGGGGGTGGGCAAGAGGTTGAGAGAGGACACAGCTAGGACAGCTGACTCCAACTGACCAAGGGGTCCACACCATCGCCTGCTGATGGAAAGTTGAGAACAAATCTTTTTGCTTTGGTGCCATGCGTGGCCTTTGCTTTTCTTCATTAAATTGCCTTTATCTTGGCCCACAAGTTTTTTCATCTTATTTTCTCTCCCTGTCCTGCTGAGGAAGTGGGGAGTGAGCGAGCAGCTTGGTAGGCAACTAGCAGCCAGCCGTGGTTAATCCACCGCAATAACATGTAATGTATATATTACACATTATTAATATTTATCAGAATTGTGAAAGTTTCCTTGCTTTATCATCAGAGCACATTTATGCTAGCATAGGTTAAAAAAAAAGAACAGTATAGATAAAAAAAAAAAGATATTTTAAGGGTAAAGTTATTATTCTGAACAGTTAAAATCTATTCCTGTTGAATAGCCAATGGAAGCAGTTTATGAAGACAGTATTACATTTTTTTCAGCAAGCTACAGTGGTATTTGGCCAAATTTAGGAACATTCTACCATGTCAGATTTCAGATTCATAAATAACGGACTTTTCTTCAGCAGTTTGTGACAAATAATACAGTCCTTATAGCCGACCTTGCTGGGACTTGACAAATAATTCTTCAGGTCCCTTTCACTGCTACAGACATAGCTTTTTCCCATCTTTATGTCTAACAGCTAAAATGTACAATTTACTTTTATATTCTTTATGCCTTTATATTTTTTCTAACATCAAGATGTCTGAACAGGCTACTTAATCCCTTCAGGATCCATCAGAGAAACCTTGGTATTGCCTCTGAAGAGGCTGTATTTTATGCAATACAGTTTAGTCATGGAGAACAAAAAGTGCAATGAACTTGCAGTGTTCACAATGGCAGCAAGTAACTCTGTTTCTCCTGTGGGTTACAACATCACAGAATTGCCCAGGTTGGCAAAGACCTTTATGATCATCGAGTCCGGTCATTAACCCAACACTGCCACATCCTCAAGTAAACCATATCCCCAAGCACTATGTCTGCCTGACTCTTAAATACTTCCAGGAAAGGAGACTACATCACTGCCTAGTTCTTTCCCTTCCTAATTCTGATTTACCAACCTTGATCTCACTCCCTGTTGTTAATCTTTGTTTTTACAAAATTGTTACAAAGACAAAGGAAAAATAACCAGGAAAACTATATAATGTCTTTGAACCTCCTTAGCTTAGATGTAAAATTTGACAACCAAGAAAGAGGAGAAATCCAAAAGAAGAACACTTTTCAAGTACCTGTTCTGCCTGTGTAGAAAATGACTTAATGGCAGCCCTACAGCTTCAATGTCCGTATCTACCCTGCACTTGACGGTGAAAGAAAAGGCAGAGTTATGGCACACTGTATAAGCCATCTGCCTTTGAACAGCACAACTGTGTTGGGGATGGCTTGCAGGCAGCTTAAGACTCCCAGCCCTCTGTTGGCAGAGATACACTAAATCCCCTCTCGCAGCCCAGCCACAAGTTTCAAGCAGATAAAAATCCACCAACTTGTTGCTGCTTTGGATTTGTATTGGTCTAAGTGGAAGTATCAGCCTGATGTGAGAATGGGTGGCATAAAAAGGATTGGCTATAAAACGTAACTACCATTTGATTTTTCCAACAAAATTGATACCCATCACAAGTTAAGGAGATCAGTTCTCTGACTGAACTGTGACATACCCATAATCTGACTGAGCCGTGACATACCTACAAATTAATTTTTCCATCAGATGCTGCATCACCTTAAACAATAATAAATAATAAGCAATAGTAAACCACACATATTTATAAGCTGGACATTTGTGAATTTTGAATACAGTTTATCCTTTGTGAGTACTTATCAAGGACAACTTTTCCCACCCTTCCTCATATCTGATAAAATGTCATTTTTATTTACATCACATTATCAACAAGAAATACCAACCAAAACCAAGGCTTTCTTGAGATGGTCCCTGTATGTATACAGGGCAAGAGTCTTGGCTCAAGAAAGTTCAGGTGAAACTAACAAAAAGAGGTGTGCATTGAGGTTGAAGGGTGGAACCAGCACTCAGATTTGAGTAAAGGTTTAGTCTGAAGTCTACACTCTCCCAAACAGAAAGCATCTCTGGAAAAATAAATACTTCCTGAGTACCGCACAGCCTGAGCTGTTGTCATGTGCTGAGTTGTGCCAGTATGGCTGATCACGTGGTATTCTATAAACCAGGTCACAAAACTTAACCAGAGTAAAACCAGGGTAAAAATATCTGCAACAAGGACATGGTTCAGGAGAAATGTTTAAAGCTGCAAACAAATTTTCTGAACAAACTCAAGTGCTGAGAGAGCTTCTAACATGTGCTATTATATATGCTGTCAGCCTTTATACTGATAACATTCTTTCTGAATCTCTGAAGTTGACTCAAAGTAGCATTTCCAGTGTTTAACTGTAGTGATTTTCAGAATCACCTAGATAGCAGTTAAGACTGTCTGTGTGTTACCTACAGACCCTGTCCATGTTAATGAAATTGCTGTTTCACTGAATACTTCTGGGTAGATATAATTGACCAGGGTTGTATCACATCTCTCTCTAGACAGGAATACGGGAAGGTCCCTTACTAGGAAGGCCTATTTAAGTGGAAATAACTTAGAATAATGAGATACCTCAGAAAATCCTCCTTGGGGAGCTTCTCTGAAGGAAACAAGCTAGGAAGAGTGGAATTTCCTCAAAAGCAAAACAAAGACCAGACGTATTGCTGAGTTTCAGAGGCCTCAAAGCACAAACAACTTGAAAGGAACTAAGATTCTCAGTGTCAGAGGAAAAAGATGACAGCTCTGCTGCCTCTACACAATTGTCTAGTGTAATTACCAGACCATAGATGAGGTAGATTGGCTACACAGAGGAATAAGAAAGTGTCCTATGATTCAAAAGGGAATAGCAAGGGGACCAGCCACAGATCCCAGGCATGTGCCTCACTAATACTAATCAGACTTAAGAGGTGAAGAAAATAAGTTAAGGAAAACACATAAGGATCTGCTGCTTTGCTCAAATTTATATATTCCTTTTATTCCTTTTATTTACATATTCCTTTTATAGAGAGGATTCCCTTTCTCCCCACCCAAAGGTTTACTTTCTGGTCAGTTCAGCTTTCAGATGTCCTTTGACCAGCTGATCTAATAACATAAAAATGACCACATCACTGGGGCTCTGGGGGATGTTTAGGGTGTCTTTCCTTAGGTGTTTTGGCTTTGATCAGGACCATGTTCCTAAAACAAACCTTCCAGCTGTTCCCATTTACTTTAAGGAGGCACATTTATCTGAGATCCTAAAATGTCTCAAGGCATGCAGCCAGACTTCTTTTGGACTTAAAAAACCCCAAAGCCATGCTGCAGAGTGCACCTAATCCATTTGAATTGTTAATGAGCTAGTCGAAAAAGAAACAAGGGAAATGCTGGCAGCATGGACTTCAGCAATGTTTCACACCAGAGACTGGCTCCTCTTGCACTGATGTGCTAGCTACTGCAAGCACAGCCTTACAGATTTACTCCGCCAGACATCCTAGGACTGATCACAGATGCTTTTGTTTCAGCACAGGGGTGATGCTGGGGACTGTGCCTAAGAAGCTTCCCAAGCACTCAGAAAACATAAAAAGCTCCAGTGCAGCAAAGCAGGAACCTGGCGTGTGGCAGCTCACAACAATTGCATGCAACTTCTAATTTTTGCAGCTAATGTGCTTTAGTTTCAGACTTACCCATCACAAAAATTCCACTGCCATGTTTAAATCTCACTTGAATGAAATAACTCTCTACTATTTTAGGTTTAATCATAATCTCCAGCATAATGTAATTCATATTAAAATACACATATTCTGAAGATTATCAGACTGACATAGAGAATTTGGTAAAAATACCCAAGGGAACTCTTCCATGGACTAAGAAGAAAGGATGACTGAGACAATCCATCAACATAAATTTAAGCTGTATAAATATTTTTATCTTGAAGCTAACTCGACAAGAATTAAGCGTTCTTCTGCACCAATCATGACAGTACACTTGATTCAGAGTTTTGTTAGGTTACTTCATTTAAATTTTTTTTTCCAGAAGCCAACAGCTAACTTGTTAAAGAAAATTTGATTAGTATTAAGTAAGTTACTTGTTATTTCACTGCAGTGCAGTATTAATGGGAATAACATAAAGGATAATGGAATTAAGAACTCGGTAACATCTCAAACAACATCCCATTACATCAGACTAATTCCAGTGTGTTTCTGTAGTAATCTGTTCTGCACCACTCCAGTGTGCTTATGCAATCAGAGCAAAGAGCTGTTACCAAGGAAACCAATCAACCCAAGACCCCTTGTGTGTGAAAAATGCAGATATTTAACACCAAAAATCCCATACAAGATAATTTCAAATAGCAACCCAGACTGGACCTACCTCTGACATTTATAAGTTCATGCAAATCTGGCAACTGCTGTTGTGACCTTTCAGTTAAATTATTTTGCAACTGTGAGCTGAATAAGAAAATTTCTGTTAAAAAAAGTAAAAATAAAAAGTGGTTTGGTCCACCACACAAAAAAAGTTTATCCAACATTATTAAATACAACAAAAATGCAAACAACAAAATTGTATTCCATAATTTATGCTTCATTTCTTTTACTAAGCCTATAGCCTGGTCTGCTCCCAGTGTTGGTCTGTGGAATGATAATCTTCTTGCACATAAAAAAGGGCTTAACTTTAATATGGTAAGAAGCTTCTTTCCAAAGCCGATCATCATAGTTAGCTAGTTAGCAGATGGTAATGCCCAAATTCCTGAACTACGTATTATTGTAAATGGCTACAGGACTCGATACTAGATTAGCAATGTGCAGACCTGGATGCTACAAAGGCAGAGATGCAAAGTCCCTTGTTCACCGGGATTTGAGTCCTTAAGATTACCTGCTAATTTTGCTAAGAGATGTGGCTAACTCCAGATGCTCGATAAAACTGAACCTACATCTGTATGCACATAGAAGAAAGTTAAATAAACATTTTTAATTTTCAGTTTTCTTCTATATTCATTTAAAGATTTTTTTGGGAGATATTGTCTACAACTGTAAGGGCTAAAATTCAAAGCAAAAGTTTTTTAAGCTGTACAGCTCACGTAACTGGTCCTTTAAGAAAAGCTTTTTGCTAAGAGAGAGAAATTGTTGTCCATAGACTCTTAGAGTTCTTAAATGAAAATTCAGCCCTCTAAACGTAATTTATGAAAGCCCAGGAATATTACTTAAAATATATGTATAGATGGCACCAAGCTACTCTTTGTTGCAGTAAAGTTCATTAGCTTTGTGGCACATAATCTTGAAAATGAGTCTGAATTTTAATGTGCATAGTACAATTTACTGTCTCTAATGATCATTGATACTATTTTCTTTTAGGACTGTACCTGTAAAGGATGCGTTAGATAGAAAGATTACATTGGAAATTAATTCCTGACTGAGGAACAGACAGCCTAAAGTGGAAAGATTTTGAACATACGGAACTAACAAATACTAATCAAGCTTAAAAATTTGCATGCTTCAAGGGATTTAACAATAGCTCTAAATCACTTGAGTTACTAAATATGCACACATTGCTTTACAGAAATCAAACCTTCCAGTTAACTTCATTTGTGCTATTAAAAGTCACAAAAGGCACAGCTGGCCTGCTTCACTGGCAGAAAACAATGTCCAAGTTAGGAGGCGGTTACACAAAGCCCTAGATCACCTTTATTTTTTTCAGTGCAGAGGTGAGATATTTTTACACAGGTATCTGTCACATTTAAGAGAAATACATCACATATCAGGAAACCAAGCCATGTTGCTTGAACTGCTTAAACAGTTCATTTCTAGTTCCTGCATTTCCACTTGAGCATTGCTAGTTTAACTTAAGCCAATATTGTATACGACAATGCTTTGCTACTGTTAAATTTAGCATATGTAAATACAAAGAGCGTGCCTGTCTTAAGGTTTGCTTGAAGCTATGTTGACCCGAACTGCTCCTTATCTACCATCTTCACAGAATCACAGAACTGTTGAGGCTGGAAAAGACCTCTGAGATCATCAAGTCCAGCCTATGACCCAACACCATCACATCGGCCAGACCACAGCACTAAGTGCCACATCCAGCCCCTCCTTAAACACCTTCAGGGATGGTAGCTCCACTCCTTCCCTGGGCAGTGCATCCCAATGCCTGATCATTATTAATTTTGAATATTTCTAGAGCAATGCTAATTGCCTAACACAGAATCTGCAGGAAGTGTATTTACCAGCCTCATTTGGATGTTCTTCCCATGGCCAAATTAAAATTGAGGTAACTGGTAGTTTGGGGGCTGATCAGATGACTCTATAATGTGCTATAAGAACCTTAAATAAAGCATTTTTTTTTTCCTGGTGCACACAATATTCATTTTCCTCTTCCCTTTTGAACTAAATAATTGCCCTGATTTTGTTTGGTTCTTGTGAGTAGCTGGTGCAGGGCTGTGTTAAATAGAACCATAGAATGGCCTAGGCTGGAAGGAACCTTAGAGATCATCTAATCCATGGGCAGGGACGCCTCTCAACTAGACCAGGTTGCTCAAGGCCTCATCCAATCTGGCCTTGAACATCTCCAGGGTGAGGGCATCCACAGCCTTTCTGGGCAATCTATTCCAGAGTCTTGCCACCCTCATATTGAAGAATTTCTTCCTAAGATCCAATCTAAATCTATTCTCCTTTAACTTAAATCCATTTCCCCTTGTCCTATTGGTAGACACCCTTGTAAAAAGTCCCTCCCCAGCCTTCCTGCAGGATCCCTTCAGGTATTAGAAGGCAGATATTAGGTCCCCCTGGAGTCCTCTCTTTTCAAGACTGAACAATCCCAGTTCCCTTAGCTTATCCTCATAACAGAGGTGCTCCAGCTCCTGGATCATCTGTGTAGCCCTCCACCAAACTCACTCCAATAGATGTATGTCCCTCTTACGGTGAGGACACCAGAACTGGATGTGGTATTTGAGGTGTGGTCTCACAAGAACAAAGAGGGAGAATCACCTCTCTTGATCTGCTGGCCACACTCCTCTTGATGCATCCATGACACAATTGGCTTTCTGGGCTGCATGAGCACGCTGCTGGCTCATGTTGAGCTTCTCGTCTATCAACACTCTCAAGTCCTTTTCTTGTGTTTTGGATTTAGTGTGAGAGTAATGTTAATACTACACTGATGTTTAGTTGTTGCTAAGTAGTGCTTATCCTAAATTAAGAATTTTTCTGTTTCCCATGCTCTGCTAGCAAGCAGGTGCATCAGAAGGTGGGAGGGAGCATGGCCAGGAGAGCTGACCCAAACCAGCCAAAGAGATATCCCAACACCATAGAACCTCATGCTCAGTGTGTAAACTGGGAGGAGTTGGCTGGGAGGTGCAGATCCCTGCTCTGGTATTGGCCAGTGGGTGGTGAGTAACTGTATTATGCATTACTTGTCTTTGCCTGGTCTTTATTTCTCTCTCTTTTCATTATGGTCCTTTTCATTACAATTATTATTATGCTATTGTTATTATTTTATTTTAGTTATTAAATCCTTCTTAACAACTCATGAGGTTTACTCTTTTTTTTATTGTTCTCCCTATCACACTGAGTGTGGGGAGGAGAGAGCAAGTGACTGTGTAGTGCTTAGTTACTGACTGGGGTAAACCATAACAATAAATATATTGTATGGCAATATATTGCCTATCTTCTTTGTCCTTGTAACAGTCACTTATTTTGGTAAAGATATACATTATTATAACTTTTCATTCTTTTAATCGCCAAGGACAAATGCATTGTGTAATAAACTGTCTCCTAGTTACTTATGTGGAAGCCAACTTAGAAGTGTTATCTGAGGCTCACAGTGCAGTCTGCAGGACAGTCTTAAGATGCCCAGGCTAGATGTGATTGAGGCAGCTTGGGTACCAAGTACACAGAGCACAGTGTGGCCAAATCCACCGTGCTCTGAAGCAGGCTGTCCAAGAAGAGGTGTAAAATGTCTGTCATTGTGCAGGTGTGGGCTTTTTTTGTGGGTTGTGGGGGTTTTGTTGCTGTTGGATTTTTTTGTATCCAAGCTAGTTAATTTAGCTCAAACACCTCAGCACCGCAATGCAAAGTAGTTATGCCTATCTGTAGTTAACAAACCTGTTCATGCTACCTCAGCTAGAACAGAACTCAATACACTTCCTTGTAGTTTAATCAGTCTTTCCATGCTAGCACAAACTGTAGTAACAAATTTATTTCAGTAATGTAAGCAGATGAGTCCTGGCAGCTTCACAAGTAGCAACTCTATTAATTCATCTTTATCACATTTTATGCTTATGCTCATTCTTGCATCTTTTTTTCGAAGAAATAAAAACAAAGGCAGCATTAGTGTAGAAGACTTCCTCACACAGAAGTGAATCAGCAAAAACTACATTGTCCGCGTGCTCTAACAAACCCATGTGTTTACAGAACATGCCCTCAGAACCACCAGGCATTTTTCATCTCATCCATCTTCCCGTCAGCAGCCAGGCTCTGGGAATCCAAGTCACACTATGTAATGCCTTATTTCATGGAAAAAAAGGTAACTACTTAAGTGTGAAGATATTATCAGAAAAGTGTCTCCCTCTGTTAGCAGGAATATAATCACAGCTGACCTGCGTTCAGTGAAGGTTTTAATGGAAGACATAACTACAAGTATTTTTTTTTCAGCTCACTATGTTAATAGCACACACATTTTGGTCCATTAGGAGAAGAGAATAGTATTAGCTTCCAGTGTGCTGCAAAGAAAATCCCAAAGGGTGAAAATTCAACGCTTTCCACAGAAAAAGCCTTTTCCAGCCAGAAACTTAATCAAAATATTTTATAGTAGTACTTGCAAAAGAAAAACAACTATTGCTTTTAATATTAATGACCATTAACTCACTAAACCCCAGTTTAATAAACTGTGGTTTAGTAAAAGTGGAAGATGAAGACTGGCTAAAGAGAATGTTTCAAATAAAATGACTAATAATTAGTATATTTATTCTTTTGTGACCATCTGGATTATTAAGTGCGCTGAAGTCATTAACTGACTAGAAAATTAAGTTCTGAGTCCTTTGAAATCAGACTTCGACAGGTGTTCCTACTTTCAGTAAAAGCTCAAGTTGAAATACTAGATAAGGCAATATGCATTAAGAAATCTTACATAATATGTGTACTTGATACAGTGTGAGATTGATTCACAAGAAAAGGACTGAAAGTATTATTTTCTTACTATCACTTAAGATCAAACCTTAAGATTTGTTTGCGTGATTAGACACAGCACTGAGTAAAACTCACTGACCAGTGTTGAACTGGTATAGGCTTCTTTATTTAGAGTTTAATTCAGATGGGTAAATGTTTACAAAGCTTGCTGAACTACAGTGAGAAAGTGACCAAATCATTATTAAACTGTCATCAGAGGGCAAGACTTGCTTTTTGTATGAAATAACAGTAATTGCTGTAATATGTATTAGCCCTCCATTGAAGAGCCAGAAAATCAACAGAAATTAAAGACAGATAATGAAGTTCCTTGTGTACTTGAAGGAAGATTTTTAACACACACCTGTTCATTACAAGAACTAATGAGGACTACAGCAATGCATGGGGAAAACTGCATATTATCAGGATAATAAATATTTTGTTGGGATTTGAAAGAGATGGCATGAAATAACTCAAACAATAAAAATTATTTATGTCAGTTTTCACATTAGTCTATGTGGAATCAACAAGCAGATTTACCTGCTAATAGCCTTTCTGGCTTTTTTTAAGTATTCACTCAGGAATTTACATTTTGCTCTTGTCACACTCTAGGAAAGCTTTCTTCAGCATTAGCCTCGTCTTTACACTGCATTGCTTCAAAATGTTAAGTCAGATTCGTAGAAGAAGTAATAGGTTTAGAATCATAGAATCATAGAATGTTAGGGATTGGAAGGGACCTCGAAAGATCATCAAGTCCAATCCCCCTGCCAGAGCAGGAATGCCTAGACTATGCCACACAGGAACGTGTCCAGGCAGGTCTTGAATGTCTCCAGAGAAGGAGACTCCACAACCTCTCTGGGCAGCCTGTTCCAGGGCTCCGTCACCCTCACTGAGAAGAAGTTTCTTCTCGAGTTTAAGCGGAACCTCTTATGTTCCAGTTTCAGCCCATTACCCCTTGTCCTATCAGTGGCTGTCACCGAGAAGAGCCTGGCTCCATCCTCGTGACGCTCACCCTTGATATATTTGTAAACATTAATGAGGTCACCCCTCAGCCTCCTCTTCTCCAAACTAAAGAGCCCCAGCTCCCTCAGCCTTTTCTCATAAGGGAGATGCTCCACTCCCTTAATCATCCTAGTTGCCCTGTGCTGGACTCTCTCCAGCAGTTCCCTGTCTTTCTTGAACTGAGGGGCCCAGAACTGGACACAGTATTCCAGATGGGGTCTCACCAGGGCAGAGTAGAGGGGAAGGAGAACCTCTCTCGACCTACTAACCACCCCCCTTCTAATACACCCCAGGATGCCATTGGCCTTCCTGGCCACAAGGGCACAGTGCTGGCTCATGGTCATCCTGCTGTCCACCAAGACTCCCAGGTCCCTTTCCCCTGTGCTGCTCTCTAATAAGTCATTCCCCAACTTATACTGGAACCTGGGGTTGGTCCTACCCAGATGCAAGACCCTACATTTACCCTCGTCCATATAGGTTTTCCCACTGACACATCAAGGTATGCAATCTATATGCAATTTATGTAAAGCAAGTTTCCAGACTCAATTAGCAAAGCAAAGGCAAATCTTTACAATTTAAAAAAAAAAAAGAATTGCATTTGCAAGAGACCAAGCTCCAGTTTTTCTTATGCTGGTTCTGCCTGAGCAAATCAATAGTAGGTGCACTTTTGGAATTAAGTCCCAGAGATTATTTTTTTATAATATGCACAGATTTAAAGCAGACCTTAATTTATACAGAAACTACTTTGGTCAATGCTGAGACAAAAACTATTCAGCTAAATATGTAGAAATCCACATGTATGAATGCATATGTATAAGGAGAAACATATAGACACACACATATATATGCACATATCATAGAATCATAGAATGGCCTAGTATGTATATAAATGAAAAGATAAAGAAAGGCTTGAGCAATCAGGTGAATATAAAAGATGCATCCAAATTCCTTGAAGCTTGTTTTGACTTAGGAATGTGTAAAAACTCATTCTTAGTGAGGACTTTTCTAAATTAAAAATGCATTCATAGTATTTAACTTGCTCCTGCCACTTCTGATTCAGGTCTTTGTTTTGACCAGGAAGCAAAGAGCTGAAGCATTGCTGGAGTCAGCAAAAGACTGCAGAAACAGCAATCAATGACTCAGCATTTAATAGCAGATGACTGCTAAGACATTGCTTATCTGAATCAGAAGACAAGTTGTAGTTTATGTAGATGAGAAATAGGAATATTCCTCTTGCAGTTGATAAAACTGCTCCTTCTGCCACAGCACAGTGTGCAACTGGCTAATAAGTGGAGAAATCACAGTGACACAAGTCTGATTTTTATAGTGAGGAGGAAATAAACGTTATTTACCCATTCTCTTTGCAGCATACAAATAAGAAGGTGGCTGTCTCTGAAAGCCTATAATTACACCAGTAAAAGAATCTAATGTAACCATAATGGCAACATATGCAATGACACTAAAACTTCCTTTACAATACCAGTTTTTTGCTTTCATCATTTACCATAAACAATCATGACCTTGAGTCAGAGGTCTCTCTAGCCCCAGTGCTTTTATTCATGTCCGTCTTCTTTGCAACAGCACTAATAATTCCTTCACCACTAATTGCCATGTGGACAACTGTCCATTTGGAAGTGTATTAAGAATATTGGTTTTGTTTCATAAGCAATTGCAAATTCATCATATAGTAATGATTCTGGCTACTGTCAACTTGCGTGTCTTCAAACCAACAACCAAAACAGAGTGAAGACCTTGACCTCCTTCCATCAGATAGGGCCACTAAATTGAACTTAATCTGTCATCTATGGAACTGGGTGGCAGCTGCTGGGAGAACATCCAAGTTAGACAAGCCTTGGAAGTGTGACAGCATCAGATAAATGGAAGAAACAGCCTTCTACAATCATAACTCACATCCTGATGATTCTGGCGTATTCAGTGCTGACAAAGGAGAATTTCCAAGGAACTTCCCCCCTTAAAAAGAGGTAACTTTTTTTTTGGGGGGGTGGGGGGGGAAGAAAGGAAGAAAGAAGAGAGAGTGGTATTTCTGCATTTCCTTTAATACTTTCTAACTATTCTAACTACATGGCATACAACTACTCAGCAAAGGGAAGGAGACAGAGGGGTAAATTTTCATTGTGGTGCACAGGGATTTAATTACGTGACTCCCATAAATGTTAATGGGAATCACATGATCCTATCCTTGTACAGTGCAATTAAAAATCACCCAAGAGCATCAATCATTTCTCAGACTAGAAAATGTAGTTCAACAGAGTGAAATGTTGAGCTTAAAAGAGATGTGCAGAGAGGAGAGAAGCATTGGATGTGTGAGCTGGTTTGAGAATACATCTAGGAAAATACAAAGAACTCAAAATCTGGCATAATCTCTAAAGGGCTGAGATTAGACCAAAAAAAAAAAAAAAAGCAGAGGCACCAGATTTTTTTACAGATAAGTAAACCTGATGCAAACAATCACCACAGACAAAAAGTTAATTTGGTTTAAGAATATTATAGGTAGAAAACTGGGATGAAAATAGCAAGGGGGATCCTGAAGCCTGTAATACTAGACTTTGCTCCATTTACCCAATGTAAATGAGTGTTCCAGGTGAATAAATAGCTTGAACTGAGAATGCCAACAGGCAGTTGATAATTGAGTGTGTGGAGGTGGGGGTAAATGTCCAAAACTGACCTTCTGAGTCCTCAAGCAGAAGCCTGCTACTTGCTAGCTGCAACTGTTACAAGCTAGGAGAAAATGTCAGTAACACCTGGGCTAAACAAAGCTGGCATATCCTGAATCCTCCTGTTAACAAGGAGACATGAGACAGAGTCACCAATTAGGAGGCTGATCACGCGTTGTGCTTCTGCACAGAGATTATTTAGACTAGGAAATCGGGGGGTGGTTTCTGGAGAGAACTGCTGCTGCCAGAAAGAAAGGTTGCTGAACAGAGGAGGTGGTTTCAGAAAGAGGAAGGGGGCCTGGAAAGGAAAAGGTGAAGATCTTGGCTGGAAGAGAGATCCTGGAAGATCCTAGAGAGCAGATTGCATCTAGGACATGGCAGGGAGGGAGTGTGTGCAGGGGATATTGTCTGGTGGTGCTTGAGACGGGTGACCACAAGCAGCAACGCAGTATGAACCAAGATGACCCGACTTCTCCGGTCAGCAGACACCTCTCTGTGGGCAAGTCAAGACCTAGGGAGTGTGACCCTGCAGGAAGAGTGACCAGCAGGTCTACCAGCTCATCAGGTAGGGCAAAAGTTCTGTTCTCATTGACTCTTAAATAAGCCCAAATATGCAGATCCACTATGGGTTGCTTCTTACTCTGTCTCATCCGTGGGAACAGGCTACTGAACACTTCGATTCCCACGTTAATAAAAATTCAGCTATACTGCCCTCTAGTATTCAGTCTAGAAGACAACTTATTACACATTAATGGAAATTCTATTTGATTTCAAGTGATAAATGCCTGTGGTTTCTGGTAAAACAAATCTTGAATTTTATTTCAGCTTATGACCCTAAAGTCCAAGACCCTGCTGTGTAGTGTCTGGAGGAAACAAACCATTGGAACCAAACCAGTGTGAAATCAAAGTGAATGAAGACTTTGAGGAAAGACATTTTTTTTCTCAGCCTTCCAGTGAAACAAAGCTATACAAGAAAATATTTGTTATTACTTACCTTAAAGGGATAAGGCAAAAAATGTTACTTTCTGTGAATCAGATAAAGACCTTAGAGACAGCAGGTGTTAAAAATGTATAAAGTACTATATTGGAATTAATTATAAAATGGGTCTTATAATTGAGCCTTAGCACAACCAGCTTAGACATTAAGGGGATGAATTCTGAAACAAGCTTAGCTCTATTTTTATTGTGATTCCCTAAAAATATGTAAGAACACATGCATATTTTCATTGTCATCTTAAAATCTAAAACTAGGTTGTAAATGTCCATAAAATGCAAGGTTTCAGAAACTACATTTATTCCAAAACTACACATAATCAAAACTTGCTAAATAAAAGCTGGGTAAGGGGAGGCAGGGAAAGTGAGAAGACACACAGGTTAATTAAGTGGTTAGAGATCTCCCCAGAGCTTGACTTGATACCATATAAAGCTCCTCTAGTTACTTTTGTTTGAACCATACTACTGAATAAACATTTCAGTGGGCCAAAACCGAGCACATAGGATCTTCCCACTGCTTCCAGACTCAGCCTTCCTTTTCCCCAGCATTATGAGCATTTATCTGTGTGAAGTAAGAGAGTTCCAATGGGTAAAAAACAAAACAACAAAAAAACTCCACGCAAGAGAGACTTATTCCACAGTATGACTATAGAGTAGACCCAGATTCATGTCTCTCCTCTGTTCAGCTCTGCCTTTGAATGAGGAAACATATAGAAACCTTTTCCGTGTCTAACTTAAGCCAGACTGTTGAACACAGATCTACGAAGTGAATCTGGATCACTGTGCTATTACTGCTGTTAGACTTTCTTGCTCTTCAACATGAACTTCATTCCGGACTTCATAAAAAAAATTCCTAAGAATTCTGAATTATTTTTTGACAAACAGATTCAGAAAACAGCATTTCGAATCAAAATCCTTGAGAAGCATTTCCTAGCACTGTTTATGAAAAAGTAACCAGAACAGAGGATAATAGATACAAGGCACCTTAATGCAATAGATCCTTTCTTTCCATTTTGTAGCTGTTAGCTGACTGTTAGATGACAGAAAAAGCAAATTGGGATTATTTGATCTCCCTGTTATTGTGTTCCCTCCTTCCCATATCACAGTAGCCAAGGACCTCCTGACTGCTACTTGTGCTGTGTGATTGACTCTGGGGCTGTCCAAAGAGTATCAGAAATTTGATGGAGTCAAACCCAAATAGAGCAAGGTCAAGACCCCTTAAGAAAAAAGATCAAAGCAGAACTAAAATACCCAGGGATTCCTGTATTAAAAAAAAAAAAACAGCCAACCAAAAGAACCCCAAACAAACCCCAAACAAGACCCAGAAAGCCATATAAGACCTAATTTTCCATTAGGAACTGGCAATTTCTGTAAGGCACCGAGTACTTCAACTTTCTACTGTGTTGACCAGAAGCTGATAGAATTCAGTGATACATAGAACAAATGCCCATGAACTAAGAAGTTCTGCACAGAGAGCTCTATGATTTCATCTGACATGAAGTGTTACACTAGGCAGAATACAAAACTTTGCACGGGGTACAGCTTTTGTGAATCTGTGAGGACTTGACAATGCAAGTCAATGTTGCCAACATCTATCTGTGATTGTCACTCTTACTATTTTAAGTTCATGTCTTGCATCCCATGAAGACATCAAAACCTTTAACTATCAACTTAATCCAACCTCACAGTCTCCAACTGTGCTTTTCAGTACGGGCAAATGGTCTCCACAGCTCCAGAACATCACTACTTCTCTTTGGATTCATGAAGTGCCATCATTAGAACCATCAATCAGTATCTGTGTGACTAACAGAAACAAATGAGAATGCAAAAGCTGTCAAACCATGAGTAGTTTTACTGTACTACCATTAACATACTTCACTTAAACATACTGCTATTTCATCCCCAGACAATACCGGGCATTATGCAGTATCCCACAAATTAGATGATGATGAATCTGGACTTCATAAATTCGTAAAATAAGACTAAATTTCTAATACATTTATGTGTTTATTTGGTATGTTCAGAAATTAACAGACATTATGTAAGGCTTTTTTTCCCCTCTTACCACCTCTGAACAGTACATGAACAGGTTGGATGGGGCTTTGAACAACCTGATCTAGTGAAAGATGTCCTTGACCATGGCAGGAAGGCTGGAACTAGATGATCTTCAAAAGTCTCTTACAATCCCAACTGTTCTATGATTTTTAAAGTTACCTCAAATCTACTGTTCATGAAAATAACTGTCTGGTTTCAACCACTGACAGAGCTCTGCAAATACAAGTAATGATAAGAAATATATTTTCACTCTGATTTAGTCCAAAGCATTATGTATTCTCTATTTCCTGAGTATAAAGAAGAAAAATATTTTTAGAAGGCTAAGCAAGCAAAAAAGGCAGAGTATTTACTGAAACATATATTGCATATTTTTCGTGAAGGTCATGAGATAAAATTGGAATCACTTTAAAATAGCTTGTGCTTTGATTAGCCATTTTCCAGCCCTGTCTTCCTTTACACAGATTCATTAATATGCCCCTAGAACTGTCATTATCCCAATATTTAGAAGACTTCTTTTTTAATAATTAGTATTTTAATTCCAATTCTAATACATTCAGCATCACTGGTCCCTCAGCTGGAAAGGGACTGCAGGACTACACACTTTTTTCATAAATATTTGCTGTACTAACTGCCTGAAATAAGATGTTTTTCTAGTCCTCCTTACCAGAAGACCGAGATTGTTTCACAGTAGAACTGTGAGGATCTTCCAACAAGATCAAACCCCTCAAAAAAATATTCACCTAACTTGTTCTAGCTCCTGCTCCCCTTCTCTACCACAAATTGGCACCACCATGAAGGAGATGCACTGCTTCTTCAACAAGGCAATCTTATCCACTCAGCTGCTCCTTCCTCCTGCTGCACAGGAAGTCTTTCTTAATATTCATCCCAATTTAAAGATTTCTTGGCCCTCTCAGCTGCTGAGAAACAGTGACTACTTTTTTTTTTTTTGTCTTAAAACAGCCATTTGGAAGACTCTTATTGGGCCTCTATTTCCTTTATTTTGACAGAGCCCCTGAATGCTTCTGTGAACTAAATATTGAAATAAAGTAAACATGGCGATAGCAGCATGTCTAATAAAGGACAATATATGCAAATTTTATTGTTTCAGGATCAATAATCTCATGATTACATGTTAGTTTTATAGCACCCACCTTCAGAATGTCTCATGTGCCCTTACACTGCCTGGAAAAAAAAAAAACAACAGGAATTGAAAGCTTTTATTTCAAAAGCTTTAATACTAACAGAAACCTAATGAGGGTTTCCAAAGGCCCTGAACTTTAGTCTCATAGTAGCTGACATTAATATTTTCACTGAGTGGACTGGGAACCCAGCTCAAAAATAAGGTTTTTTTGAGATGTCATTCTGAATTATAACCTTTTGAACTACAGACTATTAATTAAACAAATCATAATTTGCCCTTTCAGTTTAGCTTTAGTCAGGAAAGCTTTCTGAATGAGGACATGATCCCAGTGTAAACCTGCAGAATTATTAATTAAGATCAGTAAAGCTACCTTGAATTTATGAGAGGGTAAATGCCATCAGAATTTAGTCTCTTGCATGTCATTGTTTTACCCAGTCTAAATAATAAAGCACAGCATATTCGAAAACCATAAAAACCTTCACTAAATGAACACGAAAAAGAATTCTAACTCATTACTCATGAGTTTACACAGAACTGGTACAGAAAGGTACATTGTGGTGCCTATTTTGAGAGGTACGAATGTCATCTTTAAAAGGTTGCTATAAAGAATTCTGTGAAGAGTGATAATGTGTGAAATCAAAGTAATCCAAAATAAGCATTAACCTGTGGGTTTTCTTTTGTCTGCTGTATATCTGTTCTTTTCATCACTTCTCATTAGATCCACAATAGAGAACAGAAAATAGTGTCACATTAAGCAGTGTGAGCTTTTAAGAAAATTTAAGATACTTAAAGGGTCAGTAGTCAGATTATCATTGTCAAGGAAGGGGTTTCTCAAGATATTCCCCAGGGAAGAGAGAATTAACATAGCAGATTAGTCACCTCAGTGCTGCGATACTAGCACACGATACACCGCACCATACCATGCCACTGTTTCAGTGTTGCCAACTCATGCAAATCACACAATAATTGGTATTTTCCCTAAGGCTGGTGTAATGAGATTACATAAAAATAATACATCTTTAAAAACTAATACAATTCAGAGCCATGTGCCTAGGAAAAAAAAAAAAAATCCTAAAAGGAGTTGTTCTCCTTGATCTTAAAAAGGCAACAAATAGAAGGAAACAAATTCTGAAATTCATTACAGTTAGAACTTCACAATTTTTAAGTCATTGGAGATCACCTAAAGATGAAATTGGCAGTGCTGCAGGAATGTCAGCACAGTTAATGATCTCATTTCCAACCCACAACTGCTGTACACCTTTTCTACTTACCTCTCCACCATGTATTATATGTACTAGTTCTGGATTAGAGTTTTGTTAATCTTAGGTACAGAAGACAAGTTCAACACGTGTCTTTGAGGTGGAAAACATAATTCTTAAAATTGAGTTGGAGTTATTTATTAACTGGACATCATCTGCTGTTGCCTACCCAGTAAAGGACTACAAGGTTATGTAGTATTCCTCCTCTGTGGAGGAACAGCACGGAAAGCCAGTGAAAGGGCCATGTCAGCAAAGGACTGACAGCATGAGAAAGGGCAGTCAGGGACTCACCTCATGAGGAGTCTGGGAGAAGCATCATTGACTCAAATCTCCAAAGGAGAATTACATGGCATGAGCTAGGGCACAGCAGTGTTGACAGCAGAGAGTGGCGACCGAGAGCGTTTTACAGTTTGGAGTCCATCAAATATTGCCAGTGGCAGTTTTGCCTGTGCACTCTGCATTTACTGCACAGACTTCTTTACTTCTCCCAGAATTGTTACACAATAGAATGTGTATATCACTACCCTCATCCTCTATAGAATTACATTGTTCTTACAACAAGCAGAGTAAGAGATGCTGTTAATTTCCTACAACACTTTTAACATTACTAGTCAATTAATTTGAAAACAAAGCAACAGCAAGTAACTTGTTCTAACAATTTGTGCTATCATTTTACAGATTAAACAACTAATGCATTATGCTTCTAGGTCTTTTGGAAGCAAAAGCTAAGTAATACACGGACTTGCCTATATCATGCATATTACACAGACATCCTCATATATACGTCTGGAAACTAACAAGAGGCCAGTACAATGTAGAAAGTGAATTTTATATTACAGCATATATGAATAGAGTCATAGAATAGTTTAGGTTGGAAAAGACCTGTAAGGTCACCAAGTCCAACCATTAAACTAGCACAGCAAAGTCCACCAATAAACCTTGTCCCTAAGTACCATATTTACACACCTTTTAAATACCTCCAGGAATGGTGACTCAACCACTTCCCTGGGCAGCTTGCTCCAAATGCTCAACAACCTTTTCAGTGAAGAAATTTTTCCCAATATCCAACCTAAGCCTGCCCTTGTGCCCAGAAGACACTGACACTCACCTCACTACAACCTCCTGTCAGGTAGTTGTATAGAGAGATAAGGTCTCCCTTCAGCCTCCTTTCCTCCACACTAAAGAAGTCCAGTTCCCTCGGCCACTCCTCTCAAGACTGGTGCTCTAGACCTTTCACCAGCTTCATTGCCCTTCTCTGGACGGACCTGCTCCAGCACCTCAACATCCCTCTCGTAGCAAAGGGCCCAAAACTGAACACAGGATTAGAGATGTGGCCTCACCAGTGTCAAGTACAGGGGTACAATCACTTTCCTGCTCCTGCTGGCCGTGCAATTTCTGATACAGGCCAGGATGCTGGTGGCCTTCTGGGCCACCTGGGCACACTACTGGCTCATGTTCAGCCAGCTGTCAATCAACAGCTCCAGGTCCTTTTCCACCAGGCAGCTTTCCAGCCACACTTCCCTAAACCATTGCATGAGGTTACACTTGGCCTTGTTGAACCTCATACAATTGGCCTCAGCTCAGTGACCCAGCCTGGCGAGATCCCTCTGTAGAGCCTTCCTACCCTCAAGCAGATAAACATTCCCACCTGGCTTCGTGTCACCTTCAAACTTACTGAGGGTGCATTCAATCCCCCCCCATCCAGATCACTGATAAAGGTATTAAACAGAGAGGACCCCAGTACCGAGCCCTTGTAATCAGCCACCAATTAGATTAACTCTATTCACCACCACTCTTCAGGCCTGTCTGCCCAGCCAGTTTTCTCAGCCAGAGATGAGTATGTCCACCCAAGAAAACAGTAAGATACAGAAATTGATACAAAAGTGTTTTGTCCCTAAATAACCGGAAAATTGACTTCTCCAAATGATTCAGTGTCAGATGGAAGCAGCTGAAAGGCATAAGCTGAAAGTAACCATTTCGATAAGCTATGCCCTCAGGACTTTCTTCCTGTCTGGTCCTGGCTTCTAGTCTGTCAGGTCAACAGATCCAGTTCTACCAAACCTAGGGCATGCTGCAGGCTATAGTACCTCCTCTGAGCTGTGAGAGCTTAGAAATAATTGTTTATAGAGGCTTTGATCCTGGTTGTCTTTATACACGTGCTTTGTGGTAGACTTTGGTGTATTAGTGTCAGTCTGTGTTTAATATATAAGCATTCCAATTTGTCAACAACATAGACTAAAGCCCAAGAGGAAGATAAGAAGTGAATATTCCACTGTTTTTCTCTTTTTTATAGGTACATCATAGAGACCTGGGGGCATAGAGAGCTTTCCAGTGCAAGGCAAGGAACAGCACGGAAGTGGGCATTCAGAGCCTGAAGTACTTAAACCAATAATAAATTATTTATAGTTTTAAGAATTTTCATGGCATTCATACAGTTCCCTAAAGTAAATCCGGAGAGATGTCATGCGAAATTGATCCTACTGATTAATGCTAGACATTTACTTCATTTCCTATTTGTCTTTCATACTATTTGTTTTTCTACTGATAAAACTGCATGAAGTCGGTTATGCTTTTGCCCGAACTTGATATATAAGCAAACTTCAAGTGCCTAGGAAGTTCTTTTAAGAAAAAACAAAATCAAAACTGTACACCTATAATTCTTTTGAATAATACTTGGCATCAGCAACAAAATATCTCTAAATCATTGTTTGTTGGTTTTCATTGTTATAAATTTGGAATTGAGTTTCCATCAGGAAACTTACCCGCTTAAGAGGATGAATTATTGTATTTAGGTCCTTTTAGTCAGTAATTCATTGTTTCTGAGTAAATGCAGCAATTTTAAGTGATGAGAGTTTAACTATCTTTTAGTAAAAGTAGTTAACCATTACGCAAAGATTATTCCAGACTGTTGAGAGTTGTTCCTCTTCCAAATCTTTGCCCAGTCACATGCTACCCTTAAACATGATTTACATGTTCCTGACAGATCTACAGCAGAGAGGCTGTACTTTTGACTTTATAGAGAGTATCTTCCTAAGGCAACTCTCAGTTTACCTTCTCCTGTCTTCCCTCACCTGAGAAATAAGTTAGAGCAGTGATCTCCAATCTTTGATTGTGAACACCTATCAGTAAAACATTTTTAGCAAAATAAATTTTACTTCCTTGTTATTTGTATTAACATACTACTTCACTAATATTGTAAAGTATACACACAAATAGAAATTGAAAAGTATGAGATAAAGATGAAATAATATTTACAAAAAAAGTGTTTATTAATGGTACAAAATATATTTTCTCCCCACACCCCAACGGATTGTCTTGTGCAAGACCTTACTTTGGAGACAACTGAGCTAGAGCACCAAAGTGCTTCTAAAGCACAGCATAAATGCACACCACAATACTCACTCAATACTCAAGACCAAGTGATCTGTTGGTGTATACCCTAGCTTTCTTTTAACTCATATACCCAGGTTTCATCACAAAATAATATTCAAAAGAATTTCAAGGGTGTGCACCTAAACAGAAAAAAAAAGCCTCCTGACTTCATCAGTTAGATGTCTTCACTGTACACAAGCCTCATTTTTCAGCAGGTCCTAATGAGTTGACATCCACAAGGGACATCTCTCTGGAGACATGGCTGGATGATAAATGCAGTAACTCAGAACAGCATTCTTTAGAAACCACAGGGAAAAGCAACTGGAGAAAACACTGACACAAAAGCCAGGTTACATCTTATCTTCTCTAACTCCAGCATTTTCCCTGGGGCTCCTGTGTGGCCCTTCTGAGTCTGGCCAGTTTTGTTCATCTCCCTCCCCCAGGGAGTAGGAATGGAGAGTCATAATCATCTTCAAAATTAGCTAGTTCCCTACTTTTTCTCTCAGATGCCAGCAGAAGGGTAGTTTAAGGCCATTGATCCTCTGTATGACAGTTGTCTCAAGCAGAAATTGTCTTTAAAAACAGTTACAGTTCAATAAACAAATCAGCTAAGATATGAGAGTCACAGGATCTTCACAGTTCATTAACAATTTTTACTCTCTCTTGGCTGCAACTGGTAGCATGAACACAGGATCCTCAGAGGCTGCAATTCAGTCTTCTGTAGGATATGTAAAAAATCTGGATTTCTGCTAAGTCCTTTTAAGCTGATTCACATTTTACTTTATGTATCCTTACGTATCAGCTAATCTTTAAAATGAGTACATCACAGTCTTACAACTGGAAAAAGATTAGTCAGAAGTTGCTATTTCCAAGTGTTAAAAAAAGATTATGAACTTATAACAACTCAGATATGATATATTTGCTCAAAATTTATCTCATTAGAAGGGCTATGCCAAATTCCTCATTCCTGGAATGCTTCATAAAGAAACAATACAAAACACTTCATAATCAAAGATTATCATCAAGTATTTTTAATCGAAGTGAAAATTCTAGAGAACTTTCTGAAATGACACAGCATCCTGATGCCAGCATTTCAGAGGTTGCATCATATACCTCAGATATTTCTTCAGCACTTCTGGTAATCTTTCTCTCTCTATGGCATGTCCCAGGACCCCATTTTGCTCCAGGAGAAGCTGTGCGACTATAAAAATTAGTCCCTGAAAAAAAAAAACCCACCAAACCACAAAAAACCCTAAAACAATCCAAACAAACAAAACAACAAAACCCAAAAAACCCTCTCTTGATTTCACCAAGCTCAGACTCCAACAGGCAATAATGGAATTGGCTAATGTTTCTCTGTGTCCCAGACAGTTTTTTGGTTTGTTTTTCTGTGAGAAAGACATTATCTATGAATCCATTACCTATAGGAATCACTAATGTAAAGAATCAGTGTCCAGATTTCTCTTGCATCCTCTTGTTTGCTTAAAAGCATCACTTCTAGACAGACAGAAGGTAGGCAGATCTGCAGATCTACCCCACCAGCAATTCCCTTCACCGGCTCAAAATGAAAAGATCTGGACCAGACTGTCCCCTCTGCTCTGTACAGATTTCACATGCAAATCCCCAAGTGTATGGTCTTAAGTGCTCTCATGCCATTTTCACATGTGAATCTGCTGTCCTCTGGACTCAGGTAAGTAGGGGGATGAAATGAAAGACAGCTTCACTTAAAGACATTTTAGTCTTTGATGTATTTTAGATGCTCCAGCTATTTCTGTTATCCATACTGACAACATTCTGTAACACATACTGACAAACTTGCAGCCTTGTTCATACCTACCTACACAAGCCTCCATGTCCCCAAAAGCAATTAAGTAAATTGCTTGAGATCAAGCCAGATATACTCTGAAAATAAAAACAAATTGGTCTCCAGATTTTCATTTATCTTGGAAAGAAAAAAACAAAGGCTGTAGAATCTAGAAGCTCTCACACTTGTATCCATCAGTGCTCTCTGATCTCTAGCCTATCGCTACATTCTATTTCAGTATTAACTGACTGTTTTCTGAGAAGAGATAATCTTTTGATAAGCCCTTATTATTATTATTCTAAATATAACAGATACACTTATTAAACAAAAAAAAAAATCCCAGAGCATCCAAGTTTTAAGATCCTCCACACATACCTGTTTCAACTAGTCTTTAAAGGGAACTATAAATTAAGGAAATACTCTCTTTAGAGGGTTAATAGTTTCTCTTTCAAGCATTAGCACTAAATTTCTGGCTGGAACATACTGGGCTATAATGGACAATGTCTATTATCTGGACTACAAAGAGCGGAGCCTTTGAGGAGGATACTATTCATGTAGCCAGGCCTCTAACAACAACATTGTAGATGACCACTTGTATAGTTTTTATTTCTGTCTGGTTTGTAAATCAACGCAGCAGCATTTAGCTTAGTCTTGAACGGGTGCTCAAGAAGGGAAGAGCGCAGTTATTTACCAGCATGCAAGTTCTTCCAAATCACAGATATGTAAAAGATAAAAGCTCACATTCACCCCACAATGCATGAAGAGCCATCTGTAAAGCTGCCAACGTAATTGCTTACAGAGCTCCCCAAAGAGCCAGATGCCACCACTTGAAAACGTTCCCAACTTAGTCATCTGGGTACTGAAGACTGAAGGGAATAGCAGGAAGTTGAAGGGTCAATGGTATGCCATTTATATTCTGAAAAGATGAAACGGATTTTTGGAGAAAATTAAACTGAAAGGACGTCATGCCAAACAGAATGTGCTTTAGCAGCACAATTTAATACTAGAAATAAATGTGTGTGTCATTCTGGAGTTTTTAGAATATGAAAGGCAGGAAAATTGTGCTCTGATAATAATACAGAATGAAAATATGGCAAAATTTCCTCATAATTAAAAGACGTAGTGAAGACACTCATGCAACTTGATTTGATTCTCTGCACTTTTCCAATCAGGGCTTTGTTTCCAGAGCTCATTCTTGCAGTAAAATTAAAGCAGGCATTTAAAATCTCATTTTCTTATGCACCTGTTTCTCCACTTTACTAACAGTAGCTGCTTTAATTTCTGCAAGTGCTTGAAGGTTGGTATTTGGTCTTAAAGGCTCTTGCAAAGGACACACTATAACAAAAGTGGATAAATATAAGGACGAATATTCAAACTACAATTAAAGCATGCATTTGATAGTCTCAGCTCTGTAGCTTCTTTGTATCATATTACCACCACAGAGCACCAAGTCCTGAAGTCTTAAAAAAATCACAAACTACTTGCCACAAAAAAAAAATAAAATATCAATCAAGAAAAAAAGTTGTCCAAGGAAATATGTTAGTCTCTGGGCCAATGGAAGAAGTACTACTTCTGCCAAACAGTAGCCAACACCGTAACCATTCTTAACTCACATTATTTGATCACGTAAAACTACTGATTAATTTGCTTTTTTCCTTATACCAGGACAGTACTCTCCACATCCTCATCCCCATGATTTCCTTCCAGCTTATAATCAAGAGTGTAAAAGGTCCATAGTGGTCCATAATTTTTTTCCCAAGTAAAAAACCATATTAACTAGACTTCCTTTTCCTCATCATCATTTGAAAAGTGCTGTTACTCTGTTCTGTTCATGTAATACCAGAAATACCTGGGATCTCCTTGCTCTGATGTTCAAAAACATATCATATATAGCAACGTCCTGTGGCAATACCAACTGTACAACCATGTGCACTTCATTTCTGGGGCTGTATGACTATATTTCCCTTTTTTTGACAACGAGTTTTATTAATGAAAAACAATTTCAGGCCCAAGAAATTAAGCTGCTTCCTGATTGCACAAACTTCCAAGGAAAGAAAAAAATCAAGTTTTAGCTACTAGTTACAATTACAGTCTCCTTCCTGAGCACTACCCTTTCAGCACTGCTCATTTCAACTTTTTATCAAGTTACCAAGGGTTTGCCAGATACAAAGGTCACTCAAGAAAGTTAATCTGAATTAATTTTCAAAGTGGATTAGTCAAAATATACTAAACCTCTATGTAGACACTTTCCTTCAAAATTACAGCACACTTAATTAACTAATTTGCTGTGGAAATTAAGTTCAATTGAATCAAGACACTTTTAATTTTGATTCAGAGTATCCACATGAGAGTTTAATGTCATTTAATTAATCCACTGTGGATTCACACTTCCATTTAATTTGGATTACCTTTTCGGAGGGTTCCAGTACACAATAGCTGTGATGCTGGAATTGGGCCAGAATTTTCAGATGAGAATTCATCATTTGAAAAATAAAGCATGGGCCAATAATAGAATTGAAATTCATGACAGAAATCCACCCTCATCTGATTTCTTTGTCATTTGTGATGTGTTAAATCAGATGACTTAAAACAAAAGTAGTCATTTGATAAACATTTCAATGCAAATGTATTTAAAACTTGGACTTAAATTCAAATAAAATTAATTTCTTTATTACCAGCATCAATAGCAACTCATACTATTAACAGACCTAGATAAGATATAACTGATTTTTCCTTACCTCCATTCTTAACAGTTTACTTTATTTGACATGCTTTTTTTCCAGTAATTTTTTGGAGCTCCTTACTTGCTTCCACAGAGGTCCTGCAATGCAGAGCTCAACAGTAACACTGTGATGTTGTTACAGTCTGAAACAAGTAATCTCATTGACTGAAAGTAAATGGCCTGAAAAGATGGAGGTCCTCAGAGAGCCTCATGAACGTGCAGGTCCCAGAGAGCTCTCCAAAAGGCCACCAACAAAGGCGATCTTTCAAAGAGTTTTCTTCACACTTATGGCAGGCCCCAGTGAAGGTTTGTACCAAATGGCAGGAGGAAAGACTGAGATTATCTGTAGGAGATGTTGTTCAGCTTGATGGTCCACACCATTCTGTGACTACAAACGTGCATACCATCCCTTCCCATCTACACTGGACAGGACTAATAAGATGCATACTAAGACTTCTCAATTTCTATTTCATCCACTGAAATGATACACAGTTACTAAACAGTTCTTGTTGCCTTAGCCATTACTGCTGGGAAATTGCTGTTGAGCCCCAAGTTGACATAGAATCATAGAATGCGTTGGGTTGGAAAGAACTTTCAAAGGTCATCTAGTTCAACCCCGCTGCAGTGAGATGGGACATCTTCAACTAGATCATATTGCTCAGAGCCCCGTCCAACCTGGTCTTGAATACTTTCTGGGATTGGGGGTCCACCACCTCTCTGGGCAACCTGTTCCAGTGTTTCAGCACCCTCATTGTAAAAAATTTCTTCATTATATTTAATTTTCTTCATTATATCTAACCATCTTTCATATACCCACCCTCTTGCCCTGCTACCACTTGTCCTGGTGCAACAGGCCCTGTTAGACCTGTTATCACTAGGTGGAAATTCACACTAATGGTAAATCAGTCCAAATATAAAAAGACAGCATTTGCAACGGTGTCTCAAACTGAGTACTTGCAAAGCACCAGAAAGATGCTTGTAAAAATATGGTAAAATGATGGACTGGGACATGGCTAATATCATTTGTAGGTCTACACACAAATCTTTATGCATATGACATCTCTTGGGCCAATTGGACAGGATGCAGTAAGGAAAGTCTGCATATGTTTGCAAGAATAAACATGCAAATGCATATGAATAAGATGCTAGAACGCTGTCTTTCTGCAAAACTATGTTGTGGGGATTTTTTTTTTGGGTAGAACTATCTCTTGAAAAAAGGGACATTATTTACATTGTTGTCTAGAACAGCAGATTATTGCCTATTGGCAAAATTCAAGTGTCCCTTAAAGAGAAATTTTGCATTGACAGCATTAAAATTGAAGTAACTAAATAAAGCACTGGCAGAAGGTGTTTAAAGGATGCAGAAATTAAAAAATACTATTTTAATAAAAAGGTATTAGGAAATTCTACTCAGTAGAATGGCTTTGGAAAAAAAAAAATTCCTTTAAACATTACCAGTAAAGATTTTTTTTGTATTTTCTAAGTAATGCAATAAAAATACCTTCAAAATGGAAATAGAATCATTAGTGTCACTTCTTAGCAACAACAACAAAAAAAACCAAACCAAAACAAAAAACGCCATGATCAGTCTCAGCAAATTTATAAGTCTGCAATTTTAGAAGTACATGTTGTGGTCAAATATTTTTTGCTGTACTGATACTTACTGACAGCTGTCAATAAGATGACTGGTTCTTATTTTTAGTTAAATTATTATGCTCTTCCTGCCCTCAGCATATGAAGGGAAAGTTCCTTTAGGAAAATCAGTCGCATCTGCTCTTCTAACATTGGCAACACAGATGAAGAATTTATTTTTTACTAACTAACACTGTCACTTGTCTGCAGTTTTGTGAACTCACCAGAACAAAAGTGTTTAGCTTTCCCTTATGAATGAAGTAGTGTGCACAGAAAAAGGCTCTGACTTAGCCACTCCAAAAGGTAGATTTTGTTTTTCTGAAGCCATTCTGTTGTGGACTTGCTCTGGTGTTTTGGGTCATTGTCCTGTTGTATCACCCAATGTTTACAGAGTTTCAGCTGATGTACAGACATTCTCACATTATCCTGAAGAATTTTTTGATACACTTGGGAATTCATCTTCCCCTCAATGACTGCAGCTGTCCAGGCCCTGATATGCCAAAGCAGGCCCAAATCATGATGTTTTCTCCACCATGCTTTACGGTTGGGGTGACGTTTTCATGAGGATATTCAGTGCTCTTTTTACACCAGATGTAATGCTGTGTGTTCTCTTCAAACAGTTCAGTCTTTGTTTCACTAGTCTGCAAAACATTTTTCCGATACCACTGTGGAGTGTCAATGTGCTCTTTTGCAAACTTCAGGCGTGCAGCTCTTGGTAATAAGCAGAGGCTTCCTTCTTGGTGTCCCGCTATGGACACCCTGCTTGTTCAATGTTTTACGTACTGTAGACTCATGAACACAGATGTTGGCCAGTTCCAATGATGCCTTCAACTCTTTGGCTGTCACTTGGGGTAATTTCTTTACCTCATTGATGAATCTCCATTGTGCTCTTGCGGTCATTTTGACTGGGCACTCACTTCTTGGTAGAGTAGCCACGGGCCCAAAGCGCCTCTATTTGTAGATCATTTGCTTAACTGTAAGACTGGTGAATTTCTATGGTCTTTGAAGTCACTTTGTAACCCTTTCTAGCTTTATGTAAATCAACAATTCTTGATCATAGATGCTCTGAAAGCTGTTTTTGGAGAGGCACGGCTCACATAAGCATACATCTTGTGCAGAGCAAACTCAAAAATTTTCAGTGGTTTTTATTAGTCAACATGGCTCTAGTCCACTCCTCCAAACTCATTTTCTTAACAAGATTCCAGGTTAACCTGGCTCTGACTAGCTTTTTTTTGCTGTCAACTCAATGGTTCACTTTTTCCACTATCATTTTGAATGCTGAATGAGTATGTTCAATAAAGATATGGAAGATCAGAATTGTTTTTGTGTTATTATTTTAGGCACATTATATTTCTCAATACTCTTGACTTAGATGATGGATCACATTTTATGACAAATTAATGCAGGACACCATGAAATTCCAAAAGGTTCACATACTTTTTCTTGCAACTGTATTTTCTATTAGCCCTTCTGATACAGATGGGAAAAGCAGCCAATCACTAGTGTATGTTGTCCCTTTACCAGACCTCTCAGAATTCCCATGCAAAAGGATGCTTTGACTAAAAAAGCAGGCATCTCTCCCATCGGGGCTGAGATGGCCTACTTGATTGTGTTAATTTCCTGAAAATCCCCTCATTAGCAACTGCTATTATTTTCCAGTTCCAAGCATATTAGCCATCATTGCCAAGATATGAATTTTATAAGCACTTCAGTTATGGTCTCTGCCTGAGAAAGTTTACAGGTTAAAGGTCCAGCCCCGCTCAGCAGGCTTTCAAATGGGGGTACTTAGTGTAATTACCCACAGAAACATATTCTAAGATGAGACTCAGAAGGTAAATGAAACAAATACATAAGGGAACAAAATTTGCTGTGAAGGGCTGAATTTCAAATAAAGCGAGAGCTGACAACACATTTTTCTGACTTACACACACCTATACATACTTGAGTAAAAAATACCAGGATTTTGCTTGTGTATCAAGCTTCATTTTTTATACTACTAAATAACTATCCTGCTGAACAACAATACACAAAGAAAACTCAAACATTTATCATGGATTAGCTTCATAATTGATTTGCAGCCAGTAAGAAACAGTGATCACAATTCATCAATTGCCTATGAGAGTTCAATCATCACATATCTTGCTTCTAAAGTCATTAAAAGCACTATTCTACCAAATTCCCCAACTGCTTCAGAAAGAAACACAAACAGGAGGTAAATATATTTTTGCTTAACAAAGCACAGAAAATATCCATGCTTTACTGAAGATCGATAGTTTTCATCTATGACCACCCAATATTAGTATTCATCTACTTAAAATACTAAATTATCTACTAAAACTGAAAAAAAAAATCCAAACTCATGAGATTCTAGAAGAAAAAGCTCTACACAGACACTGTAGTTTATATTTATGAAGCCTCCCAATTAATTGATATCATCATCTGTATTCATTCTTTTATATACAAAACATTTATACTTGTACTGCTCAACAGACTAATGAGATATGTCAATTATTTTCTACTTTCAAGAAAGAGAACAACGGCTTTTGTAAAAAGGCTTAACTAGCTCATTTACCATTGCAAGTTGAAGTCTGGTTAAAAAAAACAAAAAAACCCACAACTCTCCATCACCCCCTACAAAGCAAAAAGGGCAGCTACATATGGTGTAGAAGAGAGACCCTTCTACCTTTGATGGAAATTATGTAATAAATTCCACGAGCAAACAAATATGACCACCAAAGGTGGGTCAATGTTATGGGGGAGGCATTTGCGAACTGGAAAGGTAGTGCTCCCACCTGAATTCTGGTAACCGTGAACATGAACGATGGGAGGAGGCAGGGGAAATATCAGAGAACGGAACAAAAGGGCAACAACAGCCCAGGGCTAGAAAGCTAAAAGCAAGGAGGACAGTAGGGAAAGCCACTTGGGGAGATATTTACAGTGGCTGACTTCTTCCCAGGCTCCCCAGGTTCCTCCTATGGGAAGTTCCTTCTACAGCTCTTCCACAGCAATAACTCAAAGCACCAAGCAGCTATAACCAGTCTTCTGCTGTCAACTCCCCTCCTGGGGGAGACTCCTTCCTTTAAGCTGAATGCAAGATTAGCTTTCATAGGATAAATTCAGTCTTTGTGAATTCCTGCACTGTAGATTCTTAAAATTGTCACTCTCCTAACTCTCTTCTTAAAGACACTGGTAAAAATTTTCATTGACCTGAGCAACAATACACTTCAGCCAATGCTGAGTGCCAGTGATTACCTTATCCTAAGCTCTACTGTGAACAGAGAGAAAAGAGACAATCACAGGGTGATCAGTAGTAGGTACTACACCTGCACAACGCTAAGTGGCATGGTGTGTGCATGCTAGCACAGCACCTGAAAATATCACAATTCACGAGCTAATAATTTCAGAGATTTTGATCCCAGAAATAATTATTGGCAATCTTGGAGATTGTCTGTCTCAGTGCACACTCACAACAGTTGTGCAGAACAAATCTTAATTTTTAGGTCCCAGGCAGATCTGAAGTTGACACAGACAACAACTTGAACGCCTACATTAATGCTGTGATGTTTCTACATGTCAGAAGCAGTCTTCTTTTCACCTATATAAATGCAGTCTCAAATATGATGTTGATAGAGTTTCAACATTTCAAGACTGAGATAATGACTGAACTGAATTTCAGATTGAATTTTGGGTCTAGATGCTCAAGGTCCATCACACATGCCATTTTTTTTTTTTTTTTTTTTTTTGGTCATCTTGTTCAGTATCTAAGCTCTTCCTCCAGCAAATCAAGAACTATTTAATTCTAGTTCAGGTCCTCCAGAGCAGTGTTATAGCTAGTCAATCATTCTTTCATGTTTGGGAGATTATGAGCTAATGTACAAATAACGCACCAATAATTGTAGTACTGCTGTACTTCCTAATAACTTTCCAGTTATTTGTACTGTTAATGAATGCAACTATATCCAGCTTTTGAGATCCTGGCAAGGTCAATGATCTGGTACTCTACAGAGTGGGTATAACATGCAATTCAGTAGTCTCTGAACCCAAAAGGTACAACTAGACAGTATAGGACAATTTCCAACCTTGGGCATATCATATCACATTAGTAGTTTATCCCACCAAATACTATCTTGGATTTTTTAGATAGAGTAGATCTGCTTCTATTTTTCTATCAAAATCCACTGTTGCATGGTTTTAACTTTTAATGTTACATCAGACTATCATCACAAGTTTTTTCTAAAAATAAGGAAGTGAAAAAACGTTTTTGGAGATCTTATTGCCCTCTCATGTCTTTAGACACTATTGTCTTTCCTGCTTTCCCAGACAATCTGTAACTGGGGAGAATATAGCTCTATTAACCTTGCTTTATCAGCCAGAATGTCAAAATCTGAGTTATAAATCTTCATCTTAATCATTTCTGATTAAATATTCAGATGAGATTATGTGCAACCTAATTCTACACATCCATCTCCACTTCCCTAATTAACGACAGACAGCAACAGAAGGGGAAAAAACACCATCTTTCTGAAGTAACTAGGCAAAACCAAGCTTTTTTAGAGAACTTTCATTTCTAAGCACATATTTATTTTTTATCTCCATTTAAGCAAGAAACATGATTAATGAAGTTATGTGTATTGAATTATAAATCTGTTGCTTTACCATAGATTGCTAAATATTGCCAGTGTTAATTCCAGTTGCCCCAAAGCTCTTATTTTTATGAAGCCTCACTGGTTTCAATTCTTCCCCATCTGTCAGAGATTTTGGCATGCATACGTTGGAAGTTACATAGGAGGCAACCTTCCAGGGCTCAATGGGTAGAATTAACCCCTGTTCAGAAAAGCAATGTAAGATTATGCACACAAGTCTACAGGGCCGGATGGGTTACACCCAAGGGTGCTGAAAGAGGTGGCAGATGTGCTCACCAAGCTACTTTCCATTATTTACCTAAAGTCCTGGCTAACTGGGGAGGTCCCAATGGACTGGAAGGAAGCAAATGTAACACCCATCTACAAGAGAGGCAGAAAGGAGGATCCGGGAAACTACAGACCTGTCAGTCTGACCTTGGTACCAGGGAAGGTCATAGAGCAGATCATCTCGAGCACCATGACATGCCATATGGAGGACAACCAGGGGATCAAGCCCAGTCATCATGGGTTTAGGAAAGGCAAGTCCTGCCTGACAAACCTGGTCTCCTTCTATGACAAGATGACCCGAGTATTGGATGAGGGAAAGGCTGTGGATATTGTTTACCTAGACTTTTGAAAAACCTTTGACACTGTTCCCCACAGAATTCTCTTGGAAAAACTGGCTGCTCAAGGCCTGGATGGCCATACAATATGATGGATAAAGCACTGGCTGAACAGACAGGCCCAAAGAGTGGTAGTAAATGAAATTAGATCCAGCTGGTGACAGTCACAAGTGGTGTTCCTCAGGGCTCAGTGTTGGGACCATTTCTGCTTAATATCTTTATTGATGATCTTGATAATGACATAGAGTGTATCATCAGTAAGACAACATCAGGTTAGGTGGGACAGTTGATCTGCACGAGGGTAGGAAGGCCCTACAGAGAGACTTGGGCAGATTGAATCAATGGGCCAATGTTAATGGAATGAGCTTCAACAAGGCCCAGGTCCTGCACTTGGGCCACAACAACCCCATGCAACACTACAGGCCTGGGGAAGTGTGGCTGGAAAGCTGCCTGGCAGAAAGGGACCTGGGGGTTCTGATCGATGAGCGGCTAAATATGAGCCAGCAGTGTGCCCAGGTGGCCAAGAAGGCCAATGGCATCCTGGCTTGTATTAGAAATAGTGTGACCAGCAGGAGTAAGGAGGTGATTGTCCCCCTGTACTTGGCACTGGTGAGGCCACACCTTGAGTATTGTCCAGTTTTGGGCACCTCAATACAAGAGATCTCGAGGTGCTGGAGCAAGTGCAGAGGAGGGCAACGAAGCTGGTGAAGGGCCTGGAGAACAAATCTGATGAAGAGTGATTGAAGGAGCTGGGGCTGTTTAGTTTGAAGAAGAGGAGGCTGTGGGGAGACCTCATCACTCTCTACAACTACCTGAAAGGACATTGTAGAGAGGTTGGTACTGGTCTCTTCTCACAGGTAATTAGCGATAGAATGAGAGGGAATGGCTTCAAACTGCAACAGGGTAGGTTTAGGCTGGACATTAGAAAAAAAAATTTCACAGAAAGAATAGTCAGACATTGGAATAGGCTGCCCAGGGAGGTGGCTGAGTCACCATGCCTGGATGTGTTTTGAGAGAGGCTAAGAAAGCATACCTCATACTGAAACTGAAGTCCTTGACACACATCACCAGATTTTTGAAAAAAAAAAAAAAAAAAATCAAAATCAAGCTTCATACCTAGTAAAGGCATCACTTAAACTGAGGCAGTTAACTCAGCCTGTAAATCACAGGCTCTAAATCAAAGAAACCTCACACCCTTCTACCAGCCAGAAACTGACTTCTCACTACATTTTCTATAACCATGCAAATACTAGGTTTCCTGGTTCAATGAAAAAGAAAAAAAAAGTTTACCTCAATTAAAATTTGATCTTGTGGACAAACAGAAGCAGGAAAAGAAAAATATAATCGCATAATTTTGCATCAACCTGGAATGTGTAAGCCAATTCATAAATGAAAACACCAAATTTCAAAATAACAAGTCACATTTTTATCATGAAACTTCTTTCCCATATGTACAGGCATTTTCACAAAATTACTGGAACAAACTATCTTCAAATTTGCCCCTTTCAGCCAAAACTACTTGCTAAATGCAACCTGAATCTCTTATTTCCCCAAATGACATTTTTCAAACTTATTTGCGAAGGAAGCAAAGAGGGGAGGGGAAAATTGCCTGGCTCCATCCTCTGCTGCTTTTTCTAATTGCATTTAAATGATCCATGCAACTGGTCTCCTACAACTTCCCTGAGGGGTAATATTTCACAGCCTAGCTAATCTCACTATTCAATTGTGTCCTGTTTTTCAGCAAAAATTTCACTAGCATAAAGCACAAGCAGAATAATTTTTGCTGACTTTTAAAAAGTTTTAAATTAGTATTAGGATCAAGAAGTATGCAAATACAGAATATCAGCAGAATATACAACTCAGGATGGTTTAGCAGTACAAACTTATCTACCATCTAAGGTGCTTCATGTCTACTTATGAGTCCAAATCTGAAGGTGAAATTGAACAATCTTTTGGCTCAACAATATTTTGCTGTATCTAAATGAACGGTAATTATCTTTTTTAAAAGGAAAAGGAAAAAAAAAAAGAAAAAAAGCAGCAATATCAACCCAGAATAATTTCTCTGTATTGCGCACATTTAATACTTGATTTTTTAATTATTTGTTTCTGTCTCACTGATTGTAGTTGTTTGAGCTTAGTAGGGTCTGGCCCTGATTCTTCAGCTATTTATAGATACACTTAACACAGGTGTAAGACCAAAGCTCTGTATACATTTTCTCACTGTGAGGGCTGCTGAAGTGCTACATACCAACCAAAAATGCCAACTATTTGAGGAATGACAAAAACCAAAACCTGCTGCTGCCCACAGTGACTGAGTAATCCCTTTTGCAACTCCTATTAGAAAATTTACAATGAAACCTAACAACCTGATTTTCCTGTTGGGTTTTCTTTCTGGTTTGTTTTTTTTTTTTGTTCCCACCAGGAAGAGCAAGATACTGCTTACTTCGTGAATTTCTGAACTGGATTCAGTAGGCTGATTAAATTAGTCAGACGTGTTATTAAGCCTGTGGGGATTTCACATGGATCCTAAGGCAGGGGTGCCTCTGCCTGCAGACCACCATATAGGGCTACTTGCCTAGTTATCTGTTGTACTTTAAAATGGTTTAACATCAAGTTAAGTACTACTTAACCAGTTAGGGTTGTGGTATTCTGCATGAGAGGGAATGCGTTCCAGACTCAGACCAAAACATCACATTTTTTTCTTCAGATTAACTCAATTTCTGAACCAGCTGGATTTATGTAACACCAGAGAAAAGGGACACCTGCACACCTGAGGTTAGAAAAACTAGTACAAACACACCAACCAATACTACTGAACACAGACTGAAGAAAGCTCTTCAAAACTATTTGACATATACCTGTGTCATTAAAATTTTGGACAAGGAATATACAACCTGGCTCAGTGAAGCAAGACTTTTTTCTCAATTAGTCTCATCCTGTGGCTGTTGTGTTCATTCTGCAACAGCAGGTAAAATTGTCTACAGCATAAAAATTAAGATAAAGCCATTTCCACAGTAACACAATGTTATGTTTACATTTTGATGTAAGGATACTACAAAATACTGCACACACAAAGCCCATCACCACCTCACTTTGCAGCAACTGACAAAAGTCCTTTTACTGTTACCCTAAAAAACTTCAAGCAGGACGTCTTACAAAGCACATGGTCAAGTAAAATACCCAGGATAGTTTTTGGTTGGAATAGTTTTGTCTTAACATTTTTGTTCTAAATGATATACTTAGTCACAATCTTTAGCTGTAACTGTTAGTTTCTTCCGTCTCTTTGCAGACACCCAAATAAAGACCTGAATGCTCATGGCTGCTAAGCAGCCAGTGAACTCCCACCAAGATTATGTTGCTAAACTGAGGATTGTACCTTTAGAAAAATCTTGGTCTTACATATATATTATCATAGCAATGTTTAAGCAAAATTTTCTGGCATGTGTCCTGGTTTCAACATATGGAGAGCTCAAATTTAACTGTGGTCTCGGGGTATGCCACGGATATACAAGCTTGAATCCTATTTGAGAAGATACTTAGCGGAAGCTTAAATCATTGACTCTGAAGTTTTTAAACCCTCTGATTTCATAGTATGTGACAATACATCTCTGTGGAGCAAAATCAAAATAGAGAAAACCTCAATTTGTTTTGACTGTATTCCTACCAGCAATTTTTTTTATCTGTTCAGATCATGCCTGGAGAATAAACAAAATCCCAATATGCTCAGACCAGGCTGTGAAATGCGAACTTCTGTCTGACACAAAATTCTGAATTTTGAAAACAAAAGAAGCTATAGGTTGGAAATTCTGGCAAAGTGTCAATGCAGCAATTTAAACATAAAACTCCTGGATGGGAGGAGAAGAAAGGAGAGGCTAAGAAGAATGTAAACTCTCAGTGCCCCACAAGCTTTGGGTTACTCAGTGAGTCCATGTTTGCAGCCACACCACACCCCTCTTGTCATCCAGCTACCTGGGTTCTATTTAAACACACCTGCCAGCAAGTTATTTCCTTTCTCACTCTGTAGCCCCTTGCTAATCCCCTTTTTGTCCAGCTCTGCTGAAAACTTCCAGGGTGCATCAAAAGTTTTTCCCTGCCAGTCAGAGCACACATACCACATTGTGTTCATTTGTAGAATTCAGTACAGTACTGACAAGTTCCCAGATCAGTATGGCAGTACCAATCTTCAGAAAATCCTGTTGCATTTTATTCCATTCTCCTGTTTACATAGATCATTAGAATAGGTTTTTAAAGGAAAGGACACTTACATCTTCACTTACTCATAGATCTTCAGTTGCTGGGTAATTTTATTTCTCAGCTTCCTAAATATGCAGCTGTTCTCCAGTCCTATGGTACCGTATCAACAGATTCAAAATATAGATGTAATTTGCCATTTTCAGTAGTCCAGAATGGAAATTATTAATTCCCTTTGATTTTACAAAGATAAACTGATATACTGTTGCTTTCACTGTAGCTGTGGCTATTTCTATTTTAATACCATCATGTACATTATCTGTCTTCCCTTTGCCACCATACTAACATAATCATCTTTACTGAAAAATGAGGGAAAGCACCGAGCCATATCTAGTTTATCTTTAATATCCACCCTCACAGGATAGCATCGCTTTCTTCCTTGTTCTGTCCCTATTACATAGCTGAAGAGCATTTTGCTATTTGTTATTTCTTGCGTAAAGCCCAGCACAGTTTGGCTTTGGAAATTCTCACTCATCCCCAACCCTCTTGACCTCTGAGACAGTGCTGATGAGACAACTGGATTGGAAGGATCTAAGGGAGGGAAGGCATCTCTTGCGTATTCGTAAAGGTTCTGTATATATACACTTTTATTTTAGAGCCACACTCTGCAATTATTTCTCTTTTTTTGGTGTTCAGATTCTTAACAATGTTAGCATCATTAATTTCAAAGAAATTTAGAATTTCTTTATGTATTATATCTGCAAGTTTCTCCTACCGCTCTTTTTATCGGGGGGGAAAAAAGCCAAGAAAAAAAAACCCCAACAAAACAGAAAAACACAGTTAGCAACTTTATTTCCTCAAGAAACACAAAAGAAAGATATCTGTGATCACTCTGTTGAAGGTTATTCGGTGTTATTAGCCTTCCATAGTGTCCTTGTTTCTTAATGAGAAATTCTAAAAATTCCAAAACATCTCCATAAAAAACAACACTCTAACACGTCATTGATACATTAGCTATTTCATGAAGACTGTCAGCTACCACATGACAACATCTATGATGATTACTAATAGGCTGTGTTCTCGGATATCCATTTAAGTATGACAACATTTCCACAGATATCTGGAATGTCTACCCTTCCCACTCACAACAGGACTCCAGTAATCCATTACAGAAGCCCAGTGATAGCCCAGGAAAACCACCTTTGCAGATCTTGAATTTTTATTTTTTATTTTTTAAACATATATAATCCTCTTATTCAAGTTATCATATCATTAATACTCAGTAGTATACTAGCAGGTCTGCAGCATACTTTCTTTCCTCAGGAGCACACAACATTCAAGCCTCTACTTCCAGTCATGAATTCACCTGACAAGTTCTACACAGATGCTCCTACTTCTTCCCTTTTCTTGCACAGGTTTTTGGTAGGTCTGTATCCATATTTCAGGTTTTCTTGGGGACAACACTCAGCTATGAACAGAGCAAGCATAATCCTAGTAGCAATGTGTCCTTGACACTTCACTTTCTCAGCAGCTTGAGTTTTCATTGCTAATCAAATTGCATTAACGTTGCTATATCCACTGTTCTGTCATCATTTTCCCCATTTTACTCCTCTTGCACTAATTTTATATTATATATATATATATAAGGTGTGGGGAATATATGAGTTTCCCCCAATTTTCTCTCATTTCTCAGTATCAACTCCTTCTTACAGATGTGTCAGCACCAGCTTGAGGCTAGTTTCTCAGAGAGACAAGAAGAGTGCATCTTTACACATCTCTTTCATCCAGCTACACAGTAATAGCTGATGCTTCAAAACACATCCCTTGTAGTGTTACAAGTTATGTGCTGATCACCATTGTTCCATGACATGTCCACTCTTTTATCCCACTGGAACACAAAGAAAATTTCTGAACATCTTAAAGACATTTTGAATCAAAGCAAAGACATCTACCACTGACCTAGTGTTCCTTGCTTGCCATATGACCAGCAGACTGTTTCCAATATGAAAGTCTCCAGCATAGTCATGCTGAAACACGAGGTTAACAGAAAGTTAAACAAGGCCACCATTATATTCTCAGTAATGAGCCAAATCAGTAACGAGCTTTATGTCTCCTCTAGTAAGTATGAATTTAAAATGACGAAGAGACGGTTCCCCTTGAGGGCCGGTTTAGCTCAGTGAGTTGAGCATGGTGCTTTAAACACCAAAGGTTGCGGGTTCGATTCCCATTCGGTTCTCACATGTTGCCCGACCTAGTCGAGAGGTGGTATCCCTGCCCATGACAGGAAGGTTGGATTAAATGATCTCTAAAGTCCCTTCCAGCCTAGGCCATTCTATGAACATGGCTGGGAGAGGTGAATGTTCTATGAATTCTTCCCAAATCTATTCAAATTTTACTGGAATTTTGAAGAAAGATTTACTCAACTACTCAGCTACAGCCTTCTCCATAGGCAAAACAAGTTGTGAGAGAAGCCCTGGCTATCTTTTCTCCGTATCTGCCAGAAGAATTGGAGAATGCTGTAGAAGTAGGAAGGGCAATTGTTTCCTTCCCAAGAACACAGAAAAACATGCTACCCCACAATCTCAATCTGCACTTTTCCTGGAAAAAAACAGCCCTGGACTGCATCTTATCACCAAGACAATTACATGTCCCTGTGTATAATTTCATTATATATCTTTGGTATAAACACTGTTATGGTTAGGTTTCCTAATGATAGGCTTCCTAGAAGACACAGACTCTATCCATTGCACTTAACATCTGATTGTAGGCGTCCCTTGCTTTCACTGCAAACCCACGTTCATGGATGTGAACTACAGATAAGTCGCTATGGTTTAAGTGATTATAGTTGTAATCTTTTGTGGGAGTGCTTATTCTCCTACAGCATTTAGGCCAATTTTGTTTGTGTAGAGCCAAAATAGAAATATGTTTATGCCCTATTTGTGATGCATCAGGCACAGACCAGCCTGAATACAGCTAAGCCATTCCACAAGAAGTGATGTAGTGAAAGAGGAGTCCAAATCTGAGTTCAGGTATGGCAGATCAGTAGACATGTTCTACTAGCACACAATACTTGTGCCATAGATGTACTCCTAGCTCTGTGTTTCCCTACCACTTGGGCAAGAGCATTGGAGTGAAAAGGAATTTGTCTTTTTTTAACCATAACTACTTAAGACAAAAAGAAACACAAATCTTCTCAGCACAAGTAGCTAACACTCTATGGTGTAGGGTGTTAGCCTACTAGTGGCAAAGGAAGGTGAGGAAAAAACATAAAAGACTGTTTTAAAAAGCAAAGGAGGTAAAACTTCCAGCAAGCAGGTTGTCCTCAGCAGATGGATCCCATGGGTCAGCCAGCTCAGAAATGTAGGCACAGCCTTTCACCCACACAATAAAGCAAATGTAACTAATATACTGAAACTGTGCTTCAAAATAATAGTTCTATAAATTAAAAAAAAAATAGACATGATTATGACATTCTAGTTAAAGCACAGAGAAAATATTCACATGCTTTAAAGCTAGTCCTTGGCAGCAATTTGGATTCAGAACACAAGCAGGCAAACTCAGATTTAGCATGTAATTAAGAAATCCTCTCTGAATTATGCAACTTTCATTCACTTCTTTAGAAGATAGAAGAACACTGCAATCACTTGCCAAGTTTGAACCCAACATGCCATGGGGCAAACAGAGACCCTAAACTGTCATATTCTATATAAATCATATGTAGGCTAAAGTAAGTGCAATTGCTCAGTATATTAAATTACTACTAGTGTGTTGATATTTCCTCATGAACAATCTATGGCTCTGAATTATTTATTGAGGAGGAAGTGGCTTTTGAAGTGAACATTACTTCTCTCTCAGAGCTAATGCTTAAATACGATAAAAATAGTTGCCAAGAGAAAAAGGAAATTAAAGAAGATATTTCCATGACTGACGGCTCCCAGATTTTACCTTATTCCTTCAAGCATTTCTTCTGTACTTCTGAAGTCTATACACTAAAATTATGTTCAGCTAAAAAATAACAGAACATGGGACAGCCTGTGTCAGGAAATTACTTGCAACAAATCACAGCCACATATACATTCAGTGATGGCAATCAATAACAGTCCTAGACCATTCTCATGGCTTTGTGCTTCTTTGCCTCTAGAATCCAACACTGTTCATAGAAACACAGCTTCAGAGGAGCCACAGAGTAGCATTCCTCTGGCATTGAGAGTGGTACATCACAGAATCAAAGAGCTTTGGGTTCTAGTGGAGATGAAGTACACTTAGCTGAGTATGGAGTGACAGTACAAACAGCGAGAAGGACCCAATTCTCCCACTGGTCCTTCAAGCTCTCAGACATTTTTCAAACCCTTGCCCCCTTCAACAGGAGTCTCCACAGGTTTTCAAGGATGGGGAAGTGAAAACACAGTTGAAGCAGTGGCAAACTCCCACCTAATAAGGTAAATCCAGTGTGACACATTCTGCATTATGACCAAATTAGAATTTATTTGGCTAAGGAGGTATTCTTACAATAAAGTGCACTCCTGAGTGACAGTCGCACTATTTGAACCCGTAACAATTACTTGCAAGGAACATAAATAATCCTCCTGTCTTCCTTTCCACTTTCCCACAACTATTAAGGGTACTAGTCATGAAAAATGATGTATGGCATGCCATTAGAATACATATTTCTAACATATTTCTTTTATTTACTGATTTGCAAATAGTTTATATACACTAGATATGGAATAAATCTTCCTGTAAGTTTTCCATGATGAGTTTTGAATGTTGAGTTTATTCTTATTTCAAGGTTATTCTTCAGCTTTCAAGGTGCCAAAGTTAATTTCTTTAATAACCAATCCTTTGTGTCTAGTAATTAGAAATATCCAAAACAATTTGCTATTTAAATCACATGTCATTGCTTCTGATCCTTGATTGGATGAGTAATGAAATTAAGTAAGACCCATATGAATTGTGAATATTACTACTGAATAAGTAATTAAGGTTTTGATTAATATTCTGGCACTCAGGCTTAAAATACACCTTCCATAAGTATTTGCACTAATAAAGCTCAAGCTCAAAAAAAAAAAATCAGTACAAGTCATTAACACAGTCAAACTGAATTCATAAGCAAACTTCAAAAGAATACTTGTAAGAATTTTTTTTATGATGATAGTTATGAACAGTGTCCTTTTAAGTTGGGCTCCTATATTAGTGCTAGCTGTCAAATAAAGCTACTGGCCATCTTTTCTCCTTAGATGCTGGTATAAAATTAAAAATTAGGGATATAAGTTTTGCTGAAGTATTGAAAACATCCTGTGTTAATGCAAACTGATAATTTAAACCCCAATTGTTTCAAAGTTCAATGAATCATTTTATGGAAATTTGAAATCCTTTAATCCATAACATTATATTAAAAATGAAATATTATACTTTTTACTTGTAATACACTTCTATTTCTTACTTAATGGATATCCATTAGGAACATCTTTTATATCATTACTAAAATATACCCAATTCAGCCGACAGTCAACATTTTTCAAATTTTTCAAACATATTTCAAAGTTTTCACCCCATCCAATACTTCCTGCACTTAAAGAAAGCCAGCCAGATTACCTGATATTTAATAAATAGAAAGATATAAATGTATCATTTCATTTTTGTTGTATAAATCTCTTGTTTGTAATACACCATAAATAATACTGATAACAACTTACTAATATGAATTATGTAGCAGTAGGATGTTACAAGTCTGGTATCTGTCCTATTAAAATATGTTAGCTCTGTAGAAAAGTTCTGGCACATCACAGAAAGGGCTGATTCCCTTGTGAGACTCTACACACTGGGTAATAAAGAGATGGGCAGTGCAGGAATAGCTAGACTCAAGAAGTTTTCAAAGGAACAGAAGGAAATCCTTCTTCCAAACAGCTTACCATCTTACCAAAACAGGTGGGGCTGGAAAATTAATCCATTTTACTATAAGAGGAAAGGAGACACAAAGATGAAAGCCTGCTCAAGAGGAAAGACCCACATGAAGAACCTCCCATGGCCCAAATCACAGGTTGGTCATGAGACCAGCATTCTCATCCTAGAGAGGAGGATGAGTATAAAACCCCCACAAACACACAAAAGAAGGCTGAAATTTTAAGTTCTCGGTCTACCTGACAGTATCTCAGAACAGGTCCTACCTGGCAAAGGAACAGGTCTACTTCAGCTAAAGCCTTCTCAGCTCCTGCGCTTTGATGCTCTGCTTATCTAAACACACTAGAAGACTCTACAAGAGGATAAGTCAGTCTCCCCAGAAACAAACTTAGGGACTGATGATGTGGTGGCTTGTTTTGAACCCTTTGCAAGTTTTCTCAGCTGCTCTCTTGGTTTAATCCAGGCATACAGAGAACACACCCACTAATTACTTGATTCTCTAAGTCAATTGAATCATTAATGGAGTAGGTCTGCCACAGAAGTGACACTAACAGAATAAAGTCAGGGTACAAATAGCTATACATCTCCAAAACATAATTTTTTAGGTTCAGGGGAAAAAAAACCCACCAAAAAAACAAAACCAAGAACAAACAAAAAAACCCACAATGGCATACTTAAGGACCAAACACAGCCCTTAGTTTAATACAGTAATAGTCATACTCTGTTATCATGTGTTCTTAATTAACCTGTGTGGTAAAAAATCCTAAGAAATGGTTGTTGACTGTAAATTCAATCCCTTCTTTTGACACATGCATTAATGCACTATTGTAAAAGTTCAAAGCGGTTATTATTGAGTAGTCTTAGCCACATTAATTGTCCTGTACACTGTATTTGGCTTCACTTGGGTAAATCTTTAATTGCTCAGTCTTTGTTACTTACAGAATATCTTCGTTTAATATACTATGATCTCAATTTACATTTATTTTTCTTCCAATAATTCTGTGCTGAATGTAGTTTCCTCCTTTACTACTGGAAATGTTCTACACTCAGCTTATTTGTCTCCTGTCACCCATACATACCGTTGTTTTAGAAGCTGAAATGTCCAGTGCTTGGATGTTTTGGGCTAAAGTTGCTTCTTGCACTTCTGCTATATTTAAAAAAAAATCCTAACCCTTGTTACCCAAGCCTTTCTTTTTTCATAGTGTGTTGGATCCAATTTATAAAGCAAACTAACAAATAAGAAGACAGCACAAGACAAGAGGTGATGAACTAACTTCAAGCAGCAGATGTGAAAGGTGAAGGAAATAGGGTGAAGGACAGAACTTTTTAAGCTATATAGCATATTATGGGAATAACAAGCATGAACTTTTTGTCCTAGTTTCGGCTGGCATAGAGTTAATTTTCTTGTGAGTAGCTGGTAGAGCGTTTTGGGTTTAGTGTGAGAATAATGTTGATAACACACCAATGTTTAGTTGTTGCTAAGTAGTCCTTATCCTAAATTAAGAATTTTTACATTTCCCAGGCTCTGCCAGTGAGCAGGTGCACAAGAGGCTGGGAGGGAGCATGGCCAGGACCAGCCGAGCTGAACCAGCCAAAGGGATATTCCATAACACAGAATGTCACGCTTAGTATGTAAATATTGTGGGGTGAGCTGGCCAGGAGGTGCGGATTGTTGCTCAGGCATCAGCCAGTGGGGGGTGAGCAGTTGTATTGTGCATCACTTGTCTTTGCTTGGGTTTTATTTCTCTCTCTTTTTGTTATACTCCTTTTCATCATCATAATCATCATTATTATTACTGTTATATTTTTATTATTGTTATCATTATATTTTAGTTTAGTTATTAAGCTGTTCTTATCTCAACTCATGAGTTTTACATCTTTTTTCCTGCTTCTCCTCCCCTGGCAAGGGGGAGCAGTGAGTGGCTGGCTGCATGGTGCCTAGTTGCCAGCTGAGGTTAAAGCATTCAATACTTATAACAATTTGTTTTATGGCAAAAATGGCTTTCAGAAGGATTTGGATTATTTTCTTCCCTTTCTCAAAAACTAACCGTGAACTCAGTAGCTGAGAAACCAAGCATCTTTAACATTTCTGTTTAATTCACTTTTGCAAGAGACAGCAGAGGAAAAGGGTGAAGCAACTACTGAGTGACACATCAAAAACATCTTTCCTCTTTCTCTTATTCTAAGGCTGACTACATATGACAGAGAAATGTTGATGGAAAAATGAATAAGGCAATCCTTCAGCTAATTCAGGTCATCTAGACCTACTCCCATAAGCTAAGTAGGTATTTCCAAGCAGATCTATATTATAGCACTGTTTGTGGCTACACTATACATGAAGGATGAATGTTTGTAAATAGAAATACTGGTGGCATACTTTAGGAATAAGAGAGAGAGAAGATTAAAAGATGGGAAACAAAAATTAATTTAAGCAGTAAGAAAAAAAGACAGGAAAATCTGTATTTGGTCCCATTTGAAGGCCCTAAGTATTAGGTCTTCCTCTCTGGCCTCACAAACACGGTATTTCTGACAGTGTGATGACACATCTCCAGCAGGAAGGACAGTGAATGTCCCCCTCCAGTCTCACATAAGTCTCAGTGCAGAAACTGCTTAGACAGGATCTGAGCCCTCACTGCTGGAAAGGGCAGTGGTCTCGAATCTCCTAAAACCTGAGCAAATACTCCAATCACAAAGGACATTTCTCCAGCACTATAAAATAAGGCACAGTCAGTAATACTTATTGGGGATCTAAGCTCATCATTGTTCATAAAGCACGTTTAAACAGTGTTTGTCCCCTGGATCCACTATGGGATTTTGGTGCCACTCCAGTCGAGCTTATGGTTTGCAATGGACTTAAACGAGAAATAGGAGCTCAGGCTGTATGTGCTGGGGAGGTTCTGGATGCAGCCAAAATGCAGAAATGCAAGCCTCTATGACATTTTCAAGTTGAACATTGTGGCCCCTCATGTTTAAGTTCCTCAAGAAACTTTCCAGCGAGGCTGCTGAGCCTAATCATACTTTCAGGTCTATATGCCTGAAGAACATAAAAATTCTGCTTTGCAGAGCAACTTAGGTTTGGCTCACAGAAGGACTGCCATATAAAGTGAGCATATAAAGATTAGGGTTGAAGAGAAATAAGAAGACACACAACCCCACCATTACCCTGGTTTAAGATAAAAGAAGACTACACATTTATAATGACAAAGCTTATCGCTTCACACTACCCACAATTAAACCATGAAAGCACAGTAGCTTTTTATTGTTTTCTATACATCTATTGATCCCTCTATAGAGAAGTCTAGCATGTGATATCACAAAGTACTTTCTTTGGACCTGCTTAAACATATCCTATGCACTACACATGCAAAAATACAACTCAAAGAAGTTGACAGAATCATAGAATAGATCAGATGTTCACATGAAAACATATCATTAAAGTGAGTAATGTTGAAAAGTGTGGCACTGCTAACCTTCATTCTTGAGGGCAGAAATCAGTCTGATGTATATATAGCAGCTAACAGAGATAAGGAAAAGTGTCCACCCATCTGCAGGTTAATTCACTTTTTATTTACCCTAAAACATCTGCATCTTCCTCTAAAGCAGCTGCTACTGGTCCTTGGTACATTAGTCGTGTCTAAGTGACATCTTCCAATTTTAGAAGAACAAGAACTTACTTTTGTTGTCACATTATGGGCTGTCAAACTCCCTTTGAAAACACCCCACAAAACAATCTCACTCCAGTTGTTCCAACTTGTGATATCAAACCATTTGTAACTGATAGCATAAGCCACCCCCACTGATTACCCCTGCCAATCAGAAAGATATACATGATTCACCATACAATCCTCACACCATGAATATAGTGAACAGCACAAGCATGTTGTCAAAGGAAAAGTAATGGAAATAATAGCATAGTACAGCAATTATTTTATCTTAGGGGAAAAAAATACATTATTACCCATTTCAGCCATTCACAAAGCGAAACAGAATGAGAGGGAGAGTGATATGAAACCACCTCAGCAATCAGAGACCACAGGGAGATGATAATTCAGTTTATGGTTGTCAGAAAATGCAGGTAAAATGCCTTGAAAAAAAAAATACACCCAAGACCTATTACTTCTTAATTCTGAAATCCATCAAAAGATACTTGAGTACACTCTTCCTTTTAAATTGATGTGAAACTGACACCTCACATTTGTATTTATCTTTGTTCAGAGGACCACTCACTGCAAAGTTTATCTAGCATTTTCGCTGTGAGTTTGCCCAGACATATAACTATCCTTGTTATGTTTTTCCTGCCTTCTCTAGTCTTGTGAGAAGTCACTTAGAAAATTATTCAAATAATCTCTCTTTGGTCAGTGGCTGAAGGGAAATAAACTGGAGTTAGGTACATAGTGTACAAGGATTAACTGGTATTCCTGTGCCTTTTCACAGCCTGCTTCCTCTTATATGCTCCTTCAATTCTCCCTCATGTTCTCTTTTGTATCAGTCTTCTTTCATTTTAAAAAATCAAACAAATCAAAACAGTTCCTTTTATTGCCTGTTTGCCACTTCCACTCCTGTATGTCCACTTGACACAATGGATAAAACTGACAGCTGTGCTAGAATGGACAAAAATGGCACCACTTCACAAACATACTTTAGCAACTACAGATTTCTACTGTACCTTGAAATGCAAGCAAAAGAGCTATTGATTTTGCCTGTGCCTGACAAATTTCTCCCAAAGAACCCGTTTACCAAAACTGTAAGTCACTGTTGTGATTAATCTGCTGTGTATTAAAAGATACTTAATTGGAACAGAGAGATAGAAGAACGAGCTAACGCTACGTGACAGAGGAATTTATTTCTTTTTAATTTTACTAGAACTTTTGTATCTTTGCAGCCAAGTCAGTCACAGACAAATATTAAGAACTAAGCCAGATGACACAGAGAGTACTCTTCTGAACAAGACAAACTGTGATGTAAATAACCTGAAGATATGGAGCAGGATAACTGAAGCTATAGATCATGCTGTGATGTTACACTTCCTTGCTTTCTCACAGGACATGTGGGACATGAAAACTGACCCTTCCTTGACGTAAGTAACAGAGAAATTTTAGCCAAAAAAACCTCATCTGGTTGCAATAATGTTCTGCAAGTTTACTACATTTAGAAAGAAATTATAATGTGAAACATTTCTTTGAATTCACAGCGTGTATGTGTAGTCGGTCCTGTACGGCATCAGAGAGCTCTAGAATAATATCTATACATGGTGACATGAAATCCTCTGAAACACAAATCCTTAAATCACAGAGATTTTTCAGTGTTTTGGAAGAAGCCAAACATAAATTCTTCCCATGTATAGGTTTCTAGAAAGCATTCTGTGTATAAAATACTAGTTCTCCTGCTAAGCCAATGGAGCAATCAGAAATTTTAGTGCTTAAGCAGTCCTTTGAAAATCTGAAAACTTACGTAACTGATAAATATTCTCTATAGAGAGAACTCTTGTTAATTATTAAAGTACAGTATCTTTCTTCTAAAGTACATCAGCATCTTTTACATGTAACTTAGGTTATTAGAATAAATTGAATACCAAATCTGATTTGTACGTAGACTTGTAAGAGATTTTTAAGAACATAGTAAGGCTTCACTTCCGTGTTTCCAAAAACATTATGAAAGGCGCAGCCTTCATCTGCATATCATTTTCTTCAGAAATAAAACCAACACCAAAACAATAAGTGATTATTTATTCTTTTGAAAGTACTAGCAAAAGTTTAAGTGTAGTTAGGTCACCTACAGTGTGGGCTGCCCCTTCTAATTCTGCTTTCTGAGGGAAGAAAATGAAACTTTAATTCTTATTTCTGGCTGCCCCTGACCTTTCCTGAGTCACAGAATCACAGAGTGTTAGGGGTTGGAAGGGACCTCGAAAGATCGTCTAGTCCAACCCTCCTGTCAGAGCAGGATCATCTATAGCAGGTCATGCAGGAACGTGTCCAGACAAGTTTTGAAAGTCTCCAGAGAAGGAGACTCCACAACCTCCCTGGGCAGCCTGTTCCAGTGCTAAATGACACAGTCCCAAAGACACAGCAAACAAAATAGTTGGCCAGTAGGACTTGAACTAAAGCACTGCAGTAACTCAATACAAGAAATATGGTATTGCTGAGTGGTAGCATTTCGCTACACTAAGAGACAGATGGGGAGGATATGCAATAATCTTGTCTAGGAAACAGCCATGATTCATAAATTTGGACTCAATGTGACAAATTATCTGACAGATTTCAAAACAGTGAGAAAAACTGATGTCAGATTGAGATATTATCACATCTCAGTGTGAAGTCCAATGGCAGCTGGAATTATTGACCACCTAACTACACTGAACTCCTACACTGCTCCTGAACAAAAGCGTCAAAACTACTATGTAGAGCAAAAGTGCGAAATCAAATGAACCTATTTAAGAATGGAGTTGAGCTGATTTAAAGACTGATGATTTTTTCTTAATTTGAACAACCTTGATCACAGCTCCAGCTTAGGGGCCCAGTCATACTTAACAGTGAGCACCTGAGGAAGTTGTAAGAACTTCCCACACACAGTGCAGATACCATTTCCCTTTTTGTTCTTGAAATGCTACAAGCGTCGACTTATTACAGAGGTGAAGCCTATGAGTGCAGGCAATGAAATTTCTTTGGTGGATGACCCAGTCCTGTGAAAAATGCTTCCACAGGGCATCAGAGGAACTGCAGCTCACACTGCTTCCAGAATCCAGCATCACCTTTACGAATGCCCCACAAGTTTTTTTTAAAAAGTCTTTTTTTTTTTTTCCCCAAATAAGTACCAGGAAGGAGAAGGAAGATAGTGATTTCTTAGTATTACATATAAACAGCTATAGCTAAATTATAATATCACTTTTCAAGGAACCAGACTATCACTTCTCAGGGAAGAGATACCTGCCCTGGAATGGCCAGCAATTAACCTGGCATCTCCTCCTCCTTTTCTAAGAGAGGTAGGAAATCTCAGCCAAAACCCCTCATTCTGTTAAGGGGTATAATTAATCATCTCCCTATCAGCTGCACAGAAATTATTTCAAAGGGTAACTTCCAGTTCTCTTCCTTCCAGTGATTCACCCCTCCTCTGGCCTTGTTGGCTACAGAAACTTGACAGTTCCCTTTCAGGCACTATGACTGCAGCCTTTCAGACAAAATGACAGCCACTGTGGAAACCTCCAAGCACTTCGAGCACCAAGGCAACCTGCTCATGACATTTCCCTACAACACACCATAGTCATCCCTGGGAGTTACTTTGCTTTCCAGACACTACAAGAGGGGCACCGTCAAGTCCTCCAGCCTCCTCCCCTTGCCCACCTGGTTTCCCACAGCCTGTGCTCCTTCAGGGCTGTCTCTCAGGACCTCTTTACCCAGCTTCAGGAGCATGGCTCTCCAGTCCTGCCAGCTCAGAGCAACTTCAGTCATAAAAAAAAAAAAAAAAAAGTTTTCAAGAAAATGAACCAGCTCCACAGATGCCAAGTGAACACTATTATCTCTTACATCCAATCACCAAGTCCCACTATCCACTGTGAGATCTGAAAGCCAGGGCTAAGCCTGGGAAGCTTAGTGAAGCAAAGGGATGCTCAAGGGCACTCTTTACATGCTTTCACACCAGATTCAAAGGGCAATAGTTTATCTGAATCCTACTGCCCCATATACCTCTACATAGTCCTTACAGCCCATAAATTGGAGCATCCACTGCCCTTTTTTTCCCTTCTATGGCATACAAAACCCCCATGCATCACATCCTCCTTGTGCTCCCCAGAGTCTGCTAATAAAAAGCCGTGTCTCTCACAGCACCTACCTGAGAGGATAAGGCTCCATAGTGCAGCATCCATGCCCACATATTGATAAAAAGCAGAATACACTGAAAGTATGATGTCGTGGGTTAGGGCTGGGTCGGCCACTAAACATGGCAGACTCTCTCTAACCCCCTCTTCCCCCAAAAGGGAAGGAAAATGGAATGAGATAGAGAGATGTACAAGTTAGAGAAGAAAAACTAGAACAGCTTTAATGAATCGATAATAGAAATAATAGTAAAATGATAAAAATAAAGAACTATGTACAACAATATATAAGCCCAATATCGAACCTGACTCTCTGCCCTGACAGCAATCCTCACTGGTGCTGCAGAGGAGGCAGCACTGGGGAAGCCCCAGGCTCAGCAGCGGCAGGTAGCTGGATACAGGGAGCCGGACTCAGGAACTCAGGATCCAGAGCAAAAGCACGAGATTGGACAGAGTCCTCCCTGGACACTGATCATTGCAGAAAAGGAAAGAACTCTTGTGATCATTCAATTTATACTAAATATGATGTATATGGAATGGGATACTCTTGTTAGTCACCTGTCCCGTCTATTACTTCCCGGAGGTGCAACCTTTTATTTCTCTCTTACTAGCCGGCACCCCCAGCGTGGCACACATGAGCCCACAGTGGCCTTGGTCACTACAGGAATAAGTATCAGCAAGAGCCTTTCTGCATCCCAGTCCCAGGCAGTAACTATAAGCATCAGGTGTTATCACTGCCAGTAGCACACACTGTCTGCAAAAACATGCTGCTGACTTCGGAACATGCAGCCTTTCAGAAGAGACTAAACTGGAAAGTAAAAGTCACTAAACAGAATTGGGGTTTTTAGCTAAAACCAGGACATATGGGTAAGGAAAGATATTTGTATCTATCTCAGAATCTCATCAGTGATCATATTTTAATATGAAATTAGCTGCCAACAAAGGCCTAGTAGCTGCATTAAGCTGTGGCAAGCAGATCCTCAGAGACTTCACTGGAATTTTTACTGAGAGACAGTGTTATGAGGAAATCTATGAACATCTAATCCCCTGAAAAAAATATATTGATAAGCTTATATTTCAAAATGGAAGAATTCAGTCCTCAAAAAATTGTTGGGTGAAAAAAAAAAGTTATAGCAATTTCAAAAGAAAACATATATTTTTATTAAGAATTGGCAGCCTAGCTGCCCCTGTAGCTCCCCTTCTTTATACTCTAGGAAAAAAATTGTTTCAGTAATTTTAGATTGTCTATTTCCAGCATTGTTCCATCCCTCATTAAAGACCTCATTCATTTCCCATTAGCACATTTGAGTTAAAATTAACACATAATCATTTTCAATGATCTGGCTTTCGATATATTTGTAAACAAAAATTAATCTCGAATGTAAGGCAAGGAAAAGCTTTGGCATTGTTAAAAACCATCCTGACAGAACTAATCATTAAAACCATATTTTAAACTTCTTTTAAATCCATGAACAGTGGGATTGTACCCCCTATTCCTCAGGATGGCTTCCTTAAAAAAGCAATTGACCCAGTTCCCCAAAAAACCTTTGGCAATGGGACAAATAAAGGCAAACTGAAAACCTCAAGAATCAATTCAGCATTTTAAGAGGAGGCAGAGGACAGTGAACACCAAATGAATGCAGAATGAGCATCAATCTCAGTATATTGAGAATCAGGCACAAACCTCTCTGTGCATTTCCCAATATCCTTGCCCTTATGCAAAACCTCAGTTCTCATATCTAGGGCTCCTTGTCAACAGAGAAACAACACAAAAATATTAGTATTATTTTTGAAAAGGAGGAGGAAAAACTGAAACTCAGAAAAACACACACACAGGCACAGAACCAAGGGCAACGTGGGTTTTGTCAACTGTGGGGACAGTGCCCCCAGCACATGTGCACCAGTGGTGCCAACACAGCCAGCGTGGTCTGTTTAGCTGCATTCATCTCCAAACACGTGCAACTTCCAAACAAGAAGGAGTTCATCTCCAAACATGTGCGACTGGAAAACACTTGAGATCATCCTCCACTCTAAATGCTCAGGAGCTGTTTGCTCAGGTCAGTGCAGATGTTACACTGCATAGCAGAAGTTTTGGACTACTAAGAGTGAGAGCTCCCTTTTTCCAGAAAATTTCCACTGATCGTGTTAGTTCTGACGCCACGCTTATGTACAGTCTCTCAGAGGCTGATGTGACCTCTCCTTTTTGGTGCTGATTATTAGTTTTAGATGACTCCAAAGGCTCTCCCTTATGAGGCATATACCTAGGGAATTAAAATGAAGTCACTTTAATCAGTTATGAAGTGCTGATATACAAGAGTGCATACAGCTGACCATATAATTTGTATGTTTGTGGAAAACTGTAAATAAATACTAAGCTACTGACAGACTAACAATTCTGTGGTATAACAGGCTATAACATAAATAATGTCCTAACATGCCACATCAATTTAATACTCTGGTAGTCTTACACTACTACAGATAAAACATGAAGAAAAGCTACATATGATCAAAAGAGACTCAGCTAGCTTTAAATACAGAAGACTAGGTGCTCTTGCAAGGAGCAAATCTTATGTTAAAAGAGATTGTGCTTCATGGAAAAGCAAGCAGCTAAATGCCAGCCACCTCATCTGACAGAAATGCTGTACAATATTGGATCACACCTTGCTCCACCCAAAGCCCTGCTCTTTGTGTTTTCCAATACAGAGTCATGACACCAGACTTTGTAAAACTCTTCTGTGTCAATCAGCATGATACACACTGTTAGTCTACATGGATAAGTATCAATCTGAATTTCTATCTACAATTTGAGCCATTGTACCTACACTTCTGCCTCTGCTGGATCGGAACAAATTACATAAAACCATCTAATTCACAAAGTCCTAAGCGTAACTTTTGTTCAACTGTGGAGGTAGAGCATACAAGCATACAAGACACAGAACAAAGCATCGCTTTTTTGTTCAAAATCTTGTGTCCATTCCAAGCTGTGTCATAGTACCAAGCACACCTCTAACTTGAAGTTAGTTTCACAAGTTTAGAAAATTGCATTTTCTATACTAAACTAAAGAATCTGGAAAGTGAAAGATACTTGGTTATGGCATCCCAAGATCTTCGGTCTACTATCTAGCAACACTTGGATTCCTTGATGCCGAAAGCCCACAAGCAGAACTGAGCTGTACTGCACTAAGAGCAAAAATCCCAATCTAAAAGGGTGAGACAAAGATTAAAAATGCAAGAGTTAGAAGCTTAGAGTAACAATTAATTAAACTCTCTAACGAAATAATTGTGAAAAACTAGTGCTCCAGCAGAGAAGCATGAGAGAATTCTTTTTCACTCATCAGTCAAGAAAACTCGGAAGTGTTTCAGCTGTTGCATTAGTGCACCGCCCCACTGCATGACATTCTTCAACACAGCACCTATCTGGCACAATTTTATGTGGAAATTTTAACTTTTTGCACACCGTGCCATCTAAACTCTTCACTTTTCAGGCAGCACTAAATGTATTTGCAGGGCATATGGCCTCCCTATACATCTTTCCTGGAAATGTGCTCTAAAAAAAAATGAAAACACTTCTTTTGCAAACTATGATGTCATCTCCCTTTTCACTAAGTGCCTTTCCCAACCTGCTTCAGCACATCCTTTCTGTAACGCACATTACGTCGCTTGTGGACGCTTTTGAGAGCAGCTGCTCCAAAGTTTGATTCAGAAGACATTCCTTCACTACATCTCATGTATAGCACATGCATACACATAGCAAGGAGCAGCCTGCAGGCAGTATATTTACATATAAATATCAAAATGCAGCAACGGGGTGTTCATAAACAGTTTCTGGAAAGAAGCTCTTCGCTGTCAGTGAAGTTCCCGGCTGGCGGCAATGCCGTCCTGGCCACACGTGAGGAGACCGGGAGATGCACGTTACCGGGGTATCCCCCTTTTCTCCCGGTCGTTCCGTGGTGGTTTGTGGGCCTTTTTTTGGACTGAGCCTCTAGCAAGGGCTTCCCGGGAAGTTTAGGGCACCTCGCATCCGCTGGGCGCCTCCCTGGGCGGCGGCCGCCCGTGCGGCACGGGGCGCTCCGGGACTCGGCGTGGCTCCCCTCGATGGGGCTGAACACTCCGACAGCGCGCTCCCCGGGCCACTCGCGGCCCCGCAGGGGGTCCCGACCGCTCCCGAACCCCGCGACGGCCCGGCGGGACGGGGCGCGCCGTCCCAAGGAGGGACACCGAGCGGGGGGCCAGGCGGCCGCCCGCCGTGTGCAGTCCCGCCCCCGCGGCCGGGCTCCCACCCCCGCGGCCAGGGGAGCCGTCCCCGGCCCCCCGCCCGTCTCCTCACCTCCAGACCTGCCCGAGCTGCAGGACGTGGACGAGCGACTGCAGAAGCCAGATGCAGAAGGCGCAGGACGCCGACCTGCCGCCGCCGGCTCGGGGACCGGCGGCACCGCCGGCGGCGGCGGCGGCGGCGTTGCTGCTGCTGTTGCTGCTGCTGTTGGTGGCGTTGCTCTTGCTGGCGGTGGACGCCTGCCGCTGCGGCGTGCAGGGGCGAGCGGCGTCGATGTCCGCGGCGGCCGACCCGCTGCTCACCAGCAGCTTGCTCTCGGCCCCGGGGCAGTGCCCGGCGGCGGCGGTGGCGCTGTCCTCGGTGCTGAAGTCGTGCGCGAACCAGCGGAAGCTGAAGACCTGCACGGAGAGGGAGCCGAGCAGCACGAAGAAGAGGGTGAGCCCGAACCACCACCGCTGGCCCCGCAGGTAGTAGTCGACCGCCAGCCAGATGTCGGTGCCCACGTCCGCGAAGTACACGGCCAGGGCGGCCAGGATCCAGAGGCAGTCCCACAGCGAGTAGCGCCGCTGCTCCCTGCCCAGCCGCAGGCACAGGGAGGACGAGCCCCCGCCCGAGCCCCGGGAGCCCCCGCCGCCGCCCCCGCCGCCGTCTCCTCCTCTGCCGCCGCCGCAGCAGCAGCAGCAGCAGCGGGAGCCGCCGCCCGAGCCGTCCCCGCCGCCGCTGCAGCACCCGCCCCCGGGCGCCTCGTCGTCGTCGCTGCCGCCGCCCGGCCCGGCGCCGGCGGACAGCCCCGGGGCCAGCGCCTGCACGGAGCCCGAATGCTCGGAGTTCTGCAGCGGCGTGAACGCCACCTCGCCGCCCTTCTTCATCTTCCGCCGCCCGTCCGACTTCGCGGCCATGATGCCTCCCTCAGCCCCGCCGGAGAGCGAACGGGAGCAGCGAGCGCTCCTTTATCCCGCGCCTCCCCCTGCTCCTCCTCCTCCGCCTCCTGCCTCCCGCCCTCCGCCGCCGCAGCCGCCGTGGACCCGCCGCTCCCCGCGTCCCCTGTCCCCCTCTCCGCGCCGGGCTCCGCGCCCGCGGGCGGCTCCTCCGCGGCTGCCGCGCCCGCAGCGCCGCCTGCCTGCGGGGAGCCGCGCTCAGCCCGCCCGCCCCGCCGCCGCCGGCTCCGCGGGGGCTGGCGGTACCGGTGCCTCCGCGGCCGCCGCGCTCTGCCCGAGCCGGGTGCAGGCAGGGCAGCGCTGCCCGGAGCAGCGCATCCCGCACCCGCCTCCTCGCCCGCCTCCGCCTGTACCCGCTGCCGCCACCACCCAGCTGACTGACGCCGGGAAAGAGGATGACCTCATCCCTCTTCTCTCGCTGCCGCCGCCCCCCGCCCGGCACCGGCACCGGCACTGGCGCAGGGGCGGGGAAGGGGGCGCTCGGCCGCCGGGAGGGAAGGGCTCGGCGCGGTCCCGGGGGGGTACGGAGCACGGCCCTGCGGCGGCGGGGACAGGTGATGGTTCGGCTGCCCGGCCCAGGGAGGTGGGAGCGGCGGCGCCGGGAGGGCGGCCGCTCCGCGGGGCGAGGGAAAGGGTCGACGGAAAGAGGCGGGGTGTGGCCGGCGCCCCCCCGGGGGCCGCGGCGCCGCTGCCGGCTCCGCTGCCGCCCCGCCGGTGTCTTCGGAGCGGTTTAGGGGGCGCCTGCCCGGCCGGCGGGGGAATGGAGTGGCGGGGCGCCTGTGGATGCGGACGAGGCGGTGAGGAGGGCGGTGCCCCCGCTTTCGCGGGCTTCTCGCTGCGAGCGGGCAATCGTCGGACCGGAGGGAAACGCGGTGTCCCCCCCACCCCCAGCCTCCCAACGCGGTGGCGGGGAGCCGGTACGGGCGGTGATGGCCGGCCATAGCGCCCGGCGCTCAGAGCGGGGCTACCGGCCAGCACCCGCGTAGCTGCGCTGACCCTCTGACCTGGCAAGTCCCGGGCGGGGCCGACGGACGCTGCCCCGCCCGTCCCGTAGAAAACCGTGCCATAGTTTCCCAAACTTTGTGGAATGCGACTGCGAGGTGCAACTGCTCGAATTATGCCGTGACTCACTCTCTGTTAGAGGCGTTTGGGGGAAGGTGAGGAGACATCGTTTTATTCCGCCACCCAGAGAAATCGCATTTTATGCATAAAATTCTCTGGGCGAACTCACGATGCCTCTCACCGCCCCGCTCCCCCGCCCGTTTCTCCTCCCCCCACAACTCCCGTGCATCTGAAGCGCGGCCACCCCTCGGAGCTCACCCGGGTATTTCGGTGGCAGAGGTGGCCCCGGCGGCAGTTTCCGACTTGGGCGGCAAGCGGCCGAGGCCGGGGGGAGCCGGGAGGGAGGGACCGTCCCCCAGCGAGAAGCCCAGACCTCCCGAGCTGCCCCACCGCAGCCTCCGCCCTCGGAGCTCGGGCTGGGGACGCAGGTGTACGGTGGCCACCCGGTCCTTGAGGTCCACCAGCCTCCTGGCCCAGGGAGTCACCCGGGTCACGATGCCCAGCTGACGGACACAGGGCTCGGGGTGCGGGGCGGGAGGGACACGTTTGCCGCTCACCTTTGGCCCTTCTCTCTCTGGCCTCCTGCATCTCCAAGAGTACGGGATGAGCAACTCATTTACCTCTCTGACTTTTTTTTTTTTCCCCACCTCTGGAATATTTATAAGCATGCCCTCTCCCTCCTTAAAATACAGTCGTGAGAGTGTTAAACCACGTTGCTGGAATATCTTAATAGGAATGCTGGTGAGACTGTGATAGGGCACTGTTACATTAAAATATGTGACTAAATATAACCCTTTCAACTTCATTAATTAAAGAAGTCATATGGACAGCTCAAAAATCTGCCTTCTAACTCTTAAATGTACATGGTAAGTATAAAGTTGCCTTTTTGAAATTAGCTTTTCTGAAATTAGCTTTTACTGATACATACCCCATATTTCAGGAACAGACTACAGCGTGCTTTACTGTGTTATTCAAAGAGTGCTAAGCATGCAGAAATCAAACTTGGAAAGCTGAAAAGCACGTATAAAACTAATTCAGCTTGTCATTTTGCATGTTATCACATATTACAAGAGTCTCTAATTACATCATCACATAATGGTTCTTAAAAATACACAATTGCTCTGCAATCTGTGTTACAATGGTATATCTGTACCTTTGCTTCTATTGCTTTGTAACCCCATATTTCATTCTTATTATAACCCATATGATCCTTATTACCTTAGACTTTTAACGCAAATTGCTTCTTTCTCGAGGTATCTTTTAAGAGTTGTGAGCACCTATATATAACACAGTATATTCACTTAAGATTACCTTATCAGCGGAGAAGGTGCTTAATAACAACGCTAATTTAGCTGCAATTTGGTGGTTTATATGTACAAACAAGTTTGCAGTGTTACTCTATTTATAGTCACATCTTTAATAAAGTGGTTTTGTGTTACTGGAGTCTGTTTGACATATACTAGTCTAAAAGGCGCCACAAATTTATAGTGGAGGCTATAGTGTGATACATGAGTGATGTTGTGAGAACAACTATCCTCCTAGAGCTGAGTTCCTAACCCAAATTGCTGGGGCTGGGGTTGAGGTAAGAGAGTAACTCGAAGGTATCGGATTCAAGATGGAAGGAATAAAATGGAGACCAAGGTCCAAATGCTAAAAGGGCATAAGGTATCCCTGAGCAAATGCAGCAAGTATTTAATATGAAAGGGTGTCATTCTATCTGTCTTCAGAGGTCTTGGTAGCCTGCTTAAGGCTACCTCACTGCTAGCCAGCTTGGAGGAGGTAACCACAGGCACCAAGTGTCCCTACATCCTCCCCTCCCTGCTCCAGAAATGGAACAAATTTTCTGGTATATTGACTCTCAGCGATTTTATGGGGGAGGGGTGCAGAATTTGACCAAAGGAATTGTTCCATTGCCCATGATGACTCCAGTTCACCACAGTGGGCTTTGGATCAGATCTGTAAATCTAAAAGGTGCTCTATTTGCCAATCACTTTGTTGTGATGGGAAGAGTTTTACACTTTCTGCTCTGTATTTCTCCTCCCCTCCCCTCCCCTCCCCTCCCCTCCCCTCCCCTCCCCTCCCCTCCCCTCTCCTCTCCTCTCCTCTCCTCCCCTCTCCTCTCCTCTCCTCTCCTCTCCTCTCCTCTCCTCTCCTCTCCTCTCCTCTCCTCTCCTCTCCTCTCCTCTCCTCTCCTCTCCTCTCCTCTCCTCTCCTCTCCTCTCCTCTCCTCTCCTCTCCTCTCCTCTCCTCTCCTCTCCTCTCCTCTCCTCTCCTCTCCTCTCCTCTCCTCTCCTCTCCTCTCCTCTCCTCTCCTCTTTTTTGTTTGTTTTGGTTGGTTGGTTTGTTTTTCTCTTCTTGGATTCAGCTGCTGGTGCATTTGTGAGGGTAGTAATATTCTTTCCCACTGATTTTCATGTTAACGATAGCTATCTGTTAAATGAAGGCAGTGCAACGGGTGAACATTTAAACTTAAATTTAAGGCTGCCTGGTACCTCTAGAGAAATATCTTCTGTTTTGCTTTCTCACCTAAGAGGTAACAAATAGAAAAGATTCTAAATAGTATGCAAGTCCTGAAGAAATTGCTTCCAAGAAACAGAACCAAACTAGTACAGTTTGACAGAGTTTGTATACACACGGTGCAAAACCCAGCACACATTCAGCAAGCCAGTGATGTTACTAAACCTCAGAAATTATTAATTACAAAATATAATTGAAGGGCAAAAATGTGATCACAGACATCAATACATATTTCATAAACCGAGTACAGAGACACTTGTTTCTCATGTAAAGCTAATTTTTCTCTGATGGAAATATTCTTGGCTTCCTTTTTCTCTGCCTTTCTTTAAACATATTTATGGGTATCACAAGTACTGCTTTTGCTTTGTTCTGAATTACAGTTCCTTTTTCCTTTGTTTCCTCTGTACAACATCATATCACCTTTGTCTACTTTGGGAACACCTTTTTCTGTGTCTGTGCCTTTCTGTTTTTTCATTGTAGACTGTTATCAACTTAAGCCTGAATGTCCAGGAAGTGTTCTTCTGGGTTCCAAGCCTCTTATCTTTAAAGTATTTTTCATTTCTTCAGGTTTCTGACAACAGAGTTTTCCCCAGTCTTCTTTAGCTGTATTGTATAGAGTGTCCTATCACGATACACTCAAGCTCTTGCTTGTAGTTCTCTCATTTCACCATTAGAATGTCACTATACTCTAGAAGTCTAATCAACTTTTGCATGTGTTCACTCCAAACGATTCCCAAATTTATTTTCTTTTGTTTGGCAATACTATTGGCAATCACACTTTGGCACCTGGTGTTTCTTCATTTTCTTCTAGCTCAGAGTAACTGAAGCATTAGAACGAGTTTGTTGTAGCTGGATTTGACACTCTATGGCAATATTTTTTGGCACAAAAGCCTGCCTTTCTCACCTTAGTTCTTTGGGAGTGGTTCTGCATCAGCAAAGAGCTGTGCACAACCCTGCTGTCCTGGTAGGGCTTGCAACGGGACGTTCTCCCGTGCCGAGTAAAACTCCTGAGCAGCCCTCCGTAGAAATAAATGAAGTCCTAAACCATAAAGAGTTCTCTGGTGACTTCTGCCTGAGGATCTGGTGAATCTGCTAGCAGATTTGCCCCTTTTCCCCTCCCCCTTCTTTTCCTTTCCCTTTCTTTTCCCTTTCTTTTCAAACTAGCTTTTGATACATATTTTATTTCTCTCCCATAGGCACCCAGTGCCTTTTCCTCCACCATGCTTCCTTCTGTCTTGATCTGTATGGGGTAAAGCTGGCGTGATCTGGTGGAGAGTCTGATGAACATCAATTTTCTCATTCATTCTGCTGTGTCTTCCATACATCTGACTTTAACTAGTTTTCCATGTTAAAACAGTGCCCTCAGGCACACATGCATGTGCAATCAATTTCTTTAGAAGCAGCGAGAGTGATTCTACAAAATATTCACAAGTTTTAGATGTTTTCAATAGATTCATGTTTAAACTATACACACAGGTGTCAGTGGAAGTTGTAATGTAGGCTGTATGTTGAGTATCTACACACTAAAGTACTTGTCTTTCTGCCTGAAGAGTTTAATTCACAACAGGCACATGTCACCATATGCTCTGATAACTGAGATAATTCATTGCAAAGAGAGTAGGCATTTCCTTTAAATGAAGCTGATATTTCAGCAAAGGAGCATAAGCTCAAATCTGAAATGCATTGGCTAGAAAATTAATATTAAAATACTATAGATTTTTAAAACATATTGAGTATCAACAGCTATTGCTTGCTTCAGCTTGAGATTACTTTATTGATAGGCTTACATGTAGATGCATATCAAAACATTTTCAAACTACAAAATTGCCTTTAAAATTGAGAAAAGAAGCATGTATCAAATGTTTCCATACATTGGCCCTCTTTTACAATTACAAACAATACTCTGGAATGTTCTCTGATTTCAGAAATCACTTTGCTTTATGATGTCCTTATACTCGTGTATATTTTGTATGCCTAACTCTCTTCTGTAGCATGTGAAGGTTCATGTGAAAATGCAAGCACATATCCACCCACCACATGAGATCTAGAAACCAAGAGAAGCAATGTAACAGTATTCTAAGTTGCACACCTAACTTGATGTACAGCTTATAAATCAAACTTGGTTTGTTTGTAGGTTATAAAAAAAACTTAGAGACTGTTGTGTATATACTTGCGTCTTAGACTACATACTAGGCACATACTTAAATTTCATGGTGAATTGGGGCTGTAGTTTCTTTTATTAAATTCCCAGAATGTCTAAACACTAGAAACATGTAAAGACATTCCACTATACACTCTAAATAGATAGACAGACAGACAGATAAATTGATTCCAGGTTCAAGTAGCCAGAATGACTGAGAACAGCCCTGCTTTGATGACAGCATATGGATTTTAATATCATGTATAAAAGAAGAAATGTTTTCTCAGAATTTTTGAAATATTTAACTCAAGATTTATTAATTTTGCATTTATTATTTAGAAATAGATGTCAGTTACCTTTTATGTTGCTTCAGCATATGTACTTAAAAATATAATCAAACATACACAGAAATATATAACAAATGATATCAGAAGACATAGATATGGGAAGACATCACAGGAAGCGAGCTTGCAGCCAGGCTTTGCTCAGTGCAAAACTGGCAATTGTTTCACTGCCACTGTGCATGCAGAAACTAACCAACAACCAAGCATATCACATTTTACAATAAATGGGAAAAGCATTTATGGAATGCCTAATGGCATATTAGAATCGTAGAACCATAGAATCATTAACCTCTGAAAGACCTCTAAGATCATGAAAAGACCTCTAAGATCATGAAAAGATCATGAAAAGACCTCTAAGATCATGAAGTCCAACCATCAACCCAACACCACCATGACCACTAAACCCCATCCCAAAGTACCGTGTCCACACCTTTTTAACTCCTCCAGAGATGGTGACTCCACCACTTCCCTGGGCAGCCTGTTCCAATGCCTCACCACTCTCCAGTAAGGGATTTTTTTCCTAATATCTAATCTAAACTTCCCCTGGCACAATTTGAGGACATTTTCTCTCATCCTATCTCTTGTTACTTGGGAGAAGAGACCGACTCCTACCTTTCAGGTAGCTGTAGAGAGCAATAAGATTTCCCCTCAGCCTTCTCTTCTCCAGGCTAAACAACTCCAGTTCCCTCAGCCACTCCCCATAAGACTTGTTCTCAAGACCCTTCACCAGCTTTTTTGCCTTTCTTTAGACACACTCCAGCACTTTAATGTCTTTCCTGTTGTGAGGGACTCAAAACTGAAACCAGGACTTGAGCTGCAGCCTCACCAGTGCTGAGTACAGGGGGACAATCGTTTCCCTGGTCCTACTGACTGCATTGTTTTTGATAACAGAATGCTCTTAGCCTTCTTGGCCACCTGGGAACACTGCTGCCTCTCGTTCAGCTGCTGTCAACCAACAGCTCCAGGTCACTTTCTGCCGGGCAGCTCTCCAGCCACTCTTCCCCAAGCCTGTAGCACTCTGGGGGTTGTTGTGACAAAAGTGCAGGACCTGGCCCTTGGTCTTGTTGAACCTCAACAATTGGCGTCAGTTCATTGATCAAATATGTCCAGATCCCTCTGTAGAGCCTTCCTACCCTCAAGTAGGTCAACACTCCTACCCAACTTGGTGTCACCTGTAAATTTACTGAGGATGTGCACTCAATTCCCTCATCCAGGTCATTTATAAAGGTATTAACAAGAACTGGCCCTAATACTGAGCCCTGGGGAACACCGCTTGTACCAGCTACCAGCTGGATTTAAGTCGGTTCACCACCATTTTTTGGGCTTGGTTGTCCAGCCAGTTTTTTACTCAGAAGAGAGTACATGTGTCTATACCACGATCCATGAGCTGCCAGCTTCTCTAGTCATATGACACTGTATTTAAGATGTAATAGGAATTTCCAAAAAACCTGAAAAATCCAATTTTCTTTCCCCTTTTTGATTCTCCTGTTGAAAATCAATTCAAGCCAAGTGAAAGAATTATAAACCAAAGATTAGCCACAACGCAGAAAGTCATGACACTGCTTCACACTGTTCAATGTGGAGGAGTTTACGGACTTTTCCAGATTATCGCTTTACTTCATGGAGAAGAAGGCCAAGGCACCATTTTAAATTGATATGTGAGCAGAGGATGCTTATATTTGCAAACACATTTATCAGTACCAACAACCCATCAGGACTAGGTGGTGTTGATCCAAGCTTCTAAAGGAACTCAAAGAAGAGCACGTACATCCTTTTTTTCTTATTCTTATTCCATTTCCACAACTGACAAACCACAGGATGGATAGATGCAATATAACTGCTCATATATACTTAAGAGGAGGAAATCCTTTCTTTTGTATGATGAGTTTCAGCAAGGTAGTACTTGGAATTGCTGGGAGAATATTAAGTGGTCCAATGAGCCAGTCAGAGCATGGTTATATTTTTTTTTTCAAATCCTTAACATCATCAGCAAAAGAAACTGAGACACTTAAGGGCTTAAATGGGCAGAAATATGTCACCTAGATCAACCTAATAATATATATAAAAGCACACCAGGAGAAGCAGATAAAGAATAAAGGTAGAGTTAACCAATACTGGAACCTCAATAGACACTTTCAGACTCTGTTACATTTAAGAGTCTATGTTATGGTCTTCAGGGTCTACATTTTAGCACGCAGCTCCAGGCTTTCTCTGCAGTGCAAAATTAAATGTTCATGCTCAATAATAATAAATAATAGTAAAATCCTCTAGCCACTGCCCTCTCACACAAATCTTCAAGGTCAGGACACAGTAGAGAAAGGGGGCAGAAGTCAAACCCTTCTCTCCATTTGCCTCTTCCAGGTAACTGAGCTATCTCACTGCTCCTTCCAAGACTCTCATGTGTGCCCAAATGCCTCCTTTTTTGTTGGTGACCCAGGCAGTCACTTTTTCCTGCTACATCTCTGTTGCCCATGGAGGCATCAGTGGCGTCAGTATCTGCCCAGGCTCTCCATAGGCAGGGCAGGGTGCTGGGATTAAAAAAGGAAGGCAGCAGCTTTGCTGTTCAGCAATAGCAGCATGCACAGGAGGTGGTACCCCGTCATGTCTCCATCTTTGGCCAGCAATTTTGTCCAAAAATTGTCCCACTTGCAAAGGACAGAGATTAAGTGACCTCTGTGCCAAACACAGCAGACATCACTGTATACCATGTGGAAGAGGCAAGTGTGGGGTTTGGCACTAGTCACAAACTAAATATGTTAACTGACATGTCTTCCAAGTAAGACTTGAGAAGGGTGTTCTTACGATATTTCACATTTTCTTATCAAAGTTTAATCCCCTGGTAACATGTCCTGCAAACCTCCATGACATGCTTGAAATGAAGCCCTCTGCTGTGGTTGTCCCGTTAGTGAAAACGTTGAGGTGTTTACATGGGTCTGGATTCAGTGAGGCAAGTCCAAAACCTGATCTGTACACCTTATATTTAGAGAAAATAATTTTCAAATACGGAAGGCAGTTGCTGAAGGAGAGTATTCACTGTTAGTAATGAAAAACAGATTAGGAAGGCATTATTTACACTTGATAAATCAGAAATGGCATCAAAGAGAGCTAGTATTACAAACTATTAATGAAAGACATAATAATGAAACAAATCACATAATGGATCACAACGAAGTGATTCAGTGTAATGAATACTGATACTAAGTAAGTGAACTGTGTACTCTGGGGATACAATTTCCAATCCATTCCTGTGTGCTTGGTAGCAGTGTGAGCAAAAAGAGCACTTTCAGAAAAAAATCGACTGTTCCACTGCTCACTCTGATCACATCCACACCTTATGTTAGCTCTCCTTTTGATGACGTATAAAGTAGCCACCGAGACCCATTGTATATGTGTGTTTGGGTTTTTTTGTGTCAAAGTAACAACTGAAATCTCATCAACCACGCAGATCACAGAATCACAGAATGTTAGGGATTGGAAGGGACCTTGAAAGATCATCAAGTCCAATCCCCCTGCCAGAGCAGGAATGCCTAGATAATGCTACATAGGAACATGTCCAGGCAGGTCTTGAATGTCTCCAGAGAAGGAGACTCCACAACCTCCCTGGGCAGCCCGTTCCAGTGTTCCGTCACCCTCACTGAGAAGAAGTTTCTTCTCGAGTTTAAGCGGAACCTCTTATGTTCCAGTTTCAGCCCATTACCCCTTGTCCTATCAGTGGTTGTCACCGAGAAGAGCCTGGCGCCATCCTCGTGACACTCACCCTTGATATATTTGTAAACATTAATGAGGTCACCCCTCAGCCTCCTCTTCTCCAAACTAAAGAGCCCCAGCTCCCTCAGTCTTTTCTCATAAGGAAGATGCTCCACTCCCTTAATCATCCTAGTTGCCCTGTGCTGGACTCTCTCCAGCAGTTCCCTGTCTTTCTTGAACTGAGGGTAGGTATCGGCCAACACTCTTCATTTCACAGAACAATGTGAGCAAATAGATACTAAAAAGACAGCCAGACAATGTTTCATCAGCACCGATTAGAAATTCATTTAATTCTTCTAGTTATAGAAGCACATTGCAGCTACAGAACATGGTAGTACCTTGAGGGTGAAACAGGTCTAAAATTCAGATCTTCACACAAATTTTAAATTTTTGAGGTAATAAGCGGGGAGCCTTTGATAAAACAGCGGGATGCCCTATGTAGCTTATGTACAATATTTGTATTCTGATCACACACATGAAACTTCAGGTGGTGTGCAAGCCAAGATTTCATTTCAGACTCATCTGTAACCTAAACCCTTCCGCAGTCAATCCTGGTGATGTCAAAGCCTACTCAGCCAAACATTAATTTGTATGTTCCTATTTATTGTGCATTTTCAAATTGGTCTTATTTTTGGAAGTAAGAGCATCCACACACAGAGCACTAGAAAGCCAGTTAGGTGGCTGAGAACAGGCACTGCAAAAGCCATCAAGCTGAGGAGGGAGCTGCCTAAGCCTGCCAGTAAGCTAGCGCAATGCTACTGATAACAGCCTCTCCTAAGAGACCCTTTTGTATCTAAAGGTTCTCAGCTGAGGTTCAGCTACAAGATTTTACAATCAAATGTCAGTGGGAGGCTTACTGACACAGGGTGAACTGAATAATAAATTCTTTATTACTCTCTGTTGTGCTCTTACGGAAAAGGGAAGCAATACATGGTAAGGCTGAGTAGTTGTGCAGTTTGTTGGGAAGATGATTTTGAGAAAATCTAAATTTTGGTAGGTGTTGAAACTGAAACAGATTCATCAAATTAATAAATATTGACAGATTTGACACAAAAGCCGGATTTAACTTACTCACAAATTGAAATAAAAATGTTTATGTTATTACATATGTCTAGCATTATGAATGCTCAGATCAAGCCCACAGAACCCCATTAGAGATTTAAATTTCTGTTTTCTAAATTTCCATCATGTAAAGTTGTTGAGCATCTCTAATAGGATTGGAATGCAGTGTTCACATTAGACATGTTTAATTTACTGTGAAGTTTTTAATGCATTGTTTTGACATACCCTCACAGTAATTACAATACCTTCAGAATTATAAAAAACAAGTAAATAAAATCAGCATGAATTTGGAGAAGCGACACAGACAGAAAGAATCAGAAATCAACTAGCTATAGATAAAGTTGAACTACGGTGCGGCCATCGCTTTCATCCTCAGCAAGCCACCTTAAGGGAAAAAACAAAAACCTGTCATAGACACAGCACATATAAAACACATGCATAATTTAAAAGAGTAATTAACTTTATAAATGTATTTGTAAAATATACAGTCATTTTATTTCTGGGTCATATAGGTGACAAATAGATTGCTTCACTAAGCATAAAATCAGGATAATTTAGGGTCAGGAGATCTGTTACTGTGATAGCAGGTTATTGTCCACGTGTTCCATTCCACGGACTGTTTATTTCTCATAATTCCTTGTTGGTTCACAAAATACTGAGTTGCATGGTGGGACCAATCCCTGCTCTGTAGGAGCCTATGGAAATTTTACTATTGACTATGTGAGAAATAGGTCTGAGTCCAAAGCTCAAGTAGATTGATGATAACTGGAACCATGGAGACAATTACATTAATTTCCAAAGAGAGTTAAAGAGCTTCTAACACTTTTGCAAGGCTTATGACGGACTCCCTGATGCGATATCTAGTGAGGAGCTAGCATGGGAGGGTATCAAGAAGGTATCTAGCAGGTAGCTAGAACATCAGACAGCATCTGAGCATGTGTTTGGAAGAAGTTTAATGACAGTATGTTTAGTGTTGTTGGAAGAATATTAATGTTGTTGAGATTAGTGAAAGCCTCACATTTTCATGGCTTAGAACTAAAAAACATTGCATTTTTAGGGTAGAGTTGGGGTTGACTTCCATGAATGTTCAAGTTTATAGAAACATTTAGGGGAAGGATGAAATGAAATTTTCTTGGTTACTATTTCTGTTTTCAGACAGAAACATCCCTTTAGACAGGGTAACATCCCTTTTTCTAGATATAAGGAACCTACAAGTTTTCACATTTGTCTATTCTCCAGACACATTAAAAATCTATTTTACACCCAAGAAGACATGAATGTGTTTGCTTCTGTTGTTTATTCTGAAATTCTTTAAGTTACAAACTGTATACTGTAGTGAACAGTCACTACAAATATAACTTCCAATTTAATTTCCAACTTCTGAAAATGTATTGTTTCAGTCTGATGCAGACTGAAATGAATCTTCTTTTTGTACGTTATAAGCCTTTTAACCCAACACCCTTTTATCCAAAAAGAATGTCTAAATCCAGATCATTATTCTCTTACATTACATTATAAAAAGGTTTATTTTACCTTTACCCTGTTTTCTAAATATGTCTTAGACCCATACTAAGCAGGCATTGAAACAGTATTTTAATGTTTCTTTTGCTCAGTAGAATAAATACATTACTTTTTCTCCAGTTTTGTATCTATACTGCCATATCCTACCATCCTGCCACCACCCCATATTGCTGATTCCCTCCCATGCTTGTCTGAATAACCACGATGTGCTGGTCAGAGCTACATATGCACTAATAAGTGTGTAATTGTTCATGAGAAAATTAAGTACTAATATCTTCTCTTGGCAAAGCCACTAAATTTTGTTTCTCCCTCTTACAGTCATCCAGTTTTAATAACCTGGAAAAATAGAATGTCTGCCTAAATATTCTTCTGCCAAATTATTCTGAAATTGGCCAACAGGTTCAGAAGTTACTGGGGATGGACTGACGGGAGCACAGCACAGTTAAAAAAGTCTTACTGTTTTAGGAAACCAGAAGAGAAAAACCTAAGAGATTACAAAGACTACTCCTAATTCCTGTTAAAAAAAAATAATAAAACCCAGCACCTACAGAGTGAAGATGAACTGATCTACTGACCTGTTACAGCTGAAACAATACACTGAATTCATAGATGCATCTGTGATTTCTACTTTTTCCAGAAACCAGTCACTTGCTGGAGAAGGGAAAGAAGAGCAAATTTAATATAACCAAAACACAAATAAAGCATAACAAAATCTTCCGACTTCATTTGAAACCCTTTCTGGTTCAATACTTCCAAATGCGTTTGATATCAACAATAAAACTGAAATGTAGATGATTCAAATTACTACCAACTTCTCAGTTTTACAGATAGGTCTTTGATGGTTTTGACAGAAAAATATAAAGAGAGATTTTTGTTACAACTTAACTCATTTTTCCATACTGAACAGAAAAGGCAGTACATGGTAATATTGAATACATTCTTGAAACCAAATTTTGCCTTTTTGTACTCTGAAATGCACTTAAAGTACACCCCGGTGGGCTTTGATCATCAGTGTCCACCAAAACAATAAACATGGAGAGACCTTATCAGTAGATGTAATTTCCTTAATGATAACCCAAGCCCTTAAACAATAGGAAAACAGAAATAATACTACTTCTTTCTAATTAATATGCTTATATTTATATAAAAAGTGGTGATTTTGAATGGTTCTCATATACATATTACTCCAGCATTTGTGATTCAGAATAGCATCTCCATTTAGGTGGACATTCATAGCTGGTTTACCTTTAAGAATGTATTTAATATTCTGCCCTAATCTCCTGTTTTGCTGTGTGATAAATACCTTCATTCTTGTGCTACAGAATGTTATTTCACAGAATATTACAATACGAAGATTTTAAAAACAAAACTTTGTTATAGACATAGAGTGTTTGTGGTGACATCTTTAGTAATGTTTGCCAATGCAAATACTTAATGACAACATTTAAAAACTAATTAGGATGATACTACTAGTAGTTGAAAACCTTTTGGTATTCTTTGCATGTCCTAGAGATAAAATACTATATTCTAACACATTATTTTGGTTTTGGTTTTCAAATATTTGGACAAAGCAGGCTAAAACCACTAAAAATATTTTTATTTGCAAATAGACTGAAATGTGATACAAAAATATTTGCAAATTGTACCAATTTAGATAAGGCATAGGGATGTTTCTTGCTTTTCATGTGTATTTTCAAACAATTAGCTAGTATAACTAGGCCATAAAGGTGTCTATATTTCTCATTTTCAGTTCACAGAAGTCATTTATTGGTATTGTGAAGTACTTCTGGAACTTCTTTAATGAAATCTTCTGACCGGTTTAATATATCATAGACTCTACTTGGAATATATGACCTTTCATGAAATCTCTGTGATTCAGAGTCAAGATTATCAGCAATAAAAATTTACAGTCTCTCAAATTTACACAGCACTTTACAAATGGATATAAAAGCATGTTTGCCCTCTTGAAAAGTTTAAAATCTAACGCTTTATTAACAAAACTCCAACACACATCTATGAAATCTCCAGGTATGGAGAAATCTAGAGGCAGCTAGGAAAGATTATTAAACAGATGAAACATTTCAAATAGGTGTTACATTTGAGGATGCTTGTGAGGATAATGGTTGATGTGAAAAAAGACCCTTGGAGATAATTTCAGAGAAAGATTTAGAGGAAGGTAGTCATGGATGTAAAATAAATCAACACACACCAGCTGTGCTAGGAAGGCAGCATTAGCAGATATGTGATGTTGATCAGGACACAGAGAGGAAAGATAATCATGTTCTTGATAGTTTGGGATCCAGAAAATAAAATCCCAACCTGTATTTCCTCAGCTAACTTCTATGCAACTCTCAGAGTGCTAAAAGCCTGTCAGTGTGGAGTTCCCTTCCCAGAGCACGTTGAATTGTGTGCATGTACAGCAGCTAACCCAAGGAACATGAAAGTGGATTTTTTTGAGTTTTCAATAGCATAACATGTAAAGCATGACTGGGTGGTTAGAAGAAGAAAAGCTGTTCAACTTTTGCCTGAATAGGAAATGCTATTTATGTATTTTCACTTGATTTATCCTAGATATGACAAACTCTTGCCAGCTTATAGGGGCTCATGCACTTAGATAAATCAGGTTTTATTAAATCTAAACCAATTTCTTTCAGATAGCTTAAGCAAAATTTACCAGACTAGAATATCTCAATACAACCAGACCTTTTTGACTCAAGCTGTACACTGCCTGCAAATTCCATTTATATGTTTGTATCTCCAGGGTATTTCAGCACCACCTAATATAAGCTTAAAATATTTTATGCCCTGGTGTCCCATATTTTTTTTTCAAAAAATAAGGTTTTACAGGTTATGTGTAATACACTGTGCATGTTTCCATCATCATATGTGGATGTGTAAAGTAGCCACACTCTAGCTTAACATCAGAGCAACACCTCATGCACACTATGTGATAGTTTAGTTTTCACAAGAAGAAAAGACATACGTGTGCCACAGGGGGCTACAGCATGCTTCAATCAGTCCCAAATTGCCCAAACATTTCTTAGATAATGTTCAAAGCCTGGAAAGTTTAGCCTATAGTTTGAAAATTCAGTCCTATGTTAAACATCTAATAGGAGTTTTGGCAGAGCATTGTTTGAAAGACAAACCCGTCTGAGGTTCATGTTAACTAGATTTCCGTCAGAAAAAAAGAAAAAAGGTAAAGTCAAGGCAAATGTGGTAGAGACAGAGGGGTATAAGCAAGAGCAGTCAAACTGACCTCATTTGTATAGAGATTTGTATTAGCTAGTTGTAGCAGTAGCGTGACTTCAAAAACCTTTCCAAATGTCAGAGAGATCTTTAAGCAGAAGATTTTTACAAGGCTGTTGAACGCATGCAGTATACTCACCAAACCCTTTCCCATCGTGACCAATTTCAATTGACTGAAGGCTGCCTATTTTTTTTGTCTTGATCTTGAATGTGTCAACCTTTAACATTAAAATATAGTTATTAAAAATAATATACTATTGCTTGGAAACTTGTACATTTGTTTGGAGACTAATTCAAATACAAAAACACCAATTCAAAATAGGTGGCTGACACCTGATATGTTTTGTTTTTCTTGCTGAAGCTGTTTGGTATAGATCCTCTACTACTAGTTTAATACAGTTAAAACATGAACAATTCACATTTCAACCGTAGTAGGAAAATCCTGACTTACTCTACCAGAAACAAAATAGCAAGCAGAATTGCAACCCTGGACTTTGCCAAGGCAAACTTTGGATTTTTCAAACAATTACTAGAGAAAATCCCATGGGCAAGGCTGTTTGAAGGTAAAGGGGCCCAAGATAGTTGGTTAGCATTCAGGGACTGCTTCTACCGTGCTCAAGATCAGAGCATCCCGACACGTAGGAAGTCAAGGAAGGGAGCCAGGAGACCTGTGTGGCTAAACAGGGATCTGCTGGGTAAGCTCAAGGGCAAGAGGAGAATTTACAGATCTTGGAAGGCAGGGCTGGCCACTTGGGAAGAATATAAGGCTGTTGTCCGAGGATGTAGGGAGGCAACTAGGAAAGCAAAGGCCTCCCTAGAATTGAACCTGGCGAGAGGGGTCAAGGACAACAGGAAGAGCTTTTTCAAATACGTGGCAGATAAAACTAACACCAGAGGCAATGTAGGCCCACTGATGAATGAGGTGGGTGCCTTGGTGACAGATGATAGAGAGAAGGCAGAGTTACTGAATGCCTTCTTTGCCTCTGTCTACTCTGCCGGAGGCTGTCCTGAGGAGCCCCGTTCCCCTGCGGCCCCAGAGGAAGTCAGGGCAGTGGAGGAGTTTGCTTTAGTCGATGAGGACTGGGTTAGGGACCAATTAAGCAATCTGGATATCCATAAATCCATGGGTCCAGATGGGATGCATCCACGGGTGCTGAGGGAGCTGGCTGATGTCATTGCTAGACCACTCTCCATCATCTTTGCCAAGTCTTGGGAGACGGGAGAGGTGCCTGAGGACTGGAGGGAAGCAAATGTCACTCCAGTCTTCAAAAAGGAAAAGAAGGAGGACCCGGGTAACTATAGACCGGTCAGCCTCACCTCCATCCCTGGGAAAGTGATGGAAAGACTTATCCTTGGTGCCATCTCAAGGCATATCAGGGATAAGAGGGTCATTAGAGACAGTCAACATGGCTTCACCAAAGGGAAGTCATGCTTGACTAACCTCATAGCCTTTTACGGTGATATAACAAGGTGGATAGATGATGGCAGAGCGGTGGATGTGGTCTACCTTGACTTCAGTAAAGCATTTGACACAGTCTCCCACAGCATCCTTGCTGCTAAACTGAGGAAGTGTGGTCTAGACTCTCGGGTAGTGAGGTGGACTGTGAACTGGCTAAGGGGAAGAAGCCAAAGAGTTGTGGTCAATGGGGCAGAGTCTGGTTGGAGGCCTGTATCCAGTGGAATCCCTCAAGGGTCGGTACTGGGACCAGTATTATTCAATATATTCATCGATGACTTGGATGAGGGACTAGAGAGTACTATCAGCAAGTTTGCTGATGACACCAAGCTGGGAGGAGTGGCTGACACACCAGAAGGCTGTGCTGCCATTCAGCGAGACCTGGACAGGCTGGAGGGTTGGGCGGGGAAAAATTTAATGAAATATAACAAGGGTAAATGTAGAGTCTTGCATCTGGGTAGGAACAACCCCAGGTTCCAGTATAAGTTGGGGAATGACTTATTAGAGAGTAGTGTAGGGGAAAGGGACCTGGGAGTCTTGGTGGACAGTAGGATGACCATGGGCCAGCACTGTGCCCTTGTGACCAGGAAGGCCAATGGCATCCTGGGGTGTATTGGAAGGGGGGTGGTTAGTAGGTCAAGAGAGGTTCTCCTTCCCCTCTACTCTGCCCTGGTGAGACCCCATCTGGAATATTGTGTCCAGTTCTGGGCCCTCAATTCAAGAAAGACAGGGAACTGCTGGAGAGAGTCCAGCACAGGGCAACTAGGATGATTAAGGGAGTGGAGCATCTCCCTTATGAGAAAAGACTGAGGGAGCTGGGGCTCTTTAGTTTGGAGAAGAGGAGACTGAGGGGTGACCTCATTAATGTTTACAAATATATCAAGGGTGAGTGTCACGAGGATGGAGCCAGGCTCTTCTCGGTGACAGCCACTGATAGGACAAGGGGTAATGGGCTGAAACTGGAACATAAAAGGTTCCGCCTAAACTCGAGAAGAAACTTCTTCTCAGTGAGGGTGACGGAGCCCTGGAACAGGCTGCCCAGAGAGGTTGTGGAGTCTCCTTCTCTGGAGACATTCAAGACCTGCCTGGACACGTTCCTGTGTGGCATAGTCTAGGCATTCCTGCTCTGGCAGGGTGATTGGACTTGATGATCTTTCGAGGTCCCTTCCAATCCCTAACATTCTATGATTCTATGATTCTATGAAAAATATTTTTTGCTCTCTTATGAATTCTCAAATGATATAGACTTCCAAAATGTTTTCAGTATATGATACACAAATATACTTTAAAGAACATAAAATATAAAGGCTCTTGCTATATATGCCATTATCTTTTAAATATCTTATATTTTAATATAAATTACTACCTTATTTCATATTACAGATTTTTTTTTTAAATGAGATTTTTTTTTTGTTAGACATTTGACATCATTGGCTGTTCATTGACTTATCTGGAATGCTATCATGATATCTATTTATGTACTTTTCTTTTTTCAAGGAGCAATGACAGCTCCTGTGTAGAGCTAGGCAAGAGGAAATACTATTCAAGACAATTTCTTACTTGCTCCTTGTGCCTATAGGTAATTAGATTTATTAACCTACTCAGTGTTGAAGACAATACATGGGTAAAGATCTTTTAGAAGATATTCATAGACAACCTGACTGAAGTAACTTCGACCAACTGTGAGTAAAAAGATGTTTAATACTGCTGGAGATAATGAGGTAGATCTCATAAGGAAGATATTTTGACTGGAGTTTTAATTATTCAGTCATTACCTTTCAAGAAATCCACAGGAGAAAAATACGGAAAAAATATTTATTTCTTGCTACATAAGGGTAACCATCATTATACTCCATTGCACAGGTGGTGGGCAAATGGAACAACTCCTTTGCTAGCGTAATATGTTTATTAAAATAGAAGAACATTCTGCTAAGGTATGAGGACATCATGCAGAGAATCAGCATTCTTATGCAAATATCAGTATCTGAACTAGGGGTCTCTGAATAGCTTAAAGCATGATGGATATCAGAATCACGTTGATGTGCATGGTTCGATTTTATCTGCTTATAGGCTCATACGTTCAGTGAGGTTCACAGCATCGGTTTCCATGGCAAAGTAACATGATGGGATGTAAGACTGATGTATTCTCAAGCACAATATTCAAAGTTTGTGCAACAGCAAGGGATATTGCACATAAATGCACATGCACAGGCAACACGTTGTGCATTTCAGATCAAGAAAATGCATAACTGGGCAATGAGTGGATGCAATATGAAGATGCATTAGGGACTAAGAGACAGAAGAGCAACAGGGTGGGCTAAATACACAGAAGTAAAATGCCCCTTGGTTACTCTGGGGAAAAGACGAAATGGAGATAGCTGAGACTATATCTCGGCTAGTGATGTGGAAAACCGGATAAATGCCTTAAGTTCCATAAAGATCTTGCATAGATTTAAAGTTTGCTTTCCCAGGCCAGAAATGGACACATTCTACAAAATTTATGTACTCACCTTTCCTCTTTCAAATGGGTCTTGCTGCTCCAGTGACTGAGAGAGTTCAAATACTTCTGACTTGTCCTCACTCCCAAATAAAATAATATGCACATTGGCATCAGTCCCTGCTCCCCTTTTGTCACCTGTGTATACTTTAATCGTATACTCTGTCAGATTTCCTGCTTCTCTTACTTCTCTACATAAGTTGTTATCATTTTCATTCTCTTGTTTGTCTCCTCTAATAACAAAAGATACTGGGATTTCTTTCTGTATTTCTGACTCATTTGCATTCACAGAAAATGCTCTGAAAAACAAAATCACATATGTTTTTGTGGTAAGTCAGTCATATGTTGAATCAAAAAAAAGCTTATGAATTTATGGGGTACAGTTAAAGATAGATTTATTTTTTTAAATATCCATTGACCGAACCACTCTGTGACAGTAATTTTAATTCAATGCCCACTCAGTGTTTTCAACAATTATACTGTAAAATGGCTAAAAAAAAATGACTAACTTCACATAATACACTTACTCATTCACTTCAAATACATAGATAGGATGCTCCTTTACAGCTTCTTTCAAATGCAATTTTTTAATGTCCAGTTTGCAGTCTACAAAAAAGAAAATAAAGTATAATGAAAATGTACTGCAAGTCAAGGAAAAAGGTAGTTTGTTGTTGATATAATGCTGTCATTCCTACTGTATTAAAACATCATTAATTAATTCATTTATGAATACCAACAACTGACTTAAAAATCCTAGAATCATCATAACATACCTTATTTTTTTTCCTATTTGAAAACTCAGCTTAGAAACGTAGGATTAAGCATTTCCTTTGTCATAGCAAAACAAAGGAGTGTTGTCCTCACTGTCCTCAGACAGCCATGCAGAAAAAATTCAGCATGATTCAGGCAGGTGCATTTGAGGAAGAAGAACAGAAATACACATCTGGTGCTTTCTCCTCAGTTGACAAGAGGGTTGGAACTCTGTTCCGCATACAGTGTTAAGATGGCAGATATGAAGGAAGTTCCACAACTTACTGTATACTACTGTATACCTCTGCTGTTTGAGAAAGATTGCTCTCTGACTTACGTTTCCTTTTGAATTGTCTGCTGGGGACTTCAGCTACATGCTGTCTATAGTGCTGGCCTGAATCTGTTGCCACTAGTTAGTCATGAAGACTATTAATTTTCCGTTCTCTTGTACTATTTGTTCCTTCAGCCCTGTTCAGCAAACTGCATCCCAACATCTCCTACTACTGCCCAAGTCCCTTTAGTTATATCAGTGGGAATCTAAGTTAGTAGGCTCAGGCTCCTGGGCAAGAATCCAGGACATCGTGTTGCACTCATGACCTGTCCTGACCACACATGGAGAGATTCAAAACCTTCACAAAGGGACCTTAAAAACCTACTCAGATACTGGAAAAAGTATAAATGCATCAGAGCAACACCGCCTGGGCTGACCAGTCCTGCGGGCTACATCTGACTTCATATGCTAAAGAGCTTTTATGTTTGTGGATTTTTGGTTCAAAGTCTTGGTCCAAAGTAGTCTCAGTCCAAACAAGTTTAGATACAATATAGATGCCCTTATTCCTCTGGTGTTTTATCATCTAACTCCTTTGGCGGAAATGTATTATACATGTGCCAAATCCTCTCTTCACAACACACAGAGAGCCAATCCCACTCAAAGTCGCTCCTTTGTGCATTGTATTTTCAAACCTGATCAGAAAGCCTGTCATGCTCTCTTTGGTGTTCTTTGGCAACATGCAATTGCCACATTCAATGATCATGTCAGACAGATGGCTGTAGTTGACTTTCACAATTGAAGCTGTGGGGAACAAAAGTAGTGAGCTGTACTCCTTGTTCCTGAACAGCACCACAGCAGGGCTCTCCCTCCCCTTCCATTCCCTTCCTCACTATAGCAGCTGCAGGTCCATACTGTGCCCCTTCTGAAATAGTCAGAGGCCAAGACAGAGCATGCTTTGGTGCAGGATGTGCTGACCAGCCCACCAGTATGTACACCCTTACTGCCCAAATGTCTTTGATGTCTACACACATTCTACAGCTTTGGTTGAAGTTGGATGGTGAGTCCAAAAGGTTGTTACGAGGAGGTTACAGATGGGCAAACAAAAAAGACAGAAAAAGTGCAAATATGGAACCCTTGTTTTCCTAGAAAACTGTCTGAAAATGGTCAACCATAATATACAGTAAGTAATTATTTGCAATTATATAGCAAATTTCATTAAAGGACTTCAAAAAGCTTTACAATTATTTATTTGATTACTCCTCAGTAACATGGAAGCCATGCTCCAGATGAGGCAGTGAGATGTTAAAATTATGACCATTTTAATGAAATGCACTGACAAAACGGCTGACTGCCTAATAAGGGTAGAATCCCCCTCCGAATGTCACAGGGAGAAAACAGAAGAGGTGGGGAACACAGTGGAAATAAATGAATCACAGAAGGAATATTAAACAGCACCAGTTTCTCATGTGAGTTATAATTATTCTCTTAGATCACTTATTAATAGATCATGCATGAATCGCAGAATATAATTATTCATCTTAATTTTCTGTTATTCTTTCTTGTATGGAAGGGAATAGTTTACTTTCTTAATGCAATAAGGATCCAAGGATTTTATTGTGTCAAAATGTAGGCTTTTGCTTTATAAAATGTTACCTTTTAGCAAAAATAGCCAAAGGAAATTAATCAGGATTTAACTCTGGTAGTGATTTCATCGCTTTTAACAGGAGGCCAGCTCTGTGATTCACATCACTGACTTTGTAGAGCAGCAAAAGTACTTTACCTGTTTTACTGCTGATCAAAAGAACAACTTTGTCCAGTTCTCCCAATTCAACAGCCTCCAGGATAACTAGAAATGACTGAAATAAAATTATTCAATATTACAATCTTAAACTGCATTACTTAAGTGTACAGGAAGATTTGGAAGTAATGTATAGGAAATACAAGAATGGATGAAAGGATGAATTTTAAAGTACTTTAAGACAGAGTACCTCATTGTCCTCTCTCTGCTGGACATCCTGCAACGACTGGAGAAGGGATCTGTCCCCTGTGTCACCATGAGAACCATATATACACGCAGTCATATGCACTAAGTTTCTCTCACTCAAAATATTTCTAGAAAATACCATTAGATGATATGTAACCACTGCAATATCAAGCAGAAAGAGATCTTGTTAAGACTGTGCCACAACCTTGCATAGCTATTTGACAACATAGCAATGTGCAGTCGCCTGTAATAAAAAATCCAAACACTTGAAAATCCTAGTAAAATTCAATTTTTTTTCCATTTTTTCCCTAATTTTGTCCCATAACTATAAAAACTGGTGATGCTGACTTTACATTAAATTAGAGAAAAGCATGCCTATGCTTTACGCTTTTGGTAAGAGTAGAACATTATGGAAAAATTACAGCAGTCTGTAGCCTTTTCCTTTTTAATGGCAAATGCCTGACAGATAAAACCTTAATAAGTCTCAGACTCATCAATCACTTCTGGGATCTTTGCAAAGGCTAATTCTAGCTGGGGAGACAAGTCTTTCAGACTTCATCATCTAAGAGGTGGAGAGAGAAACTTCTTGCATGTGATTCAGAGCATCTAAGTTACTGCTTTGAACTTCACTGTGATGAAACACATCCACTAACTATAGAGGGAGCTCTGGAAGACCCATCTATCAGCTGAAGTTGTCACCCATGTATTTGTGCTTTTTGTGATTTATGCAACAGTTATTATTTATTTGAAGACAAGATGACAACATCTGAACACCTTTAAAAGCAAACGCATATACAAAGCGTCTGTTTATATTAATTTCCATTTTATTCGCAGAACCAAATGCTGTGACAGTTCTGAATATTTACCTCTTCTAACCATCTACCTATCATCTCCTTTTTATTCCTGTAGACACTGTGGTAGAATGGAATGAATTCTGACTTTGCAGAAGGCTTCTATGAATGTGGCTCAGAGTTTAGATCAGTAAGACACCCATCTCAGGTGGGTCTGTTTGTGTAAACAGATTACCTGCATCCTTTGGAAGCTGAGAGGACAAAGTCCAGCTAATGCAGATAACAAGATGTTATTATCAACTTTCAGATCTAATGATCATCTGAAATACTGAGTACGGTACAAGAACCAGCTCTGTTCTATAGGCTTTGCCTGTTTCCCCAGCATCAGCAAGAGGAGCTAGAGAATAGACCCTCGTTACACGCCTACTGCCATTTAGAAGGTACATGGAAAGAAATCCATGGTGGCAAAAAGGTATCTAGTTTTACCTACAAAGGTAAAGCTTAGTAAAAGCCTAAGTGGTAGAGGATGCGGTTAAGTTTAAAATAATTCATGCCATGATAAGATATAAGAAAAAAGATTGAATACAAGGACTGTATGGGATGTGGTAGGTGGTGTTACAACCAGGATGAAGAAAAAGGAGAGGGAACAAGGATGCAATGCAGTGAGTACAAAACAAAGTAGCCTGTGCAGTGCTATTTTTGGCTATAACCGATTTTCTAAGTATTCTCTTCTTAAACCAGGCAACTTCTGTTCTGCCACACTATCCCAGGTCTGAAACTTGAGAAGTGAGCTGGATCAGCCCAAAACAAGAGCGAAAGGATTGCCTTTGGAAGGGTTGTTTCTTGTATCACTGTGTCAGAGAGCAGCAAGAGTGGGCCTGCCCCACAAGGCTGTTTGAGACAGAAGCTGAGCGTGACCTCAGCACAGGCAGTGTCCTCCCTGACCATGTAACATTCCTGCAGCATTGGCACATGGCAGGCAAAGCTGTCAACAGTCCCAGATTTGCAAACTATGTAAAAGATCTGGGATGCATCACGGTGGTAGAGGTGGGAGCAGGAGAAAAGCCCAGAGACAGGACTGAAAATGAAGCTGCAACATAGGTCTGATGTCCATTCAGAAGACAGGGTCAAAGAGAAGACTAGCGACAGACACACATCTGGCATAACTCAAGCACGATCTTGAGTGGATGTCCTATGCCCATCACAGCTGGAGGTTCCAGGTGAGTCTGGCTGAGATAAGATGTGTTGTCTTATCATGGCCCTGACACACTGCAGTCAACTAGAGACTGAGTTAAACGAATTCTGGATCAAACTATGCAGTGGAGAGAACTGGCAGAGTACATGGCACAAAGGGCACTTGAAGGAGACTAATGTGGGCAAGGGAAGAAGGCTAAATTGCTTAAATGGTGATCTTTGTTCAGGTAGTGGGATCAGATCGTTACAGGGCAAATGTGTGCAAATAAGCTTTTATCTCTATAGTGTACTGAATAGATTGAAGAGGGGAAAAATTAAAGAAATCTCTGAAAAGAACTTACATACAATAAAGATTCTAGTGATTTCATAATCTCAGTGAGAATTACGGTTCTGTATTAACTTTGTGGAAATAATCAGCTATTTGTAAGTAGCATAGTACATTTTTATTTCACTTTTTCACTATTTAATTGTTTTGCCTTAAAAGCTACAATAGCGCAAAATTCACCTTCTGTGCAACCCTGAGAGAGAGAGAGCATTTCATCTCTGGGGATTCCCGACGTGGAAGCATTTCAAGGGAAGGTACAGTGAAAGTATTTATGTATATACTCAGCTGGAGGCCTCTCCCCATTAATACACCCAAACATACATCTGCGCACAGCTAGATATTGAGGATCTACACTGCATTTTATCAACTGTGTTTAGATGGTTTCAGTTAGCCATCAGCATATGCTTCATTGCAATCCCAAGTACAAAATAATAATACAAAAAGGAAACGATAACTAAGAGACGAAATACTAAGGCGCTCTATGAACGACAGAGCTCTATCTGAAATTTAACAGCCTCCGGTTTCTGGTTAAGGTTATTATGATCAGCTACTTTCCATTCCGATTAGCACAGTACTGGTTTTGTTTCTAGTCAAGAAAAAGAAAAGCAAGAAGAAAATAAATTAGGTTTAGGAAGCTGACAGAATAGCAGTTCTGTATTGCACAATAAATTGAAAATAATTTTGTGTGTAAAGGATCCCTTTGAACTCCACATGTGCCACCTGCTGTGGAGCTGCTTAAGGCTCTCTTGGACATAAAATGGCAAAGATTTGGGAGAATATGCTTTTTCACTGTCAAAATTTTTTTCTTCATAGTAGTTACAAATCCCTCCTTGAAGACTTCTAAAGCAAGCGTGGAAAGAAATAAATGCAACAGAGATGAGCTATTTTGTTTGTTTGTTCTTTTACCTAAACACATGGGTGATATAATACCTATTCCTCTTTTGTGATTTTTCTTTTTTATCTCTTGATCTCAAAGCATTTTACAAAGAAGGAAAATATTATGGGGAAAAGAAAAGGATGGGAAATGACTTTTTAAACCAAGAGGTCAGTGACAGAGTCAGAACCAAGGTCACGACGGTTCCAGTCTCACTGCCCACGTTGCATCTTTCTCTTGCTGCTTCTGCATGTGACAGTAAACAGTCTTTTGGAAGGCTCTTTATGTTAATCTAAAGGCCCTCTGTGTTTCAATCTTGTGTATGGGATATGAAAGCCATTAAGCCCTATTCTGTACCCATACTGTGCAAGTCTTCAAGTGAAAACAGCAGTTCTAAGCAAAATAAAATCTAAAGCCTAAATACAAAATTTAAATGTTCAGTTGCAGCCAAAATATGCGAACCCTCAACTCCTGC